>JAENPR010000103.1:90000-1392498 GCA_018135685.1 Themeda triandra
GGCATACAAGACACAACACATATTTAATGGACTTCGTCGGCGGTGGGGATGAAGAGGCGCACGGAGCGGCCACACTGCAGGGTCGAGGCCAATGACATTTATGTAGGGGGCACGGTGGTGCGGCCAGGCCAGGTGTCGTGTCTGGGCCAAGCGTTGGCGTGGAGGAAGGCGGTCGGGCGGGGTGTCAGGGTGAGGGGGGCTGTGGCACCGAGGCAAGGTGGCGGTGGGGACGAAGGCGGTGCTGTGGATCTGAGTTGCGGACCAGTGGACGAAGGTGGCTCTATGGATCCGAGACGGTGTGGAGAAAGACAGCCGGTCAGTGGCGCGGGCGGCATTGGGGATGTGGGGTTGTCAAGGCCTGACTAGGCGCCGGTGCGGAGGAAGACGGTCGGGGGCGCACGGGTCACAGTGGCGTCAGGGAGGGTGGGGGCCAGCGGGGATGAACGGGTGTGGCGACGACGAGGGTAACGGCGTGATCATCTGGCACGGCGGAGAAGGGGGAGGAAGAAGGGATTAGGAGCAAGATATATACCTAGGAACTTTAGTCCCTCCCGGGTGAAGCCACAACCCAAAACAAAAGAACCTTTAGTCCTGGCTGACGGTTACAACCTGGAGTAAAGGTTTGATCTTTAGTCCCGGTTGCAGCCATCGCTTAGGACTAAAGATGGTTTTGGCAGCCGCGAAAACGCAGCCCATCTTTAGTCCCGGGATCTGGATCCAACCTGGAGTAAAGGTGGGCTGCAGTTTGGCTTCCTATCAATTTTCTAAAGTTTTTTCTTTTTATATATATTTCTTTTATATAAATATATAGAGAGTTGTTAATTGCTAGTAAATAAAATATTAGCCAAGAAATTACAATAAATTTCTGGACCTGGTTTTGTACTATTGTACACAAGAAAAAATCCATAACATAAACTCTTTTGTTTTACCTTATAAATATTTAGCATAGTGAAAAAATAATCCAAATTTTGACCATGCAAAAATGTACTTCTTAATTAAAATCATTCAAATGTTTGCTTGTCAATACGAAATTAGTTTTCACATCATATTAATGTTGATCATTTGGTTTTTCATCACACATTCTTCACGGGGAAGCCCACCATCAAGTAAAAAATTCATTTAAACGGTAGAAAATATAGAAACACGACAGAAAAAAAAGTGAAGTTACAATTGTTACATAATAGGTCTGATATATCACCATATCAAGCGGGAACAACAACAAACTTCTTCCTGATGTATGTTCTTTGGTTATGATCTCGCTGTAACTATGAAGTGTCCTCATTTTTAGCAGGTTGCTTGGGTCGCTGTTCACTTAATTTTGTCACTCTTTCTTTAATTTTCTGACATGTTACAACTGTCCTCAATTCCAACAATGTTTTCCCTGAAATAACTATGTGGCGCTTTGGCTCATTTTCTAAGATATCGCTTTTTCCTTTCTTCAGTTTGGTGGACATATCCTTCACATAGACACCTGATTAACATTCTTGGCCAAGATGAATGGTTCGTCTCTGTAACCAAGATTGTTGAGGTCCACTGTTATCATTCCGTACCGATGGTCACCTGTTACCCCCTCCAGTCACCTTCACCAATTGGCACTGAAACAGAGGAACCTTAAAATAAGGTCCATAGTCTAGTTCTCATATCTCCTCTATGCAGCCATAATATGTTTCCTTATTCCCTTTTGGGTCTGTGACACGCTGAAGTTTCCTTAATAAGGTCTATATGTTTCCTTAATGTCCTTACTGATTGTTTGTCTGATCCCTCAAATTTATGTTGGGTCCGGCCTATTTGTGCGCCATGCGCTGGAGTTGCTCTGATGTTGGTATTTGGGCATGCATCAACTTGCTATGTAAGAGCAGGACCGAAGTAGTGTTTGGGAGAAAAACTATTCAAATTAAAGCAGCATAGTTGTAGGAGTAATGACGTTGGTGTATTACTATGCAAATGGATCTAAAGTCAGTTGGACCGATCAGTATGTGTGGCCTTTTAATGGAATCTTTTTGTAGTTAAATTGTTATTAACAGGAATAGATTGCATTATAGTTTGTACCATGAGCATATATCAGGCCGACACACAGCTCATGCACCACCTAAAACCAAGATACTACCCCTAGATCCAGTGTGCATGGCCTTTTGATGGAATCATTTTGTAGTTACACTGTTATTAACCGGAGTACATTGCATTGTAGTCTGTACCGTGACTCCATGAGCATATATCAGGCGGACACGCAGCTCGTGCACCACGTGAAACCAAGTTATTACCACCCTAGATCCAGCGTGCGTGGCCTTTTAATGGAATCTTTTTGTAGTTATGGTTTTATTAACCGGAGTACATTGCATTGTAGCTTTTACCATGAGCTTATATCAGGCGGACACATGCTCGTGCACCACGTGAAACCATGTTACCCTAGATCCATTGCTAGCCCGGCCACTGCTGTTCCCTGTCCATATATAAGTACAGCCCGGCCACTGCTGCTCCCTGTCCGTATATAAGTACAGGGCCACTGTTATTAGGTTTTAAAAAACTAAATAATCTTTATATGATATATATGTATATGCAAAATCATTGCTTGCTATTCTATTCTATGTGATTAATGAAAAATTCTAGCATGAAGGGGGTGCGATTAGCAGCACCTCTTGCATTGTTGCATATCTCATAATATCTCTTTTGAAATATATGGTAATAATATATATGTTGTCCTTACATTTTGTTTATTCAGGTGTAGTAATTCGCGCGGCTTCACGACTGCCGGCCTTCAAAACCATGACCTGCACCACCCACTCACATATGTCCATATTCCTTTTTCTTCCCCACATATTATCAAAAACCAAGCATAAATTAAGTGTTTCAGGCCCCAAACAAATCAAAATGAAAAAAGTTGTCAACTACAAAGTTTTATAACTTTTCAAGATCTAAAACTTTGTAGTTTTCCATAAAAAGATTATTTAAAATAAAAAAGTTGTCAACTACAAAATTTCATAATTTTTCGAGATTTATAACTTTTATTTTAGTACTTTCTGCATCCGAGAAAGTTTGAAAAACTCAAAAAAATCAATTTCAAACTATTTCTAGTGCGGATTTCTTAAGGAACCGCTAGAAGAAATATGATTTCTACCGGCGGTTCCTTAAGAAAACCGCTAGTAGAAATACATGATTTTTAGTGGTGGATTTCTTAACGAACTGACAGTAGAAATCGTATTTCTACTCGTGTATATGATAGTTAATTTTAAAGGCAAATCAACAAATGATAGCTATGATACTTAGGAAAGCCCCAATGAATAAACCATCCAGAGTTTCCATACCATCAAAACCTCTCAACTAGAAACCATCATCCTCTCTAATGCCTACTCCCTCCGTCCCAAAATAACTATCATTTTCATGTTCCGAGAGACAACTTTGACTAAATATATTTTAAAAAGTATTCATTGGAAAGATCATTGAATCTAGTTTTTTATAAATTTATTTGAAGATATAAATATTACACTATTTTCTACAAGTCGAATCAATGTTATGGTATGAAAACCAAAAACAACAGATAATATGGAATCGTGGGAGTAGTTTCATAAGAACTTACAACTAGAAACCATCGTCCTCTCTAATGCATAGCATTATAAGAGTAGTTTTTTGTATGGGAAAAGAAATTTAATAGCAATGTACACTACTACAAAAACGATTTGAAGAAACACCTCTTTCTTTTAAGGGTAGCTCTATGTTGAGCCGCCTCAATATATGGTCTCTAAACGAGTCGTCCCTATAAATCTATCAATCATCCCTACAAATGACTTGTTCTGTAGCGGCGGTTAGAGTGGCAGGATATAGAGCCACCCCCACAAATAGACGTGCGAATCATAACAATAAAGCCCTAAATTCAATTTTTTAGATCTCGGACGGAGAAACAACCAAAATAAAAGTGGTAGATCTCAAAAAGTTATGGAACTTTGCTGGTTATAATTTTTCATTTAAAATCATTTTCTATTTCAAAATGCTATTAGAAATTCAATTTCAGTACTATAAAACTCGGTTTCTATTTTTAATCTTTGCCAAAATCTCGTAACTAGTCTTTCTCCCCCATACTAACTTCAAATTTGATGATTTTTTTTAAATTTTTTAAAATCTTGCTCTATCAATTTATTATGTTCTTACGGCCATTATTTTGGTAATCTTTTCATATGATTATATCTATTGAACGTTTAAATTTCAAAAATGGCAAGTTCAACAATATTTTAATGTAGCAAAAAATTTTAGCCGAAAAAAACTGTAATGCGGCGGGAGGGTGGATTTGGGGCTAGTGGATTGGAGGAGGAGGAGGAGAGTGGGCGTGCGCAACGGGGGCAACGGCGTGGCTTGGTGGCCGCGCAGCGTGGGCAAGGGCGGCGGCGGCGCAGGGAGAGGAGGAGCAGAGAGAGGCGCGGAAGATTTTGAATAAAGGGACTTTTTTATGGCAAAAACTGTTGGGGAGATCCTCACAAGAGCTTTTATAAATTTAAAGAAAATAGCACAATTACTTCTTAATTCAATCCGTTACAATCTCCTAATAGTTATAGTGCCAAGTGCACTCTAACGGGATTCCTAATCTTAATTACCTAAAAATAATAATAATAATAATAATAATAATAATAATAATAATAATAATAATAATAATAATAATAATAATAATAATAATAATAATAATAATAATAATAATAATAATAATAATAATAATAATAATAATAATAATGATGATGAAAGGTAACTCGCGGCGATGGCGGTGATGACGGCGTTAGGCGGCCACGTGGGCCCACGGCCCCTCACCCGCATGCTCAGCCGGTGGCGGTTAGGGTAGGCGCCGCCTCCCATGGTGCCCCACGCTGCCCTCCTCCTAGGGCGGGCCACGGAGTCCAGCAACCTCGGCTGGATCCTCTTTGGTGCCCCCTTTTGGCCCAACAACTCCATAATTTGTCACCGTCTTTATTGGATATATGACAAAAACCAGCAATGACAAAGTCGTAGAACTGATCAAGATCTACAACTTTTATTTGTTATTTCTTCATCTAACAAAGTGATAGTAATATTATTCACAAAATTTACATCTCTCTAATTGTTTATGAAACCATATAAGAGATATGCTATATTCGTGAACAATGTTATTATCACTTTCTTGGATGAACAAACAACCAAAATAAAATCATCGATCTCAAAACATTATAGAAGGTTGTAGTGACTACCTTTTTAGTTGAGATCATTTTGTGAAGTAAAACTATGTTTCAGTTTTTGTCAACTTTGAAATTTGATTTTTTTTTCAAATGATCCCGATGGAGAACCAACCAATTCGAAAGTAGAGATCTTAAAAAGTTAAACAACTTTGTCAACGTAGAATTTTAAAAATTCTATGTTTAAATTTCTAAAATTTGAAATTTAAATTTTTCAAACAACCATGGATGGAGAAGCAACTAAATCGAAAGTTATTGATCTCGAAAAGTTATGAAACTTTGTTGTTGTCAACTTTTTGATTTGAAATCACCTTGCGAAGGAAATCTCTATTTTTGAATTTGTCAAATTTGAAATACAAATTTTTTAAATGTTCGATGCATAGAGAAACAACATAAACAAAAGTTCTAGATCTTAAAAAGTTATATAACATTCTATTTGACAAATTTTTTATTTGAATTCATTTAGGGCCTTAAACACTCAATTTAAACTCGTTCAGTAGACCTTAAACACTTAATATAAACTTAGTTTGGTCTAATATAAATAAAAAGAATATTTAATATTGCCACAAGTGACAAAGGGGTGGAGTGGAAGAGGAGGTAACGCGTGAGGACGAAACCGTGGGTTCGAACTCCGGCATCTGATTGGTGGGGCCTCCCTAGATTTAAAAAGCCTTATTTTTTTGCCCAGATTTGTGATTTTTGGAAGTGGCTACAAGTCACACATCCAATGAAGACGGTGACAAATTATAGAGTATATGGGCCAAAGGGGCCCTAGGGAGGACCCAGTCAGAGTTAGTGGGCCCCACGGGCCGCCCTAGGATTGGGGCAGCGTGGGGCGCCACGGGGATGGGGGCGGTGTGGGGCCACGGGGATGGGGGCGGCGTCTGCCCTAGTCGCTGCCGTTAGCCTGCGCTGCCGCGTCATTGTCGTCGTCGCCGCAAGTTACCTTTAATATTAGGAAAACAAGAAAGTTCGTGTTCGATAAGAACTTTCCGTTGGAGTCCACTTGGGACTATAAATACTAGATCATTGTAATACGATCGATCAAGAAGTATTGGGCAAGTCCCCTTTATTCCAATCCCTCCGGCGCTCGCTCTCTCCCTCTCCTCCTCCCCTAGCCACGCCGCCCCCTAGCCGCCACCGCCACCTGGCTGCCACCACACGCTGTTGCCACGCCGCCCCCCTATGGACGTGCCGCCCCTCGTCCTCCCTCCTCTCCTCCAATCTACTAGCCCCAATCCACCCTACCTGCTGCATGTATTACAGTTTCCTTGGAGATTGTCGACACTCAAGAAAACTTACTTGGCGGCCATAACATTTTCTAGTCCCTTTGGTAAATATAGTAGGGTGCTCGTTTCCTTGGCAGCCGTCTTTCAAAGAAATCTTCCTTGAGTGCCAAAACCATTGCGAAAACTAATTTCCCTTATCTTTTATCCTTAAGGGCCTGTTTGGCTCTCCGAAATATCTAGAATTGAATTCATAGTAAAAACTATAGTAGTGGAAGAAGAATTTAAAATTTCACAACTTTTAAAGTTCACATATTAGCCTATCTTAAATTCATAGGATGAGAGGTGGGAAATGGATTCCATGGATTCTTCTTTCCCAACTTAAGTAAAGTTGTTAGATGATTCCATGGATTTTTTTCCACAACTATAGTTTATACAATGAATTCAATTCTAAAAATTCCGGGGAGCCAAATAGGCCCTAAGTGAATTTGCTTGATGGTTTATAGTCAAGGATCACTTCCTTAGTGGTTTAAGCTCTTTTCTTGGTGGTTTTCAGCACTCAAGGAAATTCAGGATTTTAGTAGTGCATCTATCATGGAGAGGAGGGAAACATAGGTGATCTCTTTGGCACTTGACGAGTAATTGCCGGTGTCTGTTCCAATGCATATAACCAGAGAAACGGATGACATTCACTGTGGAAAAGTAATGAGAGAGAAGTGTGGGTTACGATTTTGCAAGATGGTGGAATGAATGGTGTTTTACCTTGCACTAATTGCGTGGCATCGCTAATGGCACAAGATAGGTGCAGGGCAACATGCAGCAAGTGGACAATATACTTGCTGAAATAATAGAATCGTGCATCCTGATCGATTTGTACCCCATCTCGGATGATGTGATTATTGCTGCATTGGGTATTCCACGTGTAAAAAAAGGGAGAAAAAGGCTCAAGGAAAAGGAAATAGAAATAATGGAGAAAAGGACAAAAACTTTGTAGAGAAAAGAATGGAAAAGATTGTGCTGGTTTGATGATCTTGTTAGATAGAATAAAGATTAAGCCATGAAGATATTTGACCCAAAACAAATTTTCTATTATTTCTTTATAAAAAAACATTAGGTAAGTGATCATTTTGAAACTTGATTTGATAAAATAAATTTGAAACCTTTTAATTTTGAAAATAGAACAAAACCTATTTGAGGCTTTTGAATTTTATAATTCATTTTTCACTTAGACAAAGAAATGCATCCAGCATGAATGCAACACCAAGTTAATTAGAAAAAAGTTTTGGAAAGCCATTTTCATTTAACAAAATGGATAACAAACTGTCTAAAGTATGGCAAATTTTATAAAAATCCTTAAATTCTTTCTTTTATTTAGTGTTTTCTATGTCACATATAATGAGAACAGTTTCAAATAGAGTAGTCGATCGCTCTAGATCTATTCCTCTCTCTCTCCTCCATTTAGATGTAAATCTAGATCTAGAGAAAAAGCTACCAAATATTGAAAAGAGAGAAGAATAGGGTAGGAGAGAGATTAACAACCATATACGGTGTCCCCTCCAATAAATCAAAGGGAGCTGCCCCCAAAAATGCTTAATTTTTGGAATTTTAGATTTGGAAACCCACAAAAAAATCAATATAAGCCGCGAGGAGGAAGAAGGGGGCGGCGGCTGCTGGGCGCATCCATAACAATAGGATTAACCGAGGCGGGCATAATAAAAACAACTGCCTTGGTTAATCGTGTAATAACCGAGGCGGTTGCTCGGTTAATCTATTAATAGCGGAGCAACCGCCTCAGTTAATTGGTATTAATGGAGGTGGTTGCATACAGCCAACCGCCTCGGGTAAAGAATAACAAAGGCGGTTATGTTGTTGGTTAATCCTTGTTAAATAACTGAGGTGGTTATGTTATGTCAACCACCTCCGTTAATGTTTACCTGAGGCAGTGGCTGGGCCAGCTGCACGCCTCCTCGAAGGTCAAAATCCAAACGCTTCGCAAAAGATTTTCTTTAGTAGTGATTAACGGCTAGCGATGAAGTTGTCCTTGGCTTCAAATTCATATTTTAAGGTCTAGTACATCCCGATATTATTAGCCTATGTAGCCAAGTCATGGTTGGATCATCTAGAAGAAGGCACCATCGTAAGCCGGAACGACTCTAAAGAGAGATTCTCGGGCACTTTGAAGACGCCAACTCCTAGCCTATTTCGGTGTGAGAACCCGAGGGTAGGTCGATCAAGATAGAGCAAGCTCGATCATGTCCCTAGAACAATCTTGTTCATGCATTCATGGGCGGGGACAAGAAATAGGGACTCGTATATGAAATCGGAGGGAAATGATCACCAGCGCCAAGAAGATGTTTGAAGTGGCCAACAAGTTCAATGATGGCAAAAACAATTTCAATGCGAGTCTAGAGAATTACAAGCAAAACACCAACAAAGAGAGGACAAAGGAACACAAAACAACACCATGTATTACATAGGGAAAAAACTACAATGTGGAACTATAGATACTAGGATGCACAATCCTATGCTAAAAACCACATATTATTTAACACAGATTTGAAATGGAAGGGGTACTACAGAGTACACAAAAGTATGGCATGAAAGGGCACAAATGTGCAACATGATGTAAAATGTAATTGTGATGAAAAACCACAATTGTCCTTGCACACAGTATTTTATCTATGGCATTTATTGAATTCTTGAGTGGCATCTCGATGTAGCATTCAGTTCAATCAATTGCAATGAAAATAGCCACTACCACTTGTACCGCATTGAAAAAGTGATTAAAGACAACTATCAAAATAATTTAGACAATAAAACTGTTCAACTCAGTAAACTTGATGTGTTGCCATATGAATAGTGACAAAAATAAGTTTTGTTCTTTAATAGGAACTATGGTGAATTTTGATATATTTGTGTAGATGGGTTGTTGCTTGAAGTTAGTTTTGACTGAATAGGTATAGAGGTCATAGCATGCATGAACTCAAGCCTCATATTAGTTAGGACCTATATACTCAAAATAAAAGTCTTGTTTGACCGGTCAATCTAGTACAACCATAAAATTTTGCAAGGTGTACTTACCATTGTTCATGTTTCGAGAGAATACATGAATATCAAGTGTGTTTATGGCATCGGTCCAAAGTGCTACTAGTGGACCTTGAGAAATTGATAGTGCCATGGGCATTAGCAAATGCTCCTGTCCCACCTATAATGGACCACTGGCCACTGGACTTTGCGTTAAGGATCCCCAACACCTGAAGAGTAGACCCAGCGAACCTATTTCATAAACAAAAATATATCAAGTATGAAGAAGAACGAGAAATATCATACAAAGTTGATTATAGTGAAATAAATAAAATACTTGCCCAAAGTTGATAGATAGACATATTTGATAATAGAAAGCTCGGCCACTTATTCATGGAATGTTAGAGCCATCTTTCATTAATTGTAATTATGTTTAACAAAAAATAAAGTTTTGATGAATAAGTGTTGACGGTTGTTAATGATCAATTTTATATGTCAATCGAGAGAGAAAGAGGGGTATAACTGCTCACCACCATAGACTTAGGGTTTAAACCGACGTATTCCACAAGTTTTGGTGAATATGTGTTTTCGCGGGGGATTATCAGAAAACATCCAAGGAGGCCCACATGTCATGATTACATAGAGAGAAAGACCGAACGGGTAAAATTGTATACTCTAGAAGACTCAGTAAGGCGAACCCCGGAAGCGGAGACCCACTCGGCATAGGGGTGAGTCGGCCGACTCCCCCTTGGGTCGGCCGACCGGCCACCTCCACCAATCGTGGAGGCTCGCGGATCCCGCCTCCACCGACCTTGAGGAGCAATAATTATTGTCCGTTTAGGTCGGTTTGATCCGATGGCCGTGGTGCATCCTAGGGGCTATATATTCGAGCCCCGGCCCCCGGGCCGAAACCCTAATTCATTCTAGAATTCATTATTGAGAGGTAGCCATCGCAAAGCCAGGGTTTAGAGAGACATCTCCACCGTAGAATTAGAATAGCTACTCTAGATCTTCAAGTTCTACATAGGTTTAGACTAGATAGAGGAAGAATCGGCGCCCTGTGCTCGGAATTCCGGATCTTCATCATCGAATTGGTATTATCTTGTATCTATTCTTGTGACTTTATTCTAAATATCATTATGTTTCTATTTATTATGTTCCTAGTTTATTCTAGTTCTACATTTGATATGGTTATGATTGGTAATAAGTTTATGTATATGTTTGCAAAGCGCTTAGCTCTTCCGGGGGGTTAGGTGGTAGATTTCATGTAAGCATGGTGCTTAGATGCCGTTTACCCGCAAATGCACCCTATTGGCCGGGTCGTGTGGTAGATCGCGGAAGTGACAAGCCTGTTGAGTCCTCTCGTATTCCATCCCCCCGTTGGTAGGTCTATAGAACCAAAGTTGCATAGTAAGTCCCGCTATGTCTTGGCTTGTTATAGCAATGATCCTTATACATAGATGAAGAGCCTTTTGTGCTGTATGTGATAGTGTAGAGTTGGAGTAGATGAATGACTTAGTAGATTAGAACCTACTTAGGATTTCTATTTCTTGTGCTAATCAGATGTCAACCTACCTTATGTGAGTAGTCTATATCTAATCTCTGTGTGATTTATACCCTGAGCTTATTACTTTATATTCCCTTATTTATCATGGTTTACCCTCTCGCAAAAAGTATGTGACTGTAATGCAATCAATCACTCATAAGTAGTCGTGTTTAGCAAGTTCATCTCATTGTTTAAGTCCTTAGTTCTTTCCTTTGAGCTAAATATAAATACCGATACCGGAATACTTCCCGGTAAAATGCTACGATGGTGTATTATCTCGTTCGCTTGCAGATCCCATATTTTTCTTGATTAGAGGAGGAGCTTCTATACCAACACTTCGGCGCCATGCTAGGGATGACAACTTAGCGTGAGTGGTGTTAGAAGTGTCAACAAGCATTTTTGGCGCGCCGTTGATTCGGAGAACTGGAATAAACTTTTAGAGAAAAATTGCTTAGCGTATACTTAGAAAATGAGTGATTGTCACTAGTCACCTCTACTTTGGTGTTCACCGTTGTTTTTCTTTGTCTATATTTTATACGGGGTATTAGCAGGATTGAATCTCGATTCATTCAAAACTCTCGATCATCGAGTCGGTTCAATCAAGAAGGAAGCTCGTCACCAATCAAGATGGCCGAGAAGACCTTACCGGAGTTCTCTCGCTCCAACAATAGAGAACATCCGCACCGGTCCAAAGAATAGAAAATAATATGGAGTTTGAGCTCAAGTCAAGTCTCATCAACATGGTGCAAGCTATCCAATTCGGTGGAAAGGTACATGAAGATGCAAGTACACATCTACAGACTTCATGGAGATTGGAAACACCATCGCCATAGATGGAGTTAAAGAAGACCTCATACTTCTTCGCCTCTTTCCATTCTCACTAGTGGGAAGAGCGAAAGCGTTGGTTCTATGCAAATAAAGAAGATATCAATACATGGGCAAAGTGTTCCAAGGCCTTTATAGAAAAATTCTTCCCAATAGGCAAAACCAATGCCTTAAGAGGAAAGATTACCAATTTCCAACGAGAGAAGACGGAGACCATGTCGAAGCATGGGAGCGTTTGCAAGGATATATCCAAGATTGTCCCCATCATGGAATGGAAGAATGGTTACTCATGCAAGGTTTCTATCATGGATTAACTCCGAAGACGCGTGAGCACATAGATGCAACCGCTGAAGGATCATTCTTATCACTCACTCTTGGGAGAGCTAAAAGACTCATCGAGAAGATAGCAGATAATCAAAGGGTCCCAAGACAATATTCAAGATTGTCACCAGAGTGAAGAAGCAATAGAAGAAGTGAATGCATTATCAACCAAGATGGATGCCTTACTCCACCGGCTTGACCGAGGGCCAAGTACAAGGAAGATCAAAGAGCAATTGAAGCAACATATAAGAATTCAAGTCCCATCGTGAGAAAGGTTCCACATTGGGTGCAACCATCCATTAATCAAGGTACTCGGTCAGTAATTATGCAAAGCAACCTACTTTAAGAGAGTTGGTTCTACAACAGTCCAAGATCAACTCATCTATGGAGTATAGGCTTGCCGCTAATAACAAAATCTTGGAAAACTTAAGTATTAAAATGGATAGTTTCTCTCCGCCATTAATGATCAACTAGAGTTCAATAAAAGATAGAAGAAAGGTTAGCAAAATTGGCCATTGCTTTGCCTCGTTGCCACTAACCCCGAGGTGTGAGATCTATTACTACAAGAAGAGGGAGTTCCACCGTAAATCCTCCCTATCCAAAAGGAGCAAAAGGCTAACCATGCTACCACCGGTATGCAGAAGAAGAAGACTTCCAACCCGAGCTAGAAGTATTACCACAAGAATCAAAAGAGGCCAAGACAAGATCGGAAGCAAGACAACAATTTCGAGATACAAACTACCTACCTTTCCCTAGGAGGAAGAGAGGACCACAAATGTGAAGATGAGCAAGCTTTGGTAAGTTTGTGGAGGTAATTCAAAAGTTATATGTCAATATACCTCTCGCCGGATGCCATACAGTCCCCACTTATGCCAAGTACATAAGAGATATTCTTAATAAGAAGAGACCACCGCCATCCAATGAAGTGATCAAGTTAACCGAAGAAAGTAGTGCGGTCATCCTCAACCAACTACTTAAAAGAAGAAAGATCCAGGGTGTCCCACTATCGATCGCACAATTGGAGATCAATATTTCAATAACGCACTCGTGATCTTGGAGCAAGTGTCGTGTGATGCCCGCAGCTAGCCTACTACAAGCTCAACCACACGCACTTGAGCCAACATCAATGTGTCTACAACTAGCCGACCAATCGGTCCGTTATCCGTTGGGCATTGCTGAAAACATTCCGGTCAAGATAAGAGAGTTCTTCGTGCCAAAGCCGACTTTGTAGTACTTGGATATGCATCCGCACTCAAAGGTGTCACTCATACTTGGAAGACCCTTCTTGAGCACCGCCAATGCACACATTGATGTCTCGGAAGGGAGAAATCAAGTTCACTATAAATGGGCAAGAAGAGCAATTCGCATTCAAGTCGAAACAAGAGCTCAACAAATCCGTGAAGATAGTAGAAGAAGATCGGGATAAAGACAACCACCGAGACAAAGAGGATG
This sequence comes from Themeda triandra, assembly GCA_018135685.1. Classification (NCBI taxonomy): domain Eukaryota; kingdom Viridiplantae; phylum Streptophyta; class Magnoliopsida; order Poales; family Poaceae; genus Themeda; species Themeda triandra. The sequence goes on from JAENPR010000103.1 coordinate 103,584, forward strand.
CATCTCTGGGATCATCAGCGGAATAAATATTTTGGAAGGTCCAATTCGAGGACTTTAAAAATCCGAATCCTCGGGAAGGTAACTCGGTATTTATCCGCGTTTTAAATTGCATCTCTTATAATTTTCTTAGGCATATTTATTTCCAAAGCATTGCATTATAAAAATTTCTCATTCCCCCACATAAATAATTTTACGGTGTGTGACAACCCGTCAAAAAAAAATTTTTCATGGTGGCACAAAAATTTATCATTTTATGCATTTAAATTAGTTTACCTTCATTTAAATTTCTGCATTGTTTATAATTTTTATCATGGCATTTAGTGCTTGGTGGGTCCCTCACCATGGGTCCCACATGTCATAGACTACACCTCACATACATCAAATCACATAATTTCATCCACTTCCACTCACCTCCACTATCCTCTCTTTTCCACCACCAAAACCACTCAACCGACCAAAATTTCTGGATTGACAAAAGATCACGCAATAGCATGTGAAGTGGCAGCCATGTTGGCCACCCTGGGTGGGCGGCCGACCCCACCATTGGGTCGGCCGACTCTCCCCCTCCTCCTCTATAAATAGGCCTCCTCCCATGGCTTCCTTGCACCACCCACATTCCAATTTTAGCCAAACCTTTCGCTCTCGACTTCGTGTTTCCCGGGAGAAAGTTAGAGAGAAGAGGAGAAGAGTAGGAAGAGAGAAAAGTGAGAGAGTAAGCAAGAGTTTAGTAGCAAGTGAAGGGAAGGGATAGTGCTGAGTAGATGATCACAAAAATTAGTGGAGATGCTGTCCAAATAGGATAAAGAAAATCTAAAATCAAGGGGAGATTCTGTCAAAATCAAGACCTGAAGTTTATAACTTTTTGTCATGAAGAACGGCTAACCCCGGACCGCTCGACTGACAGCTAACCACTAACCTTGTGCTAATCCTTCTCTCCACTAGTATTTGTTTTTGTTTGTTTTGAGATGCTTGCGGGATGAAGGGCGTTTTGCGGTGGAATCTCGGGAACCTTCAGAAAATCGTGGACAAGAAGTACATCCCGCGTAACTCGGTGGCTGGTTCCGACATGAGTGTCGACCCACCACCACCAAGCTCCAGCAGCACCTACGCAGCACCGCACCACCACCAAGATCTCGCAGAGTTCTCATGAGAACATCCGACCTCGCCCGAGAACCACCCAGGAAAAGGATGTATACAAGAAGCTCAAGAACAAGCATTTTATCCACACGCCAGTCATCGATCCGACACTTTTGCTAGAGACAGGTATGGCTCAAGAATTCGACACAATTTTTCCACTAGTTGGTTGGACTTCCTTTGCAAACCTCACTGAGAAGGGGATTAGGCTCTTGACCATAGAATTCCTTAGCACCCTTCGATACACGGACAATGGAGTTTATTTTAGAATGTTTGCTCTGGAATATTCTGTCTCTTGGAGAACCCTTAGTGACCTCCTAGGTTTCCCTCAAGATGCCCTCATAGATTTAAATGCAAAGACTAGGTGATTTTGATGCACATAGGTTTTGGAGCAAAGATTTCTAGAGCACCGTACCACTTAGCGCACCGCACCGCAAATCATAGAGCATCCTACGCTTAGATTTTTGCACCGTTGGATAGAGCTACCTTTTTCCCACGTTATGAATAGAGCAAGATCGTAGTAGCCGACTTGCGTTGCCGTACGCGGCCTGTCAAGAAATAGAAAGTGTCTCCCGTCCATCTCCTAGTGAATCATTGGATGAGTGTCCCCGGTTACAAAGTAGGAAGTGTGGCCATTTGCTCGCTTATCACTCGCATTGCCACAAGCTTGAAGTTATTAGAGGGAGCTACTTTTGAGTACATTGAACATCATAGAGAATTTTATGACCTCTATACTTTTGGCCAAGGTCACTTACTCGAAAAAAGTGAATGATGTTTATTATGCAAAATATGGTGAAGCTGTGATCCTGTTACCTAACCCGGAATCGGCTTTGTATTATGTGCAAAACTATCATGTTGAGTTGCAGGCAGTAATCAGTGAATGAGAGAGCACCTCAAGAGTTCGCTCGGAGAGGTGACAGAAATCGTGAACTAGTTTGGCGTGGTGCCGAAACCGCCCGAGAAGAACCAAAGCACATGCCAGTTTCAATGAGTGGAATGTACCTCAGCACCACTCACTAAACTCATGGGTGTACCCACCACAAAGCCAACCACATCAACCATTCTATGGTTACTACCCACCAAACAACACCCCAGAACATCGAGCTAGGACCATCAGAGGACCCTCACGGCCCACCAAGATACTCTTATGACCCCTTTGGTACCATTGATGAAGAAGAAGAACCCCACCAAGACTTTGAGCCACGTCGCCACTCCGATGCCACCGGTTTCATTTTCACCCAAGAAGCACTATGATGAACAAGTAACCTTCCAAAGACAACACCACCGCCACTCGAATCGCCATGATCGAGGTGGAATGACCAACTCCAAAGTGGAACCGTAACACCACCCGACACTAGGCACCATTCAAGAGAACCGTGAAGAAGCCGCTTCCATGCCGCATGGCTTGGTGGACTCGTTGCACATCCACTATCCACCACCACCGCCGCAAGGCTAGCTTGGGGAGGACCCCATTATCAAGATAAGTATTTCTTTCCTTTTGTTTCGGTTTGTTTATTTTTCTTTGGTTTGTTTTATGCATTGAAAAAAAAAAAATCAGAAAAACTAGAAAAACCCAATAAAAATTTGCTTCGTTTTAAGAAGTTTGCTTTCTTTAAGTGTGTTTACATTTCGAGTTTGCCCTAAGATAAAAAACCAAATAAAAAGAGTGTGCAAGTTTGTTTTCAATTCAGTTTGCTATAAATAAAAATGTGTAGACTTGAGGATTGCGTGATGGAAATGATGAATAGTTGCTCGCTCTAATTCTTTGCAAGTACCTAGCTTTAAATTTGAGTTCTCCCAAGATTTGGATACACCGTTTGACAACCGGATTTACTCTACACCTCGAAACTGTGGGAGCATATGCTTAAGCTAAGTTTAGGTAGTTGACGGGCATGATATGATAATAGTCTCGAGCTTTGTTCATTGTGTTCCAAAGTGCCACTAAATTCTGGAAATTTGTTTGTGAAAATTATAAATGTTTCATGATGAGTTCCTTATATGACAGAGTTAAAATTCCTACCACAAATGCCCAAACTTGATCATTAGAATAGGAAGCCTCCTCATTTGTTTAGGGCTCGTGTTGTCACCTGTGTTGTATCCTTATGAACTCATCATACGCCTAAATCCTGGTTTCACACACTCACATGCACCCTCGCTACTTCTACCGGGAAGAACGCACCACAAAAAGCCTATTATTATCCATTGAAATTGTTCTACTCTTACATTGAGAGTGAACACCCAAAAATATCCCCCTGTTCATTTTTGCTAGCCATTTATCCAAGATCAATGCTCCAAGTATCATTTGTTATCCCGATGTGAAGTTGTCAAGATTGAGAAGTGTTCCATTCAAGAAGTATTTCATTCCTTTTTGGGCTGCAAGAATTGTAAAAAAAAAAAAAGAAAAGAGAAAGAGAAAAGAAAAAGAAAGGAAGATTTATGAGCCCAGTCATTGTCAAGTTTCAAAAGTTCAAGTTTTCAAAGTTCCAAGAAGTTCAAGTGTTGAAGTAGTTCCAAGTTTCATCCAAATAAAGGAGCATTGATAATTCCTTTGTGCACCCCTTCTCCTCCCACAAATATTTCTCTCTATTTTATATATCATCCACATATAAAACCACACATGCACACACCGATTGGTTGTATGTTGAGTTCCTTCGGATCCATGGTTCGATCATGCCAATGCATTAGTTCTCCACACCTATGAGCTCCACATAAGCCTTATTTAGAGTAGGGTGAGAGAGAGAGAGAGAAGGCTCATCTATAAATGCCTTGAACCACAAATACCACATATTCTGAGAGTAAGAGAGAAGGCATATCTCCTTTCAATGCCTTAGAGAGGATCCAAAAAATACCACATATTGAGAGACTTGAAAGGGTTGTATTAAGGAACTCGAGTTTTATTGAAAATCTTGTAAAAACTCTGCAACAGAGGTGGAACAACAGAGCATGAGACAACAAAGTGCTTGACTTAATTGTTCGTCTTTCAACTACTCAAGACCCAAGTGCAGGTAAGAGCCCCATGGTTGAAGAAACATGAGTAAGTTTGGGAGTTATGATAGTTCACTCTAGTCTGGGATGAATTCTTGTTTAGAGCATGTGTGTTTGTTAAGCATGAAAGCATTGCAGCAACTCCTGATCCACCTTCTATAGCTATTTGCTCAGGGACGAGCAAAGGGTAAGCTTGGGGGAGTTTGTTGACGGTTGTTAATGATCAATTTTATATGTCAATCAGAGAGAGAAAGAGGGGTATAATCTGTTCACCACCATAGACTTAGGGTTTAAACCGACAGATTCCACAAGTTTTGGTGAATATGTGTTTTCAGGGATTATCGGGAAAACATCCAAGGAGGCCCACATGTCATGATTACATAGAGAGAAAGACCGAACGGGTAAAATTGTATACTATAGAAGACTGAAAGGCGAACCCCGGAAGCGGAGACCCACGGCATAGGGGTGAGTCGGCCGACTCCCCCCTTGGGGTCGGCCGACGCGGCCACCTCCACCAATCAAGTGGAGGCTCGCGGATCCCGCTCCACCGACCTTGAGGAGCAATAATTATCGTCCGTTTAGGTCGGTTTGATCCGATGGCCGTGGTGCATCCTAGGGGGCTATATATTCGAGCCCCGGCCCCGGGCCGAAACCCTAATTCATTCTAGAATTCATTATTGAGAGGTAGCCATCAAGCAAAGCTAGGGTTTAGAGAGACATCTCCACCGCAGAATTAGAATAGCTACTCTAGATCTTCAAGTTCTACATAGGTTTAGACTAGATAGAGGAAGAATCGGGCGCCGTGCTCGGAATTCCGGATCTTCATCATCGAATTGGTATTATCTTGTATCTATTCTTGTGACTTTATTCTAAATATCATTATGTTTCTATTTATTATGTTCCTAGTTTATTCTAGTTCTACATTTGATATGGTTATGATTGGTAATAAGTTTATATATATGTTTGCAAAGCGCTTAGCTCTCTTCCCGGGGTTAGGTGGTAGATTTCATGTAAGCATGGTGCTTAGATGCCGTTTACCGCAAATGCACCCTATTGGCCGGTCGTGTGGTAGATCGCGGAAGTGACAGGTTCCGTTTGAGTCCTCCGTATTCCATCCCCGTTGGTAGGTCTAGAACCAAAGTTGCGTAGTAAGTCCCGCTATGTCTTGGCTTGTTATAGCAATGATCCTTATACATAGATGAAGAGCCTTTTGTCTTGTATGTGATAGTGTAGAGTTGGAGTAGATGAATGACTTAGTAGATTAGAACCTACTTAGGATTTCTATTTCTTGTGCTAATCGATGTCAACCTACCTTATGTGAGTAGTCTATATCTAATCTCGTGTGATTTATACCCCGAGCTTATTACTTTATATTCCCTTATTTATCATGGTTTACCCCTCTCGCCAAAGTATGTGATGTGTGCAATCAATCACTCATAAGTAGTCGTGTTTAGTAAGTTCATCTCATTGTTTAAGTCCTTAGTTCTTTCCTTTGAGCTAAATATAAATAACGATACCCGGAATACTTCCCGGTAAAATGCTACGATGGTGTATTATCTCGTTCGCTGCGGATCCCATATTTTTCTTGATTAGAGGAGCAGTTTCTATACCAACACTTCGGCGCCATGCTAGGGATGACAACTTAGCGTGAGTGGTGTTAGAAGTGTCAACAATAAGATGGTCAATCTGTCCCATTTATCACCCGCCATCCATGCCTGAAATTGGGTGGTGGAACTAGCAAAAAAAATCGGAAGTTTTACTCCCAAATCATTATTTGTCATCATCAGCTTTTCCAAAGCTGATGTCATGCCATTTGAGTATGTGAAAGATATAATCTTAAAATGTTCGGTGTGTTGTTTCAAAACCATATAGTTATCTCATTTGTTGCATCTATAACAATGTATCGAAAACATGTATCGAAGAAGTAATTAAGCTTTAATATTGTAATTATAATGTTTCCTTGGGATGTATTTCATATATAGAAAGAATGCGTATACCATGAATATACTAATTCTCTATTTTATCTATATGCCATGGCATCGTACTACATGTCTCACTAGTACAGAAATGATCTTCACTGCTGGTTATATTTTATCTATATGCCATGGCATCGTACTACATGTCTCACTAGTATAGAAATGATCTTCACTGCTGGTTATCACTAGCGGTTTCTATCCAACTGCCAGTGATGTCTCTTCACTGGCAGTTTGAAGCTTCAAAACTAGACCATGATTGGGGGGACACCACAAACCGCCAGTGAAGGTATCCATCACTAGCAGTTCGTGGCTCAAACCACTAGTGAAGCATCACTGCCGGTTTGTAGCTCAAACCACTAGTGATATTGGTGTATCTCTGGCAGTTTTGTTTTGAACCGCTAGTGACAAGCTAAGTGTAGATTAATGGGTGACCGGATGCTAGACCGGACGCGTCCGATCACCCCAACTTGCACGTCCAGTCAGTGAGCCCCATTTGTGTGCAACAGTTGCATTTCTTTTAGGAGCTATATATAAGGTGGTTGGCCGGCTTGGGTATGTAAGCATCGGAAGCATTAGAGCTGAATTTGGGGAATACTTTTGTCCGAAGGAGTATGTAAGCAACTTGCTTAAGAATGTCACTGCTTTATGTGGTTCTGTGTGAAATAATTTCTATCATAAGGGAATTGTGTGAAATAATTTACGTAATATTTGGACACCTATGAATGTATTTGTTATATTGTGAGGTGTCTTGAAATTCTGTATTGGCAATATATATATTTTAGTATCTTGTTGCCCATGTTTCAAAATGAATTATTTTAGCTGGAATCTTTACTCTCAATGCATGTAAGGATTTATATCTGATATCGTAGCCATTGGCAAATAAAAAAATAAAAACAAAAAATAATAAATCGGTACATTTGGGAATTATGCAGAATTGATCACTACCGGTTTATGTGGAACTGCTAGTGATTTGTTTACAAACATTGGCGGTTTTAGCCACAAACCGCCAGTGAAGCCTCTAAACAATACTAGCTGTTCGTGTTCCAAACCGCCAGTGAAAGTTTTGGATCACTGGCGGTTTAAAAAAAACCAACAGTGATGGGCGACCCCCTTCACTGTCGCTTTGGTTGTGGCGGTTCAAAATCCACCGGTGAAGGGGGGTTTTGAACCGCCGGTGATGTGCTGATCTGGAGTAGTGTTCAGAGTAACCTTGATGCTCACAATACTACTAAGTGGAGATTTTAAGTAGCCAGTGCTATGAAAGATAGTGTATGTGGTGTTTAAGCTAAAGTGCCACTGAAGTGATGACAAAACATGATTTGGTAAGAATCATGATCTCCATAACTAGGTTCTGCTCGAGTTAGGAAATTTGTCGCCGTATGCCAAAGCAATGGGATGATACTGAAGGGAGTTGGGGAATGATCAATTCAAAAGACAATCTTCATACTCTGGAAAGTTTTACGAACATGATGCATATTATGTTGAAAACCACGGGACTTCTAATGGATTCCTAGACTAAGTCAACTTTCATGCACATCCATTAAATTTGGTCTCCACAAATGAGATTATAATAATCACAACAGGTTGCATGTATAGAAAATATCTTACCAAGTCATCCTCAAACACAAAAATGTGTGAAGCATACCAACTAGTGATTTGTCGACCCTTTTGTATATGGTAGCCTTGCGCACGTCCAATAATGTGATCATTTGGATCTGGTCCCTCAGTCAGAAACCAATCATCAACATATGTCTGGCCAAACCCAATAGGTTGGGTTGAGCTTATCACACCTACTTCGTTTGGGTTTGGGACATTGGCAGGACGTTGGTGCAAATATATAAGGAAGCGAGTCTCATTTTCCTTGGGACAGTTGCATGAACATAGCGACGGCAATGGCCACAGTAAGGATGGCTGAGCATTACAATCTATGGAGTTTGCTATGTCCAGTACTGCTAGTAGCAGTAGGAATAGAAATAGCAAGGTGGTGGAGCTAGGGGTAGTGTTGTTCTAAGGTAGGACCTTAGAACCCCCTCCGGGGGTAAACCCGAATCTACCTACGAAGTGGTGTATGGAACACGAAATAGAACTTAGAACACAAGCTCAATGTATTCCATTATATTCCTCCCTTTTGTACAGTCCCATCAGGGCAATATTTATAGGCGCCCGTAGGCTTTTACATGACCATAATGCCCCTGGGCCGCTTCTCCTAGGCTCTCCGTTGCTTACGGTGAGAGCGTAACCGTCTTCTCGGGGTGCTTTTCCAAGATCCGGCCGAATGGCCGACGGCGCCGAGCCTACCGGGCGGCGAGTAGTCCTCATAGGGGCAGCGGGACGACGTCCCGCACAAGTTAAACAACCCGGCCGCCCAAAGCTGATTCGGTTAGGCACCAGAAGCCCCACTGGTGTGGGGGCTCCGGTAACCTTGCCTCGGGGCGAGCTAGACCATCAATTCACCATCGGCCGACTCGGATGACCGGTCGCTCGATGCTAATTCGGTTGCGCCGATCGGCAGTCGTCACTTCGGCGGGACGGGGTGCCCGGGTCCGGTTGTCACCCAATGAGTGGCCCTCGGCGTCAACCGAAATGGATGTAATCGATTTCACGGGGCCGTGATTGATAGATGATAACTGAAAGACCCAGCACCGTCCCACGAGGAGGACGATTTTTTTTTTGCGCGGCCTCGGGATGCTTGACCGACACGACGGATCGCCTGACCGCCGGTCGGCCCGCCGTGGGGTGCTATAAAAAGCCCCTGTAAGCCACCAGCGGTCATTTTTGCCACCGCCCGCTCTCAATCCTCTACCGCCGGTTCGTTTGATCTGCCTGCTGATTCGGTCGACCAATTCGGTGCCCCTGACCGAAACGGTGCTTCGGCTCGCTAGCTCCCTGAAGCCGCGCTAAGTTCGTTCTCCCCGCCGATTCACACCTTCGGTTTCCTTCTAGGTGAGGACTTACTGCCTTTTATTTCTTTGTTGACTAAGATAGCCAAAACAACCTTAATTTCCTATTCGGTGTATGTGATGTTTTGTGTTTTCTTGTTTTAATTCCCCGTTTTTCCTTTTTATAGTCTCAGTGGGTTTTTTCCTTCTATATTGCTAACATGTCAAGGGTTTCGTCTAGCACTGACACTTCGGTTCTGAGATGCCGAATCGGGTGATCGCTCGGTTTCCGAATCATCTTCTGGGTCCTGTTCTAGTGAAACTAGTGGGCAGAATATTCCGCCTGGAAAGAGACCAATGCCACTTAGAGCCATCGTACCCAAATCTATCCATGAATCTGATGAAACCGAAATAGATGAAGAAGAAGAAGTGGACAAGTATGTTGAATGCTTTGACTCGTCAGAGGGTGAAAAAGAAGCTCGTGTTGCTTCGGGTAAGGATGAGGGGAGTTCGGCTCCTCGTGCCGAAGAGGTAGCTGAATCTATTCCTGCCCAACTACCGAGGCCACCAAGAGGACCTAGACACACCGGTTGGTCATGCCGCCTTGATCGATCCAAATCCATAGCCAGTATGCTAAACTGATACCAGCGAGATGGTATTTTGACTGCTGCTGAACGAAGCCGAAGCCGATCTCCTGGGACAGAGGAATACCCAATGCCTAAACCCACCGAAGCTCTTGTGTTCAGGGAATACTTTAGGGCCGGGCTTCACTTCCCCATTGAGGGTTTTGTCGGAGAAGTTTTGGATGCTTTTAACTTGCAGATTCACCATCTGACGCCGAACGCTATAGTACGTCTCAGCTGCTATGCAATGGCACAAAAGATGATGGGTAGCGAACTGAGTGTGCCGGTGTTCACTCAGCATTATGAGACTCCGTTGTACTCTACTTATGGAATCGATGACGCCGGGACCAAAGAACTTCGGTTGGAAGTGGGGTCTTATAATTTTGTTCCTGCCTGAGGCAACACGGCCTCCTGCATAGTTCCGACCTTCAAGAACAAGTGGCAGGACTGGAAGAAGCATTGGTTTTACTACCGTGTATGTGAAGATGCTGATGTGGCGCTTGCTGAAGAACAAGGTCAACCGAAGGCTCACCCTTTAGTTTCTGTTATGACTCAGATGGAAGGGCTCGTTTCGGCCCCAGAAATGATTATGGGGCCACTTGACAATGCAGCAGCCGAATCATATCGACAGACTGCCGAATGGCAAACCAGCCGAGACCTAGTTGAAGAGATGCTCTCTTTTGGTCAATGGCCACTCTGCACTAGCATGAAGTTTGATGGTTTTACAAATCACCTAGGGTATCGAGGACCTTCGGTCAATCTGGTTCGGCCACCTGGCTATGATTCAAGCTCTAATTTTGTGAGAGAGATCGAGAGGAGAGCTAATCAGCTCTGTGATCCCTATAATGACAAAGAGCACGATTTGAGCATGTCCAAGCTTGGTTCCCTTCAGCGTCTTAACCAAATTTGGGAGCACATGAATGTTGAATACCCTAATCGGCTTCCTCTGATCAGGAGACAGAAGGGTGACACTGCTGTTGGTCCATCTGATTCGGCCCCACAACCGAATGTGGCACGTGGTTGTGGAAGGGGCCAGTCTCAAGGCCGTGGCGCTCAGAATCCGTGCAGTACGCGCCAAGCCGAAGCTCAAAGGCACTGTCAAATCGATCGGCAATCTCTTCCCCGAGAGACTGAAGACGTTCGGGTATGTTGATTGCTTGTTAAACGGGAATGGGTGAAACCCATAAAGCAAAGCCGCAACCAAGTTATTAGCACACGCGAAGCTGATTCGGTTGTTTCTAGCCATACGGTAGAAAGACTTAGCTTTGGATTCTAACTTGCAGCTTTTTGCGCAGCTAACTTGTTTTAGTTGCTTTACGTATTAACGTTGTATTCGGCTTGTACTGATTCGGTTTGCTTCTTTGGTGTGTAGGAGTTTGCCGAATCAAGCGACGAAACTTCCTCAATGGCTGGCGGTAAAATGAGGAGCGCCCATGATCTGGTGATCGACGACCTGCCGACTATGAGCAGTTTCAAGATGACTTCCAAGAAAAGGAAGACCCGGGACGAAGCCACTTCGGCTCGCTTCTCACAGATTTAGCCCGGGAGGCCTACCAGCGGGCCCAGCCTTGGAGCCCCTGCGAAGCTACCGCGCGAACGGCCGAAAACGACTGCGCAAGCCACTTCGGGCATTATGGTGGAAGCTTGTGGTGGGCCCCGTACTGACGCTCCAAATACCCGTCGTCTGGTAAGTCTCGGTTTCATGCCAAATCAATGTTCATGACACCCGAGATGTCCTAAAATGTGTTATTTGGCAAGGGGTTTGTTTCCCTTGATCCGTCTAGTTTTCGATTCAGTCGTACGTAGGTGTATTCGGGCTCTTGTTCTCCTGATGAACATAGCCTTGACCAGGAAGAGACTTATGAACTCGCTCGTGCTTTAGGAGTTGACTCTGACACCCGTTTGGTGGCGCATGTGGACCCCCGTGAAGCGGGCATTCTGCCTTCACTAGTTGCTCTGGCCTTCGGCCATGAATGTGGCTCATCTTTTTGGCCACCGGGCCGAACAAGCCTGGCGAGGGTAGATCGGAATGAAGCTTGCTTTGGCGGTGAACTTCCATGCTATTTCGTAAGCACGCGAATCCCAGTTTACATGTTTTATTACTTAGAATTTTTACAAGCATGGTTGTTTGTTTTTATGTGCTCGCGAGGCTTCGGTTCTATCTCGGTGCACTTTGGTGAAGCGGGGGCCATGCAACTCTTGCCCATGCCAAAAAACAGCTTCGTCTTCGGGAGAAGGATGTTAAGAAGCTAGAGACCAAGCTGGCGGACACCGAAAGCCTGCTAACCCAGGAGGTTGGGAAACCTGAAGTGGCCTTGGAAGCCCAAAAGCGAGCAGAAGCCGCTCTAGAGACTCAGAAGCAACTTGAGAAGCCGAAAGGGCTCAGGCTGCCGAGCGCACCATTGGTGAGAAGCTTGATGAGCTGGCCCTTATTTTCCGCCGAGTGCTTAACGGCGTTGGAGGGGACTACGAGGTTCCTGCCGGTACCGAATCGGCTTTGGAGAAGATTCGGTTCTGAACAGGAGTTATCGGCTCAATTACGCTATTCAAGCAGGATGTGAGTATCTTGGTTTTGAAACTGCACCTGCTCTGATGAAATCGGCGAAGGAGGAAGGCTGCGATCACTTCGCTTGGGCAACATCCTTTGAAAACGCGATGAACTATTGGAAACCTGATGAGGATGTTCAGGCTGCCACCAAGAAGTGGTTCTTTGATGGCTTCTGGACCGAAGCCGGCGGGCGTGACTTGGCGCTACTTCAGGCCGCGTATGCTTGTGCCAGGGTAAATAATCCTATTGCGCTTAAGCACTCGTTCGATTGTGCTTATTCGGTTGTTATTACCGAACTGAACATATCTTATGTTGTTGTATGCAGGATCCCAATGAGAAACCTGCTATCAAAGCTAGGGTTGAAGCCTACATAGAGGAGCGCGACGCGCGGGAAGGTTCCCCTGCTGTGCGTACTCCGGTGGGCACCCCCGAAGCCCCTCACGCTGCTGCCGAAGAGCCCGTCCTTGAAGAACAAGCACTCGGCACACAAGAAGGTGAAGTGGGAGCTGCGTCCGCTTCGGTTGCTGACCCTCATCAGGCCCCTGCTTTAACCCCCTCAGCATTGACCCCTGGAGTTTGAACCACGTGTAGGTGGTGGTGAAGATACATTAAATTGTTTGTTAAACTTGCGTACTTTTGAGGCCAGCATGTTGGTCAGATCTAGGTTTGCTGTAATGATACGCAGTTTGAACTCTGCATGTGGCTTCGGTTGTATAACCGAATCGCCATCGGGTTTCACTTATGCATCGCGTTATTTTCGTAACCGAGTGCGTGATAACTTAACTGTCGTGAACTCATCGATTTGTGAATTGCTTTGACGCCCTTCGGTCTTCGTGCCGAAGTGATGTATGCTTTGGAAAGCGCCGTCCCGCCCCGTCTTTTTAGACCGAAGGGTGGTTTGCTGCTTAGCTTTGCATGTAGCTTCGGTATTGTAGCCGAATCGCCACCAGGCGGTAATTATGCACTGGGGGTTTTCGTGACCGAATGCACGCCGGTTTGAGTGGGTTAAATTTGTCAAGTAATGGGTGCTTTGATGCCCTTCGGTCTTTATACCGAATTAATGCATGCTTGAAAAGTGCCGTCCCGCCCCATCTTTTTAGACCGAAGGGCGGTATTCTGCTTGGGTTTGCAAGAATTATTCAGTTATTGCACCGAAGTATGCCCTTGGTGAGGGTGATTCGGTCGTTCTACCAAAATTGCTGCATGATGTTGTTGCCAACTTACACGAGTAATTTGGTAGACTTACCATTTGTTTCGCCCCGTCTTTTTGGACTGGTGGATTGATGTTAAGTGAGGATATAACGTAGCTTTTCCTTGTATTTTCTTGTTACAAATTTGCCAACAATGGCTGTTACAATTATTAAGTGCCCTGTAGCGCTATTTTTGGAGCACACATCACCACCCAAAATAGCTTCGGTCAGGCCGGGTTCTGGCTGTGGCCTTGCAATTTGTTGCTAGGATGCAGAAACCCATGGCGGGTGGCTTGGTGTAGAATGCAAGTTATTAATTGGTACATCATGTTCCAACACCACCCGCTGTTCTGGATGAGGAGTTTTTGGTGCCGAAAGAACCCAAGCTCACAGATGGAGAAGCACTCGTGGCGGGTGGTGCCGACCAGAATGCGTCGGGTGTCAGCTTTGGTAGGGTAGCCGAGCATGCCCAATCAGGTCCCGATGCCGATATCGTGCTTCTTTGTACCATGATTCATGGTGACTGCGCTGAGCTTCCACATCACCCTTAGTTGGCACATGGTCGTGCAGAACAGAATGTGGTGAAATGCACGTGCCTCTCGGCTGCTTGCTTGGAGGAAGCAGGGTCTGACCTTGGGACTGAGACCGCTGAAGTATATCTTGCGAGGACCGAATTGGTCTTGCCAGGAACACTGAAACCAAATGCGGTATTTCTCTTTGCTATCCGAATGCGCTCTTTTCTGAGGCCTCTTATGCCTATTTGGCAGTGGATTGAAAGACTCTATAATCAATGCTTTCCTCTTGTTTGAGGCAAAACAACCTTGATGGGATGGCTTGTGGGGAGGTTTAGGTTCCCTTATATAGGCTGATGTGCCCATAGAGCTCATAAATATGCTGAACCACCTTGCTTATTAAATTTTGACAACTACTTTTGTCATTTATTAAGCTTGTTTGTGCACATGCTCGTGTGTCTTTGAGTGTGTTTCTGTTTGTTTTAGCAGGTTTTGGTTGTTTGCAACCTTTTTGATTCGTTGCCGAATATATGGGCAGGTGTTTGTTGCCTGACCATTTTCGGTGTTTGCATAACTGCTATTGCTGCATTTTTGCGCAACATGGTCATACAGGTAAATATACACACGAGTCTGTGTGTTGGGAGTATCTCCTGCTATTTTTGCAAGAGTTCCCACCCTTTTCTGGCTTTAGAGATTGCTTGCAACCTTTGGAATCGGTCCCGAATATGCATAGAGGCATTTTTTCCTGAGCATATTCGGTGAATATGTAACATTTATGAATACATGTCCGCGAAGGAGAACCATAAAGGAAATTTAACTTATTACACGGGATGCCTCAATAAAAAACCTCAGTAAGGAAAAAGAGTGCAGAGCCCCGAATGTCTTTAGGTATAAGTACCGAATTTGCATGAAATAGAATTATTACAACTCCCTTTTCCGGAGCATATCATCATGGATAGAATCGGCGCAGATTGTCTGCATTCCACGTGTGGGCTGATTCGTTTCCATCTTCGGTTACCAGGGTGAATACGCCAGTGCTGACCCTTCTTGCCACAATGTACGGTCCGTACCATGGTGACTGCAGCTTGCCTTGCTTGTCTGACTGGCGGATAAGTACCATGTCCCCTGGATTGATGTCTTTCCTCAGAATTTTCTTGTCTCTCCAACTCTTGGTTTCGACGTGATATCTGTCTAGATTATATGCAGCCTGGAGTTTCCTTTGATCTGAAGTTTCTAAGTCTACCATTCTCTGTATCGGGTTGGTAGCCGATATCTCTATTCTGAAAGAGCCCATCCTTACTTCCTCTGGAGTTATGGCTTCTTCACCGAACAACAACCGAAACGGGGTGAAACCCGTAGCTCTGGATCTGGAGACGTTATGTCCCTAAACTGCTGTGACTAGTTCTTGAGCCCATTTCCCCTTCTTTGCTTCCTCGAGCGTCTTTGAGATGGTGGTGAAGATATCTCCGTTTACTCTTTCGACAGCACCATTTGACTCCGGGTGATTAACCGAAGCAAATGACAGTTTGATCCCCAACTCCTCACAGAAAGTTCTGAATTGTGCTGAATCGAATTGCTTGCCATTGTCGACTGTTATGTACGAAGGTACGCCAAAACGGCAGATGATCCGCTGCCACACGAAGTTGACCTGAGTTCCTGAAGCTATCTGAGCTAAAGGCTTGGCTTCTACCCATTTGGTGAAATACTCCAGAGCCACTGCTGCATATTTTAGGTTCCCGGGAGCTAGAGGTAGGGCTCCGACTATGTCCATACCCCAACACTGAAGAGGCCATGTCGGGTATACCGGTGAAGTGGGGTTAGCTGGGAGGTTTTGCTTTTTTGTGAACATCTGGCAACCCCTGCATGTTTTCACTATCTCCTTAGCATCAACCACAGCTATAGGCCAGTAGAATCCCTGTCTCATTGCTCTGTGAGCGATCTCATGATGACCTCGTGAGCTCCGCATGAGCTTTGAATGTATTTTGATCAACATTTGTTTTTCCTTCTTCTTGACTTATGCACTTGAGCATGGGAGCGACTACACCTTCTTTGTACATATTTTCCCCTACAATGGAGAATTGCTTCGTCCTAGAGTTCATTCGGTGTGCATCTTTCTTTGAAGTTGGTTCGTATGTACCGTTGAGGTATGCCCAGATGGGTGCCCTCCAGTCATCACTTGCGATTGCGTGAATGACCGAAGGTGACTCTTCTTCTTCCTTGACTGCCTTGACCGTTAACACCTGATAGAAGACATCAGCTGGCAACATATGAGCGTTAGCTGCTGCTTTCGCTAACTCATCAGCTTCGGTGTTCTCAGACCTTGGTATGTACTTCAGGGTGAAACTTGTGAAATATTTCTCCATTCTCCTTACT
The DNA here is from genome assembly GCA_018135685.1 of Themeda triandra. Lineage (NCBI taxonomy): Eukaryota > Viridiplantae > Streptophyta > Magnoliopsida > Poales > Poaceae > Themeda > Themeda triandra. The sequence continues at coordinate 119,804 of JAENPR010000103.1, forward strand.
GTGGCTAGGTATGTAGCTAGCTCAGGATCCTTTGCTGTGTACTCTTTCTGAATGTGTCCGACCACTACCTCGTGAATCGGCCAAGATTATACGGCGTCGGACCCGAGTGCTCTAAGCTTTCGTAGCCCCAATAGTACTGCCTCATATTCGGCTGTGTTGTTTGTGGTAAGGAACTGCAATCTTGCCGCGTATCGTATACTTGGTCCATTCGGTGGTGTCAAGATGGCTGAGATTCCTGCGCCCGCTAAACACCAAGACCCATCGCAGTGTACTATCCATTCGGGTTGGTCAAATTGCTTGGTAGAATCATCTGCATTCGGTGTCCAGTCTGCTATGAAGTCTGCTAGCACTTGTGACTTGATGGCTGATCTGTGCTCAAATGATATTACATACTCGTTCAACTCATTTTTGCCCATTTACCGATTCGGCCACGGCCTTCGGTGTTACGGAAGAGAGATTCATGGGCCGAGCCGACAAGACTCGAATCGGGTGTGCTTGGAAATAATGCTTGAGCTTTCGAAAGCCATCACTACCGTGTAAGCAATCTTTTCTAGCTCGGTGTAATTCACCTTAGCACCCGAAAGAGCTTCGATACGAAGTAGATGGGGAATTGCTTTGCATCTTGCCTTCATATTCTTTCCCCTCAATCAACACGGCGCTTACAGCTGCTGGTGCTGCTGACAAGTATAGTACTAGAGTTGCTCCGACTGTTGGTTTTGATAGGGTGGTGAGCCTGGTGAGGTGCTTCTTGAGTTCTTCAAAAGCTTGCTGCTGTTCCGGTCCCCAACCGAAAGTCGCTGCATTACGAAGTGCCCGGAAGAACGGTAGTCCACTTTCGGCCGACCTGGAGATGAACCTGCTCAGCGCTGCTATTCTCCCTGTGAGTTTCTGCACCTGTTTCCTATTTTGTGGTGGTGCCATGTTTGCGATGGCTGCAACCTTCTCTGGGTTGGCTTCTATTCCTCTTGCAGAGACCAGACAACCGAGTAGCTTTCCTTTACTGATACCGAAAACGCATTTGTCGGGGTTGAGTTTGAGGCCACTGGAGCGCAGGTTTGCGAATGTTTCTCTGAGATCGTCGATGTGCGAATCCCTCTAGTCACTTTTCACCATGATGTAGTCCACGTAGGAGGCGAGGTTGTTTTTCTTCTTCTGTTCCCGGAATATTTCATCCGTTAACCTGGAGAAAGTCGGTCCTGCATTCCTTAGCCCCTCGGGTATTCTCTTGTAACAAAAGGTGCCATCTGGTGTGATGAAACTTGTCTTTTCCTGGTCTTCCGGGTCTAGCCATATCTGGTGATAGCTCGAAAAACAATCGAGCAGGCTCATTATCTCACAACCAGCCGCGATGTCCACCAGTTTGTCTATTTGGGGCAAGGGATACGGATCCTTGGGACAGTGCTTGTTTAGGTCGGTGAAGTCGACACACATTCGCCATTTGCCATTTTTCTTCTTTACCATGACCACGTTAGCCAGCCATTCGGGATACTATACCTTTCTGATTACATCAGCATCTAAAAGCCTCTGTACTTCGGCCGCTGCCGCCGCTGCTCTTTCATCTGATATCTTACGCAATTTTTGCTTTCTAGGTTTTGCTGATCTGTTGACGTTTAGGCTGTGCTGAGCGAGACTTCGGTCTAACCCCTATAGATCTCGTGTTGACCATGCAAACACGTCTCTATTTTCCAGTAGGAATTCGGTCAATCTTGAGGCTTCGCCTTGACCCAGGCTTGCGCCGATATTGACACATTCGTCAGGTCGATTCGGGCTCAAGGATACCCGAATTGTTTCTTCTGCAGGGAGCGCCTTTGGCTCTTTGCTATTGCTTTGATCTTCATCCTCCTTCTGCTTGGGCTTGGACTTCACCTCATGCGCCATGTTGTATCCTGGTATGGGTTTTCCGTCGATTCTTCTCGCTGAGATCTGATCTCCGAATACTAAAATGATGCCGGTGGGTGAAGGTATTTTCATACACAGGTGAGTTTGCCGAATCACCATGTCAAATTTGGTGATGATACCTCTGCCAAAGATGGCTGTATAAGGGTAGTCTATATTGACTATATCAAATGTGATCTCTTCTGCTCTGACTTTTCTGTCCTCGCTGAACGCCACTGTGATTGTTTTCTTGCTGATTGCATCTATTCTCCTTACCCCGAAGCCGAATAAGGGGTTGCCTGCCTGGTCGAGTGTTTTTCGGTCCAGTTTCATGCTGTCGAATGCCTTGGTGAATAGTATGTCCGCGAGCATTTGCCGTTGTCGATCGAATGTTGTGGAGCGTGTATCCCCCAACATACGCTTGTCACTACCAAGGCATCACAATGTGGAGAGTCCTTGACTCTAAAATCGATTCGAAAAGATGATAGGAGCCGTCTCTTCCAGCGGCTATGCTATCGGTGTTTTTGGTGAAATCGTCAACACCCTTTTGACAAAATCACGTACGGCTCGTTGTTATCATGCTCCAAGTCGGATCCCCGTGATGGCGTAAATATGCCTGCTAGAGTTCATCATGTTGGCTGGTGCAACTGTATTGACTATTTGCAATTCTCCGGAAGTTTCCGGATTCGCTGACTGCTGCGCTGCGTGCTGATCCACCGTGGCCGAAGATGATGCGGCTGATGGAAGTGCCTGATTGCGCATCGGCATGCTCCGGTGATACTGCGCAATAAGGGGCATTTGCCATGCTATCGGCTGCTGGAAGACAAGCGCTGGTGGTAGGTTACACGGCGCTTGGGTGAAAGTCGGGTGATGAAATGCCTGCTGAGGAGCTGCAGTGGTGTGATAAACATGCTTTGCTGATTCGGCTGGCTACGCAGATTCATCTTTCTCGCGCTGTTCTCTTGCCAACTGGGTATACTTGCACTCCTTGGAGGTATGCCCTTTGTCCTCTCCACAAACAACACAATCTTTGCGTTCTTGGGCCGGCCTCGCCCTCGCCTCTTCCACATCCACCGCCGGAACCTCTACCGCCTCGCCTTGGTTACCAAAATTTTTGGTTTGATTCGGTGGCTCGAGATGAATTCTCCGCACGTTGTTCGCAAAGCAAACTTCCGGTCATTTTTTCCGCGATTTTGCCGATTCGGTTGATTGGACTTGGGCGATGCCTGCTTGATGTTATATCGCGTGGCCTTTCGTTGTACTAAGTCTTCCTCTGATCTAGCGAACTGACGCATCTGATCAAATAGCTGTTTGATGGTAGTGGGTGCTACACCAGACATAGCTTGGGCACAAGGCTCTATCTTCAATCCTTTGACCGCCGTGGCTATGACAATGTCATCTGACACATTCGGTAGCTGAGCCTTCAACTGAATTATCCTCTCAAGGTACTTTGAAAGTGATTTGTCGTCCGGCTGGAACAGATTCATGAGGTTGGCTGTTGTTTTCTTGTCTGTTTGAAACCCCTGAAAGGTGGTGAGCAGGTCCGCCTTCACCTGATGCCATGAAGTGACTGACAAAGGCCTTTGTGACACAAACCAATCATAAGCTACGTCTGTTAAAGCCATGACCAATGATTTTGCGAGGATCATGTCAATGCCCCCAGCCGAATGGACACAAGCTTCATAACTTGTAATGAATCTTCTCGGGTTGGACTGTCCGTTGAAACTCGATAGCTTCAGTCTATAGCCTAGGGGCCAGGGACATCTTTGGATTTCCAATGATAATGGGGATGCCATATCTATTGCTTCGGCTACGTCCCTTCGTGACTTTTCTCCCTGGATGATAACATCTTTTTCTTGATTCTTCCCAGAGGATGATCGGAGGGCCCGAATCTCCCTTTCTAACTTTGCCGCTTCTTCTCTTGCTTGGTTGATTGCGTTTTGGGTTACCAAGCATTCGGTTTTGTGTCGCCATCTCGAACACCGAACCGGTCACGATGCTACTTGTGGCATTCACCTTAGCAGATTGCTCTTCTAACTGCTTCAGAAGCCGGGCATTCTGGATGTCCAACCCTTCAGGCTCTTAGGTTTCTTCTTCTTCGGGCTCTTCAGTGATGCAGCCTTCCGAAAGCACCCCTCCCAGTGCGCCGAGTTCGCCTGTGCCACCACCTTGAGTGATCTGAACCGCTGCGTCATTGGTCAGTGTTGGTGCTACCGCACCTTCGGCCTGCTGAATTGATGCTCCCGACTGCAGAGCACCGGACTGCTGTGGAACTTCGGTATACGGAACTGAATCTGTGACTACAGGTTCCTTGGATGACCCTGCACCTACCTTCGCCTTGCCCTTCGGAGCCATGGTATGTTCGGCGACCCCCACGGTGGGCGCCAATGTTGTTCTAAGGCAGGACCTTAGAACCCCCTCCGGTGGTAAACCCGAATCTACCTACGAAGTGGTGTATGGAACACGAAATAGAACTTAGAACACAAGCTCAATGTATTCCATTATATTCCTCCCTTTTGTACAGTCCCATCAGGGCAATATTTATAGGCGCCCGTAGGCTTTTACATGACCATAATGCCCCTGGGCCGCTTCTCCTATGCTCTCCTGCTGCTTCCTGGCGAGGGTGTAACCGTCTTCTGGGTGCTTTTCCAAGATGCTGGCCGAATGGCCGACAGCCGCCTGTGCCTACGCAAATGCGAGTAGTCCTCATAGGGGCAGCAAGACGACGTCCCCGCACAAGTTAAACAACTGCTAGCCATCCAAAGCTGATTCGGTTAGGGCACCGAAGCCCCCTGGTATGGGGGCTCCGGTAACCTTGCCTCTAGGCGAGCTAGACCATCAATTCACCGTCGACCGACTCAGATGACCGAATTCGCTCGGTGCTGATTCGGTTGCCTGACCGAATCGGCAATTCGTCACTTCGACGGGACGGGGTGCCCAGGTCCCGGTTGTCACCCAACAGGTAGTAGCCATGGAAAGGATTGTTATGACCAATTCGAATGGTAGATGAAAGGGCAGGATACTACAGCTGATGTATTTCTTTTGTGTGCTAGCTATGAAGCAATGGAGCCATAAAGTGCTGCTATTTATAGAATTGTTGGAGTGTTTGGTTAAAGGCCAGATCAAGGATGAAAATATCATATTTTTTAAATTAATCATTGTTAAGGGTGGTTAAGGTCAAAAGTCTGGCTCTGAGTCCTCTACAAGTTTATACATGAATAAGGAACTGAATATACAGTGTACTTATGTACTCTGCATGCCTAGTATCTGTAAATATTGTCGACTGTTGGTACCTGCTATAGTACTTATTACCTGTCGGCCAGTGGTGATCTTGTGTGGCAGGCAGAGTATGACTTGCGCCCACTACAGTTCGTATATATATACGATGGAATTTTGTGGATCTCTCATGTGGTTCTTAACTGCACGCATAATCGAGTACAATTATGCAACAAAAATAATAGTATCCTCTCTTATTCCAGGTTTTTTATTTGTTGGGCTGATTTCAATGAGTATATTCACTTTGGTTTTGATTGCTAGAGTGAAACAATTAGGGCCCGTTTGGCTACCTAGAATTTTCGAAATCGAATTCATAGTATAAACTATAGTTGTTTTGTTGCATCCAGTCACGGATTCACTGTTTGCTAAATAGGCTAAAAGACCAGCGTATAGTATCCAAAATTGTTCCAGGGACCACTGTACCTTTTTTCACGGCATCCAAAATTGATGCAGGGACAACTGTACCTTTTCTTATACATGCACCAGTTTATCTAATCGTGATATATATCCTCTGCTGAAACTGGCAAGGAGCTGTGACCCTTAAGGCCAGAGCATTTTCTTTTGGTGAAAAAAATTGACCTGTGCTACTTATAAGCCTGCTCCGCTAGAAAACAAATTCAAACATTTAGCATAGGTCAATTTGTGACCCTTAAGTATTTCCAAATGTGTGCTAAATGTTTGAATTTGTTTTCTAGCGGAGCAGGCTTATAAGTAGCATAGGTCAATTTTTTCACCAAAAGAAAATGCTCTGGCCTTAAGGGTATTTCCAAATGTGTGCTAAATGTTTGAATTTGTTTTCTAGCGGAGCAGGCTTATAAGTAGCATAGGTCAATTTTTTTCACCAAAAGAAAATGCTCTGGCCTTAAGGGTCACAGCTCCTTGCCAGTTTCAGCAGAGGATATATATCACGATTAGATAAACTGGTGCACGTATGTGAAAAGGTACAGTGGTCCCTGCATCAATTTTGGATGCCGTGAAAAAAGGTACAGTGGTCCCTGCAACAATTTTGGATACTATACGCTGGTCTTTTAGCCTATTTAGCAAACAGTGAATCCGTGACTGGATGCAACAAAACAAATATAGTTTATACTATGAATTCGATTTCGAAAATTCTGGGGAGCCAAACGGGCCCTAATTGTTTCACTCTAGCAATCAAAACCAAGGTGAATATACTCATTGAAATCATGCCAACAAATAAAAAACCTAGAATAAGAGAGGATACTATTATTTTTGTTGCATAATTGTACTCGATTATGTGTGCAGTTAAGAACCACATGAGAGATCCACAAAATTCCATCGTATATATATACGAACTGTAGTGGGCGCAAGTCATACTCTGCCTGCCACACAAGATCACCACTGGCCGACAGTTAATAAGTACTATAGCAGGTACCAACAGTCGAATATATTTACAGATACTAGGCATGCAGAGTACATATAAGTACACTGTATATTCAGTTCCTTATTCATGTATAAACTTGTAGAGGACTCAGAGCCAGACTTTTGACCTTAACCACCCTTAACAATGATTAATTTAAAAAATATGATATTTTCATCCTTGATCTGGCCTTTAACCAAACACTCCAACAATTCTATAAATAGCAGCACTTTATGGCTCAATTGCTTCATAGCTAGCACACAAAAGAAATACATCAGCTGTAGTATCCTGCCCTTTCATCTACTATTCGAATTGGTCGTAACAATCCTTTCCATGGCTACTACCCCTAGCTCCACCACCATGCTATTTCTAATCCTACGCTACTAGCGATCTTGGACATAGCAAACTCCACAGATTGTAATGCTCAGCCATCCTTCGTGGCCATTGCCATCGTTATGTCCATGCAACTGTCCCAAGGAAAATGAGACTCGCTTCCTTATATATTTGCACCAACGTCCTGCCAATGTCCCAAACCCAAACGAAGTAGGTGTGATAAGCTCAACCCAACCTATTGGGTTTGGCCAGACATGTGTTGATGATTGGTTTCGATCGAGGACCAGATCCAAATGATCACATTATTGGACGTGCAAATATTTTCTATACAGGCGGGTCAGACCGTCACTAGTTGGTATGCTTCACACATTTTTGGTTTGAGGATGACTGGTAAGATATTTTCTATACATGCAAACTGTTATGATTATTATAATCTCATTTGTGGATACCAAATTCTAATGGATGTGCATGATAGTTGACTTAGTCTAGGAATCCATTAGAAGTCCAGTGGTTTTCACCATAATATGCATCATGTTCAGAAAACCTTCCAGACTATGAAAATTGTCTTTTGAATTGATCGTTCCCCACTCCCTTCAGTATCATCCCATTGCTTTGGCATACGGCGACAAATTTCCTAACTGGAGCAGAACCTAGCTATGGAGATCATGATTCTTACCCAATCATGTTTTGTCATCACTTCAGTAGCACATTAGCTTAAACACAACATACACTATCTTTCATAGCACTGGATACTTAAAATCTCCACTTAGCGGTATTGTGAGCATCAAGGTTACTCCAAACACTACGCCAGATCAGCACATCATCGGCAGTTCAAAACCCCCCTTCACCGGTGGATTTTGAACCGCCATAACCAAAACGACAGTGAAGGGGGTCGCCCATCACTGTTGGTTTTTTTTAAACCGGGGTCGCCCATCACTGTTGGTTTTTTTTTTAACCGCCAGTGATCCAAAACTTTCACTGGCGGTTTGGAACATGAACCGCTAGTGTTGTTTAGAGGCTTCACTTGCAGTTTGTGGAAACATCATAATTACAATATTAAAGCTAAATTACTTCTTCGATACAAGTTTTCGATACATTGTTATAGATGCAACAAATGAGACAACTATATGGTTTTGAAACAACACACCGAACATTTTGAGATTATATCTTTCACATACTCAAATGGCATGACATCAGCTTTGGAAAAGCTGATGATGACAAGCAATGATTTGGAGGTAAAACTTCCTGATTTTTTTGCTTGTTCCAGCACCCAGTTTCAGCTGCATGGATGGCAGGTGTTAAATGGGACAGTTGACCATCTTATTCATCAAAACTTTATTTTTTTGTTAAACATAATTACAATTAATGCCTTAAGATGGCTCTAACATTCCATGAATAAGTGGCCGAGCTTTCTATTATCAAATATGTCTATCTATCAGCTTTGGGCAAGTATTTTATTTATTTCACTATAATCAACTTTGAATGATATTTCCCCTTCTTCTTCATACTTGATATATTTTTGTTTATGAAATAGGTTCGCTGGGTCCACTCTTCAGGTGTTGGGGATCCTTAACGCAAAGTCCAGTCCCCAGTGGTCCATTATAGGTAGTGGTCCATTATAGGTGGGACAGGAGCATTTGCTAATGCCCATGGCACTATCAATTTCTCAAGGTCCACTTGTAGCAACGTCACTGATGCCATAAACACACTTGATATGGTTGTACTAGATTGAGTGGTCAAACAAGACTTTTATCTTGAGTATATAGGTCCTAACTAATATGAGGCTTGAGTTCATGCATGCTATGACCTCTATATTGTTCGATCAAAACTAACTTCAAGCAACAACCCATCTACACAAATATATCAAAATTCACCATAGTTCCCTATTAAAGAACAAAACTTCTTTTTTCACTATTCATATGACAACACATCAAGTTTATTGAGTTGAACAGTTTTATTGTCTAAATTATTTTGATAGTTGTCTTTAATCACTTTTTCAATGCAGGTACAAGTGGTAGTGGCAATTTTCATTGCAATTGATTGAACTAAATGCTACATCAGATGCCACTCAAGAATTCAATAAATGCCATAGATAAAATATTGTGTGCAAGGACAATTGTGGTTTTTCATCACTATTACATGTTACATCATGTTGCACATTTGTGCCCTTTCATGCCATACTTTTGTGTACTCTGTAGTACCCCTTCCATTTCAAATCTGTGTTAAATAATATGTGGTTTTTAGCATAGGATTGTGCATCCTAGTAGCTATAGTTCCACATTGTAGTTTTTTCCCTATGTAATACATGGTGTTGTTTTGTGTTCCTTTGTCATCTCTGTGTTGGTGTTTTGCTTGTAATTCTCTAGACTGGCATTGAAATTGTTTTTGCCATCGGTGAACTTGTTGGCCACTTCAAACATCTTCTTGGCGCTGGTGATCCATTTCCTTCCGATTTCATATACGAGTTCCTATTTCTTGTCCCCGCCCATGAATGCGTGAACAGATTGTTCTAGGGACATGATCTGATCGAGCTTGCTCTATCTTTAGTCATGCAGCCTACCATCAGGTTTTCACACCGAAATAGGCTAGGAGTTGGCGTCTTCAAAGTGCCCGAGAAACACTCTTTCGAGTCATTCCAGCTTCTGATGGTGCCTTCTTCTAGATGATCCAACCATGACTTGGCTACATAGGCTAATAATATCGGGATGTACTAGACCTTAAAATATGAATTTGAAGCCAAGGACAACTTCATCGCTTGCCGATAATCACTACTACATAAAATCTTTTGCCAAGCGTTTGCATTTTGACCTTCGAGGCGGCGTGCAGGTTGCCGCCTCCGTTATTATTTAACAAGGATTAACCAACAACATAACCGCCTTTGTTGTTCTTTAACCGAGGCGGTTGGCTATATGCAACCACCTCCATTAATACCAATTAACCGAGGCGGTTGCTCCATTATTAATAGATTAACCGAGCAACCGCCTCGGTTATTACACGATTAACCGAGGCAGTTCCCTTGTTTTTATTGTGCCCGCCTCGGTTAAGCCTCGTTGTTATGGATGCGCCCAGCAGCCGCCACCCCCTTCATCCTCTTCGCGGCTTATATTCCATTTTTTGTGGGTTTCCAAATCTAAAACTCCAAAAATTAAGCATTTTTGGGGGCAGCTCCCTTTGATTTATTGGAGGGGACACCGCATATGGTTGTTAATCTCTCTCCTACCCTTTTCTTCTCTCTTTTGAATATTTGGTTGCTTTTTCTCTAGATCTAGATTTACATCTAAATGGAGGAGAGAGAGAGGGGAATAGATCTAGAGCAGTCTGATTACTCTATTTGAAACTGTTCTGATTATATGTGACATAGAAAACACTAAATAAAATAAAGAATGTAAGGATTTTTATAAAATTTGCCATGCTTTAGAGAGTTTGTTATCCATTTTGTTAAATAAAAATGGCTTTTCAAAACTTTTTTCTAATTAACTTCCCTAGGGTGTTCCATTCATGCTGGATGCATTTCTTTGTCTAAGTGAAAAATGAATTATAAAATTCAAAAGCCTCAAATAGGTTTTGTTCTATTTTCAAAATTAAAAGGTTTCAAATTTATCTTATCAAATCAAGTTTCAAAATGATCACTTACCTATTGTTTTTTATAAAAGAAATAATAGAAAATTTGTTTTGGGTCAAATATCTTCATGGCTTAATCTTTATTCTATCTAACAAGATCATTAAACCAGCACAATCTTTTCCATTCTTTTCTCTACAAAGTTTTTGTCCTTTTCTCCATTATTTCTATTTCCTTTTCCTTGAGCCTTTTTCTCCCTTTACGTGGAATACCCAATGCAGCAATAATCACATCATCCTAGATGGGTACAAATCGATTAGGATGCACCATTCTATTATTTCAGCAAGTATATTGTCCACTTGCTGCATGTTGCCTGCACCTATCTTGTGCCATTAGCGATGCCACGCAATTAGTGCATGGTAAAACACCATTCATTCCACCATCTTGCAAAATCGTAACCCACACTTCTCTCTCTCATTACTTTTCCACAGTGAATGCCATCCATTTTGCCGGTTCTATGCATTGAAACAGACATCGTCAATTACTCGTCAAGCGCCAAAGAGATCACCTATGTTTCCCTCCTCTCCATGACAGACGCACTACTAAAATCCTGAATTGCCTTGAGTGCTAAAAACCACCAAGAAAAGAGCTTAAAGCACTAAGGAAGTGATCCTTGACTATAAACCATCAAGCAAATTCACTTAGGGCCTATTTGGCTTCCTGAAATTTTTAGAATTGAATTCATTGTATAAACTATAGTTGTGGAAAAAAATCCATGGAATCATCTACAACTTTACTTAAGTTGGGAAAGAAGAATCCATGGAATCCATTTCCCACCTCTCATCCTATGAATTTAAGATAGGCTTTATGTGAACTTTAAAAAGTTGTGAAATTTTAAATTCTTCTTCCACTTCTATAGTTTTTACTATGAATTCAATTTTGGAAATTTCGGAGAGCCAAACAGGCCCTTAAGGATAAAAGATAAGGGAAATTAGTTTTCTCAATGGTTTTGGCACTCAAGGACGATTTCTTTGAAAGATGGCTGCCAAGGAAGCGAGCACCCTACTAAATTTACCAAAGGGACAAGGAAATGTTATGGCCGCCAAGTAAGTTTTCTTGAGTGTCGACAATCTCCAAGGAAACTGTAATACACGCAGCGGGTAGGGTGGATTGGGGCTAGTAGATTGGAGGAGATGAGGGAGGACAAGGGGCGGCACGTCCATAGGGGGCGGCACGGCAACGGCGTGTGGCGGCAGCCAGGTGGCGGTGGCGGTGGTGGCTAGGGGGCGGCACGGCTAGGGGAGGAGGAGAGGGAGAGAGCGAGCGCCTGAGGGATTGGAATAAAGGGGACTTGCCCAATACTTCTTGATCGATCGTATTACAATGATCTAGTATTTATAGTCCCAAGTGGACTCTAACGGGAAAGTTCTTATCGAACATGAACTTTCTTGTTTTCCTAATATTAAAGGTAACTTGCGGCGATGACGACAATGATGGCGGCGACTAGGGCAGCCGCTGCCCCCATCCCCATGGCACCCCACGCTGCTCCCATCCCCGTGGCGCCCCACGCCGCCCCAACCCTAGGGCGGCCCGTGAGGCCCACTAACTTTGACTGGGTCCTCCATGGGGCCCATTTGGCCCATATACTCTATAATTTGTCACCGTCTTCATTGGACATGTGACATGTAGCCACTTCCAAAAATCACAAATCCGGGCAAAAAAATATGATTTTTTAAATCTAGGGAGGCCTCACCAACCGGATGCCGGAGTTCAAACCCACGGTTTTGTCCTCACGCGCTACCTCCTCTTCCACTCCACCCTTTTGTCACTTGTGGCAATATTAAATATTCTTTTTATTTATATTAGACTGAACTAAGTTTAAATTAAGTGTTTAAGGTCTACGAATAGAGTTTAAATTGAGTGTTTAAGGCCCCAAATAAATTCAAATAAAAAAGTTGTCAAATAGAATGTTATATAACTTTTTAAGATCTAGAACTTTCGTTTATGTTGTTTCTCTATGCATGAGAATGTTTAAAAAATTTGTATTTCAAATTTGACAAATTCAAAACAGAGATTTCCTTCAAATCAAAAAATTGACAACAACAAAGTTTCATAACTTTTTGAGATCAATAACTTTCGATTTAGTTGTTTCTCCATCCATGGTCGTTTGAAAATTTTAAATTTCAAATTTTAGAAATTTAAACATAGAATTTTTAAAATTCTATGTTGACAAAGTTGTATAACTTTTTAAGATCTACAACTTTCGAATTGGTTGGTTCTCCATCTGGGATCATTTGAAAAAAATCAAATTTCAAAGTTGACAACTGAAACATAGTTTTACTTCACAAAATGATCTCAACTAAAAAGGTAGTCACTACAACCTTTATAATGTTTTGAGATCGATGTTTTTATTTTGGTTGTTTGTTCATCCAAGAAAGTGATAATAACATTGTTCACGAATATAGCATATCTCTTATATGGTTTCATAAACAATTAGAGAAATGTAAATTTTGTGAACAATATTACTATCTGTCGGTGTTTCGTACCCCGGGGGTATCACACCAACAAGTATATTTCTAAGCGTGCTCCATAATCCGGATGGTGATGCAAGAAGAACACAAGGGTTTATCCTGGTTCGGGCAAAGAAGGCCCTACGTCCAGCAGGGAGGGGGAGATTTTGTATTATCCTGCACCGAAGTGCTTGTACAGGGGCGAGTACAAGACAGTCCTGAGACTTAGCATGAGGAATGAGTGTGTGGGTGTTTGTGAACATGAGAAGCCTGGAAGTTTGAAGGCATGAAAGCGTGTCCTAAACTAGGCCCTGGCGTCCCCTTTTATAGGCCAAGGGGAGGCTCAGGATCACATGAGAATTAGGGCGGTCGTAAGCGTGACGTCGAGGTACGGATGCTGGGTCGAGTCGCTAGTGCCGTGGGTGCCTCCCTTGATCCGGTCCGAGCCTGTGGATTCACGTTTTTATCCGGTTCGAGCCTGTAGCATCATGGGTGATGATGGCCTGACAGCCCTTGAGCTGACGCGAGCTGATGCAATCGAGGAGTGGGTGATGATGGCCTGCTCGGGAACCCCGGCGAGTGGCCGTAGAGGTGGGATGGACGGGTCGCTGCGCTCCCCGTACGCCGGTTACATCCGCCATCATTCCTCGAGTGGGTGGGGATCGCCTCGAGGGGTCGACGTTCCGAGCGATGGGACGGAGCGACGTATTTGGTGGTACGGGGGACTGACAATAGCGATTTGAGGGGGTGTCATACGCGACACAGTGCGTGGCATGGTGTCACAGTGGCACCTGCCATCCTGGAATCCGGGGCATGGGCGGCGTAATAGTGGAAGCGACCGCCGTACGATCCACTATTACGGGCTCTGTAGCCATGGTGTTAGGCGGAGCAGGTGTACTGTCATACTGTTTTGAGCCCTGTAGCCATGTGCGCGCTCTGGGAAAGCAATCATGGAAGGCGGGCTCGAGCGGTCTCCGCCGCCGTCTCGAGCGGTCGCTCGCTCGAGCGGTTTCCGTCACTTTTCCTCGAGCGGGCGAGCGGCTGCGTCTTGAGACGGCGGGTCTTACGCCTCTGTGGGCCTGGTCGTGGGCCGGCCCAACAGGAGGGGAATCGGGGATTTTTCTAGTTGGTTTTTGTGATTTAGAGAGAAGCAAGGCTGGTTTGCTTACCTCTAATCCTTCTAATTTAGGACCCCCTAATCTAGGTACCCGACAGTAGCCCCCGAGCCCTTGCCTGATTATGAAGAACTTCAGGCATGGGATCTTGAAGTGGAGTTGAAGTACCTAGACTTAGGGTTATGCTGCCTCGTCTCGGGGGGTTGCTTTCTTGTTTTTCCGTGGGGGGCGCACGAGCGTCCCCCACGGGGGTAGCCCCCGAGGCCCCAGAGGAATGAGGCATTCCTCTGGGGGCTTTGAAGTGAACTATTTCGAGCAGGAGTAATGTTAACTGGAGTTGTAGCGCCCGTAGTGGGGGGTATTCTCGATTCCATGAGCCCCTGAGTGCTCCTTGCCTTTCCCCCGTCGAGAGGTGTGGCTTATGTGACTCGAGCCCCCGAGCCTCGAAATGCTGGGCCATAGTCGTGATCTAATTCCTCGTTTAGATCTCTTGGATTAGATCCAAGTGGTGGGAGGACTTGCACTACCCGCGGTCGAGCGAGTACCATACCTCCCTGTGAGCTGGTAGCGGGGTATCCAAGTGAGAGTCCGCCTCCTTTCGAGGGGAGGCGGCATCGAGGCCCAGGGGCGCCCTCATTAGAGCTGGACGCATAGCTTTTAGAGGACCGGCCTCGTTCGAGGGGGCCGGCGGTCCGAGTGCCTCCCGTCGATGGGATCTCTTGGAAGCTTTGCGTCCTGCCTTGGATGCGCCTTTGGGGTTCGAGAGTTCGTTCTCGAGCGGGACCTTTCGAGGGTTTCTCCCCAATGGCACCCCTAACTCGGGTGCTCGAGGGCGGCTGTTCGAACCCGTTCGTGGGTCAGCCTCCACTCCCTCGAGACTTACCGGTGGGACCGGAGTCCCGGGTTGTCTTACCGTGTAAGGAATCGTCTGTCGAGACGTCCCATCGTCGCGCCAGTTGAGGGAAGTCCGTCCGTTGGTGGCGCGCCTTTTTAGGCGGGAACCGGCACGTCATGATGATCGTGGCCTGGCGACGGTTCAGTTCTCGCCTCGCGACGCGCGCGCCCTTTGAGTGGAGGTAGGTGGCAGTTGTCAGTGGGGATTAAATGCGGTTACCGTTTCCCGGCGCGTCCGTCGGAGTCGCGTGGCCGTTGGATTGTGGAATCCGAGCTGTCAGATGCGCACGACGCGGATCGGCTCGGCATTTGGGGGAGGGGACTCCTGGTTTCCTTCCTTTGCATTCATCGCCTTCCTTCCTCCTGCCGCCGTCGGTTGCGCCCTTGCTCCCAACCCTAATCGCCTCCGTCGTACTCACTTGCAACCGCCGCCACTCCTGCCCGCATCCGCCGGAGAGCCTTAAGAGGAGGGAGAAGAAGTTCTTGAGCGTGTGCATTGCTGGAGCCACAGTTTTTGCCTCGCGCCGCCGCCTCATCGGATTCCGCTGTCGCCGCCTTCCCGGATCCCACCGCCGTCATGGTTTCCACCAAGAAGGTCAGCAAGAAGACCGGCCAGGGGTCCAGCCAAGGCGCTGGGGGTAGCCGGGCCGGCGGCAAGGGCGCCGCCGGCAAGGAGCCGTCCAAGGCCCCCATGCTGGTGGTGATGTACGACGCGCTCCCGTGGCCTCGGTCTTCGGTGACCGAGGCGATGCTGGAGGGCCTCGTCGAGGAGGGGCTACTCCTCCCCAACCCGGCTGAGGGGCCGCCGGAGTGGCAAGTGCCGGAGGCGGCCCACCGTGAGCCTGTCGTGCCGGAGGGCTACGTCCTGAGCTTCGTCAAGTTCCACAAGCGTGGACTCGGGGCGCGGCCGAGCAGCTTCATGCGGGCGCTCCCCCACCATTTCAGGGTCGAGCTCCAGCACTTCAACCCGAACTCCATCTCCCACACCGCTAGCTTCGTCGGCATCTGTGAGGGGTACCTGGGGATGGCGCCGCAGTGGGAGTTCTTTGTCCACATCCTCAAGGCGACGCTGTTCACCTTGGCGGTGAGCGGGAACGACAACGACGACGACGACGAGGAGGAGGGGAAGGAGAAGGAGAAGGTGAATGCCCGCCGCTACGTTCGAGCGGGCTCTTGCTTACTCGGCTTGAAGAGGCGGGAGCATTGGCTGCTCGGCTCCTGGACGACGAACAACGCCGGGTGGGTGTCAGAGTGGTTCTACCTCCACAATGTGGGGAACCATTTCCCGAAGTACACCGGCGCCGTGCTGACCGCGCCCAAGCACAATTGGGGCTACAGTAATCCGGCCAAGCTCCAGCCCTGTCTCGACCCCCTGACCAACGCCATGGAGAGGCTCCGCCGTCGGAGGGCTGGCGACATCTTCTTCAACCTCGCCCACGTCATCGCCGGGTTCCACTCCCGCCCGGTGATCCCGCTCGCCGATCGCCCACTGCGGCTGAACTAGATGGCGGAGGGCGCCGACCCTGAGGCGCTCGAGGCCAGTAGGATGTCGGACCAGCCCCTCCCAGCCGCCACGGTCGTAGCACGGGTGCGCGAGGCGATTGACGGCGGCAGGAGTTTTGGAGTGAACCAAGTCGACCTCTTCCTTATGCGTCCAGGCGCCGACCTGCTCGGCTATGTAAGCTCTCCTCGAGGTCTCCCTTGTTGATTTTGCCCTGTCTTTGGTTTGTGTTTGCCTTATCGAGGCGTGCTTCTCCAGGAGATCACCGATCACGCGGACTCGGTGCCCCCGGTGAAGGGAGACGCGCCCGACCGTGAGGTAAGACGTCTTAAAAATGATCGAGAACACACAGCAGCACTCTCGAGGAGGGAGGAGAAGGCAAAAAAGGCCGCCGCGCTGGAGGAAAAGGAGAAGCGCAAGGCTAGGCGCCGCTGGGAGCGGGAGATGTGCTTGAGGGCGGACCCAAGTGACTGGAGTCCCAGCATGGAGTCAACCGACGACGACGAGGGGGAGGGAGATGAGGAGGACGATGAGGCAACTGATAGCGACGGCGCCACCGCCGCTCGAGCGCTGACGCCTCCTCGATCTCGTGTGCTGGAGGTGTCTCTGGCGCCGTCCCGTCTCGAACTGGGTGGGAGCTCGTCGCTGGCTCGAGCGGGTCAGCAGCAGGAGGAGTCGTCCCACTGTTCCAACCGCGGTGCTCGAATGCCATCACCAACTCGAGCGGGGCAGTGGGAGGAGTCATCCCGCCGCTCCAGCCATAGTGCTCGAGCGCCATCTCCGTCGCGGCGGGATTCTTCCTCTTCTCGTCAGCAATCATCGACACCGGGCGCGCGCACCCGGCAGCAGCAGGCTGCAGATGCGCGCAAGTCATCTTCAGTCCAGCCCAGGGAGCGCCCCGTCGAGCGCCGGGCTCCATCTGGCGGTCGCCGGCCTGAGCAAGCCCCACCACGCCGGGCTTGCGGGATCCTATGCCGGGCCCGGCCAAGGAGCCGGCGGGAGCGGGGGAGGCCGTCAGGGCCACAGAGCCCCCGAGTGCCTCGAGCCGAGCTGCTGAAGCTCGGAAGCCCCCGAGCGGCTCGAGCGACTCGGCCGCGGCTCAAGAGCCCCCAAGCGGCTCGGGTGAGTCGAGGCCGGCCGTCAACCCCCTTGGCGGCTCGAGTGGTTCTGCTGCAGGCGTGGCGGTGACGTAAGTTTTGACTCGTGCTTCTTCTTGACGTCCATTGTCCCGTTCGTGAGTTTTTGTTGTCATCATCCTCCCTCTTTTCCTTTATTTTAGGACCAAGCGCCCTCTGTCATCTCTCCCTCCCCTCCTGCCTTCAAAGAAGTTGAAGGTCACAGGTGGTGTGACCCTCCCTCCCACTGCCTTAACTTGGCTAGCTCAAGCCAAGGAGGCGATCGAGCGTTGGAAGCTGACGGCGGCTGCATCTCGTGCAGGTGCCGGGGCCGTGTCTGCAGTGACGGGGGAGAAGGCCGTGACCACCACTACCATCTCATCGGTCCTCCCACTCGAGACGTCGTCGTCGTCGGCCGCGCATGGCGAAGCAGCGGCCGGCGACAAGGAGGTGATGGCTGAGGCGATGGGGCCGGAGACAGCAGCCGCCATCCTGCCGACGGGGGCCGGGTCGGAGCAGCACCCCATCACCCTCGAGGACGAGAGCCTGAGCTCCGGCACCAAGGCATGGCCGATGGGCTTGCGTCAGCTCGAGGAGGGGCAGAAGGAGAAGGAGGAGGGAGCGAGCTCCTCGGCCGCCGAATGGCCGGTGGGCGACGTGGAGATGCAGGAGGCGGGCCAGGTGCCCGTTCCTCAACCGGACCGGGCGCCCACTCCTCCTCGAGACGTGGAAATTGGCCACCCCATCGGTCAGCAAGTCGAGGTGCCCCAAGCGCACCCGCTCGAGCAGGGGGAGGCTCAAGTCACGGTGCAGGAGAAGACGCCGGAGGAACAGCCTACCGTTGTGCAGGGAGAGGAGCAAGTGGAGGAGCAGATGGAGCAACCTGCCGCCGCACAAGGAGAGGAGCGGCGGGGCGGCACGCCAGGGGAAGAGCAGCCCAAGGAGCTCCGCATGGTGGTGTATCAGGCACCGCCGCAGCCGCTGCAGTCGGGGGAGGTCGTGGTGCCCCACCTCGTGCCTGACTCGTCGACGGGCGAGGTGAGGTACACCAGCGTGTCCGAGGCTAATCACTGGGAAGAGGCCCAGAGGAAACACACGGCGGCCGCCATCGTCGACAGCCACATGAGGGCGGTTGGCTTTGGACCCACTGAGCCCACCGAGTCGTCCATCCTGGAGAGGAGGCGGATCGAGGCACGAGCGCTCGCCCAGGAGGCGTCAACATCCTAGAGCCAACCTCAGCGCCCACCCACACTGGCCGAGCGGGTGGTGACGGCAGGCGTTGACTTGGAGGCGGTGAGGGGGCTCCACGGCACCGTCGACCGGGACATGCGGGAGGCGTACCTGATTTGGGAGAAAGCGCCGCTGGTGCTCCCTGACCCGCTCGAGCCCGAGGCTCCCGTGATCATGATGAACGATCAAAAGGAGCTCGAGGCCCATATGGAGTCCGAGGAGCACCGGCAGTGGCTCGAGAACACCCTGCGGGTCGCCCTGTCACTTGTCTCCGAGGATATGCCTCGGCTGGCTGCTGTAAGTGTTCTCGAGCACTGTTGTTTCTCTGGTGTTTTTCTAAATTGATATAGTCTATATCCTGATCTTTCCTTTTCGTGGTTCAGTCGGTGCAGAGCCACTCCTACGCCAAGTCCGTCCACCTCCATGCCCTCCACGAGAGCGAGGAAGAGATCAGGTGGCTTGTGCGATTGGGGCAAAATGCCGAGGTGGAGCAGCACCAAGCCGCCCGACTCCTCCGAGAGGCCAATGCCGCACTGGCCGCTGCCCAGGAAGAAACTCAGAAGACCAAGGACGAGCTGGTGCAGACCGCACGGGAGGTGGAGACGGCTCGAAAAGACATAGAGCGGGTGAAGGCGATCGCCGCTCAGCTCAAGGAGGCCGTGGACTCGGTGAACGCGGGCTTCAAGGCCAAGGCCCAGCTCGTCGAGCAGCTTGAGAAGGAGAAGGCCGCCGCCGAGACGTACATGAAGGACCTGCAGGTGGCGGTCACCCGAGTAACCACTGAGAAAGAGGCCCCCGCGAGCGCACTCGAAGCGGAGAAGAAATAGGCGGGCGATTTTCAAACGGAGGCGATCAATCTCCGTCAATCAGTGACGGAGAAAGATCTCACTATCCAAGCTGCTGGCAGGTCCCTAGAGGAGTTGCGGGTGGAGAAGCGTGACCTTGGCCGCGATCTCAAGGGGAAGCAGGCCGAGCTCACGAGCGCGCTCGAGCGCGAGCAAGGGCTGTCGACCTGCTGTACAGGTAAGTGCTTCAGCCGCTTTTGACCGAGTCCTTGGGCGTGCTTAAGCCGCTTTTGTCGTTTGCTGACTTGGATTCTTCTTTTCAGCGCTCGAGGCCGATCTGTCCGCGTCGCGCACGGCCCTCCAGCTCGCCCAGGCCGATCTCTCCACGGCACGCACGGCTCTCCAAGCCACTGAGAGGGCGTTGGACGTCGAGGTGGGTGCCAGGGCTTGGATCACCGGCGCCATCGACACCCTTAGCGAGCGCTGGGGACTCGAGCCCGTGGTGGATGCTGAGGGCCCGGATGCTGGACGTGGCTACGCCGCTCGCGTCTTCGCTTTTGGCCTCTCCCTGCGGGACCGAGTTCGAGACGCCCTCATCTTCGCCGTGCGCCGGAGCCTCGCCATCTTCTACTCCGAGTTCACTGTTTCGAGGGAGGTTGCTCGGAGCGGGATGGAGGCCATCGTTGGTGGCTTCACCTATGCTAAGGGCGAGCAGGAGGGAGCTGTGAACCCGAGGCATGAGCAACTCATTGTCGACGCTGAGGGGCCTGGAGAGCAATTGGGCCAAAGCTTCGAGGCGTTCGTCCTCCCCCCCGCCATGCAGTAGTCATAGTCATCGCCGGCCTGTGAGCCGAGATTTGGCCAAGAAGGCCCTTGTAAGAAGAAATATTCTGGTTGTGATGTGGCCCAAGTGGCCTTTAAACGTTATGTTTATGGTTCATGCGACATGTTTTAGTTCTTCTCTCGTGCTTTTAAACTTTCCTTTGTTCTTTGCCTAAACTTCTCTCTTTTTGGCTAAGTGTCGGCACGCGCTTCGAATACCTCGAGGGGAGATGAGTTGGGGTTCCGTAGCTCGGGAGCGTAGGAGACCTTGTGCTCGATCGTCCTGACTCTGGGAGCTCGAGGCGATGCTCATCCTTAGTTTTTTGAGAGAGTTTCGAGGCGGGAAGAAAAAGAAGGTGTCGAGCGCTTTTTGGAAAAAACTAAAAGTGTTTTTTCGAGGACTTCAAGGGGTCCCCGGTCTAGCCCCGAGGGGGCTTGACTTGGTGAAGACAAAGTCGAGCCCACCTTTTATATGAACGAAAAAACGTGTGAAGCTAAAAGCTTTTATTCATTCATACTAGCGGTACAGTTATACGAAAAAATGTAGAGGGCATCGAGGCCTAAGGGAAAAAGCAACGTAGCTGTTCGATGTTCCATGCGTTGGTGAGGATCGAGCTGTCCTCATCAGCCAGCTTGTAGGTTCCTGGTTTCAGCACTTCGACTACGACGAACGGGCCTTCCCAGGGTGGAGTGAGCTTGTGGCGCCCCTTGTTGTCTTGGCGTCGATGGAGTACAAGGTCGCCGACCTCGAAATCCCTTTTGCGCACGTTCTTCTCGTGGTATTGCCGCAGCTTTTGCTGGTAGCGTGCAGAGTGTAGGAGCACCATGTCACGAGTTTCCTCGACCTAGTCGACAGCATTAGCTAGCCTTTCCTCATTGGTTTGCTCGTTGTAGGCTTTGAGTCGAGGGGATCCATATTCGAGGTCAGTGGGGAGGACGGCCTCTGACCCATAGACCAGGAAAAACGGAGTGGACCTAGTGGCTCGGCTCTCAGTTGTTCGTAGGCTCCACAGAACTGATGGGAGTTCGGCCGCCCACTTCTTGCCGTGCTTGTTGAGGCGGCCGAAAATCCTTGGCTTCAGCCCTTGAAGGATCATGCCATTCGCGCGCTCGACTTGGCCATTGGTTCGAGGATGGGCAACTGCCAACCAGTTTACACGGATGTGGTGCTGATCGCAGAAGTCCAGGAATTTTTTGCCCGTGAACTGAGTACCGTTGTCAGTGATGATGACATTATGTACTCCAAAGCGGTGGATGATGTCGGTGAAGAACTTGACCGCTCGCTCCGAGCGAATGTTGGTGATGGGCTTGGCCTCAATCCACTTGGTGAATTTATCGACGGCGACGAGCAAGTGGGTGTAGCCTCCTGTCGTTTTCTTGAGGGGTCCGACCAGATCGAGCCCCCAGACCGCAAACGGCCATGTGAGAGGGATCATCTGGAGCGCATGCGCCGGGAGGTGAGTTTGTTTGGCATAGAACTGGCACCCTTCACACGCTCGAACGAGCTTGATGGCGTCAGCAGTGGCTGTGGGCCAATAGAAGCCTCGACGGAAAGCATGTCCGACTAGGGTTCTGGGCGCAGTGTGGTGGCCGCAAGCCCCCGAGTGTATGTCCTTGCGCAACCTTCTACCCTCCTCGATCGAGATACATCGTTGGAGTATGCCAGTAGGGCTGCGTCGGTAGAGCTCTTTGTCGTCTCCGTAGAGGACGTACGTTTTGGCTCGTCGAGCTAGGCGTCTTGCCTCTGTTCGATCCTCAGGTAGTTCTCCTCGAATAAGGTATTCGAGGAAAGGCACACGCCAATCCGTAGGTGGGCTCGGGGTCATGTTGATTTCCATGACTTCAGCCCCCGTCGAAGGGGGCGCGGTTGTAGGAGCGGGCTCGACGGGCGACTCGAGGCCAGCCCCAGAGTCCCATTTTACGGATGGCTCGTGTAGATCTTTTGAGAAGACGTCTGGGGGAACCGTCGCTCGAGATGACGCGATCTTGGCCAGCTCGTCCGCAGCTTCATTGAAGCGTCGTGGGACGTGGTTGAGCTCGAGGCCATGGAAGTTGGCTTCCAATTTGCGTACCTCATTGCAGTATGCTTCCATGTTTTCGTCGTGGCAGCTCGAGGCCTTCATTACTTGGTCAATGATGAGCTGCGAATCTCCTCGAGCGTCGAGGCGTCAAACTCCGAGATCGATAGTGATACGCAACCCTTTAACGAGCGCCTCATACTCTGCCATGTTATTCGAGGCCGCGAAGTGGATTCGCACTACGTAGCGCATGTGTACTCCACTGGGTGAAATGAAGAGTAGGCCCACGCCTGCTCCTGTTTTCATGAGCGACCCGTCGAAATACATGGTCCACAGCTCGGCTTGAATCTGTGCTAGGGGAGTTGGACGTCGGTCCATTCAGCGACAAAATCAGCCAACACTTGGGATTTGATAGCTTTTCGTGGGGCGTAAGTGATGGTCTCGCCCATGAGCTCGACCGACCACTTAGCGATCCGGCCCACTACTTCCCGGTTCTGGATGATCTCCCCAAGTGGGAATGATGAGACTACGGTCACCAGGTGGCTAAAAAAGTAGTGCTGGAGTTTTCGACGTGTGAGCACGATTGCGTAGAGCAGCGTTTGGATTTGGGGGTATCGAGTCTTGGCGTCCGAGAGCACCTCACTAACAAAGTAAACCGGTCGTTGGACGGGGAGTGCGTGCCCCTCTTCCTGCCTCTCGACCACTATAACTGCGCTGACCACCTGAGTGGTTGCGGCAATGTAGAGGAGGAGGGGCTCGGCTGGTTTCTCTGGCGTAGCTGGTCGAGGTGGCACGAGCACGAGAGGGGAGGTGAGCATGCTCTTTAGCCTCGAGAGGGCTTCCTCCGCCTCGGGTGTCCATGCAAAATGCTCGGATTTTTTGAGGAGTCGATACAAAGGCAAGGCTTTTTCTCCTAGGCGTGCGATGAATCGGCTAAGGGCGGCCAGGCAACCTGTGACCCTTTGCACTCCGTTCAGGTCTCGAATCGGCCCTATTCTCGTGATGGCCATGACCTTCTCAGGATTGGCCTCGATCCCGCGCTGGGAGACAATGTAACCCAACAACATGCCTCGAGGCACACCAAAGACACACTTCTCGGGGTTCAATTTAATGTTCTTGGCCCGGAGGCACCCGAACGTTAACTTGAGGTCCTCGACAAGATTTTCTGCCTTGCGCGTCTTGACAACGATGTCATCGACGTATGCTTCAACTGTTTCTCCTATGTGTTTGCCGAAAACGTGGAGCATGCAGCGCTGGTATGTTGCCCCGGCGTTTCGAAGGCTGAAAGGCATCGTGACATAACAGTACATGCCCACAGGAGTGATGAATGAAGTTGCGAGCTGGTCGGACTCCTTCATTTTGATTTGGTGATAGCCAGAGTAAGCATCGAGAAAGGAAAGTATTTCACAACCCGCAGTGGAATCAACGATTTGATCTATTCGAGGCAAAGGAAATGGAACTTTGCGATTTAAACTAGTGTAGTCAACGCACATCCTCATTTTCCCATTCTTTTTTTCTACTAATACAGGATTAGCTAACCACTCAGGATGATGTACCTCCTTGATGAATCCGGCCTTCTCGAGCATCTCGACCTCCTCGCGGATGATCTTTCGCTTCTCCTCGTCGAAGCGGCGCAGGCGTTGCTTGACAGGTCTCGAACCGGGACGGATTTCCAAGGTGTGCTCGGCGACATCCCTCGGTATGCTGGACATATTCGAGGGACTCCACGCAAACATATCAGTGTTTGCGCGGAGAAAGTCGACGAGCACTGCTTCCTATTTGCTGTTGAGGGAGGCGCTGATGATCAGCGCCTTTTCATCCGAGGAGCTCGGATCGAGCGGGATCTTCTTGGTGTCCTCGGTGGGCTCAAAATTGCCAGCCTACCGCTTGGGCGCTGGGGCGGCGGCCTCGGCTGCTAGGCAATCGAGCGTCTTGGCTAGCTCCATGGACGCGGTCAGGGACTCCCCGTACTCGACACACTCCACGTCACAGCAGTACGCGTGCTCATAGGTGGAGTCGACGGTGATGACCCCCTTGGGCCCTGGCATCTTGAGCTTGAGGTATGCGTAGTTGGGAATCACCATGAACTGGGTGTAGCACGGACGGCCCAGGATCGCATGGTAAGTCCCCTTGAAACCAGGCACGTCGAAAGTGAGGACCTCCCTGTGGAAGTTTGAGCGCGTGCCAAAGTAGACGGGGAGGTCGATGCGGCCGATCATGAGCGCCTTTTTGTCGGGGCCAACACCGTGGAAGCCCCCAGCCCTCGGCGTGAGCTGCGCCCTCGTGATGCCGAGCAGCATGAGCGTTTCCATGTAAATGGTGTTGAGGCTGCTGCCTTCATCCATGAGAACCTTGGTGAAGCGGGCGTCGAGGATGATTGGGTCGACGACGAGGGGGTAGGCGCCCGGGTTGGTGACGTGTTCCGGATGGTCATCACGATCGAACGTGATGGGCGCATCCGACCAGTCGAGGAATCGAGTAGTGGCGGGCTTCACAGAGAAGACCTCCCTACGTTCCTGCTTCCGCTCCCGGTGCGTCATCTGGGTAGTAGGGCCGTCGTAGATCATGTAGCAATTGGCAATAGGCGGGAACCCATTGTCGTCGTTGTCATTGGCCCGGTCGTCACCGCCCTTATCCTTCTTGTCGTCCTCCTTGCCAATACCAAACCTCTTGAAGTAGCCTCGAAGCATACGGCGTCCTCGAGGTTATGCTTGGCCGGCTCTTTGTGATACGGGTAGGGCTGCTTCAGCATCTTATCGAAGATGGCCCCATCTGGAGGTGGTCGAGGCTTCTTGCGCTCGGCCGCAGCGACCTCGTCCTCGACGACCACGCGCTTGCCTTGCTGATTGCCCTTCTTCTTCTTCCCATTCTTCTTCTGGCCTTTGCTCGTGCCCTCCCCATTGCCGGGCGGCGGCTTGGGCTTGCTCCCGTCCCCGCCAAAGAACGCTCCCACGGCCTCGTCACCGGCGGCGTAGTCGGCGACGATGTCCATGAGCTCGTTAACTGTTTTTGGGCGGTTGCGCCCGAGCTCCCGCACGAGCTCCTTGCATGTGGTGCCCGAGACGAACGAAAGGATGACATCATGGTCAGGGATGTGCGGTAGCTCGGTGCGTAGCTTGGAGAAGCGTCGAGCAAAGTCTCGAAGAGACTCCCCGGTATGCTGCTTGCAATTCCGGAGATCCCACAAGTTGCCAGGTCGAATATAGGTGCCCTTGAAGTTCCCCTCGAAAATCCGGACCAGATCGGTCCAGTCGTAGATCTGATTAGGGGGAAGCTCCTCGAGCCAGGCGTATGATGGCCTTATCCTCTCGAGCCCCTCCCAGCTGGCAGGCCAGCCAGAAGTCGGCAAGCCAGAGCTCTGGCTTGGTTTCCCCGTTATACTTGGCCAAGCTCGTAGGAGGTCGAAACGGGTTGGGCAACGGCGTGTTGCGGATGGCTCTACTGAAGACTTGAGGGCCCGGCGGCTTGGGAGCCTACCGGTCCTCATCACTGTCATAGCGTCCTCCTCGATGGGCGTTGTAGCCACGGTCCTCAGCACCCACGGCCTTGCGCCGTCGGTTGTCGTTGATATCGTGGCGCGCGTCTTGAGGCTCGCGGTTGTCGAGGATGCAATCACGGACGGGGGCCCTACCACCTCGAGGGGGTGCCTCTTGGTGGACCGAGCCCTCTCGCTCGTGCTGTGGCGGGTTGGCCGGCTGCTCTGATTCTGCCTCGCGCAATCTAGAGGCCGAGCTCTCAGCTTGCTGGGCGGCCGCGACTTGGAGGAGTCCCTGGACCTCATCCCGTATCCGTAATGCTTGCGGATTTGATGGTGCTGGCATGTCCCGTAGCAGCATGGCTGCCGCTAGGACATTCTGGCTTGCTCGAGGGAAGTGGGCTGGCTCGACCGGTGCTTCCGGCCGCCCGTCATTGACGATGCGGTCGAAGATGCCCCGTGCCTTTCCTCGAGCACCAGGAGCTCGAGGCGGAGGGAGTTGGTTCTGCTCAAGGGCTCGCTTGAGCAGCTCCAAGTTTGCGCGCTCGGCGTCCATCTTAGCCTCGATCTCCCGGATCTGAGCCCATTGTGCGGCCTGGGTGTCCTCTTCGGGTCGTGGGTTGACGTGTCCTTGCGGCCGTTCCTCGTGGGGAGGAATCACCTACAAGGCTCCTGCGGCCGGCGTTCTGACTGCCGGCGTTCCGACTGGTCGGTTGGCTGCGGCGGCGGTCGTAGCAGTGTCATCTCTGGTCTCTGAATCTGACGGGACGTCATTTTCAAGACGAAAACACTCACGTGCCGGGTCATAGCAGCCTGAATCCGAGTCATCGGAGTCCGGGTCGGCGCCGGACGGTGTCCAGGGCCTTCCCATGCTCTCCTCCTCGATCCAATGGTGCATATTTCCGACCGTGGTGTTGCGTTATGAGCCAGGCGCCCTATCGAACCCGCGGTCCACCGATGCTGGCCACACGATCTCCAAGTCCATGGTGGCGCGCAAGAGGGGGCCAGGGCTCTCCTCTTGTGACCCCATTACTGACTGGATCTCGTTGGCATACGTGGTGGCGGCGTTCGTGAGTCCGAACGGGAGCCTGCGTCGAGCTCGATAGAGCCCGTGCGGCAAGAAGTTGGGCGACGTCGGCCGTGCGCGCGCTCGAGGTGCCACGCCGGGCTCCCTCGGTGAATGCATGGCGAATGTGAAGTCGGGGTTTGCACCAAGCGCCACCTGCCTACGTGCCGCCCCCTGTCGTGCGCTTGGCGTCCCAGCTGGGCGTGCCATGGCGTCCGGCTGGGATGGCACGTGAGTGGTGCGCTCAAGACCCTGCATGGGCAGGCGATGAAGCTGGTGCTGGTGGCGCCTGTGCCTTGGCGGCGAGCCGTGGTGGTGTGGACTGCGCATGACTCCACCAGCGCGTGGGGGTGAAGAGCGTCCCCGCCTCGGTTCTCCGATCGAGAGCAGGGCCATGTCGTAGCCCGTACCGAGCGACACGAACTCCAGGCTCCCGAACCAGACCACCGTGGTGAACGGGAGCGATGGAGGGGAAGATGCCATCCGGAAAAATGGCGGGAAATCGGGTGAAAACACGCAGTCCCCCTACCTGGCGTGCCAAATGTCGGTGCTTCGTACCCCGGGGGGTATCACACCAACAAGTATATTTCTAAGCATGCTCCCTAATCCGGATGGTGATGCAAGAAGAACACAAGGGTTTATCCTGGTTCGGGCAAAGAAGGCCCTACGTCCAGCGGGGAGGGGGAGATTTTGTATTATCCTGCACCGAAGTGCTTGTACAGGGGCGAGTACAAGACAGTCCTGAGACTTAGCGTGAGGAATGAGTGTGTGGGTGTTTGTGAGCGTGAGAAGCCTGGAAGTTTGAAGGCATGAAAGCGTGTCCTAAACTAGGCCCTGGCGTCCCCTTTTATAGGCCAAGGGGAGGCTCAGGATCACATGAGAATTAGGGCGGTCGTAAGCGTGACGTCAAGGTACGGATGCTGGGTCGAGTCGCTAGTGCCGTGGGTGCCTCCCTTGATCCGGTCCGAGCCTGTGGATTCACGTTTTTATCCGGTTCGAGCCTGTAGCATCATGGGTGATGATGGCCTGACAGCCCTTAAGCTGACATGAGCTGATGCAATCGAGGAGTGGGCGATGATGGCCTGCCCGGGACTGACACAAGACGCTCACGGCGCGAGCATCTTATCCTCCTGCGCCCTGCACATGCCGCTGCCGTGCCATTTGCCCCTCCCGCTCTTCTTGGCCGCGAAGGCAACTCGCCCAAATTGTACGCGCCACTGACCGCTGGAGCCCGCGCGATGGACGACAGCGACGCGTCGAGCCTCTGGGAGCCGCCTGATCGTGCCCGCGGCCTTGATCGCCGTCCGCTCCGAGCCAGCTCTCGCCGCCGCCTATATATGCAGCGCCCGGTGCCTCTAGGTTTTCCCCAAGCCGCCGCCGCTGCTTGCGGCTTTGCTACTCGACACCAGCCACCAGCAAACGAGAAGGGAGAAGGGAAAGGAGAAGAAGACGCCGGAGCACCGCCGGACGTCGAAGAGAAGCCGGTGCCACCGCCGGAGCCATGCGCCACCGCTAGGAGCTTGCCTAGGAGTACCGCTACCGATCGGCTACACCAACGCTGCGGCTCGGCACTGCACGGCTTCACCTTCACCGCGCTGCCTCGCTGCTACGACTACACCTCACGGTGAGAACCGCCATCGCCACCGCCTTCCCCCACCTCGACCATGCTCTCGGCCATGGCGCTGCCCCCGAGCGCGTAGGCCAAGGCCACTGCCGGCCTAAGGACACACACGAGCACGTGACCAAGCCCCAGCCGACGGACCACGGCGCCAGGAGGGCGCCGTACCTGCCAAGAATGCCCCGTGCTCCGCCATGGTCATGCCATCCATGGCGAGGCCACCGTCCTGCCCTGCCGGTGCCTGAGAAGCACCTTGGACCCCTGATCTGGATGCCCTGGACGACGACGTGCCCCGTGCACTCGCTTAGCCAAGAGGATGGCCCTCGGAGACTCACACACTCGGGACCATGCCATTGCTGGCGTTCCACGGAGCGCCGCCGTGTCGCCGCCCATGTGCGCCGCTCCAACCGCCTCGCGTTGCGCTGGCTGGATGTCAAGCTCTGCCTTGGGCAGCTGCACCTGGCCGCGTAGAAGATGGGACCTAGAGACACCGTCTGGATGCCTGTGCTGAGCGACGCCATCTCACCGGAGTTCTGCCACGGCCCATGTCGCGTTGCGGACTCCGCCTTGATTTATGGTCACCGACGACGTGTCCGTGAGACCCCGTGTCACTCGAATCGACCCCGCGGCGCATCAATTGTAGCCGCGACCCCCATGTTGCCCTCCTCGGTGCACGCCGGCGCCGCCGTGCCACTGTGACACCGCCACCATGGCTAGCAGCGTAGAGAAGACCCCCGGGCCGCCGAGATACCTCTCCGGGATCGCTACGTTCCCATGGAGCTGGTGCGCTCATCAATTTGGACCAAGGACTACCACAGCAACTGAGCATGCGGCCATGCCGCCGGCCATGCCGCCGTCGGCAAGCAGAGAACGCCGCCATCGGAGCACCACGGACTACCCCGTCTCCCTGGACGAACGCGCGTTGCCCTCGCTTCTCGGATGCGTCTGAGAATGATGACGATGGACCGCCAGGGCGCCCACACGAGCCACCATGCCGCCGCCGGCGGCCATGCCCGTAGCGAACCAGAGCAAGATGGGGAAGGAGATGGAGTTGCCTTTTGGAGAATGGACTCGGTCCTTGTAGACCATGAGACTGACAGCGGGACCCACGGGTTTGCGTCCACCATGAGCCGGATACGTGAACCGCAGCGCCCTGTTACCTTAGTCCGTGAACCCGGCTTACACGGACCCAAACACAGACATGTGGACCAACGGACCATGGTCCACCATGGACCGGTCAGTAACCGCTGGCCGTGGACTCGGCCCAGACATGGCCCAGCAGACCGACATGGACAACGCCACTTACTGACACGTGGCGGGCCATTCCAGCCCAGTCCGGCCCATATCCGGCCCTGACTCGGCCCTGCGCGGCCCGTACTAAGCCCACTTATGTTGACCGGGTCAATGATGACGTCATCATGACGTCACCTCGGCCCCACATGTCAGTCCACGTCAGCACAGACCGCAGCAGCCACGTGGACCTACCAGAAAGTGACACGTGTCGCACCAAGAATATTCGGCCCTTTTTCTTTTTTCAGAATATATATTAAACTTCGGAAATTCGTAACTTATTCATACGAGCTCCAAAAATGATGATCTTTATATCAAAATTCATCTAAAATCGAGCTTTATCTCATGAGCCTATGTTTTAGTGCATTTGAATCTTTTTGATATTCATTTGGTTCTTTGTGGATTCTATAGGAGTCGCTAACGCGACTATTACGTCTCGTTTTCAGAGTCGAGTCGAGTTGGAATGATCTGAGGAAGAAGATACGCTGAACGACTACGGAGGAGGACGTGTACCATTACTAGCGGATTTGTACCACTACTTCCTCGACATCGCAGGTGTCATGGCAGCACCTTCTTTTAGAGAATCCTATTAGACATTGCATAATTAATAGAACTGCTAGCATTTTATATTTATTCCTTTGCTAGTATATTGATGCATGCTATTGCCTGAGCCATTATTACCTTGATTGAAACCCTTCACCATGTTACCCTGCTTTTGCGCTCGCACTTTATATTATTACCTCTCTGCTTGCTTGCACTTTATATCACCATACTTATTATTATAACTCCACTTCGCATTGTATCTGTGATGTGATGCGGGTGGTGAACCCCGGGAATGGTTTGGCTTGGGATGCCAGCCTTGGTGGACTTGGTGCTGAGGATCGGAGGTATTGTGCGTGTGACTTGGGTGCGTGGAGGGTGAGGGTTGAGTCGGCTGGACACGGGATCTACGACGAGTCTTGAGGGCGGGCCCTAAGACGAGTCTTGCCAAAGTGCATCCTAGGCATCCCGATGAGAGGTACTGTGGCGGGTACATGAGACTTGAGAAGACCCCCCCGTGGAGAGCCCTCGGGACGGATGATAAGTGACTTAAGGAGAATTTCCGGTGTGGAGAGCCCTTGGGAAGGAGGTCTTTGTGGTGGCACGGTAAACTCAAACCCCGTATGAAGATATCACATGCGGGGTCCTACCTAAGGACTGATATATCAGGAGAACCGGAACCACGGACCTTTCGTACACACCACTCGCTCTTACTTCCGCAAGAGACGGAAGTTCGACTAGACTGGACGATGCCATTGCTGCTTGGAGTTGAGGGGGAATGGTATGTGGTGAGCCTGTACCATTCTATTCAACAGTACCATTGGAGGGGTAGCCGGTTACTGTTGATCCCAGTCCCAGTGTGTTCTGGTAAGCCGTTACTTTCTAGGGCTAGGTGGCAGAATGGTATTGTCCAGGTTAGAAGGTCGTCCGGAATCAGCCTAGGCGTGTGCACGTCTATGATGGCGATCTGGTGGGTACAGGTGTACACACTCTGCAGAGTTGATCGATCTATGCGCATACCGCGGCCTCGGTTATGGCCATTCTGTGACCTACGTTTCTGTCGACTAGTGAGAGGAGTGTTCTACCTTCCCCGAGAGAGTATTCAGGCCGTGAGCCTTGGTTTGTGGCTGCGGGCCTTTGAGACAGGCCGAGAGGGAGTTGGCCTGCCGACTCGAGTGTGAGTGTTGTGAGATAAGGTGATGGAGATGTGGAGATGGATTGGAGATGGACTTGAGATGGATTTGAGATGGACATGAGATGGATTTGAGATGGACTGGAGATGGTTTTGGGATGGATGGGATGTGTGTGTGTGGGAATGGGAATGTGTTAAACATGACTATTATTATTATTATTACTATTATTACTTGTTGCTATTTTGCATGCCCTAGGATGCATACCACGGCCAAACTATAGGATCGCCGAGATCCCTTTATTTTCTCTTTTCCACTAAAGCTCATTCGGTGCGACCATGGCACGCACACATCGCGGTGTGCTTTTTTCCCTGCTTCTCGAGAGATGTCAAACGGATTAGAAGGTCTCGTGCCTGCGCTCAAGTTGGAGTTTGGAGTTGCTTCCGCGTTACTTCCGCCTTCTCAAGCTGTTCCAGATGTTAGAGATACTTTGTTTACGCCTTGTGGCGTTGTAAATAATATTGTAAACCCCTCTATTGTACTCTTTAGACTTATAATTCGATGTATGGAATTGATTATCGACTGTTGTATATCATTCTGTGAGGTTTTCCCTTCGTGGAAAATTGAGAATGTTTCAGGTAGTTGCACTGGTAGGAAGTGTAGTTAATGTATGGAAGGATCACAGATTAATTTAGACTAGATTAGGTTCTACTAGTTTAAGAGGTGTGCTCTAGGCTCCTGATTTCGATCCAGGGTCTAGTGGGTTATGGGTCTACCATACTTCCGCTGCGCTACTTTGATAAGCGTAGATAACCTCCTTGTCTTAAATGCGGGTAGGCATTCTATAACCGAGATGATCATGGCCACGGGATGTGGTAAAGTGGAATTGATTGAGACGGGTCGTAAAAGGGCGAGGCTACTCCTAACCTACTTCTCTAGGGCTTATTGGGCGAAGTGCAAAAAGAACAATTTATTTATACAAAGATAAATTGATGATGAAAGGGTAAAGTTGTATTCATGGTAGACCAAATTCTGGTACAAATATGGAGGATCATAATGAACTTGAGGTACTAGACAAGACATCATTTTAGCTTGAAGGGTACTAGATAAAACATGAGGTAATTACATTCTCCATATCAAGGGGCACTATGTCTTGCTAGGTGGGTAGGCGAAAGCGGGCAGCTCGTGTAGCACTTCGAATCTTCTTGGTGAACCTTGAATTAGCTTGAACTGGATCTCGGTGGTGGGGTGTTGTAGTTCCTCGGACGGTGGATGACTCTATGACCCGGTTTACCACAACCAAAACAAGTGAGAGGCTCACCGCTTGTAGGGGTTGGCGAGCGGCCTTCGGTTGCCGGTCTTGGTGCGGAGCGAGTCGGTGCGGGGATGTCTAGATATGGGACGAGTATGAGTATGGCGAGTCGTGTAGAATGGTCCGAGCAAGGTGATCCCGAGTGAAAGGGTCGAGTAGGGTGAGAGTAGTCGGTGGTGTAGGTACCATCATACCAACTCGAATCTGCGGTACATCCTCCTTGATGTAGCGAGTGTGGTCCGTCGAAGGTGCATCTTCACGGTACCTCTTGCGATCGAACACGGAATGATTCCTTTAGTCTATGCTTCTTTTCCTTGTACTCCTTGATAGCTTCCATGCGGTCTCTCTCGATCTGGATGCATCGTCGATCAAGTTACGTAGGGTGTAACTCTTGACACCACTAAGGCTCGGCTTGATCTTTGAGTTCGATCCTTTCCTATAGTAGTAAACCTTTTCCTTCTCATCTTTCTTGATTGCCAGGGGTGCATAGCGTAGCAAGTTAGTGAAGCGTGTTGTGTACTCACATATCTTGTCCTTGCCCATCCTGATGTTGCGGAACTCTTCAGTCTTGGCTTCGAAGAATCCTTCAGGAATGTGGTGCTCAATGAAAGCTTCCACAAACTCTTCCCAGGAGATGTTGGCAGGGTTCTGGTGTGCGCCACAGTAGCTATCCCACCAATCGCGTGGAGCACCTATGAG
Source organism: Themeda triandra (assembly GCA_018135685.1). Taxonomy (NCBI): domain Eukaryota; kingdom Viridiplantae; phylum Streptophyta; class Magnoliopsida; order Poales; family Poaceae; genus Themeda; species Themeda triandra. The sequence continues at coordinate 153,345 of JAENPR010000103.1, forward strand.
CTGGTGGGTGGCGACTGTAACACGCTCCTCATCATCAGTGCACTTTATCACGTTAAGCTTCTTCTCAATCTCCTTGAGCCAGTCATCGGCTGCGAGAGGTTCGGGGTCAATTCCGTCATAGGTGGGTGGCCTGACCTTCATGAATCCTTCCAACTTCCGCTGAAAGTCATTGGGTGGATAGCGATTCAGGATGTCCTTGGCAAGAGTCTCCATGAGGTGCGTCTGGCCGAGACATTACTTCGGCCGAAGGGGTGGGCGATGGTCTCCTCCAAAGCAACATCATCGGTGGGTGGTGGCGGAGGCGGAGGAAGATCTCTTCCGATAGGGGCCCCATCAGGTGAACCACGACCGAAGGGGTTACCATGCTGACAAAGAAGGAGTGTGAGGTTCCACACGTCCGCCATGATGAACACGTCCACGTCTACGACCAAGTGCACGACCACGGATGATCGGTGCAGGGGAAGGAGCACTGTGGTTCCTCAGGCGTTCAGAGCGACGGGTCATCATCTGGGTGCAACGGTTCCAAAGATTAGTGCAAGTGATATGACTTATTAACAATTTAATATAATAATAAAGTGATTTTAAGCTATTTAAAACATTTTAAGCTAGTCCTACACTCAATCAAAGATGCAAGAAGAACCATAAAATGCGATAAAATCCAAGCACCCATTACACTGGGTTTAATTACAAGGCGATATCTTTGGTAGCTATACCAAGAGATTCGCGAGGAAACGTACTACGCGTAGGTGGTTCATAGTGGTAGACATTCTACTCTACTCATGGTGCAACTAGTAGCTACACAGGGCTCATCTTTTATTATCTTCTACCTACCCCCTTATCATGATGATTCTTGCCTGTAGAGTGAAACTAGTGGAATAAAAAAGGACTTTCTACAAATTTTCCTATGAGACACTTGGGTCAAGGTGTGTTCGGCTTCACCCCATTACCCTATGGCACTATCGGAGGCATCGAGGGCATGGGTAATAGACGTTAGGGGGGCCATGCTCGAGGAGTTCATACGCATCTTGTGTCACACATTGGAGAGTTGCATGTGCAACGTCTCATGAATGGTGTAGACCTTCGATGCACCATCTCTTCACTGGGGAGAATATGTAGAGTCACCATGTAGCAAACCTTGAATCCTCTAGGCACTACCTATTTCTAGCACGTCTATTGTTACTTATCTTCAGGGACTCCTGAATCTTGAAGCTCTTCTTACTGATCTTGGACTTATGCATCGTTGTACTTGAGGTAGAACGACATGCTCTTGAAGGTTGTCATTTGAATAAGAGGCCAAGAACTTGGTTCGCAAGTCCAATATAAGAGGTAAGCCATGCACAAAGTGGTGCAAGGTCGGTAATATAACCGAAAGAAGAGCTGGCTTGTCCTATTCTATCGTCCAATCCTAAGGGTCTCGTCCTAGGGTCAAGTCAGGAGTTTGGAGTTGCTTCCGCGTTACTTCCGCCTTCTCAAGCTGTTCCGGATGTTAGAGATACTTTGTTTACGCCTTGTGGCGTTGTAAATAATATTGTAAACCCCTCTATTGTACTCTTTAGACTTATAATTCGATTTATGGAATTGATTATCGACTGTTGTATATCATTCTGTGAGGTTTTCCCTTCGTGGAAAATTGAGGATGTTTCAGGAATCGGGGATTTTTCTAGTTGGTTTTTGTGATTTAGAGAGAAGCAAGGCTGGTTTGCTTACCTCTAATCCTTCTAATTTAGGACCCCCTAATCTAGGTACCCGACACTATCACTTTGTTAGATGAAGAAATAACAAATAAAAGTTGTAGATCTTGATAAGTTCTACAACTTTGTCATTGCTAGTTTTTGTCACATATCCAATAAAGACGGTGACAAATTACGGAGTTGTTGGGCCAAAAAGGGGTGCCAAAGAGGATCCAGCCAAGGTTGCCGGGCTCCGTGGCCCGCCGTAGGAGGAGGGCAGCGTGGGGCATCATGGGAGGCGGCGCCTACCCTAACCGCCACCGGCTGAGCGTGCGGGTGAGGGACCATGGGCCCACGTGGCCGCCCACCGCCGTCATCGCCGCCATCGCCGCAAGTTACTAATTATTATTATTATTATTATTATTATTATTATTATTATTATTATTATTATTATTATTATTATTATTATTATTATTATTATTATTATTATTATTATTATTATTATTATTATTATTTAGGTAATTAAGATTAGGAATCTGTTAGAGTGCACTTGGCACTATAACTATTAGGAGATTGTAATCGGATTGAATTAAGAAGTAATTGTGCTATTTTCTTTAAATTTATAAAAGCTCTTTGACACTGTGAGGATCTCCCCAACAGTTTTTGCCATAAAAAAAGTCCCTTTATTCAAAATCTCCCACGCCTCTCTCTCCCCCTTCCTCTCCCCTGCGCCGTCGCCACCCTTGCCCACGCCTGCGCGGCCACCAAGCCGCGCCGCTGCCCCCAGGCTGGCGCACCGCCCCCTCTCCCCCCTCCTCCTCCAATCCACTAGCCCCAAATCCACCCTCCCGCTGCATTACAGTTTTTTCAGCTAAAATTTTTTACTACATTAAAATATTGTTGAACTTGCCATTTTTTGAAATTTAAACCTTCAATAGATATAGTCATATGAAAAGAGTACCAAAATAACGGCCGTAAGAACATAATAAATTGATAGAGCAAGATTTTAGAAAAATTTTAGAAAAAATCATCAAATTTGAAGTTAGTATGAGGGAGAAAGACTAGTTACGAGTTTTAGGCAAAGATTAAAAATAGAAACCAGAGTTTTTATAGTACCAAAATTGAATTTCTAATAGCATTTTGGAATAGAAAATGATTTCAAATGAAAAATTATAACCAACAAAGTTCCATAACTTTTTGAGATCTACCACTTTTATTTTGGTTGTTTCTCCATCCGAGATCTAAAAATTGAATTTTAGGGCTTTATTGTTACTATTCGCACGTCTATTTGTGGGGGTGGCTCTATATCCTGCCACTCTAACCGCCGCTACAAATCAGGTCATTTGTAGGGATGGTTGATAGATTTATAGGGACGACTCATTTAGAGACCATTTATTGAGGCGGCTCAACATAGAGCTACCCTTAAAAGAAAGAGGTGTTTCTTCAAATCGTTTCTGTAGTAGTGTACATTGCTATTAAATTTCTTTTCCCATACAAAAATCTACTCTTATAATACTATGCATTAGAGAGGATGATGGTTTCTAGTTGTGAGTTCTTATGAAACTACTCCCCCGGTTCCATATTATCTGTTGTTTTTTTTCCATACCATAACATTGATTCGACTTGTAGAAAATATGTGTAATATTTATGTCTTCAAATAAATTTATAAAAAACTAGATTCAATGATCTTTCCAATGAATACTTTTTAAAATATATTTAGTCAAAGTTGTCTCTCGAAAACGAAAACGATAGTTATTTTGGGACGGAGGGAGTATGCATTAGAGAGGACGATGGTTTCTAGTTGAGAGGTTTTGATGGTATGGAAACTCTGGATGGTTTATGTAATGGGGCTTTCCTAAGTATCATAGCTATCATTTGTTGATTTGCCTTTAAAATTAACTATCATATAGTTATCATTTGTTGATTTGCCTTTAAAATTAACTGTCTTTCACTAAGTAAGTAGGACTTATCGTTCTTTGATTAAATCCAGGAATTAAACCCAGGAAACTAGCTTGGTCGACTCCTGAACCCCACATTGATCCATATGTAATCCGAGCATACTAGCTCTTTATTATGTGGGATATATACTTGCTTCAAAAAATTGTATCTTGTACCAAACTACCACCAGTCTGTAGCTGGTTTTATTTGTGTTTGATTTTTAAAAGACTTATCCGAAACCAAGTTTCAATTTGGTTTCCGCTGTTCCCAAGCACTTGGTTAAATTACTACCTAATCTGTTTAGTAAAAAAATTATTTAAAGAAATACCAAATTCAGTCAGAAACGTTTGCAAATATGCTTCTAAATATGGTTAGTAGACGTGAATGTGTAGCATCTCATTAAAGCTTGCTTTATTTTTTTTGGTAATATATAACGTGATAAAAGCAATAGAAATATTATAACTTAGAGATTGTGTTTTGATGTCAAATATTTGTTTTCCCGTCACATATACAATCATATCCGGCTGCAACTTGTACAGGGATCATTTCTCTTGACACTAGCATTTTATGTCTACTGGAGGTTTCTCTTGACCATATTCCTTAAGAAATCTGCTACTAGAAATAGGGCTGATTTCTACTAGCTGTTGTCTAGAGAAATAATCCCTGTACAAGATAATGATGAAATAATGATGTTCACTGGAATAGAGTCGCAATCATTATCCATGAAAAATTGTCACACTATCTGACTTAGTTTCGTTTCAGGTTTAAAAATGGTATTTGCAGTTACAGTAAACAGTAGGCACTAAAACACTTAATAAAAACATAATTTTCTTGGAAAACCAAAAAATGCATTAATTTTCTCTTATTATTGACAATAAAGACCCTCTTCTTCAGTGACAAACGTTTTGTTTGCAGTAAGCCAAAGAAAAATCTAACATGAAAATAAGTAGCACCAGGTTCACAGATAATCAAATTGAGTTGATTAACCTGACCACTAAATCATGTTCAAATTAGTAAAATGACTTGAACAAGTAAATAGGACACTTCGCAATAAAAGATATTCTAGGGGCCATGTTCATTACCTGACCACTAAATTATGTTCAAATTTTTATTATTATTTGCAAAGTTCATGGCCATTCGAAGTTTTAGAACAAGAAGCCTAACCGTTGAGAGCTACAATTGTAAAATAAAGCAATCTAAGTAGATTAGGCTAAAAAGGCAAGCCTGCATTTTTGCACAAAACAATATTTTAGGGGCACTACTTTCAAAGTATCCAAGTGTAAGTATGAATAGGACACATAATTAATGTGCTTATCCTATGACAGGGATTAAGCCCCTTAGAATTGTTGATCAAAGATCCACCTTATCAACCATGTCAATGTCCTAAATGGCATTCACTTTGAATCGGACGAACATTGGTTTGTATCTAGCCCACGTTCGTAGCAATACACAGCTCTATATAACACAGAAGTTCAGTTGTTGAAGACATGCAGATAACATGGAAGATGCCCTGCCTCTGCCTATGCACAAACTTGAGAAGACATGGGAAAAATCCAAGCTCTATAAACAGATTACATTCAAATCACATGTATAAAATCTAACGCAGTATAAACATGGGAAAAATTTTAACTCAATTGCACAAAAGCTAAATACAGGTTCTATTTAGTGGATGGAAATAATTACAGGTATCTGAATATCTGTGAGCATGAACACCAATCATTTTTGTTACAACTATTAACAGAACATGGAAGCATACCTCTGTACTGTACATAGAGCACTCAAAGCCTCTCGGTTGCTTCTATGGGGAGGAGAGCGCTCGGGCCGCAGTCACCGGGACTAGGGACTGAGATGCGAGAGCCGTCCACCGCCACCACTGCAGCAGCCGAGCTACTCCCCGGCTGCCACTGGCACTGCTGTGGCCTAGCCACTCCTGCGCCATTGCGAGTGGCTCTGGATTTGGCTCTGGATTTCTGCATAAGAACACGTTCATTGTTTTGGTGTTTGAACGTAATAACAAAATTAGAAGACACCTGAAAATTGAAGGATCAACATCTAAACCAACTATATTAACTACACCACATTATGATTTCAGGATGCAAAGGAATTAAAAATATATATGCACCTATTGGTATTTGACCGTGAGGACTAAGCATTCGTGAGGACTGAAGAGCCAAGATGCAGGATGTTCCGGCTGATCGTATCAGAGACCAGAAGAGGCTTGTGGCTTCCCTTCTCGAGCACTTCTTGGATCTTCTAGAGCAGTGCTTGGAGGAGAGAGGCAAAGAGCAGTGGTGGATCTGCCTTTGCTCGAGCAAACAGAGTTCCTCATGGCGAGCTCGAGCGGTAGCGACGGAGCGGCCTGGGTTGACCTCGAGTGACGTCGTGGTGAGCTCGAGTGGTGGCAGAGGTAGCACGGCCGGTTGGCGAGTGAGGGGGAGGAGGGGGGAGGAGGCCGGCGATGGTGGAGGGCCTCTCATCGGAGGGGAGGCGCACTGGCGGAGTGTGGGACGGGAGAGTGTGAGGATGGGATCAGGATGGGGTACATAAGTAAGCAAAAAAAAAAGGATTAAGTCCACATTTCACCCCTCAACTCTTGCGCTGGTTCAATTCTTACCCCCAACTGTGAAACCGTCTAATCTTGGCACCCCATCTTTCAAACTGGTTCACTTTTGGTCTCTCTGCGTGTTTGACGTGGTTTTGTCTGTAGTTTTGGCCACGTTGGACGCCGGTTTTGGCCACGCTAGATCAAAGCAGAGCTCTGCACTGAAAAAAAAAACAGCAGCCGGCCCACTAAGCCCATTCTCTCCCCCAACCCTATCCATTTCTCTGTCCCAATCCCTCCCCCGAACCCGGCTTCGTCCCCGTTGCGCCGCCCCGTCCTCACCGCGCCCGACGCTCGGCGCCTCCCCGCGCGGCCCGACTCCCAGGTTCGTCCCCGCCGCCTCGACGCCAGGCGACTCCCCGCAGCAGGCTCGACGCCCGGGCGCTGCCCCGCGCGCCCCAACGCCCCGACACCCAGCGCCTCCTCACCGCGCCCGACGCCCCGCGGCCGGACACCTGGTTCGTCCCCGCGCCCCGACGCCGGCGCCTCCCGCGGCCCCGACACCCCGCCGCCTCCTCGCGGACGCCATACCGCCCTGCCTCGACGGCTAGGCCGGGCTCCTCCCCACCGCCTGCCACCGCCCGAGGCCACGCCTCCTCCCCGCCACGCAGGTGATGGCACGCCTCCTCCCCGCCTTCTACACATGCTTGTGCTCAACTGATGTCAACTGATGCCATGCCTCCTTCCTGCTTGTGCAATACTGAATCGTAGTTCATCTACATGTTGTAGGAATGGACCCTTTGGAATTTCTTCCTGTTCGATTTCACTTTGCCGGTCAGTTTTTCAACGATGGGAAGAAGCTTCATTATCTCAGGGGTAAAGAGCAGTTGTCCTTTGTGGAGCGTGACAAAATTTCTTTGCCTGAAGTAATGGGACATCTCAGAGACCATTACAATGCAATAGATCCTTTTCTTCTGCATTGGTTGTACCCTGGTTCAGATTTAATAAGTGGGCTTAGAGTTCTTGTTGATGACCAAGCTTGTTTGGAGATGAGTCAATCTATACCTGATGGAGGGGCTGCAGATATATTTGTTGAGCTTATTGTAGTAAATGGTGATGACCGGTCTACGAGTTTGGATATAGTTGCTCAATCGATTATGCAAGAGGTGTCAGTTCATGATTCAGCTCCTTTGCAGATTGGCTATGGTTCAGACAAGGATTGTGAAAGTGACTACGATTACTTGCCTGGTGATGATGAGAGTAGCGAAGAGGATGAAGAGGCAATCCAGATTAGAGCTGATCTAAAGGAGTTAAAGAAGAAATTGCATGCCAGAGGCATGGTGGTGATTGATGAGGCGGGGCATGAAGTCAATGTGGAGAACTTGATGGCATCCAATCCATGTGCTACTAGTCTCAATGATGAAGGTAATTCAACCGATGTCAACACCGATGATGAAGCTGATTCATATGATGAAACATCTGACGGAGAGTTGTTTAGGAAAGAGAACAAATTCCCCAGGTTTGATGGCAGTGCTGCAGTACCAAGTTTCACTCTGGGCATGAAATTTACTGACAAAGCAGCATTCAGGGAGGCTGTCTTGAAGTATGGGCTTGCAGAAAAGAAGGTCATTAAGTTTGTGAAGAATGAGGCTTCTAAGTGTAGGGCTGTTTGCACATGGCCAAACTGTCCTTGGGTCTTGCATCTGTCTAAAACATCAAGGTCAGAGAGTTGGCAGCTTGCTACATGCAAAGATGTGCACACATGCCCACCCAGGAGAGACAACTCTGTAGTGACATCAAGGAGAATAGCAGACAAGTATGAGAGGTTTATTAAGGCTAACCCGCAATGGTCTATTCAGAGTATTAGAGAAACAGTTCAGGAAGAAATGTTTGCAGATGTCAGTAAATCAAAGATTAAGAGAGCCAAGTCCATTGTCATGCAGAGGATGTATGATGCAACCAAGTGGGAGTATGCTATGGTATTTGACTATTAGCTTGAACTACTCAGAAGCAATCCTGGGAGTACTGTTGTAGTAAAGCTTGATACTAATGAGCCTGAACCAACATTCATGAGGTTTTATGTCTGCTTTGATGCTTGTAAGAAGGGTTTTCTTGTTGGATGCAGAAAGGTTATTGGACTTGATGGTTGTTTTTCCAAGGGATTGACCAATGGAGAATTGCTTTGTGCACTAGGTAGAGATGCCAACAACCAAATGTACCCAATAGCTTGGGCAGTTGTAGAGAGGGAAACAAAAGAGTCATGGGATTTTTTCATGTCTTTACTAAGTACAGATCTGAAATTTGGGGATGGTGATGGCTGGGTGTTCATATCTGATCAACAAAAGGGCCTCATCAATGTTGTAAACAAGTGGGCACCAAAAGTAGAGCATAGGATGTGTGCTAGGCACATCTATGCCAACTGGAGGAAAAAGTTCACCAACAAGAAGTATCAGAAGCTTTTTTGGAGGTGTGCAAAGGCCTCATCAATGAATTTGTTCAACTACAACTTGAACAAGCTTAGGACAGAGACACCTCAGAAAGCAGATGCTACTATGAGAACTGATCCTGAGCATTGGAGTAGAGCTTGGTTCAAAATTGGTTCATTCTGTGACTCTGTGGACAGTAACATGTGTGAGTGCTTCAACCATTGGATCTTGAAAGCAAGATTCCTTCCAATCATAAGTATGCTGGAAGGTATAAGGCGCCAAGTTATGGCTAGGATCCAAGAAAATAGGGCCAAGGCTGAAAGGTGGACTGGTGCAATCTGTCCAAACACATACAAGAAGTTGATGACATACATCACAGCTAGTGGTTACTGTCATGCTATTAGCAATGGCAACAATTGCTTTGAAGTAACCTATTGGGACCATAGATTCACTGTCAACTTGGAAGACAAAACTTGCTCATGTAGGTTCTGGCAGTTGTCTGATTTGTCGTGCCCTCATGCTATTTCTTGCATCTACTATGCATCCAGGTCTTTAGATGACTTCGTAGCCAAGTGCTATTTTGTTGAGGAGTATAACAAGACATATGCACACTGTTTGCAACCTGTGGAAGGCAGGGCTATGTGGCCAATATCTGAGAGAGAGAAGCCATTGCCACCAAAGTATGTAAGGATGCCTGGGAGACCGAAGAAGGAAAGAAAAAGGCAAGAAGGGGAGAAAAGGAAGCCATCTCGGGGTAACCACCTGTCCAAGAGGGGAACTGTTGTTCGGTGCACGACTTGTAAAGGAATTGGACACAACAAAACTACTTGCAGTAGGAGGACAGGTGCTCCTCAGCCCACTAGAGCAAGTGGTCACAGCCTGCAAGTGCAAGTGGTGCTGCGTCACAGCCATTTGGAGGAAGCCCTGCTACATCTCAGTCCAATAGAGCAAGTGGTGGTGGTACACTGTCGAAAAGGAAAAGTTGCCCTTCATCTACTAGTGCAAGTGCCAAAAGACATTGCTCTCAGCTATCTGTTCAAAGCAATGTAAGTACCCAAAAACCAGTAGTGCATGTCATCCTTTATTGCATATTGTGATTACTGAATTTTTTCCTTGTCTATCTTTCAGGATGGGAAAACAGCCATGTATTCATCAGCTAGAGTGGTGACGAAAGTGCAGCAGGGGGGTCACGCTAAGGTCACCCTACAAGCCACTGCACCAGGGATGACTGGGAAACATTCAAAAGCAACTGTCCAGCTTTCTGGTCCATCTAGCTCCAAGGTTGTTGTCTCAGCTATAGGAGCACTGAACAAAAAACGTGCAAGCGAAGCAGGAACAAGTTCAAGCAAAGCCAAGAGAGCCACTTCCTCTACCTTGCTGCTGAGAGGCCCAAATCCTTGAGCATGAAATGTATTTGTGAGTTTGGATGTCATTTTTAGCTTGAAATGTTTCCTGAACTGAATTATGTGTACTAAACTCTAAGTGTAAGTTTGTGTGTCCAGAACTCATGTGTTTGTGTGTCCCAAATTTAATAGCATATGTGTTTGTGTTCAAGTGAATGGCCTCTAGTTTGTGAAAAATTGAATTCAGCAAACGACCGTGAATGGGCCGGCCTCTGTTAAGGCCCATTTAGTGTCCACCATGGCAGTCATGCCACGTAAGCCGCTAAAACCAGAGACAGGTGAGGGAAAACCACGTCAAACATGCAGAGGGGTCAAAAGTAAACCAATTTGAAAGATGGGGTGTCAAAGATAGACGGTTTCACAGTTGGGGGTAAGAATTGGACCAGCGCAAGAGTTGAGGGGTGAAATATGGACTTAATCCAAAAAAAAAAGGGGGTAAATTAAGAGCACCAGGTTGAAATATCAATTTACTCACCACGTCAATAACGATGCTTGAACTTATTTGAAAGTCGCAATGTGCAGATCAGGGCCACTCTCAATAAATAAATATTTCTCTCTATAGCAAGAACATTTGAGTACGATGACAGCAGCAGCGAGTCATGTCTGAGAACAAAATATTTTATTGATTATGTATAGAGGTGAGTACTCCATCTGTTCTAAAATAAGTAATGTTTTAGACTTTCAAAATCATATTTGACGGTTCATTTTATTCAAAAAATTTATAAATATTATCTATTTTATTGTGACTTTATTTATCAATAGTGATACTTTATAATGATTTTATATTTATCTTGAACGCTGGCTATTTCCATGTATTTGAAGATGTGGGCTACTTGATTATGTGAAAGTTGATCTCACATATTTTCTTTTCATAATTATCAGAGCATTATTCGTTCCTGTTGCAATGCACGTTCTATATAATGGAGTTTGGAGGTCTGCGATGCCATGTGCTCTATGACTGTTAATTTTATGAATATTGATTTTTGATTAAATATCACTTTAATGTTGGTATTTAACTTCACATTTGTTATCTTATCGTGCAATCCGTGTGTTTTTAATACAATGTTTAGTTTTCCCCAAAGCAACGCACGGGCATGCTACCTAGTGATTTCTAATAAAAAAATTATCGACTACAAAGTTGTTGTTCTCATCGAGTCTACACCTTTAGTTTTGGTCGATTTTTCATCCAAGGTCATTTAAAAATTTTAGCTTTTTAAAATGTTAAAACTTCATATACAAATTTGAGACTATAAATGATCTCTAATGAAAAAGTTCTTGGTGGTTTTGGTCGACTTTCCATCCAAGACCGTTTGTAAACTAAAAATAAATGAATTTCAAAATTTGAGTGCTTTACATAGAATTCTAGGACCACAAATGATTTCATCAACTATAAAGTTGATATAAAGTTTGTTTTCATACAATTTTATTTAAAAAAGTTATAAATTTTGTTATGTTGCACCATGGTTATTAGCGTCATTTGATATAGAAAGTTGATGTTGAAATGTTGAGGCGTAGTGACGAGGCGCACATCATCACCACTGGTTAGTGGGGCAAATCAGCTGCGATGACAGACTATCACCGTCGGTTGGTAAGACGAAGCAGCAGTGATAGTTATCAACCCAGTTGGTAAGACGAAATGACGGAGATAGTTCTCATCACCAACGGTTCGCCATTCATATTAGCAACAGAAATATTTACTTGCATTTTTTTTTGTGACGAAAATAATTACTTGGTTGATGGTTCACTTATTAATGGGCCAACGTATCTGCTATCCGTGCAACAATACTGTTTCCATTCCAAACGTCATGTTAAAGCGAATAATATCAACTAAGTCATATAGAAAACGCCTCACCCTTGACAGCGTTCAAACATTTCATATAGAATAGAACACAACGAAAACTTATACAAAGTCACAACTCGTGGACCACTCGCCACGCAAATTTTCCTTACCTCGGCACCAAAGTGCTATTCTCCCACAAATAAAAAGGAAAAAAGTAAGATTACCATTCTGTGCGTAATTTGTTTTTCCGTCTACCTTCGGTGCTGCGATACCGCACGCGACTTCGAAGGAAACCGCGATGTGCATGCCCCGATCCCTCAGCCTTATGAATCGCAAAAGGAAAGTCCTGCCTCCGTGGCCTCCTCCGTGATCACACGGGTTGCCACACGGGTTGCTGCGTTACCGTGATCACTCTGAATGAAGGAAACAGCGCCGCCAGGTGGGGGCCGTCCCGTGATTACCCAGAAGGCAACAACGCAGCAGCACGGTGATCACGGCGCCTGCCCCCGGTGTCTCGCACTCCCATCAGTCGCTCCTACCCTGAGACCGCGATGCGATCGCTCCCGCCGCGCCGTCTACATTGCGATCGTCGTCTCGCTGCACCTCAACGATCTCTCCTCCCGTTCCTCCTTCCACTGCCGTCGGCAAGGAAACCACCCAGACGGCCTCCAGCGGCATCCATCGCTGGGTGCGGCAGGACCTCGATCTCCTGCAGGACGAAGACGGGGCTGGGGACGTAGGTGGCGGCAGGACGTCGTGTCCCTGCAAGACGACCATGATCAGCGTGAACCGAGGCCGGGCAGCGTGTCGCTGGGGGTTGCAGGACGTCCGATTCGTTCAAGATCGCTGCACATAGATCATTAGCTTGGTCCAGGTTAGTATGTTTTTTTTTTGACCGAAGTCAGCAAGGAAACCCTAGCCTATTTTTTTTTTAATTTTTTAATAATATAGACTGTTTAAATTCGTTCCCACGTGGAGTCGAACCAGGATCTGGGGCGCTACTCAGGTGTTCTAGCCACTAGGCTAGAGGCCCTTTCGCTCCAGGTTAGTATGTTACAGATCTGATTTTGTATGCCACTGATCCATTGATAGTCTGAGTGTTTCGGGAACTTGCCGGCCCGCACAGGAGGCCAAATTTGCTTGGATTTCGATGCCCAAAATCTCTATAGGTCCTCCACTTCCCCTATGAATTTGTTCATATCAGTTTTTTAATTAGCCTTGAGTTCATTCATTTATCTTCTTTACCGTGCAAGTGAATGTTCCAATCTAAATGAATTTCCTCATGCAGGATACATAGCAGGGTAATGAAATCCCGACGATGAGCCAGTGCTTGACACATTTGACAGAAAGATGGAGAGGTCACTTCCTCACTGTATTGTCTTTGCTCTTGTCATTCTTGACACAATTGACAGCGTAGGCTCTTTTTTTTTTTTTTTTTTTTTTTTTTTTTTGCTTAATTCACCAAAGGTCATGAGCTTTGCAGGAATTACAAATGACCATAAATAGGTTACATGAAAGAATTGTTGACTGTCAATGTCCAATTGATTACATGGGGTAACAAATACAGAAAAGAGAATACAGACGTTAAAAGGAATGAGAGGGAGAAGGCAGAGGTGAGGAAGGGGAAGGGTTTACTTGTGGAATATTTTTGTAAAATGTTGTACTTGACAAAGAAAGGTGGCTTCTTCTCCTGGCAGTGGAACTGGTGCCTGTAGCTCTTATGAGGAGATGGTGATGAATTCTCAATATACTTTCAAGGATTAGTTTTGTCCAAAAGAATTCAAGAGATACTATAGTAAAGATATCATGACTGTGCCGGTGGCAATGAAAGAGGGAAAATGTAAAACTAGGATGAAAGGCGATCTTCCAAATTCAAATCATACAGTGGTGGTTGAGCAATGAGCATGTATATTACTGTGGACATTTGTCCGATCCTGTTTTTTTCTCTAACACTGTTATTGGAGCCCTAAAACAGTTTGCACTTGCACCTTACAGTTCCGAATTTCACCTTTCGTTTCTCAGTTGCATAGATTGTTTTTCTTAAGAAAATTCTTTACATGATTAATTGAGCTTATCTTTGCATGATTTGAACCAGCTTCTAACCAATGCTGAACTCATGCCATTAATGAGGAAGGCACCTTCGGCTTCCAAGAAGAATAGAGAAAAACAATTCTGCAATGACGAGGGTTTAGACAAAAAGAAGGATATGCCACCATCAGAGAACTCTCTTGCAACCCTTGATATTTTTGCTTACTGTGATGTTTTATATTAAGGATTGCAGCAGATGGTATGCCCTTGTCATGTAGATTTTAGATGGATTGATGGGAACAAAATAAAAAGCGCCTACTAGGGAGGCATTTGGTGAAAATCACCCTGAAGTAGCAGAATTTTTAGAGAACTGCAATGTTATTTTGATGTTTGACGATTCCTCTCACCTCCCGGCCGCCTCCCACGCGGGGCGACGCGGGAGGAACCCCTGCAAACCCTAGCGCCGCCCTTTCTTCCCTCACCTCCAGCCGCGCCGCCGCCGGAGCTGGCCGCCGGCATGGCCGGTCGGCCGGCCGGGATGGCAGCAGCGGGGCCTCAATCCCCTTCCTTTAGCGGCGCTCGCGGCAGCCGGCCGGCGACCCTCCTCCGCATGTGCTGCGTGGAGCGCAGCGGGGGGAGCCGCCGCGGCTATGGCGGCGCCGGCTGGAGCCTGGGCCGGCGCGGGGGACGAAGGCGACGGCAGGATTCGTCCTCCTTGCGTGCTACCTCCTCCACTCTTGACAGCGACGGCGACCATGGTGGGGCTCGCCGGACCGGCAGGCAGGCGGCCGGATCCGGTGCCCAGGTGGCCGGATCCGGGCCCCAGACTGCCGGATCTGGCCGGCCGGCGCGGCTTGCGGCGGTAGTGGGCCCTACGGCGGTGGCGACCGGGCGGCGGCGGCGGCTATGGTGGGGCTCGCCGGTCTGGCGCTCGGTGGTTGGATTCGGGGCCTGAGTGGCCGGATCCGGCCGGCCAGCGGCGGGCCCTACGACGACGGCGACCGAGCGGCGATGGGGGTGGCGTCCTCTTGCTCCCTGTGACATCCTGGATGTTAATCATTCATTAACTCTGCAATTCATGAGCATAATCATGTCATTAGCATTTAATCATCATCTTGACATGATTGCTTGATGCTTGTCTGCACTCTGTTTGACTTAGTCTATAAGTGTGACTGTAGGCTTGAACTAGAAGTAGTAGCTATATTGCTTATCTCGGGTCGGACCCTTAATAAAGTTTGTAGAGGAGATCATTTTGAGAAAACTTTATGTTTTGACTTTTTCATGAAAATGCCCCGAAGGTGCTCAAAATGAGTGATGAAGTCGCTAGGTTTAATGACGTCGGTCGATTGCCATGCCGTGTTCTCCGAATTCCGTGAAACAACTTGAGTTGGCCCCATTAGGAAAAATATAGCTAACCCATTGGGGCACAGCATGCCAAAAGTTGGGATCGATTTGATCGAGTTTGGCCACCCGTTTCGAGAAAACCGAGCCCTAGGTCAAGCGATATCGGCACGTTGACATTGCCATGTTGGCAGCCGATTATCCGCTAAACCATAGCCCTAATGATTGAAGTGTCTAAATAGAAAATGATGAGCAATGTGTGGGCTTCAAATTTCGTTTTGGGCCCATGACCCAACTCGGCCTAGAAGTGGCCCAAACCAGCCTCCTAACGCGTCCACCGTCACGCCCGCCACCTGTTCGGCGAAATGCCGCAGCGGGGCGACACGTGCCAGGGCGCCTGTCCGCCATGCCCGCGCCCATGGCTGCGTGGCGCCGGAGCGCTGGTGTCCCAGGCCGCCTACCGGTCGCCCAGCCCGAAGGGGGGACGCTCTCCCGGTCCCTCTCTCCCTCACTTCCCCTTTTCTCTCCCTCTCTCTTCCTCGCTCTCCCGAGCCGCTCACGGCGCGCCGCCGCCATGGCCGCTCGCCCGTCGAGCTAGGCCACCTCCACCATAGTGCCGCAACTTGCCGGATGCCCAAGCCAACCACCGCCCGCCTCAGTTCGCGCTTGAGCTCGCCTTCGCCTCCTCCCTCGGCGCACGCATGGCCGCGTTCCGCCCTCGCTTTCCGTCTGGAATGGTCGAGCGCCGCAGCGCGCCGCTTGCCATCGCCGCCACGCACCTTCCGCGCGGCACCTCCTCGTTTGCCGCGAGCGCCGCCATCGCCATCGCGCCGTCGTCACGGGGCCGTAGCGCACTGTTGACGGTCGTTAAGTGTCAATTTTTACCGTCAACTAGACATGAAAAAGGACCTAAGCATAATTACCTTCTAGATATAGGGCTTACACTAATGGAATTCCATGAGTTTTGGTGAATGTCTGTTTCTGTAGGGTGTCAGCTGAAAATACCCAAGGAAGGCCCACATGTCAGGTTTACATAGAGATAATCGGGAACCGGTGAAAATTCTGTAACGGAAGGTTCGAGAAGGCTCTGGACCAAACGGGAGCCCAAATGGGCTCGGTGGAGAGTCGGCCGACTCCCCTCCTTGGGCGGCCGACTGGGCTCCTCAGCCAATCAGCGTCAGCCTCGCGGATCCCTGTTCCACCGCCTTTGAGGATGAATAAAAATCGTCCGTTTAGGTTGGTTCGATCCAATGGTGAAGAGTAAATGTGACGCGGATCGATGACATGGCGCTTCATGCGGATCGATGACGTGGCGACTCCCCCCAGGGCTATATAAGGAGGGCGCCCCCCTCTAGTTTTCCATCATTATTCTTCTACATATCATAATCTAGGGTTTCATCCTCCATCCAAGTAGAAGAGGGTCCCTCTAGTTCATCTAGTTCTAGTTCTAGTTCATCTAGTTCTAGTTCTAGTTCGTCTAGTTGTATCTAGAAAATAGGGAGAGAGAGGAGGAGAGAGCTGAGGAGGAGCCGGATCTATCGGATCTTCCTCAACATTGTAAAGTTGCAGCATCTAGTTCGTCTCCCAGCTACTCTCCAGGTTCTTTAATTACTATTTCTAAGTTCAGTTCTTTATTTAATTCTTGCTTTATTATATTTACTTGATCTCTGCTCGTATTGAGTGCTCTAGTTATTCATGGTAATTAGAGTAGTAAGCGATAGTGTAGACGTGGTGTCTAGGCTATAGTTTACCTGAGTTTGCGCCCAATCCCATGGATAGTTGTGGTAGCCCCAGAGGTGACAGCTCTGTCAGGCCTTTGTATTCCATCACGTTCGGGTTGGTGTTTCGTAGAGCTTAGGCAGCCTTCTCCCAATTACGATCTTCCCAGTCTTTTTGAGAGTTGGAAAGGACCTGCTGCTCCATAGTAAGTATAGTATAGTAAGCCTGATTTTGATCATCCAATCAACTTAGAAAACTCTAGAAGGTTCCTCTCTACCCACCAAAAACATTTATATCTTCTTTTCTTATCTTTATCCTTGGACGACCTTGATTCTCTAGTACACTTCACGTTCCCCGTGGAAATCGATACTCTGGAATACTCCCGGGTGAAAGCTACATCGGTATCCGTACGCTTGCGGATTTTTCTGTGTGCGTTTAAAATACCCAACACGCACCTCGCATCGCGCCGCCGTGGCCTGTAGCTCCCTAACCATGGAGCGCCGCCGTCGGCGGGCCGCGACGGGCGTGGCCGCGCCATCCCGGGGCGCCGCGGGTGACCCCCAAGGTCGCCAGCGGGAGCGCCTTGCTTCCCAGAGGCTCCGCCGCTCCTCCATGGCCGCCGAGACGCCGTCCCGCCGCCGGAACCGCGAGCATCTGCGGGCCATGCTCTGCTCCCCACCGCAGGGACTTCGTCCCAGAATTAGGTAAAGGTCGGGGACCATCCTGCAAATGTCCCAGACACAGAGAAACATGGATCTGCCCTTCTGTAAATCTAGAGAAATGCAGGGACCTTTCTGCAAAACGTTTGTCCTATTCGGATTAAAGGAAATGATTTCCAGAAATTCAATTAAGCCTTTAGAAATTCATAACTCGATGAATATTGGTCCAATGAGGGTGATTCAACTTGCAGTATTTTTCTTATTGGATGAGCTATGCCTAGAAAATATGAGATGCCATGTTTACTGTGCTTGTATATTGAGTTTAGATTTAATTCTTGAAATGCCTTTAATCTTAGGAAATGCATAATAAATCATAGGATGCTCTGAAAAATGTGGTTCTTGTTTTGTTAGTCTTGTATTGTCATGCTCTGTTCATGATAAATATATCATGCATGCTTTCTGTGGAAAAAGTTAGAGTTGTAGTTCAAGTGCCATTTGTTGCTACGTCGAAATAAATTCATAAATCAATTGTATAGGTTGAATCTGAGATTCATAATTTTTGTGAGCTACTTATATGCCATAATGTAGCCCTATGTATGCTTGAATTCATGGTAGGAATAAGTTGGCAGTACAAAGTATTTTCAGGTCCCTCGATTGGTGCTGCCATGTCATTTTTGTGTAGGCCAGTAGAATCATCCAATTGGGGTGAAACTTGGAGGATGCACTGGCATCACCAAGTGTTATCTACTGTAATTTTTGTAGGATTTGAGGATGTATGTAGCTATGGGTTGCAGTTCAACCCATAGTCGGTTATTTTGGGGGTTGCTTGCATGATGTCATGCTTAACCCAATTATACATTGGTTCTCTGGGAAACTTGTCAATACATGTTTGGGTTGTAATTAGGCTAGCTAACTACTGTTCAAATTTGGTGACCATTGGGTGATTAGCTTAGGAGCTGTGGCTCTTGCTTCATGGTTAGGAAGGTTGATAAATTGCTGTTCGGTCAGAACCAGTTCTAGAGTTACCTGTTTTAGGACCAGTTAAGTTAGGAATCATGTCTTGGTGTCTTGAGATGATTGATGGGCAATTTGTTAATCTTTCCATATTGTCCTCATTCATGTTCATAGGGTGTATAGAACTCCAGACATGATTTTATTACTGGACTGCCAATTATATGTCTATAATTGGTAGTGAAGCTCGATTGTATGATGTGGAGTATAGTGCTTGGTGATGATGAATCATAGTGATGGGGCTATGTATGATTGATTGTTGAAATGATTAGGATGATAATGCCTGAGTGCATCTCTTTGGTTTTACTGGCTTGTTTGCTAGTGATAGGGGTAGAAGATGACATAAGCTATTTATACATAAGCATCTATCATTCATGAACATGCACACACCTTGACAATCATGTGTTCATACATATGCATATGCATCATTCCAGGATCGCGTGTAGAACAGTCATCGTGAAGTCAAGGATCCAGAAGGACAAGTCGCGAACGGAGATCCGCACGCGAAGTGATCGAGAGCCAGGAACTAGACGTGGAGTAGCCGAGAACCTGGAGCTATACCCTGATCTTCTAACTAATGCAAGCCCCGGAGCATCCCTCCTACGGTATGCAAATGTTTTACCTTGCGTCCTTTTATTCTTTATGATGCATTAAGTTATAGGCATTGATTGGAACCGTAGTTGCATCAGGACTACCTTGCCACCAGAGATATCCTACTTTTACGTACAGGATCGACTACATGCTTAGGCCTACTCTCTTAATCGGTAGAAGCCGGATGATCGACCCTCGTCCGTAGAGAATAGGTAATTACTACCCCTTTTGGATCGAGAACAATGAGATGTTGGATATGAACATAACCATGTGGCCTTCTAAATCATCTCTAAAGAAATATGGCTTTGTACGTCCTCGATCATGTTGAATGCCGCCTCACATTTAGCTGGAAGGGCGGGGGTGCCCAACCGCGAAGCCAAGAATCTACTTGGGTCGGGTTTCAACTGCCATGTATCCATGCTAGCGATGGGGGTGGGTGTAACAAGGGCCCGGTTGGTAAGACCTTAAGATGGGGCGGGGTCATTTGATGGACACGCTTACCTGTTGGCTGCCGGGAGTTTCCTTGGTCATGGTGGTGGTATATTGATCCCGCGTCTTTTTCGGAGTAGATCATGGTGACCTAATCGACTCCGACGGGAGTTGTATGGTTTGTGTGAGGAATACCCGCCAGCTGATTTGCAATCGATTATAATCGCCATCGTTCCTGGACAGTGAACACTTGATCGAGACAGCGGCACGGTCGCCAATAATATCTCTTGTACGAGTTGGTTATATTCACTCATGATGGTTTAATGATTACTCAATCAATGCGGTTACTTAATGTTGATTGCTTCTACCTTAATAATATGAGTAGTGCAGGTGCTAATGTAGTAATGGCAGGATCCAACTTAATTGGATAAGCTAGAGAGTCCTTTTGTCACTAATTGACTATTAATAAGCTCAGCCTTTTGGCAAATAAGGAGTCAGCTACCCCACATAAAGCCTGGCATCCACCAAAGAGTCTTTATTTTCTTTTAGTCGGGTAAGTCTTGCTGAGTACAAAGTACTCAGGGTGCAATTCCCAATGTTGTTTGTTGTAGGTTTGAAGACTACCACTGTGGCGACATGGTGGACTATATCCCGCTACGGGAGGATTAGACTTCGAGCAAGTCAACTCTTATATCTCATCCTCATGCTTTTTGAAGGAGTCGACCATGAGCTGGCACTATATTCAAATATTTAGGTGTGAGTGTATTTGCAAAGAATAATTTCTTCCGCTGTTTATTTGAAAACCCTGAGTTGTAAAATATTATTACTGTAACCATCAGGGTATTCCTAAAGTTTGTAAAAGTGACTTAAGTGAATGGGAACTGCTGAACTTTGTGATTCGGGTGTGACGTTGAGAAAGTTCGAAATCTTTCAGAATTTCGCGGACTACCGGACTGGTATAATTGCGGTTTACTACTTAACCTGCCACGGTGGCTTGATTAGTGAACAGTAATTATATTAGTTGGTCGGTTCCCTCACACTCCCCACATCGGCCGAGCTCGCCAGGTGGCTGGACATGGGCCTGGACGGTGGTCCGGGCCGGTGGACAGCAAAGGAGCGTCCAGTGGCTAGGTTTTGGTGACGGTGTTGGGCATGGCTGGCAGTTGGGGGCGGCGCTCTTCTTGCTGCTTCCTCTGCGCAGTCATGGCAGTTGCCAGAACCGGGGCCCAGCCCAGGTGGTGGATGCTATGCGGCAGATTGTCCTACGGGCGACGGTGGCGGTCATGGTCGGTGTGTGCAGGCGTTGGGGGCGGCGCTCTTCTTGCCGCGCCTCTATGTTCGACCGGGGCTGCAGCCGAAGCTGCGGGCTATCCTGAGGTGGTGGCGGTGGTGTTTGGAGTTGGTTGCGGCTGTGGTCAAGATGGAGGCGGCGGCGGCGGCGGGGGCGCTGGGTTCGGGGGTGTCCGGATCCGGTGGCCCTAGGGCTAGGGGCGATGCCCAAGACGGTGGGGGTGCACGTCGGCAGCGATTTCGGCGAGTGCCCAGTCGCCGATGCGGCAGAGCGAGGTCGGTCTTCGGCAAGTCGTCTGGTTGGTAGGAGTGGCTGACGCAGCTTTGCGGCTGCGGCGTGCAGCGGGCGCGTCGAGGCTCCTCTGGCGAGGTTTCTGCAGAGGTCTGGCCGTGACGACGGTGGCGACATGCAGGGAGCCGGATTTTGAGCCGACGTCGGAGCTGGGATTACCTTGGGCGAAAGCCGGACGACGACGACGCCTACGGGCGCCGTTTTCCCTGTAGGGGGCGTCGTACCTCAGCATCTTTTCCACGGGTGAGAGCCCGGTCTGTCGGACGAGCGACGGCGGCGTTTCGAACGTCGTAACCTTCCTGAAGGCGTCTCTATGGAAATCGACTCGGCTCGGTTGTGTGCGTATGGTCATGGTCGGAAGTCGGAGCTGCGCTCGCGTCTTGCTTGTGCTGGGCAACGATGACCTACCTGACCTTCGCCCCCCGGTCCCTTATCCTTACGGGTTGTCGTTCTTTCGGTTGTGTTGGCGTGGGTTGTATGGTTTTCGGGCCCAGTTTTCCCTTAAAAACTAGGTCAACCTTCTTCTTATTAATATATGCCGGAACAGTCTATTTCTGGATCTTTCAAAAAATGTTTGACGATTCTTTATCATGGATATGCTTATTCACATGCATCTTGCACATTCAACTCATTTTGAGCTTTGCCCTGCAGGACAATAAGGGATAAGTGTGGTGATGCTAAGCTGTTGAATGATTAGCAAAACTTTCTGATGACAAGATTAAGAATCTGCATGTGCCTGTCAAAGTAGACTTCATAAATGGTGGGACACCATGTCAGGTCTGTTGTGTTTTTCTCTGACAGCGCCATGTCAGGTCTGTTTGACTAGGTGCTTCCTGTTCTTACTTCTGTGCTAAGTATTTTTTGCATTCTAGCTTTTCGTTCAACACAAAATTGTGTATCCTCCTTTACATGTTCTCAATTTTGATTCGGCATTCTAGAGGCAGGTGCTTAAGGTATCACACAGTCCAGGAAAAGGGCCTTCATCTGGGCTGTTGCACCTAGACTAGACAGACCCATTCCGGAGATACAAAGTTGCTAGCCTTGAGCTGAAAACGTCCTTGACGGCAACCTGGAGATGTATATTTCAAATTCTCTTATTTCCTTGGTAGTACACTCTTCACGAACCAATGGTTCAGCATAGTGATGAATTGATGCTTTACGGACATTGCATCTGCCATTGATTTTTTGCCATGACAGGTTAATTGTTCGGAATACTCGCAGAGATGGTTTAATTAGTTATTTTGTTCAAAATATTCAGGGAGATGGAATAATTTCCTAAGCAAGCACTCTTAGACAAGTAATAAACAATTATAACTACATTCATGCCTGGTGTTATCTACAATTTTTTTTTTTTTTTTGGCGATTGAACTGGTCATATCTTTGTTGTAGCAACATGTGTATTTAACTATGGTTTTCATGCTCATTAGTTGAGTTATTTATGGGTGACTAGGTGAATCACTCCCGCATGGATTAAATGGAGTGAAAAATGTAATTGTTCAATTTGAAAATATCTCAATGAGAACATGACTAATACTAAAGAACTAGAAACCCAGGTTCATGTTATTCGCAAAACGTGATGTCACGAATATTATTTTGTTACTGGTAAAATGGAAACGTAATCTCCAATCAAATCAGCCGGCCTAAAAAGGTAACCTAATGTCCTATCCGATCAAAGCAGTCGCCCCGTGCGCCCTCACTTCTCTCAGGAAGGATTTTGCCATCCTATTCTACGTTGCCGCCCTCACTCCTTTGAAATCTACCATTGCCGTTGACTTCGCTAACGTTGCCGCTGTATCACCGTCCAAGTCATCTTCTTCTAAGTGTTTCCCTCCTGGACGACGACGGAGCTCGACCGGCTGGCCATGGCGGTGCTCGCCCGCTGGCCATGGCGGTGCTCGCCCACTGGTAGAGGTGCGGCGGAGCTCGTTAGCCAGGAGGGGCGCGACGGAGCTCGCAGCCGGCTGCCCGCGGTGGAGCTCGAGCAGTCGCCCGCGGTGGAGCTCGCCGGCCTCCTGCGATGGAGACCTACATGGCAACGTCGTCGCCGCCCATGATGGCAGCCATGTGCATGGACAAGCTCAGCCACTAGCTCTTCTCCCTGCTCGAGTGCAAGTTCCTCAGCGGGTGGTGCCCGTTCGCCCCTGGGACGCCGGCGCGGGTGCTCGCCATCGATGGCTGTGGTGCGGGAGGTGTCCTCGCCGCGATGCTGCCGATGAGCGCGTCATCAAATAGCTTCACCTTCCTGATGCCGTTGTCCTCCAGCATCCACACCGCGGTATCCGGAGCTCGTCGATAGCTCGCCGCCATGGAAGATGAGGCGTCCGCACCTTCTTCTGCGACGTCCGCACCTCCTCCCGCGGCTGGGCCGGTCGTCTCGCTCGGCGTCGGAGACACAGCTAGGCGAGGAGGAGCAGCAGCAGCGGCGCGGCGACAACGCGAGGCCAGACGCAACCGCCGAGAGTCCCGGCCACCATGCACAGCAGCGACGGAAGGCGCCGGCGAGCTCCTGAATCCTGATCCGCTTCGGCGAGCGTGAGGCGATGGAGCGCTCCCGCGGCCGCGGACCCGTGCGGGCCTGGCGCACTGGACTGGCTGGGGCTGGCGGCGCTGCACGAAGGGGCCTCCTCCACGTCGTCTCGTCCTCATCGTCCGTGAAGCTGAGACGGCTCGCCCCTGACGCCTCAACACTGATTTCATCGTTTCACGGAGAAGCTCACGGAATGGTAGAAACAGATAACTTTGAAATCTTTCAATGGTAGATATCTAAAGACGATTCTTTTGATGGTATATATCTAAAGAGCGGTTCTTTCGATGCTATGGATCAAATTTTCCCATTTGGATTTGGCCTTCCTCTGACATTGCCGATGCACCCGCGCTGTTGCCATAAACGTTGCCTCATCATCGTGAGCCGCGGCCTGAGGTTTCCCTCGCGCCTGCAACTGCAGGCATCACTTTTTTTGACTTAAACCACCTGATCCAATCGCCACAGATGCCGACTAAACTGCAGGCATCATTCGTTGTCGCACCCATGTTGTTGCCGCAACGTCGCCGTCTCGAGCCGCGGCCGCCCTCTGTCGTCGCACGTGTGACCCAGGTGAGTCGGACTCCAAATCGTCCACACGATGCCCCTCTCGCCAATCACTGCTATTCCGCCAGCCGGAGGGCCCTAGCCCAACCTCAATCGTTATTGGAGCAAAAAAATGGTTTATTTGTACCAATATAAAACATTATTTTAATCACATCACAGAAATGTCTATATATTAGAGTTTGTGAGCCTCGGAGCCTGCGACGACGGGTTCTCCCTAACAGTGTTAATTTCACGAGCTTTGCTTTTTATTAAATATCACTTTAACGTCGGTATTTAATTTTATATTTTTATTATCTTATTGTGCAATCCGTATGTTTTAGCATAAAAGTTTAGTTATCGTAGCAATGCACGGGCATGATACTAGTACAAGTATAACGAAGAGGAGCATTAAAAGGAATACTTGCAACAGCGCAGGTGGTGTGCAGTCGTTACGTGAAAAGGTAAGGGCCCAGGAGGCAGAAGACTGACTGATACAGAACTCCATCTCCCAAAACCACCACTACTGTCTACTAGTACTAGAGAGCACAGAGTAGCAAGAGGAGTACCAAGTCAGCAGACTGATAAACCGGGTAAGATTCTTTTAAGGAGGTGGTCAAGGATTCAAGTCAACTTCATTAGCTTCGGCAAACACATCTCTAAAAAGCGGTAACGATTTGCTTTTTGCCCGTGCTCTCTCTTTTACTCCCTTCGTTCGAATTTGTAAATTGTTTTGAAATTTCTAAATAATATTTTTTGCTATATATCTAGACATATCACATATTTAGTTGAATAGCAAAATCTATCTATACGTAAGAAAGTCAGAATGTCCTATAATTTGGGAGAGGATGGTACATTGCTTGCTATCTAGATAGATACAGAGTTATTAGCAATTGCAGACCTAGAAATCTACTAAGCCTCAGGCTGAACCAAGTAATAAAGGTTTAATTGTTTCTATCTTTATTAATTCTTATAACTGAGAAAGTAAATTTATATAGAGTTTTGTAGCTAGGGATCAAATCAAGGCTACAACAGTGCAGCTCTATGCCCTAGGTCCGCCACCTGTTACTGGACAAACCCAAACAGATGTAGACTAGTTGGTTTAAATGTCCTTTGGATCCAAGCAGATTGTAGAAGTTAGCTTCCAAAAGCCAATTTGTACAAGCTAGATTATAAAAGCTGAAATGAGACGTTGTTTAGATTCATAACTTCTAAGAGTTGGCTTATAGCACTATATAAGAGTAAAATTGTCAAAATGCCCTTACCCTTTGTTACGAAGTGTGTGAAGGGAGAAAGAGGTAGGGGTAGATTGGTCTTTTAACATCTAAGAAGCTAGTCAGACCAACTTCCTATATTGTAAAATCCTGAAACCTGGTTATAAACCGATGCTTTAGGCGCTATTCCCTTTACTTATTTTGGCTTGTTTCAACTTATTCTCTTTTAAAAAATATTATTAAATCAGCCAAAATCTACGACTTATACACCAGCTCAGCGGCCCCTTAAGATCTCGTTAGCTTCTAGAAGAAGGATTCCATGAGTTCTCGAAGTATACTCCGGATCTAACAATCGATTGCCCCTAGGTCACGTGGGCAGTGGGCCCATGGGTGGTGGGCCTGCAGTCATAGTTGCGGGTGCCAAATGGCAAGATGCCAAGACGTCAACAAGGCCTCGTCATTTCCCTCTTAAGAGCAAATATTATGGTAGGCTATAAGAAGACTAAATGCTAAGGTGGAGGAGAGAGGAGAAAAGAAAGAAGGGAAGCGGGCTGTAAGCCTACAGTCGGTTTGGACACAATAACCAAATGAATTTATGAGAGAGACAAGTGAACCATATAATTAAAGTGAACACTTAACCGTTGTACAAGTAGGCTGAGAGGTGGGCTGTAAGGATGTATACAGCCTTCAGCCGGCTAAATCATACTCCATCCGTTCAAGAAAACATGCAACTGTGGGTTGCGTCTCAGGATAAAGTAGCTCATGTTTGGCTAAATTTCTAACGAATAGTATTCATATTTATAGCTCTAAATTAATTTATTATAAAAATATACTTCATAAATAATCTAATAACATTTATTTGATATTGTAATTATTTATAGTTTTTATCTATAATTAGTCAAACTTGATGGACTTAAATAAGATCTTGTCTTAGAATTGCATGTTTTGTGGAACAGAGTAATTAGTCAAACTTGATGGACTTAAATAAGGTACTATGCTTGAATTGCATGTTTTGTGGAACGGAGGGAGTAATACCTTAAAAAACAAGACCATTATCTCACTCTCAATTTCTCTTAAAAAAAAAACTCAGCAGAGCAGCATTAAATGAAATGTCTTTTTTGAGAGTCGCATTAAATGAAGTGTCATAAACAAAGAGAGCAACCCTTTTTGTTGCCGCCCCATCCCCATCCTGCTTCCTGATCCCCAAACCACAGCACGGGCCAAGAAACCCCCGCCTGCCTGCTTTCTTCAGCGCCGGAGCGGCGCAGCCCGCCATAGGTCGCCTCGCCTGCGCCCTCCAGCAGCTGCGCGGCGCGGCCCTGCAGTAAGTCCCCCGGTCTGAGGCCATCTTCCTCGCGCGGGATCTGGCATTCCTGCATCCCGCACCCTCGCACGACAGTTGCAGCACCCCTGGATCCTCGGCCCTCGGCACACCCTCCAGCGGCGGCGCCCATCTCCCTCGCGCCGCACCTCGCCCCGACACAGACTCTGTTCTTGGCTTCCTCTGGGAAAGGGAGCTTCCGGCCACACGCCTTTGGCCTGAGCCCGGAGGGATGGCTGGAGCCAACACGCCGTGAAGGTGAGTTCCTGCGGACCGCTGATTCGAGCATCTCTATCTCCTTCCCGCTTGCCATTGCTCAAGTTCTCGCGTACGTTTCCTGCAGCCTCCGGCGGCCCGGCGCCCGCAACCTGTTCGACGGAATGGCGCGCATGAAGAGGGCCAAGAAAGCGCCGGGGCCCGGCAGCGAGGACCGGATCAGCGCGCTGCCGGACGCCGTCCTCCAGCACGTGCTTGGCTTCCTGCCGGCCCACGAGGCGGTGCGGACGTGCGTGCTCGCCCCGCGCTGGCGCCACCTCTGGAGGTCTCTGTGCCGCCTGCGCATAGTCACCTCCGAGTCTGAGGAGTGGAAAAGCGTGGAGCATTTTAATGAGTTCGTGAACCGCCTCCTCCTGCGCCGAGAGCCCAGCCTCATCTTAGATGAGGTTGAGTTTTCAGGTGACCAGTTCTGGTACCATGATTGTATGCACATCAATATTTGGATCCGGCATGCTCTGCTATGCCGAGCTTCTGTGCTCTCTGCTAGTCTAAATACTGCTGCCCTTTATCCAGCACATGGATTGGATGGCATTGTTACCATGCTTAACCTTGATATCCCTGTTGTTCTAGACGGGCCTGCTCTGAGCTCTCAGCATTTGGCAAAATTGGAGCTAGCCAATGTGCATTTGGACAGCAACTTTCTTGATTTTTCTGCTTGCCCTGCATTGAAGGATCTAACCATAACGAAGTCTCAAATCATCACTCATAACATCATTTCCCAGTCTGTGAAGTGCCTGACCATCAGTCAATGTCATTTGGATAGTAATACCCGAATCCATATTTCTGTTCCTAACTTGGTTTGGCTGCACCTCCATTGTTACGGTGTTCATGCTCCTATACTTGAAAGCATGCCTTCACTAGATACTGCCTTTGTCAAGCTTCCCTACTTCTCAGAAGAAGAGTGTACTGATGGACATTGGGAAGAATGTTGTGGTGCCTGCAATTTTGTCTTGGTAATGGTGATGGTGATGAGTATAGCGGTCGATCTCTACTTCTTGGAAGTTTATCAAGTGCTAAGAACTTGGAGTTGATTGCTGAACGTGGAATGGTATTATACATTTTCCCATCCTCAATCCTAACCCCATCTGTGTTCTTTGTCACTCAGCATCTACAACCTTCTTTATATGTCGATAATTAGACACATACATTTCACACGTGGTGCAATAAAATTTTCTTATTGTTATGCTCTTTGTTCAACCTGGATGGTATTCACAGTCCTGTTCTTGATTCTTATTGTATATTTGTTTTCCGTTCTCTTCGTTCAGTATATATGCACTCATCTTTCTATGTTAATCACTTGACATTTAGGATTTCACATGCAATGCAATCAGATCTGCTGTTGCACATTTATCTTCGACGGGCACAAATGAGAAAATTTACTTACCTGTATATTTTTATTTTTAAAAACTTCATCTGTTAATTAGGTTCTGTCTCTAACATAATTCTGGTAAAGGATGTAATGTGGCATTGCTACAACTATTTTTTTAGCTTACCCATTGTATGAATCCTGTTGTAATTTAGTTTTGCATTATCAATATGTGGACATTTCAATGTGAATTCAGATAAAGTTATTGAGTATGCCATCTGCTATATGCCTGTGACTTTTAAACTGGATCTTCAATTATCTTACTATTTTTTGCTATTTGCTTAGCCTATTTTCAACAGAGATTTGAATTGGTGCCGGAACCTTGCATTTAGTAAGTTAAAGACATTACTACTAAATGAGTGGTGTGTTGCTATTGGCCTACATGCACTTGCTTGCATTCTTGAGTATTCACCTGTTCTTGAGAAGCTGACTCTTCAACTAGCTAAGGTATACCCTTTTTTTTTCTCTTAAGGCATGTCACATGATTAATTGATCACCGTAGGTGCCTCTATATGCATGATACTCTGATGTAATGCACGATAGTCTGATGTTTGGTGCATATTTTGTTTCCTACAGCGACCTGGCACATTAATAGAATTAGAAGGAATCTATATTCCAACAGAGCAACTACCTGCAGTATCTGAACACCTTACTGTGGTTGAAATCAAGTGTGAAGAGGTTGATGGGAGGGTTTGCATGATTCTAATGTTCCTGAATAGATTTGGTAAACAAATTAAGATCACACCAGACAGCAGACCTTCAACGTGTAAGTTTACAGTATCAGTCTCTACCTTTTCCCGTAAGTCTAAATATATAAGTTCAGGCAGTTGTGTTCTTTACTATGAGCAGGGGTTGAAATGGGTCTGGTGTCATTGCATAGCTTCAAAACTAATTGTCAAATTTTCTAAACTGACTTTTTGCTCAGTTTCATATTTATAGAACATATACACAGATTTGGAGGAACTGAATTTAGACTATGCTGGCTTATTTTGACATGTTACTGAACTATATAGATGATTTCTATCTCACATCAGTTGCTTTGTTCAATTTGTGCAGCT
Source organism: Themeda triandra (assembly GCA_018135685.1). Classification (NCBI taxonomy): domain Eukaryota; kingdom Viridiplantae; phylum Streptophyta; class Magnoliopsida; order Poales; family Poaceae; genus Themeda; species Themeda triandra. The sequence continues at coordinate 182,763 of JAENPR010000103.1, forward strand.
TTCAGTTTCGAGTAGGGGTAAGAGACTCTGGGATGTTTGGTGGACCTACTGCCAGTAATTGACTATTCGGGTTGAAGTTTGCCACTTTCTTTAAAATCTTATTAACTATGTTGGCTGTAGTAGTATCAACAGCATATAAGTGTTTAAGCCATCTAGCTGGTCCTAGTTTGTAGCATTATTAATCGTGCTACTCTTTCATCTGTTACTGTGATGTTCTTAGCTTCATGGACTCTTCAGTCTATGCTGTAATGAGTGGAACCGTGCATATGATGTTGGCCACGTGATATATTAGTTGGACCTGGTTTTTAGTGTTATTAATGTCGCTCAAATTGGCACATCGATATCCTGTTTGAACTGCCAGAGATGCAATGCACATGTTCCTGAACTGACCTAACCATGCAGGGTCGAATATGGCCTTAGTTTCAGCTTGAGACATCCAAATTAAACTAATGAAGAGAGCTGGTAGTAATTTCCTTTGATATGGTATTCTCCCAAGAATGCTTACTAGCCATACCAAGGTGTGTCAGTGTTGTGTAAATTAGGACGTGGAGAATGGAGCCAAGAACAGGATGCATACTCAGCCAAATTTGTACTCAGCACACTCTTTGGTGCCTGATATATTGTAACTTAAAAGTCGGAGGACTGTCTTTACTGTGATAGAGGAAGCTCTGAGTGAGGATGCATCGGTTCAATTGGTTGAGTTTGCGTACTACTCAGCTTTGTCGATTTTTGTGGCAATAATCTGTTTACACCTGGGAGGACACCATTGCAAGTTTGAAACTGCTTAATGGCTATGATATTTTTGGGTTGTGCAGTGTAGGACTATCACCTGAACCGATGATGCTCAATTCAAGTGATCAGTTTATCTTTTTCTGTGGCGTTACAAGAGAAGCTGCAGCTGTCATGGAGTGTGTTAGGCATATCTGAATTTGGGAATTGTCCTACCTCATCTTAGATACTTTGACACAACATGCTGGTATTTTGCTTGTTTTTGTTGGTAGCTTAATGTATAACGAATGCAAGTGTCTAGCGATATTTATGTCAGAGGAGAATCAATTACCAACAATTCAGAGTGACTAAGGCCCTGTTTGGAACATCGGAATTTTTCCTGTTCCTGTGTTTTTTCCTATGAAAATGAATTGATTCCTGTGAAATTTCTGTGCAATTCCTGTGAAATTCTCATGTTCCAAACAGGCTCGTCTAGCACACCATGGGACATCTAGGCTGTGGGTTTCAGATTATTCAGTTTCAGTGCTCATATATGATCATCACCTTTGAGAGGTCTAGTGTTTGGCTTGGGAAGTGACACTTATCTTGAGAAGCCGTGGCCTGATGGCAAATGATCATCACCGGCGTGGGATAAGAAACAACATATGCTAAATGGAACACCGAGACAGAATCACAAGTTACTCTGCTTCTTCATGTGGTGATAATATTTTCTTCATGGATCTGAATTTCACAGTTGCTCGGAAAATTTAGAAGTGATGCCGATTATTCTAAGATGGAGGCCATACGACAACCATACCAATGGTACGCTGACATTATATGATTTATTGCTACCCACCATGTGTGATGGCCAGATGATACTGAGCAGCAAGCTCAATCCTCGTACCAAAGAAGTACGGAGTGGACTATGCAAAGGGTTCCTTGTTCGACAACCCAAGGTGAAGCAGTTATTGTTGTTCTCAGGCGATTAACTGCTTACTAAGTTTTCTTGGAGACAAGCCGTGCTTTTTTTTTAGAAAAAAAGGGTTGGATTTCATTTATAGTTCAATTACATCCAGCCCTTTAAACACAACACTCCTATTAAAAGAGAAAATTACATAGAAATCCACACTAGGAGCACCAACGATCGGCACGACTATTTAGCGAACGATCGCTCAAACACAAAGTGAGCGAACGATCTTCAGATAGTAACAAACTTTCCTTTTTAGCAAATATTTTTCCCACAACTTTCCTTTTTGGAAAGTTTTTCTATTTTTAAGCAAAAGTAAGAAAAGTTAGTAAGTCAGATGCCTAACTTTTCGTCTGTAACTTTTATGCCTACCTTAGCGGTGTTCTGGTAGTATATAGGTGAAGTTTAGTACTAAGTTATAACATATAACTTATACGCATAACTTATGTGCCTAACTTAGTGATGTCCGGATAGTATATAGGTGATGTTCTTACCTTTTATGTCTAACTTAGCGATGTTCTATGCTAAATTATAGCATATATAACTTATATGTGTAACTTTTGTGTCTAACTTAGCAATATTCTAGTAGTATATGGATGATTTCTGTGCTAAGTTATAACATATAATCTATACACGTAACTTATATACATAATGACTGCAGTATAAGAAAAAAATTATTTTTTAAAAAATATACTCAAGTGGGATCGGGTTTTATTTGTCTCGTCGCGTAGAATACATCGGTGCAAACGTAATTAAAAACAGATACATGGGTCACAAATTATAGCAAGTTGAAATAAATATTTTCTTTTTTCTCACTTAAGTGCTGAAGTCATCGAATGGAAAATAGACACCCGCATGCAACTTCTCACCCGGAATACTACTGTCTTCACCCGCATGTGGGTGCATGTATAACTTGTCAGAAATCGTTCGCTCAAACCGTGATCGGGTGAACGATCGTTAAAATGGAATTCGGACCAACGATCCTTGGCACTGCCGACCACCATTGCCGCAAGCCAAGCCTTGTCCATCTCCTGCAATAAATAAGAACTCTAGATGAAACCCAAAGCCAAAACCTGAGTCGACGAAAAGATTTTCAATACCCGTCAGTAGCACACCAGAAGCATGTTGTTTAGCCGTTGAATGCTCTAGGCGATCCGCCTCACATTCACCAGGCTCGGCCGCCGATTGTCTCACCAACAAAGGCGAGTTGACAAATAGCCAAATCCAAGCGGACTCAAAGAACACCAGTTCAGGTGGAGAAATAATCTCACAAAGCAGTCATAGACAACACTATGGATGTCACAACCACTTCGGAGGGACAAAACAATCCACCAGCTTCCAGCAACCATGTGGATGATGGCAATATCAGCGTTACAATAGATTTCTTAAACACCAATAACGTAAATAATAAGCTCTAAGTAGAGTCGAACACCATCGCTGAAGAAGGCAAGGCATCAAAGAGAACATCATTGATGCTTAGTCGATCACATAAAACACCATCATGCTAAAGTCGCCCAATAGCCACCAAACACCAATCACCATGAACAGAAACACTAGAGAAACCATGAAGGAAGCAAAATATTCCTAGTAGGGTTTGCACCGAGAGAAAATCTAACCCATTTTCCACACAAAGCCCAAGGAGGAACATGAAGCTCCTACAGCCAACACTGAAAGTGGCACTGACATTGCCGCAACCGTCCAAGAAGCACAGGAGAAGATAAAACCTAGCTAACAACCTAGAAGCCATAGGAGGTCAATGGAAGCTAGTGGACCTACATCTACAACTACGCAACCCTCCCACCAAGGAGCCAGGCTCCCCTCACCATTCCAATACCCAAAAGGAACCAACGTCGGAGACGAGGGGGTTGACAGATCAATGGAAGGAAAGCGAGGGCGCCCTAAAAATCGCCTGAGGCTACTATAGCTTGGGGAAAGAAGAGTCTCTAAAACTCTCGGCTAGGTACAAGCCGAACTTTTATGATGCAAGTATGTCATGTACCTGCTCATGGGCTATCTCATGGGCCATTCAAGCATATGACAGAGTATGCATTGGGTTTGCCTTGGCCCACAAAACTTGCAACCTGGTGTACAAAAGGAAGTGTGCAACAAAGAGGAAGGCGGAGAAGGACCAAACAATCAAGACAACGGGTTGCGGCTCGAGACTAGCTATGGCTAGAGTTGCTACCCTTTTTCTTTTCTTCCTTTAAATTATGTACCAGAACCTTCTAGTATATAAAAAAACAAGCTGCTCTTTGTGTGTGGTGTTATTAGCATCTAGGTCGGTGGCATAGATGGTTATGTTTGATACTATCTAGTGTTGAGCTGATATTATGCCATGGGTCCACACGTATAGCCCAAGGCGATGAGGCAAACACTACAAAAGGAAGGCAGACGACTAGGAAGGCTGAATTGAACAACTTCTCTCCTACATGTGTTCCTTCCACTTCTGATGGTCCATGGGTATCTACCGACAAAAAACCCCTCACTAACGGCGGAGAAAAGGCTTGGTTTATGTCAAAACTGGTGCATAAATAGGAGGCCTGCGAGATTTTGGCCCAGCTAGTCATGGAGGGAGAAAATATAGTAGATTTTGGATTTTTGGACCCTCTAGGGTTTAGGGAAGATGAAGCCCGAGAACCGCAATGCGCTTCACTTGCCCTTGCGAATTAAGACATTGCTGCCGCCACCTCTCCCGTCCCAATTCCTCCGCTCCACTTGTCACATCGCTGCGTCACATTGCCTCCACTTAGGCCCCACTCGTTGCAACGATGTTCAACTGGATACGCTAAGTGGCAGTGCTATTTAGGGAGGAGAAGCATTAGTCTCAATGTGTGGGAGCAATTTTTTTCACATAGGGGACGTGAACGTGGGCATTGGTTCTGTGGAGGTCGTGGGTAGAGAGAGAAGAACCAGTCTGTGTTGATGACACGCCAGTCTTAGTTGTAGAGATTGTTTGAAGAACCCTACCAATAGAAAAAAATAGAAAAGAGGACATTTATTTTTTACATGCATAATAGGCAATGTTTGGATCCGATAATACAAAAAAAATGTTAGACAAAATCACAAACCTAACAAAATCTAATATATGGTGGCAGAAAGATAATTAACAATTTTTCAGGCACCCGCCGTTAGAAAAGTGAAAACAAAACCCCTATTCCAACAAACTGTCACCGTCCTGCATCATCGTCTTCGGGCCGTGATCAAGACAAGGGCGCCAAGCTGAAGCCTGGAGAGGACAAGATGGATCGGGCCAAGTCTTCTCGTGTGAAGAGGCCAAGTATTCGCGTAGCTAGGCCGGAATGGCGTAAATGAATCTCGGCCCTGCGTGGCCCGCTAAGGGATCGCTCGGCGTCCTCATGTAACGATCGGCGAATGAGAGAGGCGAACCTGAACACGACATTGAACCGTGCCCGAGAGGGCGACGGCGGCGGCGGCGAGCTTGGCGTCGCCGGCGGAACCGAGTTCTTGTTCCAGTTATCATTTGAGATTATCCAATATAGTAGATCGGTAACAACGGTATCGGCTCACTCCTAGCCCACCATCCACTCTCCCACCCAATCCGCCATGTTGTGTTCATCCCCAAAATTTTTCCCCACATCATCGAGTTGTGCCGGCTTGAATCTCGATTTCTGAACCCATCGATCGGACCGCAAACGCTTCGGGTTGGATCCGAGATTCTCGATCGATAGTGAGCTGCTATCGCCGAGAATTTCCCCATAATTCCCAAGCACGCGGCCGATTTGTGGTGAAATCAACGAGTCGGCGGCTCATAGTTACACCACACGAATCCGGATGTCGAAGGTCACACCGGAGGAGCGGTATGGCCGCATCGGCTATCTTTGGAGGATAACAAGAAGGAACAAGGTGTGATGCGCATGGATCTGGCGGCGGTGAAGACGGAGATCCTCACGGAAGCCCTGATGTCAATCGTCGGGTGAACTAGCTGGAGAGCTGCGGTGCTCGACATCGCGTCGTCTCGATCGGCTCTTCGGTCCTCCTCCTCAACCGGTCGATCCAAATACTTCAGCAGGTCCCGGCATCGATGGCGGAGATGGCGGCGTCATCACCGACACCACGCCATCACCGTCCCTAACAATCAACCTGAAGGAGAACCACTTCTCTCCAACAAGGCGTCAACCAAGGGAAGCCGAGCTCCGCCAATCCGGAGCTTCACCCACCGGGCGGCGTCCGGTCGTTAGACCGCAGCAAGCGAGCCTCCGGGGTGGTTTACACCTTTGCCCCAGGCCAAAATCTTCAGTCAGGTGCTCTGTATATACCTCATCCTCATCCTGCTTTCAGTGGTGTTCCTGTTAATCAGTTTATGCACTACCCACACCCAAATTATGCTCTGTTTGGTGATGTTGAATTCCATAAGTTTGATGGCATAAACCCTAGACTGTGGATCAAACGTTGTGAAAATTACTTTGATATCTGTCAGACAGACAAGTCCTTATGGGTTAAGTTAGCAGTCACTCGACTCAATGGTTCTGCAGCTCTGTGGTACCAAACCATGCAAGAGTCCATTAGAACTATGTCTTGGGATGAGTTTGTAGTCAGTGTCTGTCATCGCTTTGATAAGGATGAGCATAACCACCTACTTCGTCGGTTTTTCCACATGAAACTTGACTTACCACGATCCGATTATGTTGAACAATTCGGTGCTGTAGTTCACCGGTTGTTATCCCATGATCCCACTTTCACTCCATATACCATAGCCAAAAGATTTGTAGATGGCCTTAAGAAAGAAATTAGAGCTGTTGTTATGATGCATAAACCTGTCGATCTGGATACTGCGGTGTCTCCGGCCTTTTACGGGAAGAAGCATTACAAGATGAACCTGTGAGAAGACTGAGTTGGGCTCTAGTTACAAGAAATCATCGGTGAATCTGCCAAGAATTTTGATCCAGCCAAAGCTTCATCGATTTCAAGAAGCATGCTGATATGCACAAGAAGCTAACCCCAGAAGGCACTATTTTAGCATTGAAGAACTATAGAAGAGCAAAGGGTCTCTGTTTCAAGTGTGGTGAGAAGTGGAGTCATCAACACAAGTGTCCAGAACATATATCTCTTCATGCAATGGAAGAAGTCTGGGAGTGTGTACCTGATGAAGTACTCTTGGTTCAACATTCTGACCAAGAAGATTCTGATACTGGAGAATATCTCATGGCTATCTCTGTCCAAGCTATGCAAGGGGTTGAAGGCTTACAGACTTTGAGGCTCAGAGGTCATATAGCTGGAAAGGAAATGATCATTCTTATTGATTCTGGAAGCACAAATAGTTTTATCAATGAAGATTTAGCACAGTCAATGGACAATTGGTCTGCTCTTGCTCAGCCTGTTATGGTGAAAGTTGCTAGTGGAAATATGTTGCAATGCACTCACCAGCTGAACCACCAACTATGGGGAACTCAAGGTTATACTTTCAGAACCAGCTTCAAGATCCTTCCATTACAAGGCTATGATGCTATCTTGGGTATGGATTGGTTGAAATCCCATAATCCTATGGCTGTTGATTGGGAAGCTAAATGGTTACAAATACCATGTCAGGGCAAACTTATCACACTACAAGGCATTCAGAACCAGACTGTGGTTGGACCACCAGTAAGTTCTTCTCAGTTACAGGCTATGATGAAAACTGACTCCATCCTGTATGCAGTCCAGTTACACCATGTGAGTAAGGAAGGTACATCTCATGCCAATGAAGAGGCCTTACCTGAAGATTTGCAAGCTCTGCTATCAGAGTTTCAGTCAGTATTTGCTCCTCCTACTGAACTACCACCAGAGAGACCTGGTGATCACACTATTCCACCGATAGAGGGAGCACAACCCTTTTCTCTTAGGCCTTACTGGGTATACACCTGCCCGAAGTACGAGATAGAGACACAAATTAAGGACATGTTGGCAAAGGATTGGATCCAAGTCGGTCAAAGCCCATATTCTTCACCTTTACTTTTAGTCGGGAAAAAGGCGGGGATTGGAGACTTTGTGTTGATTATAGAAGGCTGAATGCTCGACGGTTAAAAACAAGTTCCCATTACCGGTGGTTGAGGAAGCTGTTAGAAGAATTACATGGAGCTCAATATTTCACATCTTTGGACCTTTGTTCAGGATTTCATCAGATCAGGATGAAGGCAGAGGAAGAAGAGAAGACAACTTTTCAAACCCACAGTGGCCATTATGAATACAAGGTGATGCCTTATGGAGTGACTGGAGGTCCACCAACTTTTCAAGCAATCATGAATCATATTCTCCAACCTCTGCTCAGAGTATGTGCTATAGTCTTTATAGATGACATCTTGATATACAGTAAGACCTAGGAAGAACATCTCAAGCACATCAGAGCTGTGTTGACACTACTTCATGAACATCATTTTCATGTTAAAGGAAGCAAGTGTTCTTTTGCTAAAACCAAACTGACTTACCTTGATCATGTGGTTAGCAAAGAGGGTGTTGCTACTGATCCATCCAAAATAGCTACTATTCGGGAATGGCCTGACCAATAAATGTTAAAGAACTCGAAGCTTTACGGGATTGGCGGGATACTACGGGAGGTTTGTCTCCCAATTTGGTGCAATCAGCAAACCCCTAACAGAACTTCTAAACAAGGGCTCTATGTTTGTATGGACTTCGATGGCGAAAAGTCATTTCAAACTCGAAAAAGGCACTAGTCTCGCACTTTTGTGTTGGCCTTTGCCCAATTTTGACTGTAATTTTATATTGAGGCGATGCTTCAGCAACTGGAGTTGGAGTAGTACTTCACCAGAAAGGCCATCCTATTGCTTATGTCAGTAAGGCATTGGGGCCCAAAGCTCAAGGTCTCTCAACTTATGAAAAAGAGTGTTTGGCTATCTTAATGGCAATTGATCAATGGAGGGCTTACTTGCAGACTTCTCCTTTTGTTATTCTTACTGATCAAAAGAGCCTAATCCATTTGGATGATCAAAGGTTATCAACACCTAGGCAACATAAGGCTCTTACAAAACTCATGGGCCTCAATTACAAAATTCTCTATAAGAAGGGAGTGGAAAACAAAGTGGCAGATGCCTTGTCTAGAGTTGAAACTTCAGACACTTATGATATTGCTGCTTTGTCTGTGGTGAGACCTGTTTGGCTCCAAGAAGTTCTGCAAACCTACACTACAGATCCTCAAGCTAAGCAACTGTTGGCACAATTGGCTATTGCATCTCCTCAAGGCCATTATACACTTTCTGATGGGCTTATCAAATACAAGAATAGAGTGTGGCTGGGATCTGATTAGAAAGTACACAGTAAAATACTGTCTGCACTTCATTCCAGTCCAGTGGGTGGACATTCTGGATATGAAGCAACTTACACCAAGGTTAAAGGCATGTTTGCATGGCACAAACTCAAGGATTCTGTCAAATAATTTGTAGCTCAATGTGGAGTTTGCCAGCAAGCCAAGAGTGATAAGGCAGCTTATCCTGGTCTGTTAGCACCTTTACTGTACACTGAAGGAGCTTGGCAGATGATTACAATGGACTTCATAGAAGGCTTACCCAAGTCATCAGGTTACAACTGTATCCTTGTTGTGGTGGATAAATTCTCCAAATATTCCCACTTCATACCATTGTCTCATCCTTTCACTGCCATGCAAGTTGCTGTAGCATTCATGGAAAATGTATTCAAACTTCATGGACTTCCAATTGCCATAGATATTCACTAGTCATCTTTGGCAAGAGTTGTTTGACAGATTAGGCACTGATCTAAAGATGAGTATTGCCTATCATCCACAAACAGATGGACAGACAAAACGTGTTAATCAATGCCTGGAAACATACCTCAGGTGCTTTGTCAATGCTTGTCCTACCAAATGGTCCAAGTGGTTATCTATGGCAGAGTTCTGGTATAATACTTCATACCATTCGTATCTTGGAGCAACACCTTTCAAAGTGTTGTATGGTCATGATCCTAAACATTTTGGCATTGACATTTCCCAGTCATGTTTATCTCTGGATCTGGATCAGTGGCTTACTGACAGAGATCTTATGCAGCAATTGGTCAGACAACACCTGATCAGAGCTCAGTCCAAAATGAAAATACAAGCTGATAAGAAGAGATCTGACAGAGTCTTTCATGTGGGTGATTTTGTCTACCTCAAGGCTCAGCCACATGTTCAAACATCTTTGGCACCCAGGTCATCTAACAAGCTGTCTTACAAGTTCTTTGGCCCCTTCAAAATCCTTCAGAAGATTGGTGCATCAGCATACAAACTGTCTTTGCCTTCTGATTGTCACATTCATCCTGTCTTTCACATGTCTCAACTCAAAAAGGCTGTTCCTGCTATTATCCCAGTAAGTCCCTTACCTACTGTTGATCATGAGATGCAGATCCCTCTACAGATTCTGGACCGTCGTCTTCGTCGCGATAAAGACATGATGGTCTCACAAGTGCTCATCAAGTGCTCTGATATGCCGACTACTCTGGCAACCTGGGAAGATGAAGATCCACTGCGGCAGCAGTTTCCCAGGGCACCAGCTTGGGGACAAGCTGGTTCTCAAGGAGGGAGGGATGTCACCGTCCCTGCATCATCGTCTTCGGGCCGTGATCAAGACAAGGGCGCCAAGCTGAAGCCTGGAGAGGACAAGATGGATCGGGCCAAGTCTTCTCGTGCGAACAGGCCAAGTATTCGCGTAGCTGGGCCGGAATGGCGTAAATGAATCTCGGCCCTGCGTGGCCCGCTAAGGGGATCGCTCGGCGTCCTCATGTAACGATCGACTGGCGAACGAGAGAGGCGAACCTGAACACGACATTGAACCATGCCCAGAGGGCGACGGCGGCGGCGGCGAGCTTGGCGATCGCCGGCGAACCGAGTTCTTGTTCCAGTTATCATTTGAGATTATCCAATATAGTAGATCGGTAACACAAACTAGAAATCGCCTACAGCTCTCCGTCACCCATCTCCCGTCTCCTCCATTCCCCTCCGGCCACCGCATTTTCCACATCTTCAAGATCCATGGCCATGGTGCAGCAGCACGGGCCACCGCTTCCTCCATCAGGATCCACAGGCGCGGCCTCAAGTGCCCTCTGCTGAGCTGAAGCCGCCGCGGAGCCCCCCCCCCCCCCCGCCGCTGACGCGAAGGCAGGGAGGTTTGCATTGCTCTGCGACAACCATCCGCACCCCGTGGTGCTTTACTGCTTCCTGCTTCGTGGTAAGTCCCCATTCCTCGTAATCCTCTTCTTGCCGGATTCCTAGGAGATTTATTTTGAGTCTTTTACTTCAGTGCCATTAAAAAAGTTCGTTTGCTCCTCCACATCCCTAAAATTGGCCTCTACCGTGTACGTCCTCGCGTTTTTTTTTCTTTCTTACTCTCACGCCATTTCGTCTGCGCCTTCTGTTTGTTTTGGCCGTTTGGCTACCCTGACGAGTGGGGCTGAACAGTTAAAATGTCCAAAATACCCTTCCTTTCTCTTATCCTTATCCTCTCCTCCACGACCCGCTCCGTCACAGCGTCACTCATCCGACGATCCGCTGCCCGCTGTTAGCCCGCGCCTGCTCACGTCGCGCCGCCGCCCGCTCGCATCGCTCCTCATCCGACGAGCTCGCGTCACCGCCTTGCGCCACCGCCTTCTTGCACGCTCTCCCTGGCCGACGTCATGGAGCTGGTGTGCGTGCTCCGGCGCGTGGAGGAGGGCGCCCCGACCCCGGAGTGGAGGAAGTGGGCGGGGCTGGAAGATGACGTCGTGTGCGTGGCCCGGAATCTCCGTGAGCGACATGTGCACGACCTGCATCCTCGCCGCTCGCCGCCCTACCCCGCCGCTGTGAGCACCTTGCTCTGCCACCGGCCCTCCGCGCCCACGCTGCCATGATTCAAGTCACGGTGGGGAGGTCGGTGTTCCGTGCACCTGGGCGGACTCGTCGGCTCCTAGACGGCGCGCGCGACCGTGGGGGTGGGGTCGGCGGCGCGCGGCCGTGGTGGCTGGGGCGAGCCGCGCAGCTGGGGCCACCTTCGTCCTGGATGCTCTCGGGCGGCGGGGCCGCCGTGGTTGGAGATTGGAGCTAGCCCGCGCCTCCCCTTGAGCCTCCCTGCTTGCTCACGCGGACGGTCCCTCCCCTTCTCCTCCGGTGGTCATGACGCCAGGGGCTTCAGAGGCCGTAGAGCGAGTGCCGGGCTCTCCGTCGAGGTGCGCGCATGCCCACCGGCGCAGCCAACTCGCCATTGGTTCGCCGGAGGAGCTCGCGACACCGAACCAGGTCGCGGGCGCCGCTAGCGCAACTGCACAAGCGCTCCGCCTGCCCGCCGCCGTGAGCCGAGTCCGTGGCGATCCCTCCCGCCGCCACGCGCGCGGGCCGGCCTGGACGAGAGTTGTCGGACTCCGCCTCCACGCGCGAGTCCACGACGCATCTGCCTCCGCGCGCGTGTCCGTGGTCGCCGAGTTGCGATTGCTCCGCTGCACTTCCTCCTCTCGCGCCTGCAATTCCAACGCCCAGGGGTAGTTGAGGTCATTTGGCACCGTGGGTCCCACTCGTTAGGGCATCCAAACGGCAAAAACAAGCCGAATCCGGACGGGATGGCGTGAGAGTAAGAAGGAAAAAGCGGGACGTACGCGGTAGAGGCCAACTTTTAGGGATGTGGAGGAGCAAACGAACTTTTTTTAATGGCACTGGAGTAAAAGACTCATTTATTTTCCGATTTGATTTCCCTCCGCCCCAATCACCGGGGTGCCGCCTCGCATCCTTCTCCCCCTCGGCTCCCTCCATCATTTCAAGATCCCTCTCGTATACTGTGCAGGCCATATCTACTTGCAGCACCCAGCACACCCTGTCGACGGAATGCTTTGCGACAGGCGAGCCAAGAAGGTGGCGGCGGCGCCTGATCAGGAGCTGGACGACCGGATCAGCGCCTTGCCGGACGGCATCCTCCAGCACGTCCTGGGTTTCCTGCCGGCGGACGAGGCGGTTAGGACGTGTGTGCTCGCGCGGCACTGGCGCCACCAATGGAGGTCCATGCGTCGCCTGCGCATCTGCAACATGCCAAAGAGCTTCCAAGACTTTGTCAAGTTGGGGAACCGCCTACTGCTCCTTAGAGCGCCAGACATGGTTTTGGATCAGTTCGAGGTCTCAAACGAGTACATATTAGATCCGGAAGTCGAGGAAGAGATACATATTTGGATCCGACATGCCTTGATGTGCAAAGCACGGGTACTGATCATCAATGACATCAAGCTAGAGAATCCTCTGATCTCCCAGCACCTGAGAAGACTGGAGGTTGGCAATGTTGATATTAGCGCCGGCTGCCTTGATTTTGTGAGCTGTCCAACATTGGAGGTTCTCAACATAACGCACAGCGAGCTGTGGCGTTCACGGATTCTGTCCCAGTCCATAAAGCATCTACAAATCAGATACAGCTCTTTTACCTATGATATCCGGGCGTGTATTTCTATGCCTAGTCTCATTTCTCTGGAGCTCAACAAATTCAGTGGCAAAGCCCCTCTGCTTGAATTCATGCCATCACTACAAACTGCATTTGTCAAGCTTGAGTGGGGGTTCGGGGTGCATACTTGTATGTTATCCGGGGGGTGATTATTGTTGTGGCATTTGTGCAAATTGTTGTGGCGAGGATGACCACAGAGGGCGTTGCATACTTCTTGGTGGTCTCTCAAATGTTAAGTAATTAGGCATATTCCAGATTACTTTTCAGATTAAACTCATAATAAATAGCATGACAAGGTGATCAACTAGATTGAGCATGTCAAGATTACTAGCATGGCAGATTAACAGATCATACATACTAGAAGTGCAGATCATGATATCACAAAACATGAACATGACAACTAGTGTAAACTCGACTTGTACACCAGATAGATTGATCATTGCGAACAACAAGATCAGATCAACAAGATTATATCTTCTCTGTAGAAATACTTGGTGGTGTAGATGTAGACGGAGTCGGCCAAGGTTGAGGTCGTCGAAGGCGAGCTCGAGATCGTAGTCGTCGAAGGCGTTGTCGAGATCGCTGTCTTCGATGAGCGGTGGCGGAAAACTTCGCTGGAGTTGACGACGTATGCGCTGGACGTAGCGCCGCGACTTCGATGGACGTCGACCCGTCTTGAAGATTTGGGAGCGATCGCGCGTAGAGCGTTTCCCAAAAACCTTATTCGCCTTTCTCCGGTGCGGGATCGCAAAGACGAGGGTTCCGGAGACCTGCTCGCCCGGTCGCTAGTGCACGCAGCAATCGGGCTGGAGTAGCTACGGTGGCGCAAGCGAGAAGAGGCGAAAGCTCTAGTTCAATTGGATGCGTTTTGGCGTGGCCGGTAGGCTGCTTATATATCCCGAACAACCGACCTCGTGTCGCGATCACGAGCAAAATCAGTTTAGGACTCTAAACTCGTAACCGTTTAGAACTCTTGCAACTTGACCGCCAAGAAAGCCAAAAATTAAAACGGCAAAAGGAGGCCGCGCTCCCGCAAGGCGAGGAGCCGGATTTCGGCGGACCATTCACGCGCATGTCGTGCGTGCGCGCCCTTCGCCCCGCCCCGCCCCGCTTGGCCCGGCGAGGCGAGGCGAGCGAGCGCGCGCACGCGTGCGGACTTCTCTTTCTCTCCTCCACACTAGACTTGAGGAAGTGAAGAGAACTCCCATATTTATGTATGGCTTCCTCCACTTCAACTAGCAAGGTGGTACTAAAGAGTTTCCACTTCCCCTCTTGCTTTTCATGAATGGGCCTTTGAGATTTCTTTAGGAATTTCAGAAATTGTTATTGGGCCAAGCCCATTTAAATTCCAACAATCCCCCACCGGATCTCAAATACCCGTTTAGAGATTTGCATGTTCTCACTGCTGTTTGATATACTAGTATTTCGGCAGAGACTGTGAAGTTGAACTTCTGCCTAGGTCCTCAAGTTACACTCATCCACAACTTGAACAATGGACTACGCCTTGAATTGCAAGTTTTGTGTGAATAAGCTTTACTTAAAGCCACACTAGTACCTGGCTACCAGTAGCCTTACCCCGTGGGTGGAGCATATACGTCGTACACCCTGGTCTCTTCATGAGCTTACTAGAGACCACCCAAGTCTCATAGAATGCGACGTTTAACAGTCAAAACTCATATATGTATGTTCATTCAAGAATGCTCTGTAGGATAGCATCTTCGCTTGTCAAAGCCAATAGAACATATTAAGGCATTAGCCAACCTGCCATACAGTGCCTCATTGCATTGAGAGTATTGCATCTTCACTTAGAGAGGTTTATTATTATACTCTCCTCGGTTTACCAACAGCTTGTTCTTCCCAGATCCTTAGTCACGGGATCTCCGATCAAAAGGTTGGGTTACTACCTTTGTAAACTCACATGGGTCTCATTTCCATCTCCCTTGATGCGATTTCTATCACATTCCGTGATAGCCCTTTTGTAAAGGGATCTGCCGGGTTTTTGTCTGTTTGGACATAAGCCACACTAATTACTGCGGAGTTTCTCGGCTTCCGACGGTTTTCAAACGTCTTTTAACGTGTCTTGTTGACTTCGCATTATCCTTAGCACTATTCACTTTAGTGATCTTGTTTGATTGTCACGGTTCATCGGGATAGCCGGTATTGGTTTTTCAACCACCGGCAAGTCGGACAAGAGCTCACGCAGCCACTCGCCTCCCGGATCTTTGTATCTAAAGCGTAAGTTCTACTTCCATGGTTGATTTAGTCAATATAGTCTGTTTACAAGACCTCCATGACACGCACCACCTCCAAGAGTAAATACATACCCACTAGTGGCGTAGATTTGATCAATATCGAAATCCAGTTTGCATCACTATATCCCTCTAGCATGGGTGCCCCGAGAATAGTGAATCCCAAAACTCATTGTACCCTTAAGATAACGCAAGACCCTTTCAAGTGCATGCCAATGATCATCACCCGGGTTGGACATGTACCTACTCAACTTGCTCACAAGCAAAAGAGATGTCGGATGCAGTTGCGCTAGCTAGATACATGAGTGAACCAATTATCGAGAGTATCTCAATTGATCTCTAGTAATTCTCTTGTTCTTTCTCAATGTCACACTAGGATCATAAGGTGTTGGAGAAGGCTTGCTATCCATAAAGCCAAAACGGCTCAAGAGCTTCTCAACATAGTGAGATTGCAATAGAGTAATCCCACTCTCTTCCTTAATCAGCTTGATGTTCAGAATTACATTAGCCTCTCCTAGATCTTTCATGTCAAAACTCTTTGACAAGAAAGACTTGACTTCATTGATCACATCAATGTTTGTTCAGAAAATCAGAATATCATCAACATATAAGCACAAAATAACAGTTGGCCCCCACCATGTCGATAATACACACACCTATCGGCCTCATTAAACAAAGCAAAGCTGCACTAGTTAAAGTCTTTGTCGAACTTCTCATGCCATTGTTTGGGTGCTTGTTTCAAGCCAAACAAAGATTTCAATAATTTACACACCTTCCTGCTCTTCACCTTTTACTACAAATCCATCGAGGCTGATCCATGTAAATCTCCTCATCCAACTCTCCATTAAGAAAAGCTGTCTTCACATCCATTTGATGAATGATAAGACCATATGAGGCAGCCAAAGAAAGTAGTACTCGAATAGTGGTCATTCTAGCAACAGGTGAATAAGTATCAAAGAAATCTTCACCTTCCTTTTGTGTATAACCCTTAGCCACAAGCCGAGCCTTGTACTTATCAATAGTACCATCAGGCCTAAGCTTCTTCTTGAACACCCATTTGCAACCAATAGGTTTACACCCAATGGTAAATCAGATAATTCCCATGTTCCATTAGAAAGAATCGAGTCGATCTCACTCGAACAGCTTCTTTCCAATCACGCATCGGGAGATGCATATGCCTCGTAATAGAGGTGGGAGTATCGTCCACAAGGTACACAATGAAATCATCACCAAAGGATTTTGCAATCCTTCGTCTCTTGTTCCTCACGGGAACTTCATTGTCATCCTCCTCAAGGATTTCTTCAAGTGGTTGTTCAAATGACTCAACGGGATGCTCGATAGGTGTAGTAAAATCGGGGAGCTAATTCGAGTAGAAAATTTAGCATTGCTACACATATCTTTCATAGGAAATATATTCTCAAAAAATGTAGCATCACGTGATTCAAAGATTGTATCAACATACATATCGAAACTTGATTTTACTACTAAAAATCTATAGGCAATACTCGATGAGCATATCCTAGAAAGACACAATCCACAGTCTTAAGCTTACGCTTCTTAGAAATTGAAACATTGACTTTCGCCAAACATCCCCACGTGTGCAAGTATGAGAGTGATGGTTTCCTTCCAACCCATTGCTCATATGGAGTTGTCTTTTTGTTTTGTTTGGAATTCTATTCAGGACATGACCCCTTGATCAATAAAGCTTCCCCCACCATGCTTTAGATAAACCGGCAGTGTCTAACATGGCATTCACGAAGTCGATCGGTGTGTGATTTTTCCTCTCGGCAACCCCGTTTGATTCGGGCGAATAGGGAGGTGTCCTCTCATGAATAATACCCTGTTCCGCACAAAAATCATCAAATAATATAGGAAAATATTCACCACCATGATCGACCTTAGACGTTTAATTTTTCTCTCTAGTTGATTCTCAATTTCAGCCTTATAGATTTTAAAGTAGTCAAACGCTTCATCTTTAGTTTTCAACAAGTAAACATAGCAAAATCTAGTTGCATCATCAATCAAAGTCATGAAATACCTCTTTCCACCTTTTGTCAACATACCATTCATCTCACAAAGATCAGGATGTATGAGTTCTAGAGGTGCCAAGTGTCTCTCCTCCGCTGCCTTGTGAGGCTTTCGAGGTTGCTTAGATTGCACACAACTATGGCACTTAGAACCTTTGGCAATAGTGAAATCTGGAATTAGGCTCAAGCTAGACAATCGTGACATTAAACCAAAGTTTACATGACATAAACGAGAATGCCAAACACTAGAATTATTATTAACGGTGCCACAAATATGATTCACGACTTATTAAATAAATTTGCCAAAGATAGGCGGAACAAGCCTCCGCAATCATAGCCTTTACCAATAAATTGTCCATGCTTAGACATAACTACTTTATTGGACTCTAACACTACCTTAAACCCATCTCGTAAGAGAAGGGAGACACTAACAAGATTCTTGCGAATAGTAGGGACATGCTGCACGTTCCTCAGTTGCACGATCTTCCCCGAAGTAAACTTCAGATCTACCGTGCCAACACCACGAACAGAAGCATGTGACCCGTTCCCTATCAGGACGGAAGAACCTTGGAGTTTCGATAAGAAGAAAACAAAGAGATGTCGAACACACGTGAATATTAGCTTTTTGTATCAACCCACCAACTTGGTGATTGAAATACTCGATAGTACGGTAGGAAGATTACCATACCCGTCATCATCAGTTTTGCTAGAAGTCACGAGGTTGACCTTCTTCTTCTCTTTCTTGTCCGCTCGCTCCGGACAATCTCGAGCAAAATGACCAAGCTCACCACAAGTGAAGCAAGGCATCTCTGCTTTGTTCTTCTTCTTCTCTTTCTTGAAGGTAGTAGTTGGTTTGGCTTTGAAGGACTTGAACTTGCCTTTGTTCTTGCCATGATTTTTCTGGACAAAGTGGGCACTAGCTCTATCCTCGTTCCCCTTCTCAGTGTGATCTTTAGCCCGAGCCTTCTCTTCAACATCAAGAGATGCTAACAGGTTTTCAACTGTTACTCTTGTGTTTAAGGCTTGTGGCGAAGTTCCTCCATGAAGAAGGCAACTTAGCAATTATGCACCCCGCCACAAATTCATCGGGTAAAACACACTTAAGGAGTTCAAGTTCCTTAGCCATGCGCTGCACCTCATAAGCTTGCTCGACTACTGATTTATTTCCAACCATCTTGTAGTCATTAAAGCTTTCCATGAGGTCTAGCTCTTTGCCAGCATCTGAAGCACCATAAGTTGCATTCAGATAGTCCCACAGGACCTTTGCCTCTTTCATGTACATGGTAGCATCATATATATGATCTCGCGAGCATTACGCACAAAGCACACAAAGAACGCTTCGGCTTCTGGAATTTACTCTTTTCCTCATCGAGATTCCCTCGGGTAAGCCATCTTTGACATAGAACACTTTCATGCAAGTAAGCCAATCTGCGATCTTTACAAACCACCTCTTGAAGTGCTCACCAGTAAACTTTTCAGGTTTCAATGCTTCAACGAAACTAGCACTAGCAGAAGCCATTGGTAGATCTAGAAACCTATAATAAGGTTTTTGGATTGTTAAGTAATTAGGCATATTCTAGATTACTTTCCAGATTAAACTCATAATAAATAGCATGACAAGGTGATCAACTAGATTGAGCATGTCAAGATTACTAGCATGGCAGATTAACAGATCATACATACTAGAAGAGCAGATCATGATATCACAAAATATGAACATGACAACTAGTGTAAACTCGACTTGTACACTAGATAGATTGATCATTGCGAACAACAAGATCAGATCAACAAGATTATACCTTCTCTCTGTAGAAGTACTTGGTGGTGTAGATGCAGACGGAGTCTGGCCAAGGTTGAGGTCGTCGAAGGCGAGCTCGAGATCGTAGTCGTCGAAGGCGTTGTCGAGATCGCTGTCTTCGATGAGCGGCGGCGGAAGACTTCGCTGGAGTTGACGACGTATACGCTTGGACGTAGCGCCGCCTGACTTCGATGGACGTCGACCCGTCTTGAAGATTTGGGAGCAGTCGCGCGTAGAGCGCTTCCCAAAAACCTTATTCGCCTTCTCCTGGTGCAGGATCGCAAAGACGAGGGTTCCGGAGACCTGCTCGCCCGGTCGCTAGTGCACGCAGGCAATCGGGCTGGAGTAGCTACGGTGGCGCAACAGCGAGAAGAGGCGAAAGCTCTAGTTCAATTGGATGCGTTTTGGCGTGGCCGGTAGGCTGCTTATATATCCCGAACAACCGACCTCGTGTCGCGATCACGAGCAAAATCAGTTTAGAACTCTAAACTCGTAACCGTTTAGAACTCTTGCAACTTGACCGCCAAGAAAGCCAAAAACTAAAACGGCAAAAGGAGGCCGCGCTCCCGCAAGGCGAGGAGCCGGATTTCGGCGGACCATTCACGCGCATGTCGTGCGTGCGCGCCCTTCGCCACGCCCCGCCCCGCCCCGACCCGCTTGGCCCGGCGAGGCGAGGCGAGCGAGCGCGCGCGCACGCGTGGACTTCTCTTTCTCTCCTCCACACTAGACTTGAGGAAGTGAAGAGAACTCCCATATTTATGTATGGCTTCCTCCACTTCAACTAGCAAGGTGGTACTAAAGAATTTCCACTTCCCCTCTTGCTTTTCATGAATGGGCCTTTGAGATTTCTTTAGGAATTTTAGAAATTGTTATTGGGCCAAGCCCATTTAAATTCCAACATCAAATGCAATTTATTTGGAATTGATAGCTCACCGTGGAACGGTATGTACACGTCCATCTTCTTAGTTTTAATTGTTCAGTTTGTTGCTTGCCACAAATTTTTAGGCAGCATCCAACCAATATATTCGCCATTTAGCATGTCGGTCACAGGCACTGCCACATTTGAGCTTATTGTCCTGTATACTAGTGTTTTTAAAGACACTCGATCCACATATCAACCCACACTTGACATAACTTTAGGGGCAATCTTTGATTTTCAAAATGCATGTTAAAAACTTAAAATTGATTACACCTACATAATACTTGCTTTCTTACTTTTTTTGCACGTTGCTCAGTCAATTTTCAGAAGGGATCTGAGATGGTGCCCAGCATTTTCTAAGTTAAAGACACTGTTTCTGAATGAATGGTGTGTAGCTATTGACCTCAGTGCACTTGTTTGCATTCTCGAACATTCACCTGTCCTTGAGAAGCTCATTCTTCAAATTTCCGAGGTATTTTTTTCTTTCAATCAAGAGTAACTGCTTTATTCAATTTCTTATGTATACATAATAATAATTCATTAGTGACAACTCTAGAAAAATCATTAGTGATAACTCTGCTGAATATTTTTAATGTATCATCCACTATTGATCCTGTTCAATATACATTGTTTTGTTTCAATAGGACGGAGATTGTAAAACAAAATCAGAAGGAAGAAATCATCATCAAATGGAGCGAGTACCAAAAGTATCAGAACGCCTTAAATTAGTTGAAATAAAGTGCAAAAATGTTGGTTCTCGGGTTTGTGAAATCATAAGTTTCTTGAGTACCAGAAATTCACACTGTTAGTTAACCAGCTATACTCTTCAATTGTTTAATGTATTGGTATATGTACATTCTTTTGGTGGTCCAATTTAGTTAATGTGATGCATGTACCAGACATGCATACTATTATTTTTGGAAAAAAAATAGTGTCCTATTCTTGGCTAGTTGATTTCCTCATAACTTCCTCTTTAATTCTCTTGTGCAGTATTCAGTTTCGAGAACTGAAGGTGCGAAAAGCTTAATTTCAACTATTTGGATGGCTCAACTACCTCTTGAGGTCGTACTCTAGGTTGCCAAGACTATAGTTTTGTCCTTGTATTTCTTTTGGTTTGGGCGATACTAATTATGAGATTCAGTTCCATGTTTCAATGTTATGGGAGAAAAACCATGCAATTGGCAATATGACTTGGTTAGGGCTTCTTATTGGACTCGGTTCCATGTCTTGTGAGGACATAAGGAGTAGTTGTGCTTTCTTAAGTTTATTTTCCCTGTGATGACAATATTAATATTGGAGTTAATTTTCTGAGTCTTCATACACTCTATATTCTGTATGTACTGCAGGCTGTTCTCATAGGATGCACGATTGATATTCCAACAACATAAACTCAGTAATTTTATAAAATTAATTGGTGACTCACCTGGTTGCTGGACATACCTTTTTTTCTTAGCTTTTATTAGTTTCACCTTGCAGGATTTACAGACAATAGGTTCTAATATTACCAAAACTGGATATTTACCCCAGCCTGAATAGCCGCGCCCCCACCCTAGGAAACCTGTAAGGCCCCTGGGCATAGGAACACAGTCTCAGAGTGCCAGTTATTCATAATACTCCTATCCAGGATCTCTATATAAGTATATATAGAAGGTGCATACGTTGATTGTTCAAGGTTGTGGTCTAAATCTCAAGCAAGGAGCCAAGGATCAGATGTTCGTTGGCCATTTTTGTAATGAAGGTGTTCTCTAATGTACATTTAAATTTTTGGACTAAAACACTTATGTGCATCAAATTAGCCTGATGGGAACCTATATATTAATTTCAAATTTGAACAAGAAAAGTATGTTTGGAACTCAAGAAGCACTCCGCCCCATTGGTTACTTGTTCTCATGAGTAAATATTCGAAGGACGTGGTGGCAAACCTGTTTATGCTCCTGCTGGCTGCGGCGGGTCTTCAGTGTGCGCAGCGGCACCCTACATGCTGGCCAAGCAATCTCGGTGGTTGGGTCTGTTGTTTTTCTAATTTGTGAATTCTGCACTGTAGTGCCGTCATACTAGTCTCCAACCTGACAGCAAGGGGAAGCACCGCTTTGTTCAATTCTGTGCAGCTTTCAGTTTTGAGTCAGGGATAAGAAACTCTGGGATGGTAGACCTACTGTCAATAATTGACAATTCAGGCTGAAGTTTGTCACCTTCTTTTGTGAGGAAATCTTATTAATTATGTTGGTTGTAGCAGTATCAATAGCATATAATCAACAATAGTACTTGTTAAGCTATCTAACTGGACCTGTGTCACTCTTTCACTCTCTATTACTGTCATGTTCTTAGCTTTCTGAACTTTACCATCTACTTTGATGTAATGAGTGGAATTGGTGCGTACGATTGTGGTATATTAGCTGGACCTAGTTTGTAGCATTATTAATCCCATCATGTGACCATGCTGAAGATGTTTTTAGTATCGCTTAAATGGTCACATTGATATCCTTCCTCGAAAAAACAAAGAAACATTGATATCCTGTCCGAACTGCCTGAGGTATGCCATGCACATGTTCCTGAACCGACCCGACCATGGGTCGAATTAGCTCTCTCAAAGGTTTGGGTGACCGGAGCCATTGCTGTAGCACCCAGGGATGAGTAGGGCTTTTTTTTAAAGGAGCCTGAGCTATGGACCTATGGTGATGACAAAAATATTGGATCCAGAACACAAGTGGAAGCGAAGATTCAGAACGGTGACAGATCAACTATGTGAACGTTGTTAAAAACAACCAAGATGGGCATGGGTCGTACGGACAGATAATCCGAGAAATAAATGTGAGGATGTAGACCTTCAATTTGCTGGATAAGTTGTCAAAAAAAAAATATATGAAAGGTTGTTGCGCAAACATCGATGCCTATATAAATGGTGGTGAGAAGTTTTGTGTCTTAGAGGTATGTATGGTTTCTCGATGCATGGCCTGGTGTTTATATCCCTATATTTTAATTTGGAACATGGCCCATAAATTCCACAAGACGGCCCTAAGCCAAACAAGGCCTAAAAGTAACTACAGTATCCCACATGGGTGTCCGGCGGAAGGTGCCGGCAAGAGGACAGGCCTAAAAGTAACTACAGTATCCCACGAGGTGTCCGGGCAGGACAGGCCGGTCACATACTCACATCATCGTGATCGACTGCCGGGGCCTGGGTTGTAGTGTGGTTTTATCTTCCTTTATATACTAGAGGACAGTAAACAAAAAATGATTATTGAAACAACGTTGGATCCGGCTTCATTACCAATCTAATGGTCAATTGAGTATGACGATCCTTAGGTTACGCGTGTTTCGCTCTTCCCGCAGCCTCGTCACGCAGCCATCGCGCGATGCTCGCAAACATCGGCGGTTCCTTTTCTCTCGAGTCTGGACTAGTTTGCCGTCAAACGCCGATGTCGCAGACCTCGAAAGACGAGAGGCTTTGTCGCCACAGGACTCCGCCTCGTCGCTGGACTCCGGCACCAGCAACTCGTCGGCCAGTACCGCTGCTGCGTTCGTCGTGGCTTCCCGTCCCGGCAACAGCACCGTGGTCGGTTCCGCCGCTAGCCCCGGACGCTGCGTTCGTCGTGGCTTGTGGCAAGTCGACCCGCGTTTAACTCCAACGCCGACGAACAGGGGCTCCAACAGCGGCTCCGACAGCCGACGAACGGTTAGCAACAACCTCTGCGCACGCCGGATACAACAGGGACGAACGGCAGGCAACCATCTCTTCGCACGCCGCGGACAAACTGGGGCACGTCGCAAAGGGCAGAGTTCCATCCGGAAACATACAGCCGCCGGCGAGCACGACTACGTACACGTACGTCGATGCCACAGTCGTATACCTGTTTCGTAGATGAAATTTTTATCAGAGTAGCATATAAAATTATATTTTTCACGGGCGGAGAATAAAGTTACCAATTCTATTCTAGCAGTATTTAAAAACTGTGATTTAATTTGAATTTGAAACACTGCTTGGGTAAAACACTGCTGCTACACATTCCTGAACTCGTGTTAGTATAGATATACATATTGGACCTGAGGCCAATAAAATAATTCTTTTTAGACACAATAAACACTCCTTCACTTATCTGCTTTGTATTTAATCGAATGTTCATGTGGCTCATGGTGATCCCTCCTCTTGTGCAGAGTACGTCTTCAAATACAAGCCCGTGAGCACCATCGATGTGTTCGTTTTGGCATAGCTGAACATCGTGCAAGTGGAATTCAACGAGAAGGATGAGAAGAGGTTAGATAACACCGGGTGAACATGTCCCTTGAGCTCATTAAGTTTTACCAAAAGCGCTAGATGCAATGAATTTAGAATAGAGGTGATGGTCATTGTTTATTACTTTAGGCAAGAATAATATCTATTTAGTTTGTGATGGCATCTACACATTATAAAAATAAATATTTTGTCGTTAGCTTCTATGACATTACAAGAAATCGTGTTAGTGTTCATTAGTTTGTGACTAGGCCAATGATGATACGAGTTTGAGATTTCTTATATGCATTATAAAAATGAGGCCTTATTATTAAGGTCAATTGAACAATAATTTTCACATACAAGAATAAGATTTTATAGTATAAAAATTGAACAATGAATAAACTGAGGGACTATAGTGCTAAAAAAACCAATGGATGGTTAGTCCCAATATAACCAAAAAGCTTCTATGTAGCTAGTGGGTCAGTCACCTCGGCTGTCATACTTTATCGATTTCCTTTGTTATATCTGGGCGTCAATTATCATGGCACTAAGATGACTATTTCTATAAAACGAACACGTAGGGTAGGGAGAAAGGCGAAAGAAACAGACGAACCGTTTTGAATTTTTTTAAATAACCTATGCAGTGCTACGTTTCCGAATGAAAAGTAACCATGCCAAAATGTGACGGGAGCGTGTGTGCCGAAGATGATGCTTTTACTCAATATATCTAGAAAAACATTGGTGACAAACATTGCCATATCAAACACATTTATTAGTATTTGTAGCCGAGAACGAGAACATCCACATTCATATCTATATTCCACACTACCCATATCTGAATCTAATCCTATTACACCCTTGGCGCTATAGCACAACTTTACTAGCTACAAAATCAGCTAAAATGCTTTTCATTTTAAGCACTAGGAAACCAAACAGACCAACAGATGCTTATCAAAGGGATACAGATAAGACAAAATCAGCTCCAAACCTAAATTTACAGTGTAAAGCATGAACTGGGCGCAATTCTACTACAAAAAAAATCAGAACAATCAGAGTGGTCATCCTAACCGTTCCATTTGTTCTAACCAATCAGAAGTACCTACAGCTACATCTAGAATAAATCAGCGTCAAGATACAACAGGCAAAAAAATAAGCTCATGAAGGAATTTTGTGTACACATTGACAGGTTTACATGGCATCTGCATCTCTAGCCATGAGGCCATCGATGGTCATATCATCCGCATATCTTCATGTTGGTTCCTCCATCCATGGTTATACTCCAAAGATCGTACGCGATCATCTGCTTCAACAACGCAGGCAAAAATTGGAACATGTTAGACACATTCTATAATATTGTATAAGTGCAGTATACAGCCAATTCTTGTGCTCACAAAGTTGAAAAAGGAAAATATGCACAACACTTACCACCCTCACCATCAGATGCCTCAGCAAGCCTTGCAATCGCATCAATTAATGATTGTTCATGCTCCTGCAGGAAGAACTGTTAGTTCAGGAGATTGGGAATCCCAATAATGTTTTGCACGTTGTTGTTACCTTTAGCACTTTCTTGGCCCTCTCCATCTCAAGGGGGTCAGGGTTGGGTGAACTGTAAACCCGTTCCACCTATATAGGTAGATAATCATGATAAAACAGAAAATTTGGTAGGATTCTAATAAACGAATAAGCTGAGTTCCTCCGAAACAAACCTCCTTTATGAGCGTCTCTGTATGGAGAATTTCTATGTAGTCAGAACTCTTCTTCACAATACCATTTTGTGAAGATGGATAGTCTTTCTTAAATGAGTTCTTTTGGGGCCCTCTGTCTCTTCCAGCACCTGACATGGGGCCACCACGACTAATTGACTTCTTCACACCATGGACGGGAGCACCACGACCTAAAAGGTTTAAATCAGGCTCCTCACCTTCCCATCTAATATCTTCAGGTGCCATCTGCAGCAAAGATCAAAAAGTTACACATGGATTACTGTGTAGGCTATATGCTTGTTGCTTAACTATAGAATTTGTTCGGCAAATGTGGTAGGCTGTTAATTTTACTGTCATAGTCTCTCTTAATTTTATCATGATGGAGGCCATCCATTGGTGCCCTTAGCCAACCAGTTCGTTAACATACTAATTTGACCAGCTTTCATACTAACATGATGTTAAATGGAAACAAATCCAAGACCAGCCATGGGTTATTTGAATTTTAATTTTCTAGATTGTATTGCTGGTCAAATCCAGTTTTCAGACTATGATGCAGTTATAACTTAATCAAAGTACATCTGACACTTCAATAGCATTGACATGGTTCATGGCTCAATATCCATGTCAATTGACATGGTTCATGGCTCAACGTCCATGTCAGCCAGAGCCCAGAGCAGCTCCCATAACTCTGCATAGTTGGAAAATCATCATGTTCATAAATGGATGGCAGAAATGAAAAATGTGGCTTGCTACGCTGTACCCTCAAACCAAATCCTAGGCTCAAAACTTACAAATTTCCTACATTAGTGTGTACAGCTATGGACCCAACCAACAAAAAACATGCGTTCTAGCTGTACACTAATGCATTTTAGCCATGAACCATGTCAATGCTATTTCTCTCACAGAATTCTGCCAATTGGATTCCACATCAGATTAGTGACAATCGTTGTTGTTGGGAAGATGGATATGGAATGCCATAACAAACCAAGTGGCAGTTCCTGTTGTAATCAACCAAAGGCTAGCATATAAATATTTGACCATATACCACATCAGACTTTTTAATAAGGTGGCAAAGTATTGAAGGGAGAGAGCTAATGTCTTTCTAAAAACAAGCTAGAAAAACTATCAAAAATAAAATGCAAGATAATAAATGCATTGGGACGATTAATTTCAATGGTCACCAAATGAGAGACTAGAAAATTTAAGTGTGGTTATATTTTGAGATGTAGAGCAGAGCATGAATTGGAGAAAATCTCTGGATTTGCATCCATTTTTAGGAGACAAACACTCCACTAAGTTATTTCTTTTGGGAGTTGTGCATAACTATCATATAGGACCATCATCTAAACAAATGTCTTACATCCAATCATTAGAAATGTCAATAATGGTCAGTATAATATGCCAAAAGGCAATCTAGCAAATAACTTTATAATTATCAGAAGTTCTCCAACGCTCTCACGGTGCAACTGGTCAGTACAACACGCCAAAGATGCGGTTGGCTGAGCCAGCCTGGGTTCAAGTCGCAGCACCATCTTCTAAAGCAGAAAATCAATGTTTGGTCTCCACACACAAGATAGAAATATGTTCTTCATTCTCAAAACCAGTGCAAATTATCTCCCAAAGTTTGTTTTTCTTTTTGTGTGTGTGTGTGTGTGTGGTGTGTGTGTGTTGGGGGGGGGGGGAGGAGGGTTGGTGATATGGAAACCAGAGCATCCACATGTGCAGACACAATACAGCAGCACTACAGGAGTGAAGTGATGTGTCTGTCCATGAAAAAAAACAGGCGATGTTCAGTTAGACAGCAAAACTTGCTGATGTGGCTACCGCACCACCTAAAACAACCCACAAAACCAGCCTTAGGACAATAGTTTACACCGCCTCAAGTTGACAGCTGAGGGGTGTATTTTATCAAGTTCCAGACATGACAATAAAACTAACATAATGAAGAGTTACAGCCTGAAAAAAAAAAACTTTTTTTGGCATTCAGAGTAAATAAACATTTACCTCCTTGAAATCAACCCATTCCCATGTCTCATGTGCTGTATCCATGTCATAAACCAGTGAATAGACATCCTATAAATTAGAGCAACTTGATTAATTATGTAAACAAAGATAATGATACTTATGACACCCTAGAAATAAGACATACCTTTAATGGATCATATGACGTTATTTGAGCTTCATAAAAGCTATTATCGTCAGGCCACCGAGTCATGACTTTACGGCCGATTAACGGATTTAACGGTTGGCCTTCAGGTGGAAGGCCAGCAGACATATTTCTATTGATAATAGGTCCCCGTCCACCAGGACCAGCAGAAGATGGCATAGATTTGACTGCAGGGCCACCAGTTACCTTCTGGCCCTTCAAGCACAATTAATTGCCCACGAAATAACCCATATCATGTTAGAAAATTTCAACCACAAAATTATCTGCAGATGATTCAACTATCACTTACTGGTTTGGTCTTTTTCACTTTTGTGCCAGATGGAGCTGCCTTTTTTGCTCCGGAAGATGATGGTTGCATTGGTGCAGTTAAAGGCTGTGAATGCATAGCAGATGGTGCAGGTACAGATGGAGAAGGAATGGGTTGAGACATCTTTTGCCTCTTGCGAGCAGAGGTTGTAGGGCTGGGCATGGGGTCATGTGTACGCTGAGAATTATTAACCAAATTCATCTTAAGCCCACCAGTTGACTCTCTCCATTCCCTTATATTAAGAAAAGAACACGTGAGGAAAGAGTGGAAAAGTAGTGCTTATTTTTCGGTGTGCGTGTATTAGGAGAGGGTATTGCACAGTTAAGATGCATAATGTGTCCACAGTTCCAAACAATACCTTATTCTTCGGATAATATCATCAGTATTAACTCTGTTTAGCAATTCCCTGTGTTCTTTGTCGGAAACTTGTAGCTCCTTCCTAAGCTCAGTAATGAGACTTTCTTTTTCCTGAGATGATGCATTCAAACCTTTTATGAGATTCCATGAAATCTAGGCCAACCAGACTAAATAAATTAATAAAACGAAGATACAAGAGTGTATACCCATGTTATAGCATCAGACTGAGCCTTGAACGCTCTAAGAACTGAACAATATGCTTCTTGCTCAAGCTGATGTATTTGTGTTTCCATATCCGTATGAGGTTGAACTCTAGCATACACATTAGTATCTCTTCCATTACCAGTGATGCGTCCACTACCTTTCATGCCTCTGCTGTTCTGATATGATGGTGGAAGATCATCATCGGTTCCTGTAACCAAAGCCAAATTTCTGAGTATAGCATTTCAAATGTGTTACCTGACTGGTTCAAGCCGGTGGGTAAGGTAACAATTGCCAGCCTGTCACCAGCAGGAACCTGTGCGAAGCAATTCCAAAGTATACTTTCAACATATGAAAATTCTGTTCATAAAGGTGACCGTTTAAATAATAATGCTAACAATGTTTTCTATGATTTCGCTCAAAAAAAAATCTTTCTATGATTTTAATACTCTGACCTCCTAGTAGAGTGACTCAAACACAACCCAGCTTCAAGATACATAAGGAATCAATATTCCCTACCTACAAATCATGATTTGCATTGGCCATTTGGCCTTTTATGTCTTCTTTTGCAATGGGTGCAGATGATCATAACCGACAAATTCTATTGTAGTTCTACCGGAATATTATGTGCAAAGGGAAATAGCAGCTGATGTACAGGCCAGTGAAAGGTTGTATCACTGGCACCAACATTGTCACTCACTAACATGGCCAGTGGGCACAATACCACATGCACAGAAGCACAACTACTCTGAAGAAATTCCCTGCTTTAGTCTCAAGTCCTCAGTTTGGTAGGGGCACTATAAATGCTCCAAAGGCTAACAGATAATGGAATATGATACACCTCAGTCCAACACCCACAAAAATTAATGGTATTGAAAGCCAAAGGGAGATGAGGGGAAGAGAACACACATGTTTCAAGTTCACATGCACTTCAAATCACTAAGTGCAACCCTCTACAACCAACAGTGGAGGAAATCGACATAAGTGCATGGAAATAAATGGAAACAGGTGAAACCATTCAGTCCATGGAAACAACATGCAACCGCTGTTGCAACGCAAAGAGGTTACAAATATGAGACGGGGATTGAAAGGTTTTAGTGTCTCTTATCACAGTTGATTTTGTATGTTATATTGTACTCATTGCTAACTTATTCTAGAATTCAAATAGAAAGGTAGGGAATGGTACAATTCTTTGTACCGATGAAGATTTTAAACCGCATATTTGGGGTAGTCCCTAGCTCCAGAAATTCTTAGATCTAGAGCCCTGGGCACTAGAACGTATTTGGTTGACCAATTTTGTTATTATTTTAGATATATCTTTAAACCATTCTGTTTTATCCTGCAAACCACAAATCATGCATAGATCCCAGATCTGCGCTGTGCCAAATAACCCCAAAACCACCTGCTTTATCACTGTTAATGTAGTTCTACAGCTCAAACCAACCAAGTTGAATGAAAAATGCAAATTTGAACTTGACAATACAGAATTCATTAAGCATACAGCTAAACAATATAAAAAAATTGAGCTAAGATCATTTAGAACATAGCTAGCGCCCAAGTAAGCAGAAAAAAAAATCAAGCACTAGCACTAAAGGTCTTAACAAAGCTCTGTTAACTCGAGTGATAACTTAGTTATAACAGTATCACCTTGTTTCCTTTTTAAATGAATGGCATCACATTGCTCCCCTCCAGGCAACTAGGAGACAATGATAAGACTTCCATACAGTAGGGCTTATGTGCACACTTGGCATTACTTCCATGAGG
The DNA here is from genome assembly GCA_018135685.1 of Themeda triandra. NCBI lineage: Eukaryota > Viridiplantae > Streptophyta > Magnoliopsida > Poales > Poaceae > Themeda > Themeda triandra. The sequence continues at coordinate 213,536 of JAENPR010000103.1, forward strand.
GAACTGTATGGGTCCAAAGGGATGGGAATCTAGCCTGATAACCCAATTATTTGCAGGTAAATAATAGAGCCACGTATGTTGTATCTTTTCCGTCTTTAAAGCCATGCTCTTTGATTTGAAATGCTGCCCAATGGGGACAATGGGCAGAAATATGGGTAAATAATACGAGCTTGGAACGCCTCTAAAGCCAATTGTTGAGGAGAGAAAAAGGGAAAACATAGGAACCAAGTTATTATCTACTGTTTTACATCAAAATAATAAATATAATCCCATCACATCGTAGGCACTTGCTCACTATATCCCATACCTTTTTTCCTAAACCAAAACTCTACCAAATATAATGCACCTTACCACATATCCACCGCAAGAAACTTATTTCTTACATCAAAATTCCAGAATGAATAAAAAAAAGAAGAAGATGACAAGTCTTAAATTATTCTGCAGTTAGACGAAGACTCAAGCAAAGGTCCTGGTCCACAGGACTGGTGCTATTGAGAAGGGGCAAGTGTATACACCTTGTAGAGCACCAAGAGCAGTCGGTTAAAACCGGCTTAGGGAATGCCAATCTTCCCATTAATAACATCAGCACACGACAAGGAGGTTAGGTTATCTTGTGCATAATTATCTCTTATTGTGTAGTTTTACCACCTATAGCTTCTAAGTGCACACACACGAATAACAATTTCAGGTGGAAGAAAAAAAAAATTCTCTTGTACATACGCATGATCACGCTGCCTACACATGTATGTAACATATACAACCACGCCCATAGTAACAAGACTGAAAATTTTTCACATTCCGAAACTACTACCCAATGACTTGACTTCTCAGAATTATAACATAACACGAACCTAAAGACAAAGAAGGTGATGTACAACCCTACACACCAACGAAAAATCTGAGGAAAAAGAAACGATGCGTCATTGCACTACCAATTTACTTGACTGATCAATATGTAATGGCCTTGAAAACGCAGAATCCATCCACCACACTCACCGCTGCTGTCGACAACTGCGTCCATGCCGTCCAGCCGGTCCTGCAAATGCTGACTCCCAAATCTCCCTGCGGAAAGCGGAAGGAACCGTTAATAATCTCCTAAACGACCCACCCGCCCGGCCTAGTAAAAACGAGGGAGGGAGTGCGTACTACCTGGGTCGCCGTAGGAGATCAACCGCCCCCGCGCGCCACGCCGAGAGAGGGGCCGGATCGGACGACGCGGCGGATCTGGGGGCGGGATGGACGGGAGGCGTGGGCGAGCCCCCGGCTCCTGCCGCCGCTGGGTTCGGACCGGAGATGCGGAGGGGGCCCGGGTGCGGGTGGGGGTTCGACGGCGGCGACGGGCGCGGCGGTGGCGCGAGCAGCAGCTGGGGATTTCAGCGGCCGAACCGAACCCTAGGGAGGGGAGGAAGAAGGGGTCGCTCACGCTCACGTCACGGCCCTGAGCCTGAGGGGAGGGGATTCGGTCGGATTTCAGCGGCCGTCAGGCCATTCACATTCACTGCTATCCCGTTTGGGTTGGGACGGACACGCGGAGCAGAGCGTGTGCGTGGCTGCCACGGGCACCCGCCGCACCCGGCAGCGTCGTCCTCGTTAAAATAAGTAGGTTGATGAGGCCATGCTTACGATTCAAAGCTAAAAGAACTCCCCATCCTTGGAGTACTCCTCATCATTGTTATTTTGGCAAAATAAAAAAAAATCATCTCCAACAGTTTGCCATCATCGCTCCCCATTTTTTCCGACTTGGCAAATCTCTTGTTCCAGCGCGCAAATATCCGCGTGGTTCCGAGCTTGGCATCTGTCCGTGCATTCTTCTTTCTCCGCGCCGCCGTCTCCTTCTCCGTGCGCGAAGACTTCCCGTGCGATGATCAAAGTATCTCTGCGCCGTATCGCTGCGTCGCGGCCACGTGAGATGCTCCGACGAACTGCTCTAGAATTTCCGGGTCCATCAGCTCCTCTGCACGCACGCACGCACGCACGCGGTACGCCTGCACCTTGGTGGCTTCATCGGAGATCCATTTCCAGATGACCAGCTTGTCCTGTACAGTCTGTTGTAGGTGCCTTGTCCACCGCCATTGAGTCACCGGCCGCGCGCGCGAGTGACGGATCCCCTCCTTTATGTACAAAACTACTTGTAGCCATGTAACATCCTAGATGTTAATTGCAACTAAAACTTGATTTAGAATTTTATTAACGCCTAATCATCGAGCATCATGGCATTAATGCATTCATGTTTTAATATTATTTTTGATGTGATGCTTTGTTTTACATATGAAATGATGCTTGTGATTGCTAATGCCCGATTAGTTAGTGTAGAAAGTAAATCGAGCTCCAATTACATTTCAAAACCCCGTTTTCCCGAAAACCCCGATTTACCCTCTTTTCTCTATTTCAAAATCTATAAAGAATTTGGGGTTGGTACAAAAAGCAATATTGTGGGTCTTGATGAGAGCTTCAATGTTGGTGTTCAAAGTTTTTCAAGTTTCCAAAAAGAATTTCAAATTATTTTGAAAATACGGTTTTCCGACGAGTTGTCCCCTTTTGAATTTCAAATCATGATTCAAAAACTATGCATATCTTGGAAAAACTCTTTTTGGAGAAAATGTGTAGTTTGAAAAGTTGAGTATTCCATAGTTTTGGAGTTTTTCAAGTTCTTTGGAAAAATCAAAAGTAATTTCATATATTTCATTCTAGGGTTTTTGTCCCCTTTTCAAATTTTGATTCAAATTCAATTTTCCTTGCAGAATTTGAAAATGTGCCAGTTGAGAAAGTTGTAGAGAATGAAAATTTAGCTAGGGTTGTTTTTGGAAAATTTTGAGCACAGTTCAAAAATCTGGAGTAATTTGTAATTTTCCTCTGTTGGTACTTGTGGATGACGTCGGCATCACTTTTCTTCCCCTACGTTCCTCGTCGCGGCGCCATGCCGCCCGGTCGCCGCCGGCCGCCCGCCGCACGCCGCGCTCGAAGCTTCTCCGCCCGTGTCATCCCTCCGTCGCCGTCCCTGCGCCATAACTCCGCGGCCGGACCTCCTCTCTCCCTTATCTCTCGCCGCCACGCTCGCCTCGCCGCCATCGCCATTGCCGCTCACCCGCTCTCCATCGCCGTCGCGCTCGCACCGCCATTAGCTCAAGCAACAGCACCACCGTGTCCGCGTGAGCTCGCGCAGCCATCCCGCAACACCAAGCTCCTCGCCCCCGCTACATCGCCCGCACGCCCATCTTCTTCCCCGCGGACGGTAAGCCGAGCCGCGGGAATCGCCGCCGCCATTCGTCGTCGTCGTTGTTCATTTTCTCGATTCCTTCCGCAGCCGAGCTCGCCTTGACGAGCCGCAGACCTCGATGCTCCTCTCCTTTTTCGATTTGATGCACGAGACGTCGCCGGAACGCCGCGCTTGCCGCCGGGTTCGCCGCCGACGCCATTTCCGCCACCGCCAAGCTCTTGCCTCCGACCGTCCATCCTCTCCATCTTCAAGCGCATCGGCTCCGCGGTGAGCTCGCACGTGTTCGTGCCCTTGGCTTGGCCCGAGCTGCTCCGTCGTCGTCGTCTCGCGTACGTCGCCGCCGGCAAGGTCATGCCGGCCCGCCGCGGGCGTCGATAGTGCCGCTTGGGTTGCGTTCTCGGTCGAATAGCTCGCGTATAGCGTTAGCTTTGTTCATTCCGGTGCGGTGCTCGCGTTTCCCTCGCCGGAGATGCTCCGGTGAGCCTTCGGCAGCCGCCGAGATCCGCCGAGCCGCCATAGCCGCCGTCGGTCATGCTCCGCCACGTTCGCCGTCGCTTCCTACCCACCGCTAAGCTTGCCTTGGCTCATAGGTCGCGCGCAGCGCCAATCCCATGGCCGGGGACCCCCGTCGGCGAGATCACCGCCGGCTGCGCGTTGCCCCGCGTATTTGTGGAACCGCGAGGACTTGCAAGTCCAAATTTGAAGAACTTCGGGGGCTTTAGTGAAAACTCGTGACTCGGATAAATAGTGTCGAATAGTGACGGGGACTTGTTTGTAGTTCGTAAAAGTCCGTGGACCTTTTTGTAAAACCGCCGAGGCCGGGCCTCCGCGGCAGCCGAGTTGGGCCGGCCTGCTCGCGCCGTTGGGCCGCGCCTAGCCTCCGCGTGGGTCGTTGGGCCGAAGCCGGCCCATGTCCTGTTTCTCTTTTTATAATAGTTTTTCTTTTCGAAATTTGTGAATAGTGTTGCGGTTTGTTATTTTTATAAGTAAATATTGGTAGCTCCAAAAATTGTGAAAATTTTTGTGTATGCTCTTTGTCATGTGCTTAATTTTATAAAAATATTAGATACCTATTTTGGTTATGTTTTATATGTTTTAAAATTAGCCCTTTTAATTGAAAAATGCTCCTTCTTTTATTTTTAGTTATTTATTTATTATTCCAAAAATCTTGAAAATTATTTTGTAGCCTTCTCAGGCCATGAGGAGCTTAAGTTTAATTTTTGAGATTTATTCGATGACTTGTTATTTTGTCTTTATTTTATGCTTAGTTATTTAATAGATTTTTAATTACTTATTGAGCCTTAATGACTTAGGGTTTGAGTGTTTTTGAGATTGATTGAAGACCTTAGGTCATTGACCTTAATGGCCTTTGGCACTTTAATTAGTTGTTTGTGCCCTCTTGATCAATTCTTGTATGAATTATCTTGATCTGTTTGGTTACCTTAACTAGCGTAGCTTCGCTTTGTATAACCCTAGTTTAACCCTAGGTTTTGTTTAATTAAGGTTGTTAGAGTACAACTCTATCATGAAGGAAAGTTGTACTCAAGTTTATGATCTTGTTAAGTCATCCTTAATGCATCATGCCATGAGCTCAATATTCTAAGACATGCATCATTAACTACGTGTAGTTATTTCGAGAGAGAATTGGATCTAGCTGGTCGAAGTTTGAAGATGTCGTTCAACAGTGGTATTCGAGATGATGTTGGTGCCATACATCCATGGTGTTGATGTCAAGTCTGACCATTGAAATCTAACTTCACTGCAACTCAGGCAAGCCCCGGAGCATGCAACCCATTTCTGTTTCTGCAAATATTTTACACTATAAGTCTAGTGTATTGTGCATTAAGTTAATAGGATTTGGTTGATACCGTTGCCGCATGACTACCTTGATCTACTTTTACATCATGATATCCCACTAGTATGTGTAGGTCGATTTCTTATGCTTAGCCATGCTTAGACTTCGGTAGAAGTTGTAGGCTGTTAATCTTTGATCATGATTTACCATTGTATCTTTGCTTCTCTAGACCTAAAGATGGGTCACGAGGGCATAAGAATATGGTTATAAGAAATTGAGACCGGTCGGGTAACTTGCATCGGGAATGGAGTCTTGATGTAGTGTTTCCGACTTGTCGATTAAGGACCGTACCGTTGTTGGCCCTTGGATCAAGACTTTACAACTACTCACATATCTACGGAAAAGCTTTACCCTAGGATAATCTAAGGACTAGTACGGTGAGCCCGTGCCTTTGGGAGTGGCGAGATGGCGGGAGTACAATACCCTCGTGGGCCGTGTCCCCGGATTGGAGGTGTAAGTGTACTCTCGGGTGGCGCGGAAGCGAGCCTAGTTCTAGAATATCCGACGGTATTGTTGATATAATTGTGGGTTAGAGTCCCACTTATATCGTGTGTTTAGGGATCCTCACCGAGTAAAATCGCTTCGAACCGTCGTTTGCTCCACGTATAAGGAGACTTGATCCTCGCACCTTTTGCATCGTAGCATTCAAGAGAAATATGAAAGAATTGGTTCTTGGTGACTCGTGGAGTCGAGAAGGGAAGCATTTGGAAAGATAATCTCAAGTGTGATGCTTAAATGATTGTTGAGAATAGAACGGTGCAAATCTAGCTTTAATAGATATAATAGAAGTTGATGCTTTTATTCCGTTTAAAATATTGAAAGTAAGGTTTCAAGATTAGTAATGCTTTTCTCGCAAAACTCCCCTTTTCTAGCTCCACTACTTAAAAAGGCCAAAGATATCCTTGAGAGTCTTTTACTTTTAGTCGGGTAAGTCTTGCGGAGTACCTTGAATGTACTCGGGGTTTGTTCTACCCCCGTTGCGAGTCTTTGCAGTTGCTCCTAACCATGTTGTGTCGTTGGGCTCGACATGATTTGGTTGCCTCTCGCAACTTAGGTGTCCTACCTAAGTTGTCTTCGTATCTCTACTCTACTTCCGCAATATAAAGTTAAGTTTGTAAAATGTTAACTTATTCATTATTGTAAACTTTTTAATGTTATCATTCTTCCGCACTCTGATATATATATATTTTGTAACAAATGTTGTAATGTTGTAGTTACTCCATTGTTGATCCCGGGTATGAGTGTAAAAAGTGGTTCAATCGGTGTTCGTTAAGAACATCGACAGGGCTTCATAAGTCGTGTGGAACACATGCATAGTAATCGAGGTCTATTAAGACGAGGATTAGTGCATGTGGGCCACATTACTTAGGAGGTTCGCCACAGTTGGTATCGAGCTCATACTTTGGATCGGCTACAACATTACATTTGAAAACTTCAAAATGATTTTACTATATAAAAGTTTTTGAAGTTAACAAATTAAAAATGGATCCTTATCTATTTTCTTTCTATTTGAAAGACTTTGAGAAGTTTCTCGGTACTTCTTCAAATTGTCAACATGGAAGTCAACTTCCTCAACAAAAGCTTATTTGAAGTGTCTTTTAACAGTTCGTCTAACAAGCCCTCTAATTCACTAACTTGGTGAAGATGAAGTTTTCTAACATTGTGAGGACGTGTAGGACGAGCTTATCATATGAAAATCTTTTGGAAGTTAAAACACCCCCTTAAGGCGGGAGTGGTTATATTCCTTTATGACTGTTCCATTGTTGAATCTCGTCATGTACCGGGATTGTTTATCAATTGAATCTTTTATTCCATAAATTTCTGATCTTTGGGAATTTGTGGAATATACCTTGATATACATAATTATCTTAAAGATGAAACCTGGTACAAATTCTTGATTCTTTTGTTGAGTATGTGTCATGCCTTGATTCTTTTCAACTCCGACACATACTATCTCCTTGGTGTCATTTGATGACATATATCTCATTTGTTCATAACTTGATTATGTTCTCTAAGGTACCATGATCTATGACCGGGAAATAGCGATGAAACCTGGGGTCTCCGTGGCTTATGACCATAAGGAATTACCGCGGGCGTTCGCTAACGTCGGGGTCTATGATCATGAAACCTTATAGTTCACAATTAGTGTGTTCACATTCTTTGAACATGCTAATCTCTTGACCTTCATATCCGACAAATGTTTGTCGAAAGTCATTATGATGTGTTCTATGGAGGTGCTTATAATTCACTCCTTATGTTTGAAGGACAGTTATATCCTTTATAATTGTTCCATTCTTTGAATCTCGTCTTATACCAGGTTTTTGTCACTGTTAATAATCCCGTACTCCATAAGTTTCCCATCCTTGGGAATTTGTGGAATATGCCCTGAAGTACACTATTACCTTGAAAACTCGAAACTAGTGTGAATCCTTAATTCTTTTTCGAGTATGTGTCATACTTTGATTTCTTACAACTCGACTGTGCTATCTCCTTGATGTCGTTTGACGACATATATCTCACTTGTATATCGCTATGGATATGTCTTCTAGGGTATCATGACTTATGACTTGGAAACATCGCCGAACCCGAGTGTTCGTCGTTATCCGGGTCAATGGTCATGCTCCTCTTGGGTGCGATCCTTGTTTGCACATTCTAATCTCTTGACCTCGATATCCGACTTTGTTGGCCAAGAGTTATATTGATTGTATTCTGTAGTGGTGTCTCGACCGTAACTATGGTGCCGTGTCAACCTGAAATCTCCTGTGACTTGCGACCACATGAGTTTTTATCAGGCTATACACAGGTATCGTAGTGGATCACAATGGATGCATACTTATTGAATATTCTTGGGATTCAAAGTTGTTCTTTGAACTCCCTAAATACCTTGTGACCGTGACCGATTTTTGATCTCGGTTACATTCCCGATATTACTAAGAGATGTGGGTTAAGATTGTTGTGCCCTATAATGCTTGCCATGTCCGAAACCCGGTGCCGCGACGGAACTCGGAGTCTCTTGTGTGACCCGGCACACAAGTTCCTGCTAGGCGCGCGCAGTATCAATGTTTGCGGGCATGAGCCATTATAGTCTCATGACAATGTACCCTACTCTTTGAACTTATCTTGGGAATTATTCGAAACTCCCTTGAAACTCTAAATACCTTGTCAGTTGTAACCACTTTCATCTCATGGTTGTAACTCTCAAATCGAACCTTGATGATCTATGAACTTCTGTCAAGTTGATTTGCTTGACACATTTCCTTTTCCATTACTTACCCCACGGGATTTTGTTGCTCCAAAATCTCGGGACGAGATTTCTTTAAGGGGGAAAGGATGTAACATCCTAGATGTTAATTGCAATTAAAACTTGATTTAAAATTTTATTAAGGCCTAATCATCGAGCATCATGGCATTAATGCATTCATGTTTTAATATTATTTTTGATGTGATGCTTTGTTTTACATATGAAATGATGCTTGTGATTGCTAATGCCCGATTAGTTAGTGTAGAAAGTAAATCGAGCTCCAATTCTGTTTCAAAAACCCTGTTTTCCCGAAAACCCTGATTTACCCTCTTTTCTCTATTTCAAAATCTATAAAGAATTTGGGGTTGGTACAAAAAGCAATATTGTGGGTCTTGATGAGAGCTTCAATGTTGGTGTTCAAAGTTTTTCAAGTTTCCAAAAAGAATTTCAAATTATTTTGAAAATACGGTTTTCCGACAGTTGTCCCCTTTTGAATTTCAAATCATGATTCAAAAACTATGCATATCTTGGAAAAACTCTTTTTGGAGAAAATGTGTAGTTTGAAAAGTTGAGTATTCCATAGTTTTGGAGTTTTTCAAGTTCTTTGGAAAAATCAAAAGTAATTTCATATATTTCATTCTAGGGTTTTTGTCCCCTTTTCAAATTTTGATTCAAATTCAATTTTCCTTGCAGAATTTGAAAATGTGCCGATTGAGAAAGTTGTAGAGAATGAAAATTTAGCTAGGGTTGTTTTTTGGAAAATTTTGAGCACAGTTCAAAAATCTGGAGTAATTTGTAATTTTCCTCTGTTGGTACCGTGGATGACGTCGGCATCACTTTTCTTCCCCTCTCGTTCCTCGTCGCCGCGCCATGCCGCCGTCGGCCGCCGCCGCGCCGCACGCCGCGCTCGAAGCTTCTCCGCCCCGTGTCATCCCCTCCGTCGCCGTCCCCTGCGCCATAACTCCGCGGCCGGACCCCTCCTCTCTCCCTTATCTCTCTGCCGCCACGCTCTGCCTCGGCCGCCATCGCCATTGCCGCTCACCCCGCTCTCCATCGCCGTCGCGCTCGCACCGCCATTAGCTCAAGCAACAGCACCACCGTGTCCGCCGTGAGCTCGCGCAGCCATCCCGCAACACCAAGCTCCCTCGCCCCCGCTACATCGCCCGCACGCCCATCTTCTTCCCCGCGGACGGTAAGCCGAGCCGCCGGGAATCGCCGCCGCCATTCGTCGTCGTCGTTGTTCATTTTCTCGATTCCTTCCGCAGCCGAGCTCGCCTTGACGAGCCGCACCTGATGCTCCTCTCCTTTTTCGATTTGATGCACAGACGTCGCCGGAACGCCGCGCTTGCCGCCGGGTTCGCCGCCGACGCCATTTCCGCCACCGCCAAGCTCTTGCCTCCGACCGTCCATCCTCTCCATCTTCAAGCGCATCAGCTCCGCGGTGAGCTCCTGCACGTGTTCGTGCCCTTGGCTTGGCCCGAGCTGCTCCGTCGTCGTCGTCTCGCGTACGTCGCCGCCGGCAAGGTCATGCCAGCCGCCGCGCGCGTCGATAGTGCCGCTTGGGTTGCGTTCTCGGTCGAATAGCTCGCGTATAGCGTTAGCCTGTTCATTCTGGTGCTGGTGCTCGCGTTTCCCTCGCCGGAGATGCTCCGGTGAGCCTTGCAGCAGCGCCGCAGATCCGCCGAGCCGCCATAGCCGCCGTCGGTCATGCTCCGCCACGTTCGCCGTCGCTTCCTACCCACTGCTAAGCTTGCCTTGGCTCATAGGTCGCGCAGGCGCCAATCCCATGGCCGGGGACCCCGCCGTCGGCGAGATCACCGCCGGTCCGGTGCCGTTGCCTGCGTATTTGTGGAACCGCGAGGACTTGCAAGTCCAAATTTGAAGAACTTCGGGGCTTTAGTGAAAACTCGTGACTCGGATAAATAGTGTCGAATAGTGACGGGGACTTGTTTGTAGTTACGTAAAAGTCCGTGGACCTTTTTGTAAAACCGCCGGAGCGGAGCCTCGCGCGGGCCGAGTTAGGCCGGCCTGCTCGCGCCGTTGGGCCGCGCCCTAGCCTCCGCGTGGGTCCGTTGGGCCGAAGCCGGCCCATGTCCTGTTTCTCTTTTTATAATAGTTTTTCTTTTCGAAATTTGTGAATAGTGTTGCGGTTTGTTATTTTTATAAGTAAATATTGGTAGCTCCAAAAATTGTGAAAATTTTTGTGTATGCTCTTTGTCATGTGCTTAATTTTATAAAAATATTAGATACCTATTTTGGTTATGTTTTATATGTTTTAAAATTAGCCCTTTTAATTGAAAAATGCTCCTTCTTTTATTTTTAGTTATTTATTTATTATTCCAAAAATCTTGAAAATTATTTTGTAGCCTTCTCAGGCCATGAGGAGCTTAAGTTTAATTTTTGAGATTTATTCGATGACTTGTTATTTTGTCTTTATTTTATGCTTAGTTATTTAATAGATTTTTAATTACTTATTGAGCCTTAATGACTTAGGGTTTGAGTGTTTTTGAGATTGATTGAAGACCTTAGGTCATTGACCTTAATGGCCTTTGGCACTTTAATTAGTTGTTTGTGCCCTCTTGATCAATTCTTGTATGAATTATCTTGATCTGCTGGTTACCTTAACTAGCGTAGCTTCGCCTGTATAACCCTAGTTTAACCCTAGGTTTTGTTTAATTAAGGTTGTTAGAGTACAACTCTATCATGAAGGAAAGTTGTACTCAAGTTTATGATCTTGTTAAGTCATCCTTAATGCATCATGCCATGAGCTCAATATTCTAAGACATGCATCATTAACTACGTGTAGTTATTTCGAGAGAGAATTGGATCTAGCTGGTCGAAGTTTGAAGATGTCGTTCAACAGTGGTATTCGAGATGATGTTGGTGCCATACATCCATGGTGTTGATGTCAAGTCTGACCATTGAAATCTAACTTCACTGCAACTCAGGCAAGCCCCGGAGCATGCAACCCATTTTGTTTACGCAAATATTTTACACTATAAGTCTAGTGTATTGTGCATTAAGTTAATAGGATTTGGTTGATACCGTTTGCCGCATGACTACCTTGATCTACTTTTACATCATGATATCCCACTAGTATGTGTAGGTCGATTTCTTATGCTTAGCCATGCTTAGACTTCGGTAGAAGTTGTAGGCACATTAATCTTTGATCATGATTTACCATTGTATCTTTGCTTCTCTAGACCTAAAGATGGGTCACGAGGGCATAAGAATATGGTTATAAGAAATTGAGACCGGTCGGGTAACTTGCATCGGGAATGGAGTCTTGATGTAGTGTTTCCGACTTGTCGATTAAGGACCGTACCGTTGTTGGCCCTTGGATCAAGACTTTACAACTACTCACATATCTACGGAAAAGCTTTACCCTAGGATAATCTAAGGACTAGTACGGTGAGCCCGTGCACCGGGAGTGGCGAGATGGCGGGAGTACAATACCCTCGTGGGCCGTGTCCCCGGATTGGAGGTGTAAGTGTACTCTCGGGTGGCGCGGAAGCCGAGCCTAGTTCTAGAATATCCGACGGTATTGTTGATATAATTGTGGGTTAGAGTCCCACTTATATCGTGTGTTTAGGGATCCTCGGTGAGTAAAATCGCTTGAACCGTCGTTTGCTCCACGTATAAGGAGACTTGATCCTCGCACTGCATCGTAGCATTCAAGAGAAATATGAAAGAATTGGTTCTTGGTGACTCGTGGAGTCGAGAAGGGAAGCATTTGGAAAGATAATCTCAAGTGTGATGCTTAAATGATTGTTGAGAATAGAACGGGTGCAAATCTAGCTTTAATAGATATAATAGAAGTTGATGCTTTTATTCCGTTTAAAATATTGAAAGTAAGGTTTCAAGATTAGTAATGCTTTTCTGCAAAACTCCCCTTTTCTAGCTCCACTACTTAAAAAGGCCAGCATATCCTTGAGAGTCTTTTACTTTTAGTCGGGTAAGTCTTGCGGAGTACCTTGAATGTACTCGGGGTTTGTTCTACCCCGTTGCGAGTGTGCCGACAGTTGCTCCTAACCATGTTGTGTCGTTGGGCTCGACATGATTTGGTTGCCTCTCGCAACTTAGGTGTCCTACCTAAGTTGTCTTCGTATCTCTACTCTACTTCCGCAATATAAAGTTAAGTTTGTAAAATGTTAACTTATTCATTATTGTAAACTTTTTAATGTTATCATTCTTCCGCACTCTGATATATATATATTTTGTAACAAATGTTGTAATGTTGTAGTTACTCCATTGTTGATCCCGGGTATGAGTGTAAAAAGTGGTTCAATCGGTGTTCGTTAAGAACATCGACAGGGCTTCATAAGTCGTGTGGAACACATGCATAGTAATCGAGGTCTATTAAGACGAGGATTAGTGCATGTGGGCCACATTACTTAGGAGGTTCTGCCACAAGCCAGCTCGTGCGCTGAGGATGTCCACGTTAGCAAATGAAATGCTAGGCGTTCGATTTCTGATGGGTGGTTCTGGTGGCGTTGACAGATGGTGCAATTGGTGTCAGGTCAAAGGCCTGGCAGTGCCAGGCCGTTGTCGTCTCGCGATTGGCCAGGCCTTGTCCGCTGTGTCTCCTCGATCATTCCCGCTGTTGCACTGTCAAGTGAGAAATGGCCAGGGCCGGGTGCTCTGCAAGATCGCTTTTGTTGTCGAGCGGTCATTGGCCGAGTACGCTTCCACACGACGAGCACGGCGGGAAAATATCGCTTGTTCGCGCGCTTTCTCGTTTCTCGCCCACGGCTTGTCCCTCTCTCTTCGCATGTGCCTCCACCTCTCCTCCTCTCTCGCCAGCACCGACGGGCGTTCCGGTCGGCGGGTGCGGGTGTGGGCAGGCGTTCGGCGCGGCGGTGCGGCGGCCCTGGTACCGGTGCGGAGGCCTTAGCGGCCCGCCGTGGCGGGCAACGGCGCGGACGAGCTCGGACCCTCGGGTCACGGGTGGCTTGGCGCGACGGCCATGGCACAAGCGGCGATGGATCTAGCGTCGACGGCGAGGTAGACTACCATCCCTTCTCTCTTGCTCTCATTCTTTTTAGCTCCGATGAAGCGAGATCTCCCGATCCTCTCTCAAGCTCGTGATTCATGTGCTCCCTCTGTAGAGACCGAGATCCCCTCCTCCGCCCCCGGTCCGTGAGAAGGAAGGTGTAGCGGCCGAGCGCGGCCGGCGGGTCTCCGTGAGGCAACCTCGCCGAGGACGCGGGGACCCGGATGGGCGCGATTGATGGGACTGGAGAAGGCGGCGGCCCGGTTGAGGACACGGCGGGTGCAGCGGCGACCCGCCCCGCAGTCCGTGAGGAGGAAGGTCTAGGGGCGAGCGTGGAGGCAGCGGGTCTCCGGCGGCGGCCTCACCGAGGACACGGCGGACTTGGATGGGCGGCCCGACGGAGCGGCGGAGAAGGCGGCGACCCGGTCGAGGACACGGCGGTACAGCGGCGACCCGCCCCCTCCTACCTGGATCCAGTGTGCAGGGTTCCGGCGAGGTAGGAATCGGATCACATTTTCTTTCTCGATGCATCTGTGTGTCCTCTCGTCTGTGCTCCTTTGTGCTTTCCGTTTCATATTCTTCATTTGGATGATTTTGTGCTGCTGCGGTTGGAGAATGGAGGGGCAATGTCCGATTCAAAAGCAGAGACGGATGGAGAATGTTTTCTCTGTGCTTCTCTTAGCTTCTGTGTTCATGAGGATTTTGGGCTTTCCTGTTTCGCTTTGCTAATGCTTATTCCTCTGTACTGTGATGCAGGGTGCTGAAGGAAGAGAAGGGGGTTCTTTCAAGAAATCGATTCGTACAATCCAGTAGAATCAGAGGTAAGCTGGTACACCCTTTGCTTTCAATTGCTTCGTGTGTCTTGTTCGTTTAGATTTGGCATGTGGTGTCTGGTCATGTGTGTTTTCCATCAGATTGCTTACAATTGTTGGTCTTTACAGGTCCGAATCATCTTCATCTGAATGTTCTGTGGATGTTTCGCTTCCATGTATATTCATGACTACCTCGTTAGTTCTGATGGCTAAAGAAATTGATTGGTTAAAAATGAGATCAACAACGTTCATGTCTCTACCTTCTCCATTTTACTCTGCAGGAAAAGATTTAGTTCTTTTACCAGGCTACTTATCTGTATCTAAACAATGTGTTGGCTAATGCAACACACTCCGTTTCAGTTTAGTAGATTAGCATTTTTAGCCTTATATAGTGAATTGTTGCTGTGTTGGGTTGTGCTGATAAGAACAGACCACCTGTAAACTTTGTTTTTGAGATGGATATTTTAGCTCACTAACTGAAACGCCCATTTCAGTTGCAGGAATGGAAGGAGCCATGGGCTCATGGTACTTTGTTCGGAGGGATGATTACTTCCTTAGGTTACAATGCAATTGCAATTGCTTACGCTACTTCGTGCTTGCAGGTCTAAACATCTGTGCTTGTGTCGCTTACTTTTCATTTCCTACATGCAATCCAACATGGTTGACAGGCTGACATGTTTCCTCTATACCTAATAACCTAAAAGTAATAATTCCTTTACAGATCTATATAGATCTTTATTTTCGGTGATGATAGCTACAGTGGCCATGTTCATCTACAGTAACGGGCGCGGAAATGAGTCACGGTTCACTGCTCATCCACAGTACCGGGTCTGCTGCTCCTTAACGGGTCCGTACTATAGCAAGAGACCCAATACTGTTCCTTACCGGGTTCATCACTGTTCCTGTGGCCCGCTAATGCTCGCTAACGGGTCCTCTCCCAAACCCGCTACTGTTTCTTGACGGATCCGTTACTGTTCAATGCCAGCCTTTTTTTTCGGCTGCTGCAGCCCGCGCGTAGCGCGGGGCCCCCCTCTAGTTTATTACAATCTGTCATTAGCATATAGGTCTCCCTGCCGTGAATGTCTACTTTTATTTTTTCAGGAACGTACCTGCATTTTCTTATTGCATTGTTGTTATTAGGCGCCTTTTTCTAAAGGGGTTACCCACATATAGTTTTGGTATAACTCATCGGGGCTAATTGATTGGTGTTATCTTTTGTTTCCCTAAAAGATCAGCTGCTGCCTTTTTTTGGGAGCAAAGCCTAATTTTGACCAGGGCATGACCAAAAAGAACATTAATGTCTGCTAATCAGTGGAATGCTTTATTATAGAGAATAACATTTTAGTTCCATGTCAGTGGTCTGGTGCTTCTGGTTATAGTGTACGGTCCCTGAAGATTCAATTAGAATGGTCAGCTGTCAACATAAGCAAGTCCTTTCTACTATGTGCAAAACTATGGAAAGCAATCAAAGTTTTATTTCTACGTTCTTTGCTTAGTTTCTATGTTCATGCACAATTCAACATGCTTATTTGACTCAATTGTTTTTTAACTTTAGCTCAGAATCCAGAGCTGCAGCACGCTCAATTCAGTCTGAATGAAGGAGTGGAGTGTTTGTCAGAATGAACGTGATCCTTTCCATCTGCAAGGATCAAGGGAAGGTGAGAATTTGAAATATCTTCAGTCTTGATGCTATTTCATTCAGGGAATTCTGAGAAAGTTCATTTCAAGATGATTTGTATGGCTGTAGTCTGTCTTAGTTTCTCAAAGTCATGAACTTATGACAGGGAGTACCACATAGTATCTTTATGATGCAACCTGATTGCGTTAGCAATGTTTTTGTAGTGAGGAATCAAGCACGTTTTCTCTTGAGGATACCACAAGACACCTCGGCTTTGTCAGTGCCTCACTTTAGTTGGGCAGCACCAGAACTCCAGTAAAAAGTAGGTCCTTTCTTTGCCACCTTAGATAAATGATAGTTGCATCTCTGAATTTTTCTCTCCACATTTGGTTATTTGCTCTTTGTCTACTCCATTTCATCTCATTTATCCCTGTTGTCCGATGCTTCATAAATGTGATTCTCTTTTCTTCACTTATTATGTAAGGTGCACGGTGGAAAAATCATCAAGGTTTCCCATTTATCGATCTACTAGGAGATCCAGGCCCTAGCGATGGAACAACATTGTTGTCCAAGTAGGAGCTGAGTGGCTGGTTGTTGTCCAAGTACGAGCTAAGCTGCTGGCAAGCAGGCAGTGGGCAATTTGGCATTGAATCCTTGTGTGATATATCTTAGGACTTATTAGTTTTTCCTTTAGGTTTGCAATATTGAAACTTTTTTTTTTGAATGTCGCAATATGAAACATCTCGACTCTATTTACTATTTCTTTGTGTTTCTCAAAAATATATATGGTGCCAGTCCACAGCACTTTGTGTTTCTCAAAAAAATATATGTAGTGTATGAACATCGTGCAGATGAACATGTCATATTTTCTTGTCAACATTATTCCATTTTTCATGTAGAGCTGTGGTCATGACTCGCGCGCATGGGCGCGCACAAATCACTAGTTTATGTACTAGCAGAGAAAGAAGGGCTAAAATTCAATTTGGTTTCTCTCTCA
Organism: Themeda triandra; assembly: GCA_018135685.1. Lineage (NCBI taxonomy): Eukaryota > Viridiplantae > Streptophyta > Magnoliopsida > Poales > Poaceae > Themeda > Themeda triandra. The sequence goes on from JAENPR010000103.1 coordinate 230,269, forward strand.
GGGTCCCTGATGCAAGTTTGTCAAAGAGGAAAACTTTTAGATCTAGGCTTAGTTCATTATTCAAAAGTGTATGGTCCTCGGTATAAAAGTATCTTTACGTTTTGCCAAGTACAAAATAGCAAACTCTTGGAGATGGACTTTTCTTTACTCCCCATATTGTTTTGTGAGTTGCCAAATCACATGATTTGCCAAGTAGAAAATAGCAAACTCTTGGAGATGCTCTAAGGCCCTGTTTGATACTACAAAGTTTTTTTTTTTTTTTTGAGTTTTAGAAAAGTACTATGGATTTGTGAAATATTTTGGTTTTATTAGAGTGCTATATGAAGTTTTTGGGTGCAACAGATTTTATGGTTTTTGAACACTATGGTATTGTTGGATTTAACTGGGGTTTGTCTAGTTTTATTCAGCAATTGGATCAAATGAAAATTCCAAGCAAAGTTAGTGCTAGGTGTAATTTGTCGGGTGCATTATGCAGCGTAACTTACGGATCGATGAGTTTTATGTATATGATGCTGACCATTATGTGATAGTGGCTCGTGATGTATGTCTAAGTGGTTTCTGTTACGAATAACGGATTCTGCCGGACAGTACTCTTGATGCACCTATTTCTTCACTTTCATCTTCCATTGTTGCTTTATAAAAGGGGCACCCCTCCTCTTGTTCGCGCGAGAGAGAACACCTTTCACCCTGTTGTTGTGCTGCTACTGTCTGTCATTCTAGTCATGATTTGCATAGGAGCTAGGAGAGTAGACCTCCGGAACGCCTGCCATCTTCAAGTTCGCTTACTCGGGTGAAGGGTGACAATCACGTTTTTGATGAGTGTCACTAGCGGCTTGTTTCGTCTACTACTTCCCAAAGAATTGCTGGTGATCTTCTTCCTCTACTTCCTAGAGGATCACTGCTGATATGCACGGCTTCTCCCTGCACCGCATTGAGTGGAACAACTACACCGACAGACATTTATGTTGACTAGTGCATCCGGCTTTGGCGCTGGGTACGTATCTGTTCTTCACCATCCCGTGAGACCGTGTATCATAAACTTATTGATTAGTATCATCTACATGGCGTTCATGTCTAGTTCACACAAGCACATATGATGTCACCAATATAATTATTATGTAAATTTTTCTAGATTAAATCGTTTCACAAAAAAAAAACTAGATTAAATTAACATTGAAAATGCCTAAATTTCTAACAGGTATTATTAAAACTCTACTCTAGACCTGTTTTTTCTATGCCACGATATTACACATGTAAATGCTTCTAAAACACAGTTTTTTAATACTTTGATTTCTTAATACTATAACATCCAAACAGGATCTAAGCCTCTTCTAAACACAAGTGAACGTTGGGTTTTAATACCAAAACACTAAGCTTCGTGTTCAAATAAACAAAAGAAAGAAATGCTCACGTGAGTGATGAAAGCAAGCTCAGAAATTAGAAAGGAAAACAGAAAGAAAATTGAGGAAAAATCAGCCAAAAATTAGGAAAAATAACAAAATGATTATTTCTTTTTACTGCAAATTTATTTCTACCAAAAATTGGGAAAAAATAACTGCACTGTAAAGCCAGGAACATATATTCTATAATATCACATCATTATTGAGAGTAAAGCTATCTCTTTTTTCCTAGGATGATGAAAGACAAAGGAGCAAATTCGTTATTTGTCTCTCAACTATATATACCCCTTAAGATATCAAGGGTTGACTATATAACTCTCTCAACTATAAAACTTGATACTGTAATCTCAAGGTATCTAATAATGATGTAACACACTAAAATTTGCCTTTTTTGAAATAGAGTTAAAATAATTTAATATAGTTTTTTTGTTCTCATGCAAACATAGGGAAAATAATGATTTTTATTAAATTAAAATTTGTCATTGGGTTTAGTAACATCTGATATATGTGATGAGTGGTTTTGATTCAAAACTTAAAATATTCACAGTGTTTTTGAAAATTATTTTGAAATGGCTTCAAAATAAAAGAAAAACAAAAACTCACTCTCTCTGTTTTAGAGGTGAAGGCCCATCCTACACCTGCTCGTCCCTACAGGCCTGCCCAACTCTGCAGGGACAACTAGGCAGGTAGGTCCAACTGGAACCTGAGCTCTCGTTAGTGCTTTACTCTCCCTCTCTGTTTCAATGACTAGCCGATCCCACCCCTTTATCTCACCGACTGGTGGACCCTAGTAGTCCACCCCTTTATCTCACTGACTGGTGGACCCTAGTAGTCAGCCACTGCTGATTTTGTGCTTAGCCCTTGAACTTTTCCAGTATAGAAGCCGTAGTCCCTACCTGAGTTTAAAATCCTGATTTAATTTATTTTAATTTAAAAATTCATTTCCAGTATTTATGAAGGTGCCATCCACCTTGTTTTATAAATAAATCTTTGTTTTAGCTCAGTTTTGACCCCCTTTTAAGTTGTGTTAGTTTCATAACAATGTAATCAACATGTCGTTAAAAATGTTTGCCATGTCACTAGCGCTGGAAATTCATGATTTAAATCCTAACTTGAATACTGATTAAGTAGTTGGATTTATAAATAAAATGTAACTAATTTTACTTTAGTTTTCTAATTCAAATTTAAATTTGAATTAATTCAATTTGGATATTTCTCTGAATTATCTTATACTATTTTATATAGTTACTGAAATAAATGAAGCCTATAGTGTTTTCCTTGTATAAAATGAAATTTACGGTAATCGTATTTTTTCACCGTAGCTTTAATTAGCATGCTTTTTAATGTATGTGTTCATAGTAATGCGTAGATTAGTTTTCAAACTTTTCACTAATAATGCGGCTATGTTTTTGTATGCTATACATGTCTATGTGGATGTTTGTATGTGTGGTAATCAAGAAGCAATCTTTTAGAGCTATGATCTGAGAGTCCAAGGCAAGTATAGCTTGAAACTATCCTTTCTTAATAACCATTAGTCTACGCGAGTACGCATGTTTATATGTAGGGAGAATTTGCTAGAAGGCCTCGCAAGCAAATTAGTTTAGGTATTGGGCCTATTTTTTTCGAATTTAGCTGGAAGGCCTCAAAGTAAAACTTTGTTAGCCGGACGGCCTTCCGTCCATTTTGACAGGTTAACGGTGTTAAGTAAGGGGTAAAAAGACAATTTTACCCCTAGATTAAAAAATTAAAAATATGATTTGGAGTGTTTATAATATTTTGAGTATATATCTGCTATTGAATATGTGCCAATGCCGCAGTTGAGGGTGTGCCAATGCCGCTTACTGCTGTACGCGCGCGTCTGGTCCGCATGCGTCTAAATACAGGCGAGATAGAATCAACGAGAGAAAGGCAGAGAGAAAATCACGGATGCTAGAAAAGCGAGTGCAGAGTCGAAGTTTGCCTAAGTTAAGTATGCACGGGATATTTTACTTTATTACTACCACCGTGATATATACTCAACATTCTTTTCCGTCACACATCAATTTCCTGGAAGCGTCAATTGACGGTGGAAACAAAACGCGAGGAGTCTCGCCCTCATCATGAGAGTAAATGCGGGTATTTGACCCGCCCGTGAAGCTTCAGTATAAAGCACAGAACTTCACTTCAGATTCAGCCAGCGCTCGGTGGGTTGTCAGTTCATCAGGTTCTACTTTTCATCGTCTTGTTCAATTCAGTTTTAGCGAACAGTCTCTGAGATTTCGATCTGCTTAACACTCAACGACTGCTGGAATTCTAGGATCTCTAACCCCTTCCCCTTGTCACTGCTCATGTTCCTGCGTACGCGTCCTGCAGCCTCCAGCGCCCACAACCTGTTCGATGAACCAGCGCCCACAACCTGTTCGATGAAATGGCTCCGAGGACCAGGAGCAGGGCCAAGAAAGAACCGGCGTACGACGGCGAGGACCGGCTCAGCGCCTTGCCGTACGGCGTTCTCCAGCACGTGCTCGGGTTCCTGCTGGCAGACGAGGCGGTGAGGACGTGTGTGCTCGCGCGGCACTGGCGCCACCAATGGAGGTCCGTGCGTCGCCTGCGCATCGACTGCAACAAGCAGTGGAGCAACGAAGATTTTGTCAGGTTCGTGAACCGCCTACTGCTCCTTAGAGCGCCAGGTATGGCTTTAGATGAGTTCGAGCTCTCAAGCGACAAGTGGAAAGTGGATCCGGAAGTCGAGGAAGGAATATATGTTTGGATCCGACATGCCTTGATGTACAAAGTACAGGCACTGATCATCGATGTGTCGATCACGCTAGACACTCCTCTGATCTCCCAGCACCTGAGAAGACTGAAGATGGACTATGTTGATATTCACTTGGACTGCTGTTGTTCTAAGGCAAAACCTTAGAACCCCCTCCGGTGGTAAACCCGAACTTACTCAACGAGTGATGCTGAATCTAGCTACGAAATGACATGCGGAACACAGAATGGACAGAACAAAACCTCAATGCATTCCATTATATTCCGATCTCTTTTACAGTCCCATCAGGGCCGTATTTATAGGAGCCCGTAGGCATTTACATGACTATAATGCCCTTCACCCGCTTCTCCCGATTTCTCACGTGGGTAGGTAGCGGGGGCGTAACGTCTTCTTGGTGCTTTTCCGGGTTGCGGTCCGAATGGCCGACAACTCCGGTGCCCACCTTGCAGCGGCGAGCAATCTTCAAAGGAGCAGCGGCGTCGTGTCCCTGTACAAACAAAACATATCATCGGCCACCCGGTGGTGATTCGGCTAAGGCACCGAAGCCCCTCTTGCCGGTGTGCTTCGGGCGTCCGGCGCCCGGGTGGCTAATTCATCAATCAACTCGCCAGACAGCGTAATCAACCGATCGCCCTTAGCACTCTTCGGTTAACAGACCGAAAACGTCCGTTCATCGTCCATCGGCCGGCTTAACGGACCGAATTGACAGCGGCCGATTCGGTTTGGTCAACCGAATCGACAACTCGTCGTTTCGGCGGGACGGGGTGCCTGTGTCCGGTTGTCACCCAACAAGTAGCCCTTAGCGGTAACCGAATTGAATGTTTTTTCATTTCGGCCGCGCCGACTTACCGATGATAACCGAAGTACCAAGCGCCGTCCCGTGGAGAGGACGAATTTTTTTTTTTAACTCAATGCCGTTGATCTGCCTCGGGATGCGCGACCGATGCGGTTAGCTTAACCGCTGAACGGCCCGCGGCAGGTGCCTATAAAAGGCCCCCTTGACCGCCGCGGTCACTTTCCGCGCGCGCCGTTGAGCCCCCTTGCCGATTCGGTTGCCTTAGCACCTGTTTCGGTCGTTGATTCGGTGCTCGGGCGTCCGTTTCGGCGTTTCGTTTCGGCGTGTTTCGTTCTCTCCGCCAAGTCCTCGCCTTCGGTTTTCTCCAAGGTAACGACTTCATCGCTTTTTGCTCTTCGTCATCGAACGGTTTTGCCGAAGTGTTCATAATTTCATATTCGGTATACTTGGATTTGTTGCCTTGTTTTTAATTCCCCATTTTTCCTTTTATAGTCGCGGTGGGTTTTTTCACTGTGTATTGCTAACAATGTCGCGGGTCCCAACTAGTGCTGATACTTCGGCTTCTGGGACCGAAACGGTTGATGATTCGGTCTCGGCTTCTGAGTCCGCTTCCGGGTCGAGTTCTAGTGAAAGCAGTGGGCAGAACGTTCCGCCAGGGAAAAGGCCAATGCCTCTCAGAGCTATTTTGCCCGAATCTGCGCTTTAATCCGATGAAACGAACCGATGAAGAGGAAGGTGATGAATATGTTGAATGCTTTGATTCATCGAGGGTGAAAAGGAGGCCCGTGCCGCTCGGGGCAAGGACGAAGGTAGTTCGGCTCCTCATGCCGAAGAGGTAGCCGACGCTCCCATCCGACCGCCAAGGCCACCGAAAGGACCGAGGCACACCGGCTGGACGTGCCGCCTTGGCCGGTCGAAATCCACAAAGTGCGTATGCTTGAATCAATACCAACGTGATGGTATTTTGATCGCCGATGAGCGTAGCCGAAGCCGCTCTCCGGGATCGAAGAGTACCCGGCCCGAGCCTACCGAAGCTCTTGTGTTCGGGGACTATTTCAAGGCCGGGCTACACTTCCCCTTGAGGGTTTTGTTTCGGAGGTTTTGGACGCGTTTGACTTACAGATTCATCATCTGACACCGAATGCTATTGTGCGCCTCAGCTGTTACGCCATGGCGCAAAAGATGATGGGCAGCCAACTGAGCGTGCCAGTGTTTACTAGACACTATGAAACTCAGCTGTACTCCACATATGGGACTGATGAAGCCGAGACGAAAGAACTTCGGTTGGAGGTGGGCTCTTATAACTTTGTCCCTGCTCGAGGTAACACGGCGGCCTGCATAGTTCCAACCTTTAAGAACAAATGGCAGGACTGGAAAAAGCACTGGTTTTACTACCGAGTTTGTGATGATGCCGATGTTGCCCTCGCTAAGGAACAAGACCGACCGAAAGCCCATCCTCCGGGGTTTCGGTTATGACTCGGATGGAAGGTCTTGTTTCGGTTCCGGAGATGGCTATGGGACCGCTTGATGATGTTGCCGCGAGTCCTATCGTCAAACGGCCGAAAGGCAAACCACCGAGATCTTGTTGAGGAGATGCTTTCTCTTGGTCGGTGGCCACTTTGTGCACTAGCATGAGATTTGATGGCTTTTCATATCACCAAGGGTACCGAAGGCCCTCGATCAATCTATCCCGACCAGCCGGGTATGACTCAAATTCTGATTTTGTCCAAGAAATGGAGAAACGGGCCAATCGGCTATGTGACCCGTACAACGACAAGGAGTATGACTTGAGCATGGCTAAACTTGGGTCACTTCGGCGCCTCAACCGAATTTGGGAGTGCATGAATGTGGAGTACCCTGATCGACTTCCCCCAATGAGAAGACGTGCAGTTGATGCTACAATTGATTCGGCTCCACTACCGAATGCGCCGCGCGGTCGCGGAAGCGGCCGGGCTCCAGGCCGTGGCGCCCACGTTGTTCGTAGTACGCGCCAAGCCGAAGCACAACGGCGCCGTGAAGTTGGTCGCCCGAAACGGCTTCGAGAAGATGAAGATGTTCGGGTATGTCGCCTGCTTGCCAAGCGAGAATGGGTGAAACCCATAAAACAGAGCCGCAATCAAGTTATTGTCGCGCCTGAAGCTGATTCGGTTGTTTCCGGGCATACGGTAGAAAGACTTGGCTTGGAATTCTAGCTCGCACCTTTCTTGAACCACTAACTCGTTTTATTTTTGTCATTATATTGTTTGTTTCGGCTTGTTTTGATTCGGTTGTTTTCTCTGTCTTGCGGGAATTTTCGAATCCAACGAAGAGGCTTCATCCATGGGGCGGCAAGATGAGGAGTGCCCGTGATGTGGTGATCGATGATCTCGCCGACGGTGAGCGGCTTCAAGGTGCCATCTAAGAGGAGGAAGGTTCGTGATGGGGCTACTTCGGCGCCCACCTTGCGGCTTCCGCCTAGGGGGACGGCCGGTGGCCTAAGCCTCGGTGCCCCGCCGAAGTTGGTGCCCGGCTACCGAAAGGACAACTCAAGCTACTTCGGGTAGCTTGCCGGAGGTTGCCGGTGGGCATCGCAAGTATCACCCCGCTAGTCGTCGTCATGGTAAGTCTCGGTTTCATGCCGAATCTACGCGCATGACACCGGAGATGTCTCCGAATGTCTTATTCGGCAAGGGGTTTGTTCCCCTTGAGCCGTCAAGCTTTCGGTTTGGCCCAATGAAGGTGTACTCGGGCTCGTGCTCGCGACGAGCACGGCCCGACCGGGAAGAGACTTACGAACTTGCTCGTGCTTTAGGAGTTGACTCGACGCTCGTTTGGTGGCGTATGTGGACCCCGCGAAGTGGGTATTCCGCCCTCCCAAGCCGCTTTGGGCTTCGGTCAAGAGTGTGGCTCATCCTTTTCGGCCAGCCGGGCCATCGAACAAGCCCCGCCGGGCGACGGACCGAAACGAGATGCTTTCGGCGATTAACTTTCATGCCATTTCGGTAAGTATCCCGAATCGCCCAAATGTTTGATTTCCTATTTCCCAAGAATTTCTGCTAGTATGAGTGCTTATCTTCTTATTTTCCCGCAGGCTTCGGTCCTGTCCGGCGTGCTGCTAAAGCAGGGCCATGCCACCCTTGCCCATGCCGAAAAGCAACTTCTCCTTCGGGAGAAGGAAATTAAGCGGCTGGAGGCCAAATTGGCGGACACCGAAGGCCTTCTTGCCCAAGAGGTTGGGAAGACCGAAGCGGCCCTTGATGCCCAGAGGCAAGCCGAAGCCGCTCTAGAGACCCGAAGCAACTTGAGCGGGATGCGCGTCGTCCGCCGAAAGGGGCCAAGCTGGCGCCGAACGCGCCGTGGTGAGAAGCCGGATGAGCTAACACTCTTACTCTGCCGAATCTTAAATGGCGTTGGTGGAGACTGCGAGCCCCCTGCTGCTACCGAATCGGCGCTTGCAAAGATTCGGTTTCTTAATCAAGAGATGTCCCAGCTCGACTATGCCATCCAACTGGGCCGCGAGTATGCTGGTTTTGAAACCGCCCGTGCTCTAATGAAAGCGGTGAAGGAGGAGGGCTGTGACCACTTTGCTAGAGCCACATGCTTTGGAGATGCCATGAGGTACTGGAAGCCTGATGAGGATGTTCAAACCGCCGCAAAAAGGTGGTTTTTTGATTTATTCGGACCGGCCGGGGCGAGACTTGGCGCCGCTTCGGGCCGCTTATGCTTGCGCCAGGAGTAATCGACTTGTACTATCATGTTTGGTTTTGGCATTCGGTGTGTCCTGCGTATTCGGCTATTGTTACCGAACTTGACATGACTCGTATTACAATTCGCAGGATCCTAGTGAGCGGCCGGCTATCAAAGCTAGGGTCGAGGCTTATATGGAGGAGCGGAATGCCCGGGAGGGTTCCCCAGCCGTGCAGACACCGGTTGGCACTCCCGAAGCTCCTCATGCTTCTGCCGAAGATCCTGCCGCCGAAGCACAGGCACTTGGCGCTCAGAATGAAAGAGAGCAACCCGAAGCCGCTTCGGCTGCCGACCTTCATGGGGCTCCTGCTTTGAACGCCTCTTCCTCAGCGCCTGGGATTTGAGCTATGTGGTTGTGACTTGCTGTGATACTCTGTCAAGTTTGTTGAACTTATTCGGCCAGTGTGTTGGTCGTATGTGGGTGTTTTGTATTGCTACAAGTTTAAGTTGGAATGTGGCTTCGGCTCTTAGAGCCGAATTGCCTAGAACGATACTTTCGGTGTTAATGTTTAGTCTGACCGAATGCGTGTTGCTGGATTTGGCGTTTACTTCGATGTGTGATGCTCTTCGGTCTTCGAGCCGAGTACGTGTTTAAAAAGCGCCGTCCCGCCCCGTCCTTTTAGACCGAAGAGCGAATGACTGGTTAAGCTTAAATGAGGATTCGGTTTGCGTAATCGAATCACCACCGTATGGCGGTTATTGTTTTTCGAGGCCAAGTACGTGCCAACTTTATCTGATTGCATTTGTTAGGCGTATAGTTGTCGTGCCACCCTTCGGTGTTCATACCGATTGAGGTGTGTTTGGAAAGCGCCGTCCCGCCCGGCTTTTTAGACCGAAGGGTGTACGCGCTTAGCTTAGTCCGAATTGTTCGGCCATTGCACCGAATTGGTGTTTGTAGGATTCGGTAATTGAGTCCTGCAAATCATTCCGCCCCGTCTTTTTGGACTGGGGGAATAGTTTTAAGCAAAAATGTAATAATATTTCTCTTTATTCTCTTATTACAAGTGTGCACTGTTACAATTGAAGGTTGCGCATCACCACCCGAAATATCTTTGGTTTGACCCGAGCCAGCATGTGGCTGCGGTTTGTGGCTAGGACGCGTAAAACCCGTGGTGGATGCGGTTGCTCTCGTGGCGGCCGACACCGGCCAAGACACGCGGGGTATTGGCTTCGGTTAGCTAACCGAAGCCTTGTCAACGAGCCCCGATGCGACATCGCTACTGCGTTGCACCATGATCTATGGGAACCTCATTATGATTCCACATCACCATTAAGCGGCACATGGTCGTGCGTAACGAACGCGGTGAAGGGCTTGTGCTTTTCGGCCACTTGGCGGGACCGAGCCCGGGTCGACCTTGGGACCGTGACCGGCGAGGTATATCTTGTGAGGACCGAATTGTCCTCACCAGAACACCGAAACCAAATGTGGTGTATCTCTCTGCCACTCGAGTTCGCTCCTTCCTGAAGCCTCTCATGCCTATTTGACAATGACTTAACACCTCTCTCATGTTTAAGCTAGGACATTCTTGATGGAATGACCTACAAGAGAGTTTTGGGTGCTCTTATATAGGGTTCTCGTGACCCTAGGGTTCATAAATACATTGAACCACCTAGGTTATTAATTTTTGACGGGTACTTTTCGTCATTAATTACGCCGTTGTAACGCACATGGTGTGTGTTGGAGGTTTTTGTTGCCCTTTCGGCTTGTTTTGGTTGCTTGCAACCTTTTAAATTGATACCGAATATATGGACAGCGCTTGTTGCTCGACCGTTTTCGGTGATTGTGTAGGCGATGTTACGCCTTTCCGAGTAACTCGGTCATACAACCAATCGTACGGACTTATCCGTACGTTTGAGATATCTCCCGCTTTGTTTCGCAGGAGTTCCCGACCTTCTTCTCGGCTTTGTAGGTTGCTTACAACCTTTTCCTATTGATGCCAACCGAATCATATTCGGTAGCCGTGTCGCAGAACATGAATATAATTCCGCGAAGCATAACCATAGACGAAGTTAAACTTATTACATGGGATGCCTCATTAAAAAACCTCAGTGAGGAAAAAGAGTGCAGAGCCCCGAATGTCTTTAGACAAGGGTACCGAAATTACATGAAATTAAATTATTACATCTCCTTTCTCGGAGCACGCCATAGTCATGGATAGAATCGACGCAGACATTATCCGCATTCCAAGTGTGGGCTGATTCGCTTCCATCTTCGGTTACCAAGGTGAATACACCAGTGCAGACCCTTCTTGCCACGATGTACGGTCCATACCATGGTGATTTGCAGCTTGCCTTGTTTATCCGGTTGGCGGATAAGAACCATGTCCCCCGGATTAATGTCTTTCCTCGGATTTTCTTGTCTCTCCAACTTTTGGTTTCGGCGTGATATTTGTCTAGATTATCTCGCGGCCGAAGCTTCCTTTGGTCCGACGTTTCTACGTCTACCATTCTCTCGAATCGGGTTGGTGGGCGATATCTCCGTTCGAACGAGCCCATCCTTACTTCCTCCGGCGTTATGGCTTCTTCACCAAACAACGGCCGAAATGGGGTGAAACCCGTAGCTCGACCCGGAGACATTGTGACCCCAAACGGCGGTGACCGGCTCTTGGGCCCATTTCCTTTCTTTGATTCCTCGAGCGTCTTTGAGATGGTGGTGAAAATATCACCATTTACTCTTTCAACCGCCCCATTCGACTCCGGGTGATTCACCGAAGCGAATGACAGTTTAATCCCCAACTCTTCACAAAACGTCCCGAATTGTGCCGAGTCAAACCGTTTGCCGTTGTCAACCGTGATGTACGAGGGTACCCGAATCGGCAGATGATTCGCGCCATACGAAATTCACCAAGGTCCCCGAAGTTATCTTAGCTAGCGGCTTAGCTTCCACCCATTTGGTGAAGTACTCCCGAGCTACCGCTTGCATATTTGAGGTTCCGGGAGCGGGGGTAACGGTCCAACGATGTCTACACCCCAACGCCGAAGCGGCCGGGTTGGGAACACAGTGACGTAGGGTTAGGCCGGAGAATTCCGCTTTTGCGAACATCCGACAACCCCGCATGTTTTCACAATCTCTTTAGCGTCGATTACGGCCGTCGGCCGTAGAATCCCCGCCTCATTGCTCTATGGGCAATTTCGTGATGACCTCCGTGAGCTCCACATGAACCCGAATGTATCTCGGTGAGCAAATTGCTTGTTTCCCTTCTCCTCTACTTATGCACTTGAGCATGGGAGCGACTACGCCTTCCTTGTACATGTTTTCCCCAATGATGGAGAATTGCTTCGTCCGGAGTTCATTCGGTGCATGTCTTTCTTTGAGGCTGGTTCGTATGAGCCGTTGAGGTATGCCCGGAGATGGGCGCCCTCCGTCGTCGCTTGCGATTGCATGAACGACCGAGGGTGATTCTTCTTCTTCCTTGACGGCCTTGATCGTTAGGACTTGATAAAAAACGTCACCGGCAATGGACCGGCATTGGCCGCCGCTTTTGCTAACTCATCGGCTTCGGTGTTCTCCGACCTTGGAATATACTTTAGGGTGAAACCCGTGAAATATTTCTCCATTCTCCTTACGGTGGCCGGGTATGTGGCTAGCTCGGGGTCCTTTTTCGTGTATTCTTTCGGACATGGCCGACCACTACCCGTGAATCGACCGAATCACACAACGTCGGACTCCGAGTGCTCGAGCTTTCGTAACCCCAGCAGCATCGTCGTATTCGGCTGTATTGTTCGTGGTGAGGAACCGCAACCGGCGCGTACCGAATTCTTGGCCCCTTCGGTGGTGTCAATATGGCTGATATTCCCGCGCTCGCTGAACACCACGACCGGTCGCGATTAGTGTACGGTCCATTCGGGTTCATCAAACTGCTTTGTGGAGTCATCCGCATTCGGTGTCCAATCTGCTATGAAGTCTGCTAACACCTGTGACTTGATGGTTGATCTGTGCTCGAACGATATTATGTATTCATTCAGCTCGGTGGGCGCCAATGTTGTTCTAAGGCAAAACCTTAGAACCCCCTCCGGTGGTAAACCCGAACTTACTCAACGAGTGATGCTGAATCTAGCTACGAAATGACATGCGGAACACAGAATGGACAGAACAAAAGCTCAATGCATTCCATTATATTCCGATCTCTTTTACAGTCCCATCAGGGCCGTATTTATAGGAGCCCGTAGGCATTTACATGACTATAATGCCCTTGAGCCGCTTCTCCTGATTTCTCACGTGGGTAGGTAGCAGGGGCGTAACAGTCTTCTTGGTGCTTTTCCGGGTTGCGGTCCGAATGGCCGACAACTCCAGGCCCACCAGGCAGCGAGCAATCTTCAAAGGAGCAGCGGCGTCGTGTCCCTGTACAAACAAAACATATCATCGGCCACCCGGTGGTGATTCGGCTAAGGCACCGAAGCCCCTCTTGCCCGGGTGCTTCGGCGTCCTGGCGCCCGGGTGGCTAATTCATCAATCAACCTGCCAGACAGCGTAATCAACCGAATCGCCCTTAGCACTCTTCGGTTAACAGACCGAAACGTCCGTTCATCGTCCATCGGCCGGCTTAACGGACCGAATTGACCAGGCGGCCGATTCGGTTTGGTCAACCGAATCGACAACTCGTCGTTTCGGCGGGACGGGGTGCCCAGGTCCCGGTTGTCACCCAACAACTGCCTTGACTTTGTAACCTGTCCAGCATTGGAGTAGGGCCGTACCTACGATTTGGTAGGCCCTGAACGAAACTCGTGATGTGGCCCTAAAATCTATAAGAAAATAATATAGCAAAAGCATAATCCTACTTCATTATAAAATCTCAAATATACGTTGTTCTTATAATACTTAAAACATATCAAATTTTGATGCTAAAACAGTACAAAAGTACTTAACCAAACAAACTGACCTTATGTTCTAGTTTCTACTGAAAAGCATCATTCTCCTAGTATTCTTCGAAATGAAGTCTTCAATTATATCTTCATACTTGATCATCTCCAAGATATCATCTTCAAGTGCTATTGTTTCAGTTCTATCATGTGCTTCATCAACATGTCTGGTACCTTCACTGTTAATTTCTGCCCCAACTTCTACTGCATCTCTACCATCATCAGCATGACCTCGCCAACATTAGCAGCAGGGGTTTGACTTTTAGAAGTAAACTGAGATTCTTTCACAACATATCTATCAAGAGAACCCCTTTGAGTTTGAGCTGCAGCTTCTAATCTCTGTAATTTCTGACGTTTTTCACAACCAGAATCAAACCTCCTATTTCTAGAAGACAAGATGCAAATCTAAAATCTCTTGTGGAATTCCCTAATTATAATTGCAGATTTTAGACTATGCTTTTCAAGGCACAAGCGTACAACAGTACACAATTGGGGATGAAATTTGTGTGCGTACCTTGACTACCGAGCTGCACGGCGACGCATTGGTACTTGGATTTGGTTCTCGACGCCGGCGGACGACGGCTGCTTCCGATGCCGATGTTGCGTGAATCGAGATCGGCGCGATGTCGTGCCCTGCCGAAAACGTGTCGTAGTCTGTGGAAGCTGCAGCGGCACAAGGATGAAAGGATTGCGGCAAGCGTCGCTGCTGCCCTATATGTGACAATGTGTACGTATGGGCTTGGACTACAGAAAGAGCCGAGAGGGAGTCTGATGGCCTGCCAAGGTTCCTGGGCTAATGGGCTGATGAACTATATGTATTCCTATTAAATTTGGTGGCCCTAGAAAATTGGAGGCCCAGAACAGGTGCACACTTTGCACATGCTGATGTACGGGGCTGATTGGAGGTTCTCGACCTAACATACGCTGGTCTGTACTGTTCAAGGATTGTGTCGCAGTCCCTAAAGCATGTGCAAATTGGAAACTGCAGTTTTGCCATTGATATCCGGACGTGTATTTCGATGCCTAGTCTCATTTCTCTGCAGCTCAACAATTTCCTTGGCAAAGCACCTCTGCTTGAATTCATGCCATCACTACAAACTGCATTTGTCAAGCCTACCAATTGGGGGTTGGGGATGGATACTTGTATGAAGAATGATGATCCTGAAGATGATTGTTGTGGCATTTGTGCATCTTGTTGTGGCGAGGATGACCAAAAAGGTCGTTGTGTACTTCTTGGGGGTCTGTCCAATGCAACATATTTGGAATTGATAGCCTGCCATGGAACGGTAGGCACGCGTCCATTTTCTTCTTCTTAGATCTAATTGTTCAGTTTGTTGCTTGCAAGTTGCTACACTTTTATTCAGGTTCAGCATCCCACCAATATTTTGGCCTTTTAGCACGTTATTCACAGGCACTCCCTCATTTGAGTTTATTATCCTATTAGTGTTTTTCTATCATTCCACATATCATATACCCACACTTTGACATAGCTTTAAGGGCAACATTTGATTTCCAAGATGCATGTTACAATTGATTACATCACCTACATGGCTATATCCGTACTCATTTTCTTAATTCTTTTTGCACTTTACTCAGATCATTTTCAAAAGGGATCTGAGATGGTGCCCAACATTTGCTAAGTTAAAGACACTGTTGCTGAATGAATGGTGTGTAGCTATTGACCTCACTGCACTTGTTTGCATTCTAGAACATTCACCTGTTCTTGAGAAGCTCATCCTTCAAATTTCCCAGGTATTTTTTGTTTCAGTCAAGAGTAACTGCTTGGATGGTAATACATTAGTGATAACTCTAGAGATTTTATTTGATGTATCATCCATTATTGACCCTGTTGAATATACATTGTTTTGTTTCAACAGGACAGAAATTCTAAAACAGAACCAGAAGGAAGAAATCATGATCAAATGGAGCGAGTACCAAAAGTATCGGAATGCCTTAAATTAGTTGAAATAAAGTGCATAAAAGTTGGTTCTCGGGTCTGTGAAATCAAAAGTTTGTTGAGTAGATTCACGCAGGTTAAAGTCATGCGGGTTACCAGAGCATCACACTGTGAGTTAACCGACTACACTCTTCAGTTGTTTAATTTATTAGTATATGTACATTCTTTTACCGGTCCAATTAGTCAATGTGATGCATACTTTTGAAATAAAAGAACTGGTGTGTCATTCTTTGGCAAGAAATTTAACAGATTTACTACTAGCTAGTTGATTTCCATATAACTTCCTCTTTAATTCTCTTGTACAGTCTTCAGTTTCGAGAACAGAAGGTGCAAAAAGCTTAATTTCAACTATTTGGATGGCTCAACTATCTCTTGAGACTTGAGGTCGTACTCCGGATTGCCCAAGACTAATGTTTTGTCCTTGCGTGTTTCTTCTGGCTGGGTGATATTATGAGATTCAGTTCCCTGTTTTGATGGTATGGAATAAAAAAACATGCAATGTAATTGGCAATGTAACAAGGTTAGGACTTCTCGTTATTGGACTTGGTTCCATGTCTTGTGATGACATAAGTAGTTCAGTCTTATTGAGTTTATTTTGCCTGTAATGGCAATATTAATGGAGCTATCATCATAGTGGTAATTTTCTTAGTCATCGCGAACTCTATATTCTGTACTACAGGGGCTGTTCCCAATCGATGGCCTAATAATGAACTGATCTCAGTGATTTCATATAATTAAATGGCGGTTGTTGAACATGCCTTTTTCTTAGCTTTTCTTAGTTTTCCCTTTTAGGATTCTTGATGTCAATATAGGGTATATATGATGCAGCTTATGTGGTATCACATCTGGATATTTACCTCTGCCAGAATAGCAGCACCCAAGAAACCGTAAGGCCTGGTGTCACATATGGCAGGCAGGCTATGTTCTGACGATGGCTACAAACAGCAGTCAAAACTGCAAAGGATAAACACGCTTGTTTGTTGTTTCAGTTCTAAACAACGCATAAACAGGGCCTGCCCGTCTGCCGCTGGCGCATACCCTGTAGGGCCCGTCCCTCTCCTGGGCTAGATCGATCTCCGTCTCCGTCTCCGTGGGTTCTCGCAGCTGGACGGTACGCGCGTCGGTCTCTGGATCCGGCATTGCGACGTGCCGCGCGTACAGGTGCTGCAGGCACGCCTCTACTCTGATTTGGGAAGAGCGTATTGAAATAGCCGGTTGGTTGGCCTCTCTCTTGCCCCAACCAATTGTAAGATTAGAGATTCATGGTCTCGCTTTGGGAGAAGTGTTTCTTGATTATTCAAACCTCCTGGTGTTGAAGAATCTTTAGATTACCAGTTGCCAACTCGCTACTGATAAGGTCTTGTCCAGATCCATGAAATATCTTCAAATCACAAGCTGTGAACTCTGTTGGCTACTTATCCCAACTTACATTTCTGCTCAGAGTCTGATTTCATTACAGATAGATGACTATGTTGGAGAAACTCCCATTGCTGAAAGCATGCTGCCATTGGAAACAACATCTATCAAGCTTGGCCGAAACAATGAGGATTACTCTCTGTGAATTCTGTGATAATGCTGGCTCTGTAGAACGAAATTGTGGCATGTGTTTCGTATATTATAATGCCTACGGAGGATGAAATGATGTCTGTTTTCTTCTTGGTGGTTTGTCAAGTGTGACATGTTTGGAACTGAATACTTCCGCTGAAATGGTATGGCTCATTTCAGCCTGTGACCCAAATTCAGAATCATCTCATTTTGTTATGCTGAACAAAAGCTTTTTTAACTTCAGTTACTATGTTGCTCTTTGCACAGGTTACATTAGAAAGGGATCTGAGACGTTGCCCTACATTTATCAATCGAAAAACTTTGCTACTCAAAGACTTCAGTTCTATAAGGTAAACATGCCTTGTCACTATTTTTGTTGCTTTTCTTGAGCCATGATGCATGATTGATTTTTCAAGCATTCTATTTGCTGCCGAGACCCAAAGCAGAAGTCTAAAAGGGAGGCAACAATCTCACGAAAGAGTCACTTAACAACTTAAGATACATGATGTTACTTGTCTAATAATCAATGATAGTGTTTGTTAAAGTAAAGCATCTCATTGTATTTCAAGGCACACAATCATCCCTCTCTGTATCTGCAGTAGCGCACCCAGCTGGTTATTAGTTGATCAGTTATGTGAATCCCGCATCCATTGAAAAAAAAAAAATTGAAGGCAAAGCAAACAAGTATTTTGCAGCTTTGTTAATCATGTCAACACAGCAAATACACACCATGATAATTAACGGGTGACACATACATTGTATTACATTCATCACGCAGAAGCACACAAGATTCCAAATTCACAGAATAAAATACATGGGCACATATATAAATATACACTGCAATCAGAAGCATGCATAAAAGCACGTCAGCTCGCATTCAATCTTCACGCATCAGAATCATCCTCTTTGTTGTTTTCCATCTAGACTTGTCTTATTACATCCATAATACTAAAAAGTTCTTCATCCTCAGCTTTGATGTGTTCCACAAGCTTAGAATGACCATGGATCACAACACGGAGCTCATTGCTATGGCTGAAAATACCCAGATCCCCAAGCTCGGGAAGTGCCGACTCATTTATCTCCAACCTGTTGAGTGTCTCCTCATGCACAGTCAATTCTTTGAGGCTGAAAAATCCATCGTTGAAGATAAGCTGCGTGAAATAATTGTTGGTTAGTTCAAGGGTGGAAAGGAACTGTAGGCCTCCAAGTTGGTTGATGAATTCCTGTGACACCATTGTTTCCATAAGCCTCAGCTTTTTGAGGTTTGGGAGTCGATTGCGGACTTCCATCTCCGGGATGACATTTCGAGGAAGGTCAAGCTTCCCAACCAGTTCCATTGCCTTGAGATGTGGGAGTTTGGACCTGGTGAACACTTCTGAGGGAATGACAGGGGCTTTTATGATGAGGACAACAAGGTACTTGAGAATGGCTACTGCTTTTACCAAGGCAGCCTTGTTCTTGCGGTTGGAGAAGATGTCCTGGCTGCCCTGACTCTCACCGTGCCGGATGTGTAAGTACAAGAGGTGGATCATGTTGGTGAAGGTCTTATCGTCCCAGGCATGGGCGTCATCATAGTCAGGCTTTATGCTGTTGAGTGTCTGCAGATTCCTCAGGTCACCCACAAGTTTAGGCAATATGACACGGTCGCCCAGCACATGACGGAGTGTCCGAATCTTCCAGAAATCAGCTGGAAGGCTTCTGACATTGGTGCCTCGGACATCAAGAGTTTGGAGGTTGCACAGCCTGCCTATGGATGGTGGAATCTTTTCCAAGGAGCAGGAGGTGACTCGGATGTACTGAAGGTTCACCACATTGCCGATCTCTGCGGGAAGCTCCTTGTCCACCTCAAGGCCGTTGAAATGGATGACACGGAGGAACCTTGAATTCTGTATCAGGTCTTGGACAAGCTTTTTCTTTTTGCTGCCCTCTCGTCTTGGGATTGAAAAACAAGGGGAGCACCTAGTTGGGCGTTGGCATGGGCATGGCCCATCTCCATTTCGATCTTGTTCTCCAGCATCATCTTGTTCTGTCTCAAAGTATGACAGGATGGCTCTCAGCTTTGGTTGACGGTGTGATAGAGCTTCGTACATGTCCTTGTGATTCAGGAGTGAGAGGCGCCGAACAGTTGACAAGACTGGTGTGATAGAGCTTCGTACATGTCCTCCACGAAGCTTTGCTCTCGTGCTTCAAACTGTAGGAAAGCGTGTACTTTGCTATGAACAACTACACGCTCATACCCAGGGACATCATTGCCAGTTGGCTCCAGGTTGACAAGGCCCCTATCTAACAGCTCCTTCAAGTACTGCTCTCCTAATTTCTCTTTCTCCATTGTCATATCCTTTGGTGTCAGGAAGCCCTCCGCCATCCATATGCACACAATGCTCTTTGCCATGATAGAAGTATTGACCGGCAATGCCGCAAAGTAGAGGAGGCAAGATTTCAGGTCATAATGAAGGTCATCGAAGCAGAGGGTTAAAATCCCGATCCACTTTGATTCCATCTCATCCAGGTGCTCAAACACTATTTTCCAATCATTAGTGTATTTCTTGGTCCGCAGAAGGCATGATAGAAGAACTACTGCTAGCGGCAACCCTTTTGTGCAATACAAGATCATCTCTCTGTGTTTTTCCATTGCTTCATAAGGAACATACCATGGTAAGAAGGTATTGAACAAACTGATTACAACTTCTTGGTCCTCAAATCTTGTAACCTCAATTGTAGTTTCCTTATATGGAGGAGGTGGTGTATTTGGTCGACTATTTGAAATCCTCACTATTCTGCTGCCAGGATTGAAATCCATATGGTGGGATAGCATAGCAAAAATGCGATTCCACTCTGAGGTACTGAGCTCAGCATCTATCACCAACAGATACTTCTTTCCTTCCAATATCTCTTGCAGTTTCCTTTCAATATTGTCCTTGGAACATTCTTCTCCATCTTTAAAGCGTCTGATGATAATCATGAGGACATCAGAGGCACTAAGATTATGCCCAAGGCTCACCCATGCATGGATGTCAAAATGTGACAGGGTCTGCCTGCTGTCGTACAAGTTGCTCACCAGTTTTGTCTTGCCGACTCCACTTTCCCCAATCACAGTGATCACATTTCGATCGCTCATTATGTTTCCAAAAAGCCAAGACTTTAGCATGTGGGTCAATCTCTCTCGTCCCACCAGTGGCCGCACCTTATGGTCCCAGTCATATATTTTTTTTTTATGTTGTTAATCATGATAGCTAGAGATTGCACTGCAAATACTATAAAATATGAACAATAAAACATGCATCTAGTATGGTGGCCTAGTGTTAGTGTGACCTTGCTTAGCGTGGTGGCCCTAGGATCAATCTATTGATATTTGATAATCAAAATTAGTTTGTAAAGTTGTCAAAACTATAGGATGGAGTTCACCATTGTGTTTCTCTTATCGAGATGGCAATAAATAAATAAATAAATAAATAAATAAATAAATAAATAAATAAATAAATAAACAAATAAACAAATAAACAAACAAACAAACAAACAAACAAACAAACAAACAAACAAACAAATAAATAAATAAATAAATGGAACGTCCAATTTTAAGCCCGGATAAAGAAATTGCACCCTCGAGAAGATGCTCCAACTTTGAAAGTTCCGAGTTATCTTGGAAGTTCTTGGGATTGAAAATTGAGGGAGCAAAAGTAGTATTTCAGGCTAGGCTCAAGCCAATTTTTCTTTTGCAGGCTACAAGATCTATTCTAGGCCTTATCCAGTAAGGTTCGTGGACGAACCAAAACACGTCATGCTCGGGCTAGGCTCGCGAGCTGAGTTGGGCCATGCTTAATTTGCTTATTAGGTATACGTGCGAGGCATCCTTTTGTGGTTCAGATTCAGAAGCGTAGCGAGGGAATATGATAGTGTTGCCCGGTTATATGGACCAGTAAACTAACAACTAGTGGAGGCTTGGACTAGTCATTGCTCTAAATCTATTTGAATTCTTGTGAACTAAACATTAGTCAACTAGTTGGTAGTCCATAGGATCCAAACAGGCCCTAAATCAATCCATCTCATTTGAGAATGGAGGGAGAACTAAATTATGCTTGAAGTACAATTCATGATGTCCTATACAAATAGCTCCCAAACTTCGATAACATTATTATAGGAAACAATACCCAACCGGGCAAAACGATTAACCAAGCCCTCGCAACCGCCTCAGATCAAAGGTACGGTAAATGGAGTATTTTCCGAGGTGGTTTAATGGTTGCCTGGGTTAATCAAATAAAACATATGAAAAAGAAAAACCCAGACAAGCCCAGTGAGCCCCACCTTGGGGCTTGCCGAGCCCATCCACGAGCCGCCACATATAGGGATATGTGCTACAGATAGCACACAAATAGGGAAATTATTTCCTACTCCTATATAGTGTAGTTACTCTCATATGTGTACTCTAGATTTATGGTGTGTATGACCCCACGAAGCATATGTATGTAGACGAAGTATATGATCAATATCTAGAGTGGTATGTATGTCAAGTATACATAGAGTGTATGGTTATTATTTATTGTATGAACTACGGTAATGATATTAAAATAAAATAATTATTTTTTAAAAAAATGGGTTTGTGATTTGAAGTATGTTAAAGTAAGTATATAAACAACCTCAAACTGGTAGTTGTACGCACAGGGAAGTAGTGTGGTTTATTGAGGATGAGAGTAACTATTCCAACAAACAATGCATGAAACTTTATGTATGTGTCAAACAATAAATGAGTATTCACAAAATAAAACAATTCGATATAATAAAGAAGCACGTACATCACTTCTGAGTGAGGTGATGTCGAGATGGTTGGCCTCCATGTCGATCCTAACG
This sequence comes from Themeda triandra, assembly GCA_018135685.1. Taxonomy (NCBI): domain Eukaryota; kingdom Viridiplantae; phylum Streptophyta; class Magnoliopsida; order Poales; family Poaceae; genus Themeda; species Themeda triandra. The sequence continues at coordinate 252,153 of JAENPR010000103.1, forward strand.
TAGTAGCTTCTCCGATCTTGTACCTTTCCTTGTTCGCAATGATTCCCTCGAGCCTTGCATTGATCAGTTTAATCCTCCTTGATAGGTCATGTCGAACCTGGACTTGAGTGGTGCAGGTGCCAAAGAAACCGATGATGGCACGACTCCAGCTAGGGTATCTACAAACATAAAAGGACACATATCCTTAGTTTTGGATGATCTTTGAATCTTTCTGAACCTTGGCATTTGAGCAAAGCAACAAATTAAATCAAAGTAAAAAGAAAACTCGACCCGCGGGGGCTAAGACAGCCCCCGGGCATTTGTGCTTAATAAAAAGACCTTCTCACGCAGGTCGAGAAAAAACCCCAAACCCCAGTTCCACCCTGACACAGGGGCACCGTCACCCTGTGAGACTGTGGCGGGGCATAACAACCTATGTTTTAGCCGTAGGATAGACGAGAGGATTTTTTTTAACCCCCTGCAGGCGGGTAACGCAAACCCGCGAGGGCTCGAGCATAAATATATATAAATTCCCCACATCGAGTGATCCAGCGGGAGTTCGAACACATGACCTCTGGTAGGGTGCCAAACTGCCAACCAAATGTCCTGACCAGTTGGTCCTTGGACGTGGTGGCCAAATTAAAACAAAGTAATGGTTTGTTTCTTTGCATACTATAAGTTTGATCAGTACCTTTCAAAGATGACTAACCTTTGTTGTTATAACAAATTGTAACCTAATTAGGACATCTAAAATGTGAGGAGAATCATTACAATAAAAAAGCAAAATTTGTCCACCGATATTACTACTCGTATATGAGACAAATTACCAAAAACAGAGAACCCCTACCATTTCAATCTTCCTCCCTAATAACAAATTTATAACAATGACAGTGTGTAACGAGCACAATGGAGGCCCAATGAATAGAGTATGAAATTGGGCCAAATCCGGCCCAAAGGAGGGGCCCAGGCGATGGGCCGCCGCCCTAGGGGCGCCCGCGCCCGGAGAGGAGGGGGTGCAACTCCCGAGCCGCCGTCTATCCATCATTCGTTAATATACTTATTTCATGTCTTAAATCTTTTTAGTTTTCTCTATAATTTTGGTTAAACATGAGATAATTTGACTTTTTAAAATTCTTAGAATAACTTACAATTTGAAACGGATGGAGTGGCAAACAAATTACTCAACAGTTCACCTCTCTCGGCATTGATTGATTCAGCATAGATATGCAACAATAGTAAGGAATCAAAATGCTAGCTAGCCTGCTTGGATAAATGACATCTGAGGACAAATCTTGACGTTTACACATCTTTAGAGTACTCATCAGCATTTACCAAACACACAAAAAAAAAAAAATTTAGGGAAACTCAGTTTGATGACCTTGATTCAGAAGGAACAACGTAAAACAGTTTAGCTTCAAAAACCCAAATTTTATATCATGTTTTCCTGAAAAATGTTAATACTAAAATCTATAAATTAAACTGAAGTAAGTGCATGAACAAGAAGTATTTAATGGATAAACAAATTTGATATTCTAGATATTGGCGCATTTGTCTGTGATATTATCAAAGTAAGAAATGTTTGTCTTAGGCCAAATCTAAAATAACAAATATTTTTGGAAAGTTTTTGTGCAGAAATTATACTACACCCTCGTAGTTGTATAACTCTTTAGTTCTCACATAGTTGTAGTCTAGTATTAAATCATAGCCATTCTTGGTAGGGATTTGCTTTTTCATACCTGCAAAGGATATCTATTTTCTGCATACATAAAAACTAATGCTACCTCCGGTTAAATTTTAAGTCCTGTTAAGTTTTGTTCTGATTAGTCAAGTTACTCTAATTTTGACCAAATTATTAGAAAAATATATTAGCATCTACAATACCAAATGAATGCACTATCAAAATCAGTTTCATGAATTGGTAGAATAAAATCAGTCTCTTCATGTATATATCTGATTGAATACTTTCTGGTGTTGTAGATGCTTTGTACTTCTTCTATAGACTTGGTGAAAATTATAGAAGTTTGAGACGAATCTAGAACGGTTTATAATTTAGAACTTGGGAAGTATTCTGCCAGGGGTAAACTCGTGCTGTGTACCTGGAGAGATCAATTTGGATGAATTACTGATCCACGGCGTCTTCAGCGTCGAAGATGGCATCCCGTGTCTGCTGCAACCACAACTTCATGAGCTCACTGAGGTGAACGCCGCGGGAGGGCTCGATGTCGCGCAGGAATGCCCGCAACCACATGACCTTGTCGCTGAGGGTCCGGATGTCCTCGTTCACCGCCACCAGCGTCTGCGCCTCCCTGGTGGCCAGCTGCTGCAGCTTCAATAGTATCGACCCCACGATGGCCTCCGCCATCTTGGCTTTGTTTCTTGGATCGGCCTAATTATCAATTACTCGATCGGTTCATCTCTTGCTCTCTGTTCAGAAATCTCGCTTCTACCTTGACTTTGGAGAGAAGCTTAAATAGTGTATACAATTTTCAAGCGGTGTGAGCATGGATATCGCACCATCGCGGCACCACAAGCTAGCTTCTCGAGTACTCCATTCCTGTATTTTTGGCACTTTGAGTCGCTGTGAAGGCAGGGATTGGTGCTTGTTCACTTTGTCGCCATGGAATTATGCCAGCCGGCAAATGCTCAGAAATAAGAATTCCAATTTTTGAATACTCATCAGTCTCTTTACAGCAAGGAACAAATCCTTCGCTGTGTTTTCGGTGTTTAGAACCATCAAGCAGCCTGTGCTATTTTTAGATTCCAGACTGCTTCAAAGAACAAACTCCTAACTCCTAAGGACGACGACACGGAAATGTATCTGCATTGATCAATGATTAACCTTATGCTACCATAGAATATCAGTCGTCACATTTGGCATATGCAAATAATATCGATCTATAGATGGCCATGCAGCCCGAGCCCGTTGGCCTGGACCGAGCACGGCCTAAGCTGACACAGGGACCAGGCCGTGCCTGGGCCACACCTCAGGACGTGGCATGGCACGGGCACGGCCCGCTCCTAGGGAGGCACGGCGGTGGCCCGGCCTGCTAACGAAAGAGCTCCATGGCCCAATCCGGCACTCCCCATTCCCAACCAAAACCCTAATCCCATTCCTCCCCGACTCCGTCACCGCGTAGCCCTCTTCCCCGCGCCACATTCGCCGCTCGCGCGGACACGGGAACCCTCCTCACAACGCACTCGCCAGTCGCCACTCCGGCACTCCGGCCACTCCCTCCTCCCCACGGGCTCCTCCCTTCCTCGCCTCCGCAGCGACTGAGAGTGAGTGAGACGTGAGAGACCACAACGCTAGCCCCACCAGGCCGTGCCGGCCCGACCTCGTGATAATATAATATGTGTTTGTTGTAAAAAAAAACCTACTTGATCCTAGAGTTTCTTTCTTTTTTTTGGCGACATACTTGATCCGAGTTATGCAGCCAGGACTCCATCGTCATAGCGATTCGTGGCGTGGCCGAGAGCATCTCCAACGGTTTGGCATTTTTTTCCCAAAATCAAATTGTTTGCCAACTGCCATAATAATATTGGACGGAAAAAAAGAGCTTATCTCTAACAATTTAGCATAATTGACTTCTCGAAACCAAAATTGGTCCCACAAGCCTTGTTTAACAAAAAAGATAAAACAAAAACACTTTTACACTAACGGCCTTATCCTTTTCACTAATTAACCGATTCCATATTTGAAAACTTCCCTGTCTGACAAACTTGCATCAGGAAGAGTGAAACAGAATTATGTATCCGCCCTTCTGTTTCTTCTAAGGGACGGAGGCTCGGGGCATTGGTTTCAAGCGAGTCTCGGCCGTCCGTGAGTGGTGACGCTGTTGGCATTTCTTAGCGCGATTACCAAAATAGACTTAGAGCCTAAATCTGATAACAGCGCCAGAAACGCTAAATGGCTTTACTCGGCATATTTACTAGAAACTGGTTCTAGCAACTACGCGAGTGTTGCCAAGAGATAGATCACACCCTATTAGAATAAATATCCGCAACCGCACGGATCTATCGTTGCAGCATTTCACCCGGAAGTATTCAGGGTATCGTTATTTATAATTTCCCAAAGGAAGGCATGGGGTAGTTAAGTAATCTAGCATGGGTATGAATACAATATCTAGCATGAGGAGAAACCGACCAATGTGCTATACAAGGGTAAGCAAATGGTAGTTTGGATAGTGGACACACACTTAGAGCAACCTCAAAGGAATAAAGATAAAATAAAGAATAAAGAATAATCTACGCGGAGCAGGCAGGTCCTATACAGTCAATGCCAGAACAGCTAATTCCACATGTTATACAAGTCAAGACTCGACTATAGACTAGGAATATGGGGAGACCGCGGCAACTGGTCTGCCAGTCGATGGCGGCATTTACGAACTCCTACTCAACATGCGAACGTGGGGGATTACAAGAGACGGACAGGGCTGTCACCACCTGCCGCGTACCACCTCAACTGTGGCATGCCGACATATCCGAAGGTTCTCTCGCATCCGGACACTATGTCCGCATACTAAGGAGCTACCTACATCCCCCAAGGACTCCCACCCTACGGATGGACAAGCTAGGACATAGGCAAACCCGAAGGCACATCGAACCGCTATTCCTCTCCTACAATCTAATCTAAACAAGTAAAATATATGAATGATGAAGAACAATGTAGAACACGATGAACAACTCTCACAAGAACTATGGCCTAGTTCTTGATCATCGAATATATCGTGTACTAGACTATACTCTAGTTCACATGCACGACTATATATATGTAATGAGAACTTGACTAAGGAAGAATGCTCCATAGATTTATACCAAAGATGTAGCTTTTTCTCCTGGAGACAAGCTCTCCAAGTAGCTTTGCCTAGCTCCAAATGACTAACACTAATGCTAAAAAATAAGTGAGAGGTGTAGAGATGGCTCCAAATGGTGTGTGTGAAGGTGGGGGGGGGGGGGGGGGGGTGGGGGGCTCTCCTCTTCATTTATAGCCCCCGGAAGGCGGTTCGGGGGTAGTGGTGTAAAATAACCAAGAAAAACCGTCATCCCCGGATGGAAGGAGGCGAACCGCCTTGGCCGGGCCCACTGGCGGCGGGGTGGGGCGCGCGCGCCCAGCGCGCCGCGCTGGTTGGCGCCGCCCCCTGATCGCCTTTGGCAGGTTGGCCTGGGCCGCCATCTGGGTCTTGTCCATGCTGGTGCTTTTGGCCCATTTCGACCCCAGGTGGCTGGCCTTTGTTCTCTTGCTCTTTTACGCCTTCTGAAAAGCGCCTTTTTATTCTGAAAATTCCTGCACTTGATGTACATCCTGTAAAACAATATTTTCCCCAAGCACAGGTGGAACTAGGTCAATAGTAAAGATATATGTGAAATAAAATATTTATTTCCCCCATAATGACCTATAGTTGGCGGGTAAAAATCTGAGTTAAGGACCGCCAACAAGATCCCCCAAACTTACCCCTTGCTCGTCCCGAGCAAGTCTTTGCTTTGGGTTGTTGATCAGGGGTTGCTACGATGCCGATTATATCTCAAGTGTACAAGCTAAAAGAGAGCATTCTACTGCTATTTGAATAAATCGGCAATTGTATCTCTCTATGATTCCTGATGGAGTGGGGCTTCTAATTTTCTCAAGTCTTGGGCGATTGCAAAATAGAACAGTTTCAAAGGCGGGTGCTTTTCATTCGTCCCAAGATCAACTTTCCGTCCGGAGGTTTTGTAAGTTTTTATAAATAAACCAAGTTCCTCAAATGACTCACTCGATCGCTCAAAAGTGTATAGTAACCTCACCAAAGGCATTTTCAGATTTTGCCTTCTTCCTACCACTAAAAGCTGAGAGTGGAGTTTTGGGTAGGTATGTAAGTGGGCATACTTGTATCACATATGTTGTAAGGTCAAGGACTGAACCTTACGGATATTAAGCTATACACCTTGATTGAGATGTGCAAGTGTGTGGATGGAATGAAAGATGATTTCTATTTTTTTGTGGTATTTTTGGGTCTCCATGCATCATAACATACTCTCTTTTATTGATGAATGAGATGAAGAAATGATGGGCTATCAAAAAACAACTAAAATTATTTTCTCATTTTTTTTGAATGGGGATCTAAGACTTTTCCCGTTTGCCTACAAGAGTGACAAATCTTCTAACTATATAAATCTCTCTTTTTTTGCTTTCCTCTCTTTCTTTTCTCTCACTTTTTTTCTTCGACTAAGAACATAACCCAAAACTTTATTGATGGAAAGGATGAGGTGGAGAGAGATGTCATGATGAACAGTGCATGGAGAATTTTGTAAACTACAAGAGAGGGGTGCGCGATCCTCAGGGTAAGGGTCGGCATTTTTATTTGGTGGAAAAAATGGTGCGCAACTCTCAGTGTAAGAGTCGGCGGATGGTGTAGGGTGCATGTTGTGCGCAACTCTCGGTGTAAGAGTTGGCGTTTATTTGGTGGGTGCAAGTGAATCTCAATCATGGGTGTAGAGTTATAATCTCGCGTCGGTAGCAATCCGACCGAACTCAATGTACGAACAAGTAGCGTATGAAGGTTCTTATTCTACAGATAAATCATATGGCTCTAGTGGGTATTTCGTGATCATTGAGGAACTATTGTTTTTGAACATTTTTTTTGAAACAAAGACTCCGGACATCAGGTTTTCTCAAAGGGACAAAGTCATTGCTGTGGTCTAAGTCACTATATCATATTGCGCAATAACCTAGATGATAGTAATTGTATGCAACCCACTAAATCAAGTTTCTAGAGCATGATAATGTAAAGCCGATAAACCCAAATATTAGAGAAAACTCTATTTTAGACAAGTATAAACGAGACATAAAACAGAGCAACCAATCATTTCAACATGGGTGGAACTAAACATTTCATAGCACATATATGGAATGGAATTATATAAATAATTTTTTTTTGAATTTTCAATGCAAGAAACTTGAATTTAAACATGCTAAAATAAAAATAAAATTATGAGAAATTAAATATGCAATGCAGTACCTCGATTGGAGGTCCTCCCCAAGCTTATCCACGAAGCTCATGGCCCGGGGTTGTATCCACGGGACCTCCAAAGAGGCCCTCTGCTCCTCCCTGCTGAATGCGGAGGCTCTTTGCAAGAGCGTCGAACCGCTGCCCGTGCTGCTGCTGCCACTGGGTCGTCGAATGCATGAAGCCGCCTAGGGTGTTCCTGATGTCGTTCGTCTGGATCTGCAGCTGTCCAATGCGTGCATTGACTGAGGCCAGCGTCGGCTCCTGCTCACGGTGGTGGTGAGTCGACGGTGTACCGCCTCGTTGCTCTCACTCGTCGGTCCCCGCATCGGACCATGCCCCCTCGGCGGTCGTGCCGGCCGGGGGTACTTGCTCCCATCCGAGTAGCCTCGAGTAGCCCCGTAGGCCTCCCATCCACCATAACCATACTGGGCTGGGGAGGCCGTACGGGGGCATACGGGTTGAGCGGGGAGTCGGCCGTGCATAAGCCTCGGCCCCTCCTCTAGTGGCTCGGAGTCCGTTCTTCCCTGCGTGCTTCTTACGTAGTCTTCAAATCAAAGGTGAGCACGTCACAGTTATATAAATAGAGATCCGGGTTAGGTAACCGAATCTTATTTACATAACCGGCAAAGAAAAAACAGATATGATCTTTCCCATCGGCCTTCAAAGTGTGTCCTTGGGTTAGGGCACGCAAATCACAAATCGGCCGATAAAGAGGAATGTACTCAACATCGTTACCATCTAGTGCTCCTACGGCGTTGGCAATGCGAGTAACAAGAGAGGTGCAATCGATAGCATAAGACTTCTTAACCATATCTAGCCAGTGGAGGCACATCTCCCGTACAGGAGCGACCTTGAACTTGTGAACCATGGCATAGAGAAGCTTAAGTTCTACAGAATGCACCCATCTAGTCTTGCCGGCAGGAAACAAAGTCATAGAAATCCAACAATGCATGAGTCTAAGGGTAGGGTGTTGGATCTGCGTGTTCAGGGGTTTGAAAGGTCCAACTTCTACCCTACCCGAAATCTTCTCCCAAAAAGAATTGCGATCAAAGCCAGGGATGGATGCATCTAGCTTAAGTGCACACTTATAGTGAAAGCCTAGATGATGAGCGAGTTCTCCCCAAGTAAGATGATACTCCGTGCCAAACAAACGGAAGTAAATACGCTCATCATCATAATCAAGTGTGCAAAGAAACTGGATGGTTAAGAGACGCGAACCTTGCTCATCGATGGGCTCGATGTTTTCCCAACCAACTGTTGGTGGTCCTTAACTCAGATTTCTACCCGCCAACTATAGGTCATTACGGGGAAATAAATATTTTATTTCACATATATCTTTACTATTGACCTAGTTCCACCTGTGCTTGGAGAAAATATTGTTTTGCAGAATATACACCAAGTGCAGGAATTTTTAGAATAAAAAGGCGCTTTCCGGAAGGCGTAAAACGGCAAAGGAAACAAGGTAGCCCACCTCGGGGTCGAACTGGGCCAAAACACCAGCAAAAGCGCGGCCCAGAGGACGGCCCGGGCCCACACGCCAAAGGCGGTCAGGGGGCGGCGCCATCCAGGCGCGGGCGCGCCAGCCCTGCCGCCAGGTGGGCCCGGCCAAGGTGGTTTGCCTCCTTCCATCTAGGGGATGACGGTTGCGCTGGTTATTTTATCTCAATGCCCCTGAACCGCCTCCAGCGCCCTATAAATGAAGAGGAGAGGCCCCCCATCTTCACACACACCATTTGGAGCCATCTCACTTCCTCATACTTGTTCTTTAGTCTTAGCATTAGTCCATTGGAGCTAGGCAAAGCTACTTGGAGAGCTTGTCTCCAGGAGGAAAAGCTACACCTTTGGTATAAATCTATGGAGCGTTCTTTCTTAGTCAAGTTCTCATTACATTTATATAGTCTTGCATATGAACTAGAGTATAGTGTAGTACATGATATATTCGATGATCAAGAACTAGGCCATAGTTTTTGTGAGAGTTGTTCATCGTGTTCTACATTGTTCTTTATCGTTCATATGTTTTACTTGTTTAGATTAGATTGTAGGAGAGGAATAGCGGTTCGATGTGCCTTTGGGCTTGCCTATGTTCTAGCTCATCCATCCATAGGGTGGGAGTCCTGGGGGGACGTAGGTAGCTCCTTAGTATGCGGACGTGGTGTCCGGGTGCGAGGGAACCTTCGGATATGTCGGCATGCCACGGTTGAGGTGGTAGGCGGCAGGTGGTGACAGCCCTGTCCGTCCTTTGTAATCCCCCACATTCGCATGTTGAGTAGGAGTTCGTAAATGCCGCCATCGGCGCGGACCCGATTGCCGCGGTCTCCCCATATTCCTAGTCTATAGTCGAGTCTTGACTTGTATAACATGTGGAATTAGTTGTTCTAGCACCGACCGTATAGGACCCGCTCGCTCGCGTAGATTATTCTTTATTCTTTATTTTACCTTTATTCCTTTGAGGTTGCTCTAAGTGTGTGTCCACTATCCAAACTACCGTATACTTACCCCTATATAGCACATTGGTCGGTTTCTCCTCATGCTAGATATCGTATTCATACCCATGCTAGAATACTTAACTACCCCATGCCTTCCTTTGGGAAATTATAAATAACGATACCCTGAATACTTCCGTGCGCTTGCGGATATTTATTCTAATAGGATGTGATCTATCTCTTGGCAACACTCGCATAGTTGCTAGAACCAGTTTCTAGTAAACATGCCGAGTAAAGCCATTTAGCGTTTCTGGCGCTGTTATCAGAATTAGGCTATAAGTCTATTTTGGTAATCGCGCTAAGAAATGCCAACAAGCATTTCTGGCGCCGTTGCCGGGGAAGGCATGGAAGTTAAGGATCTAGCAGCATGGATATGCATATGATATATAAAATGAGAAACGACAATGTCTATACAGGCTAACTTTTATGTTTTCTCCTGTTGTGGATGAAAACAGGATAGTGCATGACCGGTTTCTCCCTGCCGGAAAATTTCAACTCAAATCCGGAGGCACTCCTAAGGAGGAAGAGGACTCGTGCCATTTCCTCTTACGCTACTCCGCCGACGATAAACCAAGTCACCACCGCACCTACTACACCGCACTCCATGGCCAAGTCCTGCGCGAGTTCTCGTCCCCAATGTTGCCAACGTGCCCACCGGGCCCTTGTCAACTTGGGAGACAAGAACTTCGAGCTCGGGCCCGGGCTCATTACCATGGTGCGAGGCAAGTTCATTCTGTGGACTGCCGAGTAAGGACGCCAACTCCCATCTTTAGCGTTTCTTGGAGATATGCGACACCATCGTCATCGAGGATGTCGCACCTGATGCAATCAGGCTCAGGCTCTTCCCTTTCTCCCTAGTGGGAAAGGCGAAGACCTGGTTCTACAAAGACAAGGCCGCTGTTGACACATGGAGCAAGTGCTCCACCGCGTTCCTCGCTAAGTTCTTCCCCATGGGCAAAACCAATGCCCTGCAGGGAAGAATCGCCAACTTCCAGCAGAATTCGCTGGAACCCATCCCTGAGGCATGGGAGAGGCTCCAGGAGTACATCCAGAAATGCCCTCACCATGGGATGGAAAGTTGGCTGGTGCTCTAGAACATCTACAATGGGTTAACACCCATGTCGAAGGGGCACCTGGACGCCGCAGCAGGCGGCGCCTTCCTATCATTGACTGTTGACAGTGCTACGGCACTGATCAACAAAATGGTAGAAAACCAAGCTTGGGGGGAGGACCGCGCTCCCACCAAGGGACAAAAAGGCATGCATACCGTGAAGGAGGCGGATATGCTTGCCGCAAAAATAGACCTACTCCTGAAGAAGATTGACAGTGGTGCCATCACTGATGCGTCCGGCACCGTCAACGCCATGGACGCTCGCATGACGTGCGAGGTCTGTGGTGAAGCTAGACACTCGGGGAATGACTGCCCCGAGACCCGTGAAGAGGCCGCCTACCTCAACAATGGGTTTCACCAGCAGCAAGAAGGAGGGAATGGCTGGAATAACCAGTCCCGTCCTCCATTCCAAGGTAATTCGAATTACGCCTCCTGGTTTAATTCGAATCAACCTTCATTGAAGGACCTGGTTTACGGCCAAGCCAAGATCAACGAAAATCTCACCAAAAAGATGATCCAAAATGACAAGATCTTGGAAAATATGAATAACAAGATAGAGGGCCTATCATCAGCTATCAAGAACCAGCTGAGCTTCAACAAGATGATAGAGACCCAACTCGCCCAGATTGCCGCAGCGATCCCGACAAACACTGACACGAGCAGGATCCCGGGGCAACCCGAGGTCCCGCCCGAGTTAGTAAATATGATCGCGACAGGGTTTGGTCACCCTTTGTTAAGCCAAGCAAGCTTGGGGGGAAGAAATAAGAGCACCACAAAAAGCGGGTCGGTAAGTACTTTCTTGCTACTCGAAAAAAAGAGAGAAGAGAAAAAGAGAGAGAGTAGAAGAAAAAAAATATATAGAATAAAACTTCTTCTCTGAAAAAAAGAGAGAAGATTTATTTTAGAAAAAAAAATATTTTTTGAATGGCCGGGGCAGAATCACCAACGGCTAGCGCCAAGGGCTAGCCGTTGGCGCCCAACGGCCAAAGCAGGACGGCAGCGGGACCCGCCTGGGCGCGCGCGCGCCCGAGGCGCGGCCGCGCCAGTCCTGCCGAGGTGGGGCCCGCGCCAGCGCCCAACGGCTCCTAGCCGTTTTCCTCCCCCATCCATGCTGGTGGTTCGGCTATAAAAGGAGGGGGGTGGCCGGGGTGCTCAAACCACCTCTCATTCTCACTTTCTCACTCTCTTTCACCCCCACTTCCCACACAACAAGCTTCCACAAGCAATCCTTGAGCAAGAGAGCAAGAGTTAGAGCTAGTCTCGGGTGTGGAAAATCAACTTCCACTAGTTCTTTCGCACCCGAGAGTTAGCCACCGGCGTAGTCCGCCATGAGCGACTACAGTTCGTGGGGGTACGGTGAGGCCTCGAGCTCTTACCAAGGTGCCCCCTACGAGCCAGAAGCGGCCGAGGAGGCGGCGCCCACAACCCCCGAGCGTGAGGGGATCTACGCGGTCGACGCCCCGTACCTCGACCTGGAGGGAGAGCAGGAGCTGCAGAGGTACCATCGCCTCAAGGATCGGCTCTTCAACCACACGATGATCTACGACGCCAACCTCATCGAGAAAATAGGTATGGACACTGACTTTGAAACCATTTGGAAGGCGGTTGGTTGGGAAAACTTCGAGCCCATCGATGAGCAAGGTTCGCGTCTCTTGACCATCCAGTTTCTTTGCACACTTGATTATGATGATGAGCGTATTTACTTCCGTTTGTTTAGCACGGAATATTCTCTTACTTGGGGGGAACTCGCTCATCATCTAGGCTTTCACTATAAGTGTGCACTTAAACTAGATGCATCTATCCCTGGTTTTGATCGCAATTCTTTTTGGGAGAAGATTTCGGGTAGGGTAGAAGTTGGACCTTTCAAACCCCTGAACACGCAGATCCAACACCCTACCCTTAGACTCATGCATCGCTGGATTTCCATGACTTTGTTTCCTACTGGCAGGACTAGATGGGTGCATTCTGTAGAACTTAAGCTTCTCTATGCCATAGTTCACAAGTTCAAGGTCGCTCCTGTACGGGAGATGCGCCTCCACTGGCTAGATATGGTTAAGAAGTCTTATGCTATCGATTGCACCTCTCTTGTTACTCGCATTGCCAATGCCGTAGGAGCACTAGATGGTAACGATGTTGAGTACATTCCCCTTGATCGGCCGATTTGTGATTTGCGTGCCCTAACCCAAGGGCACACTTTGAAGGCCGATGGGAAAGATCATATCTGTTTCTTCTTTGCCGGTTATGTAAATAAGATCCGGTTACCAAATCCGGATCTCTATTTATATAACCGTGACGTGCTCACCTTTGATTTGAAGACTATAGATGAAGCACGCGGGGAAGAGCGGGACTCGAGAGCCCCTAGAGGAGGGGCTGAGGCTTATGCACAGCCTGACTCCCCTGCTCAGCCAGATGCTCCTGTGCAGCCTCCCCAGCAGTATGGTTATGGTGGATGGGAGGCCTACCAGGGCTACGCAGGCTACTCGGGGTGGGAGCAGTACCCCCAGCCGGCACAGACCGCTGAGGGGGCATGGTCCGATGCAGGGACCGACGAGTGGGAGCGACAGAGGCGGTACACTGTCGACTCACCACCACCAGAGCAGGAGCCGACGTTGGCCTCAGTCAACGCCCGCATTGGACAGCTGCAGATCCAGAAGAACGACATCAGGAACACCCTGGGCGGCTTCATGCAGTCGACGACCCAGTGGCAGCAGCAGCACGGGCAGCGGTTCGACGCTCTTGCAGAGAGCCTCCGCATTCGCGGGGAGGAGCGGAGGGCCTCTCGGAGGTCCCGGGGATACAACCCTGGGCCATGAGCTTCGGGATAAGCTTGGGGAGGACCCCCATTGAGGTACTGCATTGCATATTTACTTTCTCGTAATTTTATTTTTATTTTAGCATGTTTAAATTCAAGTTTCTTGCATCGAAAAATTCAAAAATATATATATTTATATTTATATTTATTTATATAATTTCATTCCATATATGTGCTATGAAATGTTTAGTTCCACCCATATTGAAATGATTGGTTGCTCCGTTTTATGTCTCGTTTGTACTTGTCTAGAATAGAGTTTTCTCTAATATTTGGGTTTATCGGCTTTACATTATCATGCTCTAAAAACTTGATTTAGTGGGTTGCATACAATTACTCTCATCTAAGTTATTGCGTGATATGATATAGTGACTTAGACCACAGCCATGAAACGTCCCTTTGAGAAAACCTGATGTCCGAAGTCTTTGTTTCAAAAATTTTCAAAAACAATAGTTTCTCAGTGATCGCGAAATACCCACCGGAGCCATATGATTTATCTGTAGAATAAAAACCTTCATACGCTGCTTGTTCATACATTGAGTTCGGTCGGATTGTTACCGACGTGAGATTATGACTCTACACCCATGATTGAGATTCACTTGCACCCATCAAATAAACGCCAACTCTTACATTGAGAGTTGTGCACAACATGCACCCTTCACCATCTGCCGACTCTTACACTGAGAGTTGCGCACCATTTTTTCCACCAAATAAAAAAGCCGACCCTTACCCTGAGGATCGCGCACCCCTCTCTTGTAGTTTGCAAAATTCTCCATGCATTGATTCATCATGACATCTCTCTCCACCTCATTCTATCCATCAATAAAGTTTTGGGCTATGTTCTTAGTCAGAAAAAAAGTAAAGTGTGAGAGAAAAAAGAAAGAGAGGAAAAGAAAAAAAAGAGATTTATATAGTTAGAAGATTTATCACTCTTGTAGGCAAACGGGAAAAATCTTAGATCCCCGGTCAAAAAAAAAATGATGAGAGAATAAATTTAGTTGTTCTTTGATAGCCATCATTTCTTCATCTCATTCATCAATAAAAGAAAGTATGTCATGATGCATGGAGACCCAAAAATACCACAAAAATTAGGAATCATCTTTCATTCCATCCACACACTTGCACATCTCAATCAAGGTGTATAGCTTAATCTCCGTAAGGTTCAGTCCTTGACCTTACAACATATGTGATACAAGTATGCCCACTTACATACTTACCCAAAACTCCACTCTCGGCTTTAGTGGTAGGAAGAAGGCAAATCTGAAAATGCCTTTGGTGAGGTTACTATACACTTTTGAGCGATCGAGTGGATCATTTGAGGAACTTGGTTTATTTATAAAAGCTTACAAAACCTCCGGACTAAAAGTTGATCTTGGGACGAATGAAAAGCACCGGTCTTTAAAACTATTCTATTTTGCAATCGCCCAAGACTTGAGACAATTAGAAGCCCCACTCCATCAGGAATCATAGAGTGGATACAATTGCCGATTTATCCAAATAGCAGTAGAACGCTCTCTTTTAGCTTGTACACCTGAGATATAATCGGCATCGTAGCAACCCCTGATCAACAACCCAAAGCAAAGACTTGCTCGGGACGAGCAAGGGGTAAGCTTGGGGGATCTTGTTGGCGGTCCTTAACTCAGATTTCTACCCGCCAACTATAGGTCATTATGGGGGAAATAAATATTTTATTTCACATATATCTTTACTATTGACCTAGTTCCACCTGTGCTTGGAGAAAATATGGGCAGACCAGTTGCCGCGGTCTCCCCATATTCCTAGTCTATAGTCGAGTAGTGACTTGTATTACATGTGGAATTAGCTGTTCTAGCACTAACTGTATAGGACCTGCCTGCTCCGCGTAGATTATTCTTTATTCTTTATTTTACCTTTATTCCTTTGAGGTTGCTCTAAGTGTGTGTCCACTATCCAAACTACCGTATGCTTACCCCTGTATAGCACATTGGTCGGTTTCTCCTCATGCTAGATATCGTATTCATACCCATGCTAGAATACTTAACTACCCCATGCCTTCCTTTGGGAAATTATAAATAACGATACCCTGAATACTTCCAGGTGAAATGCTGCGACGATAGATCCGTGCGCTTGCGGATATTTATTCTAATAGGATATTCATCGTTGCAAGAGATAGATCACATCCTATTAGAATAAATATCCGCAAGCGCACTGATCTATCGTTGCAGCATTTCACCCGGAAGTATTCAGGATATCGTTATTTATAATTTTCCAAAAGAAGGCATGGGGTAGTTAAGTAATCTAGCATGGGTATGAATACAATATCTAGCATGAGGAGAAACCAACCAATGTGCTATACAGGGGTAAGCAAACGGTAGTTCGGATAGTGGACGCACACTTAGAGCAACCTCAAAGGAATAAAGATAAAATAAAGAATAAAGAATAATCTACGCGATGTGCATGTCCTATATAGTCAATGCGAAACAGCTAATTCCACATGTTATACAAGTCAAGACTCGACTATAGACTAGGAATATGGGGAGACCGCGGCAACCGGGTCCGCGCCGATGGCGGCATTTACGAACTCCTACTCAACATGCGAACGTGGGGGATTACAAGGGACGGACAGGGCTGTCACCACCTGCCGTCTACCACCTCAACCGTGGCATGCCGACATATCCGAAGGTTCCCTCACATCCGGACACCATGTCCGCATACTAAGGAGCTATCTACATCCCCCCAGGACTCCCACCCTACAGATGGACAAGCTAGGACACAGGCAAACCCGAAGGCACATCGAACCGCTATTCCTCTCCTACAATCTAATCTAAACAAGTAAAACATATAAACGATGAAGAACAATGTAGAACACGATGAACAACTCTCACAAGAACTATGGCCTAGTTCTTGATCATCGAATATATCGTGTACTAGACTATACTCTAGTTCACATGCACGACTATATATATGTAATGAGAACTTGACTAAGGAAGAATGCTCCATAGATTTATACCAAAGATGTAGCTTTTCCTCCTGAGACAAGCTCTCCAAGTAGCTTTGCCTAGCTCCAAATGACTAACACTAATTCTAAAGAACAAGTGAGAGGTGTAGAGATGGCTCCAAATGATGTGTGTGAAGGTGGGGGGGGGGGGGGCTCTCCTCTTCATTTATAGCCCCCAGAAGGCGGTTCGGGGGTAGTGGTGTAAAATAACCAGCAAAACCGTCATCCCCCAGATGGAAGGAGGTGAACCGCCTTGGCCGGGCCCACCTGGCGGCAGGGTGGGCGCGCGCGCGCCCCAGGCGCGCCCGCGCCTGGTTGGCGCCGCCCCCTGTCCGCCTTTGGCAGGTGGGCCTGGGCCGCCATCTGGGTCTTGTCCATGCTAGTGCTTTTGGCCCATTTCGACCCCAGGTGGCTGGCCCTTGTTCTCTTGCTCTTTTACGCCTTCTGAAAAGCGTCTTTTTATTCTGAAAATTCCTGCACTTGGTGTACATCCTGCAAAACAATATTTTCTCCAAGCACGGGTGGAACTAGATCAATAGTAAAGATATATGTGAAATAAAATATTTATTTCCCCATAATGACCTATAGTTGACGGGTAAAAATCTGAGTTAAGGACCGTCAACAGACGCTGGTGGCTTCCCCAGGTCTGCCTCGACGGTGGGCTGGCGGGCGGTGCGACTGTGGGAAGACCTATTCGCCAACATCTGTGACGAAAGGCGGTTTGTGTACGTCGCAGGGTGGTCGGTGAACACGGAGATCACGCTGGCGCGCGCTGTTGAAGCGGAAGCCTGATGAAGTGGTGGACGAGGGCGTCACACTGGCCGCCGACAAGATGATGCATGGAAAGAGCTAGCCTTCGCGCGCGAGTGAAGAAGGCGGTGGCGGGGAATATACTTGTTGCGCGCGAGAGAAGAATTCCTCTTTTTGAATACTCATCAGTCTCTTTACAGCAAGGAACAAATCCTTAGCTGAGTTTTCGGTTTAGAACCATCAAACAGCCTGTCCTGTTTTTAGATTCCAGTCTGCTTCAAAGAACAATTGCTAAGGACGACGACACGGAAATGTATCTTCTTTGATTACCCTTACGCTACCATAGAATCAGTCGCCACATTTGTCATATGCAAATAATATCGATCTATAGATTTTTTTTAGCCAAAAATAATATCGATCTATAGATGGCCATGCAGCTCGAGCCCGTTGGCTTGGCCCGAGCACGGCTCGGGCTGACACAACCCAGGGACCAGGCCGTGCTTGGGCCGCACCTCTGGACATGGCATGGCATGGGCACGACCCGCTCCTAGGGCGGAGGCACTGTGGTGGCCCGGCCTGCTAACAAAGAGCTCCACGGCCCACTCTGGCAATCCCCATTCCCAACCAAAACCCTAATCCGCCTTCCCTCCCTAGCTCTCACACCGCGCAGCCCTTTCCCCGCGTCACACTCGCCGCTCGCATGGACATAGAAACCTTTCTCACACTGCATTCGCCGGCCCGTTGCCACTCCAGCACTCCGGCCACTCCCTCTCCTCCCAACGGGCTCTTCCCTCCCTCGCCTCCGCAGCGACTGAGAGTGAGAATGAGAGACCACAACGCTGGCCCCTTCGACCCTTCCTATCCATCTCACGATGGCACATCGAAGTCGTGTTGCGTGACTCGCGTTCTCCGCGGCTCTCTATGCCCAGCACGATGCATCTTGTTCCACCGTGGTCGTCGCACTTCTCGGCGTCGTGTCTTCCCCGAGCGGATGAATTGGCGTCATCGCGAGGAGAAGCGCCATTGCACCTCGCCCTCCTCGTCTCTGCATGCGAAGAAGAGCCTAGTATCTACTTGTGTCTTCCTTGAAAGCTGCGACGACGTCGACCGCAGTAGCGTCGGCGAGCGGGCCACCATCTTCCATCCTATGCAGATCCTACGTCCTCATCTAGCGCCTGCACCGAAGGATAACGCCCTGGTGGCAGCTGGGGGCGCTGCCTCGTGGGCCATGGGCCGCCTGGCACACAGGACAACTCATGCTTCTTGTGCCGGCTTGGCGGTCCACTGGGCCATGCCTGGGCCAAAGGCCATGCACGAAACCCGCCTCGGCACGGCCCATGAGGCACGATGGTCTGTGACGGCTCAACCCCCACCAGGCTGTGCTAGCCCGACCTTGTGATAATATAATATGTGTTTGTTGTAAAAAAAAACTACTTGATCCTAGAGGGTGATGATCTCTGTCCAGCGTGGTGATGATATATATAAGTTCTCGGCATGGAATTTACCATGTGGTGATGATCTCCGTCCAGCGTCTCTTATCTAGATCTGGCCGGCAACCGGCTGGGATTGCGACTAGGTTTCTGGTCTCGAATGACGAACAACAGCGACGACGCCAATGAGGGGTTAGGAACTTGAGTGGAGAAGAATCGCCGACCTGGATGAAAGTAGCAGGCCACAGACTCACAGTCATGGACTCATGTGCTGCTTTTCCCCGTACGGAAGTAGCAGGGCACGCTGACGAGCTTATAGCTGATATAGTAATTAAAGCAAATCCAAAGCTATTGTTTTATCCATTATCAACTCCAACAGTTTAGCAAACATTACTTGGCAAATCTCGAGTTTTTGTCAAGTCTCAAACCCATTTGCCTAGTGAAGAAATAGCCCTTCTCCAACAGTTTGCTATATTTGTACTTGGCAAATTGAAAATTAGTGGCTCATACCCAACAACTTGCATGCGCGAGAAATCTGGCAGCGCGCTGGCGGAGAGGAATCGCGCGATGCCAAGCGCTCGCATGCGCGCATATTTGCGTCGGGAAGGGCTATTTTTGCCAAGCTTGTCAATTTGTCAAGTGCTTTTGTCAAGTTGTTGGAGGAGGTTTTCTGTGGTTTTACCAAAAATTCTAATTTACCAAGTGCTTTTGCCAAACTGTTGGAGTCGCTCTAAAAAAATGAATTTAGGGGCCCAGCCTGTATGGGCCCAAGGACGCCCTGCAACTGTCAAAATAATATTGGAAGGAAAAATAGAGTTCATCTCTAAAAGTTAAATATAATTCACTTCTCAAAACTAAAATTGGTCCCACAAGCCTCTGTTTACACAAGGAAAAGATATAACAAAAACAGATTTGCACAGGACCTTATAGTTTTCACTAATTAACTAACAAACTTGCATTAGGAAGAGTGAAACAGAATTATGTATCCGCCCTTCTATGTCTTCTACGGGATGGAGGCTTGGGGCATTGCACTATGTAGTTTTCGAAGTTTACAGACGCGTGTTCAGCATACTTACAGACGCGTCCACGCGCGTCTCCCCCAAGGCGTCTGTAATCACTTCTGTAATAAGGTAGTAATACAGACGATTCTTCCAAACATGCGTCTGTAATATGTACAACACGCGCCTGTAATTTACATTCCTCAGACGCGCTTTCCGTTACAAGCGTCTGAGTTATGAAACAGGCTCAGACGCGCATAAGGACCACGTGTCACTAACATACGATTCTCATAAAGCAAATTTAAAGGTAGCGGTAACATAGAATTCACACAAATAGATCACACACACATTTCATCCAACTGGTACACATGTAGCAATAGTTCTTAAACAATTTACCAACACACACACACATTGATCATCTAATGGTACAGCAACAAACAGTTCAGGTACAATTGGCCAAACTCACACAGTTTGATCTTCAAGTTGAGATTGCGTTGGTATATCTGCATTAAGCTTCATCACCTATTGCTGAATCGTCCATTTCGCATAGGACACAATGAAACTCGCCATTTGTATCCATGATCTGCGAGACAATGAAGTTGGCGATCTTCTCTCGATGTCATCCAAGTTGATAGCAGTGGACACAAAATCGAATCCCTGTAAACATCGGTACCAATAAGTTAAGCTTCATAACTAAGATCTCTCGCATTATTAGCTATATTTCGCAAACATCGCAATGCCCTAATTTTGTACAAGACATGAAAAAGAAGCAGGGTCAAAAACTTAATTCATCACTACTGAATGTTTCACAGTTTCACTGGAATGTATTTGAGATTACCAAGTTTCACAGGAATGTATTCATCGCAACTGCGAAAGTATTGCTCATGAAGAGGATAGGGTTCCTGGAACCTTCAACACCGCCTTACTCTACGACCAAATGTTCCTACAACTCCTACTTCGAGGGCGACCTATCGGTTAAAGATGTAGAGGCGCGCCCTCAACAGGTTATTGCCATCCTTTTTGGGCAATGTCCGGTGGAGTAGCTTGCCGGCCTTCGGCCATGGCGCCATAGGCCACACACGTACGTACCTTTGGTTGATCCCAAAGGATCCTAGGGTTGTCATAGCCAAAATGTAGCCCCATCGAGGTTCATATTGGGCCGGGAATGATTTCTTTTGTATTTTATTCAAACTTCTAACTTCTTAATACAATGATACACAACTCTGTATGGTAAAAGTGTTCTTTCATATTGTGTCCACAATCACCCGGATCGTTGTCTACTATGTGATCAGGAAGATGAGAACATCCAGCACCTCCTCATTAGGTGTGTGTTTGCAAGACAATTCTGGTTTGTAATCCTACATAGCATCGGGCTAGCTAGCTGCACTAACACCGCAGCCACATGTTTCCTCCCTTGACGATTGGTGGGACAACGGGGTCTTGACAGTGAGTGAAGATGCGCGGAAAGAACTGAATTCCCTCATTATCCTAGGAGCCTGGACATGCAATTTGGAAACATCAAAACGATTGTGTCTTCAATGGAGCTAGCTACACCCAGATTGTCCACAGCGTTGAATCTTGCTCGGTAGGAAGCCCATCTTTGATCTATGGCTGGTGCTAAGGCACTGGCCCCGGCACATAGCTCGTGATGGTGTTTTGAGGATCTCTGGTCATGTCTTCCTTCCCTTTCATAGGTGATTAGTTCCAGTCAGTAAGTGGAGGGGTGTGTGTGTGTGTGTGTGTGTGTGTGTGGCATGTGTGTGATGTGTGTGTGTGTGTGCGCGCGCGCGTGCGTGCTCGTGTGTTTGGGTTTCTGTATGACCTTTTTCTTCTATTAATACAATAATACGCAGCTCTCCTGCGTATTCGAGAAAAATATTGTATCCACAAAGTCGATCCCTAAAGAGTTATCCTTTGTGGTGCATCATGATTTTTTCTTGTGTGTGGTCACAAACTTTACTGTTTTTTAAAGACATCAAGTGGAGATAAATAACAGATGAATTGAGTTCTGAACCTGGATGTATGGTACCCCAAACTGGTTAAAGATTGGAATGCATCCATCTTATTATTAAAAGTCTCTATTATTGCTGGTATGAATTTATATCCCATTTTTGTGTGAAATTTCCAAATTTGTTGTGGGGTTACAAGATGGGAGATTGTTGGGTTCTATTTCCAAACTACTGTTGGTGGTATAGAAGTCTGTACTATAAAAGTCTTTATTATTGGAATTGATGATCTTTTTCATCTTTCCAAATTTGATATTTACAAGATTTTCAAAATTTGAAATTCGATATTTTCATAATTTAAAATTTAAAATTCAAATATTGTTTGGATGAAGAAATGACGTAAACCTAAATTGTAGGTCTCAGTGAGTTGTGCACGTTCGGTGTTTAGCACCTTTTCATTTGAAGGCATTTACTCTCCCTAAATTATGTTTGAAGTGTTTATGTACACAAGGTCTCAAAATCATATGAACAAAACAATTTTTCTTTATGGAACGACTGAAATGGGCCAGAGAATAGATTATTTTGAGACGGACGCCCAGCAAAGAGAAACTCATCCAAAAACTTCTTCAAATTTGTCTAAAAAAACTTCTTCAAATCTCGGACGGCCGGCCCAGGAAGGGCTAAAAGGAAGCCCACTCGAAAAAAAAAACACGCACCTTCTTCAACCTCCAGGCGCGCGGCGCGGCGTCGACGAGGTGCGAGTAACACTCGGTCGCCGCGCGCGCCCGCGTGCGCTGCGCCCCGGCCGCCCAGCCCTCCTGCCGCCGTGTTCACTGTACCCGCCGGCGGCCACCGCGCGGGCCGCCCCGCCCCGCTCGCGCGCCGCAACCCCGGGCCCCGGCCGGCCGGCCGCCTCGCGGGCGCGGCCCACCAGGCGCCGCAGCACAGCAGCTGCGTACGCGCGCTCTAGCTAGGCGCCGCCGTTCGCGCGCGCTACAAGGGATACGGAGGCCGGGTTCACCTGCGCCGCCATGTAGGCAGTACGTACGACGGCCGGTGCGCCGATCAGGGCGGCGCGCGACCTGTAGCCGCCACCTTGACACAGACCCGTATAGAACGCACACGTCTGAATTAGTAACAAGCGTCTGTAAACACGAAAATTCATAGAGACGTCTCTTCTAAAAGCGCGTCTGTAATATAATTCAGACGCTTGTACCCAACACGCGTCGCTTGTATCTGATATTACAGACGCTTGTTTAATCGACCCCCCACTTATGCCTCTGGTCGGCAGAATAGCGCCGACGCGCGTTGGTGGACGAGCGTCTGGGATATGATAGTACAGACGCTTGTTCGTTAAGTCGTCTCTAACTAGCTGGTGAATAAATCAACTTTTCACATAGTGTGGTCTCGAGCGAGTCTTGGCCGTCGGTGAGAGCTGACGCTGGGGCTTCCCCAGGTCTGCCTCAATGGCGGGCTGTCGGAGCGCCACGGTTGTGGGAAGACGCGTTCGCCACCATCCGCGACGCAAGGCGGTTCGTGTACATCTCGGGGTGGTCCGTGAACACGGAGATCATGCTTGTGCGCAACGCTGACATTCGGGCTGTGGCGAGGGCGTCATGATGGGCGAGCTGCTGAAGCGGAAGCCTGATGAAGTGGTGGACGAGGGCGACACGCTGGCCGTCGAGCACCCTCGTGCTGGACTCCGTCCTAGCGCGAGAAGCGGTGCGAGCATGCGCCCTCGTCTGCCGCTGGCGGCGTGGCGCATACTCTGGAGGGTCCGTCCCTCTCTACGGTATGTCTGGACGAGCGTGAGATCGATCTCCGTCTCCGTGGGTGCTCGGGGCATGCAGGACGGTACCGGCGTGCACCTCTGGATCCGTGGGTGCTCGTCAGCTAGTTTGTTCATTCGCAGATGTGGCAGGAGCAATGTCACATACTCACATCACATGCGCTACTTATGAACACACAGGTTCCTGTACAAAGATTGCAAGCTGAGTATGAAACCGAGCTCCCTGGTTTGACTTTGAGCTGCCTCTTTTATCGCTGACCGATGTTTCCTCACATTGGCAACCATGCTGAAATCAGGAAGTAGCCCATTCCCATGGATGCCTCCAAATTGGGATGTGGATAACATTAGCAACCATGCCGAAATCAGGAAGTAGCCCATTCCCATGGATGCAACCAAGAAGGCGAGAACCATCGTTGTCTTCTACATAAGCTGCAGGCAATAGCATATTGCAAATTGGCATGTGGATAACATTAACAACCATGCCGAAATCAGAAAGTAGCCCATTCCATGGATGCAACCAAGAACCATTGTTTTCTTCTAACTACACTGCAGGGCATATTATATTGCAAATTGGCATGTGGAGAGACATCCTGACAGCCAGACACTTGCTAAAGATGTCATGTTTCCTCTTTCGGAAAAATTCAGTATGAACTCTTTCGGTTGGTGGATGTTTCTTTTCTTGACTATAAGCATCATTTGGTCCTTTTAGCAAGTGGGAAGGACTAATCTTACTTTTGAGATCTTGCAATTATAATAAAAAAAACAATAGTTTTGCGGCGGTGGTCATCTGAGCACAGGACGGGTCATCACGTGCAGGAAATCATCATGTCAGCGAAACGAAATGCAGTAAGCTTTGGTCAGGCATTGGCTTGGAGTTCGGGTGCTCACCGTCAGCATCGACCAGGCTCCCAACGCATCCGTGGTGGAGGCGCCTGAGACCTCACGTGGCCACGCGGCCAGCTCACCCGCCCACAGCGTACGTCCATGTCCTCGCGCGCCGGTGCCACGCCCACCGGCCTCCGCCTTCGTCCCCAGCCGCACGCGTGCGTGCTCCCGACGGCAGCCTTGATCGATGTCTACGGCTGCGGGCGACGGAACGGGTCCGCACCACCGACGCCATCACCGGCGGCGGCGGCGCGCCCCCTGGTGGCGCCCAAGGGCTCCGATTCCCTGCTGCGGTGGCACGTCCGTGGGGAGCGGCTTCTGCTGTGCGGCGTAGGGGCTTGGAGAACGAGGAGGTGAGGCAGAGGGAGTAGAACAGAGAGGGCAGTAGAGAGGAACGACGTCGTCCTCGTCGGTAGGACGAAGAAAGCCGATGGCCGGACCCACCTGTAAGCGAGAGAAGGAAAAACGGGTCGACAGCCATGTTGGGTCGAGCGGCGCATGCGGTGATGCCCGAGCAGGCCGAGAGAAAGGGAGCCCGGCCCAAGCAAAAGGAACGGGGCGGGCCAAGAAGGAGGAGAGAGAAGTGAAGTGGGTTTTGGCCTTGTAGCACAATATAGAGTTTTCTCTTTTAATTTCAATTTGATTTTGAAACTCTTTTCAAAAGGCTTTTCAACTCAAATAATTCAAACACTTCACCAAGCAATAAAATATGCAGGAAAACAAGAATGCAGCAATCAAATATTTTATCCTATATTGATTTGAAACTTTATATTTTAGAAAATATTATTTTCCTTAGACTAAATCGGACAAAGCGTCAATTAATCCTAATAAATTCAAGAAATATTTTGAAACAACTAACTAATTAAAATTTTGAACTGTTTAACTTAATGAAAATTTTTAAAATTATAGCAAAGCTATTTATTTATTTATTATTTAAAATATTCGCATCCCTCATCTTGAGATTGAGAGTTTCTAGGAAATTGAAGCAAGTTGAAAAGTTGTACTTAGGTAAGAGAAATCAGCGGAACAATAAAGATCAGATGGTTGACCTAGCTTGTTACTGTACAGTCATATGGTTTACCTACTTGTGGGAAAAAAAAAAGGAAGGGATACTTACATGTAGCCATACGTACACAGAGAAGAAAATGAGGAAGTGAAAATAATAAACGTACTAACTGAAGGCATGTAGCCATACACGGAGGGAGGACTTATCATCCGCCTTGCATCTCTGCCTATAGACATACATGTTGCATTATTAATCAAGATAAGCAACAAACAAGTGCTGACTAGTCTATGACAGACACGTAGAGCAAATATGAGAGCCACCCCGCCCGTTAGAGGCCGGCAAAGCGGCAGCTTCTCTGCTTAATTTGCCACCATCTAGTGGTCTTGTGTGCCTCTGTGACTGTGAACCATGATGTACTGCACTTGATTGCATTGCCAGCACTCAACTTTTGGCGTGCTAGCTTGTTTGGTCTCACTATATATTGGCTGGCCGCTTGGGTTGTTGCCTCCCCATAATGGGACTAGTAATTCGGAAAGTGAAGCGGCCATTGGTTAACCGTTAACTCATGGCTTCTGTGTTCGGATGCATTCAGTTCCACACACGATGGCATGCACTTCCCACCTACATCATCATACGGTGATGGAGTCCGAGCAGAAATGCATGACAAGACGACCAAAAATATCACCTACAGGGCCACGCATATGAACTCTCTTATATATAGGTTTACGACTTCTTTGATATGTATTTATGCTTCTAGCCATTACGTGCATTCTTCTGCACTTCAATGAGACTTTGGGGAAAGCCAAACCTAGGCCTGCTTTCCAATGCCAAGAACATGCATTCCGAAACATGTGTCGTCGTGGATTATAAAGGGTGTGAGAGATGCGACTGGATAGATTATCAATCAATAAGTTATAGCATTTGCTTTTAGCTATTTGTAAGTTTCCTAGAAAGTTGAGACATTTGGAGAATGTGGACAATGGTGCTTAGAATAAGCATATCTGCTTACATGTGATTTTTCGATCTCAACTATACTCAAGGTCTCCTTTTGATGGTCTGTGCTGCTTGGGCTATGAGCTGCATTTATGCTGCTTTCTGCCTATACTACAGTTGGCTTCGCACACAAAATTTAATTATTGACCTCCAAATATAGTTAGTATGCTTTGGTCATCTAAATATGTCATGCTTTGCTCATCTAAATATAGCCAGTATGCTTTGACATCCAAAACCTGATTATTGACCTCCAAATATAGTCAGTATGCTCTAGCTTAAAAGTTTCAGTTGTCTACAGCATGCTTTGGTAATCTAAATATGTTGTTTTTTGTTGCCTACCTTTTATGTGAGATGTTTGTATGGTCATTTTGAGGCAAATATGTTTGTATGGTCTCATTTTGAGGCAGATTGTATAGTCTCTTCATGGGTTGGAGCAGTTAGCATCTGGACTACTACAACCTGTATCAACCTAAGTAATATTTCTCTTCATATATAGACCATTGGTTCTTATATTAGCTCGGAATCAACTAATGATGACAATGCCGTGGATGGCCACGATGAAGACAATCTCAATGACACAAACAGAGCTGCATTGGAAACAGGGAACTACCATAGTGGATACCATGCTTGAAGGTGATGTGTTCGTCGTAGTGGCTGTTGCTAGTTGCCACTTCTAACCTTTAGGTAGTGAAGGTTCAACTAAGAAGTTGGTGATGTGTTCGTCGTAGTGGCTGTTGCTAGTTGCCACTTCTAACCTTTAGATAGTGAAGGTTCAACTAAGAAGTTGATGACAGCTTTTAGGTAGAGTAATCAACTAGTGGATGCTTTTGTGACCTATGGTCATCTTAATTATGTAGTTGTGGTTGCAAGACCTATGGACATCTTAATTATGTGTAGTTGTGGATGCAACACTTATGGGCATCTTAATTGTGACTGTTCATGCCAACTGTGGCATCTAATCTATGTGTATGGCATCTGGATGATGAGAAATCGATATATTTGTCGACACCTAATTCTGTGTGTGCATGTACTACTGGATGCGTTTATGAAATAATATCATGTTTGTGCACATGTTAGTTGTTACGTTGTTCATCTTTTTCCATTGTAAAAGCATGCCAATAACATATGGCTTGGACACAAATCAAGTGTCACACTTGAATATGCATGTTTTCAGAAATATATATAATGAGTGTGTATTGTGTGTACAGACATGTCTAGTTCAACTTTTTACTAGCGCCCCGTTTCTATAATTGGAATTCTCCACCTTCGACGCTGCGCGCACGCCTCCTGTTCGACGCAATGGCTTACCGACGCAAGACCAAACGAGGCCCCTGCAGAGTGCGGAGGGAGCCGTTCCGCGGCCGCGCACTCCGGGACGCCGTCGAGCACCCTCGTGCTGGGCTCCGTCCCAGCGCGAGAAGCTGTGCGGGCATGCGCCCTCGTCTGCCGCTGGCGCATACTCTGGAGGGTCCGTCCCTCTCCTGCGCCTCGGACGCCCCGGCGCTACTCTATGTCTGGACGAGCGTGAGATCGATCTCCGTCTCCGTGGATTCTCGCAGCAGGACGGTACGTGCGGCGACCTCTGGATCCGGCATTGTTTGATGTGCCGCGGGTACAGGTCTGCAAGCCCGCCTCTGTTCTGATTTCTGAAGAGCGTGTTGAAGTAGCCTTGTCCCAACTCCTTGTCAGACTAGAGATTGATGGTCTCGCTTTTGGAGAAATAAAGCTTTCTTGATTATTCAAGCCGCCTGGTGTTGAAGGATCTGAAGATTACCAATTGCCAGATCACTGCTGATAAGGTCTCCTGTCCAGATCCTTGAAACATCTTCAAATCACATGGTGTCAACTCTGTTGGCAACTTATCCCGACTCACACATTTCTGCTGAGTCTGATCTCATTACAGATAGATGACAATGTTGGAGAAAGTCCTATTCCTGAAAGCATGCCGCCATTGGAAACAATGAGGACGAAATTGTGACATGTGTTTCATATATTATATTATAATGCCTATGGTAGAAGAAATGATGTCTGTTTTCTTCTTGGTGGTTTGTCCAAGTGTCACATGTTTGGAACTGAATACTTCCTCTGAAATGGTATGGTTACACAGCTAAACTTCATTTCAGCTTGCTACTCAAATTCAGAATCATCTAATTTTGTTATCATAAACAAAATCGTTTTAACTTGAATTGCTATGTTCCCATTTGCACAGGTTACATTCAAAAGGGATCTGAGATGTTGCCCTACATTTATTGATCGAAAAACTTTGCTACCAAGAACTTCTGTTTGGTAGCCGACCTGCATGCACTACTTTGCTCACTCAAATACACAACAATTCTCGAGAATCACGTTCTTCAACTCTATAAGGTAAACATGCCTCATCACTATTTGTGTTGCCTTTCTTAATCCATGATGCACGATTGATTTTCAAAGCATTTTATTTGCTGCCGAGACCCAAAGCAGCAGTCTGAAAGGGAGGCAACAATATTACGGAACAGTCACTTAACAACTTAAGATACTTGATGTTAGATGTCGAATAATCAATGATACTATTTGTTAAAGTAAAGCATCTCAATATATTTCAAGGCACACAATTCT
Organism: Themeda triandra; assembly: GCA_018135685.1. Lineage (NCBI taxonomy): Eukaryota > Viridiplantae > Streptophyta > Magnoliopsida > Poales > Poaceae > Themeda > Themeda triandra. Next base: position 280,890 of record JAENPR010000103.1, read on the forward strand.
CCATCTCGGTATCTGCAGTAGCGCACCCAGCTGGTTATTAGTTGATCAGTTATGTGAATCCCACATCCATTGCAAAAACAATGAAGGCAAAACAAACAAGTATTTTGCAGCTTCGTTAATCATGTCAATACAGCAAATACGCACCATGATAATTAATGGGTGACACATACATTGTATTACAGTCGTCACGCACAAGCACACAATACTCCAAATTACACAGGATAAAATACATGGGTACATATATAAAAATACACTGAAGCATGCATAAAAGCACATCAGCTCACATTCAATCTTCAGGCACTGGAATCACACTCTTTGTTGTTTTCCACTTCGACTTGTCTTATTACGTCCATAGTCCTAAAAAGTTCTTCATCCTCAGCTTTGATGTGTTCCACGAGCCTAGAATGACCATGGATCACAACACGGAGCTCATTGCTATGGCTGACAATATCCAGATCCCCAAGCTTGGGAAGTGCCGACTCATGTATCTCCAACCTGTTGAGTGTCTCCTCATGCACTGTCAATTCTTCGAGGCTGCGAAACCCGTCCTTGAAGATAAGCTGTCTGAAAGAATTGTTGGTTATTTCAAGGGTGGAAAGGAACTGTAGGCGTCCAAGGTGGTTGATGAATTCCTGTGACACCATTGTTTCCATAAGCCTCAGCTTCTTGAGGTTTGGGAGGCGATTGCGGACTTCCATCTCAGGGATGCCATTTTGTGGAACATCAAGCTTCCCGACCAGTTCCATTGCCTTGAGACGTTGGAGGTTGGACGCAGTGAATACTTCTGAGGGAATAACAGGAGCTTTTATGATTAGGACGACAAGGTACTTGAGAATGGCTACTGCTTTTACCAAGGCAGCCTTGTTCTTGCGGTTGGTGAAGATGTCCTGGCTGCCCTGACTCTCACCGTGCCGGATGTGCAAGTACAAGAGGCGGACCATGTGGGTGAATGTCTTGCTGCCCCAGGCATGGGCGTCATCATAGTCAGGCTTTATGCTGTTGAGTGTCTGCAGATTCTTCAAGTCACCAACATGATTAGGCAAGATAAGACGGTCGCCCAGCACATGACGGAGTGTCTGAATCCTCCAGAACCCATCTGGAAGGCTTCGGACCATGGTGCCTCGGACATCAAGAGTTTGGAGGTTGCACAGCCTGACAATTGATGATGGGATCTTCTCCAAGGAGCAGAAGGTAACTCGGATGTATTGCAGGTTCACAACATTGCCGATTTCAGTGGGAAGCTCCTTGTCCACCTCAAGGCCGTTGAAATGGATGACACGGAGGAACCTTGAATTCTGTAGCAGGTCCTGCACACAAGACATGGCTTGCCTTTTCTTTTTATTGCACCCTCTAACTGAGGAACCAGGGCAGAACCTGACTGGGTACAGGCAACGCCCATCTCCATTTTCATTTGGTGGCTTCTCGCCAACTTGTGGATCCTCTTGTTCTGCCTCAAAATTTGACAGGATGGCTCGCAGCTTGGGCAGGGGGCGTGACAAAGCTGCATACTTGTCTTTGTGATTCTGGAGCGACAAGCGTCGGGCATCTGACAAAGCTGGGATGTCATCACCACTGTGGATCTCCACAAAGCATTGCTCTTGTGCTTCAAGCTGCAGGAAAGTGTGTACTTTGCTCTGAACAGCTACACGCACATTCCCAGGAATATCATAGCCCACTGGTGCCAAGTTCACAAGGCGCCTATCTATCAGCTCCTTCAGGTACTGCTCCCCTACTTTCTCCACTGTTGTGGCCTTTGGTACCAGGAAGCCCTCTGCCATCCACATGCACACAATGTTCCTTGCCCTGATAAAAGTATTCACCGGCAATGCAGCAAAGTAGAGGAGGCAAGATTTCAGATCATAATGAAGGTCATCGAAACAGAGGGATAAAATCTTATCAATCTGCTTTGACTGCATCTTCTTCAGGTGCTCAAACACTGTGTTCCATTCATTAGGGTACTCCTTGGTCCGCAGAAGGCCTGACAGAAGAACTACCGCCAGTGGCAACCCTTTTGTGTTATCCCAAATCCTCTCTCTATATATTTCTATTGCTTCACCAGGAAGTTCATTTCTGCCATATGTTACGAAGGTTTCCTTGAACAGATTGATGACTACTTCTTCCTCATCAAATCTTTTAACCACAATTGGAATTTCTTTATATGGAGGAGGTGGTGTATCTGGTCGACTATGTGAAATCCTCACTATTCTGCTGCCAACATTGACATCCACATCCTTGCGGTTGGGGAGCATAGCAAAAATGCGATTCCACTCTGAGTTACTGAGCTCAGCATCTATCACCAACAGATACTTCTTTCCTTCCAATATCTCATGCAGTTTCCTTTCAATATCGTCCTTGGAACATTCTTCTCCATGTGTAATGCGTCCGATGATTATCTTGAGGACATCAGAGGCACTAAGATTTGGCCCAAAGCTCACCCACTCATTGATGTCAAAATGAGACAGGGTCTGCCTCTTGTCGTATAAAAGGTCCTCACCAGCTTTGTCTTGCCGACTCCAGTTTCCCCAGTCACGGTGATCACACTTTGATCATTTACACCGCTTTTATAAAGATAAAACTTAAGATCGTGCACCAGTTTTTTTCGACCCACTAGTGGCAGCACCACGTCGTCCCTGTTCTCATAATTTTTCAGCGTTAATCATGAGATAGGTTGATAATTGCGAATACTACTAAAAAACTCTACATCAACAGCAAAAATGCTATATCAATGTAGCAAGAAGACATCAGACACGATTCTAATCAACAGTCAAATTTGATGCCCCGGATCTACCGAATTTATAAGAGAAGGGCATATGTTCTTCAGATATGTAATCCATTTACATCCCATGCCAATTAAATCATTCATGGTCCATATGCATCCTTGTCAAAAAGGCACACCACAACATTTTCACATACAATTTTCATCAACGGTAACACACAACACATATTTATGACACTTCATAAAATAAAAAGAGTATAGTGTACTAGTGGTCCTTAAACTAGTGACTGTGTTCATCCTGGTCACTAAACTCATAAATCGCTATTTTAGGTTCTCAAACTTGTTTAACTATGTCATTTCGGTCCCTAAACTTACAAATTGTCTCTTTATGTCCTTAAATTTTTTTTCATTAGTGTCATTCTAGTCACACTGGTCATTAAACTCGTAAATCACTATTTTAGGTTCTCGAACTTGTTTAAATGAGCAATTTGCAAGTTTTAGGACTGGGATCACATAACCCAACAAGTTTAAGGATCTAAACGGGTTGTTTGTGAGTTTAGATACTAGAATGACACATCTGAACAAGTTGATGACCTAAAGAGATGATTTGCGAGCTTAGAGACAACACTAACATAGCCAAATAAGTTTGAGGACCTCCCGTGAATTTTACTCTTATAAAAATGTCTATGATTGTTATTTGAGTTTTTGGCATATTATATAGGCTCAACCATCTAGTCATGCATGACATGTAAGGCAATGGGTGGGAGGTTTAGTATACCATACTGCTAGGCCCTGCCCTTATTATATTAAGCAATAAAAAGAACTCATTCTCATAAGTGCAAAAATTTGTCAAAAACTAGGAACTAAGATCCTATAAGTTCCTGTCAAAAACAAAAATGGGACTGGGAACTCCTTAACAAATAGCAATAAATATAATGGATGTTCTTGTGTTATTTTTGATAGATTAAGTACACTAATGTCACTTAGTGAGAGTGGTTCGATAGGCTAAATATAGTAATTATGCTTAGCTTTTGACTCATTGAAAATAGTAATTATGTTTTGTGTTTTTGATAGATATAAAATAATAATAATGCTTAATTATGATAGTTTGAAAATAGTAATTGCACTTAATGAAGGATGGTTAGTTAGAAAATAGTAATTGCATTTAGTGAGGGATGGTTAGTTATATGGATACCTTATGGCTTTGGTACAGTGGAAACAGTAATTGCATTTAGTGAGGGATGGTTAGTTATAAGGTAAATTTATTAGTGGTTTGTCCACCAAGGTAAATTGAGTAATAACAAATGTTATAAAGCCTCAAGGAAATTATTGAACCGCCAACTATATTTTTTTCCTTAAGGGACTCAAACCTCCAAGAAAATGTTACAACCGCCAATTAAATGTGTCAAAAAAAAGTTTAAAAGCCCTACGACCAGAATGGTTTGAACTATCATAACGCTCAACCTCCGTATGTTGCTACCGTACCCCTACACCTCAAAGTAACTTCCAACTAGATACCTGGTGCATTGGTCTTGTATTCACTCGGTAACTATAATGCATATTTGAGACCATATATAAGCGAATTCTAATGAAAAATGTTTGAAAAGGAAAGTTTTGAATCTCTCCGATTACTGCAACTTTAGTCATTCCTATATCCGGGGCAATTTAAAGAATTCATAGATAATATTAATTTTAGAATAATGATTTCCTTAGTGGTTTACAATAGCACTCAAGGAAATGGTTATTTTCCTTGGCGGTTCACAACAACATTAAAAAAAATTGCACATTGGTTTAGAGACCAACTTGAACCGCCAAGGATACAAATTACCTTGGCAGTTTACTACATCCTTAATAACGATTATTGATTTTAGCACTCAAGGAAATTCTAGACCCCTAGAAATTTATGTTTTCGAGTAGTGAAAACCTTCCATTGGAGCTTGATGGATCAAGCCCATGTACATCGTGACACCACATTACTCGTTGCACATATGAGGAGGTTGACATTTATTATATTTTTTCACCTTAAAACAAGGGTACAGAAAAAATACCTATGTAGGGTTAGTCAATATCCGGTCAATTCCTATATGAAATTAATCTTTTATTGCATCTACCATTTGTTATGGACCCTTACTTGATTTGAATGAAATAAGATTGGACAAAAGTAGCCTTCTACCTCAACATGCAAGCTGTCCACGCCAAATGTCACACCACCCCTAATAGTTTAATTTCAGTATAAACATATAAGCATCGCACTTCAAATCTGAACGATATGTGACATCATCCCCAACTAACAATCCGTCACTAAAAACAATTATTGTTTCCACTATACCAAAAACATAACGTATCCATAGGGGTGGATCGCCAACAAAATTAGATTTCCCTTGCTCTTTATACTTGGCGGCCATTGCTTGACGGTAGCCCCTCACATAACATGTCTTTGGCGGTTTTCATATTTTCCTTGATGGTTTGTGGCCCTCAAGGAAGTTTTTTTGGTGTAGTGTTTGCAGATAATGAGGAGAGGTGGAAGAGATGTGGAAGTGAGGGATAAAAAAATGGGTTGAGAAACTGACGAGGAACCAAAATCAGGGAAAATTTTTCTTCTACGTTCACATTGCAGGAAAAAAAAAAGCTCCACCGGGCACACGCATTGTGAGATTCCGCCAACTCTACCTTTCTTTCACTGCACCACCGCATTTCTGTACTTAAATTAAGTGAAAACTTTACATACCATAATTAACCTAATTAACTATTTATCTTTCAATGATTTTTTTTTTGTCTGTGTATCTTGGTCAACCAAACTTAGTGTGAAAGGGCTACTGAAAACCGTGAACTTCACAAACGTCTTCTATAGAACCACCGCTATAAATATTTACACTGCCACTTCTGTAAATGATTTTTTTTTTTTTGAAATTGAAAACAAAGCTAAGAAAATAGAAATTTTGTTTTATCTGAGGAGGATAGCATGAGGCAGCCAAACACAGTTTTGAGCATTTTCTTTCATTTTCGTGAGAAATCCATGCATTTGCAACCTCAGGAATCAAACTCAGCACCTCAAGACGCACTACACCCCTTATTACTATTACTATCACTTGTGACTATAAACAACAAAAACATTCCCTTAGTAGTTAGTATTCACTCCAGCAGATTTTGACATAAAGATTTAAAACCATAAACGGATTGAAATGAAAATTGTTTCAACTACAATATTTTAGATCTCGTCGAGATCTACAACTTTGCTTTTATTCAGTTTTCCATCCAAGGTCATTTGAGAAATAAAAAAACAAAAATCAATAGTCCAAAAACAAAATTTCTACACAATAAATGATTTTAAATAAAAAAGTTGTCAACTATAGAGTTTTAGTTCTTTTTAAATACTACAACTTTTGTTCAAACCATTTTTCCATCAGAACTCAAAAAAAATAATTTGAATTTTTTTAGTGGTAGTAGGTAAAGAAAAGCGCTAGTATAAATGCATTTTTACTAGTTGTTTCCTTAAGGCTACCATCAGTAGAAATCATGTATCTCGGTTGGTAGTATACTTGTGAAAATAATCAGTAAAAATGAATTCACGCTGGCTGTTCATACCTTGGGCCCACTGTTTCATTTCTAATGGTGTACGTATACATCATGAACTGGCAGATAAAAAGTGAAGTTGTATGGATTCTCTCTCTAGAGAGAGAAAACAAACATGGATGAAACTATGTCTCACACAATCAATACACATCCGTAGAAAAGGCAGTTCGATATACACAACAGATGCTAACATGTGAATAGGGTTGGAAAGAAGCACTTACATCTTTTCTGAAATAGGTGACGTGGAGCTGGATGGCCTCCAAATTGATCCTAGCGTATTAGACTCTCCCAACCTGTATCTGTCCTTGTTCACAATGATTGCCTCCAGCCTTGCATTGATCAACCTGATCCTGCTGGAGAGGTCGCGCCGGACCACAACTTGAGTGGTAAAACTGGCAAAGAAACTCAAGATGGTACGGCTCCAGCTAGGGAATCTACAGAAAAAATAAGCATATCATTAGTTCATTGATGATGTTTAAATCTCTTTCTATCCGTGGCATCCGGATAATTAAATCTAGAAATCAAATCAAGAGTCATGACCTTTCCACGTATTCCCCCTCAAAAAAAAAAAAACCTTTCCACGTATCTTTCGCAATCACAGTATAAACTACATACTCATAAATGTGTGCGCACTCACCCTTATACGAATGGTACACAGATACACACTCTACCCTAATGAACATTTTGGAGAGACTAACAATAAATAAGGTGGGCACACTAATACTACGAAACAATTACACTACTGCACATATGATTTTTAGAAGACAAATGAAATGTCCATATCATGCGCTTGGATCTAGTTACTGGGCTTTGAACGGGCTCGCGGTGGGCTCATAGATTTTTTTTTGTTTTTTTATCGATTAATCAGGTAGGCATTGTAAAGTGTCTGCCTCCTTTAATCGATTACTGGAGGTGGACAAACCGCCTCAGTAGTTCACGTATTTGCCGTGGCCTTTGAATGGCGACAATTGGGGTTGCCCGCCACCATTAATCTAATTTGACCTTCTCTAGTAAGATTTATACAATAGTGTTAATAGAGATGGATTCCTATACCTGTCTTTGTAAATCTTATTTGAAATTGGGAAAATAAATCCGAGTGAGCCCATCAACTAGGCCCACCGAGACCGGTCGATCGGTGATGGCACCGATGTTATTCGGTCTATCTATCTCATGCTCGAGTGAATTCTAGGTTTGTTTCACTCGAGTGACAGCAGACAATATTTCACTTGAATTTTGGAATTAAATAGCCCCGAGTGAAAAGATATCACATGCACACCCGATTCAATACAACCCAAGCAATTGTTGTCAAAAAAAAAAAATAGGCCAAACAAAATGACGATTGTTTGGGCATGCAGGACCGGGTCACTCCATGTGCGCCGCGAGAATATGATAACAACAACCTGATCACTTCATTTTTTTCAGAAAAAATAATAGTAAAAATACTAAATAAAAACTTCAGATCTTTAACTAAGAAGATAATTAAATGGGAAAAATAAAAAATCCAAGCAAATTAATCAGATATTTTTCTATGAAAGAAAAATATGAAGACATTCAATTGGGAAATATAAAAAAACAACATAAATTAATCAGATGTTTTTCTATGGAAGGAAAATATGAAAATATTCAAATGGGAAGAAATACAAAAATACAAACAAATTAGCAAATGAAAATTTAAACAAACCCAAAATTTGCACCATTGAAAAGTGTAATTTACATTAACAAGAACAATGTAAGAAGAGTATATGGTGGGTGTAATATGCCCTTACTAAATATGGTTCAATTAAATGCAATATACTGTTACTAAAGAAATATAGGCCTTGTTTAGATTGCAAAAAATTTCAACCTGATAAATAGTAACTCTTTTGTCTTATTTAAAAAATATTGTCCAATCGTCGACCAACTAGGCTCAAAAGATTCATCTCGTGATTTTAAACTAAACTGTGTAATTAGTTATTTTTTTTACCTACATTTAATGCTTCATATATAAGTCTAAAAATTGATGTGATGGAGAGAGAGTGAAAAATTTTGGAATTTAGAGGCAATCTAAACAAGGCCATAGTTACATGCAGATGGGGGCTAGTAATGCAAAAGTAGCGGAGAGGGAGCGTGTCAGAGTGGAGAGATCGGGAGTGGGTCAGAGAGCGCAGATGGCCGGATCGTTGCATGCCGGCATGCATCAGCGGGGGCGACAGCAATGGCTCATAAAGTTAGACAAAGATCAAAGATAAGAAACCAGACGGACCAGATTGCAAGAGAGATAGATCCAATGGCAAAAGTGACGGGAAAGAAGAATTCACTCGAGTGAATTTTAGCTTTCCCCTAAAAGTGATTTAATAATATGTTTGCTTTGGGTTTGTCTTCTATTGCTAATCATGTTTTAAAAATCAACAAAGTCTTATTATATCTAGATAATAATCATGATATACCTCTTAAAAAGGAACAAAACAAAGAAGACTATAGGTGGTTACGTACCTTGAGAGATCAATTTGGACAAAGTACTGGTCCACGGCGTCCTCGGCGTCGAAGACGGCGTCGCGGGTCTGCTGCAGCCACACCTTGATGAGCTCGTTGGGCTGCACGCGTCGCGACGGCTGGACGTCGCGCAGGAAGGCCTGCATCCACATGAGCTTGTCTCGGAGGCTCCGGATGTCCTCGTTCACGGCCACCAGCGTCCGCGCCTCCCTAGCCGCCACCTGCTGCAGCTTCCATAGCATCGACCCCACGATGGCCTCAGCCATTTTGGCTTAATTATTGGCTTGCTTTTCTAGATGACGATTGGGGTTGCCTTTAGCTTAATTATTTACTCTCCATATTGGCAGGCTCATCATCTGTCTGCTCTCTCTCCTTTACCTACCAATTTGGAGGGGGTCATCCGTCATCATCAGTGTATAATTTCTGAAGGAGGAGGTGAGCATGTATATTTATGCACACGCACCAGCACTGCACGCCAATCTCTAGCTTTGTCGAAGGATTACGCCCTTCCATTGGCACTTCGATTGAGTAGCTGTGACGGCAAGAATCGGGATTTGTTCTTGACGTCATGGAATAAGCCTGCAATAGTTCAGAGAGGATTCCTTTTGAGTAATCAGTCTCTTTCAGCAAGGAACAAGTCCAGTTTCCAGCTGTTAGAGCATCCACTTTAAAAGGTTTTGTTTCCTGTTAGAGCATCCATTGCTTTAATAAGTACATTTATCATTACCGGTTTCACACTAGTCCTCTCACATCCTTTGTGAAGTTTCCAGCTGTTAGAACATCCATTAATTTAAAAAAAGTGAGTGTTGTTTCCTGTTAGAGCATCCATTACTTTAACAAGTATTTATCATTGCCGGTTTCAAACTGCCATCTGACAGGGATTGGAAACCGGTGACCTTAAGCATCACCCATAGTGTCTTTACTCTCTTAGACTGTCTCCATCAAAGGAGAGGCAGATACACGATGCATTCCCTCATTTGCCTCAAGCACAGGAAGAGAGTCACGCACCTAAACTTGTGCTATTTCCAACAGCAGACTCAAAAGGAAAAAAAGATTCCCTAGCAGTGCCGTCCGCTCCCCCCACACCTGCTATGGGCCCACCACTATATGCACGGGAGCTTTGCATCTAGGGGAGAGAGAGGATGCATATATGGCTCCCCGTTCTTCCGGTACCAAGAATACATTGTCTGACTGCCTCTTCTGTTGGAGTCTAATTTTAGCACCTAAAACAACTGTGCATGATCTATTTTGCTTTTGCCTCCTGCTTTGCATGAGCTGTTGGAGACAACCTTATTAGGTACTCCCTCCATACCCATAAAACAAGTCATTTAGGACATCAACACGGTCTTCAAAACACAAATTTGGCTTCTTATTTTATTTCTATAAAAATATTTATCAAAAAATGTTATATGTATACTTTTATAAAACTATTTTGAAGACAAATCCATTCACATAATTTTCCTATTTTCAAGCTCACGTTAGTCAACACTGTTAGTCGAAGCTCACGTTTATGAATCTTGTATTGTATATTTGAAACTCTAAGTATCCCAAATGAAAAAGCTACTCTCTTCATCCCAAAATAAGTGTCGTTTTGTGTTTTCGTGTCACAAGTTTGACTTAATTTATAGATAATATGTGTAACATTTATATTTTCAAATAATTTTATTAAAAAACTAGACTTAAAGATCTTTCTGATCACACTAATCACTTAACATAAACATTAATATATTTTAATATATAATTGTCGGTAGGTTTCTTGGGAAGCAAGAACGACACTTATTTTGGGACGGAGGGAGTACAAAGCTACATAGTCTGTTGAATTTGTTTCCATCAGGAATAGTTTAGATCACAAATTTTTTTGAGGGCAGTCTGATATAACATTTTGAGTATCTGAACTTCTAAACCATTTGAAATGAAAAAATTGTCGACTAAAAGGTTGAGATCTCATTGAACTCTACTTTGGTATAAAGTTTGTCTTCATATGAGTGTCTTCATATGACTTCGTACTATTTTTTTGTTTTGATAGTGTACTAGTATCGTGCCCGTGCGTTGCTACGGGATAACAAAACGTTTCTACTAAAAATAGATAGATCACATGATAAGATAATAATATTATAAAATTAAATATTGACATTAAAATGACATTTAATCAAAAAGAAAATTTCATGAAATTAATACAGTCATGGAGAGCACGGTGTCGCAGGGTCCCAACCTCTACCGTATAGACATTTCCGTGATGTGACTAAGATCGGCATGAAGAAATCTCCAACATCCATTTCTTTCACGCATTAATAAATCCATGAATAGATTCATGCCCGTGCATTGCTACGAGATTAGAATTTGATTGCAACAAGATTATAATTCTTTTCAATGTGTGTTTTGGAGCGCTCAAGGCATTATACATTACAACAATACCACAACAACTTTGTTTGGCTAATCTATGAGCATCTAATTTAAATATTCATTAATAAATCATGGAAAGACAAGACCAATTAATCAAAACTTACAAGTGGGAAATATATCTGGTTTCAAAATAAAAAAAGTGTCATCAGAACCAGCACAAGGAACACACATAAATGAAAATGCACAAACACATGAGTGACGTACATCCATAATACCGTTGATCACAGTGTCCAACTTCAAGGCGATAAGCGCTTGCAACAGCCGAATAGGGCTCTTCACATCATATACGACTCCTTTGCCTTGTGATACTGAATCCTTCTTGCACAAAGCTGAGGTAAAATCATATATCTGGTATGACAGACAAGTACTTGTCTAAGATCAAAATGAGGCCACCTGTCACGAGGCAGACAAACAAATCCCAATTATAGTTTTGTTTCATTACTATAAAATTGTTTTAGACAAAAAGTTCCCCCTGCTTTTATATTGCAAAAAGCAAACACGAGTTCACGGTTCGTACAGTGCTTCAAGCACAGCCCTCATAGGGTATAGCAGACTCAACTGAGTCGCTCAAATTCAAATTAAAAACCGAAATGTTCACAAACAACCAAGAACTCCTGTTATCCCAGCACCGCGTCCTTCCCAGATCAGCGATTCTTGCATCCTCCGAAGACGCAGCCGATAGATCCGCCGACAACTCCTCCCTCCAAGTGAGTTGCGATGGTTGCCTGGACAGAATTTCCAACTTGATGATTAGGCCTTCCAGCCGCACACCAACTCCCTCCTCATACAGTATACTTAGAATGTGATAGGAATGATTAGCAAAAATGTCAGTCATCACCCGACTGGCCAAATGGCTGTTTATACAGTCGTACCCCCATTCTTTCTAAGTTGGCTTGAATGAAATTGTCAAATAATCTGCTGCAGAAGACCTCTTAGGCTCCATCAATATTCTCCTTTCAGCTTCAATCTTAGATATACTGTTTGAAATAATGAAAATAACTTTCACCCAAAATATTTCTACTGAGTCTAGAAAAAATATAGTATAAGATGCTTCAAGCCATATGAAATCACCGCGAGATAGGATTTCAGTATAATATAATCAGATAGCAAAAAAATGATACCTAAAGGAACAGGAGCAATCCATCAAGGAGAAAGTCTGAAATAAACAACGAATAAATAAAATAATCTATTTAATGAATACAATAAAGGAATTGATCATAGTTTCTCATCTGAATGTACTCCGTAGAAGCTAAACTAAACTGATCAGAAGAAACTGACCTTTAGAATCACTGGATGACCTACATAATGATCACAGAAGCTCTGCAACAAATTTTGGCAGCTGCCAGGTTGTCAAAAAAAGATTGATACACTCTGGTGGCTATTTGAACGTCATCAGACAAGGGTGTCACAATGGTACAAAAATTGGAAGAAAGGAAAAGCTCAACTTAAATTTGTTCTTTTCCAGTTCTGAGTCCCTTCTCTCCTCTCGCTTCTCACCTGGATGTTGAAGCGCAACCAAATACAGGCTATGGTCAGCAACCAACCCTCCTTCCATTTACTCAATATCTTCACTGTCAATCCATTCTTCATAGATGCCAACAACGATTCTTTGCTGATACACTCTGGTGGCTGCCGAGGAACATATAGATGACAGCATCGGTTAGCAAACAACGATTCTTTGCTGATACACTCTGGTGGCTGTCAAGGAACATATAGATGACAGCATCGGTTTGTTAAGGCTCATGGTAGAGTGCCACCTCCACATATGGCCCAATCCCTGAAAGAAAAGTTACATTCAGGCTTCCAAAGAGAAATGTATGAATCAATGCACGAATCAGTGCTGACATTTGCAGGCACAATACCAACTTCCGAAGAGCTAAGCACCTTCTACTTGATTTTGGCATAGCAAGGCATGGCGGCATTCTCCACTTCGTGGGCTCAACTTTCTTTTTGACAGTATTAACTGAAATTGCAGACCACCTTTGACACCTGAGTTATCAACTGAACCACATAGCAAATGTGAGAATCTTAGTAATAAATCTGACACACATATATTAAGAATATTGCTATTTTGCTCATACATTAAGAATATTGCCATTTTCTTCATAGTACAATCACTGTTAGTGGCTCCTGCCTTGGATTTTATCTGGGGTCTGGGTTGTCAACATTGGCATTGTCAAGAACAGTCAAGATTATCAAGAACAGGATAAAAAAATAATCTTAAAAAATCTTGAGGCAAAGAGTCTGTAAAACTCTGCATGGTGACATACTCATAACCGAGGCGTTGCCATCGCCGCCAGAATTCTCAGGTTGATTTTTATATGCCATATTTTACTGAAATTATCCTCTGTCAAAAAAGACTAAAACACAGAATTCCGCCATCATGTATGAGTTATGACATGACAACATCTTGTTTACCTTCCCATCAACGATGCTCCAAATGCCGCCACCACCCTCTTCGATTACGTCAGAGCATGAATAGTCAATAGACAACTTAAATGGTGGGTTTTCAAAGTCTACACTTACACAGGCACAAAATCCGCCATGCCATTAGATTAGATGAATCACATTTGCGTATTGTTCTTTTACAATTCATACTTCATAGTCTACTTGAATATTACCAGCACATTTGTATTCTTTAGATTAGATACTTAAAATTTTATTCCTAGTCTACTTGAATACTACCAGTGCAATTTAATTCCTGAAAAAATCTAGACTTTGATGATAGAAGGAGCCAGGAAACATAACATTTCAGTTCACTCATATCTCGCATATTCATGTTGCCATGAACGAATATCACCTTCAGAGCCCAACAAATGTTATTTGAGGTTCTCTAGACAGAAGAAAATGTCTCAATTTCAGATTCACAACAGCTGAAAATTTGGTCTTCCTACGGCCAGATCGGTGCTCTCTTGGTAAGGAAAAAAACCAGAGTGTTGAACAATCCTGAAATGATACTGCAGTTGCCAATGGAGAAAATAAATCTCTTCGTTTGCCTTATCACTTCTTCGAGATTCAATTGCGACAACAGGTTTCTTGTTGGTGTACAACTATGTCAATATTCCATAATTTTAAGCCGACATCCTCTGTTCCTCCATTCAATCATCCTATGACTAAGTAATCACTGACATATTTCAAAAACTGATAATTCGTTGTGGGAGAAGTATCATACCTAGGGTTTTACATGTCCGAGGCCAGCGCGGCGGCACGGGCGTCATACTGCTCCTGCTGTCACCGGTGATCACGACGCCCTCAGTGCCGCGTCGGTGTCCCCACGTCACTCACGGTTGGTGGTGGCATTGCGGGCTTCATGGCATGGCCGTCCTCAAAAGGGAGCCGTGGCGAGGCTCGGACTGGCGGGGCAGCGGCCGGCGGAACAACGGGGGGCATGCAGGAGGATGGGATGCCGCGCGTGGAATGCACGAAGGCACGACGAAGAGGCTAAGCTTGCTGGCGTTGCGGCGGCAGCCAGGAGTGGGGTGTGGCCGTGGTGGAGGTCGCACGAAGCGAGAATAGCAAGCGCATGGGACCCACCAGGCAGCAGAGAAGAGCGTGATTGGTGGAGGTCCACCTAGGGGCGCATGGATCCGCGGGGAGGATTGGAGGAGCCTCGTATCGCAGGGGCAGACGGTCGTATCGCAAGGGCAGACGGATGGGTGAGCAGAAATTTTTAACGCATGAAAGGATAGTCTTACTTTCTTTCTTTTTATTTGTGAGAGATTTATTTAAACTTGTAGATTTTAATATTATTTTTATAAAAACTAAGTAAAAGTTAGGGTAAAGGTAAAGCTAAGGCCAACTAAATATGGCCGGGACTTTCGGTCTTTCAGTTAGAAAATTACAGGCTTTAGATGGCAGATAGAAGTTTCTTAGCCGAACTAAAAGAATCTGTCTATACAATATCCGGATGTTTTTGTGTAAATGAATAGCCGGCTATTTTGGGGGCCAAAAATAGCCGGATCCCAAACAACAAACAAATAATAACCAAAACTAAACAAATAAACCATTTCAAATTCACCAGATCATAATCAAATGGACCAAATTTAATAGACGAATATATAATACAAAAAACATTATAATAACCAAAACTAAACAAATAAACCATTTCAAATTCATAAACTCATACAGATAACAAAGGCAA
Source organism: Themeda triandra (assembly GCA_018135685.1). Lineage (NCBI taxonomy): Eukaryota > Viridiplantae > Streptophyta > Magnoliopsida > Poales > Poaceae > Themeda > Themeda triandra. The sequence continues at coordinate 296,195 of JAENPR010000103.1, forward strand.
CATATCAAAAACTGACTTACACCCTCTTATAGCTAAATTTACACCACCTTATTACCAAATTTACAATGACTTTTAGTGTAATTTATTAAACAAGGTGATGTAATTTGGGCACAATTGTATATATCAAAGAAAACATATGCCAAATTTTCAAATTATACATATCCTCAATTACAAACTGAAATTTAAACACTCATCCTCGATTAGAAACAAAGAAATATATATATATATATATATATATATATATATATATATATATATATATATATATATATATATATATATATATATATATATATATATATATATATATATATATATATATATATATATATATATATATATATATAGGGAAATTCGATTATACTCTTACGAGTATGTACTCCCATCTCTAAAAATCCATACTAGGTATGTGTCAATACTTGTTTATCCGTTTGAGTATGTTTATATACTCATTTTAAGATACTCCATGTCTTTCTACGCTAAAAAATTTCAAAGGAACAAATATTTTTTGATATATTACTAAAATGCCACTACTGTACTATATAAAATATGTATGACCATATACCCAATGTATGCATGCATACTTGACATATATAACACCCTGGGTACTCTAGTATGACGATATACTTCGTGTATATACACTTCGTTCGGTCATATACACCCTAAATCTAGAGATATAGAGATAGGAGTACATACTCTTAAGAGTACAGAAAACCTGTCCTATATATATATATATATTTTAAAAATTCTATAGAAATTTCAAAAGGGAAAAACAAATTACACAGTGATCCTCAATTACAAAACTGAAATTTACACCAATTTTATTAGCCTAATACAAAACTTACAATAATCAAATTGGTGTAAATAAATTACTACCTTAATGTAAATCAATAACTAAATACAAGTCTAATAAAAAAGAGCATAACAAACCATCAGCCTTATTGTTTTCTGGGCTTGTTTAGGGTACTGTTGATGAGTATACTGCTGAAGAACTTGGGTTGCCGAGGTTCTTAGGGATTTTGCTGCCCGTGTGAAACAAAATCAAGTAATCAATTCAAAGTTCAACATGGAATGTAGTTTGGTTGCTTGGTTTGAATGGACACTACATTCGCTATTGTTCGACAACAACCTAAAGAGGCTGTTCAAGTTATGAAATGCACGAATCAAGTTAGAAGAAGCAAGTAACCTGGAATCCAAAGGTCCTGCATGGATGCAACAGAGCACGCCTCTGTGCCCGCCTCTGAGCCAAATAAATCCAAATACAAATAGTTAGTGTTCTCTATGAAAGCCATAAAACAAATTTCCAAATCATGTAAGGCAGTTAACATATAGTAGTATACTCATCAAAAAATTCAGTTTTATGACTTCTTTGTTTTAGTGTAGGGGATGTTCAAGTCAGCTTCTTTAGTTTTACTTTTACTCTTGTTTATTTCAGATTGAGCAAAATTAAGCAATCTGAATAGCATGAATGAACTGAAAAATGTAGAAAAAGAAGAAACGAACTTGCGAAACCGAAGTTGCTCCATAGCCAAAACAGAGACACGCCTCTTTCGCCCCACAACATCTGAACCTAAGCAAAAAGTATTAGTGAAAATATATCAAATGCAGAAAACAAACTTCCAGATTATATCAATGAAAGGCAGATAGCAGACACAAGGATATATTAGAAACATATGCAATCAAATTAACCATTGATGCCAAATCTTTTCTATGTAGGAGAGATAGTAGATAACATAACTAATTTTCACATGGTACAAATATTCAAGATCCAAATAAACAGATTTTTTCTATGTATGACAAATGACAGAGTTGACATAATTGCAAAATGGGACAAAGAGTGTAGATTCAAGTAGCAAATTCAAATGAACCATAACAAAAATCATTGTTGAATTAAGTTACTGAGCAAAAAATATGTTATTTGTCCTACATAAGAGTGAGCAATACATTCTTATCCAACAATCATTCTTATCCAAAAAAAAAACCAACTCATTCTGCCCAATGAATAAAATCAGGAAAAGGAGCAAAAAATAGACTTGGAATTATAACACTATTTAGTTTCTGAAATAAAATGATCCATCAAAACAACGACACTATCACCACAGCCTACCTCCCCTTCCACACCTTCATCGCATCCTCTGATCAACAAAAATTCAGCAATCACAATTATAGCCACTCGAAAGAACCACACACTCCCTAGTGCAACCATAGCATTCAACACATAACTTATGTTCAGATTGTACACAGTACACTAAGTCACTAACCCCAGGTACCATTTAACTGAACTACTTGGTAGCATTTTAACACATGGGTTCGAGAATGCAAGTAGCAGCTCCCTGTGTACAAAAAAAGGAATCTACTCATGTGAAGTCCAATAAATTTAAATTTTCTATTTATTGATTTTTTTGAGTTTTATTATGATTTTTTAAAGATTCAACTGAAATAAATAAAAAAGAAAAAGACAAAACCACACTGTAGCAAAACTGCCTTTAAAACCACTTTAGGGAGGTAAAATATACGGTTTGAAAAGTTGAGGGAGGTGGTTTGCCTGGTTTTAGAGTTGATGGAGAAAAAATAGACTTTTGTGAAAATTGAGGGAGCAAAAGTAGTATTTCAGGCTAGGCTCAAGCCAATTTTTCTTTTGCAGGCTACGAGATCTATTCTAGGCCTTATTTAGTAAGGTTCGTGGACGAACCAAAACACGTCATGCTCGGGCTAGGCTCGCGAGATGAGTTGGGCCATGCTTAATTTGCTTATTAGGTATACGTGCGAGGCATCCTTTTGTGGTTCAGATTCAGAAGCGTAGCGAGGGAATAGGATAGTGTTGCGTGGTTATATGGACCAGTAAACTAACAATTAGTGGAGGCTTGGACTAGTCATTGCTCTAAAATCTATTTGAATTCTTGTGAACTAAACATTAGTCAACTAGTTGGTAATCCATAGGATCCAAACAGGCCCTAAATCAATCCATCTCATTTGAGAATGGAGGGAGAACTAAATTATGCTTGAAGTACAATTCATGATGTCCTATACAAATAGCTCCCAAACTTCGATAACATTACTATAGGAAACAATACCGAACCGGGCAAAACGATTAACCAAGCCCTCACAACCGCCTCAGATCAAAGGTACGGTAAATGGAGTATTTTCCGAGGTGGTTTAGGCCCTCGCAACCGCCTCAGATCAAAGGTACGGTAAATGGAGTATTTTCCGAGGTGGTTTAATGGTTGCCTGGGTTAATCAAATAAAACATATGAAAAAAGAAAAACCTACACTGGTAGAGAACAGACTTTCGAACCTAGGATTTAGTCCCGGCTAGTTTTTGATCCGGGACTAAAGATTTAGTCCCGGTTGGTAGCTTCAACTGGGATAAAATCCCCTGTCCAAAGGCTCATGCAGTAGTTTTTGCAGGAGGAGAACATGAGAGGGACCTTTAGTCTCGGTTGGTGGCTAAAACCGAGACTAAAGGTCATTCTTTAGTCCCGGTAAATTGTTAGTCTCGGTTGGTAGACTCAGCCGGGGTTAAAAATAGACATCTAGTCTCGGGTCCCATGAACCGGGATGAAAGTGCATGCATGCCTATATCCTTCCTCAACTGGCGCCATTTGCGCCAAGTCTCGATCCAATTCTCACCCATCTCGCCTCCACTTCCCTAGATTGCATCCATTTGCGCCAAGTCTAGATCCAATCCTCACCCATCTCGCCACCACTTCCCTAGATTGCATCGCCGCCGGAGCAATTCCAACGAAAGTGCATGTATGCCTGTATCCTTCCTCAAAGTTTGACTGTAGGCAAGAGCGAGCAGTTTCAATGGCTGAGGAGCTTCGCACATACGGGGCAAGAGCGAGCAATTTCAATGGCTGAGGAGCTTCGCACATACGGAGTAAGCGATATGGATTTACGTGCATAATGTAGTGAGTTTCATTCCCTTCCAATCTTGCTTGCTTTCTAGTTTTACATGATTTGTATATTTATTTAATAAATTTATGTTTGCATTTATCCTTTTCTTTGCAGGTTGGGTGCATCATTTTCCATACGGGGAGCGCTAATGTGCTAGCAGCCTTTTGAAGATAAATCTGATAAAAGGTAAGACAAAGCCCTAAATTGTTGAGCTAACTGATTTTAGCGAGATATAGGTGCTGAATTTGGCACTGAATTTTTTACATTGCCCTTCAACATAGTGCTAGAGACTGAATAATAGACACTGAATATTATAATTTGACTTATCAAAATGTTTGTTTGCAAATATAGATACTTGGAACTGAATGTTCGGTGTTGCTGGCTGGCAAGAACTTGGGTGTCGGTTGCTGGCAAGTTTAGTGGTGATTTTGTATAGAAAAACATGGTTGGAATGTATGTGCTTTTGTATAGGCTAAAAAATATTTTACTTTGTTGTATGAGTTCATAATAAAAATATAATATAATTTTGGCATTGCTTATGTGTTATGTGATATATCATTATTTTGGGATAGCTCATATTACAATTTGTATGAATTGAAAAAGAAACAATAATAGAAAAAAAGAAAGAAAAGAAAAAAAACACCTTTAGTGGTTGCCCCATGGTGTCATGCTTGGCTTGCATTTTAGTCCCGGTTGGTAGTTGAAACCGAGACTAAAGGTCTATTTTTAGTCCTGGTTGCCTAACCGGGACTAAAGGTACCCCCTTTAGTCCCGCATGGCCAATCCCGGTTGGAAAACCGGGACTAAATGGGGTTTCCCAACCGGGACAAAAAGCCGATTCTCTACCAGTGCTAGACAAGCCCAGTGAGCCCCTCCTTGGGGCTTGCCGAGCCCATCCACGAGCCGCCACATATAGGGATATGTGCTACAAATAGCACACACATAGGGAAATTAATTCCTACTCCTATATAGTGTAGTTACTCTCATATGTGTACTCTAGATTTATGGTGTGTATGACCCGACGAAGCATATGTATGTAGACGAAGTATATGGTCAATATCTAGAGTGGTATGTATGTCAAGTATACATAGAGTGTATGGTTATTATTTATTGTATGAACTACGGTAATGATATTAAAATAAAATAATTATTTTTAAAAAAAATGGGTTTGTGATTTGAAGTATGTTAAAGTAAGTATATAAACAACCTCAAACTGGTAGTTGTACGCACAGGGAAGTAGTGTGGTTTATTGAGGATGAGAGTAACTATTCCAACAAACAATGCATGAAACTTTATATATGTGTCAAACAATAAATGAGTATTCACAAAATAAAACAATTCGATATAATAAAGAAGCACGTACATCACTTCTGAGTGACGTGATGTCGAGATGGTTGGCCTCCATGTCGATCCTAACGTAGTAGCTTCTCCGATCTTGTACCTTTCCTTCTTCGCAATGATTCCCTCGAGCCTTGCATTGATCAGTTTAATCCTCCTTGATAGGTCATGTCGAACCTGGACTTGAGTGGTGCAGGTGCCAAAGAAACCGATGATGGCACGACTCCAGCTAGGGTATCTACAAACATAAAAGGACACATATCCTTAGTTGTGGATGATCTTTGAGCAAAGCAACAAATTAAATCAAAGTAAAAAGAAAACTCGACCCGCGGGGGCTAAGACAGCCCACGGGCATTTGTGCTTAAGAAGAAGACCTTCTCACGCAGGTTGAGAAAAATCGCCAAACCCCAGTTCCACCCTGACACAGGGGCACTGTCACCCTGTGAGAATGGGGTGGGGGCATGACAACCTATGTTTTAGTCGTAGGATAGACGAAAGGATTTTTTTAACCCCATGCAGGCGGGTAACGCAAACCCGCGAGGGCTCGAGGATAAATGTATATAAATTCCCCACATCGAGTGATCCAGCGGGAGTTCAAACACATGACCTCCGATAGAGTGCCAACCAAAAGTCCTGAGCAGTTGGTCCTTGGACGTGGTGGCCAAATTAAATCAAAGTAATGGTCTGTTTCTTTGCATACTATAAGTTTGATCTGTACCTTTCAAAGATGACTAACCTTTGTTGTCATAACAAATTGTAACCTAATTAGGACATCTAAAATGTGAGGAGAATCATTACAATAAAGGGGCAAAATTTGTCCACCGATATTACTACTCTTATATGAGACAAATTACCAAAAACAGAGAACCCCTACCATTTCAATCTTACTCCCTAATAACAAATTTATAACAATAACGGTGTGTAACAAGAACAATGGAGGCCCAATAAATTGAGTATGAAATTGGGCCAAATACGGCCCAAAGGAGGGGCCCAGGCGATGGGCCGACGCCCTAGGGGCGCCCGCGCCCGAAGAGGAGGGGTGCATCGCCCGAGCCGCCGTCTATCCGTCATCTGTTAGTATACTTATTTGATGTCTTAAATCTTTTTAGCTTTCTCTATAATTTTAGTTAAACATGAGATAATTTGACTTTTTAAAATTTTTAGAATAACTTACAATTTGAAACGGATGGAATAGCAAACAAATTACTCAACAGTTCATCTCTCTCGGCATAGATTGATTCAGCATAGATACGCAACAATAGTAAGGAATCAAAATGCTAGCTAGCCTGCTTGGATAAATGACATCTGAGGACAAATCTTGACGTTTACACATCTCTAGAGTACTCATGAGCATTTACCAAACACAAAAAAATTAGGGAAACTCAGTTTGATGACCTTGATTCAGAAGGAACAACGTAAAACAGTTTAGCTTCAAAACCCCAAATTTTATATCATGTTTTCCTGAAAAATGTTAATACTAAAATCTATAAATTAAACTCAAGTAAGTGCATGAACAAGAAGTATTTAATGGATAAACAAATTTGATGTTCTAGATATTGGCGCATTTTTTTGAAGGCAAAGATATTGGCGCATTTGTCTGTGATATTATCAAAGTAAGAAATGTTTGTCTTAGGCCAAATCTAAAATAACAAATATTTTTGGAAAGTTTTTGTGCAGAAATTATACTACACCCTCGTAGTTGTATAACTCTTTAGTTCTCACATAGTTGTAGTCTAGTATTAAATCATAGCCATTCTTGGTAGGGATTTGCTTTTTCATACCTGCAAAGGATATCTATTTTCTGCATACATAAAAACTAATGCTACCTCCGGTTAAATTTTAAGTCCTGTTAAGTTTTGTTCTGATTAGTCAAGTTACTCTAATTTTGACCAAATTATTAGAAAAATTTATTAGCATCTACAATACCAAATGAATGCACTATCAAAATCAGTTTCATGAATTGGTAGAATAAAATCAGTCTCTTCATGTATATATCTGATTGAATACTTTCTGGTGTTGTAGATGCTTTGTACTTCTTCTATAGACTTGGTGAAAATTATAGAAGTTTGAGACGAATCTAGAACGGTTTATAATTTAGAACTTGGGAAGTATTCTGCCAGGGGGTAAACTCGTGCTGTGTACCTGGAGAGATCAATTTGGATGAATTACTGATCCACGGCGTCTTCAGCGTCGAAGATGGCATCCCGTGTCTGCTGCAACCACAACTTCATGAGCTCACTGAGGTGAACGCCGCGGGAGGGCTCGATGTCGCGCAGGAATGCCCGCAACCACATGACCTTGTCGCTGAGGGTCCGGATGTCCTCGTTCACCGGCACCAGCGTCTGCGCCTCCCTGGTGGCCAGCTGCTGCAGCTTCAATAGTATCGACCCCACGATGGCCTCCGCCATCTTGGCTTTGTTTCTTGGATCGGCCTAATTATCAATTACTCGATCGGTTCATCTCTTGCTCTCTGTTCAGAAATCTCGCTTCTACCTTGACTTTGGAGAGAAGCTTAAATAGTGTATACAATTTTCAAGCGGTGTGAGCATGGATATCGCACCATCGCGGCACCACAAGCTAGCTTCTCGAGTACTCCATTCCTGTATTTTTTGGCACTTTGAGTCGCTGTGAAGGCAGGGATTGGTGCTTGTTCACTTTGTCGCCATGGAATTATGCCAGCCGGCAAAAGCTCACAAATAAGAATTCCACTTTTTGAATACTCATCAGTCTCTTTACAGCAAGGAACAAATCCTTCGCTGAGTTTTCGGTGTTTAGAACCATCAAGCAGCCTGTCACTACGGGAATCAGGTAATTTGCCGGGTGCCGGAAACACCCGGCAAAGGCTATATTACCCCCGGCAAAGCCCCGCCCCCGGCAAAGGGCCATCGGCAAACAACGGCCCGGCAAAGAAGTCTTCGCCGGGAGCCTTTTATCGGGCACCCGGCAAAGACTTTGCCGGGTGTAAACCCGGCACCCGGCAAAGAAAAGTGGCCGTCACGGCCCGGCTCCGTCAGCCGCTTCTTTGCTGGGTGCCACGTCAGAGGCTCCCGGCAAAGATTTTCCCTTTTTTTTTGAATTTCTTTGCCGGGTGTCTTGTCAGAGAGGCTCCTGGCAAAGATTTTTTCCCCTTTTTTGTCGTAATTTCTTTGCCGGGTGTCGTGTCGAGAAGGCACCCGGCAAAGAATTTTTTTAAATAAAAAAAATAATTACATATTTACATCTCAGTATATCTACACGTCACATGATGGCACAAACACATATATATCACATGGAGGTCAATATTTATTACATATTTACATTTCAGTATGCTGCTAATATATCCTAAGTCATATCTGTAATTCATACATCAGAGAAAGCAACATGAAACAACTGCTTCCTAAACACATCTTCCTAGACACGTCATGGAAGAGTGGAAGACATGCGCTATGGAATCTGACTTCCAATATGCAGTTTCAAAGTTTCAGCACAAAAAAATAAAAATTACAATAATCAAATCTGACCTCATCATGTAATATATAATTTGAATTTGAATTCAAATTCAAATCTGACCACTATATATATATAGATACATATGTCCACAAACAAGAGCACTATTTAAACCATCATTACAAGCCACTATCTCCCTAAGTCATAAATCAAGATAAGTCATACATTTCTCAATTTGAAGCTACTATCTCCCTAAGTCATAAATCAAGATAAGTCATACAATTCTCAATTTGCCGGCCGTTGGACTTTGCCGGGTGCCTGGCTCCCGGCAAAGGCTGATTTACCGGAGGCCGGCCTTTGCCGGGTGCCTCAGAGCCAGGCTCCCGGCAAAGAATGTCTTTGCCGGGTGCCCGATAGAAAACACGCGGCAAAGAATTTTACACCCGGCAAATTACAGTTTTCCGTAGTGTGTGCTATTTTTAGATTCCAGACCGGTTCAAAGGACAAACTCCCAAGGACAACGACACGGAAATGTATCTACAAAGATTAGACTTATGCTACCATAGAATCGGTGTCACATTTGGCATATGCAAATAATATCGATCTATAGATGGCCATGCAGCCCGAGCCCCTTGGCCTGGCACGAGCATGGCCCAGGCTGACACAACCAGGCTGTGTCTGGGCCGCACCTTAGGACGTGGCATGGCACGGGCACGGCCCGCTCCCAGGGAGGCACGGTGGTGGCCTAGCCTGCTAACAAAGAGCTACATGGCCCAATCCGGCAATCCCCATTCCCAACTAAAACCCTAATCATCCCTTCCCTCCTGGGCCCCATCACCGCGCAGCCCCTTCCCCATGCCACACTCACTGCTCGCGCGGACACGGGAACTCTCCTCACACCACACTCACCAGTCGCTAGTCTGGCACTCAAGCCACTCCCTCTCCTCCCCACGGGCTTCTCCCTTCCTCGCCTCCACAGAGACTGAGAGTGGGAGAGCACAACGCTGCCCCTTCGGCCCTTCCTATCCATCTCATGGTGGCACTCGCATAGGCGAAGTCATGTTGCGTGACTCGTGTCCTCCGCGGCTCTTTACGCCCCAACATGACACATCTTGTGACGCTGTGGTCGTTGCACTTCTCGCCGTCGCGTCTTCCCCGAGCGGACGAATTGGCATTGTCGCGAGGAAAAGCGCCATTGCGCCTCGCTCTCCTCATCTCTGCGCGCGAGAATTCTACAAAGAAGAATCAGGCAGCCGCACATTGCCAATGTTCTTTGTAGATATAATCACCAAGAAAAAAATTCTTATTGAGACAATTATAAAATATTATAACATTTCCGATTGGTAAATAATAGACTACCTTCTCTTGTATTTACATTAGCTACGGTTAGCCAAAGGATGGAGCCGTTGGAGCCCCCGCTCCCCTTCGCTGCTCGTCCGCTCCCTCCAAAAAAGATCCTCCAAAATCCACCCCAAATCCTACCAAATCCCCCCAGCCAGAGGCAGATCCGTTCCTTTCTCCAGCTGATCTATCGTTTGATATATCTTGTCCCCGTAATGGCCGTGGCAAGAGTAGAGACTCCCTCCCGCCATGGCCTGCGTTTCCTTCATCACCCGGCCTCCCGTCCTCGGAGTTTGGTGCTTCGCCGGCTGGGAAGCAGGCCACGGAGCTCGCCGGCGATGCTCGTGGTGAGACCCCGCCTCTCACAACCGCGACCCCGCGCGCCGCACCCGTGGCAGTCGGGTCGGGGTCCGGCCAAGCGTTCCTCGGCGGCGGCGGGAGGGCCGCGCTGCAACCTCCGTCGCCATCGCCAGCGGGCCTGGAGGACGAGGTCCGCGCGCCTAGTGATGGCGCTGCCGCCTCCCCACCGTCTCCCCGGCTGTTGGAGGACGGGACGACCATCTCTGTGGCGGTGGCCACCACTGGAGCCATGGCTGCCACCGCCGTGCCTGGCTTGCAGCTGCCGGTGGCCGGTCGTGCTGGAGGCTCCGTCGCCCCTGTGTTGCTCACCTTCTCGCCCCCTCCCCGGCCCCTGTCGCGGGCACGGTTGCGCGGGCAGCTGCCGGCCGTGGGGTCGGGGCCTCCAACGTCGCCGGTGAAGCTGACATTCGGAGCCATGGTGGGCGGCCCTGGTGCCTGCGGGCCCGCTCTCGCCGCCGGATCCTCCGCCGGTGGTGCAGGCGCGGCCACCGGCTGCCTCGCCGCCGGTACCCTGGACTCGCCAGCGGTTGATGCTGTGAGCCTCTGCCCCAACCCCAGTGCCGGCCTTCTGGGGTCTTCGGGCAGGGAGGCCATGCCCGCGGCGGCTGCGACGCATTTGCCTGAGGACGAGGTCCTCGTCGAGGACGTTTTCGACGAGGATGACGACGAGGAGGATGAAGCGGTTCCGGCCTCCTCCACCCTCACCACTGGTGTCGTAGCGCGCCGGGCACCGCTGTCGTCGCCGCCGTCCATGCACCTTTCGCGGCTCTCTCCGCACGCTGCCCCCTTCCATCCTGGTGGCACATCAGTGGGCCGCTCGAAGGCTTCGCGGTGGGCGGACGAGGGCTCCAGCGCCGGCGTCTCCGACGACGAGATCACGCCTATTGCCGTGCCCCCGTCGTATCTGGAGGCTGCTCGCATGGCTCTCCAGGCCACGCCACCGCCAGCTGCAGATGTGAAGGTTGCACTTCGTGCTGCTTCGAGGAGGCGGCGTCCGCGACGGAGACGGCGGCGCAGGCTCGGCGCGTCGACTGGTTGTGAGGCCTCACCAATGCCAAGCGCGCCACCCCCTTCTGCCAGGAGGCGACGCCATCCTCACCGTCATATGAAGTTGGCCTCTGCCAACGCCCCCGCCGACCCTCCAGCCCCGGGTCGTCGCCCGGTACACCTGCGGCTTGGCTCCCATCGCCGCGCCTCGATGCCGGATGCCGAGGGCTGGCAGCGGGTGCTCCCGCAGCGGCCGCAGCAGCAGGCCGGGCGCGCCCACCGCCCGGGGAGGGGTGCACCCACGCGGCGACGTCCTGTCCCGCGGGCGTTGGTGGGCCTTTGCTTCAACTGCCTCGACCACGGCCACGTCGCTGCTCAGTGCCGTTCCCCGTCGCGGTGCCTTCGTTGCCGCTGTGCCGGGCATCGGGCCAAGGTGTGCACGGCCGTCGTCCCACCTCCGCAAAGGCAGCCGTCATTCGCTCCGTCTTCGTCGTCGACTACGTCACCGCCGCCTTGTCCACCTCTGGATGACGTGAGCCGCCCCAGGGCTGAGGCCTCCGTCGTCAAGGGGGTCGCTGCCTCGGCTGGTGAGACCGTTGCCCCTCTTGTTCTTCTCACGCTTACTGACGCGACCGCGCTGGACGAGCTCCTCGCGCACATTTCTTCAAAATTTGTGGTGACCAGGTGGGCGGTCGGAGGTTGTAAGGGTCAGCAGGAACCACATTCTTGCTCTTCTTTGCAGGAAGGTGGGGTGCAGCCACAGGTGTCCTCCCGACCCACGGCGGACCCTTCGCCACGCATGGACGACAAAGTGGCGGAGTCAGGCAGGAATGCTGCGGAGACCGCACTAGCTCTCGCGTCCCCCGTCGAGGGCGGCTTCGGCGCGATAGCTCCTGAGATCTTCGGCACGGCGGGCAACGACAACAGCATGGTCTCGAGTCCCTTCGACAATGTGCCTGTGGCGCCGGTGGGCGGCAACGACGGGGACGCCTCCCCGCCGTCCCCCGCCGTAGCGGAGCTCCCGACGCCCGTCGAGGGGAGCACTGCCCCATGCGTCGTTGGTGCCGTCGAGCCTGGGCCGATCGACCACACTGGAGGGCTCGTTGTCGCCGACCAGGGCGTCGACGTCGATGCCTCTGAGGCCCCAGCGGAGGGTGCCGCAGTGTCCGTCGATGACTTCATCAACTCCTTCATGAAGCCTCTGCCGCCGTCGTTGCTCTCCACACCGACCCTGCGGATCACTAAGGCGGGTCCGAGTGATGACACGCTGGAATGGTTGCCCAAGCGCAGTGCCCGCTTGGCCGCCAAGAACAAGCTTAACAAGCCGGATGCGCCGGCAAGGTTGGTCCTCATGAGGAAGCTCGGGTACGAGGTCGAGACGCAGCGCCCCAATGAAGCTACGTTCGATGAGTTTCACCAGGCCGCGTTCCAGGTCGCACTGGCGGGTGAAGCAGAGGAGGCCATGCAGGCTCTGCTTCATGGACAGATACGGCGGTCACGGAGGGCCAGGACTAGGTGCTAGCTTCAACCCGTTTGCGGCTTTCTTGGTTTCTGTTGGTCGCAATTTTCGTTCTTTATGTAGTCCCTTTGTTGTATCCAGTAGTTAGGTTAAAAACTTGTCTGCCATTTGATGTCTGCTCCTTGCTAACATCAATGGTCTGACGCCCTGTTGTTGTTTTTCTTTTATTCCTCTTAATGAAAAACGGGTGAAGGCCCGTTCGTGAAAAAAAAAATTTACATTAGCTACGTAAAAGAAATAGAAGTCACTACGTGAAAAAAACACTAAGGGAGCGCTTCCTCTATCACCGTAAGGGCGTTTGGTGATTGAGCCGCCCTACAAAAGTGCATAGGTGTGTAAGCGGGTTTAAAAAATTTCAAATTTTATAAACGATGTCGGATGGAAAAACTTTCTATATGAAGTTTGTACATCTCAAAAAGTTATGAAATTTTGTAGTTGACAATTTTTTGATTTGACTTCATCTTGTCATGCGAAACCTACGTTTTAGTTTATCAAATTTAAAATTCAAATTTTATAAACAATGTCGGATGGAAAAACTTTCTACATGAAGTTTGTACATCTCAAAAAGTTATGAAACTTTGTAGTTGAAAACTTTTTTATTTGACTTTATCTAGTCATGCGAAACCTACGTTTTAGTTTCTCAAATTTAAAATTCAAATTTTATAAACGACGTCGGATGGAAAAACTTTCTATATGAAGTTTGCACATCTCAAATAGTTATGAAACTTTGTAGTTGAAAACTTTTTTGTTTGACTTCATCTAGTCATGCGAAACCTACGTTTTAGTTTCTCAAATTTGAAATTCAAATTTTATAAATGACCTCGGATGAAAAAACTTTCTAAACGAAAAGTGTAAATTTCAAAAAGATATGAAAGTTTGTAGTTGATGACTTTTTGATTTGATATCGTTTAGGGCCTTAAATAAACAAATTACTTTCGGTTGGGTACAATATATGGGGAACCAAAACTATATAGAGACACATGTGATGGTGTAGTGCAGTGGTTAAGGGAGGAGCCGCGAGGGTGAGGTCGTGGGTTCGATTCCCGGGTGATGCAAAGTCTGAAAAATGCTTGAAAAAATAGGGGCGGGGGCATAGGGGCGGCTGCCCCAACCGCCCCTACAGAGGCTGGGCAGCCGCCCCTACAGAGCGTTTGTTATGTAGTGAGTTCCAATTCTGAAGTTACAACATTTGATTGAAGCTGGAGGGAGAAGACATCATCTATCGCTAGCAGGAAGCCGCCCCTACAGAGCGTTTGTTACGTAGTGAGTTCCAATTCTGAAGTTACAACATTTGATTGAAGCTGGAGGGAGAAGACATCATCTATCGCTAGCAGGAATAGGTGAATTCTTTCACGATGAAGACAAATCTGGCACGGATACTATTACCGTGGTGTGCGTGTGCTCCGCGGCAGCAGGGCCTGAGAGAAGCACGGAAGCAGGCTGCTCCTCTTCACATGCCAACATATTGCAAGGGCGTGGCCAGCTTCTGGTGACCGTAGAAAACGCAAGAGCGCACTGTGTGGACATGCACGAAGATGATCTTAGCGATGGGCTTTTGCCTGTTGGTGCCCCGGTGGTGTAGATGTAGTAGCAGGCTTTTTGCTTTTCTCCAGTAGAGCAGGAACCACAACTTCATTACTCTGCAGGTTTAACTTTACAACCATTTGTTCTTCAGGCTCAGCAATCTAGTGGTTCACATGCTGCATAATAAAATCTGCATTTAAGATTCTACCTGGAACATTATTTTTGGTTATTAACACTGTTCATGATTTGCAAAGTCATTCTAGGTCGGTTTTGACAAAATAAATCCTAATATTGATTTTTTCTTGAAGACTGAGCACAGGAAAATGACTCAAATTACATAACTCGATACAAATGGTAAGTGCTCGGAAACACAAATACTCTGTTCCTTCAAATTATAGTTTACTTTGAATTTATCATAACTCAATCTATCTTTAATTAAGATGATACAAAAAAGGTGTTCCAACATCTTTTTTTTTGGAACGCAAATGTTCCAACGCCTATAATGTTGAATTATTTTTATTGATTTTCCATTTTTTTTTGTTTTGATAGTGCATTTATTTAAGCTTGTAGATGTTAATATTTTTTTTTTCTAAAGACTCAATCAATGTTAAAAGAAGTTAGACTTTGGCTACAGCTAAGGCGAGCTTATTTTATTTGGAACGAGGAGCAATACATTGTGACCTGTTCAAATTGCTCCACCTTGAGTTGACAATTAGGCAATGAAGCTCGCTATGTTTGCCATGTTCATATTCCTGCCACGCTAAATATTTAACTTGTGGCAATCAGAACTGAATATGGTTGTGACTTTCAGTCTTTCACTTAGAAATGCCCGGGCTTTAGAGGACACATAGAAGATTCTTAGCCCGAATAAAATTACATTCTTGCAACAAAATTACTGTAAAAGAAGTCAGACCAATCAGCAGGAATCTCAGCTATCTTCTGATGCAATCTGACAAGCAAAATATTTTGCATAATATCTATTCACATCTGCATTACAGACTGATGGAAGTCCACAAAACTGGCTATACAGTGTGAGAGCATATATTTATTTGAGCAAGGTAAAATAACGGAAGCAATTCATTTATGTAAGAACCATTTGAGCATATGCTTCTTGTTTTACATAGATATATAGATGCTTTAATGGAAACACATTAGTACATAGTAGCCTCTTGAAATTAGTGCAAGAGTTGGCAACTAGGCAATGCAGCTGTCTATCTTTTCAAGTGCCTTGTTCATATGACTAGCACAGCAGGTCATCTGCAGCACAATTGACACCGCAATGCCGACCCCATAGCCTGAACCAATAAAGAGCCACAGAATGAGAGCTTCAAAATTGTGATTTGTAGCCGTAGCTGACGCTGGAGCGCTTGCACCTGAAGGGGGTTGCGTCAGGTTGCACCGCACAAGGAGCGGGCATCCATACAGGCCCTGGTTCCTGCCCAGATACGTGCTGCTGGTGAACGTGGAGAACTGCCCACCGGAAGGTATGCTGCCGCTGAGGTCGTTGTAGGAGAGGTTGAGGACTTCAAGGTTCGTCAAGGAGGCCATGGCCTGTGGGATGCTCCCAGTGAGACGATTCCATGAGAGGTCAAGTGACTCAACATTGGACAGGCGGCCAAACTCTCCAGGGATGTTGCTGGTCAACGAGTTATGTGACAGATTGAGAACGTGTAGGGCCACCAAGTTGCCAATTGTCTTCGGGATGCAGCCACTAAATCTGTTGTCCGATAAGTCGATCACCACCAAAGAATATATGATTTTATTCACACTCAGGTATAGCTGTTTCGTCGACACCTCAATCGGCACTGGAACGACTAAGCCACCAGAATATGAATTATCTCCCATATCGATTTCGATACCATCAGGATTCATCCGGGGACGAATCATTGACTTCAAAGCATTGAAGAATTCCAAAGGAAGGGCTCCGTTGAAGCAGTTTCCTGCAAGGTCAATAATTTGTAGACTAGAGAAGTAACTATTCTCCATATTCCCAATAGGCATAGTTAAAGGGCCATAAAATTGATTGGATCTCAAGACCAGTAACCAAAGGTCTGGAAGGTTTCCAAGCCATGATGGGAAAACATCCACAAATTTGTTCCCGCCAACATCAAGGTGTCGCAGTGATTTGTAGCTAGCAAGTGACCTTGGCAGACGCCCTTGGATCTGATTTCCATGCAAATCTACAACCTCAAGAGAACATGACTCTCCCATCTCATCAGGCCATGTTCCAATGAGGTGATTGCCCCTGAGATTTAGCACCCTTAGGGCATTACCACATCCATTTCCATTGAGGAGATAAGGCGGCACTGGCCCGCTCAAGTTGTTACCAGATAGGTCGAGTATTTCAGGACTAGTATCATCGTGATGACATCCTGCATATGGGATAGGGCCTCTTAGTGTGTTGTTTGCTAGGTAGATTGATCCAGCGGTCCAGTACAGTCGGATGAAATCATCCGATCGGATGGAAGAGAATTTGTTGTTGGAGTAGTCAAGCTTACCACCGTAGAAAGGGAACGGTACAGAACCCGTAAGTTTATTGTAACTGAGATTCATGGACGGTATGGATATGTAGGCTGGGAGTTGTTCCACCTTGGTGAATAGGTTTTGTTGCAAGGACAAGGAACTCATGTTTCTCCAAATCCAGCCTGGTATGCTTCCACGAATGCTATTGTTTGAGAGATCGAGAGAGTCTAATTTATTTAGATATCTTATCACACTGGGTACCCTGGTTAGGCCGCAAGATGCAAATTCTAGAGTCTCAATACTACAACTATAATTGCTGGCATCACGATCGTATCCAGCATCAGATAACAAGGGGTTATAGGAGGCTAAAAAGCTAGACAATTTCCCAAGCATCAAGTATGGGTACAGATCCAGCATACCCGTGAAATTGTTTCTGTCGAGCTTCAGGTCAGTGAGAGCCCTGAGCTGGGAGAATGAGGTTGGAATTGCGCCAGTGAGCTTATTATTAGACAAGGAAATGTGTTGCAATGTCGAAGATGGATTCTGGAACTCCTCAATATGACCAGAAAGACAGTTACTGCTCAGGTCCAAATACGTCAACGCTGGCTGGGTGAATATGGATGCTTGTATTTTACCGGTGAATGAATTACGACTCATGTCAATCCTCTGGAGGTTACGGAGCATTCCCTCACTCAGAGGAATATTCCCTGTACAAACAGGCGTGGTCAGATACTTTTCTGTTTCCTCAAGAAAGAAAAACATATTAAATTCACTTCTCTCAAAAAAACATATGAAATTCACATAGGAGAAGTAGCTAGGTTCATAGGCCCTGCAAAACATTATTTTCTTTGTATTATTTTTTTTTTTAAATTCACATAGGAGGTAATTAGGTTCACTAAAATCATTGACATATTAAATTCACATACGTATAGTTAAAAATTAAACATTACTATTTTCTAAGTATTTCACTAGAGGCATTGCAAGACAAAATATTACTGTAGTCAATATATCTACACTTTTGAAAAAGATTACTTTCATGTCCTCATATTCATGGAATTACCACTTTTGTGCCATATGTGTATCACAGGCCTACGATTAGTTCGAGCCCAAGTACCAGAAATTACCATTTTCTGATCAACTACTGCTAGTAGATAGTAGAACTTAGGCCTTCGGTTCTCAATGGTCTATTTCACTTTTCTAGCTAGGTAGAACTTATATGTATCAAGAAATGACAATTAGCAATCGACTTACAATTTTGGAGTTGAGGCCGTTTGTCTAACAAATACTAGACAAACATATACATCAGTGTCTTAGAGAGCTGAAATGGAGCAGTTTTCTCAAAGTTAACTGGAACACGACAAATGGGCATACCCAACAGTGTGTTTTAGAGATTGAATGGTATGAACTGAACTAGTGTGGCTCTTAGTTGACTCTGCTAAATGGAGGACCCTAAAGATTGAGGTTATATGACAATAATGGTACTAATGTACTATAGGACTGTAAGATTTATAGAACAGATAAAAGGTGGTAGTTTTGTGAGATCTTCTCTTCTATTCTTACGTATTCCCGCGAAAAGAGAAGCAAACAAAAAAGAAGAAGATCATGGAGGCCAGAGCAAGTTTCAAGAAAATCTAAGCAAGGGCTTACACTTACCTTCGAGGTTACTGTTGGAGAGGTCTAGAAATTCAAGCCTTGACAAATTTTGTAGTGAGGGAACTTGGCCAGACAAACCAGAGTGAGAACATTCTAGTCGTGATAAATATGTCAATTTGCTGAGTGACGATGGAAGCCCGCCGGAGAAGTTGTTGAAACTGAGCTGCAAATCTGTCAACATGGAGAGATTCCCAATGGAGCTAGGGATTGTACCAGAGAGACCCATGTCAGAAAAATCAAGAACCTTGAGTTGTTTTAGGTGACTGATCCACAGAGGGAAGGTTGATCCTGCCAACATGTTAAAACCAAAGTAAATATAAAATAATATGATTCGTTCCAATAGTGGGAACATTATTTGAATGGTACCGTGAAGTCAAATAAACCAAAGCCAATCAAGGATCTGATCTCACCGCTAAAATGATTTGCCGTGAGGCTAATGGTCTTTAGGGAACGAAGACCTGCAAAGGAGGGAGGAATTGGCCCAGATATCTCGCACAAACGTAAGCTGAGGTCCTCAAGACGCGTCAACAGCTCAAAACCAGATGCTGGAAGCTGGGAGCTACAGAAGTGGTTGTCGTCCAGGACGAGGTGTTCAAGAGTAGTGAGGCTGAAGAGGGCAGGTTGGAGGCCGCTGCCATTGATACCCAGTGACCGGTAAGAGAGGTCAAGTCCAGTGACGCTCCCGGAGACGTGGTCACAGGCTACGCCGTCCCAGCAGCAGCAATCGGTGCCTTCGATCCATGACGACAATGTTGTGTTGGCCGAATTGGACAGGCAACTGTTGGAGGGTGTTGTGAAGGTGATGGACCGCTTCAGCTGGAGGAGCGCCGCAGCATGCTCGGAGCGGCAACGACGCGCTGGAACTTGCAAGGTGCGGTTGCCACCGCCGACGCCGGGCGGGCTAGTGCTTGTGTTTGTCCACAATGCAGTGGAGCGATGTGCCAGCAGGGTCTCAGCGAGGAGGAGAGCCACTACTAGTGCAAAGAACCATGAGGTGGTGTGATGGTTGTGGACACTGCAAGCCATTGCACCGCAGCTTGGAAAATTGTCAGGGATGACGGCCAGGCTTGGGCGGATGGGAGATGATGGACCGGCTAGTATATATGTAGGCATGTGGTACGGCTCATGAAACCAAGACCAAGTCAAGTAAAATAAATGCAGGCAACAATATCTAACACAGTCATGTCACCATCACCCAAGATATGGGTTATTTTGTTGCATCGCAGTTTGGAAAATTATCAGCGATGACAGGCCGGCGGATGGAAGATATGGGTGATAATGACATGGAGGCAGTAGTTACCTATCCTATTGCTGCTAGTGTAGGCACGTGGCCGTACGCCTCACGAAACCAAGTCAAGTCAATCGAAATAAGTGCAGCCAACAATATCTAACGTGGGAAGAATTCATGTGTCTATGCAGTCGTGTCACCGTCACCCAACAGCTACACAAATCGACTTGTCCGCTGGTCGCTGAGACTCTAAACCGTGTTGCATTGTTGGCAGCCAGGCAGAGCACGGCACAAGTAGATCAATACTACACTCCTTGTTTACTTGACTTCAACAGTCAGTCAGCCAAGTTTCAACTTGCCGTGCACTACCGTTTTATGGCCCAGATCAAACCCACGATCTCTACGGCTTGTGGGTTTGATCTAGTATTATATATACCTTTATTGTTTTGCAAAAGAACTGCTACAATTTATTGATTTATTGTGAATATTAGACAACGCTATCATAACACGTGGACGCCAATAAGCAAATCGATGGGTGGAACTGTGGCCTGAATCTCGCAAGCATACAGGTGTGCGGGACTGTGGCCTGAATCTCGCAACCACAGGTGTCGCGCGCGCATCTCCTTCCCTAACCATGTCTTGTGTGTCGCTCAGCTCTCCTCATAGGTGATTGCATTGCCTGTGCAACAGGAAACATAATCAAGTTCGGAAGTTGGTTGATTCACCCAGGCCAATGGTGTAAGAAATATTGAGTGTAAATTGATTGTAAAGAAAAAGATAGATATGCAGGGAATTGTTCACATTTTTAAAGCATGTTTGTTTGCGAAAGGTTTAAGACAAATTCTTGGTGTTGATTATGAGGAAACATTTTTGTATGTGGTTAGGTTAGAGTCTACTCTGATTCTTCTAGAAATTGTTGTCTATTTTGAATATGGGATATGGCATATGGGTGCTAAAACAACTTCCATAAGCGAAGAGGTGCTGCATGGGACCTGATCTGCAGCACGCCTATAGAATTTTTTTTCATGTACAGACAAAGCATATTGGGTAGGAATACTCTTGCATATCTATCCGTCTATACTATAAAGGAGCGAAGGAATTGAAAATCCACTCCATAAAAATTTCCTACCATCAGGAACATATGAAACATGTGTGAGCCTTCACGAGGCCACCCACCGGCCACTGCCGTTGCCAAGCCGCCCCTGCGCTTGCGCCCACTACAGATCAGTTGCCATCGCCGAGAAAGCCCTCCTTGCGCTTGGTACGTGTGGATCCACCGGGACTGTGGTCGTACCATGCAGGATCCGCCGACGAGTGGGCCCCCACCGATGAAGATGTGGTGCTCAAAGAAGCCCATCTACTGCTACTAGTCGTCACCTTGGTTGCCGCCCTGGATCTAGACACGTCTGTTGTCTTTGTGCTCGTGGACGGCCGCTTGTGCGCATGGGGATAGAGGAAAGGGAGAGAGAGACGGTGGAGAGAGAGAGAGAGAGAGAGATAAAGGCATTGTTTGTATATTTAAGATGCACACAGAAAAGATCTACAAGCGCACGAATACCGTTATAGCTTACATGCATATGTCTAGGATTCATGTTGGTTTTTTTGCTAACTTAACTGTTCACATAAATGGTCATTTAGAGCATCTCTAACCGTTTGGCATATGGCCGTTGCATTCATGTTTTTGCAAAAAATATACAAGACTCCTATCCAACGGTTTGGCATTTGGACTTGGCAATTTTGTTAACTTGGCAAATTCCTGGGGAGTATGCAAAGCCCGTCCACGCTTAGCATAACTTGCTTTTCGCATGATTTCAGTCGCCCTCACAGGTTCCTGCCCACAATTTTCTTTTTTAGTGTTAATGCCAAACCATTGGAGATTATCTATTTTTACCTTTGCTATATTTATTTGTGACTTGGCAAACTCTCCAATATGCCAAACTACATATGTCAGTTGGGGATGCTCTTAGCTCTTTTAAACATCATGACCGTGTAACCAGTACATAGTGGTATGGTATTTTTATATCTATATCTCCTATATAGATAAACCCCATTGGCTAATTCTCTTAACATGTAAGCTATCCAATATGACAATCCACTATCACATCCATTAAGCAAATTTTATTGTAATTTGACCAACTAGACAATGCACCATCACATGCATACAATTAAAATTCTCTAGCACATGCAACTATAATGTCATGTTGGCAAGACTAATTCATTCACCACGGAATCCAACAATTCGCAATTTTCGCAGCAACGTGCGGAGAATTTGCCTAGTAAATATGATATTTATGTCAAACTTTAAGAAAAAAAATTGTTTAGCACCGGTACTTGGTAGTACACATGTTTGGCCTTGAAGGAACATGAGGGCCAGGTACATCTCTTTTGAGGATTTGGTTATTACCCTGTGATATTAAGAAGGGTTGACAAGGGATTTGCCACTGAGTGTATCTTACGATCAAGTAACAATTTGAGGCGTTAACAGAGCTTCAACAGATTTCATGTAAATGAAATCCATCAACTAATTAGAAACTAGGCATATATACAGTATAGTGTTACCCAAGCTACCAGCCCATAATCAAAACTTAATATGCGTGTGCCAGCCATTCCTATTTATTTCCTCTAGTAGCTAGGATCACCTCCCTACGGCACGGCCACGATGGAACCAGGAGTGCAAGTATAAGGTTCACGTATATATGCACCTGACCACATGTAACAATAACATGGTTTTAATTAAGAACACGGAATTGTTTTTACTATGCATGTACAACTATGTTAGATTGAGGTCGAGTATACAAAAAACGTCAAATGTACCTGTCTGCCACCGCGTGGTGAAGCCGCTCGGCAGATATACCGTGGTGACATCTGTTTGCGCCGACATGTGGGCCTTCATCCCAGGCGCATGTTGCCCACCAATCCCCGGAGGCGGCACCGCGCTGTAGGCCGTAGCGCATAGCCGGCAGCTAGCATCCGAACCCGGCGGCAGGCACCATACAACGGACAAGCCGTTTGTGGGGGATGCCCACCATGAGGTGTTTGACGAAATGCGTCACCGGTAAGGATTTTATGTGCATCTATTTATATTTTATTAGAAATTTGGGCAATGGATTCTTGCCATTAATTGATTTAGTTGGCAATGGAGGTTGAAGAAAAGAAATACAATATCTTATTTCACAAAGACCTCCCTGCTGAAAAAAGGTGTGTTCAGTATTTCAGTGTTCACATTCAGCTGCATTGATTAGAAGATCTTTCTGTATGAAATTACATCCATCCTTTTTTTCTTGTATCTTGTATACTCAAAGACTTAAAAAAATTCGAGCCTTGTCACATGGATTGTATGATTTACTTAACATGTTGGCTCTTACCATGGATTTTTTTTTTTTTTTTTGCTTCAAAATCTTAGCATGTTGGTCGTTGCCGTGCAAAGTTTTTTTCTTTGAAACCTTAACATGTTGGTTGTTGCCATGGAAAGCTTTTTTTTTCTCTTTGGAATTTGCATACTGATGTCTACTTTTGTGATAATTCGTAAGTTGAACTTCCTCAATTCAACATAGTACT
The DNA here is from genome assembly GCA_018135685.1 of Themeda triandra. Taxonomy (NCBI): domain Eukaryota; kingdom Viridiplantae; phylum Streptophyta; class Magnoliopsida; order Poales; family Poaceae; genus Themeda; species Themeda triandra. Next base: position 319,489 of record JAENPR010000103.1, read on the forward strand.
GGCCATTTAATGATAGCAAATTTGATTAACCTTTTTTATTAAAGTCTGTTTAATTTAGCAGTTCAATCTTGCCTCTGAGTTCCATTGAAATCTTGCAGCTTGCATGCACATACTACTTATGTTTATCTTTGAAACAATAAATACTCTAAAATTAATCTATCATACCATAATCTGATATGGTTTTGCGCTTAAAGGTCAGTTTGCAATAGAGTCAATGGAGGAGGGGGTTTAAGAGTGCAGGTAGCAAAAAATAGGCGATGTCACTGCCACTAGGGAAGCAGTAATGAATCGAGCATCATGAGAGAAAGAGTGCAAGGCCCCGATGCTCGGCAGCAGTTTACTATACTCAGTCTTTCTCAAAAACTAATATTTGTAGCTTAACTATACAGTGCTTCCATTCATTATGTTTCTTTTTGCCACAAATGCTGTATATGTGCAAATCGATATAAACAGGTGGTAGGGTTTTCTATTGTTAATTATAGTGTCACATGATACTTATACAATTTTGAGATTTGAGATTTCAACTTTTGATTGCATACACTTTATTGTTTTTTCTTCTTTGACTGTTGGTCCTTTCTCTCCTAACTGAGTGCCTAATTGAGTTGGCATATACAGAACTGAGGGCATATACAGAACTGAGCTGGCATATAAAGTACCTATGTAATAAGAAAAGAAAGCCTTATCACTTGTTTTTTTTTTCATCAGGGTGAGTGATGCTTGGAAACCAAGCTTTCCTGCTGTATTTTTTCCATGTGTGCTCTCAGTTTCTATATGTGCGACCTGACACTTTGAGGCATTTGTCACTCTAAATCATGATTTAAAGAAGCATTGTTAAGCATATGGAATTGATGTCTCGTCTATCATTTTTTATACAACTATACAACATATTCATCAGATTTTAAATATCGTGATCTTTTGTTCCCGTTGCAACGCGGTATGATCCTAGTATACGTTGATTTGTGAATGCTGAGCAAGTCGACAAAAAAGGTTGCAGTAGAAGTAAACTTGATACAATGAAGGGCCAACTCAACAAGAACAAGTTATAGAAAAAATAACATCGTCATGCATGTCCACGCAATCCAATGACTAGAATCAGCAGGACGATAGCAGCTGATTAAGTGAAACTTTATCAGTCTTTATCTTTGGGAGCTGCTAGCGATCGAACGTTCTATCGTAGAACGGACGTCGCTAGCAGGGCCCGGCCCACTTCCCCCCGCATCCGCACACGCACCGCCCGCCTCCCCCGCATCGCACACGCACGCGGGGACGTCCCCACGCACACCACACCACCTCCCGCGGGCACGCGGACGCCCCGACACGCGCGACACACACACGGCGCCCCGCCGCCACGACACCCCCACACACACTCGCGAACGCACGCGCGCGCCCCCTGCTCCCACCTCCATGGCCGACGCAGCCTCTTGAAATATCACAAGCCCATCATCTGAAACAAAAAGAAAAAAAGAAAATGAAACAAGAGAGAAAATACAATTAGAAACAGAGAGATGAATACAGTTGAAACAAATCAAATTTGCAACTAGAAACACGAGAGAGAAGAAACTGAAAACAAAATTTACCACACTTTTGAAACAAAAATGAAAGCAATATAGAAACATAAGAGATACCCCATCTGAAACAAAAAAGCGAGAGAAAAAGAAACAACAAGGAACAAACAAAAAAATTTGCAAACAAAACTGAAACAAAAAAAGAAACAAAAACAATACGAATCTAAAACAAAGAAAGCAAACGCCCTGAAACACCGAAGCTCATGCTATGAAACAAGTAAGCACTAAAGAAGAAACAAAAGATTAGATGAAATTGAAACAAAAAAAGATGGGAAATAATGAAAAAGAAACAAAAACAATACGAATCTGAAACAAAATGAACAATGAAATCGAAACAAAATGAAACTCGTTGTTTTCGATGAAACCAAACAATGAAATCGAAACAACTAGTCGAGAACAGTTGAAACAACCGAGAGATGATAGATGAAACACTAGGGAAAAAAACGGGGGGGGGAGGGCGAGACCTACCCGGCCACCGGAGACGAAGGAGGATCCGGCGGAAGGCGCTTGGACGCGCCGGATCTGCACCGAAGAACCGCCGGATCAGCAGATCCGCAGCCGGGCGGGCGCCGGATCCGGCCGCCGCCCTGGGTCGTCGAAACCCTAGGTCGCAGGGGGTCCGTGGCCGCCGCCCCACTCGCCGAAACCCATGGTCGCCACCAGATCCGGCGGATCCGAGGCCGCGCCGCCGGATTCGCTCGGATCCGAGGCCGCCGCCGCCATGGGGACGAGGGGAGGGGGAGCGCGAGGCGTGCGGGAGGAGCTCGCCGCCGCCATGGGAAGGGGAGAGGAAGGGGGAAGGAGCGCGGACGCACGTAAGGAGCTCGGCCGTCGTGGGGAGGATGGAGGAGGAGGGAGGAGGAGGCGCCGCCGCCGCCGGCCGCGTCGTCGTCGTCGTCGGAGAGAGAGATGGGCGAGAGGGAGAGAGCGGGCGAGAGCGAGAGTGAGTGAGAGGGCGGTGCGTGGTGGAGCGTGGTGCAGGACGAGACGCGTGCCGCGGGTGGCCGGGCCGCGTGGCACGGTCGCACGGTGCGGCGCGCCAGCCCACTGAAGGCCCGCCACGCCGTTCTATTGATAGAACGTATTATCACAAGCATTACCGTTTATCTTTTGAATTGAAGTGATCCTAGCTAGATCCACCAGCAGACCATTTTTTGCAAGTCTACATGAAAATGAAACCTGTATATAAAAACAACCAAAAGAAACGATAAGTGTAGATAGAGATGTTATGCATGCGAGTACTAAGCATGTTATACATTGAAACTTAAATGATGGCACATGGAATGAATAAGTGATGAAATCAGGGTTACACTCTAATAAAGTAAAGTATGTAGAGCACTAATAATTATTTGAGTAATACATTTGACAATTATCTGAAAACATTTGTGGTACTATTATACTTAATTAATAACAATTATGCAGCTGTTTATTCTATCCTGATGAAAATCCATACTCTTTTTTTCATATCAGAATCAGAAGTTTAAAGTAAAACAATCCAGTAAATAATATGGTTTGCATAAAAGACATATAGCAAACAGGTGGAAAAAGGGGTAAAAATGAAGCTTTGGGACTGACAATAGCATTTGTGAACCTTGATCAACATCACGGTAGCAACTATGCTAAGGAGATCTAGGTTATCGAGTAGATCAAGATTCTCAAGAAGAGGGACATGCCAAGATTATTAGAATCAGAGAACACACATCAGATGGGATACATTTAATTTTTGTTCTATCTTGCTTTAGAGAATACATATGGACCTTACAAACAAAAATATCTAAACTAGGGAAAGTTATTATATCTTATAAGCCATCATCACATCAATACGAAATTAAATTAATGAGAATGACAATTAATATTTCTGTCTGGTTTCAAACTAATCAGGCACTGACAGGTTATACTGAACAATGAGATGGTGCTACATGCATCATGAATAGTAAATGGAGAACATGTCAAAATCACAGGACAAGACTTCTCTAAAAGTGTTCAAAAGAGTGATAACTACATTTTACATTCATAAATTGCAAGTGGTATTCAGAAGGAAAATCAAACAAAGTTTCTGGGAATGAGGATACAACAGGTAGTAAATTCAAGAAAATTATTTTACATGACAGTTCGAATTGATTTGAGGACTTGTATTAAAATATGTGTCACTGTTTGAAAATAGTTAACTGTATTCTGAACTATCAACACCTGATGGTATCATGCTAAGTTTACAAAAGGAAAAATGAAACACCTTAAGTAACGCTACCCAAAATGTATTGCATTGTATCTCCTTATGTCCCATTTGCAAATCATTGTAACTAACCAAATGCAGCATTGGGTTCCAATTTCACAATCCATCTGTGTACCAAATTCATTCTATGTTTCTTAACAAATGATTGATTTGGACCTATATAGAAAAGCAAATTTCAGCTATAGGATAGAATCAAGAGTGTCTGCAGTTCACTTACAGAAGTTAAAAGTACATAGGAACTGTAAAACGTTGTGAACTTTCTCATCAACCACTTCACATTTGACTTCGACTTCCTTGAGGTGCTCTAGCTTGACTTCGACTTCCTTGAGGTCCATTGGATGGTACCGCCATCCAATTATTTTCACTTTGTGTTTGGGCCCCTATTGAAAACAAAAGAATTTCACAAATTGTAATAAACAAGTGCATAATTATTACTTCCACAAGACAAAAGGCATCTAATTAGAAACACTTGTGTACCCTGGAATTTAGTTCAAGTGTGAGCTTCTCGAGAACTGGGGAGTGCTTCAGAATGCAAGATAGGGCAAGAAAATGAGGAGCCACACACCACTCATCATTGAGTAGCGGAGTCTTTAAGTTGCCAAATGTAGGACATTGTTTCAAATCCTTTTCAAAAATAAACTGGACAAAATGCAGACAAAAGAGGATGAAGTAATACTCAGTCTCAGTGTGAATATTGTGAAGAAGCCAATTTCTCAGCAATTTTGTGAATGTCCACAAGGGGAAACAAATAGGACAGAGGAACAATTGGTAAATATGAAAGTGTAACGTACCATTGTCGTTTCAGATAGCAATGCTAAATTCTCAGCATTTGATAGGCCATCTAGAAGAAAACGCTTGTTGTCCTCTTCTTCCATGGTATGACAACAGTAACAACAATCTAACCATTCACTACCACAAAAATCCTCGTCAATGGGAACTCTCACAAATGCCTTCTTCAACGACGGCATGCTCCCAAGAACAGGAGGCTTATACAGATGGCTATCTAGGTTTAGTGACATGAGACTTGGGGCAAGGATAAGAGTGTTGATATCAGGGGCGAAAAGACATTTTGTGATGCTAAGGCTTTTCATGGAGTGCGACGAGAGCTTTTTGGCATCCCACAGACTGCAATGGGCGATATCGAGATATTGCAGCGCCGGACAGCTCGAGAAGTCACCGAATTCGTTCGTTAACTCTATGCCAACGAGCTCTAGCCTTGTCAAGTGCCGTGACACAAGAGGCAGATCATCCAGCCGAAAGCGCTCAAGGATGTAACAGTTCTCGAGCCTGAACCTCTGAACCTGAGACATCACGACATGCCGGACCCAACTATTCAGGCACAGCACCTCGGCGGCGTTGTAGAAGCAACCAAACGTGATGTGGCATGCTTCAAGAGGGGCGCGCCCACGGAGGCGCAGCATATCGTCGACAGCCTCGGGGCATTCCTCCAAGCTGCGTTTCTGCCAGATGTATCCAAAGTCGATGATGCACGTTATATTCAGGGCTGTGGCGAACTTCCACCGGTGGCGCCAGCGCCTTGATAGCACGGACGTCCGGCCGGCCTCCTCTGCAGGCAGGAAGCCGAGGATGTGCTCGAGGATGTCGTCTGGAAGGACATCTATGCCGCCGTCGCTGCTGCTCAGCACGGGCACGTGCTTTGCCTTTTTCTCTGGACGCATCCCGTCGAACAGGTTTGAGGTACGACGATCTGGATCGGATCGGAGAAAGACTGATGATTCCTGTATGCGGAGGTTTCCACGGGCGGAGCAGGGTTTGCGCGGACACTTATCTAGGACGATAGGAATATATATAGTTTTTAAGTCCAATTAAAATTTGTGAGAAACAAATCCAAAAGTCCAATCCTACGACAATACCTATATGATCGAATTGTTTTTAAGTTTGAATATCTTCAATATTATTTTTTTCACATTTACTATGTTGTCGTCGTCTGGAATTTGTGTTTGTCGCCAGGCGACACGCGGCGCGCGCAGGACAGACGCGAGCAGAGGCAACGCGTCACGGGAATCGGGTCCGCATTTCTTTATCGGGTCCAGAATGGAGAGCACGCCCGCTACCGCCTTCGGACACCAATCACTCGCGAGGCCACAGGAAGGACTCGTGTTGGAGCTCGTCACGGCGGAGAGGGCGATTCCTCTGCCCCTCTCCGTGCTCCTCTCCGTCCAGCCGCGCCGGAGCTCCTCCTCGTTGATTTGGGGGCTCGGTCTCTGCTTCCATTGGTGGAGATTGTCAGGTAGCTTCATTCATGGTTCCCCCTCCCCTCTCCCCGATCTTGGCTGTTATGTTTGGGATTTCTAGATCTGGGGAATGGTGGGGGTCGGCGGGTCTAGGGGATGAAGCACCGGCAAGTGGATTCGTCGTGGCCACTATCTCGCCGGCGGATTTGTCTTGTGTAGTGTTTGATTTGATGGGGCGAGAGCATGCGCGGTGAGATACAGTTGTAGAACAGTGAGAGCGATTGGATTGCGGCATGGGCTGTGCATGCTCGGTTGTCTTCTCTCTCACCCTCCATTCCTCTCTCTCTCTCGATCTGGTGGGGTTCCTTGCTGATTCAGGATATGGGGAGGGGAAACAGAAAAGGGGATGAGGAGTGGTGGCAGCGGTGGATGTGGTGTTCGTTGATACTATCTCTAGTCTGTGTTGACACTCATGCATGATTGGTAGGCTGTACCTCGATCTGTCGTGCGGATGAGGCTTTTTGGTTCTACTATTTTTGGCACTTTCTGTTCATCTCGTGTCCACTTGTGGTGGAGTGTAAGACCTTCATCCTCCTTGTATTTGTGAACCGTATGATGGGAAGCAAGGAGAGCTATTCTATTTTTGGTGTTTTCCTTGGGTTTCATCAGTCATTGTACAAGTCATTGTATAAGGCTCAGATAATACTCCTACTAATACTTCTACTACATGATATGATAGAGCATGGTTGTCTGGACAAAGCATCAGGTCCTCTCTTTACAACCATTTGAGGGCATATTGTTGTTTGTACAAGTAAATGCTAGAAAGCCACAGCCACCAGTGTACACTCCACAACTAGTCTGATTGTTGAACTTGTTGTCAGGTTGCATCTTTATTCAGTCATTGTGGTTGTTTCTTTGTTCGTTCATTTTAGCTTTGAGTAGAAAACATTGTTGATACCATGGTGATGCTATGGTATTTTACTGGAAGTTGAAACCTGTGTGCTAAAACATTGTTGTGGTTAATTTCCATCTGATCTCATAATGTTAGGCAATGATAATGTATAATGATGCTCTCAAATGTGAGAGTGAAACTACACCCTATTTGGTATGCAAAACTGGGGTCTAGGGACTACTCGTAGATGACTTTTTTTTTTTTTTGTTTTGCCCAGCTAAACAGGTTATTCTACTTGTTTATCGAACTGCCAGCTAGTGGTAAGCAAGACCACCTAGAAACTCACTGAACTGCACATCTTGTGTTGTTTTTTCCCTCAATATTAAATGGCCTACTTTTCATTAACTGAAAGTATCTAAAATAGATGAACTCTGCTAATCCAAAAGCTCAAATAGATAAAGCTCACTGTCACTAAATTAGATTAACCAAAATTAACTCTTTGTACTTGTTTGATTGTTGCTGACGCACATTGTTCTCTTTGTTCCTAATCATCTGTGCGGTACTTATGTGACTAATTCTTCAGTTTTGACTTGGTGCCTCAATTTTTGTCAACCTACAACAAGTATATGATACCTTTGATCGGTTTTCAGTTTTAGCGAATAGGTTGTGACAGGCCAGCCAACGATCTCCACCTCTTCCCCTAGATGGTGGAAGTGTGATTTTAACTTAGCCCAAACTTGACAAATATCTGTCAAGTTGTTGCAAGTGTATCTGTTAACTTATAAATTCAAGAATATTAATTGTGATTTCTATCAAACTACTATAGCCTACATATTTATACTCATATTTTGTTCAGTTGCATCAATAAAAAGTAATAGTTGCAGTATTATGAAAGGTGCAATTTTCATATTTGTGTTCAGAATTTTCAGATTTGTTAGGTACAGCTGCAGTGCAAAGATCTGTCCTATATGGTTCTTCTATATAGAAGAAGCACTCAAATGGAAATAGCCTCATCAATTCATTCTCAGGTCTGTAGTGTTCGTACTGCTACATAGGAGGTAGTACTAAGCCCTTGGTCCATCCCTTTTCCATCTCTATTCTGATGTCATTGTTTGTTTTTGAACTTGTTGAAGATGGGTTCCTCATGGAGGAAAATGGTCTGGGGATCTTGGATCCAAGAAGTTGACATCTTTGTTTTGAACAAAAGAATAGTCAACAAAAGTAGTTGGCCTACTCTTTCTCGAAGCACTAATTCCACTATAGGCTCAAAATGGTGAGTTTCCTCCTAGCAACACTTTTTGTCCAGGGCAGCAAAGAAATGTTATTGATACTAATTTCTTCAGCTGTGACTTGCTCTGTATAGGGGAAGACAAAATCCTGCTGCCTGGGCAACAGCTGGAGAACACTAATGGTATCGCTGATAACTGGGGCAGGTGATACTCATTTCATTTTAACCCAGTTGGATAGCTACTGAATGGACAATACTGATCACAATTACCAAGATATTTCAGCATGACATCTCGTGCAGAAACTTCAGGATCCGTATGCAAACTTCAGGCTGTAAACTTTGGGTGAAATCTATAAATGGAATACCTTTTTCAGGACATTGTCTTGTGGTTGTAGTAGAATAGTAAGAGGTCACTTTTTACTATGTGTTGCATATACTGTATAATAAACATGTGTAGCATCCATTTCTTGATTGCACATTTATAATCAGTAAATTGCACACTTAAATTGCTGCAATTATGGTGTTTAACATGTGCAATATCAAGTCTTTATAGTGATTTGTGCTTTGTTATGTGATTTGTGCAATTATTGTTTTTGTGGAGGAAATTTTGTCTTTTGTTCTTCCATAGACAAAAAAAATGTCCGTTGTCTTTTGTGCTTGTGCCGGTGTAAGAAGAAAAATTTATCTTGTCCTTACATAGAAAAAAATTTGTCCATTGTCTTTTTACTTGTATTCTCGTGTTAACACATTCTATACTTTTGATTGTCTTTGTCCTTGTCTTTCCATAGAAAAAAAATGTTTATTATCATTTGTTCTTTGTGATTTGTACCAACACATGCCTGTTCTTTGTCCTTGTCTTTCCATAGAAAAAAAATTGGTTTTTGTCATTTGTTCTTTGTGATTTGTGCCAACACATACCTCCTCTCTCGTCCTTGTCTTTCCATAGAAAAAAATTGTTTCTTGTCATTGTTCTTTGTGATTAGAGTCAACACATGCCTCTTCTTTATCCTTGTCTTTCCATAGAAAAAAATTGTTTCTTGTCATTTGTTCTTTGTGATTTGTGCCAACACATGCATCTTCTTTGTCCTTGTCTTTTCCATAGAAAAAAATGTTTCTTGTCATTTGTTTGTGGTTCTCATGGATTGGTAGGCGCATGCGTGGATGTCCCCCTCACCTGAATTGGCCTCGTCTCGCCAAGGAGTTGCCTTGTGTGGTGGGGGATTTGTCGAAATGGCTGGTAGATCATTGTCTTGCTAGAAATGTAACTTGTTCCAAGCTAGGCAAGGGGGAATGGGGATCAGATGGATTCTAGACATGCCACACCAGTGTAGTGTAGTGAAGGTAGCATGTGGATTTTAGTTCCTTGCAGTCAATGACTGTTGATTTCAGTACCTTGTTAGAAATGTCATTTGATTTCTGTCTGCTTCATGGCTATCAGCCTTTGATGAAATCATGCACAGTATATCTAGTTTGAGCCCCCCCTTGTTGTGGTTTTGTAAATCCCAAATTGATGCATGGTTTGTGCTGCTCCTCCTCCCCCCCTCTCTGATTGTGCTAGTATGAAGAAAAAGTTTATAAATTGCCCTTCCATAGAAATTAATTGTCTCTTGTAATATGTGATCTGTTATTGTGATAGATGAAGGAGGGTGGAGGTAGTTACTGTGTTATTGCAGATTCGTTAGTGTGTTAATTCTAGTACTGATAATGTGATTTGTGGAAACACATTTTCCCTTTATTGTCCTCTGTGGTCTTAATTTTGGTCATGTTGCGTTTTTTCTTAGCAGGTTGGTTCCATTCCATCCTTATTCAAGTGTGCATGGGACGGATTGTATATGGAAAATCTATGTCGGTTTGTTAGAGGTAAGCTCTTTGGGTCCTCTTTGTACACTATGTCAATGAACTAGTTTTTTGGACCCCAGGTTCCACAAACACTTGTGCTATAATGAAATTTAATTAACATGACGACACCTCTGTTCTTATTTCTGAGGTCTTAGCCATGAAACCACACCTGTTCTAGTTTCTTAGTTAATGTAGGCTGATTTGCTGATAATGGATGGAACTGTGCAGATATAACCTAGTTAGTCTTCTATCTCGTTTTTTGTGTGTTTGATTCTACAATCCTCTTTGATCTGTGTGCAAAAGGATTGTCTGTGTGTGTAGAAGGCCATCTTTGTTCCCTCTATTGAGCTAGAGTGCAAGGATCTTAGAGATAGAAGCAGTAGATGTGTGTGCTAACCTTTGCGGTTGAGGTGAGTCCTTTTTTCATTGGATCTGTTGCTTGTTGCCCTTCTCATTTGTTCTTCTTGAGGAGAACAGGGTAGAGGTTTTGCCCAAGCAGGCAGATCGGCTTAGGCTTTTAGTTGAAATGTTACTTGAAATGTTGTTATTCTTTTTCTCTAATTTGGATAGAATCATAGAACATGGTCGCTTCCCGTGTGATATATCTTGATGTGCATTAGCACTAAATGTCCAGTTTGCTATTGAACCTTGTTTATTGTGTTCCTTTGTGGTCATCATTACTAGTGTCTTAACTTTGTGATTTATTGGTTACCTTCTCCATTACAGCCGTGGCAGTGATTGGCACCGTAAGGGTCCCGGTTTGACGACAAGCAAGTATGACAAGCAGTGAATCACCGAGAATGTGTTTTAGTAGGATGACTAGAAGATGCACCTAAGATTCCTACTTATTAGTATAATCTCATAATTTGTTCAGTTGCATTAATAATAAGTAGTAATTGCAGTATTGTAAAAGTGTAATTTTCATTTTTGTAGTTGTGAATTTTCATAGTCGTATGCTTTTATTGGGCCAATAGCTGTATTGTGTGGCCCAAATGAGCACAAATTGAGTTAGCGGGTTTCGAATCTTGCATCCGATAAGCTTTGGCAGGCCTGTTAGCCACCTTGGTTGGGTTACGGGTTCATTTGCGGACCCGTTTTGGGCTGCACTATACATAGATGACAACAGACTGTTGGATGCAGATCTAAAGGTGGAGTGCGTCGCTGGATTTTTTTAAAATCCAGTGGGCGGCAAATAGCAAGTCCCTATTTTTTTTAGAAGAAACATGTATTCATCTTAGTGCCTTACACCGGCCCTTTTACGTGACCGGACTCCAAAGAAAAGGAAAATTACATAGAAGTTTACAACTCCTGTTCATCCGCCTCGAAGCCTTGAGGAGATCCAACCGTCACCGCCATCGAAGCCGCGTACCAATCGTCGTCGGGCACAGAGCCAAACTCCACGGGGTGGAGGCCGCGAGAGGAGGACTTACAAGGACGGGCGAATCGGCCGACGTTGCCTCCCGGGCACATCGGCCAACTCCGTACCCACGACGCATCCTTCGATTCCATCGCCGGCAACCCGAGCGGTGCTCAGTTTTCACCAAACATGTTCCTCGAGATTAACAGGTCAACAAGCATCATCCGACGAAGACAACGACGCGCCGGCCCTCGACTCCAAGAGAGTTCTCCCCAGCCTCTCCGTTGACGTCGGAGTAGATCGCCATCGGAGAACGGAAGAGACTGGGAGAAATTATTCCTCTGCGCCGCCGCCGCTTCCGCATCGTCGGCGTCGCCAGGAAGACCAAGTCGCAAAGGAGCCACGCTCCTCCGACCAAACCTAACTCCGCCGCCGAACATCGACGGCGAGCAAACCCTAGACCTAGGACTCGATTAAGACCCTAAGAAAACAGGAAAAACTGGAAAACGAGGCGGACCCCCGCTCCGCGTCACCGCCGGCAGCGAGGCCGGAGGCGAGGGAACGGGGGCCGCAGGCGGTGGTGGCGGCGGCGGCGCCCCTCGGTGGTGGTCTTGGCGGCGGCGCCCCCAAACCCTAACTTTTTGCCTCCGGTCGGCTTATTTTGTATGCTGTCCCGTAACCGTCGATAATAACAAAACTACCATATAGGTACCTGATATCAATAACTGGGTATATCAAAAGTTTGACCCTAATATTACAAATCACACGTTCTTTAAGACGTGCAACGAGGACTCTACACCACAGCGAAAAGAATTCCCAACTAAAGAGCCCAACAAGAGCAGCGGCGTCCCGGGAGAATATGAGGCCCAGTTCAAAGCACTAATTGGAGGCCTAATATCTAAATACTATCGAATTCACTATCCGTGCATCTAATTGAAGGAAAAAACAATTACTATCAAATCAAAGTTCCCATGCATCTAATTGCGATGTTTGTGTTTCCAAAAATCAAAGGCAAAGCAAGAGCATGGACAAACCCAAAAATAACTCGGAAGACAGCAGAAGTTGAGAGAGAAAGCTCAAGGCGCTCAGGGAGAGCGTTGCCTCCAGCTCCTCCACACTCAAGAAGCAAGTCAAGGGGCGCAAGCTTTTCAAGCGCAAGAACGCCCTGGGCACACTGGACATCAAGCGCCTGGCCAAGGCAGCGGGTGCCAGCTGCTCGAGAACAAAGGCCACGGATGTCGCCGTCGGGGCACTGGTCGTGAGGAGCCCTGAGGTGGCTCCATGATAAGCTGCTGCATCGCCCCGCCCCTGTCTTTGTGTTCCACAAGAGGAGTAGTCCTATCCGCACCCCAGCTCCCCCCACCGGCTTCCTCTCCACCCCATCTGGCTGCGCCCGTGTAGGTGGAAACTTTTGTAATCAAGCCTTGGGGACCTTTTTCTGTTCTTCCTTTCACCTCCCTCTAGCTGCTATGTGTCTCTTAGTGTTCAAGGAGCTGTAATCGTGTGCCAATGAATCAGAACAAGTTTGCTTACTCTCTTCTATCTTGGAACGTGCGTGGCCTTGGGCAAGTCACCAAATGCGATGCTTGCCGGGACTCTATCTCCATTTCACACCCCCATATTATGTGTCTCCAGGAGACCAAACTCCAGCACCTTGACACCGGAAAATGTAAATCCTTCCTCCCCTCGCACCTCTCTGGCTTCGCCTACGTGCCTGCCGATGGTTCCAGGGGGATGGTGACGGCGTGGGATCCCAGTGTGGTGACCGCGGGCGACCCTGCTCAAACCCCATTCTCCATCACCGTTCCTTTCACCTCCACCTCCTCCGCTCACTCATTTTTTGTTTCTAATATCTACGCACCCTGTGTTCCTTGCCGATCTCCGGGCCCTTGCTCCTGCCCAGGACACCAATTGGGTGGTGATTGGCGACTTCAACCTAACTAGGGCCCCCGAGGACAAGAACAAGGACAACTTTGACACCCGGCTGGCTGGTGCGTTTAACTTCGCCACCGATGGGCTCACGCTCATTGAGTTGCCCCTGCCCGACAGCCTCTACACGTGGTCAAACAAGAGGGAGGTGCCCACGCTGGCCAGGCTCGATCGGGCCTTCATCAACAACGGGTTTGTTGGGGGCAGGGGCGGAATTGGCCACCCCGTCCCCCATATTTACGCGCTCCTCTTGTGTTTTCTGTTTGCAGGCAAGGCCGATAGCGCAGATCGGTGCGCATTCGGCACCAACACCCAGTGCATGCCGGGAGTCACCGATAGCGCAGGCGCAACACGCATTCGGTGTCAACACCCGGCGCTTGGCGGGAGTCGCCGATAGCGCAGGCGCAGCGCACGTTCGGCGTCAACACCCGGCGCTTGGCAGGAGTCGCCGATAGCGCAGGCGCAGCGCGCATTCGGCGCCGACACCCAGCGCCTGCCAGGGCTCGCCGATAGCGCGTGTTTGGTTGCGCATTCGGGTTTGTGTTCGAGGGCGCATCCGGTGGCTTAGTTGGAGGCTGGCTCAAACAAGCACTGGTCGGTGGTTGGCCGACAAAGGTGGGCCCCTAGGGCCGTTTACTTGTCTGCCCCTGGTCGGCACCTTGCGTGCGGTGTAAGCTAGATTGTCAGGGGCAGTTCGGTCATGTACACGATGTGGATTCCTATAAATACACCCATGATGGGACGTTGTAAAGGACTTCTGGGCTCCGAGCATTTTAGCCGGAGGACAAGGAATATAAGGTTCGTGTCGCTTGTTTCGTTTTGTTATTTCGTGTTTCCAATTTCGACCCTCTGGGGGGTACGACCTGTTGGGAATATGCCCTAGAGGTAATCATAGAGATGATGATATTCTGCTTGTATCCATGATATGTAATGTGTCCATTGAATACCCATTAAAGACAACTTGTATTGATTGGCAATTATGTGAATTGTTTGTGGAACTCTTTTACTTGTATAGTTATTCTATATTTGTCCCTGGTCGGAATTTATGTGAGGGGACACATGAATATTAAACTAGCACATTATTAGTTGATGACTATGTTTCACAAGTCATGGACATGGAGATGTCGAACTAATAATGTGGGCACATGTATGACATGTAGGCTAGACTGACCCGACATGAGATAGTCTCTATACACATCATATACGTTATGTCCTTCGACCTGAGATTGTTGTATGTGCTCGAGATGTGTATCGACTTGCTTAGGGACTGACAAATGCTACTCCGTTACTGGGTAGTTATAAAGGATGTCTTCGGGTTTGTCGAGAAGCATGCTATGAGACATAGACAATCAAGATGGGACTTGCCCCTCTCTGATGAGAGTGGTATCACTGGATCACACAAATGCATGGCCGTGCTTGGGTTAAGTGTTAACCCACGAGTTGAACAAAATATCATGTGACAAGGGAATAACAAGTATGTGGTCGTAGTGGTTCGTCTAATATGATCATTTGCGTGCACATAGGAGTTGTCACGCCTTGCTAGAGGCCGCTGTCAGCTATTGGACGAATAGGAGTATTCGGCCCATGTCTATGTGTGCGTGAACCCATAGGGTCGCACGCTTAAGGGGCTGGAAGCCTAATTCGGGTTGGACCCGAATTAGACAAGGCTTAGGGTTTCTTATGGGCCTCCAACTCGGGAGCACATGAGAGATGCCTATATAAGTAGAGGGGAGGGGCGCGGTCAAACCTAATCCACGCCTTCTGGCAGCCGCCGTCGCCCTACACGCTCTCGCCTTCGCTCCTCGCGGACCTAGCAGTCCGGAGGCGCATCGCTTCTCCCTCGTACGTGTGTGATACCTCGGAGGTGCTGCATCTGGAGCACGAGGACGAACTGCAAGTGGTGGGAGGAGTTGCTGGACGACCACGCAACTGCACGGCACTGCTGCGACACGTTCGACTACATCGAGTCATCTTCCGCTGCATCTGCGCATCTAGTGGTAATCCCGTAACCTGTAACTAGCAGTAGATCCTGGGATATGAGGTTGAAAAGTTTTGTTTTCCGGCTAGCGTAGCACCCTCATAACCCTTCACGACCCTAGGGGCAGAAACAACATTGGCGCCCACCGTGGTTGTCGCACGGACTTGCCATGCCACCAAAGGGAAAAGCCAGAGGTTCAGTTGTGAGAAAGCAGATGCCAACCGTTAATGAAGTTGATCCTTCGGTTGCCAATAGCCCGGATATGACACACCTCGAAGCCACCGCATCGGGGGCGGTGGATCCGCCGCCGAACCCGACACTTCAGCAGCCGGACCCGGCCACTGAGGATAACGCAATTGGAGTGGCCGGCGGAGCCAGATCCGTCCACCGAAGATGTCACCATTGCAGAAGGGGCAGCGGATGATGCTGAGGCCGACCCTGAGCCAGAGGCCCCGAATGCGATGGCCGGGTTGATGCTGCAGAATTCCAGGCTGCTAAAGTTGTTGGATGAGCACACGACCAGAATCGAAGAGTTAAAGGCATATCGCGATCAGTTACAGGGAGACATCGAAGCAAGAAACAGAATATCAGCAACCCAGGTGGCGGTCAAACACGCATCCAGGGAGGCAGAAAGGCTACAGCGGGAGATTTAGGCACTCGGAGCAAGAGCCGAAACCGAAAGTGAAGTTCGGTATATGGGTACGGCCCCGAGCAAGGGGGTACCGGATGCGGTCGACATGACGTCCCCCTATCCCCAGAGCTGCAGAAATACCCATGGCCACCAGGGTATAAGCCCAAAATCCCGCATTTCAACGGTAAATCTAATCCGAGAAGGTTCATATCAAGCTACGAGGCTGCAATCTATTCGGCAGGCGGCAACGTGACGTTGTTGGCCAAAACTTTGATTTTGGCAATGCAAGACGTGGCACATGATTGGTACATGTCCCTACGGCCATTGTCCATCCGACCATGGAGGCAGGCAAAAGAAGAGCTGCTGGCAACGTTTCAGGGGCTTTAGGCAGACAAGAGAACCATTATGGATTTGCTCACCTTGTATCAGCCAGATGATGAGCCGATGGCCAAGTATGTGGAACGTATCATCCAGATGAGGGCGCAGGTCCCGAATGTGTCCGACGACACGGTCATCGCAACCGGCAATCAGGGGCCTTAAAATCCGACCGTGCGCCGAAGTGTTAACCAGGGAGGTGCCCAAAACTGTGAAGCAGTTGTTTGACGAAATGCGAAAGTTCGCCACATCAGAGGAAGACTTGCAGAAGCGCAAGGTGTCAAGAAATAGCCTCAAGCAAAACACCCTGAAACAGAACCAACCGAATCAGCAGAAGTGGGGACAGAATCAAGGATATGTCAACAACCTTCAGAAAGAGCCACCCAACCCAGTGCCCCCGAAACAGAACGACGGCCAATCGCACAAAAACAGAGGTAGAGGCCAGCAGAATCGGGGGGCCGGGGATATAGAGGTGGACGTGGTCGAGGACGCAATGGAGGCACCCCGAAAACGCAGTACTGCTGCGTATGCGGCGAAAACAAGGGCCATTTCACCAGAGACTGTAGATACACGCAACAGGCCAAAGAGCAGAAAGAAAGAGATGACGCTATGGGGAAATCTGACCCTGCAAAGCATGTGTTCCATACGGCACCGGCACAGCAATATACTTTCCCCCACCAGCTTGCGGCTTTCCAATCGGGGCCGCAGGTGAATCCGTACCTGGCTCAACATGCGCAAGCCTCTTGGGGGGGTCTGCCGAATACGCATTACCAGCAATACCAGCAGCCGATGATCGCCTAGCCAATGGCCATGTCAGCGGTCGCTTCCTCCTCAGTGGCTACTGAGAATCGGCCGCATCAGCAGCAGCATGCGGTAAAGCAGGAAACCTCTAAGGAGTTGCAGATCGTGCACATTGTAGCACCCGCAAATGCGATGCCCTACAATGGACACATATACGCCATCATTGGAGGTTCCAATATAGAGCACGACAGTAAGAGAACACGAAGAGAGTACCAAAGGCGTGTGCTGGTTGTGGCACCGACAGCGCCGACAACCAGGGCCGCGTGGAAGCTTCAGCCCATCACTTTCATCGAGCAAGATAATCAAGTCCGTGACTTTCCACATTATGACGCTTTCGTGGCAACAGCCTTTGTCGCTGGGTATACTCTGCACAACATACTGATTGACAATGGGAGTTCGGCCGACATACTGTTCACCAAAGCGTATGACAGTATGAAGGTTGACCGGCGTACGCTTGATCAGGTGGGCAACGCCCTATTCGGTTTTGGCAGAAAGAAAACAGATGCGCTCGGGAAGAAGACGCTTACGGTGGCTTTCAGCGACGGAGAGAAACTGCGTGCGGAAGAAATAACTTTCGACGTGGTACAGATGGAATACCCATACACGGCCATTTTCGGAAGAGGAATCATAAACAAGTTCGACATCATTATCAAGCAGAGTTACTTGTGCATGAAGCTGCCGTCCCCTTTCGGGGTAATCACGGTATATGGTGATCTGATCGCAGCCAGAAACATAGACGGCAAACCTATACCGGGATACAGCATGGTGCACGAAGTAAAAAAGCCTGTAAGAAAAGAGGACGCCGATGAAATCGTTGAGCGGAAAGAGCGGAGAGGAGAGCCGGATGAGGGCACAAGAAGAGTGCCCCTATCGGCGAATCGCCCTGACCAATGTGTACACATTGGGGCAAGCTTGTCAGAACAGGACACCTTGGAGCTGTTGGCGTTCCTAGCCGAAAACAAGGACGTATTCGCATGGTCCACGAGAGACCTCAAAGGGGTCGACAGGGAGCTAGCCCAGCATAATCTGAATGTGAGCAAAACGGCAAGGCCAAGGAAACAAAAGTTGAGGAAGATGTCATCCAAAAGGGCAGATGCGGCGGAAGCAGAAGTACAAAGGCTTTTGGATGCGGATGTGATCAGGCCCGTGCAATATCCAGAATGGCTAGCCAACGTGGTCATGGTCAAGAAGAAAATCGGCAAATGGCGCATGTGTGTGGACTTCACGGATCTCAATAAGCATTGCCCCAAGGACCCGTACCCATTACCACGAATTGACAAGTTGGTCGATATCGCATCAGGTTGCGAGCTGTTAAGTTTGTTGGACTGTTTCTCGGGATACCACCAGATATGGCTGAATGAGGAAGATCAAGAGAAAACAAGTTTTATTACTCCCGGGGGGACCTTTTGCTACAAGCGCATGCCCGAAGGTCTACGCAATGCGGGCCCCACTTTCTCTAGAATGACAGATGAGGTTTTTAGGGAGCAGAAAAAGAAGAAAAATCTGGTAGCATACTTGGACGATATAGTGGTGAAGAGCGACAAGAAGAGCTCCCACATCGGAGATCTCAAGGAAACTTTCGTTAACCTTCGAGCCAGCGGCCTGAAACTAAACCCGGAAAAGTGCATCTTCGGGGTTAGCAAGGGCAAGATGCTGGGTTGTCTGGTATCGGCAAGGGGCATAGAGGCCAACCCGGACAAAATCACAGCCATAGTGAACATGAGACCGCCTGAGACAAAGAAGCAGGTGCAAAAGCTTACCGGCAGGATCACTGCTTTAGGAAGATTCATATCCAAAAGCGCGAAGTGAGGATTGCCGTTCTTTCGCACCCTTAAAGCCTCGGAAGGTTTCGGATGGGGACCGGACCAACAGCGAGCATTCGATGATTTAAAGGCTTATCTGTCAAAAGTCACAACGCTATCCAGCCCGTCACCAGATGCGATTTTGCTACTGTACGTGGCAGCATCCCACGCAGCGGTGAGTGCGATTTTGGTGGAAGAGAAGGAAAATGAGGGGAAGCTGCAACAATACCCAATCTACTTCGTATCGGAAGCATTGACAACAGCAAAGGCAAACTATTCCGAGCTCGAAAAAATCGCATATGCGGTGGTCATGGCATCACGGAAACTCAAACACTACTTCCAGGCCCATCACATTCGAGTCCTGTTTGCTCAGCCCCTGGAAGCCTTGTTTAGAAATGCAGAGGCGGTAGGTCAAATAGGCAAGTGGGCTGTGGAATTGAACGAATATGTCATTGACTTCGAGCACAGATCCACCATCAAATCACAGGTGATAGCGGACTTCATCGCAGATTGGACCCCGTGTGGTGACAACACTACCCTTCGGTTTGAAGAACCCGAATGGACCGTGCATACGGATGGAGCTTGGTGCTCAGCGGGCGCGGGCATATCTGCGGTGCTAACACCACCAAGCGGCCCAAAGCTTCAATACGCAGCAAGGTTGCAGTATCGCACCACCAACAACACGGCCGAGTACGAGGCAATTCTGCTGGATCTCAGGAAGCTCAGGGCGCTAGGAGTCCGCAGATGCGTCATCAAGTCCGATTCGCAGGTGATTGTGGGGCATATCCAAAAGGAGTACACAGCCAAGGAGCCAGCTCTAGCTAGATATCTGGAGGCCGTGTAGCGAATGGAAAAATATTTCCTTGGATTCACTCTGCAATACATACCGAGGGCGGACAACACTGAGGCAGATGCGCTAACAAAAGCAGCAGCCCAGAGTAGTCCCTTGCCGACCGACGTATTCTATTAGGTCTTAACAGTAGCAGCGGTACAACAAGAAGAGGAACGACCAACAGTAGTTCACGCTATCGCAAGTGATGACTGGAGGGCACCGATATGGGCATTCATTTCAGGGACTTATGAGCCCATGGACAAAAAGCAGCAGCAGAGGATTGAGTCCAGAACAAAGCAATACTCCATAATTGGCGAGAACCTTTACAAGGAAGGAATCGTGGCTCAATTGCTGAAGTGCATCAGCCAAAACGAGGGGGTTCAGCTATTGCACGACGTACATTCAGGAACTTGCGGTGCACACAGAGGGCCGCATGAAATCGCCCACAGAGCAATGAGGCAGGGTTTTTATTGGCCAACCGCCAGTGAGAATGCCAGGCAGTTGGTGAAATCGTGCCATGGCTGCCAGAAGTTCCTGGCAAATCTAACCTCCCAAATATGACCAACCTAGCCGCTCCAAAGGTGGGGGATAAACATAGTCGGACCGCTTCCGCCGGCGCCCGGAAACCTGAAATTCACTGCTGTGGCATTGGAGTACTTCACCAAATGGATTGAAGCGAAGGCACTGGCTACAATATCGTCTGGCACATTAGTCAGCTTTGTGTGGCAGAGGATCATCTGTAGATTCGGTGTCCCATCATACATAACTGTGGACAACGGAAAGCAGTTCGACAGTATCAAATTCAGGACTTTCTGCGAATAGCTGGGGATCAAATTGTCATTTGCCTCCATGAATCACCCAGAATCGAATGGCGCGGTAGAGCGGGCCAATGGCAACATCTTCACCACCATATCGAAGACCCTCGAAAGCACAGAGAAAAAAAGGCAAATGGGCTCAGGAGTTAACCACAACAGTCTGGGCACACAATATCTCCAAGTCTCGCGCAACGGGTTTCACGCCTTTGAGACTCCTATTTGGGGAGGAGGCCATTACGCCTGAAGAAGTGAGGTTGAGATCTTTCAGAACAGAAATCATGGCCACTACGCCAGAGCAGCGATTCATCCAACTTGAAGCGGCAGACTCGTTGAGGCTTCAAGCGGCGGAAAACCTCGACAAGTATCATAAGGAAACAAAGGCCTGGAGAGATAAAAGAGTGCTGAGGCAAGTCATTAGCCCTGGAGATATGGTGCTCATTCGGCACCCCGACAAGCAAAACAAACTGCAGTCACAGTGGTACGGGCCATACATCGTCACAAGAATGGTCAAAACAGGGGTCTACACGCTGTGAATGATGACGGTGTCGAGTCCAGCCACACCTGGAACGCCGACAACTTGCGTCGTTTCTACCCATGAGATCGCCCCATAGAGGTTGTAATTTACCTTTCAGTTCATGAACATTCGCACCTAAATTCGGGGGGCGTGCTCTTTTTCCTCACAGGGAAAGCCTTTTCGGAGGTGTGAGGTTTTTTAATGAGGCGTCCCTATGTACTCCTGTTCAGTACTTTTTAATTTACGCTTCCCCCTAAAGCGAGGATGTGTTTTATCTCTTTTTCCAATCCAAAAAAGACAATGGCATATGCGCCATTGTCCCTATTCGGAGCAGTCTTTGTCAGGTTGCAAGCAACCAAAAGCCAAAAACGGCTAGTGAACTTAGCAAAAGGCTGAAGCGTCACGAACACAACAAAAAAGCTGAATGCGCGCAAAAAAGCGCTGCAAGTGCGTTGCGAAAAGAGCAGCGCACATCTCGAATGTGACAGTCATGACAAGACATGACCAACATGCCATTATGTGCTCCCATTGTTAACTTCTTATTCATCATATTCATGCTGAATAATTACACCGGGTGCGGTTACTGCATTCAATACCGCAATCAAGACCAACACACCCACTATATCGGGCAACACCTCGAGCACATGGGCGGTCGAAGTGTCTCGGATATCAAAAAGAATCGCTATAGTGCACCATGATCGGGCACACACTACCCGAATGTGACACTTTCACCCACCGAAAGCGCCAAACGTTGTCACAAAATGTGGTTAGTGAGGACCGGTAAGTGGATGCCGCATTTGGTCTGACGATATCAGCAATCCCGAAACCTCTCATTCCCATCCCAAACCAAGAACACCACCAGCAGTTTGCAAGGCTAAGGCTAGTGCTTTTCCACACAGGGAAACAACCGGGGGCCAGAGCTGGGTTTATATAGATAAACTAGTTCAGCTCGCAACCCAGGTACAATTACAGCCCACCTAACAACAGTACGCCCGTATTACTACAGGCATGAGGGCGTTTAAAGGTGTGACAACCCGCGCGGCGTTATATATACACAATATACTCGTCAAACTAAACCATGGCAGCCTGCAGTTTAACTATCCCAGCTCGAGGTCTAGATCATTAGGAATGAGAGGAGTCAGGAAAGGAGTCAGCGCTAGTCTTCCTGTTTGGTTGTGAGGGCGGAGCACATTCGCGCAGCCAGGTTCAACTCAACATCCTAAGCAAAAGCAGCAAGCACGCAATAGCAGAGATGCGCGGAGTCACGTGCCCTAGTACCGCCAAGAATGACTGGAAGAGCCAGCTCCTTCACGCCGACTAGCTCAGATTCGAGAGTTTGGCCTGCAGCAAGCGCGGGGCAAACAGGAGGCGTAAGACTCCGCCACAAGGCAAGACCCAGAGCCTCAGCTCCCTGTAAGCAAGAAAGGGCACCGAAACACCCATATGGGTGTCAGTAGCTACACCTTACCCCTTCGAGATAGGACTAAACTGGCGCGGGACAGTGGGACTGCGCAAAGTTCCATTCAACGGCTGTGTCAACCATGGACACGACTTGTAATAATAGAGCAAAATTCTAAGCGAAAACAAACGCCGGAGGGCTCTCTAAAAATAAAAAATTTCGCCAAATACGCCCTCCACCGCTCAAATTCGGGGGGGGGGGGCGCTTTAAAACTCCGCACAATCGTTTGGAGGGCTCTCTAAAAATAAAAAGTTTCACCGAATACACCCTCCACCGCTCAAATTCGGGGGCGCTTTAAAACTCCAGGCAATCGCCGGAGGGCTCTTTGAAAAAAAAAAAGTTTCACCGAATACGCCCTCCACCGCTCAAATTCGGGGGGGGGGGATGATGTCGTGTCCAAAAAGGGCGCAAGCGATGGATTCATGTGACTCAGCTCTTGATGGAATCGGGACTTACCAGCTCCTCGAGTCATGGAAGAGGAAAGCATGCGGGAGGTCTCGGGGATGGAAGGCGGAGGAAGTGAGGCGGACGCATTAGGGGCTACTGGGGTGCTCCTAGCCTTGTGCTATTTGGGCATCACAAAGACATCCTCGGAGGTGTTCACAGGCTGCTTGAATCTGATGCCAAGAGTACTGAGCGTCGGCTGTGGCTTTGGCAGAAGGCGGCACGGATCCATAAGCCGTTTGCACCCTCCCGCCATTGAGCTCGCTCCGCCGATCTCGTCTGGGCCAACCTGCATCATGTCAACCAAACCGTTCGTTAGCCCATAGCGATAGTGAGTGAATTTTGAAGGCAAGCCCATAACTACAGTGCGCAGCACGCTCTACCATTTCGGCAGGCGAACAACCGATATCCCCCATGAAGTCCAAGGTAAACTTGGCATTGCGCTTCAGCGGTTTCGTCCATAACCGACCAGCCATTTCGCGGCATACCTGGACGTCATGGGGCTCCGAATCGGGGCGTTCCCGGCTCTGCCTGGCGTGCTTCTTCTTCTCGACAGCAGCGGTGCTAGTAGCCCGAATTTGTGTGGCCGGGGCGGAACGGGAGGCTGGAGCTGTGCGGGGATTCCCAGAGCCAGAACCGCTGGGGGCGCCGGTCTCCCCGGCGCCGATAGCGGCCTCCGCGGTTTCGGCGGTTGATTCGGCGAGGCGCTTGGCTTTCGGTGGTCTCGTTGCAGGAACCGGCCTCTCGAAATACGGGATGCCCATACAGTCCAAGACTTGGTTCTTGCGGGGCGAATCCCCGAGCTTGCGCACTTTATTCTTGTGCTCCTTGTCACCATACGGCCCGCACAATCGTGTGGC
This sequence comes from Themeda triandra, assembly GCA_018135685.1. Classification (NCBI taxonomy): domain Eukaryota; kingdom Viridiplantae; phylum Streptophyta; class Magnoliopsida; order Poales; family Poaceae; genus Themeda; species Themeda triandra. The sequence goes on from JAENPR010000103.1 coordinate 343,238, forward strand.
CAGTTTCTCCACCACTTCAACAAATTCGACGTCCGTTTCAAAATGCTCGGGCCGCTGGAGAATCCAGTCAGGACCCCGATAGCCTTCAGCATCCTTAATAGGTTCGAACTTCACCGAGGCGCTCAAAGGCCACTCATCCAGCGCAATCATTTCCTCAGCCAGATCACGGCTAGTCTGTCGACTCGCGATGAGAGCATACGACTCCGCGGCCGCGGTATCGGATGGGCCGAAAGCGACACGAGCGGGGTGCGTTTCCCCGATCATGGGAGTCATGAGCGACACAAGCGAGTTAGCCCGGCGACGCCCAATCTGTTGCGCAGCTTCCACTTCCGCGTCCGTGGCAACTCGAATGTAGAACCAGTGCTTAATCCATTCATCCCACTTTTCCTTGAAGGTGGGTACGATGCAGTTTCCGCTCTGGCCAGGCGCGGGCACAAAATTGAAAGAGCCGTATTCGGCCCGAATGTTAGGCCTTCCACCAACGCGGCCGACCTTAGAGTGAAAGTGGGTGTCATACAACTTAACAAAATTTGCAACGCTGAGCTCCCGGCCCATCATCTTCATGGCCATGGCATATATGCTGAGCCGCGTGATAGCGTTTGGAGTTAGATGATGGATCTGGAGATGGTATCGCTCCAACACTGACCCGACAAAGGGAACCAAGGGGAACCTTAGTCCTGCCGTAAAAAAATCCCGGAACACAACCGCCTCATAAGGCTGCGGGTTCGGGGTGGTTTCGGTGCCTGGGGCTCGGCTCCGCTCACGCTCATACGCGCTGAGAAGTCCGGTGCGTTGAAAGTGGTTGAGCCGGGCTTCATCAACTTTAGAACGGCAAATGATGCAAGTGTGGCCCTCTATCACAACCCGACGACTCTTCCGTGCCGGGCCGGATTCGGCGTCTGCGCCTTCTTCCGCCGCTGTCGCCACCGAGCTCTCCTCCGCACCCCCGTCTGCGGCTGAATCTGCATATTCCACATATTCCATACCAGCGCTCCCTTGGCCGCTCCCAGTCTCGCCAGCAGCGGGAGCGTGGACAAGTACAGCTTCGACGGGGGCCAGAGCCTGAATCGGTTCCACGATTTTGGCGGTGACAAGAGCGGCATCAGGAGTTCGTGCCATGTCCTCTGATCCGGTTTGTGCGTGGATGGCGGCTGATTCGGGAGAAGATGAAGTCCCGGAACTGCCAGGAGACGAGGACCCGGATCCACTGCCCGTTTTCGATGAATTCCCAGATGATGAGCTCTCGGACATATTAGGCTTTAACACCAATTGGGGAACCGAGCTTCCGAGCTAAAAAGAAATAGAAACGAAACTGCGCTCAAAACGTCGGACACAATCAAAACCCCCACCCCGAATCCGCAACGACCTAATCTCGGAAACTAAACAATACAAAAGAAGACGGAAGTGGAGGACTTAGAGCCTTACTGAATGGGGCAGATGTATCCCGGATGCGGAGACCAAATGCGCTCTCACCAATGCATCGGCGGCCGGCGAGAAGAGGCAAAGTGTTCGCCTCCTCCCACGCCTCTGCCTTTTATAGGGGGGAGCGGCCGCGAGAGAAGGGTCGCGTCGGTTCAAGCGAATCGAGGCAAAAAAAAATCGGTCTCCTCAACCTTGGGGTTGGCGCTTGGCGGGAGTCGCCGATAGCGCAGGCGCAGCGTGCATTCGGCGTCAACACTCGACACTTGGCGGGAGTCACCGATAGCACAGGCGCAGTGCGCATTCGGCGCCGACACCCAGCGCTTGCCAGGGCTCGCCGATAGCGCGGGTTTGGTTGCGCATTCGGGTTTGTGTTCGAGGGCGCATCCGGTGGCTTAGTTGGAGGCTAGCTCGAACAAGCACTGGTCGGTGGTTGGCCGACAAAGGTGGGCCCCTAGGGCCGTTTACTTGTCTGCCCCTGGTCGGCACCTTGCGTGCGGTGTAAGCTAGATTGTCAGGGGCAGTTCGGTCATGTACACGATGTGGATTCCTATAAATACACCCATGATGGGACATTGTAAAGGACTTCTAGGCTCTGAGCGTTTTAGCCGGAGGACAAGGAATATAAGGTTCATGTCGTTTGTTTCGTTTTGTTATTTCTTGTTTCCAGTTTCGGCCCTCTGGGGGGTACGACCCTAGGGGCAGAAACAACAGGGTTCGCTGCCCTTTTCCCAAACGCTAGCCTCAACTCCCGTCTGGGCACCCCCTCCGACCACATTCCTATAGTCCTCTCTGCTCCCACTTCTATCCCTAAAACCTCATGCTTCCAATTTGCGAACGTCTAGCTGCACAACCCCTCCTTCCTCTCCTCTATTCTGCCAGTTTGGTCAGGAGCTTTTGTACCACAGGATGCTACCGGTGCCTTGGTGGGGCGGATCAAGGCTCTGCGCCATGGCGCCAAAGCCTGGTCCAAGTGACACGGGGGCCGCCCCAGTGCTATTAACAACGTTTCTTTTGTAGTTCTGTTGTTGGACATGAATGAGGAATACAGGGTGTTGTCTCAAGACGAACGGCGTCTTCGCGAGGCCTGCCGAGGGCGCCTGGCTATGCTCGTCGCCCAAAAGGTGGCTTACTGGAAGTAGAGGGGCAAGTTCCGTGTGCTCTGGGAAGGGGAATCCAACACCAGGTTCTTCCACGCCAGAGCCTCAGCACGGGTGTGCCGGAACACCATCAGAGTGATTGAGGTTGATGGTGCTCACCTCATCGGCCATGACGACAAGATGGCCGCCCTCACCGCCCACTACTCCAACATCCTGGGCAGGGAGGGGCCTCGCCCCACCTGGGCATTTGACCTCGCTGTGCTCTACATCGGTGCGCCGTGGGCCGAGCAACAACCCTTGACCACCCCATTCACCATCGCGGAGGCGCGGGCGGCGGTCAAGGCCATGGCGGCGGACAGCGCCCCCAGCCTAGATGGCCTGGGATGTGATCAAGGGAGACGTCATGGCATTCCTCCACATATTCCACTGACGCGAGGCGGAGCTGGAGCACATCAACCGCGCACTCATTGTGCTGCTGTCAAAGATGGAGGGGCTACTACACCGTCAGCTTTCCGCCTCGTGTAACTGCAAAACTGCCCATTCAAAATCCTAACAAAAATTCTCACTACCAGGTTGCAGCAGTAGATCTCACGCCTCATTGACACCGACCAGACCGGGTTCATACAGGGGCGCTCCATCTCGGAGAATTTCGTCCTCTCCACTGAACTCGTCCAATGTTGCCACAAGAGACTCGCACCCACCCTCGTCATCAAACTGGACTTCACGAACTCGGTCCAATGGCCGAGCCTCCTATCCATCCTTGACGCACGTGGCTTCCCTGGGGCCTGGCTTGACTGGATGCGGGACATCCTGTCGACGTCCAAGTCCACAATCCTCCTGAACGGTGTGTCCGGGCCATGGATCACGTGCAGGCGGGGGCTACGTCAGGGGGACGCCCTTTCCCCCTACCTATTCATCATCGTTGCCAATGTACTTTAGCAGCCCATCAAGGCCGACGCGGGCATACGACACCCCCTGGGGGGAACGGCACCGGCGCTCCAACACGCCAACAACACGATCATCCTCATGCACGCAGAAGCCGAGTCGGTCCGCCGCCTCAAGCTAGCCCTGGACAACTTCGCCGCCAGCACAAGGCTAGTGATCAACTTCAGCAAGAGCACCAACACTTTGATGCACATGCCTGACGCCGAGCTGCAGCTCTGTCCGTCCATCTTGGGATGCAAAGAGGGCAAGTTCCCCCAAACCTACCTGGGACTGCCCCTGTCCAACGTCAAGCTCCCCCTGTCGGCTTTCGCCCCGCTCATCGCCCGCCTTGACAAGTACCTTGCCAGCTGGTAGGCTATGCTACTCGCCACGACTAGGAGGGTCATGCTCATCGACACCGTCCTCTCCAGCCTCCCCACCTACGCAATGGGGGCCATGATCCTACCGCCCGGGGTGATCAAGGCGATCGACGCTCGACGTCGCGCCTTCTTGTGGACCGGCTCGGACACGGTGTCAGGGGCACAATGCCTCATCGCCTAGGAGGACGTGTGCAAGGACAAGGAGGATGGTGGGCTAGGCATCAAGCGCCTAGAGACCCAGAACGCCTGCTTGATGTTGAAGCTGCTCCACCGGATCCACCACCCCGACGGCTCGTCCTAGGTGCTCTGGGCCGGGCAACGAGTGGACAGGTCGTCGCTCCTCGGGGACATGCACGGCTCCCATTGGACCGCGCTCCGGGAACTGCTACCAGCTTACCGGCACATCACGCGGGTGGAGGTCGGGCACGGACGCTCGACGAGCTTCTGGGGCGACTGCTGGCTCCTACACGAGCCGCTTGGTGAGCAGTTCCCCGCGCTGCACAGCCACTACGGCAACAGAGCGTACGCGTTGTGCGACGTCCTGGGCGTTGACTTCCACTCTAAGTTCCAGTGGCGGCTGACACCCCAGGCGGAACGTGACCTAGATGAACTCACAACGCTCCTCCAGCATGTGCAGCTGTCCGCTGAACCGGACGAGCGGCACTGCCTATTCAAAGATGGCAGCAGGAAGCTCCTGTCCGGTCTGATCTACAAGGCGCCCACACAAGGTGACCAGAGCTGCCCCTCCTACACTTTTGTTTGGAAGAACTTCGCTCCCCTCAGGTTCAATTCTTCGGGTGGCTGCTAATGAAAGAGCGCATCCATTGCCGGGTGGCCCTGAAGCGCAAGAACATCCTGGAAGACGCGACGCATGAGCTATGCAAGATGGAGGACGAAACAGTGGACCATATCTTCTCTAGCTGCTCCGTCGTGCGGTCATTCTGGATAGAAATTGGGTAGATGCCTGATAACATTGTAGGAGCCCGGGAGATGTGGAACACCACCCCTCCCCCGTAGATCGCCAAAAAAGCTCTCCACCCCCTACTCCTCCTCCTCTGCTGGGAAATTTGGAAGCACAGGAATGAAGTCGTGTTCCGTGAGCTGCCCCCAAGCACTGCGCGCCTCAAAACTGCCTGCAGGAATGCCGTGAGCGACTAGGTCTGACGCATACCAAAAAGAGACGCCGAGCTAATGGCCTCTTGGAGTTCATCGATTCCTATGTAATTTTCTTCTTGATCCTTTGAGTGCCTAAGCTGCAAAACTTGAAGGCCATGCCTTCCACCAACCGGGGCTCAGCGGGCGTCTGTGGAATGAAATTTGCAGGTGGGGATCGTGTTTGATCCCCCCCCCCCCCCCCCCCCGAAGTTGCCTCAAAAAAAGATTGAATATATTCAATATTATTTGGTAATAACAAAACTCCTTAGGTACCCGATATCAACTCGGTATATCAAAAGTTTGACCCCAAAATTAGAAATCACACGTTCATTTCACAATTAGAGCTTCTCCAAAAGTCTATTCCTTTCTAAAATATAATTTAGAATTATTTGGAGAGATTTTCTAATTTATACCTTCAATAGTTTTAGTATCTTTTTCTCCTCATTCTCTATCTTTGGCTAATGATATGGAATCGAGGATGTTTATATTTGGAGATCCAATTAAATAGGTATTTTTTCATTAAAATCTTAAATTAGAAACGATGTAAAGAGTCTTTAATAGATGCTCTTGCACCTTATAATGTCCACTATTTCATTTGGCATGACTTATTATGATTGTCCACTACTTTGTGCTGATTTGTAATCTAAACCCTAAATTCAAAAAAACTCTATATTATATTGAAATCTAAACCCTAAATTAAAACATCATATTCACCCTAGGGTAATGTAGGCACTCTTCCTCGATGCAGCCATACCAAGGGCCATCCTCGCCATAGCACATGAAGATCATGGACCGACAATGGACTCATGAACCCACAACTACTAAATCTTCAACTACATCGGCAGTGTGACAACCGTGACGACGTCATTGCAAGGGACACTAGGTGACTTGTCATCTTCTTAGAGGCGATACCAAGGGATGTGCTGATGTCTTAGAATGGGGGTTCGAGAAAGAGCGACTAGTGAGTGTTTCTGTGTGTCTAGGCTACAATGGTGTGCAAGGTTTATACTGGTTCATACAGAATGTCCGTACGTCCAATCGACGCGGTGGCCATGTGTTACTTTGCACGGAGTGCTCGTAGTAGGGGAGTACAAGTTGTTCGAGAGAGGGAGAATGCTCCCAAGCTCTGCGTGTGTGGGTGGGTGAAGTGTGTGGTGCGTGCCAAATAAGGTGAGTTTGAGGCTAGCGCCGGGTGGCTCGGCCGCCCCTTTTACAGACTTCAAGGGGGGTCGTGTTAAAACTATAGGACGTGTGAAAAGGTAGAAAAGAGATCAGAGAGAAACGAAAAGAAGGGCCTCGAGCATCGTCCTTCTTCTCCTTATCCGGGTGACAAATCTAGTTTAAAAGGAATCCAATAACTAATTAAAAAAATATGCATATAATGAACTAATTAATCAAATCTATGCAGAGAACCATACATTCTAATCAATTTATTCCCTTTGTCTTGTTGAATGAAGAGTGCACACATTCATGTATGGAATGGAAACATATATTCAAGGTGTGACTTATACATTTGAACCAGATTGATCAAGTAGTAAGGTGACATCTATGTGAGACCGAGCTCCACTAATATCATGGTCTGACTTACATTTGAACAAAGATTGATGATCAAGTTATCAGGTGACGCGTATAAGGGTGTAGTAGAAGTAAAATGACACAGTGAATGCTCAGAACAAATTATAAAACAAAATAACATTGTCATGTCGAATCAATCCAATGATTAGAATGAGCAGGACGAAAACAGCTGGCAACCTAGTGAAACTTTATCAGTCTTAATCTTCTGAATTCAAGGGACCCAACAGACCATTTTTCCAGGTCTACTTGAAAATGAAACCTGTATACAGTAATCAAAAGGTAAAATAAGGTTAGATAGAGATGATGTACATGCAGAGTAAAAACACTCAAGTAGTTCACAAAGAAACTTACAATGCAGTCATGCAACGAATAAGTGATGAAATCAGAGTTACTCCTTAATAACATAAAAGTACACAGAAGTATACAAAAAATAATATCTAAATTAGGAAAAGTTGTTATATTAATGTATCATCACACCAATAAAAAAATAAACTAAGGGGAATCACAATAAATATTTCTTGCCGGTATCAAACTAATCAGGCAATGATAGGTTATACATGAACAATAAGATAGTGCACATGCGCCATGAATAGTACATACTGGACGAACAGGTCAAAATTACATCTTTTGGATTGCTATCAGGTTTAGTTTAATACAAAGGTAACAATGTACGTAGTCTAAAATATTTAAAAGTATTCTCAACAATCAACACTTGATTATATCAGGTTTAGTTTAATAAAAAGGGAATAAAGTAAACACACCCATTGAATAACTTTCATAGATAACACTACCCTACAAATTAAAATGGACTGGATTGTGTCTCCTGATATCCCGTCACCAAAACATTGTGTTACCAAACACAACATTAGGATCCAATTTCTCAGTCCATGTGTGTACCCAGTTATGTTTTTGTGACCATTATATATCATTGATTTGGTCCAGTTCTTGTTTCCACATATATATTAAAGAAAATTTCAGCGATTGGATATCAAGAGTGTCTACAGTTCACTTACAAAAGTTAAATGTGCATAGGAACTGCAAAATTTTGTGAACTTCTTCATCAACCACTTCACATTTGACTTCGATTGTCTTGAGGAGCTCTAGCTTTGCAGTTGATCCATCCATTTGATGGCGTCCTCCAATTATTTCCACTTTGTGTTCGGGCCCCTTTAGGAAACAAAAGAATTTCACAAATTGTAATAAACAAATGCATAATTTATTACTCCCACAAGGCACAAAGAAATCCATTTAGAAACACATACCCGAGAATTTAGTTTAAGAGTGAGCTTCTCTAGAACTGGGGAGTGCTTGAGAATGCAAGTCAGGGCAAGGAAATGAGGAGGCACACACCATGGATCATTGAGTAGCAGAGTCTTTAAGTTGCTAAATGTGGGACACCGTTTCAAATCCTTTTCAAAAATAAACTGGACAAGAAGCAGACAAAAAAACGGATGTGACATACTCAGTCTCAATGTGAACATCATGAAGAAGCCAATTGCTGAGCAACTTTGCGAATGTCCATAAGGGAAAACAAATACTAGGACAACTGGTAAATATGAAATTGTAACTTACCATTTTCGTTTCAGATACCAATGCCAAATTCTCAGCATTTGATAGGCCATCGAGAAGAAAACTCCGGTTGTGCTCTGTCATAATATGACAACAGTAACAGTTCAACGGATCAGTATGCTCGTCAAAACAATCCTCGTAAATGGGAACTCTCACAAATGCCTTCTTCAATGATGGCATGCTCCCAAGAAGAGGAGGCCTGTACAAATGGCTATCCAGGTTTAGTGACACAAGACTCGGGACATGAATAAGTGTGTTGAACTCAGCATAGAATTCACAACTCGTGATGCTTAGGTTTTTCATGGATTCCGACGAGATCTTTTTGGTATCCCATAGACCACAATGGGCAATATCGAGATGTAGAAGCGATGGACAGCCTGAGAAGTCACAGAATCCGTTCTTCAACTCTAGACCAACGAGCTCTAGCCTGGTCAAGTGCCGTGACTCGAGAGGCAGGTCATCCAGTATAGAATTGATGTCACCGTAGTAAAAGTTCTCGAGCCTGAAGCTCTGGACTCCACACATCACCACAATATGCTGGACCCAGCGGTTCAGGCAGAGCCTGTCGACGTCATCGTAGAAGACTCCAAACGTGAGGTGAGATGCTTCAAGAGGCGCACGGCCACGGAGACGCAGCATATCGTCGAAAGCCTTCTGGCATTTGTTCACGGCGTGTTTGGAAGAGTAGTAGTCGTATGTCTCAACGATGCAGGTAACGTCTAAGGCCGTGGCGAACGTCCACCGGTGGCGCCAGCGCCGTGCCAACACGGACGTCCGGCCAGCCTCTTGTGCAGGCAGGAAGCCGAGGATGTGCTCGAGGATGTCGTCTGGAAGCACATCTATGCTGCCGCCGCCGCCGCCGCCCAAATTTTTCTTTGGACGCATCCCGTCGAACAAGTTGTCAGCGCTGACGCTACGGGATGGAGTACGATGATCTGGATCGGATCGGATGATTCCTGTGTGCGGAGGTTTTCCACAGGTGCAGCAAGGTTTGCACGGACGCTGATTTAGGGCATTGGCCCATAAGATGGGAATATGTTTTATAGTTCTTACATGGACAAATCCAACTAAAATCTATGTGAAACAAATCCAAAGTCCAATCCTACCACGATACCAATTATAGTTATATATCCAATCGAACTGTTTTTAAGTTTGAATATATTCAATATTATTTGGAAAATCACACGTTCATTTCACAATTAGAGCATCTCCAAAAGTCTTTTCCTTTCTAAAATATAATTTAGAATTTTTTGGAGGGATTTTCTGTATTTATACCTTCAATAGTTTTAGTATCTTTTTCTCCTCATTCTCTGTCTTTGGCTAATGATATGGAATGGAGGATGTTTATATTTGGAGCTCCAATTAAAGAGGTATTTTTTCATCAAAATCTTAAATTAGAAACGATGTAAAGAGTCTTTCATAGATGCTCTTGCACCTTATAATTTAGCAAAATTCATTTGACATGACTTATTATGATTTTCCACTACTTTGTGTTGATTTGTGACCTAAACCCTAAATTCACAAAAACCCTGGATTATATTGAAACCTAAACCCTAAATTAAAACATCACATTCACCCTAGGGTCATGTAGCACTCTTCCTCGATGCAGCCATACCAAGGGCCATCCTCGCCATAGCACATGAAGATTATGGACTGACAATGGATTCACAAACCCACAACTACTGCATCTTCAACTACATCAGCAGTACCAAGGGATGTGTCGATGTCTTGGAATGGGGGGGTCAAGACAAAGCGACTAGTGAGTGTTCCTACGCGACTAGGCTACAATGGTGTGCAATGTGAACACAAGGTTTATACTGGTCCGTGCGTAATGTCTCTACGTCCAATCGAGGCGGTGGCCATGTGTTACTTTGCACGGAGTGCTCGTAGTAGGGGAGTATAACCTGTTTGAGAGAGGGAGAATGCTCCCAAGTCTATGTGCGTGTGTGGGTGGGTGATGTGTTCGATGTGTGCCAGATCAAGTGAGTTTGAGTCTGATGCCGGGTGGCGAGCCCCGACCACCCCTTTTATAGACTTCAAGGGGGGGTCGGGTTACAACTGTAGGTCATGTGAAAAGGTAAAGAAGAGAGAGAAACAAAAATAAAGGCCTGGAGTGTTGTCTCCTTTTTTGGCAACAAATCTAGTGTAAATGGAATCCAACAACTAATTAAAAAATATGCATATAATGAACTAATTAATCAAGTCTATGGAGAGAACCATACATTTACTTAAAGAGGAATAAAACTATGTTACGTCACAATATTACCCACTGCTGCCATAAGCTCATAATCAAAACTTAATCTGCTTGTGTCGGACATTCACTATTTGTTCCTTCTAATAGGATCACCTCTCTACACCACGGACAATGGTATCAGGACTGCAAGTGTAAGATTCATCTATATATGCAACCATGCATGCAAAAATGACATGATTTTAAGCACACTAGATTGTTTTTGCTACACATGTACATGCAGTTGGCATTCAATATATCCCCTTTGTCTTGTTGAATGAAGAGTGCACACATTCATGTATGGAATTGGAACATATATTCAAGGTGCGACTGAACCAGATTGATCAAGTTTTAAGGTGACATCTATGCGAGATTGAGCTCCAGTAATATTCATGGTCTGACTTACGTTTGAACCAAGATTGATGATAAAGTTATCAGGTGACGTGTTTGAGAGATTGAGATACAGTAATAAAAGTTGACTGTGAATGCTGAGCAAGTCAATAAAAAGGGTGTAGTAGAAGTCAAATGACACAGTGAAGGCTCAACTCAACAAGAACAAATTATAAAACAAATAAACATTGTCATGTTGAAGCAATCCAATGACTAGAACCAGCAGGACGTAAACAGCTGGCAACGTAGTGAAATTTTATCAATCTTAATCTTCTGAATTCAGGGGACCCAGTAGACCATTTTTCCAGGTCTACTTGAAAATGAAACCTGTATTACAGTAATCAAAAGGTAAAATAAGGTTAGATAGAGATGCTGTACATGCTGAGTAAAAACACTCAGGTAGTTCACAAAGAAACTTACAATGCAGTCATGCAACGAATAAGTGATGAAATCAGAGTTACTCCCTAATAACATAAAAGTATGCAGAAGTATACAAAACAATAATATCTAAATTAGGAAAAGTTGGTATATTATTGTATCATCACACCAATAAAAAAATAAACTAAGGGAAATCACAATAAATATTTCTCACTGTTCAAACTAAGCAGGCAATGACAGGTTATACATGAACAGTAAGATGGTGCTACATGCATCATGAATAGTACATACTGAATGAACAGGTCAAGGTTCAAAACTCAAAAGAGTGGTAGCTACATTTTCCTTTCAGAAATATATAGGAGACTAAAACAGAGTTTCTGGGAATGAGGATTCAACAGGCACTAAATAAATTCAAGAAAAATATTGAACATATGATAGTTACATCTTTTGGATTGCTATTAGGTTTAGTTTAATACAAAGGGAACGATGTACTAGTCTAAAATAGTTAACAGTATTCTCAATTATCAACACCTGATTATATCAGGTTTAGTTTAATAAAAAGGGAATAAAATAAACACACCCATTGAATAACTTTCATAGATAACACTACCCAACAAATTGAAATGGACAGGATTGTGTCTCCTGATATCCCGTCTCCTAATCATTGTGTTACCAAATACAACATTGGGATCCAATTTCTCAGTCCATGTGTGTACCTAATTATGTTTTCGGGACCATTATATAGCATTGATTTGGTCCAGTTCTTGTTTCCACATATATATTAAAGATAAAGAAAATTTCAGCGATACGGATATAGAATCAAGAGTGTCTACAATTCACTTACAAAAGTTAAATGTGCATAGGAACTGCAAAACTTTGTGAACTTCTTCATCAACCACTTCACATTTGACTTCGATTGTCTTGAGGAGCTCTGGCTTTGTAGTTGATCCATCCATTTGATGGCGTCCTCCAATTATTTCCACTTTGTGTTCAGGCCCCTTTTGGAAACAAAAGAATTTCACAAATTGTAATAAACAAATGCATAATTTATTACTCCCACAAGGCAAAAAGAAATCCATTTAGAAACACATACCCGAGAATTTAGTTCAAAAGTGAGCTTCTCTAGAACTGGGGAGTGCTTGAGAATGCAAGTCAGGGCAAGGAAATGAGGAGGCACACACCAATGATCATTGAGTAGCAGAGTCTTTAAGTTGCTAAATGTGGGACACCGTTTCAAATCCTTTTCAAAAATAAACTGGGCAAGAAGTAGACAAAAAACGGATGTGACATACTCAATCTCAATGCGAACATCATGAAGAAGCCAATTGCTGAGCAGCTTTGCGAATGTCCATAAGGCAAAACAAATACTAGGTCAACTGGTTAATATGAAATTGTAACTTACCATTGTCGTTTCAGATACCAATGCCAAATTCTCAGCATTTGATAGGCCATCGAGAAGAAAACTCTGGTTGTGCTCTGTCATAATATGACAACAGTAACAGTTCAACGGATCAGTATCCTCATCAAAATAATACTCGTAAATGGGAACTCTCACAAATGCCTTCTTCAATGATGGCATGCTCCCAAGAACAGGAGGCCTGTACAAATGGCTATCCAGGTTTAGTGACACAAGACTTGGGACATGAATAATTGTGTTGAACTCATCAAAGAAATCACAGCTCGTGATGCTTAGGCTTTTCATGGATTCAGACGAGAGCTTTTTGGCATCCCACAGACCACAATCGGCAATATCAAGATGTTGCAGGGCCGGGCAGCTCGAGAAGTCACAGAATCCATTCGTTAACAGTACGCCAACGAGCTCTAGCCTGGTCAAGTGCCGTGACATGAGGCAGGTCATCCAGCAGCTCAAAGTGCTCAGCACTGTAAAAGTTCTCGAGCCTGAACCGCTGAACTTGACACGTCACGACATGCCGGACCCAGCGATTCAGGCAAAGAACGTCGACGTCCTCGCAGAATCTTGCAAACGTGAGGTGACAAGCTTCAAGAGGCGTGTGCCCGCGGAGGCGCAGCATATCGTCGACGGCCTTCTGGCATCGCTTCAGCCAGTTCTTGCCAAAGTACCCGTCGTCGATGATGCACATGACGTTCAGGGCCGTGGCGAACTTCCACCGGTGGCGCCAGCGCCGTGCCAGCACGGATGTCCGGCCGGCATCCTTTGCCGGCAGGAAGCCGAGGATGTGCTCGAGGATGACGTCTGGAAGCACATCTATGCCGCAGCCGCTGCCGATGTCGCTCGCAACAAGAACGTGCTTGCCCTCCCCCCTTTTTCTCTTCAAGCATCCCGTCGAACAGGTTGTGAACGCCGACACTACGGGGACAGAAAAAACGATCAGACGAAGGTACGCCTGTGTGCCGAGGTTTTTCGTTCTTTGGTCGGCAAGGACTAAATTCCACGGGTGGCTCATCTCTAGGGCACTGGGCGAATTATGGATTTTGACCTGATTCCGGTCTGGGACTAATAAGTTGATCAGTCAAGAAAACCGTATTTAATCAGATTTTGACCGAATTTAGACCATTTTTCAGAAAACCAAAACTTGATCAAAGTCCAGTTAAAATTTAAACTGGTCTGGATGTTTTTTGTCCGGTCTGTATTTGTCTCGAGCCGAACCAAAATGAATCCTAGAACCTTTGCCACACGGTGGTCGGTGGGAATGAATATGTTTAGTTGTATAGACAAATCCAATTAAAATCCATAAGAAACAAATCCAAAGTCCAATCCTACCGCAATACAGATGACTTAAGTCAATCGAATTGTTTTAAGTTCGAATCGATTCAATAAGATTCGTCAATATCACTAATTCGCTATATCAAAATTATAACCCTAAATTGTATAAAAATGTGTGAACATAAAATTAGAAAACACATGTCCATTTCGAATTTACAACTTATATAATTTAGCGAAATTAAGTGAGATTCATTTGAGATGACTTATTATTATTGTCCACTACTTTATGTTGACCCTAGATTATATTGAAAGCCAAACCCTGAATTAAAGCATGACTTTCACACCTTAAATTTGAGCTAATTTGATTGTGTATTGGTTCAGGAGGGTGACAAATGTCTAATCTATGATGGGTTTTATTGTGTCGAGACTTTAACGAAGGGTTATGTTAATTCCCAAAAACTATCCGACGTCTAACGGACCCGTCCCCTTCCCCGCACGCCAACCGGTCCCATAGATCGCTCAGGGGCTCGGGTGGATATACTCATCGGGTATGCTCACACGTGGGTACCCTCTAGAAGAGTCAAGACGAGCCTGAGCACACTTGTAGCTACTACACGAGGCTCAGGGGCTCAGCCATGGCTTCGGGATATCGAGCGACGATAGCCCAAGCCTAACCTCCACCCCATTGCTTGCCAAGGACACACCTGAGCAGCAACCGACGTCCGAAGCCACGGGCCAGAAGCTAGTCGTGCTGACAGTTATGGAGATGCTGCATTATCCTCGCATTCAATGGCCGCACTTGTCGTCCTCTCTCTCGATAGGATCACGCAACGAGCATGACACATCAGGACAAGGAAATCCCGAGGCTCCAAGGGTGAAGGGCTCCCTCAAGGCGGGGGAGGCTCCTTGTGCACCAAGTAAGCTTTAGCAAGGCTCACTCGGGTGTTTTTATTTTGTGTTTTTTGGTGAAACCAGGACCCAATAATGATCAGGGCCGGGTTAATCCAAAACTGAAAAAAATATTGAGTCCTCCCGATAATTATCTATAAAAGCACAGGCTTTACATTTGCATATTGCCCCAATGCATTTCAGCAAACCAGGCCGATGCCCCTAATTGCACTATACGGGCCTCTAGCTATGGACCTTGGCTAGGTATCTAAACACTCGAGCTGCACTATTGCGGACTATGGGCCCTGAAAGTCTGAAATGCAACCGGTTTCAAACCAAGAAGTGTTCCCCTTTTAATAAGCTGCGGCAAATAACCTGTAAGATCAACGATGCTTTGAGCGACTTTGTGTTTTGCATAAACCTGCTTTAAGTTAAACACCTATGCGAATGAACTTTCAATTTTCATCATCAATGCTATCGGGCATATATACTTGTATAAGAAAGAGAAATGTGAAATGCATGATGAAAATAGTCTGATAGCTGTTTATTTTTTATATTTTTTTTGGAGAACTTCCCTAGACAAGCATTTCATCATTAATAAGAAGCGAAAGAGTAAACAAACCCACCCACAGGATTTGCTTGCAGTGACTGGCACTGGGTGTACCTTGCTCTGGAACACACCCATCTCATGCTGTTGGTACCGGCCAGAACTTCCATCATGAGCATTACCAGATTCCAACATCTGATTGCCACCATTCACTAACCTAACCAACCTTCTATCACTAGTAGGGTTACAAAAACACAAAATAAATAAAACAATTAGCAACCTCTGCAACATACACACGCAACCTCCAGCGTCTCCACAACCATAACTCACTGTTCCAGAGCATAAGCCTCTGACTCTTAATACCTCATATACTGCAATTTCTGCGGCACCAAAGTCATGGCCACAGGGGTGGAAATGAATACAGTTCAATCATATTATGTTCGGTAAAAAAATCATGACACAATGGTAATTGTTGGTTAAATCCCTTTTTATCTTAAATTGTGTACGCACATTATTTTTTAGGGTCTAGAGAATACCAACCTTTCGGTTACTAAAAGATATGCTGAAAGGATTTCACAATGTAAGCAACTACTCCCTTCGTCCCAGATTAATTGTCGCTTGCGCTTCAAAAAAAAAACTGCCGGCAATTTTATATTAAAAAATATTAATATTTATAATACATAATTAATATCATTAGAAAGATCTTTAAATCTAGTGTTTTAACAAATTTATTTGGAGATATAAATGTTGCATGTATTTTGTACAAATCGAGTGAAATTTGTGGCACGCACACCAACGGCGACAATTAATATGAGACGGAGGGAGTATGTAAAATACACCGGGTCCAAGTAGAACAAGCGATATTTCCATGTCTAGTCACCAACCCAACTTGACATAGAACATCCCCAGAAAATTGATAAAAACCTTCTCGAATATTTTAGCCGACTTTAGCCTTACATTTCCAAACTGTCAAGATGGTAGTTCCTTCAAAAGGAAATTTTTCCCCACCTACTTGAAAATGAAACCTGTACAATAGTGAGAAGAAACAATGGTTCAGAGACAATCTATGTTTAGAAATATTATGGTTAATTACTTAACAAAAAGACCTGAAATGATGGATTACACTTAGCATATAGAAAATGTACAGATAGGTTTCATAGTCGTTTTATCTGGCTGTATTTCTGCCTGACAAGAATCAAGAACCCATATCCTCTCAAGAACTAAGTTTCATGTTCAAAACAAGCAATATGCTAATGTTTGCATTGAAGCCACTAGTGGGCACGGAGAGCCAAAACAAACAGGGCATGAACCTTGGTCCACATCAGGGCAGCAAATGTGATGAGGATTGCGAGGCAACACAGCATTAAGAAGATTAGGGTTTAAGTGGAGATGGATAGGTACAGTTGCTAGCTCCACCAAGGATGGACAACTCGATAATTGTCCATTACAAATAATCAGTGAGAAACCTTGCTGTTTGTTGCACGAGCATGAAATTATCTATGACAAAATAGCCCATGATAAATGCACTTCAATTATGGAAAGATTAACTGTTGCATCCGGTTAGCCAATCTGTTGGCCAGTTTTGTGAGGTCATCATTCATTCGAAGATTGCAAACGCAAAGTTCTACTAGGCAATGGTTCCAAACAGAGGTCTCAGGCAGGGCTTCTAAAGAATATCTAGTGCTAAGCTCATGTCAAAGTTCTGACCAATTTTGCATGGTTCCAAACAGAGTGACAGAGGTTCCAATAGAGATTTAGGTCCTATTTGGATGGGTTAAACATTTCTGATTCTTGTTGAATTCTCCTAAATCTGTACCAAATGGTGAATAAAAAGAGAAAAGTTTCACCCACCTCCCATTTCCCATTTTCACCGAAAAAAGGTGTTTCTCATTGATTCCAGTTCATATATGTTTTCAAGGAAAATATGGATCTTAAACAACTACCAGCCAAACCAAAATGATTGCTATCTGCACAGAGAAACTGTTCTAGGAGAATCTGGTTTCAAAACTGATAGACAATAGCCTAACAGGCTTAGATTCCTTAATGATGGAGATTACAGAGGAGTTACATACTTACATATATAAGAGGAGGATGGCCCAAAGGGCCAGCCGAGTCCCAAGGGTCAAACCGAGACCCAAGGGGCCAGCTAGGTATTAACCTGGCAAGGAAGCCAAGATTACACAAGTAACTAGGTGATTACACTAAATGGCAATTAATTCTAACAAAAACGTTTCTAGGAGAATCTGGATCTCTACCAAACAAGCCCTGATGAGCGTGTAACTTTATGCAAAGCTTCTCATTATTAGTTAAGGTTCGAAAAAATGTCTGGCATGGAGTTTCAAACGAAGCTGCAAGTGAAGGTCTGGTATGGAGTGGCTGATCAAGGGTCTCAAGAAAAGAAGGTAAGTGAAGCTTGAATAGGGATGTGGCTATCAGCCACAAGTCAAAACTTTTAAGGCATTGGTCTCAAGTAACAAAATGGTAATAGGGTCCAATTTTTATGTAATGACTATCTTGCCTCTGAATATTCAGAGTGTAGTGGTTGATTTGGATGAATTGTAAATCGATCAAACATTGATTCGCTTCACTATAAATAGGGTGTGCCTGTTACAGATAGAACAAGCTGTTTTGGCCTAGGAGATCTTCAGTAAAGGTCATCTTCATTCTTTGCATTTACCTTTTCTGTTCAATTTGCTTTGACCTTCACACTTCATTAGTACCTAGCCTATTCTAAGAATTTTCCTTTGGGCTTGGTATCCTGTTAGTTTTCAAGCTCCAAGGGAGCAAAGTTAACAATATTAAGACATTTGTATTATTTTTCAGTCAAACTTATTAACGAGTACAAATTTCAGGAGTATCAAGAACTGAAGATATTGTGTTTCTACTAATACATAGGAAATCAATTTAAACACCTCCACACAATTTTGTGGAAAATAATTTTTGTGAAGGAATTTGTGGAAAATACTTGTCGATTGCACTGAGTTTATTTTTGTTCCCCATGCCAGACCAGCACCACTAAATGCAGTGGAAGATTGATTGCTCACTACATTTTGCACTTGAAACATTCAATGCTTTTTCAACAAATCAAACTTTATCCAATGCTTCTGTAATTAGTTCACTTACATATGTTAAATGTACTGAGGAACTTCAGAACTTGCTGAACTTTCTCATCAACCACTTGACATTTGACTTCAACCGCCTTGAAGCATTCTGAAATTGCAGCTGATCTGTCATTTGCATGATATCTTCCAAGCATTTCCACATTATGTTTAGGTCCCTGTAGTAAGCGAAAACAGTTCACCAGGAATAATCTACAAATGTAAACATCAAAAAGACAGAGGTTGTCCACCTAGAGAACGAATATATACCTTGGAAAAAAGATGAAGTGTAAGCTTCTCTAGGACTGGTGTGTGCTTGAGAATGCAAGTTAGTGCAGGGAAGTCAGGTGCCACACACCATCGATCATCAAGTAACAAAGTCTTTAACTTGGTAAATGTAGGACAGTGTTTCAGATCCTTGTCAAAAATAAACTGCACACAATGGAGACAGAAAAAATGTCAACTAATACTCATTGTGAATACAATGATTACAGGGTCCATTGCTGAGCTTTATTATGAATGCCCATAATGAATATAGATACCACATCAAAAGTAACCCAAAAAAATAAAGGAGTTAAAGATGAAAGAAATGTAAACATACCGCTATGGATTCTAGTAGCAATGTCATGTTCGCTGCATTCGATAAACCTTCCAGAAGCACACACTTACTGTTATTATCACCTACAATACCTTTACAGGAGTAACAATCCTCATAATGACAATCCCAAGAGTCATCACCCCATTCCATTGTGTATGCATTCCAATTGGTAACTCTAACGAAAGCCTCTTTAAGTAAGGGCATGCTCACAAGAAAAGGAGCTCTCATTAAATGGCAATCTAGCCTTAGTGAAACAAGACTTGGGGTAGAAATAAGGATGTGGAAAGATCCTGTTAGCTCACAACATTTTATGCCTAGGTGTTTCAGGGACACTGATGAAATCTTCTCGACAGTCCACCAATAACAGGTGTCAATCTCGAGATGCTCCAGTACTGGACAATTTGAGAAGTCACAAAAACTATTGTTTAGCGTTATGCCAACGAGCTCCAGCTTGGTCAAGTGACGTGTGACGAGATGCAGGTTGCCTAGCTCAAAGCTATCACGGTCAACATTATCTAGAATGTGGATCTGAACGTGGCACTTTAAAGCGTGCTGGATCCAGTGGATTAGGCCAGAGGTGTCGTCGTCTTCTTTCAGGCCACTGAAGCTGACCTCAAACTTTTCAAGAGGCATGAAGCCGCGAAGGCGTAGCAGATGGTCCACAGATTTTTGCTGCTCCTTGACCAAGGCTCGATCCTCACTGTCGACGCAAGAGACACTCAGGGCTGTGGCTGACTTCCAGAGGTTGCGCCAGCGCCAAGCGAGCACACACGTCTTCACGGCATCCATCGCGGCACAAAACCAAGGATGTGCTCGAGGATGGCATCTGGAAGGGCGTCTATGCCGTCACTGCTGCTCACCACAGGCCCGTTTCTGTTCTTTTTCCCTGGAGGCATTCTATCAAACAGGTGGCGGGCACCAACGCTGCAACCTGCAGGGGCAAGAAACGGTCAGACGACGACGCAATGGCAGGGAAGACTCGACCAGGAGATGCCAGAAATCGAAGCCGCGTCGTGCGGAGGCAGACCACCTTACCTTGTCGCGAATGGCTTTAAGCGGTGGTTAGTTGTTGGCAGCAAGAACGCCGACGACGCGTGCCTAGTTTGTCCGGGCAGCTAGGCGTAAAGGAGAATGTGCAAATCTTCCCGTTTTGACAGAGACGAGTGGTGGAGATGGAGGAGCGGGGATTGGTGTTGGGGCGTGGAAGAACTTCGCCGCTGCCGCCGCAGCTTGGGAGGAGTGAGCTCGCATGGGGAAACGAGGAGCGGGCTGCGGACATGAAGCCGCCGCCGCCGCCGCCGCCGCCGTTGCCCAAGGCGGAAAGGCTCGTCGTTGAGAGAGGAGCAAATTTTGGCTTGGGTCATTTTGGGCCGCAGGGTAAATGTGGCCCAATAAAACTTTCAGTTTGAGGGCAACCGACACTAGCTGCTATGCCAAAAAAAAAAAAAGTAACACCGATACAGTTGTAGTATCTATTCGTTGCTATGCCAAATTTTGGTCATATAAACTTTAGAATCTGTTTGACACAGCCTCACATTAAGCGCTTTAAAAGAAAAAACTTTGAATTAAACAATAAAAAAGTAGTGGTCGGTTTTCAAACAAGAGCTCAAGCTGAAAAGTGGCTCCTGCTCAAGTGTTTTAACTCCACAGGAGCACTTGACGAGGAGTCATACTAAATAGACCTTGAATTAGAGCAAGATCAAAATGGAACACAACAAAGTAACTTCAATAGGCCCTTACATAGAACTGCTAAACCTCAATTTTAGGACATCGAAAGAACAAAGTTCTAATATTGTCTCTAGTCTTGCTCAAGTGTTTCAACTCTACAGGAGCACTTGACGAGAAGTCATACTAAATAGACCTTAAATTAGAGCAAGATCAAAATGGAACACAATAAAGAAACTTCAATAGGCCATTACATAGAACCGCTAAACCTAAATTTTAGGACATAGGAAAAAAAAACAAAAGCACTAGTATTGTCTTTAGGAGAACCACTAAAGTAGGGAGAGAAAATCGTCCATGTGGTCCTCCTCGTTCTCAAGGGTCTCTTCTCGAGCTCCTCCTGCTTGCCTGTTATGGATGTCGTCTTCCTTTCTCCCCCTACTAGCACCACATGCATGCACAACAGCTACCCCTCAGATTCGCCTTTGCATCGCTAGCCACATACACCACCGCTAGCCATCATGCATCATATTCCTATGACCAATAGATCCACCTCGCACTTCACCTCTCGGTCCTCCTTGCTAGTGGATTTACTTGCTCAGCGGCTTATAATAACACTCTCTTGCTTGGTGTTGCCCTACACCACCTCTTGGGTCTCAGAGTGACTGCCATTGAATCTGATGGGAAGGGGTCAAATCGATCTACCCCCTGTAGGACGTCTTCATCCCCGCGTCAGAGCTCACCCTCTCTTGCAATCTTGGTCCATGGGTTGTTCTCCTCGTATACTAGAGGTTGTCATCCCCAAGGTCAGCTACAGTTGGCCATCCCTTGACCTAGCTTAGCCTACCTACATTAGAAGTCTTCTTGCCCGCTCTCTAGAAGTCATGCGGGAGCATGTGTGAGTGCTAGAGAGTTGGCGCGATGATAAGCGCGACAGTGATCGTATGTGAGCACTAGAGCTAGCGGTGTTGTAGTGTGTTGTTGCACGAAGTGTCGGTGAGGAGAGGGCAAGTTGAAGAGAGAGAAAATGGAAAACCTATTGGGACAAAGGATAGGTGAGTCCTATGTGTTATTGTTTATTATGCTGCTATATATTGGAGGTAATGACAGAATTTGCAGGCTCTAAAAGTTTGGGGGCTCAAACACCAAGTCAGGGACTTGATTTAGAGGCCCTTGCTAGAGTTCCTTTTGGGAATGTATGTATAGTGCCAAGCCAAAATCCAAAAATCCGCCATTTTTTAAAGGGGCATGACATGCGCGATCCATATATCAATAATATATTTAATGTAGTCAGCATATGTCTTGTTGTATCAGCATAATAAAATGGGTTAATTTTTTTTACTTCCAAAAAGTTACTTCCTCCATCACAAATTGTGAGTCATTTGACAAAGTTCGACCAAATAAGACAAGTTGTCAAACTTTGTGTCAAAAAAAGTCAAACAACGTAGGTATATTTAACCATTGGTCATTCTACCACCTCAACACCACGTCACCCCCAAACATAAAAAATTAACCCAAGGTTGGTAAGTGAACGGTTTTGATATTTGAAGGTTAAAAACTAAACATTTTTGGATTAAAAACTAGATTCAGCCGATAGAAGGATGAGTATCGTATATGGCCTTTTTCTTTCTGTATTGTTAAGTCTCCCAAAAGAACCCTTACAATAGTTAATCGAAAAACAAGAAAAAACTACTAGGAGCAATGGGTTCAACAATTACAATGCTTTCAGCTTGCCCCAGTAAGAGCTTGTACTCTTTCAGTCATATTTTTAAATGAAAATGATGCTGTGTGGATCTCCCCCACAGTTTGTCTTCGATCTTGTGAAAATAATTTCCCTACGTCAAAATGAGCACGCCCTTTTGTTTTTCGTTGCAATCTTGATATGTGGAGACCACTGGTGTTTCGTGGCACACAAGAACACAGGTAACTCATCAACTGATTGCAGTGAACATCGATCAAAAAGCACAAATGGCCCTCAAATGAGGTCACGTGGCAGCTCCCAGCTCGGCACAATGTTGATTAAAGTATGCTAGAAGCACACTATTTGGATCAAATATTGTCAAACAAATCATTGTGAACTGACATGGTGTGGCACATCATCGTGTCATTAGAAGTACTAAACGATATATGCTGCCAGGTTCGTGGGGCTGCAAATCTAAAACTAAAATATCATACCCAATTACCCATATACAAAAGATGGCAATCTTGCCACAGTGAACCATAGCCTTGCATTCCCAAGCGGTGAGCAGCAGAAGATGAAACGGCAGCCCAAATTTTCTTGCACCTGTGATTAAAAACTGAAATCTGTATAATAAAAAGGTGAAAGTTAAAATAAGCTTATAGCGATTGTTATTATGTATAGAAACATAAATTCAATTACAAAAAGATGCAAATAGGTTTCCTCGAATAGGAAATTCACTTGATAAACATTCAGTCTAATCTGATTATCATGTTCAATTAACTTGGCAGTAAACCAAAAACATTGACCTAGTGCTTAACTGACAGTTTCTTAGCCATACACATTATAACTGTTTCTACTTCGGACTAGTACACATTAAGGTAAACTGTCCATAAAGAAGAATGCAGAGTACATGTTTTCTGAACACAGAATTTGGATCTTCAAAACCATGTACACAACTAAATGCTATACTTCAGGTGCAAGGTAAGAGATGGACAGTGGGACTTGGGAGCAAAAAGAACGGGCACAGACTATTCTCAGATATGTGCAACCCATAGAAACAAGAAAATTCAGATCGACATAGAAAACATATGCGAACAGATGCTTCTACAATCTTAAGCAAGGCTAGGTTAATGTCATAAGCAGTTACAGAGCAGAGCATACTTCAAAATAAAAAAAAGAAAAATAGGTACAAAAATAAATCAGACATGCAACTATATTAAATTATTAATATATTATACTGATTAGTAAGTTATGCACATATTCCAAGAAACAGATTGAAGAATGAAGCTACAGTGTAAGAATACCATGCTTATGTTTGTTACACACATACATATAAGATGATTACTGAAAAGGGTGAGCAAATGTATCACTATCAGAAAAGGAGGCAAGTCAACATGTAGTGCTATTGCTTAGAACAACTAAACAATTGTATTGGTGCTATTGTTCACTAGTACTAACCAGAAAGCTAGAATATAGTCAGAACAAGTCAATTGAGTCATTTGTGTCCATTCCAAACTCATTAAGAAAAGGTTTAGAACTATTCTAGAAATCAATATACCGTCTTAATGTCTATGCAATGCAACTTCATTTAGATAACACACATAACTCCATTATATCTTGGTGAACAGTTTTGTATCTTTGCTTCTAGCATTCCTGAGAAGCACCCGAGAGGTTAGCTTACGTATGTTAAAGGTACACAGAAACTTTAGAACTGTGAGAACTCTCTTATCAACATCTTGACACTTGACTTCAACAATGTTAAGGTGTTCTGAAATTGTAGTTGGTCGCTCCACACTAAATGTTCCTTCCATTTCCACTTCATACTCAGGACCCTACAATGAAATGAAATATTCTCTTTTCAAGAACAATCAGCAGTGTAACTATACAGATAGGCAGTAATTGTTCATTAATAAAGCACATACCTCACAAAACAGCTCAAGTGAGAGCTCCTCTAGAACTGGTGAGTGTTCAAGGATACAAGCTAACGGAGTGAAGTCATCAGGCATACACCAGTACTCATTGAGAAACAGAATCTTTAACTTGCTAAATGTAGGGCACAGCCTCAAATCCATTTTGAAGATAAACTGGACAAATTGCACGCAAGTAAGACGAAATGATCTGAAATAAGCCTAGTTTGTGGGAGTGCATCTAAAATCTTAAAAATCAAAACATGTCTAGTTGATGTTTTTCTATGTTCAACAATGGTATAAACATTGCGGCAGAAAAAAAGGGGCAGACTGTTAATAAATAATTGAGGGGAAAATGTAGGTGTACCATTTCTGGTGAAGAAATCAACTCCAAATCCTTAGCTTCAGATAAGCCTTTTAGAAGCAGACAACAGTTATCATCACTGACATTATTAGCACAAGTGGTACAATACTCACAAATGCATTCTGAGTTATCCATTAGTTTGTCACAGGTATCCTCACAATCACCACGTATTCGGACAAATGCCTGCACTAATGATGGCATGCTGTCAAGAACGAGAGTTCTCCCCTCAATATCATCAATGAGAAGATAAACCAATTGTGGGGCATAAATTCGGAGGCGGGGATGCTCGGATGCAGATGCTGTGATTTTGCAGCTAATGATGGCTAGATCTTTCACTGACTTGGATGAGATCTTGGTGGCAGAATAGAACTCACAGTATCGCAGCACTAGATTCTCCAACGACGGGCAGCTCAAAAAGTCGAGGAAACTGTTGCGGGCCTGTACATATGAGAGATCTATGCTTGTCAAATGCTGGGAAGCGAGCGGCTGATTGTCTAGCTCGAGGTATGGGTTTGGACCCTCCCCTGGAGACATATTGAGGCTGAAGACACGCACTTTGCGCATCACAGCACGCCGGAGCCACTGGTTGACCAGAGGCACTTCCTCCTTCTGGAAATCGCCTAGTTTGAACTTGCACGTGTCGAGGAGCACGCGGTCCATGAACTCCCGGCGCTCCTTCACCGGCGTCTCGAAATCCTCGTCGCTGCCTACACGCATTGCCGTGGCGAACCTCCAGAGATGGCGCCAGCGCCGGGCAAGCACGCATGTCCGCACGGACTCCGGCGCCGGCAGGAAGCCGAGGATGTGCTCGAGGATGCCGTCCGGCATGGCTTCGATGCTGCAGCCACTGCCATCCGCTGGAATCACTGCCGCTCTCTTGCTGTTTCCCTCCCGATGCATTCTGTCGAGCAGGTGGTGGGCGGGGCGCCGACTGACCCTGCAGATGCGGAACAAGCAAGAAAGAAGATACGGTCAGAGGCGGTGCAAAGGGAGCAGGGAAGAAAGGCGGATTCCGCTGGCGGCCATCTCACCTCGCCGGTGTCACGCCTGGAGCAGCCGTGACCGAGGATTGATCAAGACAGCGCGAAGACACATTTCATCTTTACGTTTTCAATTTGTATCTATGACCATTCGGGCCCACTGGCCAGTCTGTAACAGCGCTTAAGTGCTGGGAACCCGATGAGGGAAACATCATCTTATTCATTCAGTAAAACACAACGCCAAGGCGGAGGGCTTGCCTCGCCGGCGTCAGGGTCAATCCGATCTTCTCCGCTGTTCTGCTCACGTTGCGCTTGATCCGCGTTGCCACGGGCTTACAGTTGGTAATCGGAGCTATCGTTCCTCGGTTTCGGTTCGATCTAGAACCAGTATCGGTTCGCGGCGGGGCATCAACCGCGGCAACCACCACCACCACCACCACCACCACCTCCACCACCTCCACCGTCACCACCACCACCACCACCACCACCCCAGCTTGCCGTGGATCCTCACGACCGCGCAAGCAACGCTCGATTGACGGCGACACGGTGACACCAAGCTCGGCGTGCAAGACCGCACGCAAGGTGTTCGACCGGTGGTCGGCGTCAAATTCTTTGGCTTCAGCGGCGACAGTTGGGTGAGCATCCTCAAAGCTCCCTCTTTCCTATCCAATTTGGCCCGATTCCGCAGTAGACGAGGGTTGCACAGCACTTGTCTGTGCGTAAAATTCCGGGAGTCGATCTGTGCAATCGGTGCGGTGGCATAAGGCGGGGGAACATCCACGAGTTTGGGTTGCCGGATGCGCGTGCCTGTGCTTGCACTGCCCGTATTCCAGCGTAAAATCCCTCGGCTCTGCCTCGTTCCCAGGCGGTGGTGATTGTGCTCTGCGGTTTGACAGGGGAGGCCAAGGCCAAACCTTCTGCTCAGCACTGCTGGCTCCAAAGTGCGGCAACAGAGTTGATCCATCCCCACAGACAAAGTTGATCTTGGACGCCATGACGCGCAGGTCAGACGAGGAGAACTCCAAGTGGGAGCAATTACAGAAAAATTTTGATCTTTTGTTCAGTCAGGTCGCTGAGACCAACATCCTCCAGAAAGAAATGAAGACACAGATGGACCTCTATGGGTCAGTCATGGATGAATATTCAAAAGAGCAACAGAGTATAGGAAGGGAACAGCAGATTATTGGCAGACATGTCCTGTCTAATGGTGATGAAATCGCCAAAATTAATCTCAAGTTGAGGGACTTGGCAGAACCAAGAGAGCAACACCAAACAGCCCCAGCTTTTGATGAAGCTCCAGTCTTTGATGAAGAGGATTTGGATTCCTTGATTCATGATCAGCCTCCATTTGAGAACATCTTTGCAAAGGGCAAGAAGAAGGAAGCAGCCACCACTTCTCACCAGCTCAGGTCAGATCAGCCATTCTCCATCAGGCAAGAAGTCAGGCCACCCCCTATTCATACTGTGAGAGAACATGGCAGAGATCAGGATGAGGATAGAGAGCACAGGATGCCAAAACACATCATGCCCAAAATGGACTTTCCTGATTTCACAGGAGAAGATCCCAAGGTCTGGCTGGATAACTTCAATGATTACTTTGAGCTCTATAAAATCCCTGAGGGGATGTGGATCACAGCTGCCAGGGTACACTTGAAGGAAAAGGCTGCTAGATGGTACCAGGCATTCAAGCAAAACAATACATTCAGGAGCTGGACCCATTTCTGTCATGAAATTCTTCAGCAATTTGGGGCAGATGACTCTAGGGCTTTCATGCATGACTTGTTAGCTCTCAGACAAACCACAACTGTAGAAGAGTATACAGACAAGTTTGAGCATCTCAAATTTGGAATCACAATGCATAAAGCGGGATGTGATGAGGAGTTTTTCACTCAGCACTATGTGAATGGACTCAAGAATGAAATCAAGGGTATGGTGCAAGCTCAAATGCCCACTTCTGTTCTGAAAGCATCACAGTTAGCCAAAATGCAGCAAGAGATTGTGGACAAAGAGAAGCCAAGATATGGCAGAAACAACTACCAACAAAGGCCTTACATGCCCAACAGAGCAGACCAAAGACCCCAAAATCAACCACCTTGGTCTGACAGACAGCTAAGGGACCATAGAAAGGCAAATGGTCTATGCATGAACTGTGGAGAAAAGTTTGTACCTGGCCACATGGAAGTATGCAAGGTGAGAAACAAACCAAGAGTCAATGCTTTGGCCATAAATGACCTGGACAGGGAAATCACAGATGACTCTTTGAATGAATTAGTTGCTGAAGATGCTTTACAAGAAGAACTTGCTCAACTCTCAATCAATGCAATGTCCACATTGGACAAAGCAGACTGTCTCAAACTAAAAACTACTGTCAAAGGCAAGGTCATGTTAATTCTTGTTGACAGTGGAAGCACTCACAGTTTTATCAGTGAGCGCTTTGTCAAGATGGCTAAGCTAAGGACAGTTCCTCTAGCTCCTAGACAAGTTCAACTTGCCAATGGCCACAACATCAAGACTTCTAGCATGGTTCCTAATCTGCAATGTTATTGCCAAGGGAAAAGTTTCACAGTAGATATGATGGTGTTAGACATGGAACCATATGACTCCATTTTGGGTTGTGACTGGTTTAAGAAGCACAGCCCTGTGCAGTTTGATTGGAACTCCAACACCATCCAATTTGCTGAAAAGGGGAAAACAATCCAGATACAAGGTGTCACTAAACCTGACTTGCAGATTTCTGAAATCTCAGCAACAATGATGTACAATGCATCCAAAGAAAAAGACATTTGGGCCTATGCAGTTGTCAATGCCATTTCTGGGGAGCAAAGCCAAAAGCCCAAGAAAGGTCATTCTGTACAAGAAGACTTGCAACTGCTTATAGCACAGTACAAAGACATATTTACCAATCCACAATGTCTACCCCCAAGAAGAACATATGATCATGCCATTCCTTTGATACCTGGTACTGTTCCTGTCAATGCAAGGCCTTATCACTACTCTCCATTACACAAAACAGAGATTGAAAACCAAGTACAAGAGTTACTCACAGCAGGGCTAGTAACCCACAGCCACAGTCCCTTTGCATCACCTGTCATTCTGGTGAAAAAGAAAGATGGCAGCTGGAGATTTTGTGTGGACTATAGGAAGCTAAATGACTGCACTATCAAGAATAGATTCCCTATGCCTATAATTGATGAGATTTTGGATGAGCTGGCGGGGGCCAAGGTATTCACCAAACTAGATATGAGGGCAGGTTACCATCAAATCAGAATGCTGCCTGAAGATGAGTTCAAGACTGCCTTCAAGACACATCAAGGCCACTACCAATTCAAGGTGATGCCTTTTGGGCTCACTAATTCCCCTGCAACTTTCCAGTGTGTGATGAATGAGGTACTTCGGCCCTTTCTCGGAAATTTGTGATGGTCTTCCTTGATGACATTCTCATATACAGCAAAGATTTCAATTCTCACTTGGAACACCTGGAGCAAGTCTTTGAAACACTCCGAAAGCATCAGCTCTACCTCAAAGAATCCAAGTGCTCTTTTGCCATGCAGAGCTTGCACTATTTGGGACATGTAATTTCTGATCAGCGAGTCTCAACTGATCCAGAGAAAGTGGCTGACATGCTTAAATGGCCTGCTCCAACCGACATGACATCACTCAGGGGATTTTTGGGCCTCACTGGCTACTATAGAAAATTTGTCAAAGGATATGGGATATTGGCCAAACCACTCACCAATATACTGAGACTGATGGTGTTTGCCTGGAATCCACATGCACACCAAGCATTTCAAGCATTGAAAGAGGCAATGACCAGGACACCAGTCTTAGGGATTCCAGATTTCCAACAACCTTTCACAGTGGAAACTGATGCCTGTAATGATGGTATAGGGGCAGTTCTCATGCAGCAGGGTCAACCCCTAGCTTACCTCAGCAAAGCATTAGGAGAAAGGCACAAATCTCTAAGCATCTATGAGAAAGAATTCTTGGCTTTGATAATGGCAGTGGATAAATGGAGACATTATCTGGAGCGAAACAACTTCATCATACAAACAGATCACAAATCCTTAGCTTTCTTGACTGAGCAGAATTTGCATTCAGATATGCAAAGAAAAGCAATGGCTAGGCTGATGGGGTTAAACTTCACCATCAAATACAAGAAAGGTTCTGACAACAAAGCTGCAGATGCCTTGTCTAGAGTGGGTCATATGATGGCATTACAGGCAGTGTCAGAAGTTCAACCTGCATGGATGGTAGAAGTCCTCAATTCTTACTCTACAGACCCTCAAGCCCAAGAGCTGATCCAGAAACTATCTGTTGTGAGTCCTGATGACCAAGGGTTCAGTCTGCACAAAGGCATCATTTGGCACCAGGGGAAAGTATGGATTGGGGCCAACACTGCACTTCCAACCAAGCTGATTGCTTCCTGTCACTCCAGTGCAATAGGAGGCCACTCAGGTACTGCAGCCACCTATTATAGACTCAAAAGATACTTCTCTTGGAAGGGAATGAGAGCAGATGTGGAGTCCTTCATCAAGCAATGTGGAATATGTCAGCAAGCCAAGCACTCATTACAACATCCTATGGGGCTCTTGCAGCCCTTACCCATACCAACAGGTATCTGGCAAGACATTACTATGGATTTCATCGAGGGGTTGCCCACTTCAGAGGGATTCTCTGTCATTCTGGTAGTTGTTGATCGCCTGACCAAATATGCTCACTTCATAGCTCTGAAGCATCCTTATACAGCTGCCACTATAGCTAAAGTGTTCATGGAGAACATTGTTAAACTGCATGGTCTTCCTGCTTCTATTGTCACTGACAGAGATCCAATCTTCATCAGCAATTTCTGGAAGCAAATGTTTCAGATTTACAAGATTGATCTCAAGCTGTCCACTGCATACCATCCTCAAACTGATGGCCAGTCAAAAAGAGTAAATCAATGTCTGGAGATGTACCTTCGATGTGCAGTACATGAATCTCCAAAATCCTGGAAAGCTTGGTTAGCACTAGCTAAACTCTGGTACAATACATCACTTCACTCTTCTTTGGGTTCCACTCCTTTTCATGCATTATATGGGTATCATGCAAATCTAGGCTGAGTGCCAACCATTCCACCTGAGACTCTGCAATCAGTGGCTGAACATGTGGAAGGTAGAGAACAACAGCTACAATCTCTTCAGGAGCATCTCACTCGAGCCCAAAACAAGATTAAGGCTCAGGCTGACAAGAAGCGCCGACATCATGAGTTCCAAGTCGGTGAGCAAGTTTTGTTGAAACTACAACCTTATACTCAGTCCACAGTTGTGAATAGACCATACCCAAAGTTATCCTACAAATACTATGGGCCCTTCACAGTGCTGCAGCGTGTGGGAGCAGCTGCTTACAGGTTACAGTTACCATCACAGTCTCAAATACACCCGGTTTTTCACATTTCTCAGTTGAAGCCATATACTCCAGACTATACTCCAGTATATGATACACTACCCGTGCTGACTGATCTTCATGCCAAGGACACGGTGCCACTCCAGATCATCGAACATCGCATGGTAAGAAAAGGTAACAATGCTGTGCCGCAGGTGAAGCTTTCTTGGCGCGGATTGCCAGCCTCTGCAACAACCTGGGAGGACTACTACGTGGTGAAGGAGAGGTTCCCTGACGCGCCAGTGTGGGGGCACGCAGCTGCTCAAGCGGGGGGACCTGTCACGCCTGGAGCAGCCGTGACCGAGGATTGATCAAGACAGCGCGAAGACACATTTCATCTTTACGTTTTCAATTTGTATCTATGACCATTGCCCACCGGCGCCCAGTAACAGCCGCTTAAGTGCGGGAACCCGATGAGGGAAACATCATCTTATTCATTCAGTAAAACACAACGCCAAGGCGGAGGGCTTGCCTCGCCGGCGTCAGGGTCAATCCGATCTTCTCCGCTGTTCTACTCACGTTGCGCTTGATCCGGCATTGCCACGGGCTTACAGCCGGCGGCTGCTTCCTCCCGAGATGTGTGGAGCTTGGGACAGGCGGAGAGGCAGGAGAAATTTTAGGCGCCAGCGAGTGCCTCGCAGGCCCTGCTCGCAACGAGCGTCGCAGGCCTTGGCGGCTGTCGCAGCTCGGCCGGTGCGCCGTCCACCGCAGCTCGCCTGCCTTGCCGTCACCCACTCCAGCGGTGGCGCTCCCTGCTCGGCTGCTCACGCCGGTGCCGCGCGCTTCTGTCACATGCCGCCGCAGGAGTGGCGTGGCCGATAGGGTTTGGCGTGGCCGCGTGGGTGTGCTGTGTGCGGGCTGAGTGGTGGGCCGGTGCAGGTAGTTGTTTCTTAGGTGGGCCGACGTTGAGTTGGGCTGTGAGTGGGAGAGAGAGTGTGTGTGTTTTTTTCAACCACGCAGAACGTGGTTAGGATGGTTTCGGTTCGGTTTGAGCAGGAAACCATCACCTAGCCGAACCCGCGGCCCGTGCACCATCAACGCAATGCTACACGGCGGCTACTTGGTAGGGATACTACCTCGTGTTGCCTTAATGGACACACTTCATGCTCACAAACCACGACAGGACGATATGACCTACTACTACATCATCTTGGGCTACTTCGGCCCTTGCCACTTCTCCTTCATCTTCGCTACCGACAACAACGACAATAGACACGACAAGGGAGCACTTGGACATGTTATTGTCCAACCAACGGAGATTCCCTGGGGCACTCGATAACCGACGAATAACTCTAGCATAAGGCTGATGTTTCAATGTGAGGACACGCTGATCGGAGAAGGACAGAGTGATGCCAAACACTCAACACAGGCTGCCCTAATGGCGGAATAAAACAGGCCAGCAATGGTCCAAGAGTAGGCGTCGGATGCCCCCGACCCTGAGCCCTCGCTGCTTCCTCTGCTTAACTAGGGGCATACTATACTTGTCCTCGTGGACCAATATTCTATCTATATCCAGGTTCAAAACCCTCTCTTTTTGTTTTTAATTCACCAACCTTACCAACCACAATGTGGAGTCCGTGCGCAAAAGGGGAGGGGCGGGCACCGCCATCATCCATCAACTTATCAAGTCTTAGTAGATTTGGAAAGAGTCGGTTAGTTAAAGGATTGAGTTTGAGTTTGTTAGGAAAGGAGAATCCAAATCCTATAAGGATCTCCTAAGTTGCTTAGAGGTCAAATCTCGTTGAGATTATAAGTATTAGGAGGATGCAATCATTGGAATTAAGAAAGACATAGCTGAAAGGCTTTATCCCCTTCCTCTCTCCCTCTCTATGCTATGGTTTGCTAATTCATTTCATGAAACACTTAGAGCAAACATTAGCCAACTAGTTTGGTTTCATCAATAACCCAAAACCAAACAAGAACTTCTAATCCCTGCTCTTGGGATGGAAGTGAGGATGAAGGAGAGGGCGGCTATGTAGCCTTTTTGTGTTGTCAGGCCTATCACCGTCGGTTGATGGTCAGAACCAATAGTAATAGCTCCATATCACTACCTGTTAGTGGCTTGGCCTGGCAGTCATAGGTTGTCGTCGAGCCATTGCCGGGTTGAGACATAAATCGGCAGTGATAGTGCCGATTCCGATCCTCCCTCAATCATTTTCTGGATGTCAGAGCCCAAAACCGTTAGTGAAGCAATCACTGCCGATTGTGCCAATTCCAGCACCGATATCACTGGTAGCGATGAGAGGATCTGTAGTAGTGATTGGATAAATTACCTGGACTAGTGGATGTCTGCCCTGTTGCCTCATGAGCAAATGCTGCCAAACTTTTCTGTTACCTCATGTTAATATGTGTCTGGCTATAGTCATTTTTGCAATTGATAGTATGAAATGCCCAGGCAGCTGGCTCCGTGTTTGCATCCAAACAACCACTACATGCTTACAATATCTTACCCAAGTACAACTAATATGACTATTAGATGGCAAGTCATATTTGACAACTAGGTAACAACTCATATGTAGTAAATGACTATTAGATGGCAAGTATAGCTCATGGACACCTGGATTTAAGATTTTTCTTGAAAAACTAGTAAAGTAGTATTGCTTCAAGCAAATATAGATGAGTTAGATTTTCCATAGTGGTGATATTCATATTTTCTTCTTGTCCATAGTAGAAAATCATATTCCTCTTCTATTGTTGATGTCAAAATTGAATCTAGTTGAGTTTTGATATTTAAAGTTCTTGAATCATCCATGTGACGTCGGCATCATCGTCTCCTCAACATCTCTCAAAATGTAGGAACTGAGAAGCTACACAATGCCGTTTAATGTTGGGGCATGACAGATTTTTCTCTGGCTGCACAGTTATTAGTACTGTTTGTTCCTCTAAAATGCTTAGTCTTTTTCTTTTGAGTTTTAGAAATGCTTATGCTTAAGGATAAATGGATCTATGAATCATAGGGCCATTAATATGGCTTATTTTAGATGAGTTACTTTTCTTTCTTCTAACTGTACAATTAATATAGAAAATCATTTCTGCAATATCATTTAATATGCGATATAATACACACATTAGCATTAGCCTTTAGCAAACCAACATTTTTTAATAGAAGTGGACCCCATCTGACACTACCCTTGTGTCGTGGCCTTGTAACACGTCAGATGAGAGACAAACACGTTGGCTAGATATAGATCAAGGATGGCAACTGGCAGCAGCGCACACAGCACGTAGAGCACGCAGCGGCCTCGCACTGGTAACGTCCCTCGACCCCTTCTCTCTTTCCCTTCTCCTTTCAGATCTCCGGGTAATCCATCCATCGTTTACTTGAACCTTCAATCAGCCACCGCTTGAAGGCTCAGTCGCAGTCGTGTTCAAGCAGCAGCACCGGGATGGAGGGACCCTTCCGATTCCTGCCGGCCGAAGTGAAAGAGATGGAGGAGAGCCTGTTCCCGGTCACCGGTCGCACGCTGGACCACATCCTCATGGATGCGCTCGCTAAGAAATTTAGCTACATCCGGGGACTTGTTGGCATGGCTCCCGTCAAGTCAAAGCAGGTACATGGTTATTAGCTCTGTGCATCGATCGATGTTGCAGATATTTCAAATTTCTCCTCCATGAACCTTAACTTCTCATTCGGGATCTGGGGGGGGGAATTCATGCAGGTTCTCAACTGGTTTCATAACAATCGTAACAAGCATTGCCCCAAGATAGCCACGGAAGCACATGCTCCCGTGAGCACAAGGGAGTTTTGTGTCGACCATCAGCAAGCTCGAGGCTCCTCCCTCAGCAAGTTGAAGCCAGCGGTCACTAGGCACGCAGGATCTTCCTCAGGTGATAGATTACCTGTGACTATGATCACTGATCGATGCTTTTTTTATCACCACTGATCGATGCTTCTTTGCATTGATGAGTTATGATTTATGAGCATATAAGTAGTAGGCTCCTTATCTAAATCTATACCTATATATGTAAATCAGAGTCATTTGGAATTGATAGTGAGTGCTGATTGCTGTAAATTATTTCATCTGATGTAGAAAGTTTGTTTCCATTTCATGCTAAAGAGCTAAAATAAACAGTAACTCTACGTTGCAGCCATTTTTAGAAAAAAGAATATATTATTAATATCTTAGCTTTTGCATCGACTAATGCATATGGCTGTTTACGTTGCAGCATTTTAGTTCCAATATATATATATACTTCGCCATTGTTGTTCCCTTACTTGCCAAATGAATGTGCTGCACCCTTTTAGATCTATGAATTTGTTTGTTGCCCATGTTTACATGCCCCCTCAACTTACAGGTAGTTATATTCTATTAGTGCCATGTTTTGTATTTATTCTTGCTACACAGATCGATATGAGTCACAAAAACATGATAATTATCTCCAGGGCAGTATTATTCTTTAGGATATTTTGCTATATGTTATGATTTTATTCTTGCAACTGATATGCATCACAAATCCATGACAATTGTCTATA
Source organism: Themeda triandra (assembly GCA_018135685.1). NCBI lineage: Eukaryota > Viridiplantae > Streptophyta > Magnoliopsida > Poales > Poaceae > Themeda > Themeda triandra. Next base: position 378,664 of record JAENPR010000103.1, read on the forward strand.
TCATTTATCTTCCTTCAGCTCACTGTATTAGCATTATTTGAAAATCAGGGAATAATAATATCGATGGTCACACTTACATCATGTATGAGGCTAAGTCAGCTAGAGATGGCGCTTGGTATGGAGACTCTCTTGCACCTGATCTTCTTATTTTGCTTCCTGATTGCCACATATTACAAGGTTTTCAATTTTTAAAAAGTGACTAGGGACACGTGGTTGTATATATACATGCCTTCCTAGCTTACTCATATGCATAAACTTTATAAACCCTTATATATTACCCTCTATATATATACTCTTGTGCACTTATTACTAAAAATAACAAAGTAATTTAAAAAATAAAAAATGTCATAGTGTTTTTATAATGTTTTGATATATGAGGTCAAATAAAATAATCAGCTATTATGGACATAGATTACATTCCAAATGATGGCTAGTGTGTCTAGGTCTAACAGATTTTTCCAACGGTTTGGAGGAAGTTATATCATAGGCATGAAGATATTAAATACATGTAAGAGAAGGAATTGGATAACCCTATGAAGTGCTTGCCTGAAACTTGATCATTTGTATAAAGTGTGCTTTGTATACCCTTCGTCAATATATAAGTTCTGTCTGCAGCATGCTTAAAGTTCTGTCGGCAGCATGCTTAAAGGTTGTATTGTTCATATGTGCATCATTATACATTGCAGGTACGATGTCCAAGACTTCGTGGCTCGAAGGTTATGCGAATCAGGTGATTTGGTAAGGAAATCAATTTTGATGATGTTGATAAAAAAGTAAAGGCAGCCGTATTAGCTATTTGTGCCACAAGCATCTGTTAGTCTTAGCAACGTACATCACTGAATCTATGTGGTTTAAGCTCAGCCCTCTATGTTGAGCTTATGGCTAAGATTAAGGCTGGTCATAAGGTGTGCAGTTGTCGAGGCACCATCACTTTTTTTTTTAGAAAAGGGATTTATATTCTGGCCTCTGCAAGAGGTTTGCACATAACCAATTCTTATTATAACTTCAAACTCCGATAAGTGGCCTTCTGTCCCCTTTCTTTCCTCCTGCTCCTCTCCTAAACTCATCCTCCTGTTGTGTTCTCTGTTAAGTGGTCCTCGTCCGGTTAGATATCTGCTTCTAGGGGTGGATCCATATATGTATGTGGAAACCAGACATTTGGAGGGTGCTCAGCTCACCTTACTAGCTCCCTACAAGCTGCCTTGGCAGTGGTTTGTGGTGCTACTGGCCATGACATTTTTTTTTAAAAAAGAGAATATAATAATATCTCAACCTCTACATCAACCATGGGTGCATATGGCTTTTCCCTATTACATCAACAAACAAAATAAAACCACCACCAACTCGATACCATGACACTCCGCTCAGCCCCAACCGAGATAAACCATAGCTTCCAAGACCTAGCTGCCTCATCGAAGGTAGAAGTACCACAAAAGTGGTCCAAGGTTACTTGCCCTCTTTGCGCAGGAAACAACCGCCGCTGAGCGGGACCGCTCATCGCCCAGTGTCACCTTTGCAAGACAAATCTGCTCGGCCACATCTCTAGGATGGCCTCATCGCCAAACTCGAGGACGCCTCCCACTTCCGGCCTTCACCAACTTAGTGGTCGCAACAGGTGTACGGTCCCACCAGACCATCACCGTCCAATGTCAGCCGTGTGCAACGCCCAGGACCTATAGCAGCCCTGTGTGTCATCATCACCGCGGGAATGCCCTAGAGGAAGGGGACAAAAGGCAAGAGCGCCCATGCAGCCACTTCGTTGTCATTAGTAGAAGGAGTTTCGCTGCCGCCATCTCGGCAAGGCACGAGGCCTTACCAGCAGCCCATTCCAGCGACGGCGCGACAGGAGAGAGAGGTGGAGTGTGGGGGTGGTGCTCGGGTCAGGAGCCACTCGAGTCGCCCGCGTGGCCATGACATGGGCGACACTAGTGGTGTTTGTGACCACAACAGCTATGATGGTCATGCTAGTGGTGGCAGCTGAGGCTGTGCTAGTGGTGGTGGTGGCGACAGCAACAGCTATCATGGTCACGACCGTGCTAGGGCTCATACGTCATGCTTTGATAGATTTTAGTTGAAATTTTTGCCTAGTTTGTGCCCGTGCCAACAAGGATGGTGTGTGATCGTGTGTCATGCTCCTCCTTGGAGGAATCATAAGATTGTGTACCTTTGTTCACTCCTCCTGAGTGAAAACCCAAGTCCAATTCCTCGGGCAAAAGATAGGGAGGCGCTGCTATTAGGGTCATCCTAGTTGACCTTGTGCAGTTATTGTCAATCCTCAACGGAGATTTGTATTGTGCCCATGTGTGCTTTATACTCTTCTTCACAAATGGTCTGTCCTGCTATTCTTGTTTGGGTTAGCTTTGCCACCATCATTTGGCTTTCATGGCAGATATTTTGGCGTTACCATTTTTGGTAGATGCTTACCTGCTGCAGGTCTCTTCTATGGTGGATGATTTGCCACCGTTGTCGCGTTGGCTTCTTTCTTGCAGATGTTTTGCTATCGAGGTTTCTTTAGACTCTTCTTTGGCGGATGCTTTGTCGGCGTTGATGCTAGATGCTCTTCTCGACTTATCTGGGTGGACATTTGTGCCACCATGATCTTGCTTTCTATGTAGGCAACCATTGTGTCGATATCTTTTGTTCTTATAGGCCCAATTTGTTTGCTTGGGCATTGAGGCTGAGGTCTCCTCCCATTGCCTTTTCTTCATGTTATAATTTTTTCATGTTGTCTACCACTGTCTTGGTGTTTCACTTCAAGGGCTCTCTCTAGATGTGTCATGTAATTCTATGTCTCTTAACAAAACAAGTGCCAAGGTAGAGGAGGCATGTTCTCAAAAAAAAGGAAGCATCCAATAGTGATGATTGAACAATACCTTGATACTTGGTTGCACCCTCTAGAACCTTGTGTATTATGTCCATCTAAAATAATTCAAATTGGTACACTATATACTGGAGATAACTCTGACACCATCTTTACTTTCTATACATAAACTTGTAGGTGTATATTTTTTTACCAAGGTAAGTATGTATTTATTGGCCTACATGCATGCTTTCAAATTGTAACATCATACGCAATTTATATATGTTTAAAAATATTTTATAGTTTCCCAGACATACCAGAATTATGTATCTTTTTTTTCTTGCGAACAAGAATTATATATGATGTCTCTTAACAAAACAAGTGCCAAGGTAGAGCCAAGGCATGTTCTCAAAAAAAAGGAAGCATCCAATAGTGATGATTGAACAATACCTTGATACTTGGTTGCACCCTCTAGAACCTTGTGTATTATGTCCATCTAAAATAATTCAAATTGGTACACTATATACTGGAGATAACTCTGACACCATCTTTACTTTCTATACATAAACTTGTAGGTGTATATTTTTTTACCAAGGTAAGTATGTATTTATTGGCCTACATGCATGCTTTCAAATTGTAACATCATACGCAATTTATATATGTTTAAAAATATTTTATAGTTTCAGACATACCAGAATTATGTATCTTTTTTTTTTTTTTTTTTTTTTTTTCTTGCGAACAAGAATTATATATGGTTCTTATATGTTCCCTGTCTGTGTAGTTTCTATTGGCACTTTTATGTAGTTCTGACTGTGTGTGCCATATTTTGCTTGCCTTATGAATCAGAATCTCTTGGTTCGTTTTTCTGGATTTGGAGCAGAGGATGCTGAATGGATCAATGCTCGTACATGTTTACGGCAACGCTCAGTGCCATACAAGGCCACAGAATGTGCAAATGTTCATTGTCGGACCCTGTTCTTTGTTATAAGGTATTATGATATTAATCTCCCTTTGGTGCTACCTTATTAGTATACAACATCTACATTCAAACAAGAACTTTTGAGATGGACGATACTTAGTTTGCTCTATCTATCCCTAGAATTGTGCATTCAGTAGTATGGTATGCCATATCGAAAAGTGTTTTCAAAGTTAGTGAATTCTTTTATACAGTATAATGTTTTAGATTATACACACTCTATAAAATAATAGGTTTAAGTTTTGTACTTTATGCTAAATCAAACTTATCTAGTTAACTTTTATCAGAGATTGTAGTAAATAAAATATAAAATACTAGATAATAGATGCACTATTAAGACATATTTCATGGTGGTTTTAATGAAACTAGATAATAGATTTATTAAAAAATACTATACATTAAAGGTTGAATATAGAAGATATATATCATGGGGTTGGGGTGCCATTGTAGGAATAGAAGTGCCAAGAAATGAGATATAGTGGGAAAGTGATAAGCTTGTAAGACCAGATACGAGTTGAGCTAATATTTTTAATATTTATGATTGAGGGTTGACATTCATCTTCGTAAGTTAAAGGCTAAGAATTTATTTTCATGGACTTCCTTTAAACTTTAAGGACAGCAAGCTCGAAATGGTTTTTAAGATGAACACAGAAACATATGAAACAAATTAAATAAACAAGAGATATACACATACATCATGTAACTATATTAAAAAGAAACTTATAGAAAACTGCAGTCCACAATAACAGTTTTGAGTGGGGGGGCTTTTGTTTGCGAGTGCTTATGTTTGTGTAACATTGTGAAAGAAAAAATGCATGATTCAGGAGTGGTAGTGTCTTTATATTTTCGAGTGTCTTTATATTTTCTTGTTCTTGTAATTATATGTCTTACCTTAGTAGTGTTGTCTCTCATGAATATACTTCTGTTCTGAACTGTTTAGGTAAGTGAACAGAGTGGTCTCTATTTTGATGCTGAAGTGCATGCTATTGAAAGGAAAATGCATGATTCAGGAGAAGAATGTGATTGCAAAATCCTTGTTGTATATGTGCATGATAATTCTGAGGTACTTTACTTCCAATGTTGTCCATTCACTAACCACAATTCAGTCATTGTAGTAATTTCTATGTCTTATCTTGTTTTTCTTATGCTATGATTATTATTTTGATATCTCTTCATTATATAATAATGTCTATATGTTGAAGCTTTATATCAGTTTTTTCAATGGACTGACTCACCATGTTGCCACACCTTTTAATTTTCTTTAAAAATTAGATGCACTATAACTATTGACCCATAGAATCTTAATGTTTTAGTGTGAACGGAAATTTATATATTGTATTGTTGATTTCGTAAACTGTGCACTTTTACATTTAGTGAATCATAAGCTAAACTGCAGCCTTAAGCTTTTATATTGCTCGTTGATCCTAGATTTTTGCTGAATTTTGTAGGATATTGTTTCACTGAAGAAGTTGTGTCGTCGATATGTAGGAGATGACTACAAACCTCAAACTTCGTATGAGCGAGGAAAGGAATAGCTTGGTAGCTCAATAAACAATTGTAGCATCAATTTGATGACATGTTTAAATTCATACCTTTCTAGAACAATGCATGTTTTTTATTACAATATATTTTGGTGGCTCATGAGTATTGCTACAGAATGGAAACTAATATTAATTGTGTAAGTGAAATACTAATATTGCTCATGAATGTTAATTGTCATTCATGACAAGGAAATACTTGTGTTTTGTGAAGTTGATCACAGTCACACTACAAGAGAAATGGACTTTCGTAGGGCTAAAATTGTATCACTAGTATTTAAATAAATTTTAGGGGCTGGCAAAAAGGTGGCTTTTAAAACCTCTACCACGCGATCGACTGTAAAGTAACTATGTGTATAAGGCCGTGATGCTACCTGGTAGTCCTTCGGTCACTCCTAGTAGTGAATAAGGCCATTTACTTGGCAAGTAACTATGTGTACAAGGGTACTCGAACAATTGTAATAAAAACTAGATTTTTGCACTTTTGTAAGTGAAAAATCCCACAATGTAATAAGAGCGAGGACAATGCACTGGACATCATAAATGAGAAACTCCAACCATAGTTTTAATTTTATTTTATTTTATTGAAAGCGTGCTCTGCACGCCAACCGTAATTTTTGCATTGTTGTTTTAATAAGATAACAAAACGATGCACCACAAATGAGTTCACAAGTATACAGTTAAAATTTCTGCTTTAAGGTGTCTTGTAATGAAGATTGATTATCACAAATTAAAGATGACCATAGGAATAGATGAAACAGACCGAGACGACTGTAGATCTTTGAACTGCAAAGTAGGTCATTTTTCAATGAAATACCTAAGGCTTAAGAGGTTATCCAAAGAGAAACTGAGTGGATCAGCTGAGAAAGTGGAAAAGAGGCTGGAAACCTGGAAATTATGCAACCAAATGTCTCATGGAGGTAGATCAATTCTTATCAATTTAGAGAAAGTCTAAATAACCCGTGACCAATTAGGGGTAGTCTACATACCCCCTCACCTATAAAACTGGGTATTGTGCACCTTAAACTCTGCAAAACCAGACAAGTCACCCCCTAAGCTAGTTTTGCGGGTGGTTTTGCACATGTGTCACTCCGTGCTGGCATGTTTTGATTACATGGTGACCTAGGCTCACCTATCACACTACCAGATTAAGGCTCTTTGCCGAGTGCCTACGGTACTCAACAAAGGCTCCTTTGCACTCGGCAAAGGCTTTGCCGAGTGTCGCACTTGGCATAGGTTACTCGGGAAAAAAATTGATCGGCAAAGCAACCTTTGCCGAGTGTCATTTATTGGGCACTCGACAAAGGCTTTACTAAGTGTTGAGTCCGCACTCGGCAAAGAAAAGACGTTGTCACGGCGGCGGACACGGTAGTGGCAGCTTTATCGAGTGCCCACCTAGCCAGCACTCGGCAAAGCTTTTCATTCTTTTTTTTATGAAAATTCTTTGCCGAGTGCTGCGTGGGTTGGAACTCAGCAATTTATTTTCCTTTAAAAAACTTTTTTGCCGAGTGCCACAGCCCATCTCGGCAAAGTTTTTATATTCTTTTCTCAAAAAATTTTGCCGAGTGCCGTAATCATGGCCTCGGCAAAGTTTTTATTTTTATTTTTAAAAAAAAAATCTTTGCCGGTACTCGACAAAGCTGGGAAAATGGGCTTCAGACGCCCATTTTGCTTGCTCTGCTAAGTGCACAGGACCATTGCACTTGACAAAGAGGGCCTTTGCCGATTGTTGCAGTCGGCAAAGTGACAAAAACAACTTTTTTTTCATTTTCTACATTCCCTCACGACAAACACAAAAGATCATATATACATATATCACATCCATCCAAACATACATCACATATTTATCACATCCATAAGATATATCATATCCATCAAAATATATATTACACATAAAACAATAAGTTCTCAAGTCCATCCCAACAAATTCACAAGTCCATCACAGTTATCCAAATACCACTAGTGCATGCAAGTATGTCACAAATCCATCACTAAGTGAACAACAAATGTAAATACAACTACCATTCATCACAAGGTGGAAACTGAGAATGTGGTGAAGGAAAAGTTGGATCAGTCGAAGGCGCATGAGCTGGATTATTTGAACCCGCTGATTGAGGCAGCACAGGGAAGAAGAGATAGCATGAATTAGACAAGATTACTTAGATAGCTAATCTAGGTCATACAAGTAAAGAACAAACGAAAACTCATAGGAGTAGTTGCAGCGAAGAGTCGGAGGTGGAGCGAACAGCCCAGGTGGCACAGCTAGACCCGTATATTGCCTAAGAGTTTCCATGAACTACATAATTTCCGTCATCCTGCGCGCCTAGGCCTCTCACGCGGCATGCTCGGACTACAGCTGGGCCGCCAGCTCTTGATGTTGTCTTGCTTCTTCCAGCCAGACCTACAATATTTCACTCCAATGTTTTAGTAATACAGAGCTAATTAAGTGTGTAAAGATCAATATACGACAAGTAAAACAGTAATAACCTCGAGTGTGTCGACCTAGTGTTGTGAAGGTTAGGCCGTGAGCGTATGGCCGAGCTGGCACTCATGCTCCGTGCTCAAATCTGGGGAGAGGAGGGAGGGGGGGAGGGGGAGTAGAGGTTGAGTCGATGACACTGCCGCCAAGCTAGTATCGCCCATGTTTCTTGCCTCCTCCCACCCTCATAAGATCTCATCATCAAGGTCCTGGGTGCTCAGATCGTACTTTGGCCCATGGACTAACCTTGCCGCCGACGTGTACTCACTAATGCAGGTGTGGACGCTCGGGTTGGTGTATGCCTCGTGCTGGTTCTATATCTTTCTGAGAAAATACAAAAAATAGAGATACTTTATATGGTTTAAAGACTTTAACAAGTATGTACTACATTTTTTAACTCGCTTTAATAGCCACTTTATCCTAAGGCAGGGAGGTCGCTCGAATGGTTTGAAGAATTCAAGCGGTAAAATGTGAGTTTTGAAGTTGGAGGAAAATCAGACTAGAACGATACTTCATGAGGTACAATAGAATTGTGGAATAGCACAAGTAAATAAAAGGGTATCTATTATAGTAACATCGATTTTCAATATCCTTCTTTTTTCGATATACGCCTGGCATAATAATACCAATGATTTTAGGCTTCGGGAGGACTATTACATCACAAAGTTTTCGAATGGTTCGCATCCATTTAAATGGACAATAGTGCCATGTTATTTTGACTGATGGTTTGCAGCAACATTCATAATTTGCAAGAGAAGTGATATTCCACGCTCTGGGCTGAGGAAAAAATTGATAAAAAACAACTATATAATAAACACGATGAATAAATAAAAATCAAAACAGAAATAAGAATAGCATGACACGGTGAACCAGGTCCTAGAATATAAATATCTAATAAAAACAAACTTGGGGATGCCAATCATACATTGCTCCTGTGACTAGAATCCACATAAGAACTCTTGGTAGACAAAAAAGATTGCAGCCTTGTCACAACATCTTTCATGCTCAAGGTTTACATTTCTGAAATTCAGGTGCCACTGAATAGTCAACCTTGTCACGACATTCACTCTTAAATCTTCATCCATATTTGTTCACCCCTACTCAAAACAGAAATCTGCACAAGCCATAATAATTTATCATTTTAGTTCCAAGAGCCATCAGAGAATAAAAAAATGTTCAATAGATAGTACAAAAGAAATAGTAGGAAGGATTTCAGTGCATGCAGCTTAATCTGACTGTTTCAAGTCTAAATGATTCTAGTAACATGAAGCTTAGCCGAAGCCCATAAGATTGACTATATTTGATAATAACCATTTCATAGACTCATTTTCTGACCTTTTCTAGCTTAATCCCAAAATAATATCAACTTCTGCATCTTTCTAGTAAACAGCTACATGAAAAAGCTGCAGAGAATGCTTTTTCCCTCATCACATCAGAGTTTAATGTTTCAAAGTTCATAACAAAAAAGACTGAAACAACAGGAGGACAAGTAAAAAGATGTTACTACCAGATGCTGATAGACAATTACATAGACTCATACAGACTCGGGATGAACAAACAAGAATCACAAATAAAGCTATAGTGCACGGAACTAAAAATGGTCATGTTTGTGTTATTCTACTGAACTAAGCAGCACGCTAGCATAATCTATCTCTGCTCAGAACTAATCATTTCAGATTTTTTTTGCGTCAACATAATCAGCAGTATTAAGCTCTATGCTATTTATATCAAATGCAATTAAATTTAAATAACTATCAGATTTAGAAACATATGAAGTTCATTATTCCTTCATTTATTTTATATGTATGAGAGCAAAATTCCGATTTAGAAACAGATGAAAAAAAATCTCTAGATGGCTTACATATGCCAAATGTGCAAAGGAACTTCAAAACTTTGACGACATTTGGGCTGACTGCTTTACATTTGACTTCAACAGTCTTAAGATGTTCTGGTATTGCTGCTGATTTCTGCATTGAAATGTATAGTCCTTTCATTTCCACCTCATGTTTAGGTCCCTGTGGAAAGGGAACAATTAAACAAGAATGATAATTAACAATAATTTTAATGCTGCTAAAGTAAATAAGGTGCCGACCTTTGAAAAAAGTTGAAGAGTGAGCTTCTCTAGAACTAGTGTGTGCTTGAGGATGCAAGTTAGTGTACTGAAGCCAGGTGCCAAACACCAGTACTCATTAAGTAGCAAAGTCTTCAACTTGCTAAATGTGGGACACCTTTTCAAATCCCTTATGAAAATGGTCTGAACAAAGTACATAACAGGATCAAGCAATCCTTCATGGTGAAAACACAAAAAATGATGATACAAGAAACTTAATCAGTGAAAAGGCATATGAAAAGACTGAACAAGTGTCTACGGATGCCCACAAATTGATGTGCTTAGCGCAGTCAAGTTACACAGGTTAACGTAGATGAATGAAAGAGGAAAAGGGTTTGAAGCGCACCGTATTTGTTTCAGCTACCAATGCCAAACTCTTAGCTTCTGATAAACCTTCCAGCAGCACACAATTGTCCTTATCATGTGTGTCACCGTAACAATCTTCACAATCCTCAAAACCACAATCCCAATAGTTTGAATAAGTGCAGCGATCTGCAGAGGCAGGGATGACTCTGACAATTGCATCTACTAATGATGGCATGCCCTCAAGCACAGGAGTCTTGTACCAGTGATCCTCAAGACGGAGTGAAATGAGACTCGGGACACAAACATGAGTGCGGAACTTGCCGCTGAAATGGCACTCGGTGATGCTCAGATACTTTAGGGACTCAGACGAGATCTTGGTACAATCGATGAAGCAGTCAGTAAGAGTCAGACTCTGCAGTGCTGGACAAGAGCTTGAAAAGTTAAGGAAGTTGTCCTCCAACAGCATGTCTTCAAGATCTAGCTTTGTCAAATGCTGGGAGACCAAAGGCCACCCATCACTACTAATCTTTTTAAGACGGAGCATCTGTACTTTACACTGTATGGCCTGCTTGATCCAGAGCATCACCCGGGGCACGTCCTCGTCTTTGTAGTCATCAAACCAGAACTCGCACTTGACAATAGGTGTGAGCCCACGGAGCAGAAGCAGGTTGTCAACAAACTCACGGAGCTCATGCACGACCGCCCATTCATCCTCACCGCACCGACCGATGCGTAGTCCAGTGGCGAACTTCCACAGGTGGCGCCAGCGCCGGGCGAGCACGCACGTCCGCACGGCGTCCTGGGCCCGGAGGAAGGAGAGCATGTGGTGGAGCACCTCGTCCGGGAGCGCGCCAAGCCGGTCGACGCCGTCCGGCATCGCCACTGATGCGTTCTTGGCGTTCTTCTTCCTTGGAGGCATTCCGTCGAACAGGCCGCGGGCGCAGACTCTGCGGGATGGGGAAGCACATAGAAATCGTTGTTTGAGGCGCATTGCAAAAGGTCGAGCGCGAAACGAAAAATATGGGCAAGAGGCTAGCAGGCACGCCGGATTACCGTCGCACCTCACTTAGCCGGAGGAGGCCGCAGCAACTTCAGTTCACGCCGAGCAGAGCAAAGACGCCATCTTCAGTTCGGGAGGAGATGCAGCGAAGGGAACATGCTACTGGTGCGTGCTCCTCTCGATGTGGCGCCTGTGCCGGCGTGCAGCTGCGGGGGGAGCGCAGCGCGCGGGGATGCGGCGGCCGGCGGCCAGCGGCCCTGCTCTTGGCGCTCGCCGGTTTTCCTCCGCTCGTGGTCTGTGACGGCTGCAAATGAGGGGATTTTGGATTTTTTTTTTTTTTTTTTATGAGATGACACTAGCAACATTCAATAATGTTGAACGGATTCGTGATAGTGGTATTGTGTTTTCTAGAATGTGTTTTCTAGAATGATTAAGGAATTTCAAAAAAAAAGTTTCAAAATTTGTTTAGAAATCAATTGTGATGATTAAGGAATTTTCTAGAATGTTTTAAATATTGTTTCTGTCGTTATATCTATATTTTTTGAAGCATGTAGAGATATATTCATAAGGTATAAATATTTCGTTTGGATTCTTCATATCCCAATATATCTTTCTAAGAAATTATAAAAAGTTAGAGACATTTTATATGGTTTAAAGACTTTAACATGTTACAAGGAGCCTAGAACCGGGAGGCATGTGGCAGGTTGAGCTCGCGGCGCGTGGGGGCGGCGGCGGCATGAGAAAGGAGGGAGGAGATAGGCTTTAGCCCTTTATTGATTTGAGATGATCCAAGGATTATATCTCCTATTTATAGTCAGACTAGATTCAATCCTAAGCAAACCAGGAAATCCTCATAATACGTATTTTCTTTTTACAATTCGATCTCTATTTTATTTATCCAATCCAACTATTCCAATTCCGGGAGAGTCAATTTTAGAAAACCTGACGAACGACGAGACAGTGGCGACTCGGGGTTTGCACCCCCTCTCCTGCCCGCGTGCGGCGGCGGCCGGGCTCCCTCTCTCTTGGGCCCGAGTTGGCCCAAATTTTTTTCTCAATATTTTGGGCCGTCGTTACACTTGTTACAAGATTCTTTTCCGCTCGACACGTCCTCGCGGCGAAATACAGACCAGCTGTTGACCCCCCCCCCCCCCCCCCCCCCCCCCCCCCAAATTGAGGAAGGAATGAATCTGGAGAAAGTTTCAAGTCACGTGCCCTTCGACCGGGTTGTTGAGGATGACATTCTGTAGCCGACAAGTTTCAAAATATGTTTTTCTTATGTGTGTTAAGGAATTTTCTAGAACGTTTTAAATATTTTTTCTATTGCTATATCTATCTTTTGAAGCATGTAGAGATATATTCATAAGGTATAAATATTTTGTTTGGATTCTTCATATCCCAATATATATTTCTAAGAAATTATAAAAACTTAGACACATTTTATGGTTAAAGACTTTAACAAGTATTTATTGTATTTTTAACTAAAAAGGATAGAATCACCTTGATAACCACTTCAACAAAGAACAAGAGGTAATTGGAATGGTTTGGTAAAATGTTAATTTTGAAGTTAGAGGAGCAAAAATAGACTAAAACGATAATTGGTGAGGTAGAATACACTTGTGAAACAGCCAAAGGCTAGGCCTAGCCTGCTAGGCTCTAGCTGGGCTAGTCCTGCTTAGGTGCTTTGGTTTGGGCTAAAAAACCATAATTTCTTTTGAGTGCTTTAGATCTTACTACTCTCCCCATTCTAAAATGTAAGTCATTATAAGAATCTTGGAGAGTCAAAGTATTTTAAGTTTGACCAAAATTATAAAAAAATTATAAAGATTTGTGACATTAAATAGATATACTATGAAAATATATTTAACAAATAATCCATTGATACTTAGTTGTTATCCTAATTGTTATTTTATATTCTCATATAAATTTGGTCAAACTTCTGCATGCCTGTTTTTTTTCGGTTTGGTTTGATTTTCCTATTACTCAGTGGGCTTCCGTGTTCCTATTTAGGATTAAGAAAATGTGGCTTGCAGCCTTACACCCAAGGTCCCAAGGATTGTTGAGGGGTATGGGTATAAGATCATGGCCCAAATACATTCAATGCATTAGTCGAGTAAAAAAACTTTGGTCATGTCGGGTAGCAGTGTAGCACATAAGGCCATAATCTATAGGGGCTTGAGCATTTCTACCCTGTTTTGAAGCCTATTTGTGTTTTTACCCTCGTTTTTTTAACTTTGTGATTTTACCCCTCTAATTTTTAAACGAAGCAAGACTTTACCCCTAGTTTGTTAAGTCCTTCTAACGATGTTAACTTTTGGACAAAATAATGACTTTGTCCATAAGTTTTTACCCCTGTTTTCTTATGTTGTGTTTTACCTCTATTTTTAGACATCAAACTCTCATTTTTATTGGACAGATTTTTTTAAAAAAATTATGCAACACTTTAATTAACAATCTACATAACGCAATTTAATATCGCTAGATTTGTAAACTATCGCCTCCCTGCCGGTAGGAGAGGGACATAAGAGTATCCTTGTCTTTTTGCGCAGGTCTTTTTCATTTATTTTTCTTTTTTTGACTATTTAATCAATCTATCTCAGACAAAGTTACATACTAGGGGTAAACATTAGCTTCGTTTAGAAAAAACGAAGGTAAAATCACAAAGTTAAAAAAAGAGGGACAAAATCACCATTGGACTTTGGAATAGGGGTAGAAACACTAAAATCCCTAATCTATAACTTCGGTCATGCATTAGACTATAAGGATGTCTGCAAAATGGTGTAAGAATATATATGGAACACAAGAGGTAATTTTAGTGTTTTTCACACTTTGGCTTTGAATGTTTGCAATTTTGGTTTTAGCTCAAGGATTTTCCGGCTCAATATGTGTTTTTTTTTTGCCTGAATTTAACCAGAAAAGGCTATTAAAGAACAGTGAAACTTCAAACAAGCACATCTCAAGTTCGAGGAATGATTGGCAGACACAGGAAGTCCAACTCGTGGTTTCATAATTTCATTTCAAACTTGTTTTGTATCTGAGTAGTAAGTACCATTTGAGTTAGGGAGCTGAGTGATTTCCATAATTTTCTACGGGGAGTAGTTTCTGCATAGCAAAAATCAGATGCCCGTTGTTGTACTTTTCAGGATAGATTCAGTGCACTATTTCAGTGAAGGTTTAGGTAGGAATCACGCATCTGCCTGTTAGAAAATGATCACTTCACCATTATATAGTCCATGGTTGTGCACACTTAATTAGGCTTTCTTTGAAAATTGGACTTCCCGCCAATACATGCCACTACAGCGTACTACTGCCTAAAAGACAGTGTTCCATTGCTGGCTGCGACGATCAAGATTTCTACTATAGCCATCGCAGTATTCTACTCTGCCTGGAGGCTACTAGGCTACCAGACCAGCACTGTCCACTGCTCTTTTTCTTCGATCAATTAGCCACTAACAGTGAAAAGAGTACAGCCCTGGCGTGCAGTGCAGTCTTTTCGGGATATAAATTTGCCAAATGTCCAATGAGACATGTCATCTCTTCTTTTTCCAATCTTCCTACCTAAATGTTCTTTTAAGCACGTAATAACACGGAGAAATATGGAACTGACTGTGCTACGAGAAAACAGGTCACCTTACCAGCTCAACCGATTATCAAAGAAACACTCACGACCTCTGTGCAGAAGAAATGACAGCGACATGATGCGCCAGAGATACAAACTAGACTAGATATTTAAAGTTTCCTGCCATTTCCCCACAGATTCGTGCAACTAGCACTCTAGAAGCTTATAAGTGCCATGACACACTCAATTACACGAATACAAGAGGTGGCAAACTTGTTGCGGCGAACTTTAGCCTTGCATTTCGTAAAAGTGAAAGATGATAGATCCCTTGAAAACCCAAAATTTATAGCACCTTGTTTCACAAACCAAAACCTGCACAAAAACAATCAGAAATTCAGTTACTAGACAAAATCTTAAAACTGCAGGAAATAGCCTTCTTGAATAGGAAATTCAATCGACCAACAGTCAGCATAGTCTCAAATAACCTGACAACGGATGAAAAGCAGGATCAATTGTTTGACATATAGTTTCCGGTCTAAGCATGTTAGTCAACAGTATCAACTCTGAACTAGAATCCATCTAGGTAAACTACCCTTTCAGGAGAATGCAGAACAAATGTTTTCTGAATCTGAAAACAGAAAGATTGCATTTTCAGAAGAAGAAAACATTTGATAGCTTGCTTCAGGTCTAGCGGGTTGTGACGACAGAGATTATTCTCAGATTAGTGCAACCTGCTATCTGTGGGAATAAACAAGATAAATAAAAACTGAAAACATGTGGATTTCTACGCTCTTAAAGCCTGGTAAAACTGCCATGGGAAAAAAACATAAAAAAGCAAAAATAGATCTGGCACATTACTATAAGCTATGAACAAACTTCTAGCCACAGCAAGGACTGAAGAAAAGCTACAACGTAAAGATACCACATAAATGATTGTGACACATGAATAAGATGATATATCTGAAAGAGGTGAGTAACTAACAGGGAGAAGCAATAATAGTCCCTTAGATAATCAAATGCATGAACAGGGTGTAAAGGATTGAGTGAAAGCTGATTAAATTAATAGTGGTAGCGCATATAACCGATGATAGCCTGCAAGAAAAAAGGGAGGCCACAGAACAATGGTGTGTGATAATGTTGCACTGTTACTACTTAGAGCAATTAAAAACTGGTATCTGTTCTGTATTAACAAGTGAGCCAAATATGGTAATCACAAAGTCAAACAGTCAGAACTATTCTAGAAGTCAACATAAATGTCTCAATATCTATGCAATATGTTCAACTGGATAACTCCATGTATACGTAACTTTGTGATTTTATTTGCCAATTGAATGTCTATGCAGTGGCAGCAGTGTCATTTGTTAATAATTAGCATGAGGAAAGTACGAGGATAACTAAATGTTTATTTGAACTTTCAGGTAGAAGCATGAGCACAGTTGCTAATTAGCTTACGTATGTTGAAGTTACACAGGAGCTTCAAAATTTTGAGAACTCTCTTATCAACAGCCTGACACTTGAGTTTGACTGTGTTAAGGTGTTCTGAAATTGTAGTTGATCACTCCATTGGACTGATGCTTCCTTTCATATCCTCTTCATACTTAGGCCCCTGTAGTGAACAAAAACAAACGTACAAGATCAATCAGCAGTGTAAATGTTCTAATACTTTATAGCAACTTTCCATTTATAGAGTATGTACCTCAGAAAAATGTTCAAGAGTAAGCTCCTCAAGAACAGGTGAGTGTTCAAGAATGTTGGACAAAAGACACAAAAACTGGTGAGCCAAAGGCAACCAGCCCCATGGCATAGCACTTCATTTATATAGATAGAGTACTTCTTGTGCTACAAGTTGATCTAGGGGATATTCCCAAGCATAATGCTTAAAGCAAAAAGCTATCCTAGATAGGTGCCTTGGCTGCCAAGTGAGCTCATGCTAAGCACTTTGATCAGCCTAAGGACTTTTACAGAAAAGTAAAGGGTAATTGATACTTAAGCTAATGATAATATGACTTGAGCAGGGCTTATCTACTACATTTCTCCCCCTAAGCCTTGCTCTTGACTGTCTTGACAATCGAAGACCTTGCGCCGAAGCCTTGCGCCGGGTGTACGCCACGCAGGCGAAGACCTTGAGATGGCCAACGGTCGGCGCCCGGCCATGCCACACCTCGTAGGGGGTGATGCCCTCCAATGCCCTCGTTGGAGAACGATTGAGGATGTGCACCGCCGTCATCACGGCCTCCCCCCAAAATCGAGACGGCATCCGGCGCTGCTTCAGCAGAGAGCGCGCCATGGCCACCACAGTCTGATTCCTGCGTTCCACAACTCCATTCTGTTGGGGTGAGTGAGGGACACTGAAATGCCTCTTGATACCTTCACCTGCGCAGTAGGCAGCGAACTCGGCGACGGTGAACTCGCCGCCATTGTTGGTGCGCAGCACCTTCAGCTTGCAGCTGCTTTCCACCTCTGCTGCGGCCTTGACGCGCTTGATCGCCTCCGCAGCCGCGTCCTTGGTCGGCAGCAGCACCGCCCACATGAACCGGGTGGCGTCGTCGACGAGCAGCAGGAAGTAGCGGCTGCCCGCCGGTGTCGCCGGCGTGACCGGCCCGCACAGTCACCGTGCACCGCCCGAGCCGCCCGGGCACGACGCCCGTCGTGGCCGGGAAAGTGCGCCGCCTCTGCTTGGTGGTGACGCAGGTGTCACACACCTGCTCCACATGGTCGATCTTTGGCATCCCTCGCGCCATCTCCTCCTTGCCGAGCCGCCGGAGCGCGTCGAAGTGCAAATGGCCGAAGCGCTCATGCCACTGCCATGCCTCCTCATCCTTGCGCGCCACGAGACAGAATGGCTGCGTAGCCTCAAGGTGCAGAATGTACAACCGATTTCTCCCTCGGCGTACCTTGGCGAGCAGACGGCGGCCCTTGTCCCAGATGCGGAGCACGCCGTCGTCGATCTCCACCTTGGACCCTCCTTCATCGAGCTGCCCCAGACTCATGATGGAGTTCTTGAGAACCGGGATGAAGTATACGCCGTGAAGGACCCGGTGCTCGCCGGTCTTGCCCTTGAAGACAATGGACCCGACGCCCTTGATCTCCACCTTGGACGCGTCCCCGAAGCGGACCGTTCCATGGACGTCGGTGTTCAAGTCGGCGAAGAGCTCACGGCGCCCGGTCATGTGGTGCGTCGCACCGGAGTCCAGGTACCAGCCACCGTTGACTTCATCTTCATCCACGTCGAGGTAGGCTCGCGCACGCGGCTCGGACAGCTCGACGTGCTGCGCCGCGTAGCTGAATGCCGGCGCATCCTTGTCCAGCTCGATGAAGCCGTGCGCCAGGAACAAGGCGCCATCTTCCTCGCACTCGGCGAACTGGGCACGCGCTTGGTGCCCGCTGCGCTGCCCAGCTTGATTTCCGCCACCACGGCCGCCACCGCGGTTGCCGCCGCCACGGTCTCCTCCACCGCCGCCGCGGCCACCACCACCGCGCTCTCCACCATCTCGGCATGGGTGGGGGCACTCGCGTGCCCAGTGACCCTCCTGGCCACAATTGAGGCAATTGTTGGGGCCGCAGTCATTGGCGGCGTTGCCATCTCCACGTCCGCGGCCGCCTCGCCTTCCACGGCCTCGTCCGCCACCACCACGGCCGCGTCCACCGCCACCGCCGCCGCGCTGGTTCTTGGAGCCACCGGAGTCATCCGCGCCTTTCTTCTCCTTCTCCTTCTTCCAGCGCGCGCCACTGCTCCTCGGTGTACATTAGCTTGCCGTTGATGGTGATCGGCTCGTTCGGCGCCTGCTCCTCGCGATCATCCACCGCCTTGAGCCTCCCGGTCACCTCCTCGAGCGTGAGCGCCTCAAAGTCGAGGAATTGCTCGATGGCGACGACGATCTGCGCATACTTGGGCGGCACCGTGCGCAGGAACTTCTCCACGACGCGTGCCTCGTCGATGTCCCTGTCGCCGTGGATGATGAGCTGCTGGTGCAGGGCCGACAGCCGCAGAGCAAAGTCCTCAACTTGCTCGCCGGGCTTGATGCTGATGTTCTCCCAGTCCCGGCGGAGGCGCTGCAGCATCGCCCGGCGGACCCGGTCCACGCCGATCCGAGCTGCAGCGATGGCGTCCCACGCCTCCTTTGCCGTCGCCTTGTCGAGGAGCGGGAGGCCCATCTCCTTGGGCACGGCCGCCACGATCACCTCCAGAGCGCGCCGATCGTCGCGGAATTGGACGGGGCCGCCCTCGACGGCGTCCCACAGGTCGCGCGCCTGCATCCTCAGCTTCATCGTCTGACTCCACTCGTGGTAGTTAGACTTGTCCAGCATCGGCCACGCCGTGCTGCTCCCGGAGTCGCGGTACACCACCCTGTCGTGCGGCGACTCATGGCGCCCGCCACCGCGGCCACGCTCTCAGCCCGGTTCCTCTCCTCCTCCTCCGCCTCCTCCTTGTCGAGCTTCTCCGCGGCGATCTCCGCCCGGAGCGCCCGGGCATGCGGTCTCGCCGCCGCCCGCAGCCGCCGCCACCCGCTCGCCGCCCGACCGCCGCGCGCCGCTGCATCCTTCGCAGCCTCTTCAACCGCGCAGCCCCGCCGTTGGGATCGCCTAGCCTCCTCCTCACCGGTGGTACCATCGGCGGCCTTGGCCTTGGCCTCCCGGGCGGCGCGCTCGGGGGATGAGGTCGACATGGTTGGGGTAGGTAAGAAGGTAGGGTTTTGGCTTTTGGTAACGTGCTCGATACCAATTGTTGGACAAAAGACACAAAAACTGGTGAGCCAAAGGCAACCAGCCCCATGGCATAGCACTTCATTTATATAGATAGAGTACTTCTTGTGCTACAAGTTGATCTTGGGGATATTCCCAAGCATAATGCTTAAAGCAAAAAGCTATCCTAGATAGGTGCCTTGGCTGCCAAGTGAGCTCATGCTAAGCACTTTGATCAGCCTAAGGACTTTTACAGAAAAGTAAAGGGCAATTGATACTTAAGCTAATGATAATATGACTTGAGCAGGGCTTATCTACTACAAAGAATACATAGTAATGGGCCAAAGTCATCAGGCATACACCAATATTCATTGAGCACCAAGGTCTTTAATTTGCTAAACACAGGGCACCATTTTAAATCCCATTTGAAAAGAACCTGCAAAAACAGCATGAAAAGAGGACGGAATGATGTTCACTGTGAGGAAAGTCATGTCTATCTGACATCTATTAATGTGCATCAATGGTGTAGATAATGCTTTGGAAATCTGGTTATGACTCAGCAATCACTTATCAATATAAAAAGGCAAAGTGTAAGTATAGCGTACCGAGTCAGATTCAGTACACATTAACACCAAACTCTTAGCTTTTGATAAGCCTTTGAAAAGCACACAACTGTTTCCAGTGGCAGCACTGGCACTTTCACATGACTTGCAATGACAATCCAATGAATTGTGACAGAAGTGCTGATAATCACTACCGGAATCGGCTTGTTTGCCGATGGCGGCCAGCTTTGCCTTTGCCGATGGCAAAGTGGTCAGCCATCGGCAAACCACCAAGTTTGCCGATGGCAAAGTGCCGCCATCGGCAAAAATCAATTTGCCGACGGCCCAGCCATCGGCAAACTACGGCCATGGGCAAACCTGTTATTTGCCGGTGGCCGTGCCATCGGCAAACTACCGCCATCGGCAAAGGCCAATTTTTGTCGATGGCCGGGCCATCGGCAAAGCCCGGCCATCGGCAAAATTGGCCCAGGGACTAAGCCGTCGGGGGCCGGCCGACGCCGTGCCTCTTTGCCGATGGCCGGCCGTCCAGCCCCCATCGGCAAATCATAGCATTTGCCGATGGCCACGGCCATCGGCAAAACACGGCCACGTGGCAGCCTCGGGAGCCGCCGGGCCCACGTGCTTTGCCGATGGCCGGCCATCGGCAAATTATTTTGCCGACGCCTTCCTGTGCCGTCGGCAAAGTTTGTATTTTTTTTTTTGATTTTTGCTTCCAGTTTTTTCTGGTGCCTTCCTACCTCAAATACAACCCACCCGCAAAAATTGGGACCATTTTGAGTTTTTTGCTATATTTCGTGAATTATTTCTGTTTCTTTGCAATTTTCCCAAGAACTCCAGTTTTGAACCGCAGGTACATGAAGTAATGGAACTTTTTGATCGAAATATGGTATTCATGATGCTCGGAGTATGTTGAGGCCGTATCCAAGACTTCGCATGAAATTACGACCATTTTGCCGTCGTAATGTGGGGAGGACGTGCACGGAAAGTGTTTTTAAATTATATAAAATCCAAACGAAGTCGAAAATTGACAAAACTTGACGAGTTGTGTGGCCATGCCATGCGGAGTCTGTGGTAAAAACTTCAAAAAGTTTCGAGCAAGTTGTAACGTCGGATCGCCAAAACCCAGACAACTTCACATGTGATCACAAGTGATGACATGTGGAGATGTCTTGGTTTTGGCCATCCGATGAGACAACTTGCTCGAAAATTTTTGAAATTTTTATCAGAGACTCCACATGCGATGACAACACAACCCGTCAAGTTTCGTCAATTTCGGACTTCGTTTGAATTTTATATAATTTAAAAACACTTTCCGTGCACGTCACTCTCCACGTTACGACGGCAAAATGGTGGTAATTTCATGCGAGGTGCTGGATACGGCCTGAACATACTCGGGGAATCATGAATATCATCTTTCGGATCAAAAAGTCCCATTATTTCATGTACCTGCAGTTCAAATTTGGAGTCGCTGGGAAAATCCAAAGTAACAGGAATAATTCACGAAATATAGCTAAAAAGTTCAAAAATGTCCCAAGATTTGGATGTGGGTTGTATTTGAGGTAGGAATTTACCGTAAAAAAAATGGAAGGAAAAATCAAAAAAAAAAAAAGAAACTTTGCCGACGGCCCGGGTAGGCCGTCGGCAAAGTGCGGGTTGCCGATGGCCGGGTCCATCGGCATCGGCAAAGCCGGTGCGCGGGCCCGCCTCCGGCCGCCACGTGGGCTGGTTTTACCGATGGCCGGCCTGGTGGCCATCGGCAAAGTGTGTTTTAAAAAAAAATAAAAATTTTGAATAAGCCCGGCCCATCTCCCCGAACCCTATCCCTCTCTCACACCCGCCGCCTCTCTCACACTGTAACCCCGACCGCCGCCCGTTTACGCCCGCGCGCCCAACGCCACCGCGCCCCGCCGCCCTTCCTTCGCGGAGCAACCGCCGCCGCCGTGCCCGCCTCCGCCCGTTCCCGCTCCGCCCGCCAACCGCGCGCGCCCGTTCCTCCATCGCGGCCGTGAGAAGCCGGCCGGCGCTCCGCTCTCCCGCGCCCGGCCCCGCATTCGCCGCTCGGCCCCGCGCCGCCGGGCCGGCGGCCCGACCTCCCGGCCCCATCCCACCGCCGCCGGCCCAAGCTTCCCGCCCGGTCCGCGGCCGGCGCTCGACCGATCGCGGCCCCGACTCGGCTGGGCGCACGCACCCTATGGCCGGGCTCGTAGAGGGAGAAGGAGAGCACCGGCGGCCCGACCTCCCCGGCCCCGTCCCACCGCCGCCGGCCCAAGCTTCCCCCCCGTCCCCGCCGGCGCTCGGCCGCGGCCCCGACCTCGGGCGGGCGCCGCACCCTATGGCCGGCCGCAGAGGGAGAAGGAGAGCGAGGAAGTGGAAGAAAGAGAAGAGGAGGAGGAAGAGGAAGAAAGAGAAGGAGGGGGAGGAAGGAGGAGGAAGAAAGGGAAGGGGAGGAGGAAGAGGAGGAAGGTGCCAAGCCGTCGTCCGTCGATCCTCGCTGCTGCGGTGATCCCTTCCTTCATCGCCGGTCCTCGCTTCGTCGCCGCCAAGGTAAGCCCTACCTTCTAGTGTTAGTAGGAGATGTAGTTGTAGTAGATAGTAGTGGTTAGTAGTAGTAGTTAGTAGTGTTATTTCTAGGGTTAGTAGTAGTTAGTAAGTAGTTAACTAGTTCTTAGTATTAGTAGTGTTAGTAGTTAAGTAGTTGTTAGTAGTAGTGTTAGTAGTAGTTATAGGGTTAGTACTCATTGTTCTTGTAGTACTTGAATTCTTTCATGTGCATGGAAAGAGAACTAAAGTATATTGGTGGTTGTTGGCCTTCGTGCCCATGTTTGGTAAAGATGTGGTTGTTGGCCTTCGTGCCATGTTTTTTTGCAGGTTTTGGAACCTCCCGTGCGGGGAGGTGCCGCGAAATTTTGAGTGGCTTGTAATCTTTTTTCCTCTTTTTGCGGGAGGAGGACTGTGGGAGGTACTCGGTGACGACGATCTTCTTCTTGGGCATTGCGGGTCTTCCCGCACCGCGTCGACTCTCCTCCGGCCCGCTACCCGCCTCTGCGCCGCCACCCTAGGTATAAATCACCACTATTCCTTATAGTCCATGTCACTACATTGCGTAACCGAGTTAGGCGTCTCCCGTCCGAAAGAGATTCGCGGTCGTTGCTATGCGGATCAGTGCATATCTGCGATGGTTTCTCTTTTGGATTGTCCACGTTTTTTGGACAGCCCGAGGATGCGTAGATGGGTTAGCTTCCATGTTCCGCCCCCGTCCGAGTCGGAGTTTCGGCAGCCCCTCCCCGTTGTTCTCCGGATACACACTCTCCCGGCCGGGACGTGTATCGGGAGAACGGCGGGAGGTGCTGCCCGCCGAAATTCCGTCCGGACGGAGCGGAGCATGGAAGCTAACCTCATATACGCATCCTCGGGTGGGATTAGGACCTATCCTTCACCTATCAGATGGTAGGAATGCCTTGTAGATGCAGCTCTTGTTTCTGTTACTCGCTTACGTTGGCGCATGACAGAGGATGGCTGACCGTGAGTGGATGTACACGGGGTTCAAAGACAAGACAGAGCAATGGATAAAGGGGACCAATGAATTCCTAGAGCAAGCATTTGGCCCATCTGCTAAAGGGTCGATTCGGGTGTTTTGTCCCTGTGCCAAGTGTAAGAACGAGACAAGGAAAGAGAAGCGGCCGATGTGGCAAGATATTTGGAAGTATGGATACGTTCCAAACTACACCGATGGACTCTCCATGGGGAACGCAAATGGCTTAGGGAGGCGGTGGTGATACCGGACCTCACGGGGTTTGATGCGAGATGCCGGAATGGCAGACATGCCGCGTACGTTGGCGCCGTGAAGGAACGGAGGTGGAGGAACAAGATCCAGAGGACACAAAGAAAGGCATACTACACCATGATGGAGGCGGCACAGCAGCCCCTTCACGTGAACACCCACATTTCTAAACTGGATGCCATTTCACGCCTAATAGGCTTGAAGGCATCACTGGGCATCAGTCGAGAAGGTTTTGATCTCGTGTTGGCGACGGTTGGCGGGCGCTTCCGAGCTTCACGTGTTGCCGAAGAGCACGTACGAGTCACGAGGCTCCTTCGAGCACTCAAGATGCCGTATGACCCGATCCAAGCTTGTAAGAACGGGTGTGTCCAGTTCCGGGGAGACGAAGCGACAGCAACACACTGTCCGAAGTGCAAAGCCTCTAGATACGTGGAGGTAGAAGGCAGTGATGGCAGTAAGAAATAGTCTAAGATCCCCTTGATGGTGGTTAGGCACCTTCCTGTACTACCGAGGCTGCAACGGCAGTACATGACAGAGGAGTCAGCGAAACAAATGACGTGGCACAAGAATGGCAAAAGATACAGTGAGAAGATGCAGCACCCAGCGGATGCTGAGGCATGGAAGCACTTTGATGCCATGAATCATGAAAAGGCCAAGGAGGCTCGGAATGTACGCGTAGCACTGGCAACAGATGGGTTCAACCGTTTGGGATGAGTGCGGCCCCGTACACTTGTTGGCCCGTGTTCGTGATCCCCCTGAATCTTCCCCCCGGCGTCATGTTCGAACCCAAGAACGTGTTCTTGACACTGATAATACCTGGACACCCGGGCAACAACATGGGTGTGTTCATGCAGCCAGTGTGGGATGAATTGCAAAAAGCATGGGAAGAGGGGGTACTGACGTACGACCGAGCAACAAAGACGAACTTCACGATGCATGTGTGGTACCGTACTCAATGCATGACTTCCGGCGTACGGCTTATTCGGCGCGTGGTGTGTTCACGGGAAGTTCCCTTGCCCAACATGCAAGGCAGATATGATGTTCACCTGGCTGGCCAAGGGTGGCAAGTATTCTTCTTTCGACAAACATCGTCAATTCCTAAAGGAGGACCATCCACTGAGACGAGATAAAAAGCACTTCACGAAAGGTGTTCAAGTCATCGGCCCCATCCCTAAGGAAAAGAGCCCGGTGACATCCTTGCACAGATAGAGGCTCTCGAAATTGATGATGTGAATGGTGGTTTCAAAGGATATGGTACCACGCACATGTGGACTCATATCTTGGGCTTGACTAGGCTCCCCTACTACAAGGACCTTCTTCTTCCACACAACATTGATGTAATGCACACAGAAAAGAATGTCGCCGAGGCACTCTGGGCAACACTCATGGAGATTGGCAAGAAGTCAAAGGACAACGTTAAGGCTAGACTGGACATTGAAATGATTTGTGATAGACCACATCTAGTGATGAAGGCCCTCGCGCCGTGCAAGAGATGGAAGAAGGGCCCGGCCGATTACATCCTAAAGAGGCCACATAGGAAGGAAGCACTGGAGTGGATGAAGAAGCTAAGTTTCCCCGATGGGTATGCGGCGAACTGAGCAGGGGCGTGAACTTGCAGACCGGGCAAAGTCGTAGGGATGAAGAGTCATGACTTCCACATCCGGATTGAGCGTATCCTTCCTGCGATGACCGGGGATACCTCCCCGAGCCGGTGTGGCGCGTCCTAGCGAGTTGAGCTTTTTCTTCCGCCGCCTTTGTGCCAAGGAGTTGTCTCGGGAAGTTTGTGTTGAACTCGGAGGAACAAGTACCAAAGTTGCTCGCAAGTTGGAGATGATATTTCCACCCGGCTTCTTCCTCTCCATGCAGCATCTTATTTTGCATCTACCAAGGGAGGCACGGTTGGGGGGCCCGTGCAACACCGGTGGTGCTATCCAATCGAGAGGTGTCTAAAGCTACTTCGGAAGAAGTGTAAAAATAAAGCCAAAATTGAGGCTTCCGTTGCAGAGGCATTCATTATGGAGGAGGTGTCGACATTCACACAAAGGCGTACTATACCGAAAAACTTCAAAGACCGGGAGATCCAACCCCTCGTTACAACATCGACGAGAATTCATGCACCCTCGGCCTTTTCAAAGGGGATCTCGGGAGAGCAGCGCGAGGGACCAACGTGTACTTGATGCATGATGAGTGGCACACTATCATGATATACTTGTTGCTGAACCTTGAAGAAACCCGAGATTATCAAGAGTAAGTTCTCGATGAGCTAGCTTGTTAAATATGCCGCCACTATCCTCCACCTATTCACCCCCTTGTCTATTGTTTCTCCGGGAATTTATCATTGAACACCGGAGGGGCAAGACGGCTCCTACCGAGGATGAAAAAGACCATCTTCTCGGACATAATAAGCCCGATTTCGTCAATTGGTTCAGTAGCAAGGTACCATCCAAGTAACCTCTTTCGACTTTGAGATTTCGCTTTGCTCCTATGAGCGAGTAATGTAACTATCTACCTGTCCTAACCTTGCAGGCTAATTTTGATGCGGAAATGAGTCCTGCATTGAGATGTGTGGGCAAATGCTTTGACCGTAGTGTCAGGTCATTCAACATTTATGACGTGAATGGCTATCGCTTTCGCACGAGAAAGTACGAAGAGAAACGGGGCAACCTAAAAACCACGTGCAGCGGAGTTCGTACGCCCGGCACGGATGGGAAGGACTATTACGGCATAGTCGATGAGATATTGGAGCTTGACTTTGGCAAAGACCTAGGTTGTAAGCCAGTGGTATTCAAATGCCATTGGTTCGATCCTGGGGTCACGAAAAAGGACACATCAATTGGGCTAGTCGAAATCCGAGAGGATTTCAAATATGGAGGAGACGATGTCTATATTGTGGCTAACCGAGACGCCACGCAAGTTTATTACCTCCCATGGGCAAACCAAAATGACGTGCGCCTTGCGGGTTGGAGCCTTGTGCACATGGTATCGCCACACGGTAAAGCGGCGGTCCCAAACGATGATGATTACAACTTTGACCCAAGGAATGATGAGTTCTATCAACCTGAGGGGCTAGAAGGTAGGTTGGAGATAGACATTGCTTCGCTGATGGGTATGGAAGTAAACAACAACATCGATGAGGACGAGGGTGATGAGGTGCACGATGCTGAGGTCTTACGAATCCTTGAGGAATGGCAGTGGCGACGCGATGTAGTTGTTGAGGAGGATGTAGATCATGATGAGGACGAAAGAGAGCTCGACAATATTGATAGTGATGATGACACTACGATGATGAGGACGAGCGCCGCCGGCAATATTGCCTTTCGCGGAGATAATTTCTAATTCATGTAATACTATATTGTTATTAATATTACCTTGCAGTTCATAATTTTGCTTTGCATTTATGTTTCTTTACAAGTATTTGTCATTAATACTAACTCTTCTAATCTTTATCATTGCAGGCACTCGACAAAATGCCAGGCGGAAAGCGGCCACAACGGAACGTCCAGTCGAGGTACCGGACGCAGCGGCCCGAGGAGGAGGAGCACGTGGCGGCCGACCACCGCGAGGACGACCACCTCGAGGACGAGGAGCACGTGGCGGCCGACCACCGCGAGGACGAGGACGAGGAGCTTGAGGTGGAGCCGTCCACCCGTCGGGGTCGGAGGCCCCCCAGCGGACGACACCGCACACCATGTCCTAAAGACTGCGAATTAGAAAATTTTGATTTCAGCCCGGTCGATTTGAAGGATGAATCAGGCGGTGCAATCTATGACGAAACAGTTGACAGAGAAAAATGCGGTCGTGAGTTTCCTAACCTGTAACTAGCTTATTGAATACTAATAATGCCTATTTGTGTAAATGCTTAATGCTTACGTACTGCACTGCTCCAATTGTTTATCTGAATCCAGGTATACTTCTCTATGACGATGAATGAATCACCGATAAAGTGGAGCCATGAGAGCAATCATGAAACCAAAGCACAGGTGCAAAACAAATCTATATTTCATCTTCAACAAGAAAAATAGCTACAATTTCGTGCATTCTAAGCTAGATTTTCATGCATTACAAGCAAAATGAGGCTATTCAGCTCTTGAAGGATCTACCTCAACAAACTGGCTTCAATTTGTATTTAAAATCATGTACGCTTGCCATAAAAATAAATATTCGTGGACTCAATCTATTCCTTACTCGACTTACAGCATCTAATATTTGTTCCAAATCATGTACACTTGCCTGACAAAACGACGAAGAAATAAAATGCCTGACAATCTAACATCAACAACGAATTAAAGGTGCATGAACTGCAGTTCGGATAACCAAGAATATATACTTACGAAGTGCGGTGCGAACTACAAAACGCCATACTCAAGGACGACCGAATTACACAGATAAATCAAATCCATTTAACTAGAACGATAGCCAAAGGCATCATTCACCACTGGATGCAGCATTAAATGTCCAATGAATCAACCACGAACTGAGCATACCTAACTCCACAGTGTTCCCCTCCAATATAATAACTAGGGGGAGGGGGGGAGGGGGAGAGGGGTGGGGGTGGGCAGGTTACGTAACCGAGATAGAGGATGGTGTCACTCTCGGATGCACGCTAAGAAGGGCTATATCAGCTAAGTGTTTTTCTTTCTATACTCAACTACGCTTCAGCTCAAAACCTAACATTTGTGCTCAAGATCTATAAAAACCAATGTTTCTTGGTTCAGATCTGGAAGATATGCTACGGGTGGGACGAAAAAAACTATATTTGAACACAAGAGAAGTGATTTTCCATCAGTACTACAATGGAATCGACCAAAAGCCTGGCGGCGACAAGAAGTGGTAACGCGAGTGTTGAATCATATAGATCAAAGTTTGTCAGTAGTCCTTTGCCAAGAACAAAACAAAACTCAAGATGTGTGACAGTGAAGCAAGTCATTACTGCATGCAACTCGAGAAAACAGGAAGGGCGTTTCGTCCTAACCAACAGCCTCATTTACACGGTAACTACAAAACTCACTATTCTGCTGCGAAAATACTGTCGTACATGACAAGGAAGTCAAACAATTACGTGGTTCTTTTGTACATCTCAACGTATAACTGCTAGTTACCAAGCACCTAAAAGTGTAGCCAAGCAAAAAAAATATATAAAAAGTACTGAGTGCAGAATGCCGGTTGCAGGTGAGGCTGTGCGGGAGAATTGTTTGTATAGACCAGAACGAGGGATATACAGACTACGTTCTGGACGACGGAACGGGCTTGTTGAAAGGAAGGATTTGGTAAGCTGTAGTTGCACTGTCTAGTTACTAAAACCATTAATATCAGTGTATTAGATGAACTACAGCAGCAGCCACAAGTAAACATGGTTCCAAAAATGCATATTTCGTATGGGGTTACAATATTTGTCAATATATCTTAACTTTTTGGGCCTTTGAATGATGACGGCTACGGGGAAAAATAGGGAAAACAGCAAGAAGGGGAAAACAGACCTATCAGGCAGCACGTGAGTTTGGCGTCAATTGATTTCACCTACTAGTACCATAATACTATAATCGATAACACTAACTGAGCTCTTGATCTAATCTCCAGGATAAACGCTTACTATGTTATAATCTCAAATGTGGTTACTCACCATGGTGAAATCTTGCTGCAAACTCTAAAAGCAGCGTAATCCTCTCAGCCCATTACATAAGAATACATACATGGTCTGACCTAACTATAATAGATATTAACACTAATAGGGCCTCTGTGCAGCAAGATAAATGACCATAATACCATCACTATGCACTTCCTGGCTGCCATTCAGGAAGAATGTGAGCTAGCGCACATGTACATAAAAGGTTCAAGACTATGGGAGCAGACAAAACATGATGCCAAAGCATCAGTGAACAATCAATTCTCAACTGAGCTAGACAAGGAGGCTATTGTAGACCTGCTTTCAAAGAACGACATAAGGTTCGTCCTTAGTAGATGATGTACTATAACTAAACTCCTAATACATTTTGATGATAATGTGAACTAAAACTAATTATTCCTGGCACAGGGACAGCGAAGCGGGAGCAACAACAGAATATATTCTACGTGAATTACATATTGATTTGCTGACGGGACGGTAAGTTCTGTCGTGCAAGGAGTGACATGATACATACCGACTAACGCTTTAGATGAGAAAGCGAGGAGATAAGTACCAGCTCAGTGACAAAGCATCGTAAAATACATCTAGGTGACCAAAATTTTATTGCTGCAGGAGTACATTACAGCAAATGTTGGATGAAGGGAGCATCTACAACACCAGGGACTACGACCACTACAAGTTAGCTGATGAATACTGATATATTAGAGCAGCTAATCGTGCATCTTTGTTAAAAAAGATGGCTACGAGGGAAAACTACCATAAAAGTTGTGTGATGGAAACTACCATCAAGATTATTACCATTGTGTGATGGAAACTACCATCAAGATTATTACCATGTCTAGCAAGCATAAGAGGCTACCATTATAGACCACTCTTGACAATAAGAGGAAGCATTGAGCCATCCAATGTATAGTTGACTCGATGTTCGAGCATCAGTTTTCATATCAAGCACATTATGATATTAAAATTATGCATTTCAGCAAGCAAAGGGGACGAGTTTAACGAGAAATATATGTAAAATAATAGGAATTTAGTACAAAAGTGCACAAAGAGAAGGACCTGATGTCCGCAACACGCATGACCAAAGGATGCAATCCTTCTCCGATTAATAAACACTAACTCGAAAAAATCCATTACCACAGCTCGGTACTCCACACATAGGTGAGTGAGGATCAGCTGTTAACAGACCTATAGCTCCTCCGTGATAATTTGAGGGATTGACACCAAATTATTTTTTAGATGCACAAGATGTTTGAGTAGCTTCACAGCAACAGCATCGACATCGACCTATTTATACATCATTGAAATTAAGATTGCTAATCCCTCAAATATAAAAATATTATGTTGCACCAAATAACTACAGAAACGAACCATACCAATCTCTGCTTTGGATTCAGATCCTTGCCATCAAAACACCGACAAAAGAGGCAACAAAGAACGCCTGAACGATTATACCTGATAAAGAGACAAAACAATTCTCCATAAGGGGGTAAAGCTTAAAACAAACAAAAGCAGAGCAAAGAAATAAGCTCGACCATATATGTTTGAATAATTCAAAAAATAAACGCCTAGCAGAGAATGGTCATTACCGAAATGTATTATGAGCGTAATAACATCTGAAATCTAGTCCAACTACAAGTTACAGTTATGACATAGATATCGAGTAGCGTGAAATACCTTCCAACTGTGGTGTTAGGTAGAGTGATTATTCGAACATCCGCATATGTGGCATCAATTTCCACACCTTCGAACAAAGAACGAGACATCGTCTGCAATGCAATCTTGAGAAGAGATGCCGAGCGTTGGATAGTTTCCACCCTAAAGTCTGGTACGGGCGGTACAAACATTGGTTCAAACACATACAGTGCATTGTCTTCCAAGTTCCAGGTGAAGCATACCCATGAACATTGAATAAGTGCAGGGAAGAACACCTGTCATACCAATTTTTCAAAATGCGAAATCAGGAGAATAATGGTGAAGATATAAACATCTGCAAGATACGCATAAAAGATATATATGCTAACTAAACCAACTTGACAGAATCTACATGGCGATAGAAACTGACTTACAAGCTTAGATTTACTCAAGTCAAACGGCTTGTTATCAATACGTAAATTGCTCCATAAATTTGCATCAACTGGGTCGTACGACCCAATACAAATATTCTCCTGTATTCAGAAATAAACAATTACGCATGTGAGGAGTCCGGAATATAGTACTACTATATGGCACTTTCACCCTACTAATGTGAGGTGTCCGGAATATAGTTACCATTATATCGGACTCAAAGAAGAGCCTCCATCTCAAAGATCCGTAAGACTGGTACAGGGCATCGTCTTCTTGGATAACATTCCTGGTTAACGCGTCCATCAGATCCGCCTCAACCTCACACTTCCCCAATATTTGCACACGTAAAGCACTCATGGATACTTGGATGTACTTAGGTTTCCTGTGCACTATGACAAAACTATCGACAACATTTACATTAGACTGAAAACGAGGGGTTCTTGAAACCATAAAAATGCAGCAAAACACAAGGTAAAAAATATTACCTTTCATTGGGTTCTATTGAATTAAGCATGTCAAAAGCGGAAGACGTGTCAACATCATGCACTCCCCATGAGAACCCGAGTTCCCACGGTGACGATAGACCCTCTGGCACATCAAAAACTAATGACGATGCTAAATCCGGAGAAGAGACGGCATCTGATGTAGTAGAGTTCAAGTCAAAATCACGAGCTGGTTTCATCTTCCTAATCATTCCATAAAACTGAGACATGACTGTCGCTACACGAAGATTAATATTGAGCTTGTGAGGTATGTCATCTAGGCTGGCAAATACTGAACCAGAGCCACTTTGGAAATGATCCTGAAATTCAGAGTACTCGGGCATTGAGTTGTCATGTTTTGTTTCGGATGGTCCAACGTGGTCAGTGACAATCCCATTGGTACAACCATGCCGACGGTTTTTGCTAACAGCAGGTTGCCGTCTCACTGGCTTAGCTAGCCTTCTAATTCTAGTACGAGATGGGAAAGAAAGCCTTCTCATACCATTTGTAATTGACATTCCAACGACGTCGTAAGCTGCAAACATATAACATATTCTCTGATGTAATAACTCAAATGCAACGACTAACCCAATTGCATTATGTAATGATTGATCCGAAGAATTAAGAGGGTAATACTCAAAACTAACCAGCATTAGTACTTCCATCTCCATAAGAAGACTGATAACTAAAACCCCTGCTATATGGTATCATTATAGAAACAAGCACAGACACCATCTTCAATGCATGTAAGCCAGTGAACATAACCCCGGAGTTTATTTGTTCCTGGAAATCAGCAAGACCAACAAAGACAGGTCCAGCAGCCTGTACAAGGAAGACATCGAACTTAGCAAAACCTAATGAAAAAAGCATGTCAACCAATTGGAAGCAAATAAGCTCTACTTTCCCTGTGATCGACACTTAATAAATAAATAAAACTAATTTCAAACAGATCAATACATCCCATTTACCTCCATCGGGATTTTTAAAAGATGGACCATAGCTACTGCAGCTTCCCATATTGCAAGTAAGTACCCATCACTTCCATCGTCGTTTTCAAACAGATGAACATGAGCCCAGGAATATATACATTTAGATGGATCCCTGAGCTGAATTCAAATAGAACATGAAAAAAATTAAGATACAGAACATAAGGTTTCTATATAAATTTGAATCATGCTAGCCAAAATTATGAGTAAATGGTTACTACGACTTCAAAACATCTACAACGTATGAATAGCTATGTACATTCTTACTTTACCAACCGGCAGACCTAACTGAGATTTCAGATATATGGCATAATTCCTATCAGCCTGTATCATCGGACCGATCATGTCATACGTGAAGTCGATAATTCTGGGAAATTTATTGTGGGGCTTCGATAGTCCATCCAGAAAAGGCTGTCCAAGTATAAGACCTAAACTAACAAAACATTTTTAGACCTAATGTATTACCATTATCTAATTCAATACTACTTCATACACTGTTAACATAATGAGCCTCAGATAAAGGTATCTAAACATGGAGACAAATAAAAATAGTAGATCGAGACAGAGCGTTCATTACCTGCAGAAATATAGAACATCCAGTGATATTTGGAAACTTGATATTGCTAGAAATATCCTGCTTCAATTTCGTGACACCTTCCAACAACCTGGCGATAACATACTCAGACCAGTCGAAAGCTCCAATGGCGTCCGGATCTTGAATTGCATTCCAGTAATCGACGCAGGCATAATCATACTTTGCAGAAGGTGCTAATAGATTTGAAACAACAAACACAACAAACGCCGCCCTGAAACTTTCTGACTCGGATTCTGACATTGGATAATCATACTGCCTCTCAATTACTTCTTGTACAAGCTTGATGCTCCTGGACTCCTTAAAGTCTGGGGGGAGAAGCTCATTCAGCACTTTCTCTTTAGCTTCTCTACAAGAAACTCTGACATCAAGGATTGTCTTGCCACATGCAGGGATGCCAAGTACATGAGCAACATCGGCTTTACAGAAAGTAATTGATATGTGATCACCGATATTAAGAGTTGAGGAGTGCTCGTCTACACAGCTGAGCAACCACAAAGCAAACTTCCTGTTGAACTGCTTGAATACGGGAAATTGAAGAATTGATTGGAAACCAGTGGACTTTACAAGCTCCCTCTTAACATTGTCAAACTTCGAGACAACGTCGTTGATTAGTCGGGCAGAGCAACGAGACGCAAATGACCCACACTCAAATGAGGTCGAATCCACAGGAAAACTATAATCACGCTGCAATCAAGTATACAGAATTCCATATCAGGTAGCAGTAATGAAAATGGCAATTATCCTTATAGACAAAGATGAATCAACCATAGGCCATATTTATAGGTGCAAAAGTGTTATACTGAACTTCTTTTTGATATTGATGAGACGTTGCTTTGTCCACTGCTTAGGCAATGTAATTTTGCAATGCCAATTCGTCAAAAGATGCAGGAGTTATAAATTAATTGATAAATTACATGCAAAATTCGAGATGTACTAGTAAACCATAACAATTGATTGTAGATACCTGCTACGGCTGCGAGATGAACTACTGATATCAAGACAGCAAGAAATAAAAAACAGTAATGGCAAATTCAATGGATGCAGCCACATTTCATGGACATCCTCCTAGTGTATCAATCCAAACATTTACAAAAATATCAATAAATATTAAATATAATGACTACTTCTGTAAACTCTATGGAGAACCGTTGCCTATTTCTATGGAGAGCCATTGCCTATTTCTAAGGCGACTGGCCGAAAATCTGCGTACTAGAAGCAGAGATACAAATCCATCAACCAATGGGGCTTTTGGGTTAATCGACCATGTACCATACATTGCAACACGAACTGTTCGTGTTCGTAATTAAACTCCTATTTTAAAGGCTTTCTGCCAAGTCCAGGGTCCCGTTCCTAGGATCTCAAACAATCAAATTCACTTTTATACATCATCTTATACTGAAGAAAAAAGATTCAATTGGCACCACCAATATAGTGCGTGCAGGCAAATCATTAAATCAGGCAGAAGATATTCACCTGAGCAAACAAAACTCAGTACTGCTGATTTTCTATATGGCTACTGTTGACCAAATGAAGTAATAAACGGATGGGGATCCGGGAAACTGACTAGATTAAGGAAGTATCTCACTTACATCTGGATCTGCCGCCGCCGATTCGAGAATACCAAACTGGGACTGCTCCTTGCTCGAACGGCGGGCGGAGGGCGGGCGGATTGGAAGAGCTGATTTCGCCCTCTTCCTCCTCACGCTCATGGAATCAGTTCTCTCCCCAAGTCGGAAAAGACAGATCTAAAAAATCAGAAATAAATCTGCTCGAATCGGGTTACGGCAAGGAAGAAGTGACTACAGGCGACTTGAGCGACGACGTCCGTCAGTTGGGGGTAAACGGTAGGTGAGGGTACATTACTACTAGCTTGCCTGATCTTTTTTAAGAAATAACAAACATGTAATAGGGTCAAACTAATCGGACGTTCCAATAAAATCACAATCAGAAACGCGAATCTCAAAGACATATTAAGGGTAGATAAACAGGGGTATACCTCCGCCCGGAGGCACCACAACTTTCGGCGTGCGCGGGGCGACGCGAACCTGGTGTCCCAGGGCGGAGGTATCCCCCCATTGTTCCAACGGCTACAGAACCGTGTTGACAGTGAACGGCATTGAACGCTGAAATCATTAAAGACAACTGATTGTGCTGTAATATGATGAAGTAGTTGATCCTACCGCGTCTGTCGCTGGACAAACCATAAATGAATGCGGGGCCGAAGAGTCGGAGCAGCACTGCCTATTTGAGACAGTCAGGAGCATTTCATTCAATCTCTTCCAACATGTCCACTTGTTCCTGAGAGCACTATTCTGTCGGCGGCCTCCGGTACCAGCATCTCGGAAGATAGGTTGGTGCTACCCTAACGCGCGCCGAGCATCTCGCAGCAAACAAGGTAATGGTCAGCCTACTGATTATATGATCCACGTCTTGTACGAGGACGAGGAGCTTGAGGTGGAGCCGTCCACCAGTCGGGGTCGGAGGCCCCCCAGCGGACGACACCGCACGCCGTCGAGGAGGCTGTTCCCGACGGCCTCCCAGGAGGAGGCGACGACGAGGACGACGACCGGTGATGGTGGCGGCGGCGGCGGTGGAGACGACGAGGACGGCGAGGGTGGCGACGACGAGGTCCAGGGTGGCGACGAGGAGTCCGCGGGCGGCTCGAGTTCCACAGCTCCTCGTAAGCCCTTCCAGCGCGGCCCCATAAGGCTCCCTGACCCTCCAGCCGCTGACGAGCGCCCGGTGATCCGGCCCGCGGGCAAGTAAGTAACCATTGTTGATTTCTACACTTGTTCATATGACATTTTCAAATTCAAAATGCATACTAACAATTGCTGTTAATGACTCGTGCAGGGGCTGGAAAAAGGTGACAAAAAAGGAGTGCTCACGCTGTCCAACTAGCATCCAGAGCCTGCTGATTAAGAAGCACTTCCCTGGCTTGGTCGTCACCCCCAAGGGTGAGACCATCGTGCCGGAGGATTGGCGAGACTTCTACCTTATCAAGGACGACGAGGGAAGAGTCCTTGCTCAGAAGATCAAGGATGAGTTCTGGGTGAGTCTTTGCATCGCATCACATATCTCAATACAACATTATTCGTTGGACTTCTTTCAAACAATGAAATGATGTTTGATGCCTGTGTGCAGTTGTACTTCAAGTTGGACGAGGAGGTGGACCCGGTGCGGGCGTCGCAGCAGTAGGATGTGGTGTGCGCTGACCGGCTCGGGGACATGTTCTACGAGGCGCGTACCCAGGCCGTCATCAGCTACTACGCCAACATCAAGAAGCAGAAGATAAGTAAGACGGAGGCCCGGGAGTTGTCTTGTCAGGAGGAGACCGACCTCACCGAGGAGCAGTACTTGTGGGTAATTAGGCAGGAAACATTAGTTATGATTTCTTACATGACACATTCCATTCATTATCTGTAATAACAAAAACTTGAATGTCATGCAGATGCCTCCGGGCTGGTGCAGCAAGTACGAGGACTGCTGGGAGGCAATTGTCAGAGGGTGGCGTACGCCTGCGGCGTACGCGGAGCGCAGAAGACGTCATTTGAAACGCAAGGCGGAGCTCGACCGGTCAGGGGTCCCACACCACCAAGGGAGCCCGATCTGCGCGAGTACATGGACAGATGGGTATGTATCCTTCGTTGATGCATTTGTTATAGCGCTCAATTATCACTACTTGTAACCATGTTTGTGTTTTCCTCGCGGTCGTCGTCGCATGGTGGTGAGCAAATCAACGAGTTCACGGGGTTCGCGCTTGCTCACATCGGCAGAGCGAAAGCGCCCACCACCGTGTACAGCTCGTCGCACGGGCCAGAGAAGTACACCATCCCGACGGTCTACGACAAGCTCACCAAGTACACCGCCGCAGCTCGAGCGAAACATGGCGACACCTACGACCCCGCCACCGAGCCTCGGACACCGACCTCCCGAGAGGGTTGGAGGAGGGAAGCGGACGGCCGGTACTACTTGGCCAAGCGCCATCGACCCGTCCTCCGTTGAGACGCCGACCGAGATCCGCGGAGAGACCGGGAAAGTGGGGGCGGATCGCAGATCCCCATAGCGCCTCGGCAGCAGAACAGCGCGCAGGTGATCAGCAGTCCTCAGGTAAGTGGAGTTTCATGATGTAGCCTGCCTTCATGATGTAGCTTGCCTTCAAATAACATCAATCGTGCTGGTGTAATATTGCAGGCCACGATCGAGGAGATGAGGGCCAGGGAGGAGGAGCGGGAGGCGGCCATTGAGGCGAGGATTGAGGCGAGGATGTCGGCGCGGGTTCAGGAGCAGGTGGCGGCACTGACGGCGCACTACCAGCGTCAGTTGGGCAGGCACTTCGCGGCCCAGATCCCGGGAATGGAGGAGCCTCCTGCCTCGATCTATGCTCCACCACCGGTAGTTCCACTGCCTGGTGCACTGCCTCTTCCTGGACTTGGTCGGGTGAGTACATTGCCTCTCGCTTTAGCTTGTCGCGTCAGTTGGCCTTCGTGCCCATGTTTGGCCTTCGTGCCATGTTTGGCCTTCGTGCCATGTTTTTTGCAGGTTTTGGAACCTCCCCGTGCAGGGGAGGTGCTGCCGAAATTTTGCAGGGGAGTTGTACTAATTACATCACTTGTTCTTTGTGCAGGCACCGTCGGCGGGTTCGAACCCGACTCCAAGCCCACCAGGAGCTTCTCCACAGTACCAGAGCTTCCCCACGCCACCGTACCAGAGCTTCCCCACGCGACGCACGGGGTCCTCCACCGCGCGGGGGTACTCGTGGCCGCAGCACCCGCACTCCGGGCTTGCCGCCTTCCCTCCGCACCCGGGGCACTCCGTCCCCGCCGTGCTCCCTCCGCAGCACGTCGGCCCGCGCGTATGCCGCGGCCCCGGGGGCAGCCGAGTTGGCTGCGTGGGAGGATCTTGCCGGGGGCTCGGGGACCCAAGGGGACGGCGCCACTAGCTAGGTTTAGCCTTGTAGCTTGTGAGACATGTATGGATGACTTGTGACATATATGACTCTTTTGCTTGTGACCCGGATATGTTTGGATTCCGATGGACATGTATCGAT
Organism: Themeda triandra; assembly: GCA_018135685.1. Classification (NCBI taxonomy): domain Eukaryota; kingdom Viridiplantae; phylum Streptophyta; class Magnoliopsida; order Poales; family Poaceae; genus Themeda; species Themeda triandra. The sequence goes on from JAENPR010000103.1 coordinate 417,262, forward strand.
GCTTAAAACCGTATTTCGTTGCTATATATGTGGATTATATGCTATATATGTGGGTTAATTGATATATATGCGATGCATGTGCTAAAATGTAATGTAAATGGAAAGAAAACAGAAAAAAAAAATTTCCAGGTTTGGGATTATGCTTCAGGAAATCCCCAGGTTTGCCGATGGTTCGGCCATCGGCAAATTTGCCATTACTTTGCCGATGGCCAAGGCCATCGGCAAACCCATTTTTATTTTTATTTTTGAAATTGGCCAAGGCCATCGGCAAAAAAATTTCAAAAAAAAATAAAAAAAGCTTTGCCGATGGCCGAGGCCACGTCGGCCATCGGCAAAGCCACCGTCGGCCCGACGGCGCGTCCGACGTGGCCGCTTTTCCGATGGCACGCGTGGCCATCGGCAAAGGTTTTCCGATGGCAATGTCAGTGGCCATCGGCAAACCCGGCTTTGCCGATGAAATCTTTGCCGATGGGGGTTTGCCGATGGCCACGTCAGATTGCCATCGGCAAACCCTTTGCCGATGGGAAAAGGAGCTTTGCCGATGGCGGCCGGCCATCGGCAAAAAACTTGATTCCGGTAGTGAATCCTCGGTTATCCGGACAAATGCCTCCACTAATAATGGCATGTTGTCGAGCATGGGACTTGAGAGCCAAGGGTCATCTAGGTGCAGTGAAACCAGATTAGGCACAGAAATGCAAGTGCGGAAATCACAATTGAATTGGGAGTCTCTGATACTTAGATGCTTTAGGGAGTCAGACGCTATCTTCATGCCCATAAAGAAACTACACTTAAGCAGCTCTAGATATTCCAAGGCCGGGCAGCCATTGCTGCGGAGCATTACACCGTGCAGCTCTAGCCTGGTCAGGTGCTTGGAGACAAGAGGCAGATCATATAGCAGAAAATATCCATCACCATGCATACGGAGCGTGAGCAGCCTGACTTTGCATGATATAACGTGCCGAAGCCAGAAATTGACCCGTTGGATGTCGTCAAGCTGGCACTTGCCCAGCCTGAAGTCACACATGTCCAGCCATCAACCTCTGCGGCGGCAGAGTAGGCGGTCCTTGTGTGAGGGGTAGATATGTCGTCACTGAGGCACCCAACGCGCAGGCCTGGGGCAGACATCCAGAGGCGGCGCCAGCGGCGGGTGAGCACGCTTGTCCGCACGGCCTCCAGCGCTGGAAGGAAGCCGAGGATGTGTTCTAGGACGCCGTCCGGCAGGGCGTCGATGCTGCCTCCGCTGCCGAGCGCCGGAGGCACCGCTCTCTTGCTACTTTCCCCCGGAAGCATTCTGCCGAGCAGGTGGCGGGCGTCCACCAAGAAACGATCAGCAGAAACCAAGGCATGGGAGGGGTGCGAACAGGAACCTCGCCTACATGGTAGATCAGCCCCTGCATCTAGTGAACTCACCATCTCTTCGACTACACAAAAACTGTCACACAATACTCGTCGTTTTCCTAATGAATTAGTAACTGTTTTTCAACTTACAAGTACAGAAAAAACTGTGACATCAAGGCTTCACAAATATGTAACTAGTCATACACTAACAATGAATTTTCTAATAATTTTAGATTTTCTTCATTACTTTATTCTTGTTTCAATTCCACATATGAGAAAGTAATGAAAAGGATTAGGATGTTGCCAGTTAACTTACTTATGTAGAAAGAGCTCATGAATTTCACGACTTTGATAACTTTATCATCAATGACATCACACTTGATTTCAACTATCTTTAAGTTGCCCGATATTGCAGCTGCATTCTCTGGTGGATTCCAGCTTCCTTTAATTCTAAACTTAGGTTTAGATCCCTGCAGTTTACAAAAAAATTTCTCCAAGATCAATGATAATTTAATCTACAAGGCAGCATGTTCCATTCAGAAAATGTATATACCTTGGAGGTAAGGTGAAGACTGTGCGTTTCTAGAACTGGGGAGTGCTTCAAAATGCAATTTAGTTCGTGGAAGTCAGGTGCCACACACTAGTAATCATTAAGGAACAATGTCCTTAACTCGCTAAATGTAGGGCACTGCTTCAAATCCCTTTTGAAAATAAACTGCATAAAAATGTAGACAAAAAAGGGTCAACTAATAGTTGCTGTGGATATAATGGGTAAGATAAAAACTAGTTGTTGTCCATGCATGCAAGTAGTCCATACAGGTTCCTTCATGGATGTACCCAGAGACGGAGCTTAATGGCGGCCAAACTGGGCGCCGGCCCCTGCTTGTCTCCGATAAATACGAAGGACACCAAGCTCTAATAGATGCATGCTAGCTAATGAAGCTTAAAATAGATAAAGTCTGTCACTTAGGGAAGGGCAGGAGAGAGCTAGAGTTAGACTTTTGGAGTCATCTCTAGCTTTTGCATTCAGTATTTAACTTCCGAGGTCCGAAAAATATTGAATTAGCCCCCCCTTGATGTTGGATCAAGCTCCGTCACTGGATGTACCAAAGATAATATAGATACAACAAGAGAAACTATATGCCAAATTATAGTAGTTAGAGACGAAATTGTATGCTTACCGTCTTGGATTCTGCTATCAGTGACAAATTTTCGGCTTCTGACAAGCCTTCCAGAAGTACACACCTGCTGCTATTTTCATGTTCAATACCATAGCAAGCGTTACAATTACCATGACCACAGTTTCCATAGTCAGCATGAGTACAACTGTCTGCATTCCCATGAGTGAGCCTGACAAATGCATTCTTCAACAACGGCATCCTATCAAGAACAGGAGTCCTGGACAAACTAAAATCTGGGTATCCCTCGTCATCTAGCTTTAGCGAAACAAGACTCGGAGCAGAAATACGAGTGCGGAATCCTCGGTTGTCGAAATTACAACTTGTGAAGCTTAGATGTTTCAGTGATTTGGACGAAATCTTCCTGACACAATACGCCTGGGGCGCGCGCGCCACACCCCCCCCCCAGTGCATGGGTCCGGCTGGCTAGAGGCGGTACATTCAATGCTGGGGAGGGCGGTGCGCTGGTGTACCTTCCATTTTGGCGCCTGAACCGACCTCACCACACTATAAGAGGGGAGAAGAAATCATTTTCACAACACACATCATTTGGAGCCTCTCTCTCACCTACACACTTGTTCATTAGCTTAGTATTAGTAGTATTGGAGCAAAGAAAGCTACCAAGGAGAGCTTGTCTCCTAGGAAGAAGAGATACCTCTTGGTAATCATCTATGGAGTGTTCTTCCTTAGTCAAGCTCTTATTCTTTATATATAGCTTAGCATATGAATTAGAGCATAGTCTTGATCATGTTCATCTTGATTTGTATAAACTAGAGTAAAGTTCATATGATCAGTTCATAGCATGTTCATCCCTGTTCTTCATCATTCATATGTTCTATAGGATTAGAGTCCACGATGAGAATGGAGTGACGGTTCGATGTTTTTTCGGGTTTGCCTATATTCTAGCTCATCCATCCGTAGGGTAGGAGTCCTGGGGAGCATAGGTAGTTCTTTAGTATGCGGACGTGGTGTTCGGATACGAGAGAGCCTTCGAATATGACGGCATGTCACGGCTGAGGGGTAGGCGGCAGGTGGTGACAGCCCTGTCTGTCCCTCCTAATCCCCCACGTCCGCATGTTGTGTAGGAGTTCGTAAATGCCTCTATCGGCTGGCAGACCAGCTGCGGAGTCTTCCTGTTACTCTAGGCTTTGACTCGTCTCTAGTTTTGTATAACATATGACTTAGCTGTTCTATGCATAGCTGTATACGACCAACCTGCTCCGTGTAGATTTATTCTTTATTCTTTCTGTTACTTTTATTCCTTATTTCTCTTTATCCTTGAGTTTGGCCCAAGTGTGTGTCCACTATCCTCAAAATTACCGTTTATCTTACCCCTGCATAGCACTAAGGCTTATTTCAATGATATGAGGTTCCATATCCATGTGCTAGAAGTATTTTACACCATATCTTCCTTTGGGAAAATATAAATAACGATACCCTGATATACTTCCATGTGAAATGCTACAACGATAGATCCATACGCTTACGGATATTATCTAAAAGAATACGATCTATCACTTGGCGTTTCTTGGTGTGATCACTAGGATGTAACAATTCTAGTGGTTACACTAAGAACTGCCAACTGGCATTTCTGGCGTCATCGTCAGGGATAGACATTTTAACCTATCTCTGATGATTGTGCTAAGAAATACCAACAAGTACTATTTTTAGCTTTTCAAATAAGTAATAAATAAATAAATACACGAGTCTTTGAAATAAATTAGTTTTTGGTTGTCATGCCGAAGATGGGTCATGGCGCACACGTCCAGGGTTACTAATCAAAAGCATATTTTCATTATGTCTTTTCCAATAGTCATAAACACATAGCATCACACATCAAGCAATGTTGGGACAATCATGGTTACCATCATCAATGGCTCCTACACCAACAATGACGCCACATCGAGGAGGCGATCCCTGACGCCATCGATAATGGCTCCACGTTAGTCTCACAGAGAACACGAGTCCGAACATCATAAAAAAAGAGCTCCGCATCTACACCAACTGAAATACGCCATTGGACAATAGCAAGCCACATGATGGACGATATGTGGTTACCATAAAAAATATTTTAGAAAAAAAAATAAAAATACATCATTTCAAAGTTTATCGAAAAATACAACATAAACATATATGTAACATTCTATCTTTGATTTTTATTAATTTTTGATAGGTTTTTTCTCCCGTTGCAACGCACGGGCATTTTTGCTAATTAAAACTAATTTTCATAGTACATAGGTACTCCCTTCGTTTCAAATTATAGTTCGTTTGACTTTTTTAACACCAACTTAACTAGTGGTTTTATTTAAATTTTTTGAGTAAATATGGTTAAATTTAAGTCATTCTTGAAGATCTTTGTTGGTAAAGCAAACCATAAAAAAATAATATTTGATATAAATTTTTGAATAAGACGAATGGTTAAAGTTGGGATCATACAAACTACAATTTGGAACAGACTACTAATAAGCACCACAGCATGTGTATTCATAGAAAATAAGTGACTTAAAAAATTATAATCCATCCATAACACATAATTTAACATATCTTTACCTAATAATTAATCACCAAAATTTCCAACACTAATTTTGTCCGCTCTCTCTTTCTGTCCGCCAAAACAAGGTTACGGCCGGTTTTTTTTTAACTTCGTTTCCGTGACCGTCACAGCAAGGTTCGTACACTTTTTAAAAAAAAAAACAATAAATACAGATATTTTGAGCATTTGAACATTGATCTCTACCTTTTCAATTAAAAGGGCGTACCACAACACCATAGGGGTTCACATGATGCTCAACCAAGTTTTTTTATTTAACTTTATAGCAATTTCAAGTACTCACCAATATGCTTGGCTATACAAATAAAACTATAAAAATTTAGTATTGATGTATATATAAGAATAATCTGACAAGACAAAAAATATATTTAATCAATAAATAAAACTATAAAAATATGGTATTACATGTATTAAAATAATCTAACAAGATAAAAAATAAAACTATGAAAATACGATATTGCATATATTAAAATAATTTTGCATATATTATATATAACAATATTAAAATATGTTTATTTCTAGACTTAGAATTGTTTTGAAGCTGACTATATACTGACTTCTTTTGTAGCCAAGATAATTACTATATTAATTTACAAGACTACAGTAACTCACTATGTGATTTACTATACCGTTATGGTAAATATCCCCATATGTTATAGTAACTATACACAAATATGTTGTCGTAGTTATTATACAATATTATTGTAATAGAGGTCACTATACAACAACTTATTTCATAGATAGCTACCAAATATACTCTCACAAACTAGACTTGCCAATTTACTTTAGATAGACATGTAAATACAGTTCAAAATATATAAGTAGAATGTAATTCAGTTGATAAGTCCTAATTAGTTTCAGTGAACATCCATTGATATGTCTATGAAGTTACCGCCTTCTCCTTAGGTTTCTTAGAGTCGAGAGTGATGCTCCATAATTGTCATTTTTGCTTAATTGGGTTACATAATCACCAAATGACATATAAAAGAGAGGTTTCTTAGAGTCCAAAGTGATGCTCTATAATCATCATTTTTGCTTAATTGGGTTACACATAATCACCAACTGACTTATAAAAAGAGAGATAAAATATAAATTTTAGTTGGCATAAACTGTGGCTTCTATCTCTCCCCACTCGCGTCTCCTCTCCATACTTCTTCACAGACCAACTAGCAATCCAAGGACGATCGACCTTATAATATTTCATTTATATAGCATTGGATTAAACCTAATTAATAAATTCAATAAAAATATTTTTTTATTACTATGGGTATGAGAATAATAATATAATAGATATACACCCCGTTGCAACGTACGGGCAATTCTGCTAGTCTATCCCTAATACATAATTGTTGAAATTTCAGTCCGCCAGCCTGTACAAAAATTTTCTATCCGCCAATGCGTTCCTTGACCATAATAAAGTATTATCCACCAATCAGATTCAAAGTCCGTATAATAGCCAATCCATGGCCATAATAAAGTATGTCCTCCAATCAAATTCGTCCCAAAACTATAGTTCGTATAGGAATATGTTCTTGTGATTGCATATATACAACAATCCTACTGCTCTACATATCTATTACCTAGTAATTCTATACTCTATATCTATACCTCTATATCTATCTTTCTAGGCCTTGTTTAGATTGTAAAAAATTTCAACCTAATGAGTAGTACCACTTTTGTTTTATTTGGCAAATATTGTCCGATCATGAACCAACTAGGCTCAAAAGATTCATCTTGTGATTTTCAACTAAATTATGCAATTAGTTTTTTTTTACCTACATTTAATGCTCCATGCAAGCGGCTAAAAATTGATATGATGGAGAGAGTGAAAAACTTGGAATTTGGATGGTATCTAAACAAGGCCCTAATAATAAATTGGCAAAATACTTTTATTAATAATAAATTAACAAATTTTCTGGCATTTAAATTTTTCCACATCAATTTTCTTCCGCATATGTGTCTGATACAAGTACGGCAGCATGCACATATTAGCCGGTTTGGAGAAAAAGATGAGAAAAAAGAAATAGAAGATGTAAAAGTTTAAGAGAGTAAGAAAATATGAAGAGATCTAGATCAAATTCGAGACAAGGACAAAATAATACATGAGTGTCGTCTTTAACTTTTTCTTCCGTTCCAACGCACGGGCACTTTTCCGAGTAGGTATAAATAATTAAATAAACTATTTTAATAAAAAATTATCTACTAAATCTAGGTCTAGATACTGTTATTTAGAAAAAAAAATGAAATTTGTTTTTCCAAATTTCATGTCTCTTATTTATTTTAGTCATTCGAATAGGTGCACGAAACGAAAAAAACAGTGGTGCATGAATCAACGGCTCCGGTCTTGTGTATGTGAAAACAAGGACGGCCCGCCCACCTGTCAGAAGCACAGATGAAGTGTAGCTTGCGTTACGGGATAGTAGGAGGCTAGGATAAGGAAGCAGTTCCCCGTTAGTCTATTTTCTTTTTTTTTCTTTAGCAAAGCAGTTTCCCATTCGTCGTTGCATTATCTGTACACGGCTACTTTTAGCTTTCGGCTGTGTCTCAGCGTCGGCCCAACTAAGCCCACTCCCTCTGGCTGTTTCTCCTTTTGTTTGTGCTACTAGCGATAGAATGTTCTATCAATAGAACGCTCCTATCGCGCGGCCCAATTGAGGCCCCGCAGCTCCCGCCCTTTGCCTCTTCACACACCTGCCTGTACAAACACTGTCCGACATCCACGCACCCCCCGCCTCCGACGACTTCACCAACGGCCGCAAGTTGCGTAAGGAAAACGCCCCCGCAACCTCTCACCTCGGCTCCGACCTCGCCGCCATCCCCAAACAGATCTGCTGCTAGCCCCCGCCCCCTCGGCTGCAAACAAAAAGGAAAAAGTTGTTGCAATATCGAAAAATATATGATGGAAACAAATCGAAAAAACTGATAAAACAACCAAAAAATGTATTGAACAACATCGAAAGAACAACTAATGAAACAAAATGAAAATATCAACCGCAACATCAAAAAATTCCTACTAAAGAAAACATTGAAACCCACGTCCACTACAACAGTGGGGGCATCTCCCAGAAACAATGGAGGAAAAGTTGTTGCAAAACATATAAAAGGACACATAAATGAAAACAAAATTGAAAACAAAAGTCGTGAAACAACCAAAAGAAAGCTATTGAAAATTTTCTAAAGAATAGCTAATGAAACAAACGAAAATATGAACTGCATTGTCGAAACATTCTAAATCAAATCTGTTGAAACAATGGGGGACATCTGCTAGAAACAAGGAAGAAAAGCTGTTGCAAACATCAAAGCACTACTGCTGCAAAATTGAACAATAAATCATTGAAATACAATGGCGAGATCTGGCTCGCTGGAACCCTAATCAGCAGCACATCCCATAGATCCAGAGGGAGGAAGAGGATGGAGAGGGGGAGGAGGAGCAGAGAGGAAGGGCACGTGGGTTGGAAGCCTCCATGGCGAGATGGGGCATGAGGTTACCGTACCAAAAGGAGAAGCCCCTGCCATGGCCCCTCACGAGAGATAGCCCTTGCCTGGCCGCGGAGCCGCCGCGGGCTCCCTCGCCCGAGCTGCCGCGGGCGCACTGCTCCGCTGCACCGAAGTGGCCTCGCCGCCGTGCTTGCGGAGGAGAGGAGCACGGGATGGATGGAGGGGCGCCGCTTCCCTCGCGGCCGAGCGCGCAAGCAGTGGAGGTGTGGCAGACTGGCAGGTGCAGGGGCGCGTGGGCAGGCAGTAGCAACAGCGGCGTGCGGCGGCGCGGCACGGGGACCGGCTGCAGCGGCAAAAAAGCGATGAAGTGAAAGGGAACGGACGGAGCGGACGAGGAAGAGGAATGGATAAGAAGAGCAAGGAGTCGACGAGCTGACGGCATTGGGCGGTCGAGTACTCGAGTGGTGCGGCACGCGTCGCGGCGCTTTGGTGGGCCGGTGGCGGCCACGTTCGATGATTAGAACGTATAAACTATAGTATTACCGTTTTTTTCTGGCTTCAGCTTAACCTGCTAGGGCTGCCGGAGAGGCCTAGCAGCGAAGGGTCACATGCATGGAAACGGCTGCAGCTGAAAATGATTTAAGAGGCAAGCTGGACGCTGCTGTGAATGACATATGGACCCGACGGCACAGATAATTACATATATGTTAACTCGTTTGCATACGATACATGGACGTCTTGGTCACCCTAAATAACATTGTCACGCCAGATAAATCGGAATGGAGTTAGTAGCGCATTTAAGCGTATTTTTGATGAGCACATGCATGTAGGGGGTGTGAATATGCTGGCTGGCGTTAGAGAATTTAAGGGCATTCCTAATACAAGACTATATCGTAGTGTCTAAAACTATTTATTACGCTTCTATTTATTATATTTTACTGATGTGGTGCTATATTTAGCTCGAATATTGTGAACTTGGAGTCTAAGGCTAGTCACAATGCAACCTTTCATTTTCCAAAAACATGAAACTTATTGTGAAACGGATACCTCTCTCAATGCAAATTTCATTGCACAGATTCATAGAACTATTTTTAGCCTTTATGGGCACATGCGTCTCTTTTTTCTCCTATCCCCGCGGTAGGCACGCTCAGTTCACCCCAAAAAATAGCCATGAAATGCCTCAGTGCTCGTTTCACCCAGTTACCAAGACGTTGGAAACACCGCTACCGCGTTTCACCATAGTGAAACGATTTTACTCTCTCCTCTCCATTTCATGCAAAATATCTTTCTATGCTGATGTGTCGCTATATTAAATGTGCATGAAATGCCCATGAAACCCCCACTGAATCCTAAGAGAAAGTATTATAGATGGCTGCAAGCCGACTGAACGCACCTGCCAAGCTTCGATCCCAGGATCTCAGTCATAGCACCACGCTGCGCTAACCGTTCGAGCTAATGGATATTCGTGTATAGCATGCACCTGCAGCCGTATTTAATAGGGGCAAATAAGGGAAACTCTACCCTAATTAATCACTCCCTGGTATGCTAAATGTTGTTTTAAACGTCATATTTTAGAGTAATGGAGGGAGTACAAGCGAACTACGTGCCATGGCAAAACTGCTGCTGGTCCTAATTTGCTTTGTACTCGCCGTGACAATGCTTCCGCTGGTGGTGCAGGCCAAGAAGAAAGGCCACCCTAAGAGGCCGGACATCCCGTGGGAGGATATAGTGGGTTGGACCCTTCCTCCGCCGCCGTGCTGGAGCCAGTTGCCGTGGTACACCCGGCGGGCGGCGACTATGCTGGCCGTGAATAAGCTCTCTACGGTCAGGATGTCCGGCCTCTTAGGGTGGCCTTTCTTCTTGGCATGCACCACCAGCGAAAGCATTGTCACGGCGAGTACAAAGCAAATTAGGACCAGCAACAGTTTTGCCATGGCACGTAGCTCGCTTGTAAGTACTTGTTATTGCCTCTGTCAGTTTGTGGATGTATGCTCGAATACAAAGACTCCATCTACTATTTATATACGACGAGGAGGCATACGTAACCCGCCCATACATGCATGTGCTCATAAAAACACGCTTAAATGCGCTAACGCCAGCCAGCATCATCAAAAACACGCTTAACGCCAGCCAGCATCATAAAAAACACGCTTAAATGCTCATCAAAAATACGCTTAATTGTGCTGCTAACGTGTTATTCGAGCACACAGCCACACATTGACAATGGTATTCACGGTGACCAAGACGTCCATCTCGCATGCAAACGTGTTAACATATAATTATCCGTGTCGTCGGGTCCATATGTCATTCACAGCAGCGTCCAGCTTGCCTCTTAAATCGTTGTGACTTTTCTCAATAATTCCTAATAGCTCTCCAAGCATTGTAAAAAAGTTCTTTTTATAATGTATTTATGTGCCAAGCAACAGACAAATTATCCTTATTAGCTTATCATTGTATCCACGGGTCTCTGTTTTGATATATGAGGTCAAATAAAATTATCAGCTATTATGGACACAGATTATATCCCAAATGATGGCTAGTGTGTCTAGATCTAACAGATTTTTCCAACGGTTTGGAGGAAGTTATATCATAGGCATGAAGATATTAAATGCATGTAAGAGAAGGAATTGGCCGATAACCCTATGAAGTGCTTGCCTCATTTGTGTAAACTGCTTTGTATACCCTTCGTCAATATATAAGTTCTGTCTGCAGCATGCTTAAAGTTCTGTCGGCAGCATGCTTAAAGTTTTATTATTCATATGTGCATCATTATATATTGCAGGTACGATGTCCAAGACTTATTGGCTCGAAGGTCTTGCGAATCAGGTGATTTGGTAAGGAAATCAAATTTTGATGATGTTGATAAAAAAAGTAAAGGCAGCCGTATTAGTTATTTGTGCCATAACCCACAAGCACCTGTTAGTCTTAGAAACTTACATATCTATCTATCTATCTATACTATAATGCAATTCTTCTCAAAGAGTGGGAAGTCTGAATCTCACCTCTACCCCATAAGTCAGACTCACGCCCACCTTCACGCGCCCACACCTCTCAGCCCCGCGGCCTCCTACTCCTGTAGCCGCGAGTTCGAACCATCACTTCCACAAAAAAAAAAAAAAAACTACGCGAAGGAACCCTAGAAGTGGTGCCGGCGGCTCGTGATTCCTCTCCTCTCCCCCGTGGGCTAACCCCAGAAGTGAAGGCGGCGACGGCTCGTGATTCAAGGCGGCGGCGGCAGCTCGGGTCCTAGACGCGTAGGCGGTGGCGGCGGCGCGAGCCCCAGACGCGGTGGTGGCGTCCATGGTGGCACGAGTCCCTGATGCGAGGACTCCTAGCTCTTCCCCGACCACCAGATCGCAGCAATGGAGACGGATCCGACCTCCGCGGGGGCATCCTCCTCGACGCTGCCGCATTCACCAGCGTCGGCCATGTCCCACCTCCCCGACCACCAGATCATAGCGACGGAGACGGATCGGGTCGCCGCCCCGTAAACGCCCTCACCAGTGTCGCCCACGTCCCGACCACGGCAAACGCGAGGTACTGTTTCTTGCCTCTCAGGCTAATAGCAGGGTGGTTTCTTTGTTATTGCGGTGTACCCGTTCGGTGTGGCATGCGTCTTCGCCTCACATGCCTGGTGTTTGCTTGCCACACGACGATGAGCGGGGAGCAGTGGAGTGCGCGGATCTCGCCGTCGCCTCAGCATGCTACCGGTGGGGGAAATTGTTTGCAGGTGAGGACGCCGCGGTGGGTAGCGATGTGGAGCTGCCAGAACCAAACAAGGAGGCCACGGAAGGAGTAGGGGAGGCTCTCTGCATCTTCATGGAGGTGAGCTCCATTGGATGCCAATTCGTGGCCGTGGTGATTTAATTTGGAACTCAACATTCCTCTCGTGCTTATCGTACATGTACAAATATCTGACCCATCAGAGAAATTGAATTAGAAAAATCTTAAAGCTTGAAACCGAGCAGCAAAATGTTGATTCTTCTTTCTCTATTCACAATTGCAACGATGACTGAGCTAAGAGGTAACCTTAGGGTGTTCTGCAGATGCAGACCTAAGCTCCGATGAGGTCATCTGTGGCTGTTCATCTGTTGAAGATTGATCCATCACAGCAGGCTGAACTGTAGTTTCTACCAAATTTGTTTAATTGTTGGTACACAAGAAAATATGTGAAAATTGCTTGCCATCTGGAGCATATATTTTAGTGCTATCTGACGGTAATTCAATTTATTGGTCGTTTGGTTCCATACAGATGAACACATGTCCTTGTAATATTCAGTAGGATATAAATATTCATATGCTTAATTGAAAATGTTCATACGCTCTGGGTGTTGCCTCTCAAACTGCACTAGGATGCAGGAAGCTGTGTCAACACTGTTCTGTAGTGAACATGTATTACAGTGTTCCTAAATTCAGTTAAGGTTTTAACATATATGTTTCAATGCCGAGGTGATGCGTGTATAGTAAGTTTAGTCTTTAGGTGAATCCTACCATACCAGATAGCCAAAGAGGTCTTGGGTCCGTGTCATTATGTGGGTGATGCCTTTATCTCCTATTTGTTTTTGGGTCTTTTAACATGGTTCAAAATATATTTTGTCCTTTCTGCTCTCCTTCATGAAAGAAAATCTTCCAAGTGTTTGCTACTCCCATATGTGTAAGGTGTGTTCTAGGTCTTTGAGATATGCACTAATTTGTTTGAATTTGCGATTTTGACCTGAAGTTGTTGAGGTACAACTGTATAATAAGCCAATAAGGTCCAGTTTGACCTATTGAACAATGTCGGCTGGATTTGTACTTTCTTATCACCTATGTATCTGCATGTAACGGCCAGAATGAAGGGCTTCTTTCCTATTTCTGAAGTGTGGTATGTCTGTTATGTTGCATAGTTCCTACGATTCCTACCTCATTCTTTGTTCCCATCCCCCCTACCTATTTTTGTTTAGTGTGATAGATTGAGTTACTGTTGTGCTTGGGTTTGTACAGTTAACATACATTTTGCTCAGGATATTTCCTATCCTTTTTGTTATCAGGTAAAAGTTAAGGAAACAATGGAGAAAGCTTTATGGGATGTGGTAAGCTACGGACCCCTGGCTGTAAGCGGCTGTTAACATACATTTTGCTCAGGATATTTCCTATCCTACATTTTGCCTGTTTGCTAACGATAGGAGTGCTGGAGCCTACTTGAGACAAAAAAAAATATTTTGGCACAATAAAATGTCTTGTTGATACTATCTCAAAATTAATTGATTGCTCCATCACTTTCTTGTGGTGTTTCTATGTAAAGCATACTCCAAGTTAGGTTGACGTATGCTTGTAAACTTCATTTGCTAGCATGAACTAATGGACTCGTGACCAATGATACTCCTCTAACTCTTTCAGGTGAGGTAATCTAGGTTGGCTCTTCATTGGAAGGGAACACCTGGAGTCAGATAACTGGCTTTTCAGGTGAGGTAATCCTCTGGTGTCTCTCGTTTGGTTTCTTGTTGCTATCTTTGCTTTTGCATTTACTTGGTTGGTCTCTGTGTGCAAGAATGACTACACATGATTTGTTTGAATGCTTATGTCTTGGTTTGCTTGAAGGGTGGTAAGACGAGGATGACAAACGGCTTCAAGTAAGCGGAATTGGTGTGGATCGGCGACAACCTTGGTGTAGCGTGAGGTGGACGTCATGGCATAGCATGGCTACCTGCATCGTCGATGGACCGAGTGGTGGTGACTGCAAGGAGTCTGGGGCGAGGGAGACTATTATGCCTTGTTATAAATTAGCAGTTTGTAAATTACGTGGTCGAGGAAGAGAAAATTTTATGATGCCTTGTTATGCATATAAGTGTTTTTCGGATTATATACATGGTAATATACAATTGCACCATTGAAGTGCGCCTCTAAAATTAAACCGTAGTATTAGCACGGGCATTATACTAGTATATATATGATTTCATTTCTCATTTATATGTACATTTAGTCAGTGATATAGGTTGCTTTCGTACTCGTGTTACACTCAGGTCAATATTCTGTACTCCTAGCTTAGGTGGTCTTATTTAATTAGGGTCCATAAATGTATTTAATATATATTAGTAAATTTTTTTAGACAGGAGATATTAAGGGCATATTTGGTTCCCACCTTCTAAACTAAAGTGGACTAAAATGTTTTAATCACTTTTTAATACCTTTTGAGTAGCTAATGAAAGTAAAGTATTTTAATCACCTTTTAGTCAGCTTGTTTGGCATAAACTAACAGCCACTGGAAATTGGCCATTTATACAGTCGGTTTCCATCGACCATTGAGGCCAAAAACAAACATTACCCGGGTGGCTCAGTAAGAGAAGCCGATAGTATAAATTCTCGAATTGCAGTGGCGGATGCACTGGCCAACCGCTTGTGTAAAAGCTCACTATACAGGCGGACTACTAACGAAAACCGACACTGGTAAGTTACTATTTACACCGTCGGACTCTTTAAGCAAGCCGCCCGTGTAAATATTTGTAGAAGAGGTTCGCTGTGTTGGGGTCCACCGTGCATGCTCTACTGGCGCGCTGCTCGTTTTGAATCGCTGGTAGAAAAATGGGCTGGTGACAGTAAAAGTCTCCGTTGTACTAGTATTTAGTCCATAAAGTGACTTATGTTTAGTCCGCTTAGTTTAGGAGGTGGGAACCAACTGGCCCTAAGGTACAATGACATTATGAGACATTCCAATAAATCTCAGGCAACTAGGCATATAGAAGAATTGAAAGTTTGGTTTATCTATCTATACTATAAAAGAGCGAAGCAATTGAAAATAGTATCTCACTCTGTTGTCTCCTACCCACCTCGATTTAGGTCCCTTAGATCTTCATCATAATCAGATCCAACGCATCTAAATCCTCCACTGTAAACATGTAAACGTTTACACGTGTTTCTCTCTCGTTGATAAAATAATACACGTTTTTTCCCACCGTATTTCACCTTACCCGCTCGCATGTACCCGCATGCTACGTGGGTAACCCTTGCCGCCGCCGGCTAAAAAAAGGTAAGAAAAAACCAAGGCCTCTCCGTCTCCGTCCATTATCTCGCCGCAACAAACGCCATATGGTCCTCCTCGTACGTGCGCACCCACGGCGGCCGCAGAGGTCGAGACTTGACGCCGGTGGCGGCAAGGATGATGGACGACGTCAGGAGCGTGGCCGACGGAAAATAATCTGAAAATAATAATATATTCGTCAAATAACAGACCAGCCCCTTGGCGGTCGCTCGACTGCGAGTTTTTTCCACCGGATTGATGAATCTGCCATCGCACGAGCAAATTTCGAATGCCACCTTTTTGTCTGCAGTTTTGTGTACCGGTAACGAAAATTCAATTCAGCGGCTGAACAACATCCAATCCATACTGGAATTGAAGGTCAGGTACGTGCACTTGAGGAGAACATAGAGAGGCTCGCACATCATGCAACATGCTGGAAGCTTATTACTTATTAGGTACGTACGGTCCGCGCCATCTTGTTTCTTCTTCCCAAAATCCCAAGTCCCTCTCAACACTAGCTGTGCTAAGACTAGCACGAGTATCTCTCTCTACTCTCATGCACAACCTTAAAATTTGCACATGCAGGAAGAGGTCATAGCAATGCGGAAGAGTTCAGAGCTGCTGCACTTGAAAACGTCGTAAAATAACATGTTTCAAATGCTCATTTAAATAAGGCAATTTTATATACTAGAGTTCATAGTTGAGTTTCTGTTGCTCTTTTCAATAAGCCAATGATTAGATTATTGGGTTTAATTTTGTAAATATAATATTAACAAAGCATTTTTCTGATCACAAATATGTTTTCATTTTTATGATACATCAATAATTGTTGCATTCTGAAATAGTGTTGCCAAGAGGTGTTCCATGCAAGAGTATATGAGGTTTAGCCAAAACAAAGCTATATATATATTGATCTCATTAGAAAAGGGGCAAAAACTATATATAGTGTACATGGATGTTTCTACAGTTCCGCCAAAGGTATGTAAATAATTATTTATTTTGTTTGATTACATTCATTATGTCTTATCTGAATCATGTATATTCATGTCATAATTTATTTCTACTAATTATGCCATATAAACATGAACAATGCAAAGTAACTTGGGGGACCCTCTCTCCGTCCCCCTAGACTTGTCGAAGAAAATGATGTTCTACTCGATCAATAGAAGACACTCAACATGATCAACCCGAAGTCCAGAGACTAGAGGTTGTGGTGTTGTGGTGCAGAATGTAGCAGCATGTGAGGAAGGCACAAGAGGAGATGGACCACTGGGATGACCATCATCAGGTACTTTATTGAATCATCCTCTTGTGCAGTCCCTTTGTCCCAACTTATATAAACAGTTTTGCAGCTCAAATGTGCGAAGACATTTTTTTGACACTCTGCGTTCTCTTTAGAAGTCAATCTTGGTCAGCTTTAGTATTGAAAACTAAAGAAATAGCATCTTTTGTAGTCCATCCCCATAGCCAAGAAACCTTGTGTTTCTTCTTTTAGTATTCTACTTTTGTTTATTCTTTTGGTAGCCTGAAAAATGCATCTAAGTGCCTGAATTTCTGAATTGAGTGTGAAGGTTGATGGTAACCAAAATGAAAGCGAATATCAAAAGAACCAAAATTCCATCACTATAAAATGACCTAGGATAGATTGTTTGTCACAAATCTGAAAATTGCAATAAAAGAAATATTTAAAATAATTGTCATGATGTCAAGATTATAAGAAAGACTCCTCAAGATTGCATGAGGGAACATAATTCTTTTGTTTGGATTTATCGTTTGATCTACACAGCGTTATATGAGCCATCTACCTTTAATGTATATTCAATTAATATTTCCATTGCCTTAAAAAATAGTTTTCATAAAAAGTGCATGTCACAAATATGTATTAAAAAGTAATTTTATTGTATATGATCTTGTAGTTATAATAATTGGTTACAAACTAATTTGTTATCATTCATCTATTATAAAAGTTTTTTATAGCACGTGTGTGGCACACGTGCATTTTGACTAGTTATTGTAGGTGTTTGTAGGAGTGTATTTATTTTTGACAAAAAAAAAACTCAATTTCTTTTCATTGCATTGCTTGTTGATGTCCTCTAGTTTCTAAAAGTTGGCCCATCATGCCGCACTACTTTGACCTCCCTACTACAGAATACTTGTGCTAACAATTAGCCGCTTCTATATAGTTAACCACCAAATACTTTGGCGCCAAACAGTCAGCCAACCGATAAAAGAGAGCCAGGGGGGGTGTGGGAGGTGGGAAGCACTAATAGAGACGCCTCAAAACAAGGCAAAGAAAAGCAACAATGGAGCAATGGTGACAGGGTTGCTAAACTATTATATAGAGAAGCTATACAAGGAAGAAACCCAAGGCGCTTGACATTGCTGAATCTAAGCGGCTCAAGCTCAGCCCTCTATGTTGAGCTTATGGCCAAGATTAAGGCTGGTCATAGGGTGTGCAGTTGTCTCATCCTCACAAAATATACTCGGCACTACAACCTTCCATGCAATGCTTCTACGCGCTAGAGCAGCATCACTAGGCGACCTCTTTGCATATAGTACCTCTCTACGCTGCAATATAAGTTGCCTTCTATCCCCTTTCTTCCTCCCACTCCTCTCCTAAACTCATCCTCCCTGTTGTGTTCTCTGTTAAGTGGTCCTCGCTCCAATCGGATATGTGCTTCTAGGGGTTGGATCCATATATGTATGTGGAACCCAGATCTTTGGAGGATGTAGGTGCTCAGCTCGCCTTACTAGCTCCCTGCAAGCTGCCTTGGCAGTGGTTGCGGCAATAATGCTGGCCATGGCAATTTTTTTAGAAAAGAGAATATATTAATATCCTAGCCTCTACATCAACCAATGCATATGGATTTTCCCTATTACATCAACAAACAAAATATATAAAACAACCACCAACTCCATTCCACGACACTCCGCCACCCCCAACCAAAATCAACCATAGCTTCCAAGACAGTTGCCTCATCGAAGGTAGAAGTGCCACAAACGTGGTCCAGCCGTGTGTCAGAATGCCTCTTTGCGCGGGGAACAGTCGTCGCTGAGTGAGACCGCTCGCCTCCTCACCATGCAGGTCAGCTTTGCAACACAAATTTGCTAGCCACATCTCTAGGATAACCTCATCACCAACTCTGAGGACGCCTCCCACTCCGGCCTTCTCACCAACTTCGTGGTCGCTACAGGTGTATGGTCCCAACAGACCGTCACCCTCCAATGCCAAGTCGGTGCGAGGCCTCAAATCGCCACGTTCACACTGTCCTCCAGACCGTCTTCCTCTGTTGTCGACACTAAACACTTGAATCCTGAACTAGGCCTCCGCAAAAAGCGAAGAATTACATGAAGCATGTTGTTCGCTCGTTGATGACTTTGCCATCATCCGGTTTCTACTGATGTCACCGGTGTTGTCCTCGAACCGCCACCGTCTGTCACACCTCCACGCATGCATCAACTGCCACCATCCCCCAAGGGTAGACAGATCCGGCCAGGCCACCGAACGCACCTACCGTGAGCATGCCACCTTGACTGACTGCAGTCGTCCAACCAGCCAACTCCAGCCACTCGGCCGTCGCTGGCACACAGCCAATATGTCATGCGAGTGTCATCCACTGCCCTAGGGGCGTTGGATCCAGCTACCCGGGCACTGGATCTAAATGCCTAGGCCTTGTAGCAACCCAGGTCGTCGTTGTCACCGTCGGAATGCCCGAGGAAGGGGAGAAAAAAGGCAAGAAGATGGAATGCCCACACCGCCGCTTCATTGCCATTAGTAGAAGGAGCTTCACCGCTGCTATCCCGGCAAGGCACGCGGCCTTTACTGGCGACCCGCTTCGGCGACGGCGCGGCAGGAGATGGAGGTGGAGGCGGGGCAGCGCTCAGGTCAGGAGCGGCTCGAGTCACCCGCGTGGCCATGGCATGGGAGTGCTAGTGACCACAACGGCTATGATGGCCATGCTAGTGGTGGCAACATAGGCTGTGCTAGTGGTGGTGGTGGCGACAACAGCAGCTATCACGGTCACGACCGTGCTAGGGCTCATACTTCATGCTTTGATAGATTCATGGCGAATGTTTTGCCCAATTTGTGCCCGGTGCCGACAAGGATGGTGTATGATCGTGTGTCATGCTATTGGAGGCGTCGTATAAGATCATCTACCTTTGTTCACTCCTTCTAGGTGAAAACCCAAGTCCAATTCCTCGGGCAAGAGACAGTGGCATCTTGGTATGTCATTTCCTTCTGGGAGGGGCTACTTTAGAGAAAGTAAGCGGATCCTCTTCCGTGACACTGGTGCCCACGCGAGACCCTAGCCCCACGGTGGCCACCCTCTTCCCGTCCCCCACATCAACGCCTTCTTCTTCAGCTCCGGCGAGCTCGCCACCACCATGAACTCCATCTCCGGTGAGCCTCACTCGCCCTAGACCTGGCCCGGCCACTGCCCCGCCGCCAAGGCACCATAAACCGCTAGCCCACCATCCCCACCACCTGTCTTCCCTTCCTTCCCCTCGACCGACCAACAATCTATAGTCTACCAGAGTTGGAGAAGAAAGGGGTGAGGTTGTTGGAACCATAGCTTGGAGGGGAGAGAGAGAGAGAGAGAGAGAGAGAGAGAGAGAGAGAGAGAGGATGAGGATGTGAAGACCCACCTGGTGGCCGATCTACGGCCACCACCACCAGATCCAGTGGATTCAAGGTCGCCGCCAAATTCGCCATGGCCAGCGAGCTCGACGTGGGGTGGCGGCACGGTCATGGTGCGGGTGGTGGCGGTGGGGCACGGGTGCGCGATTGGTGCCGGGATCCACCGGTGATGGACGCAGAATGGTCGACGGGGAGAGCTGGCACGGCACCCGCTAGGAAGCGATGGCAAAGGCAACTGCTCGGGAGGGGCGAGTCGTGTGTGGCCGCAGCTCTCAAATGCGTCGTGATAAAGGAGAGAGATGAGAGGGAGGAGAAATTACGGAAGTGAAGCCAGCATTTCATTGTTTTTGTTCACCCGTGCATCGAACGGCTGCGTTTGCAAATGTTTAGATCGCACGGCCGCACGCGATGCACAGGCAGCAGCGCGAACACTTTAAACTAGCTGTTTAGAGCTTTAGTTTTAAAGTTTAGACCTCTAAAGTTTAGATAGTAGAATCCAAAGATGTCCTTACATTTTAGATTTTGAAGATCATGATGCTAACCTAGTATTGGCTGCACGTTTTAATACATGTGACACTATCTAAGAAAAATCAAAACACTTGTACCAAACGAAGCGTGGACACTACACTTTTAAACATTCTGGCCCTATTTGCTTGAACTTATCAGCCATAATATAGTGTTTTCTCTCACACAAATCAGCATCAGCGAGCTTATAAACCGCAAAAATAACCAGCCATATCTGACAATACACACTAGTAGGCCAGATCAGGCTATTTCTTGGATTTTACACTTTGGATCACATCATGGGTTCAAAATCATGATCTTAATTTGACCTGAGGCATCATCAGGTAGGAGGCTATACGGTCCACTCAGGAACTTTCTGGTATGATGACAATCAGACTAGGAATTGAACCGGAGGATGAAACCTTCACGATAGGAGGCGCTATAACACACGTTCCGAGTTGAAGCCTCGCCATTCGAATTTCTTTCAAACTTTTTTCATAATATAAAATTGTTCACAAACCTTTTTCATAAGAGTAAAATGCACCATGGGTACTTAAACTATTGGAGTAGTATCATCTGGGTACTCGAACTGAAAAAGCTACCACCTGGGTACTCAAACTATTGGATAGTATCATCTGGGTACTTGAACTATAAAAGCTCTCACCTGGATACTTATACTATTCGGCAGTACCATCCGGGTACGCCAGGAGCGCGGAAAAATGAATTTTTCATTTTCTAAAAATTGATGAATAGCACTGAAATTTGTTATTTTTGTAAAAACATAATTAGAGCTCCAAAAATTCTAAAAAATTTTACGTAGCCTCTCCATGATGTACTCTACCTAAGAAAAAATATGAAACTTGAAAAATAAATAGTTTTGTATGTTTAAAAATTATCTCTTTTAATTAATAAATGAACTTCCATGAATTTTAATAATTAAAATAAAAGTCAGATTAAAATAGATAATTTTTAAACATACAAAACAACTCATTTTTCAAGTTTCATAATTTTCGTAGGTAAAGTACATCATGGAGAGGCTACATAAAATTTTTTAGAATTTTTGGAGCTCTAATTATGTTTTTACAAAAATAACAAATTTCAGTGCTATTCATCAATTTTTAGAAAATGAAAAATTCATTTTCCCGCGCTCCTGGCGTATCCGGATGGTACTGCCGAATAGTATAAGTACCCAGGTGAGAGCTTTTATAGTTCAAGTACCCAGATGATACTATCCAATAGTTTGAGTACCCAGGTGGTAGCTTTTTTCAGTTCGAGTACCCAGATGATACTACTCCAATAGTTTAAGTACCCATGGTGCATTTTACTCTTTTCATAAATTATTTCAAATTTCTCAAGAATATGTAGCAGTAGCGTCAATGAAGAAAAGTCAACGTATCTACACAGTAGTCTAATTAATCCTGCAAATTTTACTGGATCAAAAACTCTCAGTCCTATGATAAAATCTCACTGAACCATCTTTGCTCAAACAGAAGTACCGGTCTTTTAACTAGAGTTTGCATGGTTTTTGAGCTTTAGAAGGATCGCATGTGAGGTTTCTTCATTCAGAACTGATCATCACTTGTGATAAATTTGGTATCAGGTACACCTTCTGCGTCGTTCTCTGTTTCATTTTAATCGGATTTCTCACACTAGGACACAAAGCCCTGAAAATATTTTAGAACAGAAAAATTCAGCTAGACAATAAGACATTGGCACAAGTCAGCAAAATTTATTGATGTAGATAGCAAGATCCTACGCAGCAATTCAGCAATAAGATTGAAGATATTTTACGCATCCACAATGCTGCTCAGATCAAGCAAATCATCATCAGCGCACTTTCTTAAAGGCTAGGAAGCAAATCATCATACAACCAGGCAAGGAATCAACAAGGTTATTACTAATAGCAATTGATATCTGCAATTCTGCATGTATCAGGTTCAGGTCAAATAAAACTGGACAAAGATGATGAGGCCTGAAGGCCGAATATGAATTGGACAACCTTCCATATCAGCTTATAATGAGACTAGAAGCTGCAAAAGAGCATACATGAACAAAAGGCCAGATTGATAACATCCAATGGCGCCTGACTTCTAGGTAGACTATCTAAGCAAGTGACTACAAATTCCAAGTTCATCCTCTGCGAAGCACATTACAAGACAGTATCCTTATGACTCCAAGTTCTACTCCAAAATCTCCACTTCATCTAACCTGAAACTTGTTCAACATAAAAATTAGAATAACATCCAGGGGGCTTCATTCGAGAAATATGAAAAAATTTCAGCCGTGGGCGTCGATGAGGATACCATCAACCCATAGGCTTCATTTCTTCATTTAAAACAATAAAAAACAGAATTCGCTTCACTGCGTTAGCTTTTGATTTCACCAAACAGCAGCAGAATGTAGCTATGCCAAGGTTGGACAAATTTTTTATGAAAATGAAGTTAACTTCCGCTACAAACACTAGTGTCAAGAATAATAGTGTGTTCAACTCATTAGGAGAATCAAATGGACTCACATACAGAATTCTAGCAAAATTTGTAGACATAGAAGCCAACAAACTGCATGACAGTACTGGTGATTTATATTGAATAACAGGAGCTTAACTCACAGAGATGAGAAAATAAACATTTGACTGAACATGCAGTACTACAGTTTTTTAATGGTAACCAAAAGATGAGAAAATAAACATTTGACTGAACATGCAGTACTAAAGTTTTTGATGGTAACCAAAAAATTTCACAGATAGTTTCCACAGCAAGGAAAACTAAAATAAGAGTAGAACTCATAGCAAACATATGAATAATAGTTACAGACAGATATGAAATTCCATATTGTGAATCATTTATTCTTGCCTCCAAGGAACACAAAGAGGATTGAAGAACAAATGGAGCAAGGACACTACAGAACTTATATGTCGCTACATACATATATGGCCATCTAATTACTCACATCTAATCAGTGCTGGACCCAGGAATTTTTGTTTTGGCGGCGTGAAATTTAGTACAAGCTAAGAAAAAATAATTATTGAAAAAGGAAGAACTTAGAGCGCGACGGGTCATGCGTTTGAGGAGCGTGCGACCAACCCGATGTTGTCCACACCTCCAGCCCACCCCCAGCTTCCACCACCTGCGGCCGGCAGCTCCCACCGCCACCACGCCACCCGCATCTGGAGCAATAGGCAAGGCAAGGAGAGTTGAGTAACATGCATCTCTATTGCTTCCTGTTTCATTCCTTGCCTGCTAGCCAGATGGGCTGTATTGTGGTTTTTGGCCCATATTTGCCTAATTCCCATTGGTCCAGTAAAGCCCATTGCTCCGCCACATGTCCACAAAAACCCAGTAGCTAGTTATTTTCTCCAGCCACCCCCTTCCATCACCAACTCCTGGTTCCCTATCTACGCACCAAGGTACACAGCTCATTCATGGAGATCATGGGAAAAACACAGCATGCTGTGAGATCGCTATCCGGTAGCTGGGACAGCTGCCCCAACCTCGCCTACATGGTAGAGCAGCCCCTGCATCTAGTGAACTCACCATCTCTCCGACTACACGAAAGCTGTCACACACTACCCGTTGTTTTCCTAATGAATTAGTCACTGTTTTTCAACTTACAGGTACAGAAAAAACTGTGACATCAAGGCTTCACAAATATGTAACTAATCATACACTAATAATGTCTTTTCTAATAATTTTAGATTCTCTTCATTACTTTGTTCTTGTTCCAATTCCACATATAGAACTAATGGGAAGGATTAGGATGTTGCCAGTTGACTTACTGATGTAAAAAGAGCTCATGAACTTCACGACTTTGATAACTTTATCATCAATGACCTCACACTTGACTTCAACTATCTTCAAGTGGCCCGATATTTCAGCTGCACTCTCTGGGGGATTCCAGCTTCCTTTAATTCTAAACTTAGGTTTAGATCCCTGCAGTTTACAAAAAAATTTCTCCAAGATCAATGATAATTCAATCTACAGGGCAGCATCTTTCATTCAGAAAATGTATATACCTTGGAGGTAAGGTGAAGAGTGAGCATTTCTAGAACTGGGGAGCGCTTCAAAATGCAATTTAGTTCGTGGAAGTCGGGTGCCACACACCAATAATCATTAAGGAACAATGTCCTTAACTTTCTAAATGTAGGGCACTGCTTCAAATCCCTTTTGAAAATAAACTGCATAAAAACATAGACAGAAATGGGTCAACTATTAGTCGTTGTGAATATAACAGGTAAGATAAAAACTAGTTGTTGTCCATGCACGCAAAATGTTCATACAGGTGCCTTTATGAATGTGCCAAAGGTAACATAGATACAAGAGAAACTATAGGCCAAATTATAGTAGTTATGCATACCATCCTGGATTCTGCTATCAGTGACAAATTCTCAGCTTCTGACAAGCCTTCAAGAAGCACGCAACTGCTGTCATTTTCAGGTTGAATACCATAGCAAGCGTTACAATTATCATGACCACAGTTCCCAGAGTCAGCATGAGTACAACTGTCTGCAGTCACACAAGTGAGCCTAACAAATGCATGCATTAGCAACGGCATCCTGTCAAGAATAGGAGTCCTGGATAACCTGAATTCTAGGTATCCATGGTCATCTAGCTTTAGTGAAACAAGACTTGGAGCATAAACAAGAGTGCGGAATCTATGGTAGTTGAAATTACAACTTGTGAAGCTTAGATGTTTCAGTGATCTGGACGAAATCTTCCTGACACAAGACAAGGAGCATTCAGCAATGCGTAGATGTTCCAGTGATGGACAGCTCATGAAATCGCAGGTTCTGTTCTTCAACACTACCGAATAAAGCTTTAGGGTCCTCAAGTGCTGGGAGACTAGAGGCAGGTCGGCAAGCGGAAATAAATAGCTGCTGAGCTTGAGCACCCGAGCTTTACACAGCAGAGCATACCGGACCCAGAGGTGCACACGCTGCACATCGACGTCCTCAAACAAATCAAACTCGAGCTTAAATGTGTCAAGCGGTGAGGCTGCACGGAGGAGCAGAAGATGTTCCAGGAAGGCAGTAATGTCCCCCAAACTCTGGCACCTTATGCGAAGGCTGGAAGCCGACTGCCAGAGGTGACGCGAGCGGTGTGCCAGCACACATGTCCGCACGGCCTCCTTCGCATTCAGAAAGCCGAGGATATGCTGAATGACTCCATCTGGTAGGGCGTCTATTCCTCCGCCACTACCCGACGCCGGAGGCACCGTTCCCTTGCCCTTTTTCCGTGGTGGCATTCCGTCGAACAGGGGGCGCGCGTCAACGGCTCGACGCTGCAGGAGAAGAAAGAAACGATCAGCACTCGCAGATCTTGGGGCCCGAGAGTAGCAGAACAAACAAACGAAGGGAAGAAGAGTAAGAAGGTTCTGCCGGGTTCTGCCGGGTTACCACCACCCTCACCTGACTTCCGCCGGCGGCACCCGCCACCGCAGAGGATGGTAACGACGGACCTTGGTAGCCCAAATCGAGTGGATAGGGGAACCCGGTGTGGATTGGAGATCCAGAAGCAGGGGGTGCGAATTGGAAGAAAGCAGAAAGAGCTTCAGGTCGCGGAGCGCAGCGGCATTCCTCAGTCAGGGCTCAGGTAGGGTTTTACGGGAGGTGGAAGAATGGGGAATTTCACCTGATGTTCAGCTGGTCCTGAAAACCCGACTGAGGTCCATCCATTTCATAAGACACCCGCCTACAGACTCCTTTACTCATTTTTTAATTTTTAAATTAATATTTTTTTAAAAAAATAAATTACAAAATATAGAATTTTAAATGTTAATATGAAGTACTTTAACACCTTATAGAGCAGCTCCAAAACTTCTTTATATCATTCCTTAACGAGAATAGGGGTTTAAAGCGAAAGATACGGTCCGACGACTTATGTACTTGGTTAATTTTGTCGTAGAACATGGTTACAAATACATAATATGCTCATGGGCAGCCCAATGAGTAGGCCCCGCGTGTCTTGCTCGCAGTCGTCCTTCCTCACATCGCAAGGTTTCGAGTGCCGAGATGGGGCGGGGAGAGGGAGGGAGGGGTGACTCATCGTAGAGGTAGGGGCCGCCGAATCAACATTCCATCTGGGTGCCATCGGAGAAGTCAGTTGTGGGGAGCCGTCGGAGTCATGTCTCGTCAGATCTGGGCGAGCGCGCCCGTCGCTGGTGAAGGGCATACCACGAGGCTGAGGTGGGACCTTGAGGTCACTGAAATGGGTCTCTCTGTCGCCAGGCAGGGTCCGTGGCGGCGCTGCTTGGATGAAGCTTGTCAGCTCGAGGAGGACTGCTCCGCCATGCGGGTCCATGCCGCCGGTCGTTGGTAAGTTGGTCGTGGCGGGGCGGGGCCCTTGCCGGTCGTTGGGGTGGGGGTAGGATTTTTGCACCAACATCGATGAAGAGGAAGAGAGAGCCGATTGTAAAGGAAGAGAATTGAGGTTGGGAATGCCGAACGACACTGGTTTTTAGGGGAAAATGTCTTGATCGGGCTGATATTAGGAGTACTGCAGTGCAAAAGTTGTGCTGTCTGGATGGAACTTGTGTGGAGGTCCCTTTTGTAGAATATGATAGAACTTGACCTTTTGCAGTTCATGGTGGATTTAAAGTGATTAAGCTTCCTTATCAGAAAGCAAAGAATGAACGGAAGTTCTCCATGTACATCTTCCTACCTGATGCTCATGATGTGGTTTGTCTGAATTAAAATTTTGCGGTTTGCAAAAAAAAAAAAAAGAAAAAAGAAGAAGAAGAAAGAAGAAAGAAGAAGAAGAAGAAGAATTTGCGGAACCATCATTCTTAGAAAAACATTTGCAAACTGAGAAGCGACATGTGGATATCAGGGTTCCCAAGTTTATAGTATGTCTCTCCAGGTTAATACGAAGGAGTTTCTCAAAGAAATGGGCTTAATTTAAATTACCCTTCCTCCGTGATGCATTTCACCGATATATATGATCAAAGAAGATTAATCCTGAAGTCTATTGTATCTATCTGGCATACTTCATGAAGCAATTTTGGAGGTTAAGGGATAAAGGGATTGAAGAAACTTCTGTGACAATAGGCATAGGCAAGCCCTACCAGGAGAGCACTTTGTTGCCGATGACCACCCTTTCTTCTATTGGACCCTTCATCACAATCTTAACTTCATCAGCCTCTGTACTTTTGTCAACTTGTATGATCTCTAACTTTGCTAGTCTGGATCAATGAGACTTTAGTACTTAATTAATTCATGATATATGAGCAGACAGTTGCTGAAATAAACTTTATATTATCTTGCATGCAAAACATGTAATGACTATGCATACATGTGGCCATTTATATCAATTTGTCCATATCACATATCCTATGGAGTACAACTGTACGGGCTAAAAGATAATATAAACCGCGCAACACGCGAACAATTGTATATAATATGCACGACATTAGAGTCCATGTTCTATGGAGTACAAGCGTACAGCTGTACAGGCTAAGAGCTAATAATATAAACAGTAGTGCAACACGCAAACAATTTATATATGCATATGCTCTCCCTGTTTAAATCATAGATCGTATTTTCAAGTCAATATTTTTGTAAGGGGCCGTTTGGATGCTTTTATTTGGAGAAATTGAAATCTACATAATAAAGAGTAAACTGCATCTGGAGTACGTACAACAACTATACACGTGCGTGTAAATTACTCAAACAACTTCTAATTTGCTCTATCAGGTGCAAGAACTTGTTATCTTCATGCATAGACGGTCTAAAAGTCGTTATCTCACAATTGTTCTTTGGAACCGGAGATCAGTCACAACACCCGAAGAACTGAACACTACTCAATCTACTCCAGACTCAAGATGAGCCACTTCCAGGAGACTTGAGTCTTCACATGTGATAGCTACTTGAGCAATCACATGTTTATCCTTAGTTGTTAACTAGGTAAACGCCCGTGCGTTGCAACGGGATGTTAAATATGAGATTTCAAAACAATTTATGAGATAATATGTACTGTGAATAAACATCAAGTTACCTATTAAAAGTACAATGCATGTACAGGTTTAATCAAAACAAAGATATCACTATTTTGGCTAGGTGACCTGACCTTGTCTTTGTATAGATTTTCAAACAGTCACCAATTAGACAAATTTTCAGTACAAGAACGCTGAACTCGTGAAAAATTCTGTTGTGAAATAAGGCCAACAAAGCTTAGGCCCTGTTTGGTTCATGGAACTAGGGACTAGGGACTACCCATAGACCACTAGTCCCAATTAGCCCCTCAAGAGAGACTAGTGGACTAGGGACTATTAGTCCCTCTTTTAGTTCCTATGTTTGGTAATTTAGGGACTAATTGGGACTAAAAATTAGTCCCTAGTCTCTAGTCCCTTGGAACCAAACAGGGCCTTAGTCCACATGTATTTATCCCACGCGAAGCCTACAACGCTTCAGAGTCCATAGGTACTTTGCTGATCAGTTCATTACTATATGTGCCATAAGGCAGCAGGAGCCCATCACAGTTTCAAGTCACATGCATTCTATGAAAAAATAAGTTAACAAAAAACAGAAGGTACAAGCATCCTCCCATTGCAGGCCTTATAATCTCATCTCATACAAATGTCATGGGAGTACAGCTCACAAGGGAAAGGCTAGTAAGGGCGATATTGCCAACTGTGTCCTTCGCCACCTCTGCCACTATCTCTTCGGTTTGCACCCCTCCACAGTGGAGGCAAAGGTGGTATTCCACACATGCCGTCACAAAGTGCAGATGATATTGGCATAGTCATGGTGACCACCGTAAAGCACCACATGTGCTGATCATCTGCCATATATCATTTGCTGCAAAAAAAAAAAAATTACGTTAATAAAGGCCGCCTGGTGATGCTGCATGTCAGCCAGTGATACAATGGCTGGGGCAGCATGCCAGTCGACACTTGTGCTTCAAACTTATCAGTACCACACTAATAATTACTGAAGCGTAGTTTGTATCTGTAGAACTCTAAGAAAAAAAAAGCAGGCATAATTAGAGTATGTCGCAAGCATTTCTAATTTACATTTGCTTACAAATATGTTAGTAGTAACCAAAACTCGTATGGAATCAATTGTTTTCATGCTCAAATCTTCCAGGGTACATAAACCAAGTTTTTTAAGTGTTCTAGGTTCGAAATTTGAAGGCATAACCATTTCTATAAAGAACAGACTGTCCAGCGAAATTTGATGAGAAAACAGAGACGATGCTTGAGAGCCATTGAGAGATTGGTGTGATTCAAATTCAATAAAGTGTCTTCTCATGGCTCTTGATCTTCTTTATTAAAGAGGCAATTCTTTAACCTATTGGCCATGCCCACATGGACCAACATAATTATTTGGTAAACCTAACTTACTGGTGAAGAGTAATGTTAGTATTTACAACATTTTTGGATAATGGCCGACCTGCAAGCATTCCATTTTAACTAAGTGAATCAACAAGTGAACAATGCTAGATTTTCTTGGCATGCCAAATTTTGAATTGTAGCCATAACGTTAGCATCAAGTATGGTTTACTCTCAAGCAAAGTTAAATTCATCCACACAAAACTGTTAATACAATTCAGTGGCATCCTTTTTTTAAGCATGTTCTCATCCTACGGCTAAGATGTTTCTAAGAACATGTTCAACAGTTAAGGAAAACCGTTACCACAAATTCAGTAAAGAATTAGTAAAGAAAATTTTGGAAAAAGGAATATTTTGGACCAAGCAAACCTAGGCTCCTACCTGCAAATTAGTAAAGAACATGAACAAATTATTCAAAACCCTTCCACAAATGATTTTTCGCTCTTAACAGAATTTGAACTGCTACCTCACATATGTTTCTTGTTCATTTGAGATATGCCATTTTCGTATATAAAATTAAATATTCTAGAACGTTTCTCGGGCTAGATGCATGTGGATTAAAACAAACCCCTAAAATGGAGGTAATACTCATAGCCTCAGTCGATATAGAAACAAACAAATACCGGTGTGTACCTATTGAAGTGATCTTTAAAACCTCCAATCTCTACGTAAGAGCTGATTGTGTAAGATGAAGCTGGACCAAGCTGCAGAACAACTATTGGCACTCCATGGAGAATTATTTTGCTCTGCCAATCAAGATGCTTAGCGGCATTTGCAACTAACAAAACAAAGAAAGAAAGGCTTCACAGCCGAAGAAAGTGTTACCACTATCCATAGGTACACACCTTCTGTTTTAAACCCATAACATGTTGTTGACAACCAAAAATGTCCACGGTAAAAAGACCACTTTTGTGAATTGTCAAAGGTGGAAAAGGACTTCACCATTGTGTTCCTCTCGTCGAGACGATTGAAAAACATATATAGATCATCCAATTTGGGGTCCGGATGCGAGAGTTATGCTCCCGGAAGACTGCGTGAAATCTTGTTGGTACTACCGGCCCGTGAGGTCGGTACTACCGGCGATTGGCGGAAGTTGTTGCAGTTTGGCGCAAAAATGAACTACCGGTACTACCGGGATTACGTCGGTACTACCGGCAGAGGCCGGTACTTCCGACAGAACCTGTCGGTACTACCGGGAGTGCCTGTTCCGAATCTAGCTTTCGGAATATCGAACCGATTCGTTCCTAAATCGGTTTGGGGTCAGTTTTGGACGTGGGAAACTTGGAGATTATGCCTTGGAGATGTTTCCTACTGGGATAAGACCACCCCCCTCTATAAATATAAGAGGATCATGGCCGATTGATCCCATCCAACCAATCGAACCCAAAACACAAACACGATCAACACGATCAATCTATCTTCTACCTTTGCTCTATCCTCCAGCTCCGTGCTGTCCCATGGCTTGATCCAGGCGATCAAGGATGGCGTCCTAGGCTCGTCCACCGATCTAGGGCAACCGGCGACCTCCTTGCCCTGACGAGATCCCTCTCAGGCTAGGGCTTCGACGGCTCCTTTGCTAGTTTGCTCGGAAACTAGTCGGCTCTTCGTCCCGTAAGCACGTTGATTATCCTTTGCCGGTTTGCCCGTAAACCTCGCCGCTCTTCACCGCGTAAGGTGTTGGTTATCTCTGGCCGTCGACGAGCTCTTCATCGGCCTATCGGTCTCTAGATCGGTTTGCCGGTCACGCCGCGTCATCGCTGCGTTACAGGTCGCCTAGGGCTACCTCGAGGGCGTCAAAAGCCTACGTGTGGTGTGTTGACCTATTTTAGCGTGAACACACTTTTTGGCGACTCCGCTGGGGAGCGATTGCTTCGGCTCTACTTTGCAGCCGAATCTCTTTGCCCTAGCTCTTAATCTTCATTGATCTATCTTTTGAGATCGCCATTACCGTTCAATCCGGCCCCAAAAGGCCGATTGCATCTAGGTTTGACCCTTTGTGATCTCGTTTGCTATTTGGCAACGTGGTGTGCTACTTACTGGAAAATTCAGCAAGGTGGTCAAGCTCTAAATCATGGAGTACCAAGGTGATTCATCACATTACTTCTACAATAATCCCGAGGTACAACTTGCAAATGCACCTTATGGTTTTTATAATTATTTTGCAAATGATATAAATTGCCATGTTGGTGTTGCTAGTGATGATACTAGTTATGTTGCATCGGCTAATTCTTCTAATTATACATATTATGATCAAGAGCCGATGCTTGCTGAAAATTCTTTTAGTGTTGATTCTTCTAGCAACATTCAACATGTAAACCCTCATTCATCGGTAGTAAGCTCCCAGTATGTGGTTTCATCACATGGCAAGCCGATGAATGAGAGAATTGGCTATGCTAACTACTTAGCCAATTACTCTCAAAATCCAGCACCTTGTGATAATGCTCCTATTTATAATTCGGCTTCATATAACTTTAGCCGAATCAATGAAAATTCAGCAAGGTGCATTAGTAACAATTCTAATAATTCGGCTTCATGTGTTGCTACTAACTCTAGCCGAATCAATGAGGATTCAACAAAGTGCAAGAAGGTCATTACTTGTGATTCGGCTTCATATGCTACTTGTAGCTTTAGCCGAATCGAAGAGGATTTAGCCCACGCTAGAAATCCATATGGCTCTTCTCAATGGAAAGTACTGAAAGCTCCGGTTTGGTTTTGGTAATTAATGACCCTCAAACATTGCTAATGCTTTGCTCTAAGTGTGGTTAGACACATAGCAACGTGACGATGGATGATGGAGCATAGTGATCACGATGACGAACATGGTGGACATGTGAAGTGATCAAGCTCCGGTGATGGATGGAAACGCCTATGGAGATCAAGGCGAAGGTACTTGATAGGGCTTTCCGGTTTAGTGGTCGAGACACTTAGCGAGTGTGACCACATTTAGGATCGATAACCGACTATCAAGAGGGGTTTCCTCGGTTCATTCGCGGTCCTAAGTGCCTCTAGTTGTGACTTTGCATGATGCATGAGAGGCTAACTAGAGAGCTAACCCTTGCGCGATATTTCATGAGTGAAATGCTAACTCCAAGGCTTGAGATCGACATCTACGCATGGTGGAGTTAGTGCACAAGGCAAGGGAATTGATTTGGATCAATTTGGAGCAAGTTTGGCGCATGAAATGATGATCACAAGGCGTCGGACTCAGAAGGCGAAGGCGCCGGACTCGGTCCAGACGCGTCCGGCGGCTTCGGACGTCGGCGCGGTGTGCTGGCTCGGCTCTGCGAGCGGCAGAGGCGTGGGCGCGTCCGGCGGGTCCTCGGACGCGCACCAGAAACTTCCTGAGCCGGGCGCGCTGGAGAGTCCTTGGTCGGACGCGCGTCGGACGCGAGGGAGACGCGGGCGCCGGACTCACGCCGGACGCGGGCGCCGGACTCGGGAAGATCACTGTTGAGCGTCCGGCGCTCGGTGGATTCAAGCGAAGACGAAGCAACGGTCGGCTGACGTGGCGCGGCAGTGAGCGGCGGACGCGTCCGCCGGCTGAGCGCCGGACGCGTCCGGCGCGTTGTGAAGTGCCAGCCCAAGGGCAATGGCTCTATTTCGACCTTGAGTCTATAAATAGAGGGTTGGCCGGCTTGGGGAGGTCCTCTTCGCCATTCCTACACACTTGAGCATACTTTGAGCAGGAGAGACACTCCCCCACTCATCTCTTTGATTCCTTTGCTAATCTTGAGAGAGATTTGAGTGAGAACAAGTGATTTGCATTGAGAGTTGCATCTAGAGGCACTTGTTCATCGAGTGAGCTGCGGATTCTTGTTACTCTTCGGTGATTCCCGTCACCGTAGACGGTTTGGAGCAGCGGGTGGTGGTTGAGCTCGATTTGGTGATTGTTCGAGGCCACACCGAGTTCTTGTGAGGGGTTCTTGATCCTTCCCCGCGGGAGTTCACGAAAGGATACTCTAGTGGATTGCTCGTGGCTTGTGGATCCTTGTCTTGTGTGGAGATTGCGGCTCCCCATTGGGGTCTTTGGCACCGAGCCAATTAAGCGGGCAACTCACCAAGCAAGTGTATCGCCAAAACGAGGAGTAGCTTGCCGGGAAGCAAGTGAACCTCGGTAAAAAATCATTGTGTTGATTTGTGATTGCCGAGGTTTCAACCTCCTTGTGATTGTGCTT
Organism: Themeda triandra; assembly: GCA_018135685.1. Taxonomy (NCBI): domain Eukaryota; kingdom Viridiplantae; phylum Streptophyta; class Magnoliopsida; order Poales; family Poaceae; genus Themeda; species Themeda triandra. Next base: position 451,406 of record JAENPR010000103.1, read on the forward strand.
GAGCTCTCTAGGTGATTGGCTTCTACACCGATGATTGGCTATCTTCTACTCTTCGCGGCGGTATAATCTCCGATCATCTCTTAACTTTCCGCAAAGTAGAATTGCTTGTTGTGGTCGGTCGGGAACCACTCTTTGTGTAGCTTAAATCCCGTGGGTAGAATTGCTTGGTTGGTTTCGGTGAACCGACATTGTGTAGTTTGATCACCGTTGTTGTGTGTGCAATTGAGTTGAGTAGCCTTGCATGATAGGACGGCTTGCTTAGAGTAGTCGAAGCACTTGCTTTGCACTTTTGCCGCCTTGCTATCTAATTGGGTTGTCTAGTGTTCTTGCTAGAAATTTTATTAGGCTATTCACCCCTCCCTCTAGCCATTGTGACCTTTCACGTGGTATCGGAGCCGGGCACCATTTGTTTGAGTTGGATTAACATCCTACGGTGAAGCAATGGCATTGGTTATGCATATCAACAACACCAAGAAGGCGCCATCATTTCGAGGTGATGACTATGCCAAATGGAAGCTCAAGATGAAGAGTCATCTCAAGTCAATCAACCTTGAGGTGTGGAAAGTTGTGGAAACAAAGTTTGAGCTTGTTGAGGGTGAGGTGCCAACACCGGCCAAAGAGAAGAAGCAACAAGCAAATGACATTGCCGTGAGTGCTTTCCATGAGGCACTTGATGATAAAGCTTTTGAGCTCATCAAGAACCTTGAGGTGGCTCATGACATTTGGAAGAAGCTAGAAGAAGCTTATGAGGGCACCGAAAGTGTCAAGACCGCAAGAGCCTACATGTTGCAAGAGAAGTTTGCAAGCTTCTCAATGAAGGAGGATGAGAGTGTGCCGGAGATGTTCCATGGGCTCCAAGTCATTGTCAATGAGCTCAAGGGACTTGGAGAAGAGATCAAGGACTCTCAATTCTCCACCAAGTTCATGAGGTGTCTTCCCAAGAGATTTGATATGTTGAAGACCGTCATGGTGAAGACAACAATGAAGGAGAAGCCAACTCCCAACCAAGTCCTTCAAGAGATAATGGCCGATGATGAGTTTAGAGAAGATCATGAGAAGGAAGAGTTGGTGAAGAAGAAGAAGAAGAAGGAGAATGAGAAGAAGGATGATGACAAGAAGAGCGTGGCATTCAAGGCCACATCATCCAAGAGCAAGGGCAAGAAGAAGAAAGAAGAGTCATCAAGTGAAGATGAACCATGCTCTAGCTCAAGTGGGCAAGAAGAAGAAGTGAGTGAACAAATGGCACTCCTTGTGAAGAGAATGGGGAAGCTCATGAAGAAAGGGTACCGGTCCAAGAGCAAGAGAAGCTCATCCAAGTCTAGTGACCGTCCCATGAAGTGCTTCCGGTGCAATAGCAAGGATCATCTCATTGCCAAGTGCCCATATGCAAGTGATGATGAAGATGCCATGAGGAAGGAGAGGAAGAAGCAAGAGAAGAAGAAGGAGGAGAAAGACTCCTCCCATCACAAGAAGAAGGGTGAATCTCATGTGGCAACTTGGGAGAGTGATTCATCTTCCTCAAGTGATGATGATGACAATTCCAAGAAGAAGAAGAAGAAGGGGCACGCAAGCATTGCCATTCAAGAGAAGCTTTCTCTATTTGGTGCTCCATCATCTTGCTTCATGGCCAAGGCCACTAAGGTAAAACCTCCACCCGATAGTGATGATGAGAGTGATGATGATGATGACACCACAAAAGAAGAACTATGGGTCATGCTTGAGGATTGCAAAGGTGCTTTCAATGACTCTAGGAAAGAATGTAGGGGCTTGCGCAAGGATAAGCAAAACCTTGAGCAAGAACTTATGGAGTTGAGGGCCTCTTATGAGAGTCTAAAGGTAGACCATAAGAAGCTAGAGATTGCTCACTCCAAGCTTGAAAAAGCTCATTCTTCGCTAGTTGAGAAGCAAGAGAAAGTGCAATCACAAGTGGTGGTCATAGAGAAGAAAGATGTGTCTACATCATGTGATTCACTTGATGAGTCAATTGTTGTTGCATCACTTGGCCCTTCATGCTCTTATGCCTCTACTTCATCTAGTAGTGTTGGTCATGCATGTGATTCTACACTAGTAGTTGAGAATGAGTCTCTTAAGAAGGAAGTCAAGGAGCTCAATCACACCTTGGCTAAGGCTTATGGTGGTGAGGACCGCTTGCTTATGTGCTTGGGTAGCCAAAGAGCTTCTCTCTACAAAGAGGGATTGGGCTATACCCCCAAGAAAGGCAAGGCCGCTTTTGCTCCTCACAAGACTTGTTTTGTGAAGAACAATGGTAGCTATTGCAAGAGTTGCAAGCAAGTTGGTCACCTAGAGCATGCATGCAAGAACAAGAACACTAGTGCTTCCTCTTACAAGTTGAATGCTTCTTACATGCTTGTTAAGAGTGAGTGTGGTGTGAGTGCTAGATTCATTGGTACACCATGGATGAGCTCAAAGAAGAAAGCTATTTGGGTGCCAAAGACTCTAGTGACTAACCTTCAAGGACCCAAGCAAAAATGGGTACCTAAAGCTTGATGTCTTCTTGTAGGTCAATTACAAAGCCGGAGGAGGCATTGGGTGCTTGATAGTGGTGCATCAAATCATATGACCGGTGAAGATAGTATGTTCAAATCACTTGACAAGAATGACAATGGTGGATTCGACTCCATCACATTTGGTGACAATAGCAAGGGTGATGTCATGGGGCTTGGAAGGTTGCTATTTCCAATGACAAGGATCTCTCCAATGTGTTGCTAGTTGATACTTTGAACTTCAATCTTTTGTCGGTGGCACAATTGTATGATCTTGGCTACAAGTGCATATTTGATGACAAGCATGTTGAGGTAGTGAGCAAGGATCAAGCAAATATCATCTTCAAGGGGTTTAGGCATGGAAGCTTGTACTTGGTGGATTTCAATGCTAGTGAAGCTCAACTTTCATCATGTTTGATTGGCAAGTCAAGCAAGGGGTGGCTATGGCATAGGCGCCTAGGTCATGTTGGCATGAAGCAATTGAACAAGTTGATAAAGCATGATCTAGTGAGAGGCCTGAATGATGTCACATTTGAGAAGGATAGACCTTGTAGTGCATGTCAAGCCGGCAAGCAACATGGAACTCACATCCCAAGAAGAATGAGATGTCAACGTCAAGAGCATTTGAGTTGTTGCATACGGACTTGTTTGGCCCAACTCACTATACATCAATTGGGGGCAACAAGTATGGATTTGTGATTGTGGATGACTACACAAGATACACTTGGGTGTTCTTCCTCTATGACAAGAGTGAAGTCTATGATCTATTCAAGTCATTTGTCAAGAGGGTGCAAAATGAGTTTGACACTACCATCAAGAAGATAAGAAGTGACAATGGGAGTGAATTCAAGAACACAAGAGTTGAAGAGTTGTGTGATGAGCTTGGAATTGTGCATCAATTCTCACCAACCTACACTCCCCAATCCAATGGTGTAGTTGAGAGGAAGAATAGGACCTTGATTGAGATGGCAAGAACCATGCTACTTGAGTACAATATGAGTGAGAAGTTTTGGAGTGATGCCATCAACACGGCTTGCTATTATAGCAACCGCCTCTATTGCCATGGGAAGTTAGAAAAGACTCCATATGAAATCTTGAATGGAAGGAAGCCCAATATTGCTTACTTCCGGGTCTTTGGTTGCAAGTGCTACATACTCAAGAAGGGACAAAGACTTGGCAAGTTTGACAAGAGGTGTGATGAGGGATTTCTTCTTGGCTACTCTACTATTAGCAAGGCTTATAGAGTGTGGAACTTGGCTAGTGGACTAGTTGAAGAGGTTCATGATGTTGAATTTGATGAAACCCAAGGCTCTCAAGTTGGAGATCAAAATCAAGAAGATGTGGGTGGAGATCAATTGAGCAATGAAATGAGACACATGGACATTGGTGACATTAGGCCGAGGCAAGTGGATGATGGTGATGAGGTGCAAGTGCCAACTCAAGTTGTGATAGAAGATTCCAATGAGGCAAGCACAAGTAGTACTCAACATGAAGATCAAGATCAAGGTCAAGCAAGCAATGCTAATGAGCTAGTTCTTCAACCTTCTCACATTGCAAGAGATCATCCTCTAGATCATATCATTGGTGACATTCAAAGAGGTGTGCAAACAAGATCAAGATTGGCTAGCATATGTGAGCATTACTCATTTGTGTCATTCATTGAGCCAACCAAGATTGATGAGGCATTGAAGGATCTGGATTGGATAAATGCCATGCATGAGGAATTGAACAACTTCACTAGGAATGAGGTTTGGGAGCTTGTTGAGAGGCCAAAGAATCACAATGTGATTGGAACCAAGTGGGTCTTCAAGAACAAGCAAGATCAAGATGGCTTGGTAGTGAGGAACAAAGCAAGACTAGTGGCACAAGGGTACACACAAGTTGAGGGTCTTGACTTTGGAGAAACTTATGCACCGGTGGCAAGATTGGAGGCAATTAGAATCTTATTAGCCTATGCTTGTGCTCACAACATCAAGCTCTATCAAATGGATGTGAAGAGTGCATTTCTCAATGGCTTCATCAATGAGGAAGTGTATGTTGCACAACCTCCCGGTTTTGAAGATGACAAGAAGCCCAACCATGTCTACAAGCTCAACAAGGCATTGTATGGCTTGAAGCAAGCTCCAAGGGCATGGTATGAAAGATTGAGGGACTTTCTCATATCCAAAGGTTTCAAGATGGGCAAAGTTGACACCACTCTCTTCACCAAGAAGATAGAAGAGGACTTGTTTGTGTTGCAAATCTATGTGGATGATATCATCTTTGGATCAACAAATCAATTCTTTTGTGAAGAGTTTGCTAAAATGATGGCTAGTGAGTTTGAAATGTCAATGCTTGGAGAGTTGAGCTACTTCCTTGGTCTTCAAATCAAGCAAATGAAGAATGGCACCTTTGTGAGTCAAGGCAAGTACATCAAGGACATGATCAAGAAGTTTGGGTTGCAAGATGCTAAGGCCATTAGCACACCAATGGGAACCAATGGCGGCTTGGATATTGATGATAGTGGCAAGATGATTGAGCAAAAGCTATATAGATCAATGATTGGAAGCTTGCTATATGTGACCGCTTCAAGGCCGGATGTCATGTTTAGTGTGTGCATGTGTGCTAGATTCCAAGCTTCTCCAAGAGAGAGTCACTTGACGGCAACCAAGAGGATATTGAGATACTTGAAGGGTACCCAAGATGTTGGTCTATGGTATCCCAAGGGGTCAAGCTTTGAGTTGATTGGATACTCCGACTCCGACTATGCCGGTTGCAAGATTGATAGAAAGAGCACAAGTGGAACATGCCAAGTGCTAGGAAGATCTCTAGTGTCATGGTCCTCAAAGAAGCAAAATAGTGTGGCACTTTCCACCGCCGAAGCCGAATATATTAGTGCGGGGAATTGTTGTGCACAATTGCTATGGATGAAAGCCACCTTGAAGGACTATGGGATCAAGTTCAAGCATGTGCCTTTGTTTTGTGACAATGAAAGTGCAATCAAGATGACAAACAATCCGGTTCAACATTCAAGAACCAAGCACATTGATGTGAGGCACCACTTCATTAGAGATCATCAACAAAAGGGTGATATTAGCATTGAAAGCATTGGCACCGAAGATCAACTAGCCGACATATTCACCAAGCCTCTTGATGAGAAAAGATATTGCAAGTTGAGGAATGAGTTGAACATACTTAGCTTCTCCAACATGGATTGATGCACCCCATATATGACATGCCTCTCCTCCGACATAGCAAGGTAAAGTTGGTTGTTGCATTTCATGCATCCTTTGCTAGTTGTGTAGACATGTATACATGTGCATCTTGCTAGGCTCATTCATTGCAAATCAAATGATCTTGAAGGATATATGGCACCACTATTGCTTCTATGCTTGATTTGATCTAGTGGTGGCATATGACTTGTTTGTGAGCTTGTGAACCTAGTGTTGAATCTTTAGCACTTGCTCATGATGTGTATCTCAACATGGTCAAGATAACCCTTATTTTTATGAGGTGTGAAGAAGCTTGCCCTTGGTTCAAACCGAAATACATTTTCTAGGCATGTGATTTAGATTTGGCCATAGTTGATTGACTTGTTTCTCTCATCTTATGCACCCTTCTTGGTCATTGATGACAAAGGGGGAGAAGTAAGTATGCACCTAGGGGGAGAAGTTTACACCTAGGGGGGAGAAATAAGTCACAAAGAGCAATGGAAGGGGATCAATTTTTATGATATGACCCAACCATGAGCACACAAATAGGGGGAGCAAGCTCATAGACTATTTGTTGCATTTTATGTGTGCATACATGATGATATGGAGCATTGCAAGTTAAAATTCAATATTCATGCTTGTTTGGTGTAATGCTAGTATAGAACTTGATTGATGAAATGAAGTACTAGCATGATTTGGTGGTTTCTAGACATAGAGTTTCTCTTGTTCAAGTACCTTGCTTATAATGTGATCTCATAAGGTATCTTGAGTTTTGGTGGATGTCTAGATTCCCATGGTGCTAAGGCAGGTTTAATATCGCACTCCGATTGGTATCAAGCTTCAAAGGTCAATTCTATAAACCTTAGTACCATTTTGGTTGTGCTAACTCTCTCAAAAGTTTCATCTATGCATGTGTGCTTGAAAATCGACCAAACATTTGATGCACACATGTAGGGGGAGCTACCACTACCAAAACCGGAATTGAAATGCTTGTCCAATCCAAGATTCATGATCAAATTGTCTTGGGCAAGCAATTCAATTTCATATTGAATTCAATTTCCATATCTTTGTGAGTTTGTGAAGGGGTTGTCATCAATTACCAAAAAGGGGGAGATTGAAAGCTCCGGTTTGGTTTTGGTAATTAATGACCCTCAAACGTTGCTAATGCTTTGCTCTAAGTGTGGTTAGACACATAGCAACGTGACGATGGATGATGGAGCATGGTGATCACGATGACGAACATGGTGGACATGTGAAGTGATCAAGCTCCGGTGATGGATGGAAACGCCTATGGAGATCAAGGCGAAGGTACTTGATAGGGCTTTCCGGTTTAGTGGTCGAGACACTTAGCGAGTGTGACCACATTTAGGATCGATAACCGACTATCAAGAGGGGTTTCCTCGGTTCATTCGCGGTCCTAAGTGCCTCTAGTTGTGACTTTGCATGATGCATGAGAGGCTAACTAGAGAGCTAACCCTTTCGCGATATTTCATGAGTGAAATGCTAACTCCAAGGCTTGAGATCGACATCTACGCATGGTGGAGTCAGTGCACAAGGCAAGGGAATTGATTTGGATCAATTTGGAGCAAGTTTGGCGCATGAAATGATGATCACAAGGCGTCGGACTCAGAAGGCGAAGGCGTCGGACTCGGTCCAGACGCGTCCGGCGGCTTCGGACGTCGGCGCGGTGTGCTGGCTCGGCTCTGCGAGCGGCGGACGCGGCGTGGGCGCGTCCGGCGGGTCCTCGGACGCGCACCAGAAACTTCCTGAGCCGGGCGCGCTGGAGAGTCCTTGGTCGGACGCGAGGGAGACGCGGGCGCCGGACTCACGCCGGACGCGGGCGCCGGACTCGGGAAGATCACTGTTGAGCGTCCGGCGCTCGGTGGATTCAAGCGAAGACGAAGCAACGGTCGGCTGACGTGGCGCGGCAGTGAGCGGCGGACGCGTCCGCCGGCAGAGCGCCGGACGCGGTGAAGTGCCAGCCCAAGGGCAACGGCTCTATTTCGACCTTGAGTCTATAAATAGAGGGTTGGCCGGCTTGGGGAGGTCCTCTTCGCCATTCCTACACACTTGAGCATACTTTGAGCAGGAGAGACACTCCCCCACTCATCTCTTTGATTCCTTTGCTAATCTTGAGAGAGATTTGAGTGAGAACAAGTGATTTGCATTGAGAGTTGCATCTAGAGGCACTTGTTCATCGAGTGAGCTGCGGATTCTTGTTACTCTTCGGTGATTCCCGTCACCATAGACGGTTTGGAGCAGCGGGTGGTGGTTGAGCTCGACTTGGTGATTGTTCGTGGCCACACCGAGTTCTTGTGAGGGGTTCTTGATCCTTCCCCGCGGGAGTTCGCGAAAGGATACTCTAGTGGATTGCTCGTAGCTTGTAGATCCTTGTCTTGTATGGAGATTGCGGCTCCCCATTGGGGTCTTTGTCACCGAGCCAATTAAGCGGGCAACTCACCAAGCAAGTGTATCGCCACAACGAGGAGTAGCTTGCCGGGAAGCAAGTGAACCTCGGTAAAAAATCATTGTGTTGATTTGTGATTGCCGAGGTTTCAACCTCCTTGTGATTGTGCTTGAGCTCTCTAGGTGATTGGCTTCTACACCGGTGATTGGCTATCTTCTACTCTTCGCGGCGGTATAATCTCCGATCATCTCTTAACTTTCCGCAAAGTAGAATTGCTTGTTGTGGTCGGTCGGGAACCACTCTTTGTGTAGCTTAAATCCCGTGGGTAGAATTGCTTGGTTGGTTTCGGTGAACCGACATTGTGTAGTTTGATCACCGTTGTTGTGTGTGCAATTGAGTTGAGTAGCCTTGCATGATAGGACGGCTTGCTTAGAGTAGTCGAAGCACTTGCTTTGCACTTTTGCCGCCTTGCTATCTAATTGGGTTGTCTAGTGTTCTTGCTAGAAATTTTATTAGGCTATTCACCCCCCTCTAGCCATTGTGACCTTTCAAGTACCCGCTTATCATAGGCCATACACTTTACATTATGATTACTTAAAGTCACCTAGTGGTTGGACTGTACCGAAGTTTGAAAAATTTAGCGGTGAAGATGATGATCATACTGCTTCGGAACACGTTCGCTGGTATCTTGAGTATTTGCAGTTATGTAGTGCAGGTGAAGAAGACTATATGAAAGTGCGGAATTTTCCATTATCTCTTACTGGTACCGCTTTTGTATGGTTTACATCTTTACCAGAATGTTCTGTTGGATCATGGTCTTGTTTGGTAAAATTGTTCCGTAAACATTTTGGCAAGACCAATGAAAAAAGGCCGATTACAATTAAGTCATCGGCCAAAGGTCAATCCAAATTGGTCCCTTCGGCGTTTGAAACCGATAAGACCAGTTTAGAAAAGACTAACGGTATACCTCCCGGTATGAGTTTGTCCTATTGTTTCTTTGATCGACAGGGCAAACTTGTTTTTAGGAAACATCCTAAATTGGTCCCTTCGGCGCCTGAAACCAATAAGACAAGGCCGATTACACTTGAGTCATCGGCCAAAATAGGATTGACTTTGGGCATGAGAGAAAGCATCGATTCGGATGTAGGGAAAAGTTCGGCTAGAAAAGCCCAAAAGTATAATATTCATTCCGAATCAATCACATCTAAAAAAGCGAGTCTTGCTACAGAAAAGCTTGAGAAGCGTCATAAACCAGCTAGACTTGACTTTTCATGAGCTAAAGGGGTCGTGCGCTTATCTAGTGATTACTATGTCATTAATGAAGATCAAACCCCTACAAGCAAGAAGGAAAGGCTACCCGTTTGCCTCGAATCGGCTAGGACGGCTTCCAAGTCGGCTAAGCCGATTCCACTTGTTGCTAGTGCCCAAGTTGGCCTAGCCGACTTACGATCGGCTCAACCGACTTCTTTGGTTCTGTTTTTTGCCGATGTGTCTTTGGATAATTCGGCATCTATTGTTGGTTGTTCCTTGGAGAAGGAAAGTAACATCATTCAAATCAAGGATACACATCTCTCCAACATGATCAACAAGGTACAAGACACAAATATTTTGCTTAAACTCCAATCCGGTCAAACTATTTCAATTTCTACATCTATTAGATGAGACAAATTCAGATTCTATCGGCCAACGAATTGTGCCACATGGTAAGGCCGATGGTGCTGGTTTGTCAAAGATAAAGCTTTCTAAAAGTAGTTGCAAAGGTGTGGCCGAATGGATTGATGTCAAATCTGATCCTTTCGTTTGCCTAGCTTTAAAACCGACTCCACAGAAGAATCGGTTGAAGAAATCAAAGTACATCTTTGACCTTACTTTTTGTGATCATGTATTTGATATATTGCTTAAAAATAATTTTATTAGAATCATTGATCACAATGTTTTGCCATCAAATCAAAACATAGAGGAAATTACATATTGCAAGTGGCATAATTCTTATGATCATAATACTTCTAGCTGCAATATGTTTCGTTGTGTGGTTCAATCGGCCATTGACAAAGGCCGATTGAGATTTTTGAAGCTCAACAAATAGACCAATTGGATTCAATTGGTCTTGATGGCAAACAGGTTTCAAATCGGCTTGAATTAGCCGATTCATTCAAAGCTCAAAACACAAGTGCCCAAGAGAGAGATGTAGAGCCCTCAAGTGAAGACAAGGTTGCTGTCCAAGAAGTGCAAAGTGAACATGTTTCAGAGGATAGCAATGTCACTTCAATTTTAGAAGACACTGGGGGGCAAGTGAAATCTCTCCAGTTGGAGCAAAAGCCGATTGATCCAATTGAGCAAGGAGAATCGGCTGAGGATCCTTCTTTGGAGCATATATATCAAGATGGAGAAGAGAAGAAGGATGCTCACATTGCTAATGGAGGCAAAGCTCACTACAAGCAAAAAGATAGAAGACCGAAGCTTAGCTTCGAAGAGCTTCTAGCTAAATATGAGAAGATAAGCAAAGCAAATACGGCCAATAGATCAAAGAAGGTCCAGCCATCAAGATCGCCTCCAAAGCACAAATCTCAAGGTAGGAATTGGCAAGGGAATAGGTCTCACGCAGCAGCAACATATCCTCCTTTTCAGAAGCCAATTCCCATGTCTTATGGATCACAGCCTGGATATTTTTATCCTTACTCATCTTGGGGCTGGTTTGATGAAGACGCACATGTTCCATCATATTTTAGGCCACATTATGTAGAGTATGCAGCTCCAAGATATTCAGAGAAGCCATCATCTTATAATGACCGTTTTGATCAAAATCGGTCTGGAGCTCAACCAAAGAAGAAAGCGGTAAAACAAGTTTACTGTGTGAAATATGATGGCCGAAAGAAGAAGAGTTCAGATTTGAATGCAACAATTGAAACGCCGATTACATTGCTGAAAAATCCGGCTATTGATGGCAAAGAAGTGAGAAAAGCATCGTTGATGTTGCGGGTTCCAAATCGAACAAACGAAGATGAAAGTGCCAAAGAACAAGAAAGAGTTGCCGCTGTTCAAAACAGAAACAAAACCGATATGCTCAATCGGTTTACCAAAGTGGCAAGAAAAGAAGTTGCAAAAACTTAGTGCGAGAGAAGCTAAAAGAAAAGGGCATAGCTTGGATTCCTAAAAGAAGTATTCAAGCTCAAAAAGATGATGCTCAAGCAAGTGGTGCAATGAAGGCAAAGGATAGAAGAAGAAGATTCAAGAAGCAATTGCTAAGTCAGAGTTTTGCACCAAATCATCAAGATCTTTGGTATTCGCATCATCCATCTTCTCTGCCTATGTTTATATGGAATTCGTCTCATGGTGTGTATAGTCAACCCTCAGTTCCTGGTTTTGATCCTTGGTGGGGATCTTCATGTTATGGAGGGTTGCTGAATTATTATGCTTATCAATAATCAAAAGCCGAAATAGTTTATTCCGGCTATGCATACTCATGTGATGAATTCATATGGCCGATACTTTATTATCATCCTTAGCATGCAACTAGCCGATGAATGCTTGCAACCATCGTGCTATTGGAAAGACCCCTATGTGATTTACTTTGCTGACTTTTAGACCCGGGGGGCATGATGATATGATTTGCTTGCCAAGGAGAAGCTTGCTGATTTTGGGTCACTACACTAGAAAAGCTCTCTAGAGCCGATTGATAATCGGCTCCATATCATCATATAGATTGAATAAGAGGTTGCATCGGCTAATTCATATGAGCAAATTGGCAATGGAGTTACATTTAACTTTGGCCGATGCATGCAAGATGAAAGTTAGAAGCCGATTATAAATTTGGTTAATCGAGCTTCTTGTCGATTTTTTATCAACACCACATGTTCTTCGTGCATCTAGGAGTTGATCTCCAATCACATTATATATTGCCGAAGAGGGTGCATCGGTGTTGCTTTGATTCGAGAAGTCAAAAGAGAAGGGTGTATCATAAATATTGATGAATGTCTTCTTGATCCCAAACGAGGTATGCCCATATTCTTAAAATATATATGCTCGTCCTTGTACTTTGTCTATCTAAGCATTCTTTACCAAGTACATGTGTCGTTGCATGCCAAGCCGATGTGTGCATCATATATCGGCTAATCCTCATTGTTAGGATGGGCAAGTGGGCATACACTTTTGCTGAAATATGATTTGATTCTTGAGCTACTAAAAATAATTAAATGTCAAATCATTGCTGATTTTATTGTGGAGCATGTTTGTTATCCATGGAGGCTTTCATCTTGATTAATCGGCTTGCAAAATAAGGCCAAGTGTTGGCATGATCATTGTTTCTTATAGCGTATGTTGTTTGAGACATCAAGCCGATTAAAACTATATTTTGCATCAAACATAGAGCCGAATATGGAGTTCTTTCATTCGGCTTGAGTTTATTGCACTCCATGCAGGTAAAACATGTTGAGGGCAAAGACATGAAAATTTATAGGCCAACATGATAGGCTCAATAGGCATCGGCTATTGCATCGGTGGATGTAACTTTCATATATAAGAATAGCCGATGCATATTTTTCTATGTAGGTACAAGTAAATTGGTTCGGCCGACTATAATAGTCGGGTTAACCAATTCTTCCAGGAGCATATGCCATTGATTCGTCAAATGACGTGCCAAATCGGTCTAGTTCAATTTTGGTAATTCTAGTACCGATTTGGAGGTTTGAAGGACTCCCACATTGTATTACAAACATAATTCAGAAGATTGTGGGAAAAGATCCATGAAACTTCGATCAAGCTCATCAAAAAGGAAATTGAGGATATTTCAAGGAGGTGGCGTCAAGAAAAATAAAGATCAAGTTACCAAAGTTTGGCAAGAAATCACCAAATTGGAAGAACCTTCTGGAGATGGTTGAAGTGGAGCTTGAAAAATAAAATGAGCTAGTGGAGATGATGCAAGTTGATGGTCTCCCAAGAGCAATCAAGGGGAAGTATCTTTAAAAATACTTCCCAAGTATTTGGCAAGAAGCCTAGTGCTCTTCCAAATAATGGCTGATATACGTATCGCCCTTAGAACAAAATGGCCAATGTATACATCGCCCTTAGTCGCCGGCTAGCCGATGTGATGGGTATCGTTGCTAATTGGCTGCAGGTGAAAGAGTATTTTCAGGTTCATCGACAAATTCACCTGAAAACAGGGGGGCATGTGTTGACAACCAAAAATGTCCACGGTAAAAAGACCACTTTTGTGAATTGTCAAAGGTGGAAAAGGACTTCACCATTGTGTTCCTCTCGTCGAGACGATTGAAAAACATATATAGATCATCCAATTTGGGGTCCGGATGCGAGAGTTATGCTCCGGGGGAAGACTGCGTGAAATGCGTTGGTACTACCGGCCCGTGAGGTCGGTACTACCGGCGATTGGCGGAAGTTGTTGCAGTTTGGCACAAAAATGAACTACCGGTACTACCGGGATTACGTCGGTACTACCGGCGGAGGCCGGTACTACCGACGAAACTGTCGGTACTACCGGGAGTGCTGTCCGAATCTAGCTTTCGGAATATCGAACCGATTCGTTCCTAAATCGGTTTGGGGTCGTTTTGGACGTGGGAAACTTGGAGATTATGCCTTGGAGATGTTTCCTCTTTGGGATAAGACCACCCCCCTCTATAAATATAAGAGGATCATGGCCGATTGATCCCATCCAACCAATCGAACCCAAAACACAAACACGATCAACACGATCAATCTATCTTCTACCTTTGCTCTATCCTCCAGCTCCATGCTGTCCCATGGCTTGATCCAGGCGATCAAGGATGGCGTCCTAGGCTCGTCCGCCGATCTAGGGCAACCGGCGACCTCCTTGCCCTGACGAGATCCCTCTCAGGCTAGGGCTTCGACGGCTCCTTTGCTAGTTTGCTCGGAAACTAGTCGGCTCTTCGTCCCGTAAGCACGTTGATTATCCTTTGCCGGTTTGCCCGTAAACCTCGCCGCTCTTCACCGCGTAAGGTGTTGGTTATCTCTGGCCGTCGACGAGCTCTTCATCGGCCTATCGGTCTCTAGATCGGTTTGCCGGTCACGCCGCGTCGTCGCTGCGTTACAGGTCGCCTAGGGCTACCTCGAGGGCGTCAAAAGCCTACGTGTGGTGTGTTGACCTATTTTAGCGTGAACACATGTTTTGAGGAAATGAGATCCCCAGAAAGCCTTTTAGACCCAAAAGGTGATAACAGCAACGAGCAAAGCACTAAGGATATTGTACTCAACATTTTAAACTACCTGACCTTGCACCAGTGACACTGGGACTGAAAAGGGCTTCAATAACAGCATACTTCTTTGTACCAAGTGAGGTGATTCAATAGCTGTCAGTGTCATTCTATTGTGGGTACATGAGCTATTTAGGAAAAAAAAAATACCAGTGTCATGCTCTCCAAATTTGCACAATCTCCATGGTCGTGAGTGCAGCCTGCATACTCCTTATCGTAACCAATGAAGATATTAGAGATCATCCAGCGTAAATATTTTTTGTAGGCATTTTCACAAACATGTATTGAGCATGAGAAAATGGCATTTAGAGCTTCAGCAATGATGAACCAGATTAATCACAACACAGATTAGTAGGTGAGGATGTTGTTTACTCTACTCACCTCGACGTCCACAAGGATTTCATCTCAAATGGCACAACATTCGAAGGAGCTGCATTGGTGGAAGACATGAGATCGCAAGCAGCTGAACTGAATGAAGTCAACACGGCTCACCATGGCAAGATGAAGTACTTCCGTGCAGTGTTGGTCAATTGTGCATATATGCTTGGAAGGGACGTGCTTGACCAGCTGGCCTCCTCCTCCATTTCCAGAACAACGTGAGGTCAAGGTTGGACCATCCGAGATCCAGATTGAGATCGACGCCGGTGCGGAGGCTGGACCTCGGTGAGGAGGCTCTCTGGTACGGCGATTGCACTATCGCTGAGCAGAAGGCGGCGGTGCTGGCGGCGCTAAGGGTGGCGCGCGGGTGGAGGCGTGCGTGCCTGCGAGGTCAGGTGCGAGGGATCTGGCGACGGCGTCGCGAGGACGAGGGTGTCAGGTGACAGCAGCACAAGGGTGAGGGCGACGTCTCGTGCTGGCAGCGCGAGGGCAAGGCATTGGCTGGCGACGGCGCGAGGCCGAAGGCAAGGACTGGCGGCGGCGATGGTTGGCGAGAGCGTCGCGACTGCGAGGGTGCAGATCGGAGGTACGCGAGGGAGGCGAGGTTAAGCCAGGCCCACCGCACGCGCGGGAAGGCGAGGGCGAGTTCGCAGGCCGCCCCTAGAGCTCCGACGAGTTGGCCGAGGACTGAGGATGAGCGGGCCCTAGGGTTCCGGCCGAGGCCCGAGGCGTCGCTGGTGGCGACCAGCCTCGGTCCGGCGTCACCGCGTCGGCGCACTGGCTGCGGCCGGGGTAGGGCGCGCGTGGGCGGCGGCGTTGGTGTAGGGCGGGCGCGGGCTGTGGCGGCGCGGCGAGCTGCAGGGACCAGGGGAGGAGCGTGGGAGATCAGTCCTTGTTGCGAAACTGCGGGCCGGGCCACACCTATCGCGTGGGGAGCGAGGCGGGGTGAAACCGGGTGGTCTTTCACGCGGAGGCGAGGTTACAGCGCGGTGAACGATTCCTTTTGGTAAATTTTAGGGGCAGAGATTTCCGTTAAATTATCTATATCATTTGAACATTGTATGCACATTTTAGATTTAAGTCAAAAACTTCCTGCAGTAGTAAAACAGTGTATTTCGAACTTCTAATATTGTTGAGTCCTGCAGAACTTGGTCTAAAATATAACATCTTCTACTGAATCGTTTGATACACGAGTGCTGCAACTTCTTTCTCCCTCTCCCTCTCAAGGTTGCAAAAGCCATCGAATTCTTTGCACACGTAGAAGAAAACTTGCAGAGGGATCTCGAGAGGAGCCATGCACGTCTATCATGCGACAACTGCGGAGCCGTGTACGAGCCGTGTACCTACGAGCTTACTGTCGAGCCGTACGTATAAGCGATAATCCAATCGTAGTTTGGTTTTGGACTGTCTATGCACGAAGATAACAAGTTCTTGCATCCGATAGAGCAAATTAGAAGTTGTTGGAGTAATTTGCACGTACGCGGATAGTTGTTGTACTCCGAATGCAATTTACTCCATAATAAACTAGACTATTTTGTTTGCAATTTGACATTCCACCACTTTCCAAAATTATGGCGTGTATGCCCATGTCATGGTGTTTATGGAACTGAGGGAGTATTAAGTATAAACTAGTAGTATTAATAGCAATTGTCATCTTGCTATGTAGGCTACAACCAAAAGTAAGACTAGCCAGTAACCCGCGCTGGCAAGAGACTACATGATATAAGTAAAATTCTCATGTCGAAGGAAAGCACCAAAGTAACATTTGAAATGATGCAATACTAGTGATTTGCGCGTGCCCATGCGCGCGAGTGATGACCGCAGTTCTATCTGGAAATTAAATAACATTGACAAAGGATGAATATGACTATCTAGCTTTTTCGCACCACACGCAAGAAATAAAAGTGATATTTCTAAAGCAACCGCCAGATGTTTAAATACTGCATATATGTATATATATTACATACATTAGATATAGGGTGTCCAAATATCACTTACATTTTACATGAGACAGTCCAACAACAAGACAATAGATGTCCAAACTGTATTTAATTTTACAAAGAAAAGTCGTGGGATAGAACGCCAAGAAGGCATAGTTTCTGAGAATCAAGACAGCATAATACAACATGTTGTACATAGAAATAGTCACACTAGCACATGATCATATATAGGTCTCAAGGAAAGTGGCATCTGCTTCTGCAATTCCTCTGATCTTTATGCCGCCAATGAAGTTTCTAGCTTTGATCCGACTGAAAGCTACGAGCTGGGGAGCAATCTGTTTAGATCAGCAAAACAAAGCATGGTCTAATGGATCTGCATGATGGAGACCTCACTCTTACTGATCATCCAGAAAGAGAGGAATAAAGGGCAAAAGAAAAATATGTCATTGCTTTTTCCCCCAAATATATTTCTCACAATAGAAAGCCAATGCGGAAGCACATTAAAAAAAGCAGTTCACAGCAGCAGGGGTCAATGCACATTTGTGTAACCCTCACTATGCTCTGCAGGTAGACTAAAAACAACTTTTTTAACATAAATACACACCTAAGCTAACAATTTGCAACTTTAAATCAGTGACATTATCATTTTTTAACAAGCACGAATAAAAAACATCATGGGCAACCTTATTCCATAAAGTAAGCAGGTGTTGGACCTGAACACTTTTAGATGAAAAATCAAGCAGCCTAACATCCCTATATGATATGTATTTTAAAGTACAACTTTCATATAAGATTTGGACTAATCATACATTTACCAATAGAATGTTGCAGCTCTTGCTCTTGTGCCCATGTATCTGCAAAACCAATGTATCTGCATGGTCATCCCAAACGCAATCGAACACAGAGAGATTCAGTGCTAAGAACCCCAACTGCATTCACTCTTGCCCTGGCAGTTAAGAACATGCGCTATATTTTAGTATCCTCAATTCCATCTAGAACCCCAAATTTATGATGCTTGGTGATCTTAGAACCTGATTTTACAAATAGAAAGAACATGTTTCAGTTATATGAAAAGTAGAGATTCTTCTAATCTATAAGATTATATTACACAATCAAGGATATCAATTCTGCACATGATCCGCAACAATGCAATGCACTATCATTGTTGCATTGTCTCTGAAGCTTTCCAACAATTCACAGCTCTTTCTTTCACTCTGGCAAACCTCCCTCTTACTGATGAGTCTGATATTTGGTCTTACATTTGGGGTGCCACCTTTTTCTCCTCCCATAAAATCTACTTACACCTCACTGGTCACCACCACCCTCACCCTGCCTTTCGCTGGCTCTGGCATTCAGCTTGTCAGAATAAAAGAAAATTCTTTTTTTGGCTCTTTCTTAAAGATAGGCTCAATACAAGATCGCTTCTACAAAGAAAAAATATGAACCTCCCCTCTTATAACTGTGTTCTCTGTCATCTTAACGTTGATGAAGATTTACTTCATCTTTTCTTTCATTGCCCTTTTTCAATTGCTTGTTGGTGGAGTATTCAAGTCCTAGTGCCAAATTCTTCAGATACTTTTCTTATTTTGGAAAGTTTGAAATCTCAGCTTCCTCGACTTTTTTTTCATGGAATTATTAATAACTATGTGTTGGGCAATTTGGACTTCCCGCAATGATAAGATTTTCAGGGGTATTGATAACTCTATCCAACGGTGTAAAAGGATTTTCAAGCAGGAGTTTGCTCAGGTTATCCTTAGAGCAAAAGTTCAAGTGCAACCACATTTATCTTCATGGCTAGAACTTTTGTGTAATAGTACTTATTTTCTTTGTAACCTTCTTTGTTTCCTAGCTCTCCTGCATGGAGCTTGTAATTTCGTTTGTAAATACTCTTTTTTTAAATAAATCCCAGTAGGGGCGCAAGCCCCTCCTGTTCCCTCAAAAAAAAAAATTGTTGCATTGTTGCCTTGACGGTGACTTAGACAAATAGTTTCCTCGTGTTAGAAAATCATGGAGCACTATAAGCCAAAGATTAAACCTTTTAGCTGCCACTTCATTCCCAAAGTCTCAATCTTTCAGCAACCTGCACGAATACAGGGACAATAGAGCTTACAAAGGTAAAAATGTCATAGCTTGTAATAATAGTGAATTAGTGTTGTAAACAATATACGTGAAGAGTTACTTCGAACATGCTGTTTTCATCTGCTGTATATGGAGTGCATTAGTACAGTTGCCAATATTATGAGATGCAATGCCAGGGCATGTAAGTGAGATTAAAGAGCTAATAGTTTCCCTGTAAACTCATTCATATAGTTTGACAGAGCAGAATTACTACATATTTGCTTAAATATTCAGGTAAAGAAAAACAATTCACTTGAAGGTAGGGAGGCTTCAAAACAAGGAACTCATATGTCGTGTCAATAGTGCTGCAGAAACAAAAGGCAATATAAAACACCAAAAAATCTGCGAACTTCTAAGCAAATGGTAGGTATTTAGTGCTCCTTGCCAATATCAGGAAGGGAAAAAGGAAGGATAAGGAGATAACAAAATGCAAGACATGGAGAACTTGAATATTAGTAAACTCTGAAAGAGAGCTATATTAGGCACATGCAAGACAAAACGAATTGCCAAATATGATAATAATTTCATATAGATAGCGGATACCCTTTCACACTCTCAGAAAACTGGAAATGAGCTATAACCTGTAGGGATGAAAACTAAACAACTTTTACAGTATGTCATAGACACAGAAGTAAACATATTTCAGTAGACACAGAAGTACTAACGTAAGAATGTGCACTCTTTTATGTACTGGCTATCCATTTGCTTTTTTGTGATTATAATCAGATGACTGGACTGCAATTAACAACAACAAAGAAGGACAAGCAGGAACATAATTTGAGTTTTCTAGACTTCCTCAAATACAAGACGACAAAATACCATTGATTTAAAAAATCCTGGTAGCTAAGCAATGCAAGTTGGTTACGTTGATTAAAAACATAAGGATGTGACAACATGTATACATCTCTTAAAGGCAAGCACAAATGATTGCCACTGCTCTATTCTGCATGTTGTTGATTGATCTAAAACAGTTGAGATTTGTCTTAGTTCAGTAGCTATTAATAGCTTCTGAAAATTAGCTAGTTTAGCTTGACCTGAAAAAATCCAAGAGGGATGGCAAATCAATAGGAACGATATCAACACTCAACAACTCCCCACCAAACAATTCCAGAAAGCATGGCAAATGAACATGTGTTCTTGACCTCCTCTGGATCCGCAAACATTCCTTAAGTACTATTCCTGCCGAATAGAGCAGTGGCAAAAAGGAGGAGAAATCAAGCTCTTTTGAAGCTTCTCGAGAGTCGTCCCCAACGCCTTTCGTTCCGAGCACGGCGGCGTCCTCACGGTCCCTAAATCCAGCAAGCAGGAAAAAATAAATCAAATTTCACCCAAAAAGGCGTTCAATCGAACAAGCAGGACCGAGGAAATAGAAAGCAAATCGGAGCAAGAGAGGCTATTTTCACCTGGGTCTGCTCAGGCCAGAGCCCTCGCGGGATGGAGCCAGCTACTGCGTGGAGGCTCCGAGCTCGCAGCGGCGCAGGATGCACGCCTGCCGGCCTGCTGCGCCGGGGGCCCTCGCACCGCCGCACCTGGCAAACCGCACTGGGACTCGGACCTCCCTCGCTCGGACGCACGCGCCCGGTGCCGGCCCTAGCCGCCAAGACAGGGCACCGCGCGCCGCTGCCCGCTCCGAGGGCCACCTGCGACCCTCGTGTCGTCGCGGTAGGCTGAGGACACTTACCAGGATTGATGGAACTGGCTATGAAGGCACCAGATCTAGCCATAGAGGCACCGGATCTGGCTATGGAGACCCCAGATCCGGTTGTGGAGTCACCGGAACAACTGCCTGTGAGCAGCCTCACTGTACAACCTTGCAGGTAAGGAAGAGAGGGGGGAGGGGGGGCGCCTGAGCTCGCGTCCACCCTTGGAGCCCAGCCCACCGCCGCACCACCATGCCGGGAAGGGAACCTGCCGTGCACCGCGCTTCCTGAGGCCACGGCGGTGGGATGCTGCGTCCCCAAGCTGCGCTCTCGGCTCGCACCGTCGTGTCCGCGCCTAGACCCGCACTCGCCGTCGGCCTCCGCGCCGGGCGTCGGGGGTGCGCTCGCCGGACGCGCTGTGCCCGCACCTACGCCCAGCGGCGGGCCTGCCCTAGCTGGTGCAGTGCAGTGGCGGCGTGGACGCCCTCGCCCTGTGCCTCACGAGAGAGAGAGAGAGAGGGGGGGGGGGACCGAGAGAGGAGAGGAGTGGAAACCGGACGGTGGAGGCAGATATTTTTTACTCATCCAATCAGAGATCGACAATAACCCAGTGTACGGTACAGATGGCAAGGAGAGATTGGCCATCGTTGGATGCCCATCCGGCGTTGTAAAAAAAATTTTTGCTACCGTGGCCACAACCAGGCCGCGGCGTGGCTTGGCGTTAGAGTATCTTTAGATATGCAGTATCATAAGTCTGGAACATGCGGGGATGCTCTCTCAATTCAAGATGCAGCACACACACCATCTGTGTGCGCTATAAATAAATCCATGAGGATCAGAGTCGATCGACGATATATCCATCTATATATATACATCTCTCTTCCACATGATCAGCAAGTTTTTTTTTCTTTTTTGAATGCGTCAACGGGGAGGGAGATCAGCAAGTTGGTTATAAAGCCAGTTTGGCAGCTAATGATCCCATAAGGCACGATGCAGGAGGTGGAGGTGATCCCGTACCTCATGCATATATGCTTCACAAATAGAGCTAACACGTGATATATATAGCCTTACACGTGGCCACAAATCAATCTCCAAAACAAGTAAACAACATCGCTGTTCATAGTAGAAGGAAACAGCGTTGCCTCTTTTTAGCTCTCTCCCGTCACTTTCACGTAAGGTCAAACACTGGCTCATGCCTCATGCAGAGCACCTAAGCTTCACTGTAATGTTTCTACGTTGCTTCGGCCAAACATTAATTAAGCTTGTACAGTCACACAAACTTAAAAAATAATAAGGAGCAAACTGAAGGCAAGCTCTCAAATGCTAATTCCAAATTAATCGTGGTGCAGTTCACATGTTGTAGTCAAAAGGAGATGCGAAACTCAACGGACAAGCTTTGTTGATAGAAACTTGGACTGCAAAACTATTCCATGAAATCAAATCGAATCAGCATGCTGTCTTCGGAGAAATTTGGTCCAGTGGACACTAGACGCGGGGAGACGCCTAAGCAGCATGTGCAGGGCCGCGTGGGAGGAGAAGTACACCAAGAATTGGGTGCTGCAGCGGTGGCCGCGGCGTACTGGATCCAGAGGAGGACGATGAAAATGAGTGCGTACTGGATCCAGAGGAGGACGATGGAAATGAGTTGTGTCTCCCAATGCCGTTTTGTTGTTTGCCACATCAACAAATCAATGAGTTGTCATGCTAATTAAAATAGATAGAAACTATTATTAATACCAAGTTATTAGAACTAAAATTTGGTTGGTTTCTCCTTCCGAAGTACCAAGGTTTTCAATTTGTTACCCAAGTTTCGTTACTGTTACTGCTCCTTGTTTGTGGTAGAAGCTATAGAGCGCGTGCATCTGATAGAGTTGTTAATTAATAAAATAGAAGGTGGGCTCTTCGCTTGTCGCTTGTTCGTAGACACCATCCACTCGGGCGCTATAAATAAATCCATACCGAGTCGACGACGATTATCTCTATCTCTTCCACAAGAGGTTCGCTATTACAAGGGTGAGCCAGTTTTGCAGTTTTGCAAGGGTGAGCCAGTTTTGCAGCAGTTCCCAGAGCGAGAGCCCGGCCAGAGAAGATGATCCCATATGGCACGATGCAAGAGGCGGACGCGGTGCTGGGGCGCACCATGACATGGGCAGAAGCCGCATGGTTCCGCTACTCTGCGGAGATGCCGGACTCGTGGCTCCTGTGTCACAACCTCCTCATCCCGGCCATCGTCATCTTGGTCGTGGCACTACCGCACCTTCTTCTTGTGCTGTGGGCACCTGCAGTTGCCCTGCGGTACAAGCTGCAGCCCCAAGCGCTGCCCCCATCACCTGCCGCCCACCTCCGCGACGTCAGGGACAGTTTGCATAACATCGTGCTGCTGGTCTACGCCCCTCTTATCACGTTAAAGGTATATTTGTATTTACTCTTGCGTTGCATTATGGGGAGTCTATAATAATTTTTATTTTTTTCACATAATTAGATAGCTGGGATAAGGACAGGGATTCCATTGCCCTCTGCGGGTGAGATAGTAGCAAAAGTGGTGGTCTACGCTTTGCTGGACGACTACATCACATACTGGATCCACCGATTTATGCACACAACAACGTGGGGGTATAACAACTTCCATCATGTGCACCACAAGGTCATGGCACCCACCGCCGGCTTTGCCTCAGCTTACGGTGACTGGGCTGACCTGACCATTGGAGCCATGACAACAGTTGCTGGCCCCATCATCCTTCCTGGTCACATCACTACACTTTGGTTGTGGTTAACAATCCGCGCCATTGGAGCAATTGAAACACACATAGGGTATAACTATATATTGCTTTCAAGTATTTAATTGAAGTGTGGTTTTTATATGAATCTGTTCTATCGATCTGTCTGTGATGCGAATGAACTCTTGCCAAAATAACGAAATTATTTTATAAATTTTTATATACCCATGTAGTTATGACTTCCCGTTCAACCCCACAAAGTTCATCCCGTTCTATGGAGGTGCTGAATTCCATGATTACCATCACCGAGCACGAGGGCGCCACGGCAACTATGCTCCTTTGTTCACATACTGTGATTATATATATGGGACGGATAAAGTAAGACTTGCCAATTGCGCACTTATTACGACACATCTGAGGCGCTGTCCTCATGCACTCACTCATTTTGTTCATATCATAACGTTTCTTGTTTCAGGGATACAGGTATCACAAGGCAAGCTTAGCAGAGGTATATACATCTTTACACTTCCAGTATGTTTTCCCAAGTATATATACTAGAAAACAACACTGATTTTAAAATATTGTTACGAAAATCTGCAAGGACTTATATAAAGTGTCATCCGTTCTTTAATTTATCAACACGATGATAGAAATTGCAGTGCACGGAAAACATGCGTACACCTGGACCTGCCTGTTGTTTCAATTTCATGGCTCTCAGTGTCTCCTTTTTTTTGTTTCAATATACTGCGCAGCGGAAGAAGTTGGCTGATGCAGACAATATGGAAAAACGAGGCAGCGAGGAGGGCAAACAGGATTAGTTGAGATTGGCCACCGTAAGTGCCTGTCTACTGAATAATAATCCATTACAATTATCTGTCCTTTGTGTTACATGAATTGGGAAATAAATAATAATAACTTAAAGTTAATAGGATCCGTTTGTTCAGTTGTGAGCTATGTGCAGTGAAAAAAAGTGGTATGCTATTTGGTTTGCTTTGTTCATTGTGAGCTACGAGAATGTTGGTGTAAGCAATGAAAAAACTGTTGCCAGCCAATTGAATAATTTGTAGTGCTGGCATTTCCACAAAAAAAGGATGAGATAATTTCGTCAAACAGCATTCTCGACTGTCCACTATTGTGGGCTGACTCCAAGCCACACAACTCATCACTATCACAATTGTCACGATTGAGCTGGTGCCGCCAACTCGGCAATCAGCTGCCGGATCTCTTCTCCCCCGGATGACGGTGATGGTGGCGGCCGGCGATGACCAAGATGATGGTAGGGATGACAAGGGCAACAAAGGAGGCCAAGGCACAAGCCCTCCTCCTCCTTAAAACAGTCTGCCTGCGAGCCCGAGCAATGAAGCGGGAGCTCAGTACCGGAGACGCCAGTTTTGCGTCGTGTAATCCTCTTTGTCGAGTGCAATGTATCGGGCACTCGGCAAAGAGGGATTATGCCGAGTGTTTCACTGTCGGCACTTGGTAAAATGTAGACACTCGTCAAAGTACCTCTTTGCCGAGTGGTAGCAAAAGTGCTTGGAAGATGGCTGATTTGTCGAGTGTCAAGTGTCGATAGCAGCCACTCGGCAAAGAGTGACGGAGGGCAGGCGCCATTAGAAATTTGGTGAGTGCGTGGTCTTGGCACACGGCAAAGGAGCATTTTGCTGAGTGGATATTATTATTTGTCGTCGTTGTCGTCATCATTGTTGTTGTTAGTGGTGCTGCTGCTGCTATTGTTGTTGTTGTTGCTAGTGTTGGTGGTTGTTGTTTTTTTTTTGAAACTGGGCTTTCCATTACTCATCTGCTAACAGAATCGTTAGCGACAATTACAGCTATGACCTCAGGTACAGAATCAGTGATGATCCACTCCCCTTCAGTACATAGATAACCCACACTAGCTAGCTCATGAGCTGCTTCATTACAAGATCTATTAGCATGAACACACACAAAACTAGCAAAATTAGAACTAGCCTGAAACTTTATCTCCTCAATCAAATGACCAAAGATTGAATCATCATACATTGGTGAATTCAGCGCACTAACGACCTCCTGTGCATCTGTTTCCAGTATGAGATGACCAATGCCAAGATCAGCAGCAACTTGTATTCCTTGAAGACAAGCAATAAGTTCAGATTGGAAAGCACTTAGGAGTTTGTCAACTTTGCCTCTTCCTGTCATGATCAGATCCCCATCACTATCACGAATTATAAAGCCCCAACTTCCTCCTTTCTCATTCAGTCTGAAAGAGCCATCAACATTTAACTTGAGCACATTCTTTGGCGGCTTACACCATTTTTTCTTGCATAGTCCACTATAAGATGACGCACTATTGTTTGACTGAACATTCTAATGAACGTACATTTCAATACTTCGAGCAACGCAGCTTGCTGGCCGTCGTCTCCCTTCCTCTCTAATGCTGTTACGTTCTGACCAAATAAACCAAAGGGTGATCACCATTAATTCTCTCTTTGGTTCTCTTTGTTCCAGAATGTATTCTACAGCTCCATATGCATCGGGTATGACAGTAAGATGAATTCTTTCTGCTTCCAGATTCAGCATGCGCCAAATCTGCTTTGCTAGCTTGCATTTGAAAAATAAATGTGCTCCATCTTCATCCATTCTCCCACAGACTGCGCAACAAGTGTCCATGTGCATTCCACGATTGTTGTTGTTGTTGTTGTTGTTGGTTGCTATCTGTTGCAACTTTACATGGGCTAAGGATGCAAACCACAGTCAAACCAGTAGGATTGTCAGATACTTCTTTATTTTTTGTTTTCAACTAAAGCTCATCTGTGCAGATCATAGCCTGCATACATCTGGCGGTGTGCATATTTCTGACTTGTAATGATACTGAGGTTAGAAGGATTAGATGGTCTCGTGTCTATGCTTGAGTGTGGTTCAAGAGTTGAGGATCACGCTACGCCAAGTACAAGCTAATGATGTCAGTGAAGGAGGTCGATGCTCTATGTCTAACTCGATGATGTCTCTTTTTTACGGTTACGCTAGATTAACAAGTAATAGGAGTGCTCTCAAGTGATATAATAACTTGTAATCTTATAAATCTCATGATGTAGGAAGAAGATATCAACTATTATATGATAATGTGATGGAGTGATCTTTTGAAATTATCACATTACAACTCAATCCGTGGATTTTCCCATCATGTAAAATAATCGAGACCGTTTTAGATAGGCAAGAAGTAATACACACAGGAAAAATAGATCAATCGCCCTAGTACTAACTTCATATGAACAAGAGCGCATGTTTTCTTTTAATCCCTTTAAAACTTGTAACTAGTCTTTCACCCACGTACTAACATCAAATTGGATGATTTTTTCCTTACAATTTTCTAAAATCATGCTCGACCAATTTATCTTGTTCTTATATAGCTATTATTTTGGTCATCTTTTCACGTGACTTTGTTTTATGGAAAAAGTCTACTTACCCCCCTGAAGTATGACCCTGTGACTGACCTAGGCCCCCAACTACAAAACCGGGTTTTCTACACTCTCAAGTTTGCAAAACCGGACAACTAACCCCCTGAGCTGTTTTGAGGGGCGGTTTTGGTGACATGGCAACCAGCGGGCCCGCTTGTTATCTGCTTTCTTCCTTCTTTCTTCTTCCCTCATGTCTCATCACGGTGGCCATGCGTTGTGCCTCATCCCGGTGGCCACGGGGCGGACAAGCCGTGCTTCATCGTCATCCTGCGAGGAGCCGAAGCAGAGCATGGCGGGCGGCCGACAGCGCTGAGGAGAGAGCACCGGCTTCCTCGACTGCGTGCTGCCTGCGGCGTCCGCTGGCTTCCACGAGGCCGACGCGGAGCTCGCGGCCCCGCAGCGCTTGGTCGTACAAGTTGCGCACACGCTGCGCACCGTCTCGTCGTCGACGTACTCCACCAAGGCGTAGCCCCTGCGCCGGTGTGGGTCGGGCGCCCGCGCGTGGCCGAGGGGGGAGCCCGTGCACGGCGGCCGAGCTCCCACCCGCTCGCGACGGTGGAGTCCGCGCGTGACGGCGCGGCTCGCAACACGACGGCGGCGCCCACGTGTGGCCCACGCCCGAGGCGACCGAGCTCGCGTCCGTGGCGGCGGAGCCCGCACGTGGCCGAGGAGCTCTCCTGCGGCGGCCGAGGGGCACGCCGGCGGCCACCGAGCTCGCGTCCACGGCAGCGGAGCTCGCAAAGCTCAGCTCTGGCCACGTCGTCGGCATCATGCTCATGTCCGATGGGCAGCAGAACAGGGGCGAGCTCACCGCCAATGTCAAGATCAACGTGCCGGTGTACACGTTTGGGTTAGGCACGAACTACAACCCCACGGTGCTAAACGCGGTGGCCAGGAATAGCATGGGAGGGACCTTCTCCGTCGTCAACGACGTGGACGCGCTCAACATGGCTTTTATCCCATTGCCTCGCCAGCCTGCTTATCGTGGTGGTGCAGGACCTCACCATCCTGGACGTGACCTACTCGTACAAGATAATGGACGTGCAGCGGCAAAGGATCAGAACGCGCTGGAGCATGTGGCGGTGGCGCAGTCTGACTCGCTGCTGGACGCAATCAAGACGGAGCTGCAGGAGCTGCTTGGGCTCGATCATGAAGTCGCAGGACGTGTACAAGGAGCAAGGCGGGCCGTACGCCATGTCGACGTCAGGCTGGCCGTGTAGCTGGAGTTGAAGATGAGCGCCACAAAGAGCAGATGATGAGCAAGAAGCGGCCAAGAGTGCTCACGGTGTTCTCTCCTGCACATGAGGGAAGAAGAAAAGAAGAAAGGAGGAGCAAGAAAGCAGATGACAAGCGGGCCCGCTGGTTGCCACGTCACAAAAACCGCCCCTCAAAACAGTCTAGGGGGTTAGTTGCCCGGTTTCGCAAACTTGAGGGTGTAGAAAACCCGGTTTTGTAGTTGGGGGCCTAGGTCAGTCACAGGGTCATACTTGAGGGGGGTAAGTAGACTTTTTCCTTTGTTTTATCAATTGAACTTTTAAATTTCTGAAAATGACAACTTCAAACCACATTACAAAACAGTAAATGATTTCGAAACGCATGTAGACATCCATGGGTTTCCCAGAGCAAGTGAGGAATTGAGGTGTTGCTGCACCTTCATAGCAGAAATGGAACCTTGTTTCTTCTCTTCATCAGAAACAGGGGGTTTGCTCGGTTGGGAGGATGGCCTGCTGGGGTTCACATCATCAGAGATAGAGAGCAACTACAGTTTCATCATCATTCTTTTGTGGAGCTCGGCATCAGAGACAGTGTGGTATGGATGCTGTCATCAGTCATCTACTTCTCCATCCCAAATATATGTCCCTTTTATTTGCAACGAACATGCCGTATACGTAGATCCAGGCCAAGGGAATTGTCCCTTTTTTTATTTCAGCTTCTGCTCGTCCATATATGTACAGTTGGCACGCACAAGTCCTGCTGGGAGAGCTTAATTACGGTGGCACAAAGGATTGATGCATGATGGCAGCTAAAATAGTAGAATCTTGTACTTCACTCTTTTTTTTTTTTTTTTTTTTTTGAAAACTTGTACTTCACTCTTGTTGTTGCTTTGATTTGACTAAAATAATTATGCAAGGTCATATCCACAACTGTAATTATTTAAGATAAAAATTACATGTAGCGTTACTACATTTTATATATTTATGCTCAAGTACATAGTAGAATTGAGATTTGCCTGAGTAGTCTTCGGTCATTCTTAGCAAGTAGTCTGCGGTGATACTCTCGAGCCCAAATAGGGAATAAACAACAGTGTTGGGGTAGTTAGAATAGACAGAACAGTTGACGCTTCCAACATGTTCCTAATTGAAATGCAAGAAAAATTTTAGTAGTGGTACTAACTTTGTAATATAATAGCATTAATCTTTTTTCTATACAGAACAAGTTAAAGAAAGGTTAAAAATCTAAAGTGCACGTCTATCAAATTTTCGTTGTCACATGGGGCTTGCAGCCTCCATGGCAAGTCCCATCACCAAACACACAACCCGGCGCCACTGGGGGAACCGAGCGTAGCTCGGGTGGTTGGCGCTCCTGGTGCGGAGGCCACCGGTCGCTGGTTCGAGTGCGCTCGGACGCGCGATTTTCCCACCGGGAACAGTGTTTCCCAAATAATTTACAGCCTCTCTCGCGTGGAGCCACAATGGTAGAGCGACGTGCCCGCTGCCTACGAAATCAGTGGATTTCGGTGATCTCAAGAAGGACGCGATCTTCAGATCTGAGTGTAGTTGTAGGTTTGTTTGTACATGGGGTGGTGTGAGTGGGTGCGTGTGTTGAGTAAGGCGTGCGTGTGTATGAACAGATACTACAGCTGTACCCAGATGAGAGGCGCTCAAAAAAAAAAAACCCGGCGCCACTGCACAGACTGCAGTTAGCCGCTACTTGCGCACCACCGCACTAGCCAACCAAAAAATGAATCCCTGCGTGTCGTTTTTTTGAGCCCCTCGCCGTGCCACCGCAATGCCACCAACCCACATGTGCACCACCATGCTCAGCAACAGCATGAGTGAGTAGAGTCCAGACCTACAGCCCGAGGAACCTACCTTAGAAATCAAGTGTACTAGTGGACCGGCGCGCCCTCGCGCGCCCCAGAGGCACGCCTTCGTGCGAGTTGAATTCATCGGTGGAAGCTAGCAAAATCATCTCGAGTGACGATGACCTGTACGTTTGAATTTGAGAAATTCAAAATTTGAATATTTTAGATGACCTCGGATGGAAGAACACCCAAAATAAAGTGTAAAGACCTCAAAAAGTTATGAAACTTTATAGTTGGCAACTTTTTCATTTGAGTTCGTCTTGTCACGCTAAACTACGCTTGAATTTCTCAATTTTGAAATTTAAATTTCGTAAACTACCTCGGACGGAGAAACTCCCAACACGAAAATTGTAGATCTCGAGAAGTTATGAAACTTCGTAGTTGACAACTTTTTCATTCGAGTCGAATTCGTCAGCGGAAGCTAGCAGAATCAGATACGAGCGGCGAGAAGCTGTAAGAAGCAGATTCTAGGTAGAAGCTGGTACTGTATGGAGCGGCTCCAAACAATCAGGACCGCACGATCGAGGATCGGACGGCCACGGGAATTTGGGCCGACGTGGCCGCGTCTCCTGGAGGGAAGCCCTACGGGCTATGAAGGTTTTAATTACACCCTCCATCCAAAAATCAGTCATTTTACCAAAAATAAATTCTCTAAGAATTAGAGTCGTCGTCTAAGCTAGGGACCACAATTTTCACGTCGTTCCAGGCACATGCGGATCCTCTCACTGGCCCAAATTAATTGAACTGTCTGCATGCAACTCCTCTCACTGCCCAAAATCATGTAAAATAACTCTAATTTTTTAATATAAGGAGTAATTTCCCGAAGCAACCTAAACCCAACCCTTGGCATAGACAAACCTCCACTTGATACCTCAGTTTTTACTGAAACCTAAATGGCATAACTTTGGCAGTCCAAACAGTTAAAAAATTTTTACCACTCACACCATTCTGTCCAATATGAATGCTAACGGTGTCAAAATGTGGTGGAAAAAGTCCAAAATACCTTGCCTCGCTGGCCAATGCCATCTAATAGAGACAGCTGCGATATGCAAAGTTTAACAGGGGTCACTGGAAAGATTCACAAGACACATGATAGACTGAATTGATAAGATAAAAGTAGGAGGGCTAAATTGCAAAGTGACCTTCTTCTAAATTCATCCATGGCCGAATGTGAGACGCCCGTTCTACTCCTCCGCTCGCCGCAAGCTCCGGCGCGCTGTGCTTTGTTGGCATTTCTTAGCGCGATTACCAAAATAGACTTAGAGCCCAATTCTGATAACAGCGCCAGAAACGCTAAATGGCTTTACTCGGCATAATTACTAGAAACTGGTTCTAGCAACTACGCGAGTGTTGCCAGAGATAGATCACATCCTAGTAGATAAATATCCGCAAGCGCACGGATCTATCGTCGCAGCATTTCACCCGGAAGTATTCAGGGTATCGTTATTTATAATTTCCCAAAGGAAGGCATGGGGTAGTTAAGTATTCTAGCATGGGTATGAATACGATATCTAGCATGAGGAGAAACCGATCAATGTGCTGTACAGGGGTAAACATACGGTAGTTTGGATAGTGGACACACACTTAGAGCAACCTCAAAGGAATAAAGGTAAAATAAAGAATAAAGAATAATCTACGCGGAGCAAAGTGGGTCCTATATAGTCAATGCTAGAACAGCTAATTCCACATGTTATACAAGTCAAGACTCGACTATAGACTAGGAATATGGGGAGACCGCGACAACCGGTCCGCTTGAGTCGATGGCGGCATTTACGAACTCCTACTCAACATGCGAACGTGGGGATTACAAAGGACGACAGTGGCTGTCACCACCGCCGCCTACCACCTCAACCGTGGCATGCCGACATATCCGAAGGTTTCCTCGCACCGGACACCACGTCCGCATACTAAGGAGCTACCTACGTCCCCCCAGGACTCCCACCCTACGGATGGACGAGCTAGAACATAGGCAAACCCGAAGGCACATCGAACCGCTATTCCTCTTCTACACTCCAATCTAAACAAGTAAAACATATGAACGACGAAGAACAATGTAGAACACGATAAACAATTCTTACAAGAACTATGGCCTAGTTCTTGA
Organism: Themeda triandra; assembly: GCA_018135685.1. Taxonomy (NCBI): domain Eukaryota; kingdom Viridiplantae; phylum Streptophyta; class Magnoliopsida; order Poales; family Poaceae; genus Themeda; species Themeda triandra. The sequence continues at coordinate 483,145 of JAENPR010000103.1, forward strand.
TCATAGAATATACCGTGTACTAGACTATACTCTAGTTCATATGCACGACTATATAAATGTAATGAGAACTTGACTAAGGAAGAACGCTCCATAGATTTATACCAAGAATGTAGCTTTTCTTCCCGGAGACAAGCTCTCCAAGTAGCTTTGCCTAGCTCCAAAGGACTAATGCTAAGACTAATGAACAAGTGTGAGGTGTAGAGATGGCTCCAAATGGTGTGTGTGAAGGTGGGGGGCCTCTCCTCTTCATTTATAGGGTGCTGGAGGCGGTTTAGGGGCATGGAGGTAAAATAACCAGCGAAACCGTCATGCCCCGGATGGAAGGAGGCAACCGCCCTTGGCCGGGCCCACAGGTCGGTCAGGGGGGCGCGGCCGCGCCCCAGGCGCGCCCGCGCCTGGGTGGCGCCTCCCCCAGACCGCCTTTGGCGTGTGGGCTCGGGCCGTCCTCTGGGCCGCACTTTTGCTGGTGATTTGGCCCATTTCGACCCCGAGGTGGGCTACCTTGTTTCCTTTGCTATTTTACGCCTTCCGGAAAGCGCCTTTTTATTCCGAAAATTCCTGCACTTGGTGTATATTCTGCAAAACAATATTTTCTCCAAGCACAGGTGGAACTAGGTCAATAGTAAAGATATATGTGAAATAAAATATTTATTTCCCCCATAATGACCTATAGTTGGCGGGTATAAATCTAAGTTAAGGACCGCCAACAAGATCCCCCAAGCTTACCCCTTGCTCGTCCCGAGCAAGTCTTTGCTTTGGGTTGTTGATCAGGGGTTGCTACGATGCTGATTATATCTCAAGTGTACAAGCTAAAAGAGAGCGTTCTACTGCTATTTGGATAAATCGGCAATTGTATCTACTCTATGATTCCTGATGGAGTGGGGCTTCTAATTTTCTCAAGTCTTGGGCGATTGCAAAATAGACCAGTTCCAAAAACCGGTGCTTTTCATTCGTCCCAAGATCAACTTTCAGTCCGGAGGTTTTGTAAGTTTTTTTTTTTATAAATAAACCAAGTTCCTCAAATGACCCACTCGATCGCTCAAAAGTGTATAGTAACCTCACCAAAGGCATTTTCAAATTTTTGCCTTCTTCCTACCACTAAAGCTGAGAGTGGAGTTTTGGGTAGGTATGTAAGTGGACATACTTGTATCACATATGTTGTAAGGTCAAGCATTGAACCTTACGGAGATTAAGCTATACACCTTGATTGAGATGTGCAAGTGTGTGGATGGAATGGAAGATGATTCCTAATTTTTGTGGTATTTTTGGGTCTCCATGCATCATGACATGCTCTCTTTTATTGATGAATGAGATGAAGAAATGATGGGCTATCAAAGAACAACTAAAACTATTCTCTCATTTTTTTTAACGGGGATCTAAGACTTTTCCCGTTTGCCTATAAGAGTGATAAATTTTCTAACTATAACAATCTCTCTCTCTCTTTTTTCTTTTCCTCTCTTTCTTTTCTCACTTTTTTTTTCTGACTAAGAACATAGCCCAAAACTTTATTGATGGATAGGATGAGGTGGAGAGAGATGTCATGATGAACAATGCATGGAGAATTTTGCAAACTACAAGAGAGGGGTGCGCGATCCTCAGGGTAAGGGTCGGCATTTTTATTTGGTGGAAAAATGGTGCGCAACTCTCAGTGTAAGAGTCGGCGGATGGTGAAGGGTGCATGTTGTGCGCAACTCTCAGTGTAAGAGTTGGCTTTTATTTGGTGGGTGCAAGTGAATCTCAATCATGGGTGTAGAATCATAATCTCACGTCGGTAACAATCCGACCGAACTCAATGTATGAACAAGCAGCGTATGAAGGTTCTTATTCTATAGATAGATCATATGGCTCTGGTGGGTATTTCGCGATCATTGAGGAACTATTGTTTTTGAAAATTTTTGAAACAAAGACTCCGGACATCAGGTTTTCTCAAAGGGACGTTTCATTGCTGTGGTCTAAGTCACTATATCATATCGCGCAATAGACTAGATGAGAGTAATTGTATGCGACCCACTAAATCAAGTTTCTAGAGCATGATAATGTAAAGCCGATAAACCCAAATATTAGAGAAAACTCTATTTTAGACAAGTACAAACGCGACATAAAAACAGAGCAACCAATCATTTCAACATGGGTGGAACTAAACATTTCATAGCACATATATGGAATGGAATTATATAAATAAATTTTTTTTTTTGAATTTTTCCATGCAAGAAACTTGAATTTAAATATGCTAAAATAAAAATAAAATTACAGGAATTAAATATACAATGCAGTACCTCAATTGGGGGTCCTCCCCCAAGCTTATCCGAAGCTCATGGCCCGTGGTTGTATCCCGGGACCTCCAATAGGCCCTCTGCTCTTCCTGCCGGATGCGGAGGCTCTCGGCAAGAGCGTCGAACCGCTGCCCGTGCTGCTGCTGCCACTGGGTCGTCGATTGCATGAAGCCGCCCAGGGTGTTCCTGATGTCGTTCGTCTGGATCTGCAGCTGTCCAATGCGGGCGTTGACTGAGGCCAACGTCGGCTCCTGCTCTGGTGGTGGCGAGTCGACAGTGTACCGCCTCTGTCGCTCCCACTCGTCGGTCCCTCGCATCGGACCATGCCCTCTCGCCGTCCGTCCGTGCCGGCCGGGGGTACCGCCCACCCCGAGTAGCCTGCGTAGCCCCGGTAGTCCTCCCATCCACCATAACCATACCGCGGGGAGACCGACAGGAGCATCTGGCCGAGCAGGGGAGTCGCCGTGCATAAGCCTCGCTCCTCCTCTAGTGGCTCTCGGGATCTCGTTCTTCCCCGCGTGCTTCTTCGTAGTCTTCAAATCAAAGGTGAGCACATCACAGTTATATAAATAGAGATTCGGGTTAGGTAACCGAATCTTATTTACGTAACCGGCAAAGAAGAAACAGATACAATCTTTCCCATCGGTCTTCAAAGTGTGTCCTTGGGTTAGGGCACGTAAATCACAAATCGGCCATCTTCAAAGGGGAATGTACTCAACATCGTTACCATCTAGTGCCCCTACAGCATTGGCAATGCGAGTAACAAGAGAGGTGCAATCGATAGCATAAGACTTCTTAACCATATCTAGCCAGTGGAGGCACATCCCCTTTACAGGAGCGACCTTGAACTTGTGAACTATGGCATAGAGAAACTTAAGTTCTACAGAGTGCACCCATCTAGTTCTGCCAGCAGGAAACAAAGTCATGGAAATCCAGCGATGCATGAGTCTAAGGGTAGGGTGTTGGATCTGCGTGTTCAGGGGTTTGAAAGGTCCAACTTCTACCCTACCCGAAATCTTTTCCCAAAAAGAATTGCGATCAAAACCAGGGATAGATGCATCTAACTTAAGTGCACACTTATAGTGAAAGCCTAGATGATGAGCGAGTTCCCCCCAAGAAAGAGAATAATCCGTGCCAAACAAACGGAAGAAAATACGGTCATCATCATAATCAAGTGTGCAAAGAAACTGGATGGTCAAGAGACGCAAACCTTGCTCATCGATGGGCTCGAAGTTTTCCCAACCAACCGCCTTCCAAATGGTGTCGAAGTCTGTGTCCATACCTATTTTCTCGATGAGGTTGGCGTCGTAGATCATCGTGTGGTTGAAGAGCCGATCCTTGAGGCGATGGTACCTCGCAGCTCCCGCTCTCCCTCCAGTCGAGGTACGGGCGTCGGCCGCGTAGATCCCCTCGGGCTCGGGGTTGCGGGCGCCGCCTCCTCGGCCGCTCGGCTCGTAGGGGGCACCTTGGTAAGAGCTCGAGGCCTCACCGTACCCCCACGAACTGTAGTCGCTCATGGCGGACTACGCCGGTGGCTAGCTCTCGGGTGCGAAAGAACTGGTGGAGGTTGATTTTCCACACCCGAGACTAGCTCCAACTCTTGCTCTCTTGCTCAAAGATTGCTTGTGGAAGCTTGTTGTGTGGGAAGTGGGAGTGAAAGAGAGTGAGAGAGTGAGAATGGGAGGTTGTTTGAGCACCCCGGCCACCCTCCTTTTATAGCCGGAATAACCAGAAGAAGGGGGAGGGGCAACGGCTAAGAGCCGTTGGCCGCCGGCCCGGCCCCACCTCGGCGGACTGCGCGGCCGCGCCCGGGCGCGCGCCCTGTGTGGGCCCCGCCGACGCCCCCGCCTTGGCCGTTGGGCGCCCGTTGGTGATCCCGCCCGGCCGTTTGAAAATATTTTTTTTTTTTAAAATAAAATCTTCCCTCTTTTTTTTCGTGAGAAGAAGTTTTATTTTATTCTCTTTTTTTTCATCTACTCTCTCTCTTTTTTTCTCTTTTTTTTTTTCGAGTAGCAAGAAAGTACTTACCGACCCGCTTTTGTCGGTGCTCTTATTTCTCCCCCCAAGCTTGCTTGGCTTAACAGGTGACCAAACCCCGTCGCGACCATGTTTATCGACTCGGCGGGACCTCGGGTTGCCCCGGGATCCCGCTCGTGTCCGTTTGTCGATCATTTGCGGCAACCGGGCGAGCCGGGTCTCTATCATCTTGTTGAAGCTCACCTGGTTCTTGACCGCCGATGATAGGCCCTCTATCTTGTTATTCATATTCTCCAAGATCTTGTCATTTTGGATCATCTTTTTGGTGAGATTTTCGTTGATCTTGGCTTGGCCGTAAACCAGTCCTTCAATGAAGGTTGATTCGAATTAAACCCGGAGGCGTAATTCGAATTACCTTGGAATGGAGGACGGGACTGGTTATTCCAGCCATTCCCTCCTCCTTGCTGCTGGCGAAACCCATTGTTGAGGTAGGCGGCCTCTTCACGGGTCTCGGGGCAGTCATTCCCCGAGTGTCCAGCTTCACCACAGACCTCGCACGTCATGCGAGCGTCCATGGCGTTGACGGTGCCGGATGCATCAGTGATGGCACCACCGTCAATCTTCTTCAGGAGTAGGTCTATTTTTGCGGCAAGCATATCCGCCTCCTTCACGGTATGCATGCCTTTTTGTCCCTTGGTGGGAGCGCGGTCCTCCCCCCAAGCTTGGTTTTCTACCATTTTGTTGATCAGTGCCGTAGCACTGTCAACAGTCAATGATAGAAAGGCGCCGCCAGCTGCGGCGTCCAGGTGCCCCTTCGACATGGGTGTTAACCCATTGTAGAAGTTCTGGAGCACCAGCCAACTTTCCATCCCATGGTGAGGGCATTCCTGGATGTACTCCTGGAGCCTCTCCCATGCCTCAGGGATGGGTTCCAGCGAATTCTGCTGGAAGTTGGCGATTCTTCCCCGCAGGGCATTGGTTTTGCCCATGGGGAAGAATTTAGCGAGGAACGCGGTGGAGCACTTGCTCCATGTGTCAACAGCGGCCTTGTCCTTGTAGAACCAGGTCTTCGCCTTTCCCACTAGGGAGAAAGGGAAGAGCCTGAGCCTGATTGCATCAGGTGCGACATCCTTGATGACGATGGTGTCGCATTTCTCCAGGAAACGCTGAAGGTGGGCGTTGGCGTCCTCACTAGGCAGTCCACAGAATGAACTTGCCTGCACCATGGTAATGAGCCCAGTCCTGAGCTCGAAGTTCTTGTCTCCCAAGTTGACAGCGGGCCCAGTGGGCACGTTGGCAACATTGGGGACGGAGAACTCGCGTAGGGACTTAGCCATGGAGTGCGGCGTAGTAGGTGCGGTGGTGACTGGTTTATCTATCGGTGGAGTAGCAGAAGAGGAAAGGGCACGAGTCCTCTTCCTCCTTAGGAGTGCCTCCGGATTTGAGTTGAAATTTTCCGGCAGGGAGAAACCGGTCATGCACTATCCTGTTTTCATCCACAACAGGAGAAAACATAAAAGTTAGCCTGTATAGACATTGTCGTTTCTCATTTTATATATCATATGCATATCCATGCTGCTAGATCCTTAACTTCCATGCCTTCCCCGGCAACGGCGCCAGAAATGCTTGTTGGCATTTCTTAGCGCGATTACCAAAATAGACTTAGAGCCCAATTCTGATAACAGCGCCAGAAACGCTAAATGGCTTTACTCGGCATAATTACTAGAAACTGGTTCTAGCAACTACGCGAGTGTTGCCAGAGATAGATCACATCCTAGTAGATAAATATCCGCAAGCGCACGGATCTATCGTCACAGCATTTCACCCGGAAGTATTCAGGGTATCATTATTTATAATTTCCCAAAGGAAGGCATGGGGTAGTTAGGTATTCTAGAATGGGTATGAATACGATATCTAGCATGAGGAGAAACCGATCAATGTGCTATACAGGGGTAAGCATACGGTAGTTTGGATAGTGGACACACACTTAGAGCAACCTCAAAGAAATAAAGGTCAAATAAAGAATAAAGAATAATCTACGCGGAGCAGGCAGGTCCTATATAGTCAATGCTAGAACAGCTAATTCCACATGTTATACAAGTCAAGACTCGACTATAGACTAGGAATATGGGGAGACCGCGACAACTGGTCTGCCAGTCGATGGCGGCATTTACGAACTCCTACTCAACATGCGAACGTGGGGGATTACAAAGGACGGACAGGGCTGTCACCACCTGCCGCCTACCACCTCAACCGTGGCATGCCGACATATCCGAAGGTTCCCTCGCACCCGTACACCACGTCCGCATACTAAGGAGCTACCTACGTCCCCCCAGGACTCCCACCCTACGGATGGACGAGCTAGAACATAGGCAAACCCGAAGGCACATCGAACCGCTATTCCTCTTCTACACTCCAATCTAAACAAGTAAAACATATGAACGACGAAGAACAATGTAGAACACGATAAACAATTCTTACAAGAACTATGGCCTAGTTCTTGATCATAGAATATATCGTGTACTAGACTATACTCTAGTTCATATGCACGACTATATAAATGTAATGAGAACTTGACTAAGGAAGAACGCTCCATAGATTTATACCAAGAGTGTAGCTTTTCTTCCTGGAGACAAGCTCTCCAAGTAGCTTTGCCTAGCTCCAAAGGACTAATGCTAAGACTAATGAACAAGTGTGAGGTGTAGAGATGGCTCCAAATGGTGTGTGTGAAGGTGGGGGGCCTCTCTTCTTCATTTATAGGGTGCTGGAGGCGGTTTAGGGGCATGGAGGTAAAATAACCAGCGAAACCGTCATGCCCCGGATGGAAGGAGGCAACCGCCCTTGGCCGGGCCCACAGGTCGGTCAGGGGGGCGCGGCCGCGCCCCAGGCGCGCCCGCGCCTGGGTGGAGCCTACCCCTGACCGCCTTTGGCGTGTGGGCTCGGGCCGTCCTCTGGGCCGCACTTTTGCTGGTGATTTGGCCCACTTCGACCCCGAGGTGGGCTACCTTGTTTCCTTTGCCATTTTACGCCTTCCGGAAAGCGCCTTTTTATTCCGAAAATTCCTGCACTTGGTGTATATTACGCAAAACAATATTTTCTCCAAGCACAGGTGGAACTAGGTCAATAGTAAAGATATATGTGAAATAAAATATTTATTTCCCCCATAATGACCTATAGTTGGCGGGTATAAATCTGAGTTAAGGACCGCCAACAAGCTTCGCCTCCACGCAACAAGGCCGTGCATACGTGGCCCTAGCCAGCGGGGGCGCGACACGACACCCATGGAGTCGCGCACCCTCCTGCACGCGTGGCCCGCTGTCCTTACTACCTGCCCCGCCCTGCACCTCTCTCTCCCGCTCCCTCTCCCGTGGGCAGTCTCCCTCTCCCCTGCCGCCAAGCCGACGTCGCTCCAGTACCCACTCCTTGCATCGAGGGGGCCCTTCCTCCTCGTGGCACGATGCGGTTCCGGGGAACGGGCTCCTGAATCATAGAGTTGCCAGCACCGGTAGCGGTGACGTGTACTTCCAACGGGGCGGCGACGGCCAACCGGAGCAGGCTCCCCCGTGTAGCGGAGGCGGACTGCATCTCGGCCGTGCGCTCGCCCATGCGGCGCGGCGAGCCGGATGTCGCTCGCGAACTCGACGACCGGAACTTCCCACGTGCTCGTTGGCCACAGGGCACCCACGCGGTGGCGGCACATGAGCTCACCTGCCCGCGGCTCATGACGTGGCTGGGAAAGGTTAGGGGCGCGTGGTGGCCGACAAGTGCGGCGGTCAGCGCGTGAGATGGCTCTAGGAGGACTGTGGCGAGCATAGTGAGTACCACACGCTCGCCCACCTGCGGCTTCCAACGGGGTGGCGGCGGTGCAACCCGTCAGAGATCGTCTTCGTCCTCAGCTTCCTTCGATGCAGCCGAGAGATGCCGCAGTTGCAGCAGAGCTGGGTGAGTCGCTGCCGCCCTGGACCACGGCCACAACCTTCTCGCCGGCGCCAGCCGGTGCAGGCACCCGGCGGGGCCGAGGCCGCCCCTGCCCCGCCTCCACTCGTGACGGTGGCGACGGACTGACTAGGAGCAGGAGCAGAGCTCTCGCCACCTCGAGGTTCTGTGACCCCATCGGTGCTCATGAATCGGAATGCAGGAGCAGTTGCGTGTTGCTGGAGGTGGACAAAATGGAGAAAAGAAGAAGAATGGTATTTTTGACTTCTTCACTGACCGTGCCCACATGGCCGGGCTCTCAAACAGTGAAAATGTAACCGGAGGTGGACAGAATGACGTAGGTGGTAAAAAAGTCTATCGCAATGGTACATATAATTGGCCTAACTTTTTAATGGCTTTAATGGAATTGACAACTTTTTTAATGGCATGAGTGGAAAATACTCTCTTGTATTTGGTTAAGGGGTTGAGTTAAACCTAGTTTTTTTTGGAAGGATGGAATGGATCATGGATGACACTTTCACACAACTATTAGTGTGTTGGCCTCTTCCCACGTTATATCTTCTTCCTCGGGCCTTTATAAACCGAGCATGTACCGTTTAGTTGAGCATGCCCTAGTCCGCCATGCCGCTTGCCATCGTCTGCCATACCTCGCCCCCCGTCGAGCCACGGTTTGGCGCCATCCGGCAAGGCTCGTCCTGCGCCACCATGGCGAAGGGTCGGAGCTCGCCCTGCGCCACCATGGCGATTGGCGAAGGGTCCGAGCTCGCCCTAGCTGGACTTAGAGATCACCATGCGCCACCATGGCCGTAGGGCCGAGCTCGCTCACCCCCACTGCCAACCTCCCCTAGCATCGGCGCCAACCAGTCTCCCACTTTGGCCGTCCAACTCCTCCCGTGTTGCTACTCGCCTAGATCCAAAGGCCGAAGAAGCAGATCCGCCGGAGCCAGGAACAGGGCCAATGCGGGCATCGTCGTGAGCACCGAGGACATGGCAGGTCGCGATGAAAAGAGGGATAAGGAGACGAAGGTTGACACCGTTCATCTTGGTCGAGCTTGTCCCCTCAAATAGAGGGACCCTTCGAACCGCATTTGAGGGTATATTTCCTCCTCGGTTGGACCTAAACCCACACAACTCCTCAACCAAACAATAGGCCATCTGCGTTCAACCCGGAATATAACATGGTTAGTGTACACTATGTCTAGATATGTAGTATATATAAAAGTCTAAACATCTTTAAATTGAAGCAGAGTGAGTATTGATGCTTTGTGATGGCTTAGAGTATCTCCGAGAGTTCCTAATATTGGTTTTTTTTTTCCAAATCCATGAAGGTTTTTGACTCATTAAAAATTATTAGAAGGAACAAATAAGAGACTATGCACAATAATTTTCAATAATTCACTCGTACAACATATAGTACAAATTTATATCGGGAATCCTATATTATTTCTAGATTATGCTAACTACTTTTATATATTTTCTCTCACGTACTCCCTCTGTCCCGATATGAATGACGTTTTAGCATCTGCTCACATGTATCATTTATTCCCTACACCTGGATGGATGAGTGACCTGGTGCTTGACCGGCTCTTCGTACCTGGACACCTAAAAATAGTGCTAGAACGACATTAATTACGGGACAAAGTGAGTATATTTGCATCCGAAACTCTTGTACTCTTTATATTTTTCCACGCTATTTCACCTTTAGATTAGTATATGGATATGCGTGTGGTAGAGCTCACGATCCATCTAATTTTTTAGCATAGAAAAATTTAGGATATGGGATCGAGAACCGTTGGAGATGTGTTTTTTTTTTCTCTTTTCATTCTTGCCAAAAATCCAGGATTTAAAGGCTTGTCGGAAACCTTTGGAGATGCTCCTGGCAGCGTGATCTCAGCTTCAGCCTTTTGCACATCATCAAACAGCTTTTGATTTTTCTCCTAGCTAAGGCCTTCTTTGAAACACAGGTTGCAAAAAAACACCTAGAAATAAAATTCGCAGAACAAATGATCGTGCATTTTTTATACAAATATAATACGAAGAAAATTTTAAACCTTCACAACTGCACGTGTGGAAAAGACTTGTATCATTGCGGAGCCGTGTTTCTCGTATCTGCCAAATTCTGAAATTCCCGCTTCTTCCACCTCCCGCTTCTTCTTCTCCAGTTTGCCCCCGCCGTCACCCGGCCTCTGCCTGAGCCCTAGCCTGAGGAATGCCGCCGGCGCCGGGCTCCGCGACCTGAAGCTCCTGCTTCTTCCAAGTCCCACCCCTATTCCTCGGTCTCGTCACCGCCGGACCCTGAAACTCCTCGATTTGCTTGCTCGGGCTGCCAAGGCTCGTGGTTACCATCCCTGCGGCAGCGGGTGAGTCCGGCAGAAGTCAGGTGAGGATTGTCGCCCCGCAGGCCTTCCTTTCTATTCTTCCCTTCACTTGATCTACTACTCTCGGGCCCCAAGATTTGCGACTGCTAACCGCTGCTTGTCCCACAGGGTCGACGCCCGCCGCCTGTTCGACGAAATGACACCACGGAAAAAGGGCAAGGGAGTGGTGCCTCCAGCTTCTAGCGGTGGTGAAGGAATAGACGCCCTACCAGAGGGCGTCATCCAGCACATCCTCGGCTTCCTGGATGCGCCCGAGGCCGTGCGGACATGTGTGCTGGCACGGCGCTGGCGTCACCTCTGGCGGTCGGCTTCGAGCCTGCGCGTCCGGGCGCTGCGGTTGTCGGACATTGATGACTTCATGGAACATCTCCTGCTCCTCCGTGCAGGCTCGCCGCTTGACACATTTGAGTTCAAGTTTTATCTGTTTCAAATCAGTGACGAGCCGCGCGTGAACCTCTGGGTCCGGCATGCTTTGTTGTGTAATCCTCGGGTGCTCAACTTTGGCTTGGCCCTTGTCCATATCCCTGATATCGATAATATTTGCTTTGGGCTTGATGATTTGCCTCTGGTCTCCCAGCACTTGCGGATCATAGAGCTTTCTAGAGTACTGTTGAGGAACAGAACCTGTGATTTCTTGAGCTGTCCGTCACTGGAACGTCTGCGCATTGCCAACTGCCACTTGCCAGATGTCAGGAAGATTTCGTCCAAGTCTTTGGAACATATGAGCTTCACTAGTTGTTGTTTTAACTATGACCAAAGCTTCCGGACTCTTATTTATGCTCCGAGTCTTGTTTCACTGAAGCTAGATGGCCAGGGGTTCCCAAATGACTATTTGTACAGGACTCCTGTTCTTGCCAACATGCCATCATTAAAGAAGGCATTTGTTAGGCTGGCTAACAAGACCGCAGACTGTTGTACTCATGCTGACTCTGGGAACTGTGGTCATGATAATTGTAACTCTTGCTACGGTATTGAACCTGAAAATGACAGCAGCTGTGTGCTTCTGGAAGGCTTGTCAGAAGCTGAGAATTTGTCACTGATAGCAGAATCCAATACGGTATGCATACTATTTGTCTCATTGTTTTTCTTGCTGTATGTATATTCCCTTGGCACATCCATAAAAGCACCTGTATGGACCTTTTGCATGCTGTCAACAATAACTAGTTTCTATCTTACTAGTTATATTCACAACAAGTATTAGTTGACCATTTTTTTCTCTACATTTTTATGCAGTTTATTTTCAAAAGGGATTTGAAGCAGTGCCCTACATTTATCAAGTTAAGGACATTGTTCCTCAATGATCACTGGTGTGTGGCACCTGACTTCCATGAACTAAATTGCATTTTGAAGCACTCACCAGTTCTAGAAAAGCTCACTCTTCACCTTTTTCCTAAGATATGTGCATTTTCTGAATGGAAACCTGCTGCCCTGTAAATTACATTATTATTGATCTTAGGAAATGCTTATGTAAACTGCAGGGATCTAAACCTAAGTTGAAGATTGTAGGAAGCTGGAATCAACTAGAGTTTGCAGCTGCGATATCAGGCCACTTAAAGATAGTTGAAGTCAAGTGTGAGGTCATTGATGATAAAGTTATCAAAGTCCTAAAGTTCATGAGCTCTTTTAACATAAGTAAGTTAAACTGGCAACATTGCTAATCCTTGAAGAAAATTCTAAGATTATTAGAGAAGTGATTATTGTGGATGCCTAGTTACATATTTGTAAAAACTTGAGGTCATAGCTTTTCTCTACTTGTAAGTAAAAAATAGTGAATAATTCATTAGGAAAACAATGAGTCTTAGTTTTTCTATAGTTGTAAGTAAAAGATAGTGAATAATTCAATAGGAAAACAATGAGTCATTTATGACAGTTTTTTGTGTAGTTAGAGAGACGGTGAGTTCACTAGATGCAGGGGGCGGACCTACCCTGTAGGCGAGCTGGGGCAGCCGTCCCAACTACCAGCCACCGAGCCTCACAGCATTCCCTCGTTTTCCCCTCATCTCCTTGAATGCTGCTGCTCTGTACATTGGCACATCGATTGAGAACCAGGAGTTAGCAGTGGAAGGGGTCAAGGAGAAGATTAGTGGTGTGGACATGTGTTCGAGTAATGGGCTTTACTGGACAATGGGAAGTAGGCAAATATGGGCCAAAAACCACACTGCACCCAGGAAAGAAACAGGAAGAAATGGAGACACATCTCACTCAACTCTCCTTGCCTAAATTTTGCCCCCTAAAAAAGTCCCTGGGTCCACCACTGAGTAAATGTGAGCAATTAGATGGCCATTTATGTATGTAGTTACATATAAGAACTGTAGTGTCCTTGCTCCATTTGTTCTTCGATCCCTTTGTTCCTTGGAGGAAGAATAAAAGATTTGCGAGGAATTTCATTTATCTGTTTGTAACTCATATTCATGTGTGACATGAGCTCTATTCTTATTATAATTATCTGTGATTTTTTTGGTTACCAATTGAAACACTGTAGTACTGCATGTTTAGTCAAATGTTTATTTCTTCATCTCTATGTGTTAAGCTCCTATTATTCAATGTAAATCGCCAATACTGTCATGCAGTTTGTTGGCTTCTATGTCTACATATTCTGCTAGAATTACATTTGATTCTGAAAATGAGTTGGATGGACTGTTTTTCTTGATAGTTGATACTTGTGTTTGTCCAACCTTTGTATAACTGCATTCTCCTGTTGTTTGGTGAAACAAATAGCTAATGCACTGAAGCGAATTCTTTTTTTTATTAATTTGAATGAAACTGAAATGAAGCCTATGGATCTATAGTATCCTCAAACATGCGCCTGGCTGAAATGTTTCATATTTCTCAATGGGCCCATTGGATCTTATTCTTATTTTTATATTGAACAGAATTCAGTTTAGATGAAGTGGAGATTTTGGAGGAGTAGAAATTGGAGTCACAAGGATACTGTCTTCTAATGTGCTTCGCAAGGGATGAACTTATAATTTGTAGTCACTTGCTTAGATAATGTACCTGGAAGTCGGGCACCATCTAATGTGATCAGTCTTGCTTTTGTTCATGTATGCTCTTCTGCAGCTTCCTCGTTTTATTATAATTCTTTCTCGAACACGCAAGAGAGCTTGTATTAATATAAGATGCCTTATTATAAGCTGATTAAGGAAGATTGTTCAATTCATATTAGGCCTTCAAGCTTCGTCATCTATGTCTAGTTTTATTTGATTTGATATATTTGGAATTGCAAATATCTCTTGCTATTAGTAACAACCCTGTTGATTCAAATATTGTTCTTTCAAGGAAGTACTGTGGATGTTTGAAATATCTTCAGTCTTCTTGTTGAATTGGTGAGTTCTTGCTTGCTATCTACATTAAAAATTTGTGTAGACTTGTGCCCTTGTGTAAGAGATTCCGACTAAAGTGAAACAGACAATGGCTGAATGAAGAAACCTCACATGCTATGCTTCTAAAGTGCAGAAATCTTGCAAACTTAAAAGGCTGGTTGTTTCAGGCAAGATTATTTAGTGAGATTTTATCATAGGACTGAGTTATTATTCCTTTTAAGTTCGCAGGATCAATTAGACAAGTGTGGAGTGACATTGGCTTTTCTTCGTTGGCGCTAATGCTACACATTCCTAACAAATCCTGAATGACTTATGAAAAGGTTTAAGAATAATTATGAAAAATGTATTGAAACAATTTGAATGGTGATCACAAAAGCACTAACAGCGTGGTGGTACTTCACTGATTTTATACACAATCACAGATACTTCACAGATTTTATACACAACCATATATACCTAACTGACTAAAGACAGTATTTCTGTATCCTTGGCAGATGAAAAAAAGGATCAAGTGCGAAGTTATTAGGTATGGCCAGCCCAAGACCTGAATAAACTTTGTAGTGTGCTCGATGCACGAACAACCCATAACTTGAGGTAGTTCCTAGAGGCCTGCTTCCATATATCTACGCTGTCGAATGGAATGACCCTTTTCTTCGGAGCCTGCAGCCCTGTGGTTTTATTTTTACTTATACGCCGTCTTTGCATTTGTGCGCTTGTCTTCTCCAAGTAAAGGTGCGCCGTGCCATGTCTAGACTTCAAACACATTTGATATTCCTTTGATTCAGGTAATTTATCGCCTTTGGTAGCAACTTCTCGTCTATGTCTTGCAGGCAAGCATTGGTGTGTACCATTCCCTGCTCCTTTTCCTCAATTACCTCCAGAGCATAGCTCTCATCAGCTGCAGTCTCCATGTCCTCTGGAGAGTCATGAGGTATGATCAAAACTCTTATCTTCACCGGTGGAGAATTTGTTTTCAGAACGCCATTTCCTCCATGTCCAGCTGCAGAACCCAGACTAGTTTTGTCCTGATTACAAGATAAAGAGACATGGCACATTGGCACTGCAGGTGCACTACAATAACCTCCTCCGGAAATGTACTACCAATAACAGAGGAGGTGGTCAAGTTCTTATGCCTGTGCTCATTGCAGCAAACCGGGTTCGGACGATACCACTGAGTCAAACTGCTGTGGACGTTGTTCCAGTACTCATTTTTTGTATGGAGACCATACGGCAGCCAGGAGAAATCTTGCGTAGGCAGCTGCATGAGCTCTTTCTTGACACATTCTGCTGTAGACTTCAAGCGCGGCGTGACTGACTGCATGCTCCTGATGATGACGCCAAGTATGTCAGGTTCAGAGAGCCGCAGCATGAAGCCAAGGTAGAAACCCCTTGTAGGCCTTCTGAGATCCTGATAAACAAATGCTATCCTTGCCTCCACTCCACGGTGTGTGAAGCTAAAGGGTCGTACGGCGAAGTAGCATACCTTGCTCCCATGAACTGAGTGATACTTCATAGACTTCCCCGAAAGAAGGTGGCCGATAAGAGGGTTGAAGAACATGTACTTCCAGGGGGTCCCGCTGACCTCGACTGACTTCAGGAATTCAGTTGAACTATCTGCAAACCTCTCAAATCTCCGGACATCAGTAGAGAGAGTACTGAAAACATTATCACTACTAGTACCGCTGGTAGCGAAAGATGTGATAAATGACTTGGTAGCATGAGCAATTCGTTTGGGAAACGAGGACTGGCTCAGATACTGCCGAATCTCTTCCTCTTCCAGGGCGCGCTGCTTGCACCTCCACAGAGTGTCATCACACTCCTCTGCTACGCGCTTCAGCTTGTTCCGCCACCTTAGCAGAGGAACGTCAGTGACCTGCCATTTGTCAGCCAAGTGCAGCGCGGACTCCATCTTGATGTGTGCCATCTCCAGCCTTTCGATGTTTTCTGCTTCACTGGACTTGTCCACATCCTTATCGAGGAGGCTTGAGACAATTTTATTGACTGTTTCCCCAACAATGGCTGAGCACATAATCCCTGCCATGATGGCTAATCAACAGCTGATCTGCAAAAAGAATTTGAACACAATGAATACATGATGAACATGGAACCAGATAGAGAATACATGTGTAACTACAGAAATTAGTGAGGTATTCTCATGCTTGGTTCTCTCAGCAGGAGCCACAGGAACTCGAAAAGCTTAACTTGTAGTGTGATCCTAGGTGAAGAGTTTGCAACTTTTTTTTTTTTTTGAGATAAAGAGTTTGCAACTTGAAGAAGATGCTCAATAAGAACCTAAATTATTGGACTCAATCTGTTCCATTAGGGCATTTGATGGACTGGATTTGTGATTCCATCCATTGGAGTTCACAAGTACAACCTCACATGCACACAGCAATTAAGAGACCATTGTTAAATTCAGGTCATCAGTAGCACTAAATTCTTTCATATTATTTGTCAACTGCCACAGCCATGTTCAGAAGAACTGTAAGCAGCTGGATCTTGGCTTCTTATCATACTTGCTTGCCACCATTTGACTATTAGGCGGCTGCTGATGCGAACATCATCTGTGGGCTTCATTAAAAAGAAAACAAAATCGTTCGGTGGTCAACTGATCCATCTATCGGCAAATCAGGGAGATGGAGATAGGGAGTCGCCACCTCTCAGCCACCAGTAAAGACTCGAGAGTCAAGACTATATGCTCACCGGTCACAAGCAGGGAGCCAGGAGGATAGTGGTGACCGGTGTCCAGCTCCAGAGGGGCGGCCGGTGCGCCGAACAGGCACAGCGGCCAGTACCGACGCGCCGCCCAGATCTGCCGGCCTACCCTGCCTAGCCCCCTGCAGCTCAAGACTGCGAGCTGTCGGGCATCAGGCAGCCACCACGACCGGAGTCCGACGAGGAGGCGACTTGCGAGCAGAGGCGAGAGACGGTCTAGGGGCCTCGCTGGCGGAGAGGACGACTCCCGACGACGACTGTCCGGTGGGAGTCAGCGCGGTGTGAGGCAGGCCTTTGTTGGGCTTTGGTCGTTTAGGTTAGAATTGGACTCCTTGGGCCAAGTTTCAGGGTAGTCTTGGGTCTATATGGGACTACCCGCTGGCCTCGCCGTTGATAACATAACAATATTATACGTAATGCTAAAAAAACAATATTATACGAGTTACGAGGAGACAAGAGGTAAAGCATTATTTTTTTTTTACTAGGTAGCGTACCCGTGCGTTGCTATGGGATAACTAAATTTTTATTCTAAAAACATAATCATCGCACTTTAAGAGAACAATAATATAAAATTAAATATGATTGTTAAAATGACATATAATAGAAAAACAAAGTTTGTGAAATTAACACGCTCATGGAGAGCATGGCATTGCATGCTCACAAACTCTACTGTTTTTATAACGGCAGAAACAAATCTTGGATATCCATTCTATCATGCACCAATAAATCCATAAATAAATTCCACCGCATCCCCACACCATCATATATATGGCGCCTCCACCTCTGGTTCTTCTCATGCACCTCTGTATACGGTTTCTAGGGAGAGATTGAGAAGCTCAACTACTTGAGATGATGATGGTATGATCCCTTCTTTTCCTTCATTGTAAATTTACAGTAGTGACTTGACAAAGTATTTATACTGATGAAGTCTAAAAAGGGAGGCACACTGAGGCAAGTCAAAATGCATACAAAGCACAATTTTTGTATTAAAATCCACTTCAACTTTCCTAGGCATGTCAATTGTATCCACACTCAATACTAAACATTATTATTGATAGGTAATACTAAACAATTAGGGTACAGAGTTAGTTTCAATTTGGTCTTAGCTCTGAAAAACAAAGATCACCAACCAGATTCAAGTGATGGTCGCGTGTCAAAGCCTTGAGCTTGGTGAGAAAAATTTAAGATACCTTTGTATCTATCTTCTTCATGGTGGCTTTCTGGACACACGAAAGAGAGGGTAAATTATTTCACATGACAAGCATACCTGAGATGGACTGCCTCCTTTTATTGCATAGACATGAGTTGTCTATTGAATTGTGAAGGGCCTGCACACCAACTGCATTGCCTATCCATGTTACACACTGACATGAGAAAACGTTAAGCTCACGTTGCCTATAAGCTCAACATAAATAGAGCCAAAAACCACTTGCCTATTTTCATGCTCCGTAATAAAGTTGTTTGTAACATCATAAAGTTCTTCGTATGAAAACCCTATGGATTGTACATATATGAAAAAATAGTAAAGCATTCCAACACAATTATCTTGATACTATTCAATAAAAAACTATATAATTCATTGCAACAAGCTATAAAGAACCATAAAATGCAAAACCGAATGTTGAGTTGGTCCTCAACCATCAGTTAAGTGAAAAAAACCATAAAAGTAATTATTATTTGCACATAGAAACATACCAGTTCATTGTGCAAATAAAGCTTGACATCCCTAAGTTGCATTCATAGGAACTCCTAGCAACAAACAAAGATAAATGTTGTAAAAAAACAAACAAAAATAAATTTATCATCTCTTATGTACTTAAATAACATTAGTTTGTCTAGAATATGACACATGAACAACAAATTAGTCAGAAATGATTGATCTAACTGTAAAGGCCAAGAACCTTTGCACTGTTCTAACTATCGGCACCAATCTTGAGTATGGCACTATGTAAGAGCAGCGACAGTGGAAGGTGCATCAGACAAAGGAGGTGGTGGAGGTGCACGCCCAGCTCCGACACCGACATGGTGGTCTCCTTCTATCTTCTTGTGCTCCTCAATTTGCAGCTTCTCGAGCTGTGCAATGCAGAGGCTACGCTGCAGGATTTTCTATGTTGCTTGCTCTTCTTCAATGCCCAGTGTTGACGAGGATTGTCCAACATGCAAACATATGTAGAAGTCAACATCCACTTACTTGAAATCAAAAGGAGTTAAAAATGCCAACATCCATATCCATTGTAATCAATCAATCTAAGTAAAATAAAATCCGAAGACAGAATTGGACAACCATTTTTAGAGAAATTGGGCATTCTGCCATTACATTTAGTAGATCAGAAATCCAATACCACATGACTTACTAACGAGGTGTGACATGGTGGAATGGGCTAGGACGGGCACGGCGCGCAAGTGACCATAACAGATTAGAATTGGAAGTTGCCGGGATCAATGGCGGGGCACTTAGTGCTCCCCAAGGGCCACACTGCTCGCACAGTATTGAGGTACATGAGAGAGCGCAGGTGCACCAATGAACGTGTGGTGCATGTCGTCCTGGCTCATTCATGCATGGTGATTGTGCATTAATTTTTCTTTCCTTTATTTTTCTTTAACTTAATGGATGGGCAAAAAAAGAAAGAACATCATGGGTGATCTGCATGGAGAAAAAAGAATGGCCGTAGTGCGGGATCGCATGGGCCCAACTGCTTCATAGTGATTGTGCATTTAAATTTCTTTCCTTTAATTGTTTTTGGCCCCATGGATGAAAAAAAGGAAGAAAATATTGATTGATTGCATGGAGAAAAAAGACCGGACGCGACGAGGGATTGCATGGGAGGCAAGACGAAAGTGAGGTGAAGACGATTGTCGCACCAAAAGGCTGTCTTATCTTAGCCGGCATGGTTGATTAATGAAATGCTAATTCTTTTTTAAAAAAGAAATAACTTGGTAGAGTAGGGGCCAGGAAAACCGTCGGGAGGGGCCTGGGATGAATAGCACGTGCGAATAGCATATGCACCAGAGCACACGGGAGGGGCCTAGCTTGTTTAGATGTCAAACTACCACCAAAATCCACTATACAAACAGAAGATTTCCTACCACATCAAAATACCGACCCTATTTTTTAAAAACTAATTACACAATTTGGTTATACTTTATCGAGGAACATTTTGAGCCTAATTAATTAATATTTGAATAATTATTACCAAATAAAAACAAAATGCCACAGTACGTTATAGGGCTAAAATTCCAACTTTGGATGTCCAAAGTTTGGCATCTAAACAAAGGTTGACTTAATCAATGTATGAGCATGTGTTGTTGCCCTTACTGCTGCACATACAGCCCTCAGCTAGGTCCACTACCATTTTCACAGCTACCGGTGAGGCCACGATGGACCACGGGCGGGTTTTGAAGGACTGAAAATGACAATTGGAGGGAGGGTGAATGTGAGCCTCAATTTTTCTTTTGAAATATTTGTCCGCTGTCCTAAAATCACTGTTAAACATGCAAATAAAAAACCGTGATGTCCACGACCCAGACGAGTGGATAGGTGTTCTCTTGGAACATAACCAGGTTATACTTTTTCCTGACCGTCGAGAAACTAGAGAGCACAAAAAGCATCTGAAATTGTATCCTGATGGCAGACTATCAGAAACAACCGATAGGAACAGCCTGACGACAGAAAAAAATGCACCTACGGCACCTGAGCAACCTACGACAGAAAAACCCTTGCAAACTCTACTTAAAAGTATGGTACTTTTGTTTCGCGAAAGATGATTTTGTGAGTATGATATGTTTTTGGGTCAATGAAATATGATGTATTCCATAAAATTTTATGGAATCACTTTTTTTTTTTTTTGTGAACAACTTATGGAATCACTTCATGCTTCATGACGTTGCATCGTGAGTTTGTTTTATACATTTTGGTAGAAATCAAGCTAATTGATCGTGCTATTTTAATTTCGCTTTTGAGCAATGGGTTGGTTATGGATTAGCTATTCTATTCCACGAATCGACCAAAATATGAAATGGGAAGAATATGAATCACCTCATATATAGATCAAACCAAACACAAACCGATAATGTTCCTTTATTACAACAGACTGAAAGTTACTAGTACATTGAAAGGTGCCCATGGAACACGTAGATGCTTGCAGAGTTCTCAGAGCATCTATATGAGCACTTGAGCAGTAATCATGATGAAAAAAGTAAACAAAAAACAAATGGAGATCCCAGAACTGTGGTCACTGGGTTTTATTCGTAGAACAGACATGGATAACGACGGTGAAGTAAATGAAAGTGGCGGAAAAGCAAATGAATTGGAGCCTTGGAGGTATCCCTATGAATCATGGGCGAGTGATAACGCCAATTGCATTGACAAATTCTCCTGTTCGGGCAACGAAGCCCACAATGCTGCTGCCGCCCGGGTTCTCAGGTAAGGTGAAAGGATTTCCTGATGGAACTCCAAATTTTTTCGTCCGGATGTTTGTGACAAATGTCAGTGAGGTTACGACGTCAGAACCATTGTGTTTACCAATAGTTCCCGAAACCTCTTTGACAAACTCGTTAGCACCAAGTGTAATCTGTATATGCATTTCAAGGACACAGAAATAAAAACGAGTATTAAGGTACAATGTTAAATAAGTATATGTATACTATATAAAAGATGGTAGTACATAAATAACTGCACTCACTGTGCTAACATATGGACCACTATTGCCGCCCCATGGCCCTTCAGTATGCTTTAAACCAAATTGGTCCTGGTAAGTGTACTCAATGGAACTAATGACTGCACTTTCTCGAATTTTGATGACCTCAAGACGATGGGGTACACCCGTGGGTTCACGGTATTGACCTTCACTTCCACCCTTGGGTCCTTCAGTGATGAGGTCCATCTGTAGTAATGAAAATGGTATAGTAAGTTCGTTATGGTTGACTTAAGGTAGATTTGAAAACACTGAACACATTATAATATAATAAAATTTCCCAACTGCGCAGTGATTTTTTGGAACTATTTTGCTGTAATAATAGATAAAAGCTAACCCGTGGCTAGGTTGTTGTCCTCACCTTTGTTGGCTGGATTACCGCATAGATATCAAGTTTTATAATGTGACCATCACTAACATAAGCATGGATTTTTTTCTTGATAAAACCTTGAGCCATAGTAAAGTGTCCAGTACCACTGAGAATGGCCAACTGGTCTCCGTCTTGAATACCAACTCCCATTACCTGAAGTGTAGAACTCTTGAACCTGCAAATATATGTTTTTTATAGGCAAATAATTAATATTTCTCTTCTCCTTCTTATATTTTGCATACACATAGCAGTGCACAGTAGAAAAAAATAAACTACAGTAAAGTACTCTCTGTATCTACCAGTAATGTTGACGGCCGGTAGATACAGGGAGAATCGACACGGCATGATAACCAAGTGGTGGTAAAAAACGAGAACGATCGATTAGTTTAAGCTAGCGTAGGAACCTCCTTGGTCGTTTGTGCACCTGGAAGAAATACGACACCTAAAAACAAACGGCTAATAGCAGCTATTAATAGTTATAATAAGTTAATAGCCTATTATATTAGCTAGAGATAACTACTAGCAGCTGATGGATCCGTATTATAAACGCTAGTGTAGGTACTCACCGATCATCACCTTCAAAGACTATGTTGAATATGGTACTCCACGAGTCACCAGTCCTCATATGGACGCCTTGTGCGCTTGCGACTTTCTTGTTCGCTATGGGGTCCGGCCCATCGTATATTGCATAGTTGTTGGCAACAGTTGCGCCAAATCCAATAGGATCTGGCTTGAGGATGTTCTGGTCGTTGGGATCCGGCTTTTTAGGCGCGAAGATGGTGTGATGTACATTTGGGTTGGGATCCGGCGTAGCCGAGTGGTGCAGGTACAAGCTGGTGGTCCTAAACTCGTACCTCGTGGCGCTAGTTTCTGGAGCCTTTTTGATATCGATGTAAGAGGGAAGCTGGGTGGTGGTAGGTGCTGGTGCTGCCATGCCTGAATGTATAGTTACGTGAAGCTAGCTAGATAGCTAGCTAGCAAACCAAGGATGGGGGCTATATCAAGAGCCAAGCTGGTCGGTTTATGCTTTGGTTTTTGGAGCAATGAGTTGCAGCGATATGGTGTATTTATACGCACAGACTTCCAGGACGACGGGCCGGGCACATAGGATTCCCGCGATGCAGCATGTGGCTGCCGACCATTTTATTTGTTTGTTTACAATACATAGAGTATAGTAGCGTGGCTCACGAGAATGCGGGTTTCGGGGAAGCCACCTAGTGGTGGAGACCTGATATATTGGATGTATAATCTATCTTCTGCTGCTGAATTGCCATGTTTTAATTTCGTCTGGAAAAAATGATCAATCCTCAAACTGATCCTGCCTGCTCAAGTGTTTTGGTATCGTTAAACCTTGTGCAACGGGAGGAAG
Source organism: Themeda triandra (assembly GCA_018135685.1). Classification (NCBI taxonomy): domain Eukaryota; kingdom Viridiplantae; phylum Streptophyta; class Magnoliopsida; order Poales; family Poaceae; genus Themeda; species Themeda triandra. The sequence continues at coordinate 506,180 of JAENPR010000103.1, forward strand.
TGGATAGTGTCATCCAAATATACCGCACCTCTACTTTTGCGCCTGCACTACTGGAAACCAGAAATGCCCTGACGGTTTCGAATTTTTTTTACAGTAATATTTTTCCTTGCCGGCGATGTCAGTTTTTCTGTCGGTTCAAACCGATAGAAGTAAACGAATATCCTGACAGTATTAAATTAATTTGACGGTGAATAACCATCAAGGAAATAGAAAACATATTTTTTTATGGTGAACAATCAGGGAAAATTGAATTACCTTGTCGAGGCAGCCCGACGGTTATTCGTTGATGGTTCATCGTTAGGGAAATTAGATTTTCAATTCCTTGACGGTATTTTCATTTTCTCTAACGGTAATAAGTGCATAGTCAGGGAATTTCGACTTCCTAGTAGTGCTGCCTCTCATAGTGGGTTGCGACGTCCTCCGCGGTAATGCCCGACAGCTAGCCGCGCACGCATCAACACATGTCGGCACCGGGCAGCCGACATTCGCGGCGGCCATGGTGATGTTCCTGGACTACGACGTCGACCTGTCCCACGCCGACGCCGTCGGCAACGACCTCCGCGTATTGCTACTGCACAGCAGCCCGCACTCGTCGTGCTGCATCGAGGAGCTAGGTCGTGCCGGGGCAAGGACGCCGTTGATGCTCCTGCTCCTGCATGCGGATAAGATTGGCATAGGTGCCCATTTGAGCTGAAGGTAGGAGATGACAATGATAAGGCGCTTTTTACAAGGGCAAATTGTGCAACTGCCCCTATTCTGGAGTCTAATTACTTGTTTGCCTCCGTTTTTTAAACTTTGGACATTTGTCCCTATTTTTTAGAAATGAAAACTCCGTTTGCCCCTGATTTTGACTTCCGTCAGCTGGTAAACAATTAAGGCCCCCCAAAAAAATTTGTGTAATAGGAAAAATAAAAAAAGACCATGGTGCCCCTTAGTCTTCCTATTCTCTCAGCTAGGCGGTGGCGGGCTAGACGCGGGCCTCGCGCGGGGCGGTCCTCGCGCCGGCCGGGCGTCACGCAGGCGGCTTCACGCGGCCGGGCAGAACAGGGGTAACTGGAGCTTTCGATTTCAAAAAACAGGGGCAAACAAGCAACGTTTAAAAACAGGGGCAAACGAGAAATTGAGTCTCCGAATAGGGGCAGTTGCACAATTTGCCCTTTTTACAAAATTTATTCTAGTCAACAACTATATGAAGGGGCATGGACCTGCAGTGAACGACTTAACAAGTTCAACGTGCCGAATTTTGAGTTTGTGGACCTAAGTGGCACAGAGCCATAAGTTGAAGGGCCGCTAATGTATTTAACATTTTTTCTTTTTTCTAGTGTAAAGGGGCCGCCACCTCATGTGGATTTTCTTGGAATGATACCACCATGCTCATATTAGAATTCACATTTTGGAGGTAGGGTGCCAAAGACATCGGCGCGGACTGGAGGTAGGGTGCCTTTCAAAATGGATGAGTGCACTAGACATCCAAAAGGTCATGCACAGGAAGGAGTGAGTGAATAGCTTTTGTCAATGAGGCGACAAATCCACTGAACCGACTGACACCATGGAAAAGTCTTGGCTCTTCTACCACGGCAATGTGCTACTCGAGGCTCCTTAAGGTGAAGATATGCTTTAGTTAGTTGCTAGCTTTGGATTACATAGCTATCGAACAAACTTTAAGTTGTGATTAACAATTTTTTTATCCTAGATATTCACCGCATCTTTGTCCAATCTTGAGTGTTTTTTCGTCTTAATTAATTGGTACTTGTTGGCTATGTAAAAGTTAAACTATGCAAAAAAAATGTTGTTTTCATATTCATCCTCAAGATAAAACCGTTGCGTTAGCACGGGCATTATACTAGTCGATTATTAGTTGTTTCAACTGCCCCATGTGATGACTTTCGATGACGTATAAGTGGGACCAAGTGCCAAGGCATTTTTTTTTATCTTCTGATTGGATCCACATCTTCCATTTGTTACTGAATAATTCCAAGACTTGGAGCCACTAATCAAGATCCAGATTTGTTGCAGCTTTCTTATATTCTTGATTTGTTTTGTTCTTTTGTGGACAACCAAGATGCATCCAGTGTGAAATGTGTCATCAAGTGACAACTAATGTTTTATTATCTTTCATGGAGACCATCGGTAATTATTATTTTTTTTAAAAAGAAGACCATCGGTAAGTTGTGAGACAGCATCATAGCTGAAACACTCGATACAAAGTTTGTGTATGTATGTTATACTATACTCGAGGATAATGAAACTAACACTAGTAATGGGAGAGTTTATAGAGGCAGCTCGAAATTGTAAATGCCCCTGAAATCGTTATCCAAAAATGATACATTGGAGCGTCATTTTTTTCTTCAATTCAAGGATACCCAACCAGGCAGCGACATCCCCAAGTCATGATAAATTTCACAAACCGATGTGGCTGCTGGGGCCAGTCCATTGATCTACTGTCTCGTGCGTATCTCCACATATTCACTTTAGCTGATTTTAAAATGAGTATTTAGGACTCCTAATGGAATTCAATGAAAATGTTTTAAACTACAAAGTTGTAGGTATCATCGAGATCTACAACTTTAGGTTAGGTCGCTTCGCCATGTAAGGTCGTTTGAAAACTTTTAATATTGACTATGAGAAATCTAGATGTAATTTTCTGTAGATAATTTCAAATAAAAAAATATCAACTACAAATTGTATAACTCTTCAAGATGTACATATTTGGTTTAATTGTTTCTCTATGTGAGCTCGTTTAAAAATTCAAAATTTATCACGATGCACTTGTTTTTAGAGATGGTTCTAGATAGCTAGCCACATTAGAGACGGCTTTAGATCCAGCTGACACAGTAGAAATCCATGTATACAGACAGCTACATCTAGAGCGACCTTTAACCATACAGACATTCGTAGAGGGGGCCTAAAAATAGCAGTCATGTCTATAAATGCATTTTTAGTGGCGGCTCGTTTTAGGATTTATTTGTAGAGGTGGTTGCTGATTGAGCTGCCTCTATTAAAAAAACAGAGGTGCCTCAAGAAATCAAATCTGTAGTAGTTATAATGTTCTTTCACATATACACTAAATTATACTGGCTGTTTGACTTCCGTCATGTTACGTAGTGTATATTGAATGCGTGGTGAAATAATTGTCCCATTCAGTGGCGGACCCATGAATTGGCGATGACTACGGCCAAATCCTGGCGACCAAATTCTTGCGGCCAAAATCCAAAAGCTACAGCCTATACACTCCTACGGTATGTCTATAGGACCATATTTATATATAGTTGCACGGATATAGATATGAGTATCAGTATCGGAAGGATACGAATACGTGGATACGGCAATTTCTCAAAAACACGATACACAGATACATTTTACTATTATAAGTAAATTAAATAATAATGCAAATTAAAATACTGGAAGTGTAAAATTTGAGTAATCACTAACTATATAGTTGGTACATACAGAAACTCATATCTGTAATGCCAGCACTGCTGAAATTTGGAGACTGAAATGCTAGCACTGCTGATCACTAATTATATAGTAGGACACTGAAATGCTAGCACTGCTGAAATTTGGAAAGGCCATCTACTGATGTAAGCAAAGCAACAGGTCCACAAGTAGAGTACATCAAGAATGAAAAGGGGTGGACTCATGGTGGTCGGCGGAAGCTAGCTTTGCTGTTAAGTGCTGAATCGTCCTCTTCTTTCCCTGCATCTCTTGGCAGACTGGCGGGGCGAGCAGCCGAGCAAGCAGGGCGCGAGGGACACGCCTCGGCCGGTCGTCACGCCGGCGTCGGCAAGGACAGGGACTGGAGGAGCAGAAGGCGCGGCGGCGGCAGCGGGCGGCGGCACCGCAGCAGGAAGCAGGTGGAATCGCACGACGCGCGTGAGTGTGTGGCGAGGGCCGGGAGTCCTCACTCCCTCCCGTGGTCTGCCCAAGTCAGGTCCCTCCTTAGTGGGCTTTGTTGGGCCAAAAATGAAGAGCTGCTCCCAAATTTTCTGGGCCACGACTCGGGCCATGGCCCTGCTGGCCCTAGTCCTGGGCCTGCCCCCTGGTCCCATTTATTGTGTACGTAGTGTATATTGAATGCAGTCTCATCATTTTACATTTTTTACTTTCTTTTACTTGCACTACTATAATAAGTCCATTGGAGGCTCTCTAAAATTGGGCAAGAAATTGGGCCAAATTGGATCCACAGGAGGGGCCCAACCGCCGCCACCGCCGCCGGGCACGCGCCATGGGCGTCCTAGGGGCAGGCGCGACGGCCATAGGGGTGCAATCGCCTCACATCGCCGCCGATTCGTCAATCGCTTGGTTTCCTTAATTGAGTCTCCTGAGGTTTGGAAATAGTCGGTTTAATAAAGAAAAGGACCGAATTGTAAAAAGGAGTAATCCAATCATGAGGATCTCCTAGTTAGTTTAGGATTGAGGCTAGTCCAAATATAAATAGGAGATGTACCCCTTGGGATCAAATCAATAAAGAAAGGGGTCAACCCTTATCTCTATCTCTATCTCTCCTCTCTCCACCCGCCGCCGCCCCCTGCACGCCGCGCCGCCACCGCGCGACGCATGTCGCCGCCCTCGCCGTCGCCCACAACGTCGCCCCGTGCCGCCACGTTCCCCCGGTGGTACACCCATTATAACTACCATTAATATATATAGCCTAGTATCATATTCTACTAAATAATACATATTATTCCAAACTATTGGTAGTTTATACTTAGGAGCCAGATTGTGTTTTATGGTTAAATGAGTTGTTATAGACATATTTCTAGTTTTACTTGCCAAAACATGAAGCATGTAATCCACATAGAGAATGAAAATAAAATAGTCTGCAAATAAGATATTTATTACAAAGACACAAAAATGTTATATTTGCACATCTTACAATTGTAACTAAAAAGGTCCTAAACATGGATCAAGTATACCAAATTGAAATTGAAATTTCAAATAAAATAACAAATTGTGATTTAGATATTCATCATTATACATAGATAGTTATCCATGATCCCCAAACTTAGAGTTTAAAGCACTCAAACTCATCGCCTTCACCTTCGCGCCCCGTCTAACCAGCCACAGTTTGACTCTAGCGTATACTTCTTTTTCTTTTTTCCCTAATCCAAAAATCCACAAGCAAGGAAACTCCCGGGGTTCGCGATGGCCACAGCGGGCGGCGGCAGGCCGAGATTGTGGCAGCGGGCACATCCACTCACTCCACACGGCCAGACCCATCCACATGAGGCGGCGACCCCTTTACATCGCCGGCTCCAGCTACTGCCGTGGCCTTCTCCCACTGGCAGCATCCACATCGAGTACAGTGTTGCTCGTCTCCCTTCAACTAAGACAGAGACAGGGACTGTAGAGACCAAGCCGGCGGACCTCCTTCCTCTTTATCGGCCAATGCACAACTTTCGTCACCACCAGTTGCGACTCCACCTCCCTCCATCGGCCACGACAGCGCATCTTGGGCTACCTCGCTGGTGGATCCATCAAGGGGGCAATCGATCTGGCATGGATCAGCCTGCTCTGAAGATGCCCCTCGGCGGGCGGCCAGGGCACCCTGTGGAGATGCTGGCGTGCCTCATGTGGATCTTGATCTTAGAAAATGGGGCGATGCCCGACGGCCACCAGCGAGCGCGGCCTCGGCCGGCGAGGGTGCGGTTGTGGCGACCGACTGGCGGGCACTTCCCGCACTAGTACAGAGCGAGTAACCGTGACGGGCATAAACGATTTTGCGTAGCGAGCAATCGAGCCCGCCACGAAGCAAACACCACAGAAAATGAAGGATTTCCCGCAGCGAACCCTGTCCGCTGCAGTAAACCCGATGTACCGCAGCGGGCATGTTACATTGCCCGCTGCGGTAAATAATTTCAAAAGAAACAAAAAAGGAAAACCCAGGACAGGCCCGTGCGAGCCCATCCATGAGCCCGCGCGAGCCCATCCAGGTCTCTGCAGCGCCGTCGCTCGCCGCCATGGATCCGCGCTGCCGGGGCCCGATCTGGCCTCCACTTTGCCAGCGCCGCCGGATCCGCCGTGGAAGAGCACCCTCCGTTGTGGTTGGCCCAGATCCACGAGCCTGCGCGAGCCCATCTAGGTCTGCAGTAGCGCCGCCGCTCGCCGCCATGGATCCGTGCTGCCGGGGCCTGATCTGGGCTCCATGTTGCCAGCGCCGCTGGATCCGCCGTGGAAGAGCACCCTCCGCCGGATCCACGAGCCCCACCGTCGTCATCCAAATCTGCACAGGGGAGAGAAGAGTGAGGGACATCGGGATGAAGATGAAGAGAGATGAAGTTGGGGACGAGCACAGACCTACCTTGCGCCGCCGTGTCACCGAGCACAGCCGGCCGCACCTCGCGCCACCGTGTCATGAGGCTGCTTCTGGATCTGCATCCACAACGGACGAAGCAGCCTTGGCCCTTCTGGATCCGGCGCCGGACCTACGTGAGAGGGAGAAAGTGAGGTGTGGAACATCGGGTTGTAGCCGGAGCTGCGTGAGACGGAGAGAGACGAGGCGCTTACCTCGTCATTCACCGGAGCTGTAGCCGCCCTCCTCGCGCCGCCGCCCTCCTCTCGAACGAGCAGCTCCAGCATGAGGTACAGGAGGGCGCGCCTCGCCCCTCACGCGGCCGCGTCTCCTCGCGCCGCCATGTCTCCCGCGCCGCCGGCCGCGTCTCCTTGTGCCACCGACCGCCGCGGCAAAGGGAAGATGAGAAGAGGGAAGCGCTGGTAGCTCAGGAAGAGAGTGGGGGAGGAAGAGAGTGAGGAGGAGAAGTCGCGCTCCGCGGGCGGAGGAGGAGAAGTCGCGCTCGCGTTCGCTCTCAGGAAGACAGTGACGGCGCGGGGAGGGAGTGAAACGAGGGTTGCCAAACCCTAACTCGGCCATTTTATATGGGGACTGCTATCGGGCCACATCTTGGGCCATTTGGGCCTAAGTTTTTTCTGTAGCGGGCCTTATAGTGTGCCCGCCACGGTACATTTACCTTGGCGGGCATTTTAAGATGTCCACTCCCGCTGCGGTAAATAGATTACCGCAACGGGCAAAAATCAGTGTTGCGGTAAATAAAAAGTGCCCGTTGCGCCTACGATTTACCGCAACGGGCAAGAAAAAAAAATGCCCGCCGCGGAGAGGTTGCGGCCCTCGTTGCGGTAAATCAAGTATGTAGTAGTGCCGACCGGCGAGGGTAGAGCACCAGCAGCCATGGTGGAGTGCGGCGGTAGGTCTTATTTACATGTTCGTTTTACATTCCACGCAGACAATTTTATACAGCTAGAGTTTTCCTTGGTTTTCTCTTTTGACGAGCAGGTATTTTGACGTACTGTGGTTCCATATATGAAGCAGCGGAGGTCAGTTATTCTGCAATGAGTAAGAAACTGCTCTTATACTGTAGTGTAAAATTGTACCATATTTCATATTTCTTTCTGAAAAAATGCCCTTATGATCTCAGGTTCTTAAATTCTTATTCAAACATAGTGCTGTTTCAGTTCTGAATATAGTATTGTCAGGAATTTTATTGTCTTCATATCTTCCTGAAAATAGAGCCTGCATGAAATGTTAAGATGTTCCTTAACCATGCAATATATTTCTAACTGAATGGATTCTTGTGCAACGTTGATCTATCTATATGGCTATCTATGGCTATCTATTGCTTCCATCCAGTTAGCTTTACTGCAGCCAGAAAAAAAAAAAACGATTATCCTGTTACCTATTGTGAACCACAATATTCTGATCTATAGATGTCAAAAAGAGGAGGGAAAGGAGGTGAAGATTGTCTTGGTGAATGAGACACATTTGCTTTGGTCCAATGATTAAGAAGCATAGGAGCTCCATTGAATACATCAGCTTTGGCAGAGCTCTCTAATATAGTGAGTTCATCTATTTTCTTTGTTGATTATGGAGAGCAGTTTAGGTACCGTCTCATAGACTTGTTCCTGTGAAGTTACCAACAGCAAGTCGTCGCCTTCTGTCAAGTTCTGTCTCGGGTTAAATGTTTGCTCGGTTAGCTAATTTTCTTTGTTTGCTGACTTAGGTTTCTTCATGATTGTTTGCCATGTCTTTCAGAAAAAATCATGATACTACTAATTACGTTTTTGGTGAAGTACTTCCATTCTTATATATTGTGCTAAATTCAATTTTTGAATTGATGGCAGGGGAAGCTACAACTACAAACATGGCACTTTTGAGAAGATGGCTGCTGGCAGTGGACGATGGTTTCTTGGAGAAAAGAAAACAAATTCTAGGCCATGCTGTCGGATGTTTCTACCTTTTTGTTAATGTTCACACCAAGTATATTGTAAATAACTGTATCAAGGTAAATGGGCTGCTAGCTTTCATGATATTTGAAGGTCCTTTGATTATTTTTTAGTAATTTTGTTGTCTTGATCAATGTATTTGTGTTTTCCTGCTAACAAAATTTAGGCACACATCTGTTTTGGTAAAACTTGGTAGAAATTAGTTAAGAAACAAATTTGCATACTATTTAACTTTCAAGGTCTGCAGCTTTTTGAAAACAATTAGTTGAAATCAAATTCAATTGAGCCCTCTGCTCACAAAGATGCCTACCCATCATGCATTACTGGATGTCGTCTCTTTGCCGAGTGTTCTTAGTGTTTTTACACTCGGCAAAGGCTTTGCCGAGTGTAGCACTCGACAAAGTCCACTCGGCAATAGTTTTTCCGGCAAAGGGCTTTGTCAAGTGCTTTTTATCGGGGCACTCGGCAAAATATAAAAAAATTTTGCCGAGTGTTTTGGGTGACACTCGGCAAAATATTTGCGACCGTTATGGCGCCGGCCATTGCGGCTATTTTGCCGAGTGCGTGGCCCAGCACACGGCAATTTTTTTAAAAAACTTTGCTGAGTGCCACCAACTTTGGCACTCGGCAAAATATTTTTTTTATTATTTTTTTCAAGTTTGTTAATGGCCGGCACTCGGCAAGTTTGTTTTTTATTTTTTTATAAAAATTCTTTGCTGAGTGCCACAGCCAAGGCACTCAGCAAAGAAATTTTATATGATTTTTTTAAAAAACTTCTTTGCCAAGTGCCCCCTGCACGGCACTCGGCAAAGATTTTTTTAAAAAAAATATTACATTCATTCACATGTCTTCCTTGTATGATGTTAATAGGAATATATCCTAAGTCATACATCCCTAACTGATACATCAGAGTAAGCAACATGAAACTAATGCTTCCTGAACAGCCTTTCGCACAAGCACATAGCATAGACACTAACTAGTGTTTGTTGCACAGCATAACCTACATTGTAATAGTAACTAGATAATTTCTATAATAATCTATGCTGCTGCAAAACCAAAACGCCATACAGTAGCCTCATTCTTTGTGCCAAGTTTGCTGAAATATGAGAGGATCCATCTTTGGTTGCCCTATACATCAATATTTGTTGGAAACATAACAAGTTCATAATGGTCTAGTTGTAGGCTGGTAAATGAGCTGCAAGCAACAAATATGATTCTAAGGCTGCAATCAGATAATTCACCAAATCAGAATTATACCTCAAGTATAGCTTGATAACACAGTAACTAACAACTAGTACTAACAAGCATTGTAACGATAGCTAAAGCAACAAGAAATTAATCTGAATTAACAAAATTTCTATAGATTTGCTGAGTGCCTGGGTGCTGGCAAAATATTCTTTGATGACCGCCAAAATAGTGATGACCGCCAAAATAGTGCCTGAATTAACAAGAAATAATTTTGCTGAGTGCCTGGGTGCTGGCAAAATAGTGATTTCAGAAAATAAATAAACTTTGCCGTGTGCCTGGGCCATGGCACTCGGCAAAATATTATTTTTAAAAAATAAAAAAACTTTGACGAGTCTCTGGGTGCGGCACTAGGCAAAATACTGTTTTCATAAAATAAAAAATTTTGCCGAGTGTCGGGCCATGGCACTCGGCAAAATATTGGTTTTGAAAAATAGAAAAAAATTGTCGAGTGCCTTACGGCTGGCACTTGGCAAAATCTGACGGCAAGTGGATGCCGTGCCACGCTGGCCAAATTTTGCTGAGCGCCTGGCACTCGGCAAAGTCTCAGGCACTCGGCAAAGTATAGTTTTCCAGTAGTGATGGACGTACTGAGCATTTGCATTCTGAATTCTCCACTCCTTTAGAACTTGAGACTATGCCACTTTGTTAATTGCATCAAGTCATCCATACTCCTAACAATTCATTAAACTTTCAATGCTTTCTTGCAGTTCCTTGCATGGTCGCTGGAAAGGAGCAAGGCTGTGAACAAGAGCAAACATGTTGTCAGAGTTGTAGGGAAGGGGAGTCACAAAAAAAAAAAAATTGTAGGGAAGGGGCACATTAATGGCATTGTGTACGCATTGATCTCTGAGCAAGGAGATTTGAGATTCTGAGAGCTTGTTGAGAGAGCGTGTCATCTGATACATGGGTTAGCTCACTCATCAAGGGCTTGGTATGGGACGCTGTAATAGGATTGGTCCACTGATCTTTGTATGAACAGCTACAGGCTGTGCTATAGATGGTTCAAACTTCCACAATGCTCACACAACAACATAGATGTATTTTGTGGTTTCAGCAAAATTTGTTTTTAACTGCTCCTCTTATTTTAATAGCTGACTACTGGTGTCTGATGATTTGGAGGGAAGAGGAGCATATGGCTCAATGAATCTTTGACAATAGGAAACCAATTCCAAGAAGCATAGCTCATTTACTTTTTTAAGTGTTAATTGAAAATGAGTGATTGGTTCAATGGAACCTTATTAATTGATCAAGGAGCACAGGCCACTAAAACAATGACACATCATCCTTATTTTGTAGGTTTTCTGTAACTTAAGTAGATTTATCATTACCTTTTTTTCCGGTTGCATCTCAATCTATACCACCGTCCTGTTATCCACAGAACATGCAAGAAGAGACGATGGACCTTGCGAATGAGAGCAAAGAATTCAAAATGTTTTTACTTTTTATATGGTTATTAATTCGCATTGGCAAAAATTATTATCGATGCAACAACTCATGACACGAAAAATAACTTTTTTGTGCCTTCTTATGCAAAAATATTTTCCGGTTCGTATACATTGTCAAATACAATTGTATAAAAATTGAACTATGGCAAAAACATTTGTTGTTTTTATATGCATTCCCAAAATAAAAGCCGTAGCATTAGCATCGACATTATACTAGTGTTTTTAAAGATAGTGCATTTTATAAAAAAATTTTTTATCTATTACTGGTTTCAACTTTCAACTTCCGTAGCTATGTGACCACTGACGAGGACGTACTTAAGTGGCAAGGTATTTTTTTTCTTCAGATCGGATCCATATCTTCCATCTATTACTGAATATTGTTGAGATTAATTAGGAATATTAATCTTTGATCAATTACTGTTAATCTTGTAATTAGCATGTGCTAATTACGTATATAGATTAGGCAACCGTAGAGGCCCTTTGGGCCAACAGACACCTCTTCCCTATTGAGTCACTGACAAAGGAAACTGCTCCTTGTATATATATGTACAATCATTCATCAATAGATAACAACTGTCATTACGACAAACACAACTTTCTTTCAACACGTTATCAAGCACGCTCTGCCCACGCTGACGCTCGTAGGCCAGAGAATAAGAAGGAGAGAAAGTTCGCCGGAATACTTGCCGGAACTTCGCCGGAGTTGCTGCATGCCACCACCAAAGGTAGCCATGTCGACTCCACCTGTTCCTTCCATGAACGCCAAGGTCGACGCCATCACCGATGCCGTCGAGGCCGCCATCGTCCGTGGCAGCAACCACCCTGGAGGCGTTCGTCGCTTCATCCTCTAGGGTGCCATTCGCCGTGTCCTTCGCAACATCGCCGACCGCCGCATCGCTCCACGCCGTTTCAACGGCAATGGACCGAACGCCGGTGGCCTGTGCCTCGTTCGTCGAGGCTGGAGTACGCCGCCGGGGTTTGCCCACGCCACGGACCGTCGATGTTTGTCCGCCGTGTGCAAGCTCCGTCGGCATCGTCGCTGCCGAGGCCGCCGGTGGAGTTCCTGCCACCACCGCCTCCACTGCCGTCAACCACGTCTGCGCGGCCATGGAACGGGGGTGGTGGGTTCATGGCTGCAAGCCGTGACGCCACCGCGCTCCCCAACTCCGTCGCCGGCGCTGAACAGTGGCCGCCGGGCTTCGCCTACGACCTAGACGTCATCTTCCCCGAGCCGCTGTTCTCCCCGATCCGGACCCCTTCGCCGGCGCTTCCACCCATCGGACCTCCCTCGACCCGTGCGACGCCTTCCTACGCCGACGTCGCCGCCAACCGCGGCGAAGCGCTGCGTCGGGCCGCGACCGGAGCAGCCGTCTTCTCCTCCGTCGAGGGGGAGGGGAAGGCTCCGCGCCGCTGAACTCAGTCGGGGGAGCCGGTGGGGGCACCACCGTGCTCCCCGCATGCTGCGACGGCCTTCGTGGCCGGAGCTCGCCGGGGACGCGCGGGGTGCACCTCGCCGGCCGGCCTCCATGGCCGGACCGAGGGCGACGGCGCCCTGATCCACCATGGAAGGGAAAGGGGGGAGGTGGAGATGGCACTCGACGGCGGCGACATGAAGACAAGGCGGCTGGACGATGGCGCGGTGGCGGACCACGGCTGGCGGCGGCGGCCGAACGGCGGGCGGTTAGGGTTGAAACCCTAACCGCCGGCTTTAAATAGGCCTCGGTGGCGGTGGCTCAGCCGCGGGCCTGGCGCAGGCTGGGCCGCGAGCCTGGCCGCTGGCTGGGCCGCGTGCCTGCTGTCTTGGGCGCGCCCGGCCATTTGGCCGGGCCACCGCGGCCTCGGGCTGGCTCGCTAGGCCGCTGGCCACGCCGGGCCGCGCCCGGTGCCTTGGCTAGTTTGTTTTTACTTTTCTTTTATTATTTACTATTTCAGCAGTAATTTCTAGTAATTAGCTTATGATTTGCTAGTTAATTTCTGCAAGAACATCAGTATTTTATCTTGATTGTTGTTGCTATGTACTGCTAGATATTGACATTGTGAATATAAAGTGTGGTTTGTTTATATTACTATGAAATGTCTTATAATTCTATCATTTTCGGGATATGTGGTGCACCAAATTATTTTTTTCACCACATATATTGCTACATTTGCAACTTGAATAATTCTGTTTTGGGCTATGTTGGTACACCCAAACCCCCTATTGGTACCAACATATTGGTTGCATTTGTAATTTTATGATAGAATTGTGTATGTTGGTGCCCAAAATCATAATTTTTAGCACCACATACAAGTTAAATTTGCTAGTTGCCTTAGTTGCAATTTAACTTACCATCTATAGTATTAGAGAATTTTAGTTATTATAGAATTTTAGTTGCAACATATATCTTGTTTGTTTTGGTTATATACACAAGGTAATGGAGTTTATGGCATTGGCTGCGTTTAATTCCCCGTGAATTATCCTGCCTAGAGACCGTGCCAGAGCAGTGATCAAATCATCCATTACTCAGAGGTCTACATCTTGTTTCTTTGAAACTTGATGATTACCTACACTGTGTTTTTAACCAAAATAAAGGTTTTGGATTGCTATGTTCATCACATTATTTTGATATTACACTAGATAGTAGAGTCCTAAGCAAAGGCTGCATTTAATTCACTTGTGAATTGTATTGCCCAGAGACCGTGCTTAGGCAGCAATATGATTGCCTACTATAAAGATCTACTCTTTGTCTTTGACATAGAGATTATCTTGTCTTATGTTTATCGAAAATTTATGATGAACTTGGTTGTATGGTCAACACAAATTTGTGATTACCTACAACAATCCAACACTAAGATAAGATATTAATCTTAAAATATTGCACTTCCATACCACAACTAGTACCATGTTGATTTTAATTTACCTTGCTTTAAATTAATTAATCCATGGTTGTCCATGTAGGATCATGGCCTCTAGAGAGTTCGATGAACTTCTATTAGATGGTAGCAATTACCCTACTTGGGCTTCTGATATCAAGATAGCACTTGGCTCTCGTGGCCTTACAGCTACCGTTTAGGAACCCCAACCTAGGGTTGTCCTGCAAGATAAGCATATTAATACTGCTTTGGCTTTGATACGGTATTATATTCATAAGGATCTTAAGTTAGAATACCTTATGATTGATAACCCTCGTGAATTATGGGTCGCTCTTAAAGAGAGATATGACCAGCAAAAAGAACTTATTTGGCCTGAGGCCAATCATGAATGGAATAACCTCTGTCTCCAAGATTTTAAATCTGTAGCAGACTACAATCATAAAGTTCATAAGATTTGCTCTAAGTTAAAGTTTTGCGAAAAGGAGCCCACAGATAAAGACAAGATAGAGAAAACACTCTCTACCATGCTTCCATCTGATAGAGTATTGCAACAGCAATACAGGGCTAAGAATTACCAGTTTTATTCCCAGCTTATTCATACATTGACTCAAGCAGAAAAACATGATGAACTTCTTCTGAAGAATCATCATAAGCGCGCTGTTGGTTCAGCGCCTCTGCCTGAGGTTCACAATGTACAGAAATATAATAGGAATAAAAGAAAGTTCAATGGACCCGATCCAAAGAACAAATCAGTAAGCGCAAACATAACAAGAGACAAAGAAAGAATTCAGATAAGAGGAACAAGGACAATGCGAAGCCCAAAAATGACAACAAGTGTCATAGATGTGGGGATTTTTCGCATTTTTCCAAGAATTGCCGTACACCAAAGCATTTGGTTGCTTTATACAAAAAGTCCTTAAAAGAGGTCAAGCCAGCAGGAGATAAAAGATATGAAGCACACTTCAATCTTGCATCTGAGATTGTCTTGGGAGAGGGTTGTTCTAAGCAGGCCCCTAAACAGCAATTGAACAACAATTCTCTCAACATTGAAGAGAATCTCCCATCGACAAACAACTTGCTCCTAGACTTTGGTTCTGAAGACATGTTTGGAGATCTGGAGTAACTTAGCTCCAGCCTTGATATCATATTTGATAGTTGTTGTATATTGTTTAAGTCACATCTAGTTTGATACAATACTCTAGTGTACTAATGAGTTGTACATACTTGTCTATATTAATTGTATAACTCATAGATATTGTAATATCATACACTTATATTTGATATTCAATATATGTATGTATAGTTCTATATGTTACATGAAATTTTTTAGTTTACATTCTTGTTTTACATATAGATGTCTGTTGAAACCAATCCAAAGGAGGAAGAATTATGCCTTGTGGATTCATATACCACAAACTCTATACTTAGAGAGATGAAATATTTTCAGACTCTAAAGAAAAGAGAAGGAAATATTATGACCATTGCTGGTCGGGACGCATTAATAGTTGGTTCAGGTCGAGCCACTATTACTCTCCCTATGGGTACACAAATAACGATGGAGGATGCATTGTTGTATCCTGACTCGACTCGTACCCTTCTAAGTTATAGAGATATCCGTAAGAACGGTTTCCATGTGGAAACTCATCGAGATAATAAAGAGGAATTTCTTCTCTTTACTAAACTTACGGGATTTGGCAAACAAATCTGTGAAAAGATTTCTTCACTCCAAACTGGATTGTATTATACATACATAAAGCCTATAGAACATGTTGCTTATAAGATAATTTTCCAAGTGTCGATTCATTCCGTAACTGGCATGATCGACTTGGGCATCCTGGTATAGGGATGATGAGGAAAATTATCGGCAATTCCATAGGTCATGACATGGAAAAAGCTAAATTTCCCCAAAATAAAGATTTTTGTTGCTTTGCTTGTGCAACCGGGAAATTTATTTTAAGACCATCACATCTTAAAATTAGAGCTGAACCACTCAAGTTCCTTGAAAGGATTCAAGGAGACATTTGTGGTCCGATTCAACCATTATCGGGGCCATTCAGGTACTTCATGGTTTTGATAGATGCATCTACTAGATGGTCTCACGTGTCTTCGTTATCGACACGCAACCATGCTTTTGCCAAAATAATGGCCCAACTTATTAAGTTGAAGGCACATTATCCGAACATCGGATACAATCTATCCGAATGGACAATGCCGCTGAATTCTCATCCCGTGCTTTTAATGACTGTTGCATGGCATTGGGAATTCAGGTCCAGCATTGTTCCATATGTACATACTCAAAATGGTTTGGTGAATCGTTGATTAAAATAATCAAGCTCATTGCAAGACCTATGTTGACGAATTGCAAATTGCCTACGTCGTGTTGGGGTCACGCAGTTCGCACGCCGCGGATCTGATCCAACTACGACCAACTGCATATCACGATAACTCCCCATTGCAGTTAGTACATGGGAATCCTCCGAGTATTTCCCATTTGCGTAAATTTGGGTGCGCTGTTTACGTACCCATCTCACCACCTCAGCGGACATTGATGGGCCCTCACAAGAAACTGGGGATCTATGTGGGATATTCATCTCTGTCGATCATTAAGTATTTAGAACCCCTAACGGGAGATCTATTTACTGCCCGGTCTGCTGATTGTATTTTTCATGAGGATCATTTCTCGGCATTAGGGGGAGAATTGTACCAAAAAGAATGGCAGGAAATAGATTGGAACGCAGAAGGCATTTCATTTACTGATCCACGTACTACGAAACGAACAACAAGTTCAAAGAATTATTGATTTGCAAAATATTGCAAACAATCCGCGACGCTTTCTCAGATTATAAAGGTGTCACAAAGTCTCGCATCCCGCAAGGAATGTGCCGAACGAGTGGAGGTACCTAAAAAAACCACTCAACCCCCTATTGGCAAAAAGAGGGGGGGGGGGACACTTCCAAGAGGCAAGATGTAATTGCCGGCAAGCAAAAGAAGACTGGAAATGCAACTCAACCTTTGGTTGAAAGACACCTTGAGGACATACATTGTCCTGTGGATAGGAGTAATCCACAATCCAGCTCAGTTATGCACATAAACTCTGAGGCTGGAACATCGGAAGACCCTAGATTCATCATTTTGGGAAGTCATGATAAATCATTAAGGGTAGAAGAGATTTCTATAAATTTCGCTGAGACTGGAGAGTCTTATAATCGTAAGTCCATAGTAGTCCTGAGTTCAACCATGCTAGTGCTTTGGTGAGTTGGGTTCATTTTGACATGGTTTTACTTAGTTCTCCTTGCGCCTGGGCTCTGGTTTATCTGGCAGCTGGGCCCCTCTCTCCAGATTCCTCTGTTTTGCTTGGGCCCAAAATAAAAAGTATGTCTTCATGGGTGTTTTTTTTCATGTCTTGGCCCTTTTTGTGTGTATTTCAGTGATGTCCTGCAAAATAAGAAATCTGCGCCACACTATGGAAATAGTTAGTGTAGAGCCCTATTCTAGGTGAAATTTAGTGTTACCTAGGCTAATGTTGGCGGGGTTAGAATCGAGTTAAGGACCGCCAACAGTCACTTGGATTTGGGTATATACATGAAAGTTCCTGATGGAATTAGTATACCGAATCCTAAGGCAAATCGCAACACATATTGTATAAAGTTGTAGAAGTCATTATATGGCTTAAAGCAAATCGGGCCGAATGTGGTACAATCGGTTAAGTAAATTCCTTACACAAAAGGGATATACAAATAATGATGACTGCCCATGTGTCTTCATTAAGAAATCATCAACGGGATTTTGTATCATATCGGTATATGTCGATGACCGAATATCATCGGCAACGAATCGATATTAATGAAGCACGTCATCATTTAAAGACGGAGTTTGAAATGAAGGATTTGGGTCAAATCAAATTTTGCTTGGGTATACAACTTGAGCATTTACCTTCGGTATATTTGTATACCAATCGCCTATGTCCGAGAAGATATTGAAGAAATTCAATATGGACAAGTCATATCCAATAAAAACTCCCATGGTAGTAAGATCCTTAGACGTTGAAAAGGATCCTTTTAGACCACGGGAAGTAGGAGAAGAGATATTGGGATCAAAAGTCCCATATCTTAGTGCCATTGGAGCACTTATGTATCTTGCTAACAATACCGGCCGGATATTGAGTTTGCAAAGTTAACCCGCTAGCAAGACATAGTGCTGCACCTACCAAACGTCATTGGGTAGGATTTAAATCAATTTTGAGATACCTCAATGGCACCAAAGATCTTGGATTATTCTATAGTAGAAATCAAGATCCGGTTTTATTAGGATATGCGAATCTTTGGTTATTTGTCAGATCCCCACAATGGCAGATCGCAAACTAGCTTTGTATTCTTACAAGGTGGTACAACAATATCTTGGAAGTCTTCAAAGCAGACATTAGTGTCTACTTCCACCAATCATTCTGAAATAATAGCTTTATATGAAGCATCACGCGAATGCGTATGGCTTCGCAGAATGGTGAACCACATAATACAGTCATGTGGCATTGGTGCAGTTGACACACCGACAATTATCTTTGAGGATAATTCAGCATGTGTTACCCAGATGGAATCAGGTTACATCAAGAGTAATATGACTAAGCATATTATTCCTAAGTTATTCTACCCCCATGAACTCCAACGGAATGGAGAAATTGAAATTTTGCAAACTAAGTGGTGTGACAATATGGCAGATTTGTTCACAAAGTCTCTACCATATTCCGCATTTCATAAATGCGTTGAGGGTATTGGTATGAGAAGACTTAAAGATTTGCAGAAATCACGGGGAGAATCTGTTTGAAAGTTAACTGATTCAATATAGTATTACACTCTTTTTCCTTTATATGAGTTTTGCTCTTCTAGAGTTTTCTCACATAAAGTTTTTAATGAGGTAATAAGTAACACATTGTAAACGTCATATTATCTATTTTTCCTCACTGAGGTTTTTCGAAGATAATATATGACATATTTGGTCCTTGATCAAAGTTGTTTTAGACTATGTCTTTGGGGTTACCCAAAGGGTCTATTAACATTGGGAGATATATATCATGGGGTTTCTCCTTATTTTTCCCACTCGGTTTTTAAGGAGTTTTTACCAGGTATATCGATATACTTTGGATTTTTCCCACAGGGTTTTTTCAAAGCTTCAAGACATTCATTGATGAACGAGTAACGGTGACTACACAAGATCAATTGATCAAGGGGGAGTGTTGAGATTAATTAGGAATATTAATCTTTGATCAATTATTGTTAATCTCATAATTAGCATGTGCTAATTATGGATATAGATTAGGCAACCGTAGAGGCCCTTTGGGTCAACAGACACCTCTTCCCTATTGAGTCACTGACAAAGGAAAGTGCTCCTTGTATATATATGTACAATCATTCATCAATAGATAACAACTGTCATTACGACAAACACAACTTTCTCTCAACAAATATAATACCAAGATTTGGAGCAACTAACGAGATCCAGATTTAAAATGGAACAGTGTTATGATACGGTACTTATATCTCTGGATTGATATGTTTCACCCATCCAGTAGATTAGGCCCAGTGTGTTGAGTCGCTAGCTTGATCAAGGACAGTCTTACTGAGATCGGCCGGCCGACTTTGTGTTTGTACCAAAACTGTTTTTCCCCTCTTAATGAAAAACGGGTGAAGTCCCGATCGCGGAAAAAAAATATGTTTCACACATCTTAATGCCTTGTTTGTTATTTTGTTGGAATCTGTAATCAAACCTGGATTCCTCCAATGGGCTCATCAGCTGACAACCAAAGTTGTATTATCTTGTATTATCTTTCGGTGAGGCCATCGGTAAGTTATCAGGCAATATCATATCTGATACATTCTATCCAAAGTTTGTGTTCACAAACAATGTGTCATATATATATATTGTATACTCAAGGGTGATGAAACCAACACTACTACTGGGAGTATTCATAGAGGCAGCTCAAATTTTTTTGATTCATGCAAATCCAACTAGGAAGCCACGCACGCGACGTGTCATGTCATGCAAAATTTCATGCGCGGATATGGCTAGTAGGGCTCACGCATGTCTTCTCTAGCCACTCCACCCATTAATTAGTTGTGTCCTTAGGGCACTCAAAATATAGAGTTTAAACCTATTTATTGTCCTCATATTTTTTTATTTTGCTGATGTGGTACTATATTTATTGATGAAAGAGGTAAAAAAGTAAGACTTCAAGTCTTATTTAGACTCGAAGTCTATAATATCTTCGAGATTATAAGGACGTCTGCAATGGCTAGCTATTTGGCTATCTAGATGTGACATGGCAAGCAAAAAATAAGAGAGAGAGTGCTCACTAGCTATAAGCAAATAGTCTATCTATTTCACGTGGCCCAAGAATATGTGAGATGAGTATATTGGTCCATTGCTATAAAATAATCTTTTCTCTTGCCTCTCACCTCCACATCAGCTCACTAAATAGTGCTATCTATTACCATTGCGGACGCCCTAAATGGCTTGGACTCTATGATATAGTCAGCATTGTGATAGTGCCCTTAGTGCATTCCCAGTGCAGAATCTACCATAGAGTCTAAGACTATTTATTACCCTCCTATTTATTGTGTTTTGCTGATGTGGCGGTATATTTATTGAAGAGAGAGGTAGAAAAATCAAGACTCTAAGTCTTATTTAGACTCCAAGTCCGCAATCTTTGAGGTAAATATACCGCCACATCAGCAAAATACAATAAATAGGAGGATAATAAATAGTCTTGAACTCTACGATAGAGTCTTGCATTGAGACCGCGAGATATATATTCCCAACATATTCACTTCAGCTGATATTGAACTTAGCAATAACACAGGAGAAACACTCTGTAGAAAATTTATGTTATTATTTGGCGTTCGAAACCATGACCTAACTATTGCACCATACTATAATACTCATGAAGAACGAAAATAAACTTTTGCATCTGTAACAACAATTTGTTTATATCATGTAAACTAAATTGTTCAAGATGCCCACAATAAATATATTTTAGTTGGGGACAACAAGAATCTTTTGACTTCTGTATTATATATTTGCATGCTACATGTGCGCATGTTAAAATAGCTATTCCACTGATGGCATATATTTATTTCTAAAATGATTGAAGCTACATCTACATTTGGCCAAACAAGGACAAATCTTGGAGCCACTAAGCCTGATCTTGGTGTAATAAATGCCCATTGTGACCACCGAGAAGGACCTAGGTGGCAAGGAATTTTTTTTTTCTTCTGATTGGATCCACATCGTCCATCTGTTGCTTGCTGAATAATGCCAAGATTTGGAGCAACTAAACCAGATCCAAATTTAAAGTAGTCTCTAGAAAAGATATTTATATCTCTGGATCGATTTGTTGCAGGCTTCTTAAATGCATTGTTTGTTCTCTTGTAGGGAAACTGTAATTAACCAACCTCAATGCCTCCAATAAGATTGCGATCAACGGCTGCTAGTTTGGTTAACCAAACTGCAACTTCGTCAAGCGAAAAGAAAGAGCAATCAGTGGCCATAACCGTACAGGCACAACAATGGACCACTGAGTTAGCTTCTATACCCACCCAATGAACTTTAAAATTTCTAAAATTCTTGCCTAACTCTGCAATATCGAAACAAAGACCACCTATTGATGATCTAACACTGGACCCATCCTTCAGTAAGGTCTTCAAATTCTTGCAGCCGACCTCCAAGATGACACGGTCATATCCCAACTCCAAAGAGAGCTCCAAACCTTCCTTAGCCGCTAATGCTTCATCCGTTAGCGCATGTTGAACATTTTCAAACTAGCACGCTGCCCCGACGCACACCAGATCTGAGTGTTCTTGAATCACCACCCCAGAACAACCTGTGTATGACGTTGAATCAAGGGATGTATAAGTATTCACCTTGATCCAGTCGAGTTCCGGAGGCTGCCACTGCATGTACCACGCCGATTTGTCTTGTTTTCTCGGCACCTTCAGAGAAATCAACCCCTCAATCAGGTTGGAGATGAACCTTGCCGTTGCACCCGGTTCCCAGACTTTGTGACCATGGCGTCGGTTGTTCCTGCCATTCCACAGCAAGCTAAGAAAACTAATTTACTTGGAGGATATAACATTTTCTTGTCCCTTTGGCAAATTAAGTAGGTTGCTAGTTTTCTTGGTAGCCAACATCCAAGAAAATCATTTTTGGCATAGTGCCAAAACCGCCAAGAAAACTAATTTTCCTTGTCCATCTTCCATCTTTAACTAAGCTTGTTTGACATTTTGTGGCTAAGGTGGTGTAGGCCCTTTACTTAGTGATTTTGGACATCAAGGTAATTATTTATGATTGTGCAAGTGTATGGATAATGTGTAATATAATAATGTTTTTAATGTTTCACCTGCCCTATGGGCTATGGGTGAGAACCTAACACTATGCCAGAAAACACTATCAGTGACGCGACGATTCGTGACACAAAAACGAAACGCGTCACCAATAATCTATCCGTGACGCGGGTTGGCATGACGCGTCACCGATTAGTTGGTGCCCATGCCCCAGAAGCAAGACGCGTCACTGATAACTATGTATTCGCGACGCGTGTTAACAAGACGCGTCACGGATAAAAATTGTGACGCGTATTGTCAAGGCGTGTCACGAGATAGATGGTCGTATTGGTGACGTTGGTTTAACAAAACGCGTCACGAGATAAGGTATGTGACACGTTTTCCCTAGACGCGTCACCCATAGGAAATCATATCAATCACTCTTCGTAACAACACGCGTCACAAATCAACTAGCCGGAAATTAAAATGGGCCTTCACGCTAGCAGCCCAACTCAACACCAACTCCCTCAACCCTAACTCCACGTCCGATCGCCCTCTCCCTCCCAATCTTCCAAAGCCGCCGCCTCAACACCGCAGCTCCCTCGAGCGGCGCTCCGACGGTACGGGCGCCCGCGCCACGCCGTCCGCCGTCGCCCGCCGCCCCCACCCCGCTGCGCCGCGGTGCGCTCGCTCCACCTCCACCCGACGCGCCTCGCCCGCCCCGCCACCCGCACCGCCGCCGGATTGCCTATGGTTCGGGGGTCTCGGCGGCTGGACCCAAATCCCGCCGCCGCGCCGCTCGCGCGGGCGGACTCGAGCTCGCGGGGTTCCCCCTTCCTCCTCCTCCTCCGCTCCGGGTAAGCGGCTCCCCTCCCGCTCCTCGAGGCCGCGCGCGCGCTCCTCGATTCGTCCCGTTTCCCGATTCGCTGCGCGGTCTCGAGCAATGCTGCCGGTTTAGGGGCGCTCCCGTCTCGTATTCCCGCTCGCTTCCACTTGCGGATTTCAGCCGTGTTGTTAGGGCGCGGTCCTGGGTTTCAAATTGTGGAATGCGGCGCGCATCTGCGCGGCCGATTTTGCAGACTCGAGCATTTGAAGGCTCAAATGTTGGTCGATGGCACCTGTATTTCCGCTTGCCTTGGCGCGTGATGTCGATTGCGTTTGGGCGCGGACGTGGGATTCCAACGTAAGTCCGCGCCGGAGGAGGCGTGTGCGTGCATCTCGTGATTCAAATTTTCGCCCGGTTCGAGATGGAAATGTTGGGGGTGGGGGTTCACAAGTATGCTTGGTCTTGCGTGAATGCTGCTATTGCTGGGAAAAATTGGTTAATGCCTAGCTCTCTTTTACTTACTGGATGGTGTATATCACAAGAGAAAACGATGCCAGTGTTTGTTCAGGTATGCAAGTTGTGGCATGAAGCACTGGCTTCTTCTGGTCAGGGTTTATTAGGATTGTTCACTTCTAGATGTGCTTATGTTTGACTTATAGGGTGCCTGCAACTAGATGAAGGGTCATGCCTAATTGACCTTGTAGAAAAATGTTTCTGGCCTGTGGTTGTTGACTTTACTTAGCTTGGTGATCAATCCAATGTATGTGGGATCAATCTGCACCTGAAACTGCATTATCAGTCTAAAACTAACCCCCGCAGTTTTTCTGGTGTCAAATGAATATGTCTATTCCATACACAGACCCTTGTAACTATAGAACATGTTGCCTTCATTTGAAAATAGAGCAGTGTATTCTTCTATCTAAAAATGAACTAATCTCTGACTCTAGCATTATTCTAGGTCCAGTCTTTTGATTCAAAAGTTTTGTTACTGCTTAACCCTCTGCTTTCTATATTTATATTCATGATGAGGATGCTCTGTTTGCCAATATGTGTGAAGGTGTCAGGAGAGATAATTAGAGGTTCAGATACTGAAGATGTCAACTTTAACTAAAATTTATGTAGTTCCTCTTACATGGATTCGTTATTGTTAGTGTTTATTTGACAATTGTGTATGATAATGTAGTGGCTAGAAAGGAACGGACTTGTCTATTGAACAATTCAGTTCTGGAGCCTGTGGATTTATATGTGCATTGCGTTCTTCTACGAGCATCAGTATTATTTATTGGCAGTTATTCAAGATGTTTTTGTGCCTTGTATTGTTTACCAGTGAGGCCATACTCTGGATTATTTTAGAGCATGTCCATCTAAGTCATTAGTAAGAATGGATCTGCAGTTTACCTCATGAGAAGCTACTACTGTGTGTAGTAAATAATCTTTTTTCTAGCAAATTGGCACTTCGCAGGTCCTTTCATTTGGTCAGTTTGTTTGCTATAATCTTTTGTGCTATGTGCTGGCAGGTAAAACAGTGGCATGGTCTGCTGGTGCACAACTTATAATTACCATCACTCCCAGCCAGGTATGGATCTAGATGTGCACAACTGACTGTTTACGCTTGATCTCATTTGATGATTTTTTATTCAGAATGTTTCTGAGTTCTGACCAGACAATATAACCTTCATTACCTATGTTACCAGAAAAATCATTTTTAAGGATGTTCAGATATGACGTCTATCATTTTTTCTTCTAAATTTGTTTCATATAATCACTAAAAAGTAATGTGACGAGCATAGAGATTAAAGGACTGCACACTCAGCAATGCTTTGATTTTTAAACCAAAGCAGTGATGACCTCAAAATACTCTTATTT
Organism: Themeda triandra; assembly: GCA_018135685.1. Classification (NCBI taxonomy): domain Eukaryota; kingdom Viridiplantae; phylum Streptophyta; class Magnoliopsida; order Poales; family Poaceae; genus Themeda; species Themeda triandra. The sequence continues at coordinate 530,968 of JAENPR010000103.1, forward strand.
CAGTCCCTTTCCATCCGTTTAGATAAGGAGAGGAGAACACATCTTTTCTACATGGCTTTGAATTTGTTGTGCTTGAGCTACTTGTGCATATTTTTAGATCATAATTGCTATCTGATGGTTGGGCTCTCTATACATAATTTGCTATGCTGATTTTTAAAACTTCATAATGAAATAGGACAGATTCTATCTATATCAGTCCATTTATTTGTTTTTTTTTCTAAGGAGATGTGAAAAGCTGTAACTTACCAATTTGTTCCGCGTCTGTCTTGAACTCTTGACAGAGGTGGATATTAATGTTTTTAATTAAAGTCATGGTAGACTCTTGGTGGAGTTGGATATTAATGTTTGTAATTAAAGTAATAGTCGGGCGCCTGATGTTCTAGTAGAATTAAAGGTCCATACACATGCATCGTTGTATAGTTCAGTGGTCAGCCATGGAACTTTTTTGCATTTATAATTCCTTTGTCACCTCACATGATGTCTTGGTTCACTCAACTCTTCACTCCTTTACAGGTGCTCTTCCAAGAACATAGAGACAGATGCTATCTTTCATGATCGAGTGATGAGGAAACAAAGTTTTACTCTTCTAGGATTATTAAGTGTTTTTCTTGTCTTTGTCCTCATCAAATACATTGGTTGTACCTTGTATACAATGGCCCAAGGCGATAACATGTATCTAAAAAAGTTGGTAATTATTGTAGGGGTGTAAACCCCTCCAGATCATTCAAAAAAAAAAGTTGGTAAATAACTCATTGTTGAAACGGTGGTACGTCGATGTGTATGTGTGTATATATGGGATCATGTTTGATGTGTGTGTATATATATATATAGGATCATTGCATATATACAGGATTATTGTAATTTTTTTTTGTTTTTTGAAATAGTTATCTGTGACACGTATTGGTTGGACGCGTCACTGATAGAGGGTTATCCGTGACGCGTATTGGTTGGACATGTCACCGATAGAGGGTTATCCGTGACGCGTATTGGTTGGACATGTCACCGATAGAGGGTTATCCGTGACGCGTATTGGTTGGAAATGTCACCAATAGAGGATTATCTGTGACGCGTATTGGTTGGATGCGTCACCGATAGAGGGTTATTGGTGACGCGTCTTGGGAACACGCGTCACCAATATAGGTTTATCAGTGACGCGTTTTTACGCGTCACAGATAAGCCCTTATCTCAGACGCAAAAACAGTGACGCGTTTTTTACGTGTCACGGATGACCCTCTAGACGCGTCACAGATAGCGTTTTCTGGCATAGTGTAAGTGGCAAGATACATGTTTTTCTTATAACTAGATCGACACCATATATCCGTGACCAAACAAGTTCAATATTTGGAATAATTAATCTAGATCCTGCTTTAAAATAAAATAGTTTGGATAAGAGATTTATTTCTATGTGGATCTATTTGTTGCTGCCTTCTGGAGCCTTGGTTCGTTATAACAACATGTGAGACATGTCATCAAGGCCCAACCTATATTTTGTTATCTTTCGCTAAGAACATCGTTAAGTCATCATTCAATCAACGGCTGAAATAATGTTCTATCGACAATTTGTGTGGTATTAAAACCATTGCCCTAATGCTCTGAATCTGTCAGAATCATTCAAGTATTGAAACAACCAAAAGATGCCTCCAAGTTCGAACATGGCAGCAATGTTCAATCTACGGTTTTTTTTTTTTTTTTTTTTTTTTTTTTTTTTTACGAATAACGGTTTACAGTTCACCCAAGCAATAACGTAAAAGAAACACTCTGTAGAAAATCTGTGCAATTATTTGGCGTTCGAAACCATGACCAAACTACTTGCGCCATACTATACTAAAGAAGAACAAAAATAGTTTTTTTGATTCTGTAACTACAATTTGTTTATATCATGTAAACAAAATTATCCAAGATGCCCACAACATATAGTTTTAGTATATGGGGACAACAAGAATCTTTTGACTTCTGTGTTATATATTTTCATGCTACATGTGCGCAAATATAGCTACTCCACTGATGGCAGACATGATGCTTGTTTAATGCACTCTCATCGTTGTATATTTTTTTTCTAATGATTGGAGCTACATCTACATTTGTGGCCAAACACAAGGCCAAATCTTGAAGCAGCTAATCCTGATCTTGGTGTAATAAAAAATAGTATGGAGATAAGATATTTATATCTATGTGGATCGATTTGTTGCTCCTTCTTAATCCTTGATCTGTTCTTTTATTGTTGGAAAGTGTAAACAACCTGCATGCCTCCAGCACTCCGTGAGATACATGGTTTCGCTATGGGGCAACACGAATCTTTGACCTCCTCTGTATTAACTATTTGCTTGCATATGCTACTCCATGTGCGCATGGTGGCTAATAATTGTCCCACTGACGACCTTAGTGGAAAGACATTTTATTTAGACTTCTGATGGATCTATATCCTGCACTTGTAGCTGACCAATGACAAAACTCGGAGTAAGTAGTCCAGATCTCTATCTCTAATAAAATTGTGTGCAGCCTTATAGCTGAACAATGACAAAACTAGGGGCAAGTAGTCCAGATCTCTATGGTTATAAGAAAATTGTCGGCAGATGAGATATTTAAAATTGATTTTGTGAGGCACCACCCAAAAGTTAAGGGTCGTACTAGCGATCGAACATTCTACCATAGAATGGTCGTCGCTAGCAGGGCCCGGCCCACCTACGTCCACATTGCACAACACACCGCCGCCCAGATACACACACAGACACACACCGCCGCCCCAGACACACACACACACATGGACGCGCGGCCCTGATCCTCCGTGACCGGCCGCCGCCGCGCCCAAACATGGCCACCGTGCCATCTGAAACGAAACAAAAAAATGAAAGAAAAACACAAGTATGAAACAAATGATTTGATATAATGAAACAAATGATTTGATGTAAAAGAAACAAAACCAAATACGAAACTGAAACAAAAACAAAAGCTGGGAGAAACAAATAAAAACAACATCTGAAACACACAGAGAAGAGCAAGCCTTGAAACACACAAAAAAGAACAAAGAAATTTGAAACAAAAATGGGACAAAAAAAGAAACAGTGAAGAAGAACATTTGAAACACAGAGGGGGAGAACATGAAACACCATGGTGTGAGATTGAAACAAAAAAAAAAAACAAGAACCAAAACACACCGACCAGTTGAGACACAAAGTGTGTCGTTATTGAACCAAGGTGCTAGGGCCTGTTGAAACATCGCGAGCATGGGGAAGAGATGCCGGAACCCTAGGGCCTCAACAGGGAAAAAGAAACATTCGAAAAAAATTCCCTTGCAACATCAAGGGTCTGCATGCTGAAACAAAAATGATGGAGGAAGGGGAGAGAGGATGCTCGCTGGAACCCTAGGCATCCATCGGAGTCGGGCAAGGAGGAGATGTGGTGTGATGATGAAACAGGAGGCCTAACTCGGCTATGTCGCCCCCGAATCTGCCGGATCCACGCCGACCCCGTCCGGATCCGGCTAAAAAACCTGGCATAGCCATCACCGGATCCAGTCTGCCACCGCCCCAGTGGCCGAAACCCTAGGCTGCCGGGGGTCCATGGCGGCGCCGCCTGATCCGCGCAGATCGGCGGCCGCCGCTGCCGGTCCAGCGGTCCGCGGCGGCCGCCGCCATGGGAAAGGGAGGGGGAGGCGAGGCATGCGGGACGACCTCGCCACCGCCATGGGGAGGGGAGAGGAGGAGGAGTAGCACGAACACGCGGGATGAGCTCGCCGCCGTCACCATCGCCGTGGGCAAGCAAGGGAGAGTGAGGCGCGCAACGAGCGAGCGAGAGAGACTGAGGGGCGGCCGCGGGTGTGTGTGTGTGTGTGGGGGGGGGGGTGTCGTCCACGCGCGCGGCGGAGCGACCGAGGCGGTATATGGGCCAGGCCGGGTGCGTTCAATAGTAAGAACGCTCGAATGTTAGCATTACCGAAAAGTTAAAGGAGGCTGGCACCCACCGCCTCAAAAAAAGGGTAATTAACGGGGGCAGGTACTTTTGTTTACCAAGGCTTTCATGTTTGCCAGCATCCGAAAATAAATTTACAAAGGTGGACACCTTCAGACAATGGTTAATCGCCTCCAAAATAGCTTATTTCTAGAGGCGAAAGTGCCCCCTCCGTAAATCTGTTTTCAGAGACGGGTACATTAAAAGGTCCAAAAGTACTAACGCAGCTTAGGCCCCAGTGAAGCCCATATGTATCCTTCTATCAAGCTTGTATACAATACAAATTTAACCTAACTCACTCCCCAGCCCATGTGTAACATCTTGTCCAGAGCTTAATCGGATTAATAGGATATTCATACCAACAAGTTGCAACTTCTTTTCCATAAGCCCATCTCCAACGGACTTTAAGGTTAGGCGTGCTTGGCCTGAAACAATTTCGAGATGGTTGAGGGTGCGCACAAGTGAGAACAAAGTGCGCAGAAAAGAACAGTACTAGTCTATGAGGGCAGTCTATGTTCCAGAAAAGCTGTCAAATATTAACGGGTCCGGCCTCGAAGAGGCAGGACGTTACACCATCCCACTCTCCGCAACGCCCCTCTCCTCTACATTGCCCATCGTGCCCCTCTCTTGTCCACATCCGGAAGTCGCCCTTTACTTTTAGTATCATGAGTGCCAGCAATGCCCGTCTCCTCTCTGACGACGCTCCTAATCCCGACACAGTTCTGCCAACCGTGCCTGCTCCCCACCCCATCCTAACTCCTCTAGGTGCGATGATGAGGGTGACGACGAGGGCATGCACTGACAGGTGCTCTAGTAGAGCGCTCGACCAGTGGCGCGCGACCCTGACGTTGGTGCTGACTAGATATGTGGCTCGGTGGCAGCACCCTCACGGATGCGAGGCTGCCTCGACCAAGCAGCATGCGTGAAGGCGCCGAAGGCAGCTCCAGTATGTGTGCAACCTCGGTGCTGACCAGATATGTGGCTCGGTGACAGCGCCCTTGTTGGCGGTCCTTAACTTTAATTTTTACCCGCCAATTATAGATTGTTTTGGGAGAAATAAATATTTTATTGCACATATATCGTTGCTATTGACCTAGTTCCACCTGTGCTTGGAGAAAATATTATTTTGCAGAAAATACACCAAGTGCAGGAATTTCCGGAATAAAAGTACGCTTTTCGGAAGGCGTAAAAGAGCAAGAGAACAAGGGCCAGCCACCTGGGGTCGAGATGGGCCAGAAGCACCAGCACAGATGGTTTGCCTCCTTCCATCTGGGGCATGATGGTTTCGCTGGTGTTTTTACACCACTACCCCCGAACCGCCTTCAGGGGGCTATAAATGAAGAGGAGAGACCCCCCACCAACACACACACCATTTGGAGCCATCTTTACACCTCTCACTTCTTCTTTAGTCTTAGCATTAGTCCTTTGGAGCTAGGCAAAACTACTTGGAGAGCTTGTCTCCAGGAAAAAGAGCTACACTCTTGGTATAAATCTATGGAGCGTTCTTTCTTAGTCAAGTTCTCATTACATTTATATAGTCTTGCATATGAACTAGAGTATAGTCTAGTATACGATATATTCGATGATCAAGAACTAGGCCATAGTTCTTGTGAGAATTGTTCATCGTGTTCTACATTGTTCTTCATCGTTCGTATGTTTTACTTGTTTAGATTAGATTGTAGAAGAGGAATAGTGGTCCGATGTACCTTCGGGTTTGCCTATGTCTTAGCTCGTCCATCCGTAGGGTGGGAGTCCTGGGGGGACGTAGGTAGCTCCTTAGTATGCGGGCATGGTGCCCGGGTGCGAGGGAACCTTCGGATATGTCGGCATGCCACGGTTGAGGTGGTAGGCGGCAGGTGGTGACAGCCCTGTCCGTCCCTTGTAATCCCCCACGTCCGCATGTTGAGTAGGAGTTCGTAAATGCCACCATCGACTGGCAGACCAGTTGCCGCGGTCTCCCCATATTTCTAGTCTATAGTCGAGTCTTGACTTGTATAACATGTGGAATTAGTTGTTCTAACAATGACTGCATAGGACCTGCCTGCTCCGCTTAGATTATTCTTTATTTTTTATTTTACCTTTATTCCTTTGAGATTGCTCTGAGTGTGTGTCCACTATCCAAACTACCGTATGCTTACCCCTGTATAGCACATTGGTCGGTTTCTCCCCATACTAGATATTGTATTCATACCCATGCTAGATTACTTAACTACCCATGCCTTCCTTTGGGGAATTATAAATAACGATACCCTGAATACTTCCGGGTGAAATGCTGCAACGATAGATCCGTGCGCTTGCGGATATTTATTCTAATAGGATGTGATCTATCTCTTGGCGACACTCGCGTAATTGCTAGAACCTGTTTCTAGTAAATATGTCGAGTAATGCCATTTAGCATTTCTGGCACTGTTATCAGAATTAGGCTCTAAGCCTGTTTTTGGTAATCGCGCTAAGAAATGCCAACAAGCATTTCTGGCGCCTGTCGATTACGGATAACCGGCAGTCCACCACGGGGTATCCCACGGCGGTGAGTTTCGGCAAGGGCACGTTACGATCTACGATCCGGACGTTGAGAAACAAGACAAACCGAGGACAACCAGGTTTACCCAGGTTCAGGCCGCTCGGAAGCGTAATACCCTACGTCTTGCTTCTCGTGTTATGTTGTATGATCAAGTATCGGAGTACAATGAAGCGCTAAGCTCTCTAGATCTAGGATGCCAGAGAATAGCCCGCGTTCTAGGGGGGGTCCTTGGCCGCTTTATATAGCCGAGCAGCCAAGGGTACACGTGAGGTGGTCGGTTACATCAAGTCGTGCCCTAGGAGGACTCTATCTAACCTAACCGACTAAGTCTACTTGCGGAACAAGCATCCTTATGCGTGATCCGCCTCCTGGTCGGTTGCGGACCACGCCATCTGTAACAACCCGAAAAATTCACCAACACAAAAATCCCAACTACAAAATTTTTTCTAAATAAACCCATGTTTGGTGCTTGTCATGTAGGAAACCCTACCTAGTCGCACACATAGCACCCAGGTTTGGTTGCTAAGCACCACATTATATTATCATCACATGTGTCCTAATATCCTTCTTAAGCCACATGTGAATAGAATCCAAGTAAACTTATGCCTTGACCAGTGGCATCTATAGCCATGATGTGCCTTAGCAGTAGATCCTTTGACCCTAAGACCTTATTAGAATACTACTAGAATCGATGGGACCAAGGAGTTACGTGCACACATATGCTACACACTAAACCCTAGAACCAACTAGTGTCTTCGACTAGTTTTACATCTCATCTATTTAGGTACCACGCTGCTAGGGTACCATACCACCCTAACCCATGCTAGGACCTTGTCTTAATTAAGCATTATAACATCATGTCACATATGTGACGCTTATGTCTGGATCACGCTAGCACTATCAATATGATATGCAACATGTTTGATTTGGATTTTATTGGCTTTTCCGTTGTATTGAATAATAAATCTACAACACATATTTATAAATAAGTATATACATAGTATATTGGGAATAATAACCCAACAAATCCTATGACCACTATGACCGCCATGGAACTTTGTACAAGGGCTACAAAACACAAAGTATATACATATATTAAAATAGACAAAAACAGAAAAATGAAAAGAGATAAGGAATGAAAATGCCGAAGCCGATTTGGCCCATGACTCTAGCCCGGCCCTGCCAAACCCCTCTTCTTTCTTTTCCATTTCCGGCCGAACAGCCAAAGCATGGCCATCCGGCCCATTTCCTTTTCCTTCCTCTTAAGCCGGCCTGTTTCCCTTCAACTCGGCCCAGACCGACGCCGGCCCACGAACTCTCTTTCTTTTCCCTCTTTCCCTGCTGAAAGCCAGCCAGCCCAACTCGGCCCATAGCAACGCCGACGCCACCTCCCTCACTACACGACACGGCGCCACGGGACACTGCCAAAGCTGGCCCTCCTGTCATAAGTCTCACCTGCCCTTTCCCCTGCTTTTCTCCCCGCGTGACGTTGCCGGTGTCAGGGCTTGTCCCGCCGCGACGCAAGCATCCTCCACCGCCTGATCCCCGCGTATGCCTTGGATGACCGCCACCTGGCCCGACAACCCTGACCACGACATGCCCACGGTGTGGGCATCACCTTCTCCCGCGCCCGCGCACATGCGCCTGCCGGCCACCGCTCCTCCTCTTTCTTGGCCGCGAAGCCAAATTGGCCACCCTCACTGACTACTGGGACCCACTGGATCCGTGATAGTGACCCGTCGAGCTTTCTACGACGCCTGATCACGCCCGCGACCCGATCACCGTCCACGGCTGCTCAAGCTCGCCACCACCGCCTATAAATTAGAGCCGGAACAGGAACCCTAGCCCTTCCAACTCCCACGCCGCCGCCTCGGTGACCAGCAACCATCCCTCGCTCGCCCAAATTGGAGAAGAAGGAAGTGGAAGGAGAAGTGTGGAGGCGGGGAAGAAAAGCCGGAGCTGCCGGACCTGGAGAAGAGGACTCGCCGGAGAAGAAGACGCTGCGTCGGACCTCCACTTCGCCAGAAGCCTCGCGCCGCGGGAGGAGACGATCGCGCCGTACCTCTACCACCGCACGATCCCGCCGTCGAGCCGACACGCTACGCCGAGCCCCTGCTACGCCTACAACCCACGGTGAGCACCGCCGACTCCCCGTTCCAACCCCCGGACCTTCCTCTGAACCGCCATGGCGCCTCCGGCGCGTAGGCGCGAGCCTTGCTGGCTCCTTGGACACGCACACGCACCGAGCACAGGACCCGCCTCGGCCAAACGGAATTGGTGCCTTGTGCACCGACGCGAACCTGCCCGCCATGCCGCCGCTGTGGTCAAGTCCTGCCGTGGCGAGCCTCACTGCTAGCCCCGTGGATGGCCTCTGGACACCATCAGTTAGAGATCCGGACCCGCCTCAACTCGGCGCATGCCATGCGCACCCTAGCCTTAGAAGATGAGCTCCTGGAAGCTAGGTAGCCACCGCCGTCATCATGGCGTCGTGCTCTGGCGCACCGCCGTGCCGTCGCCCACAAGCCACCATTCCGGAACCTCCGTAGGCCGTAGCTTGGACTAGAGCCCTCGTGGGCACCGGATCTGGATCCGCGACACCAAGGCGCATCTCATGCGCTCGCTGGACCTGGATGATGACCGACGGAAGCCCTGTTGCCATGGACCATGCCGCCGCGGTGGTGCTCTAGAGCGCCGCCGTGTCGCGCCATACCCGTCGAGCTCCGCCATGAGACGCAGCACCTGGCCACGTAGGAGATGAAGACCTGGAGCCCCGCCTTGAAGATCTGGACGAACGCCGTCACCTCGCCGGAGCTCCGCCGTGAGCTCGCTTTTCGCGCGAGCGCAGCCGTACGGTTTAGTCGTCGCCGAAGGATGTGCTAGCGCCCTGATGACTCCAATCGAACCCCTGATGCATCAATTGGACAAGTGACGCGACGATGGCCTTTGCCCGTGGACGCCAGCGCCGCCGTGTCGCCATCACCATGGCCGGCCGCGTCGGAGACCCTGCCTCCGTCCTCGTGTACCCCGCTGAGATCGCCGTGGAGTCGTGGAGCCTATGCGCTCATCGATTTGGACCAAGGACTACCGCAGCGCCTGAGCACGTGGCCATGCCGTCGGCCATGCCGCCGTCAGCAAGCAGAGAACGTCGCCATCGGAGCACCACGGACTACCCCGTCGCCCTGGACGAACGCGCGTCGCCCTCGTGTCGCGTATGCGCCTGAGAGTGAAGACGATGGACCGCCATGGCGCCGTAGTGCGTGGCTACACCGCCGTCGGCCATGGCCGTCGCGGCAAGCTGAAGGGATGGGGACGAGGTGAAGATGGAAGAGGGAATCGCAAGGAGATAGACCCGGCTCTTGTGGACTGAGAGATGAACGGAGGACCTCGCATACGCCAGTGCACCATGGACCGAAATCCCGTGCGCCTAGCCCCAGTGCTAATCCCTGCGGACTCAGCTCGTGTAGACCGAGTAAGCGACGAGATGGACCCGCCGAGGCTAGTGTACCATGAGCCGGTTCGTGGACTAGTGCGCCCGGCTATTACACCCATGGACTCGGTCCATATAGACCATAGAACAGACGGGTGGACACGATGTAAATGGTTCATCATGGACCGGCCAGCCAATGGAACCGTGGACCTGAGCCCATTCTGATCCCAGACGAACGACGTGGCAGCGCCAAGAGAAGCCACGTGGCGGGCCGAGCCCGGCCCATTCGGCCCAAGTCCAGGCCCTGAACCGGCCCTACTCAGCCCATACCGAGCCCATATACGTTGACTTGGTCAACGTGGCGTCATCTGCCACGTCATTCGTACCTGCCACATCAGCGGCCACGCAGACGCCACATGGACCCATCAGAAGCTGACACGTGGCCACCCTGGAATCTCTCTCTCCCTTTTCTTTTTCAGAAAACAGATTAAACTTCAGAAATTCATAACTAATTCATACGAGCTCCAAAAATAATGATCTTTATATGTAATTTCATCAAAAATCGAGCTCGATATCATGAGCCTATGTTTGAGTGCATTTGAATCTTTTTGTTATTCATTTGGTTCTTTGTGGATTCTATAGGAGTCGCTAACGCGACTATTATGTCTCGATTACAGAGTCGACTTAGGAGGAGGAGACCCGCTGATCGACTACATCCGACAAAGGGGGACTCGTACCGCAACTGCTGGATTTGTACCACTACTTCCTCGACATCACAGGTGTCATGGCAGCACCTTCTTTTAGAGAATCCTATTAGACATTGCATTATTTATAAAATTGCTAGCGCTTTATATTTATTCCTTTGCTAGTATATGATGCATGCTATTGCCTGAGCCATTTATATCCCTTGATTGAAAACCCTTCACCATGTTACCCAGCTTTGCGCTCGCACTTATATTATTATTGCCACCTTTTTGCTTGCTTGCACTTTATATCACTATACTTATTACTCCACTTCGCATTGGATGTGATGTGATGCGGGTGGTGAACCCACGGGAATGGTTTTGGCTTGGGATGCCGGCCTTGGTGGACTTGGTGAGATTCGGTGGTTCGCGAGTGTGACTTGGGTGCGTGGAGGGTGAGGGTTGAGTCGATCGAGCGGGATATACGACGAGCTTATGGAGCGAGTCTTGCCCCGGGATGGACTGGACATTCCCGTGCGGATACATGTGGTTTGGTATACTTGTGGTTGGGGAAACCCCGAGTGTGGGCTTGTCGTGGGCCGCTCAGGGAGAAGGTGCTGTGGTGGCACGTGGTGCCAGGATGGCACCCGAACGGTAACCCTGTTGGAGACATCCCGGTTTAGTCATCTCTAAGGACTTACTAGTACTCAGTTTCTTCAGGACTCCTTTACAGACCACACGTTCCTTATAATGGGGAGACAGTTGGACTACTTGATATCACGGTGCCACTACTACTAGGCGAGTTGTGTAGGGAGGTACGGGCTTTGGTGGACTCACACCCTCCCGAGACGATCATGGCCCCCTATTCGGGATCGGGAACGTGACTTCACAGTTTCAGTTACTCCAGAGGTACTTGGGGTATTCCAGGACTGAGAGGTAGGGTGGCATCGTTCTATTATAGCAAGCAGCCGGAATCTGCCTAGGCATGGCCATGTCGATGATGGCTATCTTGTGGTGTGTGAAACCTCTGCAGAGTGTTCTTGGTTGATCGATCGATACATATGCTGACTTGGCAGCTATGGACTGTCCGTGTTACGCTTCACTAGATAGGAGAGGAGTGTTCTACCTTCCCGAGCATTCGGTCGTGAGCCTAGATGGGCTGCGGGCCGCCGAGACAGACCGAGAGGGAGTTGGTGCCGACATGAGTGTGAGATGTGGTGATGGAGGTGAGATGATGGTTTTGGGATGGACGTGTGTGGGAATGGGAATGTGTTAAACTTGACTATATTATTATTATTGTTACTACTATTTCGCATGCGCTAGGATGCAAACCATGACCAAATTATAGGATCGCGAGATCCCTTTATTTTCTCTTTTCTACTAAAGCTCATTCGGTGCGACCATGGCACGCACACATCGGCGGTGTGCAGATTTTCCTGCTTCTCGGTGATGTCAAACGGATTAGAAGGTCTCGTGCTGCGTTCAAGTTGGAGTTTGGAGTTGCTTCCGCGTTACTTCCGCCTTCTCAAGCTGTTCTGAATGTTAGATATACTTTGTATCCGCCTTGTGGCATTGTAATTATTAATGTAAACCCCTCTATTTGTACTCTTTAGATTTATAGTTCGATGTATGGAATTGATTATCGACTGATGTATATCATTCTGTGAGATTTCCCATCGTGGAAAATTGAGGATGTTTCACCATCGTCTTGTGGTCTGGCCCAGCAGCCTGGTCGGTAATGGGCCGGGTCTTGTCTGGTCTGGGCCGTCTTGCCGAGCAGCCCTGGAACTGTCCATGGTGGTATACCGGATTTATACCCCCCACAGCTAGTCCCCGAGCACCATGTATCTTGAGGGAAGTCCATCGTGTTGACCTGTGCTGATCAGTGCAGATGCAGACCACGTTGAGCACTGGCAGTGATGTGCCGAGCACGTAGTACTGACCACGCATAGTGCTGACCACACGTAGTGCCAACCACGTTCAGTGCTGACCACACATAGTGCCGACCACGTTCAGCCGAGCAGGCTTCCCGAGCAGTCTGTGTCCGACCACTGTTATGTCAGGGAGCTGTTGATCTTGTCGAAAGATGCATGGTGCTCAAAAAGAAAAAAGAATTTTTCTTTTTATTGTCCTAAGACGTGGGCCCACGTTGACACATGACAAAAATGTCCAGGCAGTGCGCAACGTAAGCCGCCAAAGAAAAAATCAACCAGAACTGTTAGAAACAGTAGGCCCTAAGTCACCGCGTGGTGACGTGGGCCCACGTAGTCCCCAAGTTCGATGGAAGATAGTATATGTTCTATTGAACTTTTTTAAGAAAAAAGTCCAAAATAATACCTACGGCCTTCTGCTTAGGAAATAGAGCAAGAAAAAATCCCAAGGACCAAAGATATAGGCGTGCATAAAAAAGGACTTCCAGGGAGCTGACTGGGCAGTCCCCAGGATAAAAAATGAGGCCCACGTGCGGCGCCAAGGGAACTGGGCCCGTTTTAAAAATTGACTGGAACAGTAATTTTTAATTGGCCGCACGTGGATTGTACGGCCCATGTGACCGCGGCCTACTAGGGTAAAAAATGGGGCAGTCCACACGAGTCAGAGGGGGTCCAACCCTAGAAGTCAACCAGACGTCATCCGGTGAGTATAAATAGCTGGCGCCGTCAGAGGGAGACGGTTCCACATTCATTTCCACTCGCTGCAAGCAGTTTCTCGAGCTCTTCGCATTTTGCCGCCGCGCTCCAGAGAAAACCGCCGCCGCCGCCGTCCATTTCGCCGCCAGATCCACCGCGCAGCCACCACCAGCGGGGGCAACCGACAAGATCTGGAGCCTGCACTTGCGCCGGAGCCGCTGCGCCGCGTAGATCTAGCCACCGCCGCTGCTCACCCCGCTAGGGTTTCACCACCACCGCATCGACCCGCCGCCGCCGGAGAGAATGACGAAGCGGGCGACCAAGAAGGGCACGAAGGGGGCGGAGTCAGCGAGGCGCGGGCCGGATTGGGTCCAATCCACCTCGTCCCGGGAGTCGCTCCAGGCGCTGGCGGACAACGGGTACCTGCCGCCGCGGGAGATGGGGGTGTGGAGGGAGCCATGCGGCGAGGACGAGCCAACGCCGAGGCCAGGTGAGTTCGTCGTCTTCAAGGACTTCTTTCCTCGCGGGTTGGGGCAGCCAATGAACGGGTTCCTCCGGGACCTGTGCATATGGTGGTCTATCTCCATATGCAATCTGGACCCCAACTCCATTTTGACCGTGTCCATCTTCATCGCGTACTGCAAGATGTTTTTGGGCACCCCCCCCCCACTTCAATCTATTCCGCCACTTCTTCGTGCTCCGGAAGAAGGGGGTGGAGACCGGGGGGTCCCAAGTGGCCGGGGGATGTTAGATCCGGCTCCGGGATGGGATGGCCGCATCCTGGCTGGGGAGCAAGTTCAATTCTGCTCCCAAGAAATGGAACAGGAGCTGGTTCTATATGAGCCAGGATGTTGCCATTGGGAGGCAGGTGCCGTGCGACATCCACCAAATCCCAGAGGCCAATCCCAGGTGGGGGAAAGCACCGCCTGTTGGAGATGTCCAGGTGTAGGAGCTTCTGGCGATGATTGACAACCAGAAGGTGAACGGGGCGCTTGTGGCCGGGATGTGACTAGTCCGTCGCGTTCAACCGTGCAAGGAGAGAACCAACCCGCTGTGGCTGTACAGTGGATTGAAGGATCCAGCACGGGAGACGGACGAGAAAGCCAACGAGAACGACGTTCACCATCTGCTCTCGGTCCTGTTTGAGAAGTACAATTCAAATACTTCTCTGCCGACCACCAAGCAGATGCCCTACCGTCTCATCAACCCACCATCAGAGGTAATATGACAAAAAGTTTACTTTCTTTGCAATGTGATATTGTGCCCGACCAGTGATATGATGCTGAGCACTGTAACTATCATGTGTGTAGGGACGAAGCGTCCAGTACTTTTCAGCTATTCCAGTGGAGAATTGGCCAGAGGGCGAGGCCCTTCGTGGTCAGCGGTGTCCAGAGAGGACTGCCAACCAGGGTGAGGTCGAGGACCTTAGCCCTGAAGAAGATGATGATGATGATATTGTGGTCGGAGCGACCACCAGGGGGCGACGGCGCGCGGTGAGGAAGAAACCGGCCGGTGAGACCCCCAAGGAGAAGAAGAAGCCGGCCAGCCTTGGCACCGGGGGTAAGCTAAACCTCGGCAAGGAGGCCGGTGCTGAGGGCGGCAGCAAGAGGCCGCCCCCCGACACCCCGGTGTCGTCGGACTCCGACGACACCATTACCATAGCAGAGCGCCGGCGCAAGCGCCAGGCGTGCACCGGCGATGGGAGTGCCGGCTCCAAGTTGCCCCAACCAGTGCCGCGGCGGTCGCCGAGGAACGCCGGGCCGACCACCGCCCCGCCAAAGCCGAAGCCTACCGCCGCCCCATCGACGCCGGCATCAGGGGCGGCTGCCGAGCAGGGCGCCGAGCAGTCCCCGGGCGGGCAGAGGGTCCCGCCCAAGTCAGTCCACAAGCCTGGAGCAGGGTCTGGTGGCGGGGCCCTGAGGAGCGGCGGCCTGCCCAAGTTCAAGGGCGGTTTTTGCCGGTAAGTAGCTGTGTACTTTCGGTTATAATTGCTTGCTTGAGAATCAACTGTGTATGCTCATGTCAATGTCTTTGATATGTGGTCGGGCGGGCACTAGCCCCAACCAGAGCTCCACCAGGACTGCTGCCATGCCACCAGCAGCGGCGGCAGCATCAGTTGCGGAGCCCTAGCAGGGCGAAGCGGACGCCACCAGTGCTCCACCACACATGGAGACACCACGGGCGGAGGAGCAGGTGGAACAGGAGGTGGTTCCGTCGCCGGAGCCCGTCCGCCGCCCTGCCGAGCCGAGTCCGGAGCCGACACGGGCCACCCCGGGGTCGACAGCGCAGGCCACGCCGGGGCCAACAGCCTAGCAGGAGCCCGGGGCGGCTGCTCAGCCCAGGGCAGAGGAAGCAGCGCCCAGCCTCAGGCACCAGTCGCCCCCTTCCCTTCGAATCGTGTCATGATTTCGAGGATGGTGGGAGAAGAGTGGACCTCATATGATGAGGTGCCTGAGGTGGTGATGGAGGAGGGGATCAGGGAGGCCCTAGAGACGCTCACCTCTCGGATCTAGGTATGTTCATTGTGGCACTGAGGTGAATAGATGTGCAGAACACATGCTGATTGTCTTGTTGTATATAGACCCTGCAGACCACCAATGCTCAGCGTGCGCGGACCATTCAACGGTTCGCGCCAATTGATGAGGAGTGCAGGACCCTCCGGGCAGAAAAGGCCAACATGCAGGCGCAGGCGCAGGTCTACGAGACCCGGCTGGCTGAGAAGGAGGAGGCCCTGGTGGTGCTGGAGCAGCAGGTGACTGAGCTGACCGAGGGCCGGCAAGGTATGTGACCGTGTTCTCCTTATTTCCCGGGTAAAATTTTATTGCCATTAACCTGACATAACTTCTGCCTCTGCACTAGGGCTGGAGGAGAAGGTCACCGCCTTGGAGCAGGAGAAAGCGCGACCGGCCAAGCAGTTGAAAGCGCTCGGGAGAGCGAGCCAAGGCGGACGCCACGCAGATTGCTGTTGACGGTCGTTAACTCATAAAATCAACCGTCAACTTAGCATGCAAATAGACCTATTCATAAATACTTGATAGATATAGGGTTACCACCGATAGAATTCCACGAGTTTTGGTGAATATCTATTTCTCGGGGTGACAACCTGAAAATTACCCAAGATGGTCCACATGTCGGGTTTACATAGAGAGAAAGACTGAACGGGTGAAAAAGTATAATCTAGAAGACTCCAGAAGGCGACACCTGAAGCCTGGGGCCCACCTGGCATAGACCAGAGGCGGCCGCCCCTAGCTAGAGTCGGCCGCCCCTCCACTTGGACCAATCAGGTGGTGGCTCGCGGATCCTGCCTCCACCGACTTTGAAGATGAATAATAATCGTCCATTTAGGTCGGTTTGATCCGAGGGCTGTGGTGCATCCTAGGGGGCTATATAATCAGAGCCCCTGGCCCTGGGAGAAATCCTAATTCATTCTAGACTTCAGATTAATTCATTCCAGAGAGAGAGAATTAGATAGAGAAGGGTCCCTCGAATGGATCTATCTCTATAGGGTATTAGTAACAAGAGAGATTGAGAGAGTATAGAGTGGAGGTAGATTTGGAGGAAGCCCGGCCTGTCGATGTCTCCTCTTCAGTGTACCTGCGGGATCAAGTCTCCTAACCCGAGGCTTGATTTCAGGATCATTCAGCAATTCAACTTCTAATACTAGTAAGTTCATTGTTATTATTGTTCTTTGCTTTACTTTATTCGCTTCGCGTTGGGAATAGAGTAATTGTTCTTTAGCATAAGCGTGGTGCTTAGGCTAGGTTCACTTGTAGATGCTCCCTATTCGGCGGAACCGTGGTACTAGTGAGGGAAGTGACAATCCCTTTATTACCTTTGTAATCCACTTCCCGTTGGTAGGTAAGGTAGGTCCTTTGTGCCCGGTTTAGCATCCTCTGCGGTGTCTTTTCCTCAGGTACCCCCTTAGAACAATAGTCTCAAAGCTTGCCATAGGTTAGAAGAAGACTGATGAAGGAGTTCTCTCTATATCACTTAATTCTCATTTGATTAGCAGCCCAGGGGTAGTAGTAAAGATCGGGTTAGTCTATTGCACGTTTTCTCTTAGCGGATAAAAACAAATACGATACTCAGGACTTATCTCCCGGGTGAAGTGCTCACCGATATCCGTGCGCTTGCGGATTATTTCTCTTTGATTATTTCGTGTGCGTATCTAGTGTCAACAAGCATTTCGCGCGCCGCCGGGAGAAAGACTGCTTAGATAACCTAAATCTTGCTCTACCTTGTACCTATACTTTTATCTTTATCTTTCACTTTACTTTTTTGTACACTTTATCTTTTTCTATCCTTATGGATAGTTTAAATTCCATTCCTATCTTTCAATTTTCTGCACCCACGGAGACCAGCCTAGTGCCACATGAGTCATCACAACCTATCCAAACACCTAGCTATAGGCCGAGTCCGCGGTTGATTGCATTGGTCCAAAGCCTATCCTTTTCGGGAGAAGGAGACGAAAACCCTTACCTTTACATTAGAGACTTTGAGCAAACATGTGACTGTCTTCGCATAGAGGGCATGTCCGACAAAACCCTCCGTTGGAAGCTATTTCCTTTCTCATTAAAGGGAAAAGCTAGACAATGGTATGATAAAGCCTGTAGGTAAGCAACAAGGGGATTGGGGATCCTTACGCTCCAACTTTTGCCTAGATTTCTATCCCATCTCCCAAATCGTCGACCTTAGAGTCAAGGTTCGACTATTAAGCAAGAACCCGAAGAATCTTTGGCCTCATCCCGGAATCGTTTTACTACACTTTTAGCATCGGGCCTGGACCTTAGTCTACCAGATCCCATTCTTTTACAACACTTTTATAAAGGTCCGAGTAGAGACAGTAGAAAATTGCTCAACACAACTTCGGGAGGATCATTCTTGCATATCTCTGAGAAAGCAAGATCAATCCTAGACCAAATCCTATCCAGTGAATTAGACTACCTCCTAGAAGTAGAACCTCAAGTAGCTGAAGCCAAATCTTTGCCGAGATACACCATCAACTCTGACTAACCCATGTCTTGAGCAAGACAAGGAAGACACTCCACTTCCTGATTTTATGCTAGATATTGAACCTGATCTATTTTCTAATTTTGGAAACATCTTCAACTATCACACAGTGAAGAAACCACAAGGCAAATATTACCCAATCAAGCCATGCAATATTGATGAGGATATTCCAACAGGAAAGACCTCAGGAGAGTTAGAGTCTATTATGAGCAATGAATGGCTAGAAGAGTCAGAGCTTTCCTCCGAAATAATTCATTTGGATTCATTCTCTCTCCCCATTCATTGCATAATTAACAATGATCGCATAGACGCTCTCTATGATCCGAGTTGTGGGTATAAATATCATGTCTATCACACTAGCAAAATATTTGCGAGAGAGACATGACATTAACCCCAACAAGTGAAGTTCATAAGGAATCTTTCAAGACAAATTCTTCCTTTGTTTAGGAATCCTACATGTCCTACCACTCCGGGTAGAAGAAACCCCTGTCCACTTAAGCTTTTATGTCTTTGACATAGGGGATTTCCACCTGTTGATAGGACAACCATTTAGAAGACTTCTTTATGAAGGACAAACTGGGAAACTAAACATTTGTTTAGGCAAGAAACTCCAGTTTGCAATGTCCATTTCACGCTCTTTAAATGCTAGGACCGAGCCCTATCCACATTATGATCCATTGGAGGAATTTAGAGCAGCTTCTCTAGAATTCCTAGTTAAACCAGAATTAGAAGACGAAGCTAGATTCTTCATAGAAGAAGAAGCCGACCCTTCGAGAATGAACCATTAGATGAGTTTACCTTACCACCTAGGCCTCCTATTGAGTTCAAACCCTTACCGGCCGGTCTTAGATATGCCTTTCTAGGAAATGATCCGAGTCTCCTGTCATCATAAGTGATACTCTCACCCGGAGCAAACTTTTCGCTTAATGGCTGTCCTAGAAAAACATCAAAAAGCTTTTGGCTACTCACTCGGGACGTCAAAGGAATCGGTTACGCCCTTTGTACCCATCGCATTCCCACGGATCCCGATGTTCCACCATCTAGAGAACCCCAACGTAGACTCAATAATGCGATGAGGGAAGTTGTTAAGAAAGAAGTTTTAAACCGTTGCACGCCGGGATCATTTACCCCGTGCCACACGGTGAGTGGGTCAGCCCTGTCCGAATTGTGCCTAAAAAGGGAGGCATGACTATTGTCCAAAATGAGAAGAATGAGTTAATTCCTCAACGAACCGTCACAGGATGGCGAATGTGCATAGATTATATAAAGCTTAATAAGGCAACAAGAAAAGATCACTTTCCTTTGCCTTTCATTGATGAGATGCTCGAGCGATTAGCCAACCATTCTTACTTTTGCTTCCTTGATGGATATTCTGGATATCATCAAATCCCTATCCATCCCGATGATCAAAACAAAACGACCTTTACATGCCCTTATGGAACCTTTGCTTACCGTAGGATGTCTTTTGGGTTATGTAATGCGCCAGCTTCCTTTCAAAGATGTATGATGTCTATATTTTCTGATATGATTGAAAAGATTATGGAAGTTTTCATGGATGATTTTTCTGTTTATGGAAAAACTTTTGATGAGTGCCTTGAAAACATAGATCGAGTTTTGCAAAGATGTGCGGAAAAACACTTAGTCCTTAATTGGGAAAAGTATCATTTCATGGTTACAGAAGGAATAGTGCTAGGACACTTAGTGTCTGAAAGAGGCATCAAGGTAGATAGAGCCAAAATAGAAGTAATAGAGCAACTGCCTCCTCCTATCAATGTGAAAGGAATTAGAAGTTTCCTTGGCCATGCTGGTTTTTATCGTAGATTCATAAAAAATTTCTCTTTCATCGCTAGACCTCTTACCCGCTTATTGGCTAAGGATGTTCCTTTTGACTTTGATGATGCCTGCTTACAATCATTTGAGATCCTTAGAAAGCGCTCATCTCTGCTCCAATCATTCAACCCCTGATTGGACTCTCCCTTTTGAAATTATGTGTGATGCAAGTGACTACGCTGTAGGGGTAGTGTTAGGACAGACTAAGGATAACAAGCATCATGCAATAGCTTACGCTAGCAAAACTTTGACAGGACCTTAGCTTAATTATGCTACTACTGAAAAAGAGCTTCTAGCTGTTGTCTTTGCTATTGATAAGTTTAGATCCTACTTAGTGGGTGCCAAAGTGATTGTTTACACCGATCATGCCGCTTTGAAATATTTGCTCACTAAGAAAGATGCTAAACCTCGTTTGATAAGATGGATTTTATTACTCCAAGAATTTGACTTAGAAATAAAAGATAAAAAGGGAGTAGAAAACTCGTTGCGATCACTTGTCTAGAATGCGCTTGAGAAACCACAGGAACTACCCATCGACGACGCACTCCGGGATGACATGCTCTACGGAATCAACGATCGACCGTGGTATGCAGATATTGTTAATTTTATGGTTACAGGTTACGTACCACCAGGAGGCAACAAAAGGAAACTCATCCAGGAGAGTCGTACTCACATATGGGATGAACCCTACCTCTTCCGAGTGTGTTCTGATGGCCTACTCAGAAGATGTGTGCCCACTGAGGAAGGAATCAAAATCATTGAAAGATGCCACTCATCACCATATGGAGGTCATTATGGGGTGTTCCGTACGCATGCGAAGATTTGGCAATGCGGATTTTTCTGGCCAACAATGTATGAAGACACAAAAGACTTCATTCGGAGATGTGGTCCTTGTCAAAGACATGGCAACATTTACTCAAGAGATGCTATGCCACTCGTCAACAATCTTCAGATCTAGCTCTTTGATGTCTGGGGAGTTGACTTTATGGGACCATTTCCACCGTCGAAGAAATGTGAATACATCCTTGTAGCAGTCGACTACGTGTCCAAATGGGTCGAAGCTCTGCCATGCAAAAAGGCAGATAGTTCAAGCTCCAAGAAGATGTTCGAGGAAATAATATTTCCAAGATTCGGTGTCCCGAGGATAGTCATAAGTGATGGAGGATCACATTTCATCGACAAACGTTTCGAGCAATACTTGTTGAAGCATGGGGTACGTCATAACGTCGCTACTCCGTATCACCCTCAGACAAGTGGCCAAGCAGAGACATCAAATAAGCAAATCAAGAATATTCTTCGAAGACGAGTGAATGAAATGGGAAGCGCATGGAAGGACAAGCTTCCCGATGCACTATGGGCATATCGAACAAAGATACAAGACACCCATTGGGATGTCGCCATATCAACTGGTCTATGGAAAGCCTTGCCACTTACCAGTAGAGCTAGAATTCAAAGCTCATTGGGCCATCAAGAAATAGAATATGGACCTAGAAGCAGCAGGAGAGAAGAGGAGGATGCAAATCTCTGAATTAGAAGAATGGAGAGAAAAAGCCTATCACAATGCCAAGATATACAAAGAGAGAGTAAAAAGATGGCATGACAAGAGAATCAAGATCAAGGAGTTCACGCCCGGAGACAAGGTATTACTTTTTAATTCCAGGGTCAAACTCTTTGGGCAAGGAAAGCTTCAAAGCAAATGGGAAGGACCGTTCGAAGTTATAAGCTCATCATCGCATGGAGCCGTTATGCTTCGCAACAACGAAGGTACGATATTCAAGGTAAATGGTCAACGTCTTAAAATATTTTTAGAGCGCATTGAAGAAATAGGTGAAATAGATGAATTAAATTTCTTTCCCAATTAGGTAGTTGGGCCCGACCATTTTACTTTTCATTTTTCGGGGTCCGGGGTATTTTTCCGAATGACAAAAATACGCTAATTAGGTTGCGAAAAACCCTAAACCGGAGCCCACTGTCGAGGCGGCCGCCTCGACTGGAGTCGGCCGCCCGTGGACTCCTCCATTCGCCGCCGTCTTTTGCATTCGTGATCCTTCTACACTCTTCCTTCGAGAATTTTTGCCGATTAGGGTTTTTGAGATCGCGTTGACGCGTTATTCCTTCGGAGATTCCTTTTAGATGCTTTCCCAGCCCCCTATATAAAGAAGCCCAACCTTAGGCCAACCTCATTCCATCTAAAGCCTCCTCCTCCTAGCATCAAGCTTGCTACGCAGCAATGGTGAAGCCAGAGCCAGAAAACTTAGATAGGAGATTGATCCGTTTCGGGATTGATCTCAACACCATCCCAAAGGAGGAGCCTGAGTCCAAGGCTATTGTTCTTCGAGCCAAAACCTCTAGCCTCTATCCCTCCAAAACCCCAAGCTTACGGCCATTGCTACTTCGCTCAACCGTCGCTGCACCCAAGCCTTTGCTCCTAGATGGACCTCCACCAAAGGGTCCTATTGTGAAGCTCCCGAAGGCACCAAGATCCTCCCTCCTAAGCACAATGAGATGCTTATGGGAGTGAAAACCAACAAGCAAGGGGAGATCGTCTGTGCTAGGTATAGCACCGGAGAGCGCTCTTATTTTGAGGGAGTCCGTGCTCACCCGAGCAAGGTCAAGTTCATCCCTCCGAAGGAAGCTCCGAAAGCAGCTCTCGCCGCCGCAGAAGCTCCAAGGAAGCATCGCAAGACCGTTGCAGACATAGAGAAGGAGTTAGAAACTCAGCACGAAATTATTGCATCTCTGCAAAACTGCCAACGTGTCCAGAGCAGTAGTATTGTCACCGTCATAGATAGACTTCGTGCGCTAGAGAAGAGGACGGATAAGTTAGAGAAAAAGTTAGACGCTCTGGAGAAGTGAGTTGATTAGACAACATTTATCTTAGCATCGGAAGGGCCTAGTGAGATTTAGATTGCTCAGATTAAAGTTTTAGTTTGCAGTGCGCTTAGTTAAAAGTCTAGCTCGATCTTAGTTCCTTTCAATACTTGTAATCCAGGCCTTAATGAAGATGAAATAAAGTTTCTAGTTATATTTATTATTGCATATGTGTTGCCTCTTTTGTCTCCACCTTGTTGTGAATGAAGATAATAGGAATCTAGTGTGGGGGAGGCAACCGACGACGAAACTAACGGATATCGAAACTTGACAAAAATATTTGAAAAGATACGACATAAAGATCACGCTCGAAGCGGACCCGAGGGGCCACCCGCGAGTCGGCCGCCCGACATCTAGAGGCGCCCGCCCCTGAGGTGGGCCCACTTGGCTCCAGCTTTCGTCCACGGTCAGGTTTGCTTCCCTACGTTCCAAATTTTATACCGATCACGTTTTTCCGATTCGTTTGGGGAACACTTTGATTTAAATCATCTGCTATATATATTGAGAAGGTAGATTATTTTAATCATGACCCCAAGATAGACTCACACATGATAATTCCTGGGAATCCCTGTTGCTGTTGGGAACGTTATTTTATAGGGATCCCATTTTACTTAGGTTGTTGTGGACAGCGAGATAGCATGAACCATGAGAACCTGATTTCTTGATATCTAGTTGCTTGGAGAATTTCTTTTCAAAAATCTCAAAATTTTAGCTATACTTCTCCTCTGTGGTAATAAATGCCTATAGAGCCTCGTCGACAAAATTCTGAAAGACCAGCACATAAGCTTTTTATTTGTGTTGAGAATAGTCTTGGCGGTGTTAGAGCCATAGAGAAGGGTCTCTTACTCATATGATCAAGTGCACTTACACCCACATATATATCTGCTGCTCCTACACTAGGAGTACGCAAAAACATGCTTTCCGCCATTTATCCATCTCGTACACTGGGAGAGGATACATACACTTTTTAGGACTTCTATATGCTCCAAGGATTGTTATCATCATCTAGTATTTTCAAAAAAGATTACTATCATCATCGTCACCATCATGTATCATCATTATCATGTTCAAGAAAGTTATTGTGTCCAAGATTGAGACATGGGCTATGCAAAAACAGTTGTTAAAAAAAAGAGAAAAGAAAGAAAGAGATAGCCCATGAGCTCCAAAGTATTCCGATCCCAAAAGAAGGAAATTCAAAGAAGCTCAAAGAGTTAATCAGAAGAAGATCAATTTCTCAGTCAAGAGAAGGTTAGCAAAGTAATGTTCAAGAGAAGACAGTGCAAGAGAGGGAAGGAGCATCATTATCATCAATCTAGCCACCAAATATTCCACACACTTGCACACACTTGATCTAGAGTAAGGTCCCCCTCTCCTTGGTTCCTGTTTTTGACTAATCAAAATACACAGGTAAAAATGCTATTCCTTGAAATACCTTAAACTCCATATAAGCCTTTATAGAATAGGAGGCATACCCTTCACATGCCTCATGTGAGTTCCATAAATACTACATACATTGAGAGATTTGAGTGCTCTATACATAGTGGCGAGTTCTACAAATACCACATATAAAGAGTGATTCGAGTGTGCTACATGATGGAGAAGGGTAAGCTAAGTTTCCTTTGCAAAAATTTTATAAAAACTCCAAGTGACAGGATTGATAGAAGAAGGATCTCTACTTCGCGCTGTTCCGTCTTTCAACTCCCCAAAGTTCAATGGTAGACACTTTGAATCCCGCAGTACAGGAATGATCAGGGATAATCTAATGTTGATGTCTTGGTTTGAGGCTATGCTTAAAGTAATCCATCCTTTTCCTCGAGGACGAGTAAAAGACTAGTGTGGGGGAGTTTGTTGATGGTCGTTAACTCATAAAATCAACCGTCAACTTAGCATGCAAATCAACCGGGCGGATACTTGGGGAAGTCCAGCGTGCTGCTGGGCATTTCCGTCCGGTGGTCGGGAGTGATCGGCGTGTCCTCGGTGGTCGGATTGAGTTCCGTGTCGATGAGGTAATCATCGTCCGAGGAGAGATATTCAGTGTAGCCAGGAGAATACTGCGCGAGCAGATCAGAGACGGTTGGGGAATCCGGGTTGGTGTCCTGAGACGTGTCCCCAAGCTCTCGAATCTCCACCATCCCGATTATGTGAGCGGGGCTCATCGGGACGGTATCCTTGATAAGGAGTGCGTTGAACTGCTGCTGGATGTCCCTCGCATATGTCGACGCTGCATTGTTCAGTCCGAAGGATAGAACAGTTAGATCATGCGGCGGAGCAGGTGGATCTGTGCGGGTAGCTCGCTTGGTGGAGCACGGCCTTCTCGGTCCTACTGAGCGGGTGCTCGGCGGTCTCGCCGTGCGTCGATGAACTCATTCAACCTGGGAAGAGGAGGAATGCTTGCCCTGTGCTGGCTTCGCCCAGTCGGAATCAGACGGCTTTCCTGGTTGGGATCTAACCAACGAGCATTTCTAGCCAATCTGGGGGCAGCTGGTCGAGCAAAAGGCTGATGATTGTCGATGAGATCTGCGTTGTTGCGATGGATAGAATTTCATAGACTTGGTCGGACGGGTGTGAAATCAGAAAAGTCTGGGCCCTTGCGAATCAACTCCTGTGTGGCCTCAACTAGTTCCGTGATCTCGGCCAACCCGCGACCCTGCTGATCGATGAGCTCGATTAGATCTGAGTTGTCGATCGGCTTCCTTTTGTAGCAAGAGAGCCGATCTACGAGTGCTCGAAGATCCATCATGTCCACCGTTGCCGAGGGCAAAGGGGAATCCTGCGCGGCTGGTGCTATGACCGGCGGCGAGGCAGTCGGCTCTGCGGCCGGGTGAGCGGACGGTGCTGAGACCATCTGCTCGATGGGCGGTGCTGGGACCGTCTGTCCTGCGGGCGGTACTGAGACCGGCCCGGGTGCTCCCGTGGAGGTGAGGGGCGCCGTCATCTTGGTGGTCCAGGTGACCGATCCGAAGGTGAAGGCACTGCTGGCCTCGAGATTCATGGAAGTGGGAAAGGAAACCATCTGGATCGCCTCGAGATCAAAAACGCCACCCCCTACCTGGCGCGCCACTGTCGATTACGGATAACCGGCAGTCCACCACGGGGTATCCCACGGCGGTGAGTTTCGGCAAGGGCACGTTACGATCTACGATCCGGACGTTGAGAAACAAGACAAACCAAGGACAACCAGGTTTACCCAGGTTCAGGCCGCTCGGAAGCGTAATACCCTACGTCTTGC
Organism: Themeda triandra; assembly: GCA_018135685.1. Classification (NCBI taxonomy): domain Eukaryota; kingdom Viridiplantae; phylum Streptophyta; class Magnoliopsida; order Poales; family Poaceae; genus Themeda; species Themeda triandra. The sequence continues at coordinate 557,114 of JAENPR010000103.1, forward strand.
TTCTCGTGTTATGCTGTATGATCAAGTATCGGAGTACAATGAAGCGCTAAACTCTCTAGATCTAGGATGCCAGAGAATAGCCCGCGTTCTAGGGGGGTCCTTGGCCGCTTTATATAGCCGAGCAGCAAGGGTACACGTGAGGTGGTCAGTTACATCAAGTCGTGCCCTAGGAGGACTCTATCTGACCTAACCTACTAAGTCTACTTGTGGAACAAGCATCCTTATGCGCGATCCTCCTCCTGGTGGGTTGCGGACCACGCCATCGTCTTGTGGTCCAGCCCACCAGCCTGGTCGGTAATGGGCCGGGTCTTGTCTGGTCTGGGCCGTCTTGCTGAGCAGCCCTGGAACTGTCCATGGTGGTATTCCGGATTTATACCCCCCACAGCGCTGTTGCCAGGGAAGGCATGGAAGTTAAGCATCTAGCAGCATGGATATGCATATGATATGAAATAAGAACCGACAATGTCTATACAGGCTAACTTTTATGTTTTCTCCTGTTGTGGATGAAAACAGGATAGTGCATGACCGGTTTCTCTCTGCCGGAAAATTACAACTCAAATCCGGAGGCACTCCTAAGGAGGAAGAGGACTCGTGCCCTTTCCTCTTCTGCTACTCCGCTGACAGATAAACCAGTCACCGTCGCACCTACCATGCCGCACTCCATGGCCAAGTCCCTGCGCGAGTTCTCTGTCCCCAATGTTGCCAACGTGCCGACTGGGCCCGCTGTCAACTTGGGAGACAGGAACTTCGAGCTCCAGACTGGGCTCATTACCATGGTGCAGGCAAGTTCATTCTGTGGACTGCCTAGTGAGGACGCCAACGCCCATCTTCAGCGTTTCTTGTAGATATGCGACACCATCATCATCAAGGATGTCGCACCCGATGCAATCAGGCTCAGGCTCTTCCCTTTCTCCCTTGTGGGAAAGGCGAAGACCTGGTTCTACAAGGACAAGGCCGCTGTTGACACATGGAGCAAGTGCTGCACTGCATTCCTTGCTAAATTCTTCCCCATGGGCAAAACCAATGCCCTATGGGGGAGAATCACCAACTTCCAGCAAAATTCGCTGGAACCCATCCCTGAGGCATGGGAGTGGCTCCAGGAGTACATCCGGGAATGCCCTCACCATGGGATGGAAAGTTGGTCGGTGCTCGTAACTTCTACAACGGGTTAACACCCATGTCGAAGGGGCACCTGGACGCCACAGCTGGCGGCGCATTTCTATCATTAACTGTTGATAGTGCCGCGGCGCTAATCAACAAAATGGTGGAAAACCAAGCTTGGGGGAGGACCGCGCCCCCACTAAAGGACAAAAAGGTATGCATACCGTGAAGGAGGCGGATATGCTTGCCGCAAAAATAGACCTACTCCTGAAGAAGATTGACGGTGGTGCCATCAATGATGCATCCGGCACCGTCAACGCAATGGACGCTCGCATGACATGCGAGGTCTGTGGTGAAGCTGGACACTCGGGGAATGACTGCCCCGAGACCCGTGAAGAGGCCGCCTACCTCAACAATGGGTTTCGCCAGCAACAAGGAGGAGGAAATGGTTGGAACAACCAGTCCCATCCTCCATTCCAAGGTAATTCGAATTACGCCTTCGGGTTTAATTCGAATCAACCTTCATTGAAGGACCTGGTTTACGGCCAAGCCAAGATCAATGAAAATCTCACCAAAAAGATGATCCAAAATGATAAAATCCTGGAGAGTATGAATAACAAGCTAGAGGGTCTCTCATCAGCTGTCAAGAGTCAACAAAGCTTCAACAAAATGATAGAGACCCAGCTTACCCAGTTAGCTGCCGCTCTTCCCAAGGCTGGGGATACAGATGCCAAAGCTGAGCTGAAATCAGTAACCACAAGGGGAGGAAGGTCCACTAGTGATCCACCATACCCTGACCAAGCAGCATCAGGAAGGCAGAAAGCGTAGAAACAAAGGGAACCTCCTGTAGAGGAAGAGCCACAAGAAGCAGCACCAATGGGAACAACGATAGACTACCCTGACACAACTCACGTACCGCTCCCCTCCAGAACTAAGAAGCTATCCGCGGATGAACAATTCACAAGCTTTGTTGAGATCATAGAGAAGGTGCACGTGAGCGTCCCGCTCATGGACGTCTTGCATGTCCCTTCCTATGCAAGATACGTAAAAGATATCATCAACAACAAAAGTCCTCTACCATTCAAGGAAACAGTCAAACTGACAGAGGAATGCAGCGCAGCGATACTCAATCGTCTGCCTGAAAAGAGAAAGGATCCTGGATGCCCAACCATCACTTGTTCAATCGGGGGCCAATAGTTTAACCATGGTCTCTGTGACCTGGGGGCCAGTGTGAGCATCATGCCAAAGACAGTCTTTGACAAGTTGGATTGCACGCAGCTTGCACCAACAACCATGACACTTCAGCTGGCCGACTCCTCCATCCGTTACCCTGCAGGAATTGCAGAGGACATCCCGGTAAAAATCCGAGGGTACTTCGTACCAGTCGACTTCGTGGTGCTGGAAATGGAACTCACCAAAGAGAACCCTCTCATTCTAGGGAGGCCATTTTTAAGCACCGCTGGAGCCCAAATAGACGTTGGAGCCGGAGAAATCCGCTTCAACATAAATGGCCAGGAGGAGAAGTTTGAATTTCGACCCCACAAGCAGGAACAATGCAACATGATCCGTATCAAGTACGGACCAAACACCCAAGGCATACGGGAGGTCAAAATTCAGCCCCAGGCCTTCACAAGCGAGCCAAGGGAAGACACTAAGAAGAAGCCCAAGGCGACTCCTAAGAAGGAGCAAAAGGCTGCAGCACAGCCTAATGTTGACGGTCGTTAAGTGCCAATTTTTACCGTCAACTAAACATGAGAAAGGACTAAAATATGTTCACCAACTAGATATAGGGGTTATACTGACAGAATTCCACGAGTTTTGGTGAATGTCTGTTTCTGCAGGGTGTCAGCTGAAAATACCCAAGGAAGGCCCACATGTCAGGTTTACATAGAGATAATCGGGAACCGGTGAAAATTCTGTAATCTGGAAGGTTCGAGAAGGCTCTGGACCAAACGGGAGCCCGAATGGGCTCGGTGGAGAGTCGACCGACTCCCACCCTTGGTCGGCCGACTCATGACCTGGACCAATCAGCGTCAGCCTCGCGGATCCCTGTTCCACCGCCTTTGAGGATGAATAATAATCGTTCGTTTAGGTCGGTTTGATCCGAGGGCTGCGGTGCATCCTAGGGGGCTATATAAGCAGGGCCCCTGGCCCCTGGAGGAGGCATCCCTTAAACCCTAATTCATTATCTCCTAGCGGGATCAGAGTTGTAGAGGCGTCCCTTGAATGGATGACTTCTCCTCTCTAGAGAATTAGAGCTAGACATTCCAATGTAGTAGATTAGATCTAGATGAGAGTTAGGGAGAGGGAGCTACGCTCCGGCTGGAGAAGTCTTCGGAGATTTGGTATGTCTTTGTATCTACTCTTTGTAAGACTTATGCTTTAATATATTTATCTTCTCTATCTACTTTATGCCTTTCATATGTATGCTTAGTATAGTTGTTACATTCTAGCATGGGATCTTCGCTCGTATTGAGTGCTCTAGTTATCATATGTAATTAGAGTAGTAATCGATAGTGTAGGCATGGTGTCTAGACTGTAGGTTACCTGAGGTTGCGCCCAATCCCACGGATAGTTGTGGTAGCCCCAGAGGTGACAGCTCTGTCAGGCCTTTGTATTCCACCACGTTCGGGTTGGTGTTTCGTAGAGCTTTTTGGCAGCCTTCCCCCGACTACTCTTTACCCAGTCTTCTTCGAGAGTTGGAAAGGTACTGTTGCTCCAAAGTGCTATTGTGTGATCGCTATACTTATCCATACTGTTATTATAGAACCAAAGTAGTAGAGAAGAACATAGGAACCTAGATCTCTCGTTGTCCTCCCACTATATCTAGTTACTCACTTATTAGTTAATTCTCCTATTTGTGCTTATACATATATCCTATCATATATCTTTTACCCTTGCTTTAGTCTAGTTGGTTTACTAAGTTAGTAGATACATGATGGTGATTTATTAGATTTTTTAACCCTTGCTTCCCTGTGGTAAAATATAAATAACGATACCTGGTTTACTCCCGGTAAAATGCTACAATGGTATGTTCTGTGCGCTTGCGGAATCCTTCTTATTTTAGTTGCACTTAACAAATACCAACAAGCATTTTTGGCGCCGTTGCCGGGGAAGCAATCGGTGTTAAGATTTTGATAATGATCTTGATATCTGCTAATTTAGTGTATCACTAGCTTTAGTAGGATTACCCCATGTTCTGTTGAGTTGTGGAATAGACAGGACAAAAGATGTCGTTTCGACCTTCCGACAAGTTTCCACAAGACAATGAAGAGCCCAGGGTCCCCCAACATTCAACATTCATCAACATTGGAACCCTGCCACCTCACAGAATGTAGAAAAGGTCGTCGTCACAAGAATTTCAAATCACTTCACAAGTGACGAACATAGACGCTGCACCGCTCACAAATTTCATCATGTGAGTCATGGTAAGTATGATCAAGAAAGGTGAGATAGTCTTGCTCGTGGACTTTAAAATTGATGAGTAGTTATCTTTTTGAATTCTTGCACCCCACTGCATGTTTAATTTCAACAATTCATGCATTCACTCCGTTTAGCTTATTTATGTTTGCTCATCCATTGCATGTTTAGTTTCTTGCATGCATTCACATCGTCTCGCATCTAAAAAAAATAAATAAATAAATGTTTTTATATATATATTTCCTCACCATGATCATGCTCTGTCATCTCCATTTGAGTAAATCTCTATGGTGCTTTCATGTCACCTTTGTTTGCTATAGTATGTTTTGGTTTGGAAGTACTTCTAAAGGGTATTTCCAAAGGCTTTTTAAATTAAGCGTGGTGCTTAGGTTAAATTGTCTTCCTTGACCAAATTAAGACATGGAGTCCAGTTTGGTTATTGAACTAAAAATGTGCTTTAGTGGATGCGGTTATTTTGTCGACTAACCCATGCGGGAAATCCATAAACACATTTTGGGTAAGTCAAGAGATGAACTCATGTGAGAGATGAAGAAAGGCATATGACGAACTTCAACAACTTTGCACAAAGACAACAGCTCATCGTCCAAGAAAGAATTGAAAGAACTTATGATGTGCTGTTCGTGGATTGGCATCACTGCGAAATTGCCACTTCAATGATGGAACAAAGAAGAAGACAAGAGTGCCACAAGAAGGATCATCATTTGAACTCACTCAAAGAAGTGGATGAACAAGGCGACAAGCTATGAGCAACATTGAAGACAACATAACATTGGGCCCAAAACTCGAGCTAGGATGCCAATGAGGAGTATGGTGTAACTTAGCTCATTTTGGCCAATCAAAGACCTCGCCCTCGTTGTTCTTGAAGACACCATCTTGCACGTCGGCAGCAAGGACAAGGATGGCATGATAAGCATACATCCTTGTGTCAACCAATCATCATCAAGGGTTGACTACCGACCAAACCCAAGAAGACCGGGAACAACCACATTTGCAAGATGATGTCCCTAAACCATTGGAGATGAAGACCCTTCCTTGATCATCAAGACGGATGGCGTATCATTAACTGCAACTCTTCGCCATGCCGCTAAAAGACAAAGACCATCAAGGAAGAACTCGAGTCTACATCTCCAATGAACATCAATGCGTCAACCAAGACTCAATGAAAATCAAGAATGGTTGATGAAAGAAGATCATGCAAACTGTCTGTCTCCTCATCCCGGATTGGATAGTCCAAACAAAAGCGAGAATGCAAAGGAGATATCTCTACTCAACAGACCTATAATTAGAAGTCCCTCTCAGATACATGAAGGCTTACAAACAGAGGACAAACAGTGTCTGAGGACATAGAAGTACAACACACTCTGAGGGACGACTCAACACTCATATTTGGTTTCACGTGGCGAGTAACAACAAGGTCAAGCTTGGGGGAGGAAGGCCGATGACTCTTCAAACAATGATCCAGCAATGCTCTTCCTCTTTTCAAGCCCCCGTCACTCTGGCACGCGGAGAAGAAACAATGAGTGGAGCACAAGGTCTAGGAAGGAAAAAGGAGTGCAATTAGAAGACAAGATGCTCATGAACAAGTCAAGGAGAGAGGTTAATCAAGCAAGGCAAACTCCAAGAAGAAGTAAAGGACCACTAGAAGCATCTACTCTTCGTCACAAGGTACTCCAGTGATAAAGACTGCTGGACAAGAAAAGAACATGGGTGACTCCTTTCCTAGAGTTACCATCTCAAGAGGTGCAGTTCTCAAGGTCTCTACCTTTGGGATCAAATGATGCACTGAAGGAGTGAACATGACAAGAAGTCCTGTTCAGAGGACTTAAATCATTGAACCCTCGCCAAGGAGGTAACTTGGTATTTATCAAGCATTTCCTTTCACAAAGCATTGCATTTTCCTTTAAGAATATTTATTTTCACTACATGCATCTTAATTGCATCTTCGCTTTACTATCTTTGCACTAGAAAAAGAAAATAAAGATGTTGTGCATTTGCATCGTAAAACTACTAAGCCCCATGTGAATAATCATTCATTGTGGTGGTATAAAAATAATTTTTTTAGCATATCTATTTTCTCTCGTCTCGCATTCCTTTATTATAAAAAAGATAAAAATATTTCTTGTGATCCCGTTATAAGACATTTGAGTTAAGGCTGTTCTAGACAACCAAGGCTTAGAGGTTTTATCACTAACGCTTAATCAGTTCCACAAGCTTTGTTGTCTATTTGAGCTTCACAGAACATAAAGGATCAAGAAAAGCTAATGAGCGAGGAAGGATGTCCAGTCTCTGTCGAAGTGCTGCCCTCAATAGTTGAACGCCTGTCTCCAACAAGCAACTATCCACGAAACTCCGGAAGACTAGAAATCCTTCAGCACGCTGTCGGCAATATCCGCAGACTATGTCAACATCCGGCTTGGGGGAGAGCATCCCCGTGTATCAAGCTAAGTGTTCCAACTTGTCTATTTATTTATAGAGCTTGCTAAACAACTAAAAAAAGATGCATAACCTTAGAAACCCGAAAGATTTCCTTATTTATCTTTTCTACTTTTGGAGAGCTCTTATTAACTGTCTTTAAGTAATCCCTGGAATAAACTCTACATGGAGATGATGAATAGTTGCTCTGCCGTAATTCCTTTCAAGTACCTAGTTTTTAACCTTGCACTCTCCCGAGTTTTTGGACACAACTGTTTAGATTTGAGATTTGCTCTGAACCTGAAACTTGTGGGTAGCAAACACTTGATCTAAGTCTAGGTGGTTGACGGGTATGATATGGGAAGGTTTTGAGCTGCTGTCCATCTTGTTCCTAGAGATACTAGAGTTCTGGAGAATTTATCTTTGAAAATATTAAATTCCTGCATGATGAGTTCCTTTATGATGAGAGTTCAAATTCCTACCACAGCCATATATTCATGCTTACTAGACTAGGAAAACCCATCTGTTTATATAGAACATTTTATAGGCATTGAGTGTAGTCTTTATAGGCATTGAGTGTGGTTATGCTGTGGACCCATAAGGAATCAGTCATGCAGTTAAAGTCAATACTATGTGCTCTCCATCCATTGATCTATGCTACTTCTGTCCTCAGAAGCATGCACCTATTTTATAAGTACTACATTCATTCTGTGCTACTTCTGTCCCTAGAAGTACCACCCATATATAGATCCACATCCATCACATATTGTGCTATCTCTACCCTGGAGATAAGCACCTATGCTGCTCCTATCCTGAGAGTACGCATTCCCCCACATATTGTGCTGTCTCTACCCTGGAGATACGCACTTATGCTGCTCCTACCCTGGGAGTACGCATCCATCCATCCATCCACATATACATATGCCACTCATTTCATTCCATCCAGAAAAAGGTTTTACTCCTATCCTGGGAGTGAACATCTAGAAATAATCATCGCCATTCTATTTGTCTACATAAAAGCTCCGGTCATTATCATTTCAAGTTATACACTCCCCGTTGCTAAAGTTTCGTTTTCGAGAGGATTGGTTGCTCTAAAAAAAAAGAGAAAAGAAGAAAAAAAAAGAAAAAAAAAAAGAAAGAAAAAAAGAAAAAAAAAAAAGAGAGAAAAGAAAAGAGTAGCCAAGTCCTTCCTTTCAAGAAGTTTCAAGGTTTCCGAATAAAGGGAGTCATGTTATCCCCAAGGGAGCAAGTGTAGAAGTAGATGTTCACCAAGTGATCACCCCTCATAATCATTTCCTTATCATCATCATCTTATCATCCATCCCACTTCCTCATTCACATGCACATATGACTTTATTATTATTTTAGTTCCTATTGGATCCATGGTTTAACTGTGCAATATATGCAAGTGAGTTTGAGTGTCTCCCCACCTATGAGCTCCACATAAGCCTATTAGAAAGTAGGGTGAGAGAGAGAGAAGGCACTTTCCACTATGCCTTAGTTCCACAAATACCACATATTTTGAGAGAAGAGAGAAGGCATACACTACTCATGCCTTGGAGAGGATCCAGAAATACCACAAATGAGAGATCTGAAAGGTTCATACAAGGAACTCTGAGTTTTTATTTGAAAATCTTGCAAAAACTCCAGAATAATAGTTGATCAAAGAGCGAGAAACATAGCGCTTGACTTGACCGTTCTGTCTTTCAACTGCTCAAGACCCAAGTGACGGTTACAAGCCCCATGGTGAAAGGTAATATGAGTAAGTTTTGAGTCAGAATAGGTTACTCTAATTCGGAGGAGAGTTCTTGTTTGAAAGCATGTGTACTTTTGAGGCATGAAAGCATTGTAGCAACTCCTGATCCACACTGAGTTTATCTTTGCTCAGGGACGAGCAAAAGGAAAGCTTGGGGGAGTTGTTGACGGTCGTTAAGTGCCAATTTTTACCGTCAACTAAACATGAGAAAGGACTAAAATATGTTCACCAACTAGATATAGGGGTTATACCGAGAATTCCACGAGTTTTGGTGAATGTCCGTTTCTGCAGTAGGTGTCACTGAAAATACCCAAGGAAGGCCCACATGTCAGGTTTACATAGAGATAATCGGGAACCGGTGAAAATTCTGTAATCTGGAAGGTTCGAGAAGGCTCTGGACCAAACGGGAGCCCGAACGGGCTCGGTGGAGAGTCGGCCGACTCCCACCCTTGGTCGGCCGACTCATGACCTGGACCAATCAGCGTCAGCCTCGCGGATCCCTGTTCCACCGCCTTTGAGGATGAATAATAATCGTCCGTTTAGGTCGGTTTGATCCGAGGGCTGCGGTGCATCCTAGGGGGCTATATAAGCAGGGCCCCTGGCCCCTGGAGGAGGCATCCCTTAAACCCTAATTCATTATCTCCCAGCGGGATCAGAGTTGTAGAGGCGTCCCTTGAATGGATGACTTCTCCTCTCTAGAGAATTAGAGCTAGACATTCCAATGTAGTAGATTAGATCTAGATGAGAGTTAGGGAGAGGGGAGCTACGCTCCGGTTCTGGAGAAGTCTTCAGAGATTTGGTATGTCTTTGTATCTACTCTTTGTAAGACTTATGCTTTAATATATTTATCTTCTCTATCTACTTTATGCCTTTCATATGTATGCTTAGTATAGTTGTTACATTCTAGCATGGGATCTTCGCCGTATTGAGTGCTCTAGTTATCATATGTAATTAGAGTAGTAATCGATAGTGTAGGCATGGTGTCTAGACCGTAGGTTACCCGAGGTTGCGCCCAATCCCACGGATAGTTGTGGTAGCCCCGAGAGGTGACAGCTGTCGGGCCTTTGTATTCCACCACGTTCGGGTTGGTGTTTCGTAGAGCTTTTTGGCAGCCTTCCCCGACTACTCTTTACCCGGGTCTTCTTCGAGAGTTGGAAAGGTACCGTTGCTCCAAAGTGTTATTGTGTGATCGCTATACTTATCCATACCCTGTTATTATAGAACCAAAGTAGTAGAGAAGAACATAGGAACCTAGATCTCTCTCGTTGTCCTCCCACTATATCTAGTTACTCATTTATTAGTTAATTCTCCTATTTGTGCTTATACATATATCCTATCATATATCTTTTACCCCTGCTTTAGTCTAGTTGGTTTACTAAGTTAGTAGATACATGATGGTGATTTATTAGATTCTTTAACCCTTGCTTCCCTGTGGTAAAATATAAATAACGATACCTGGTTTACTCCCGCTAAAATGCTACAATGGTATGTTCTGTGCGCTTGCGGAATCCTTCTTATTTTAGTTGCACTTAACAAATACCAACACCTAAGAAAAAGAAGGCCGCTCCCAAAGCTAAGAAAGGAGAGGCCTCCACACCACCAAAGAAGGTGGTACAAGAGGGGCAAGAAGAGCCTCCTACCACTACACCACCTAAAGTTGTCAAGATGGAGTGGCGACCCAAGAAGGTACAGCCAACAAAACCTCTTGCAAAGGACATTCCATCTACATGTGGAAAGATGGAAGAAGTCCTACCCAAACGAGAAGATCAACCCCGGGCCATGAGCTTCGTGACAGCTTGAGGGAGGACCCCCACTTGAGGTACTGCATTGCATATTTTATTCCTAAAAATTTTATTTTCCCGTTAGCATGTTTAAATTCAAGTTTCTTGCATTGAAAATTCAAAAAAATAATTTATTCCATTCCATATATATGCCATGAAATGTTTAGTTCTACCCATGTTGAAATGATTGGTTGCTCTGTTTTATGTCACGCTTGTACCTGTGTAAAATAGAGTTTTCTCTAATATTTGGGTTTATCGGCTTTACATTATCATGCTCTAGAAACTTGATTTAGTGGGTTGCATACAATTACTCTCATCTAGGTTATTGCGCAATATGATATAGTGACATAGACCACACAATGACTTTGTACCTTTGAGAAAACCTGATCTCCGGAGTCTTTGTTTCAAAAATTTCAAAAACAATAGTTCCTCAATGATCGCGAAATACCCACCAGAGCCATATGATTTATCTGTCGTATAAAACCTTCATACGCTACTTGTTCGTACATTGAATTCGGTCAGATTGGTACCGACGCGAGATTATGACTTTACACCCATGATTGAGATTCACTTGCACTCACCAAATAAACGCCGACTCTTACACCGAGAGTCGCGCACAACATGCACCCTTTACTAACCGCCAACTCTTACACTGAGAGTTGTGCACCACCTTTTCCACCAAATAAAAATGCCGACCCTTACCCTGAGGATCGCGCACCCCTCTTTGTAGTTTGCAAAAATTCTCCATGCATTGTTCATCATGACATCTCTCTCCACCTCATCCTTTCCATCAATAAAGTTATGGGCTATGTTCTTAGTCAGAAAAAAATGAGAGAAAAGAAAGAGAGAAAAAAAAAAACAGATATAGTTGTAGGGTTTACCACTCTTGTAGGCAAACGGGAAAAGTCTTAGATCCCCGTTAGAAAAAAAAATGAGAGAATAGTTTTTAGTTACTCTTTGATAGCCCATCATTTCCTTTCATCTCTTCATCCACCAATAAAAGAGAGTATGTCATGATGCATGGAGACCCAAAAATACCACAAAAATTAGGAATCATCTTTCATCCATCCACACACTTGCACATCTCAATCAAGGTGTATGGCTTAACCTCTGTAAGGTTCAATCCTTGACCTTACAATATATGTGATACAAGTATGCCGACTTACATACCTACCCAGAACTCCACTCTCAGCTTTTTAGTGGTAGGAAGGAGGCAAAATCTCAAAATGCCTTTGGTGAGGTTACCATACACATTTGAGTGATCGAGTGGGTCATTTGAGGAACTTGGTTTATTTATAAAAACTTACAAAACCTCCGGACTGAAAGTTGATTTTGGGACGAATGAAAAGCACCGGTCTTTGAAACTATTCTATTTTGCAATCGCCCAAGACTTGAGAAAATTAGAAGCCCCACTCTATTCAGGAATCATAGAGTAGATATAATTGCCGATTTATTCAAATAGCAGTAAAACGCTCTCTTTTATCTTGTACACTTGAGATATAATCGGCATCGCAACAACCCCTGATCAACAACCCAAAGCAAAGACTTGCTCGGGACGAGCAAGGGGTAAGCTTGGGGGATCTTGTTGGCGGTCCTTAACTCCGATTTTTACCCGCCAATTATAGATCGTTTTTTGGGGACGAGCAAGAGAATAAGGGCCAGCCACCTGGGGTCGAGATGGCCCAAAAGCACCAGCACAGACGCGACCCAGGAGGCGGCCCAGGCCCACCAGCCAAAGGCGGTCAGGGGGCGGCGCCACCCAGGCGCGGGCGCGCCAGGGGCGCGTGCCAGCCCTGCCGCCAGGTGGGCCCGGCCAAGGCGATTTGCCTCCTTCCATCTGGGGCATGACGGTTTCACTGGTGTTTTTACACCACTACCCCCGAACCGCCTTCAGGGGCCTATAAATGAAGAGGAGAGGCCCCCCACCAACACACACACCATTTGGAGCCAGCTCTACACCTCTCACTTGTTCTTTAGTCTTAGCATTAGTCCTTTGGAGCTAGGCAAAGCTACTTGGAGAGCTTGTCTCCAGGAAGAAGAGCTACACTCTTGGTATAAATCTATGGAGCGTTCTTCCTTAGTCAAGTTCTCATTACATTTATATAGTCTTGCATATGAACTAGAGTATAGTCTAGTACACGATATATTCGATGATCAAGAACTAGGCCATAGTTCTTGTGAGAATTGTTCATTGTGTTCTACATTGTTCTTCATCGTTCGTATATTTTACTTGTTTAGATTAGATTGTAGAAGAGGAATAGCGGTTCGATGTACCTTCAGGTTTGTCTATGTCTTAGCTCGTCCATCCGTAGGGTGGGAGTCCTGGGGGGACGTAGGTAGCTCCTTAGTATGCAGGCATGGTGTCCGGGTGCGAGGGAACCTTCTGATATGTCGGCATGCCACGGTTGAGGTGGTAGGTGGCAGGTGGTGACAGCCCTGTCCGTCCCTTGTAATCCCCCACGTCCGCATGTTGAGTAGGAGTTCGTAAATGCCGCCATCGACTGGCAGACCAGTTGCCGCGGTCTCCCCATATTTCTAGTCTATAGTCGAGTCTTGACTTGTATAACATGTGGAATTAGCTGTTCTAGCAATGACTGTATAGGGCCTGCTTGCTCCGCGTAGATTATTCTTTATTCTTTATTTTACCTTTATTCCTTTGAGATTGCTCTGAGTGTGTGTCCACTATCCAAACTACCGTATGCTTACCCCTGTATAGCACATTGGTCGGTTTCTCCTCATGCTAGATATTGTATTCATACCCATGCTAGATTACTTAACTACCCATGTCTTCCTTTGGGAAATTATAAATAACGATACCCTGAATACTGCAACGATAGATCCGTGCGCTTGCGGATATTTATTCTAATAGGATGTGATCTATCTCTTGGCGACACTCGCGTAATTGCTAGAACCTGTTTCTAGTAAATATGTCGAGTAATGCCATTTAGCGTTTCTGGCGCTGTTATCAGTAAGTCTGTTTTTGGTAATCGCGCTAAGAAATGCCAACAGCCCTCACCGATGCGACGCTCCATCGACCATGCAGCATGCTTGAGGGCGGAGAAGACAGCTCCAATATCGCCCCTCCTCCCTTCAGATCAAGTGAGCTGCTCCCCCTGCGGAGGATCCTAGCACGGTAGAGATGTCTAGTGTGGAGGTGGAGGTCGTGTCGGCAACGGAGACGATGGATTTGTGGTGAGAAGGTGAATCCAGCAGAGGCATCCCCGTCTTACCAAATCCATTTGTAAGGGCGCGAAGGGGCTAACGGCGCAATGGAAGAGGCCACTGGTTTGAGAGCTCCCATCCACGGTTTAAATCCTAGATGCCTCACCAAAAGCTGTAGGGGTGTAAATCCCTCCAATATTACTTCAAAAAATCCATTTGTAAAGGCTCCACCCACGTTGCCTCCAGGTACGGATCTAGAGGTGGCAGCATGTCCAGCTGCGGATCCAGTGACGACGGCAATGGCGTGGCTAGGCTAGACGTTGGGCCCGTATGGGCGAATAATGCCAAGTTTTGGAGCAACAGATCCCGATCAAGATTTATTTTAAAATAAAGAGTCTGCAAAATAAGATATTTATATCTCTGAATTGATTTGTTGCAGCCATCTTAAATGGCTATTTTGTTCTTTTATGGGAAACTATAAACAACTTTGATGCCTCCTATGTGAGACGTGTCATCAAGTCACAACCAATGTTTTTAATATTTCATATGGGGGCCAGTCTCAATGGGCACTTCAGTAGAGTGTCATGCACATTTAATGCACTAACACATCAGCATAGAAGGCATTTTTGCATGAAATGGGGAGGAGAGAGGGGGAATCATTTCACCATGGTGGCAATGCTGTGAAACGCCATTGAGGGCGATTTTCGTTTCACACTCGATCCCGTGCGGAGAGGCTACGGCGAGCTCACCATTCCCGCGCGCGCGCACGCTTCTCCACCCTCTAGGGCCTTCTTCCCGCCCCTTCCTCCCGCTTCCTTCTCCCCAATCCTCCTCCTCCCGCCCGCCCACGATCTCTCCGTTCTTGAGCCCCGTGGCTAGGGTTATGGCACTAGATCGAGCAGGCATGGATCCGCCGGCATCGTCCGATTCACGGCGGCGCGCAGGTAGCAGAGGAGGCAAGCCTCGCGCGAGGAAGCAGCTTGGCCTCAAGAGACCGGCGGCGCCTGCTCCATCATCGCGTCCAGGTTCACCATCACCACCGCTTCGGACCTCGCTGCCTCCGATTTCCGCCTCCGATGCGTCGCTTTCGTCTCCTGCACCGATTTCGACCCCTGCTGCTGCTGCGTCTTCTTCCCCTGCTGCCCCGACCTTCAATATGCCCCCATGGCCATCGCAAGAAGGAGGATGGGGCGCCATTCCTCCCAATTTTCCATTCGGTCATGGAGAGCAGCAAGGCCCAAACTCATGGTACCATCTCTGTTCTGTGGATGTAGTTGTAGTTATTTATTTTGGTTTGAGTACTACGTACAAAACTACGGATTGATGAAGTATGCTTCGGTTCATCATTATTCTCCCTGTTTAGCTTTCGGCAGATACTCCAGTTGCAGGACTTCTGTATCTGTTTAGCTAGTTCTGAAAACAGGTACTCCAGATACTCCAGTTTATTTTTCAGTTTTCAGTTTTCAGTTCTGAAAACAGGTACTCCAGCTTCAGATACAGGAAAGGGAGGCCAAGCTGTGTACCTGGGCCACTTCTGTAGCTCTCTGAAAACTGAAAAATAAACTTTATCTGGACATGTCAAAACTGAAAGCACCATGCCACCAACTTAACTTTATTAATTCAACCCGATGTCTCCACAAGCTTCAGAGAAAGAATAGATTATATAAGTACTCATAAATTTTATATAGCGAGTTTGATTTAGTTAGGCTTTTTTTTGGAGAAATTATTGGTTGAGAAATCGAATTAACTGAGGAAGGGTAGCTTGTGCGCATTTTGTTTGCTTCTTTGAACTGACATGACTCCTGGGCAAGTATAGATATGTGCTTGTTTGCTCCTTTGAACATCGAACATGCAGTACTGCTTGCCAAGTGAATGGTTATTTGTTAGCAACCAAAATTGCTGCACTTTGACTTCTATATGTTAGGATTCAATCTGTTAGGATTAGTTTGACAGAGCTATACTTGCAATTTTCAGGCTCTATCCTCCAGGAGGGTTTTTCAATTTGATGCAACAAAACTATCAGCCTCAGGCACAACAACAATGTGAAAATTTTCACTTTGTTGGTCAGAACATGTCCTTCAACCCGATGTCTCCACAAGCACCCCAAGCTACGAAAGAAGGCACTGCAAACAACATAGTGAGCATTGACAGTGATGAAGCTGAAAACAATGATGCAAATAGAGCAGCAAAGATGAACCGATGCATAAGATATTGGACTCATGAAGAGGAAGAAAGACTGGTATTGACTATTCACTTGTAAATTTTGTAGATCATTGTTTGTTTTTGCACTTGGTTGAATGCTCACATTGACTATTGGTGCAGGCCAGTGCTTGGTTGAATGCTTCTAAAGACCCAATTCATGGGAATGACAAGAAAGGTGAGACATTTTGGAAGGAAGTCACTGACGTGTTTAACATCAAAGGGGAAGGGAAGCGTAGAAGAGAACTAAACCAATTGAAGGTTCACTGGTCACGGCTGAAGTCATCGATTAGTGATTTCAATGGCTATTGGACTAATGTATGTAATATGCATACAAGTGGATATTCGAATGACATGCTGGAGAAAGAGGCACAGAAGATGTATGTAAACAGGTTTGGAATGTCTTGGGTGAGAGATATGATTATTTTACTCACAGGGTTGATGCTGCTAACCGGCAAGGGCTCAGTCCACTACAAAATTGTATTGCAGCTATTCGCCAACTTGCTACTGGTAGTGGTGCAGATGAATTAGATGAATACTTTAAGATAGGAGAGACTACTGCAATGGAGGCATTGAAGAACTTTGTGAAAGGTGTTAGAGAAATATTTGGCGAGAGATATCTGAGGCGCCCAACTGTGGAAGACACTGAACGTCTTCTTAAACTTGGTGAGAAAAGAGGGTTTCCTGGTATGTTTGGCAGCATTGACTGCATGCATTGGCAATGGGAGAGATGCCCAGTAGCATGGAAGGGTCAGTTCACTAGGGGTGATCAGAAAGTGCCTACCCTGATTCTTGAGGCTGTGGCATCACATGATCTTTGGATTCGGCATGCATTCTTTGGAGCAGGTGGATCTAACAATGATATTAATGTATTGAACCAGTCCACTATTTTCATCAATGAGTTAAAAGGGCAAGCTCCTAGAGTCCAGTACATGGTAAATGGAAATCAACACAACATTGGATATTTTCTTGCTGATGGGATATACGTACCCTGATTGGGTAGTTTTTGTTAAGTCAATTCGACTCCCTATCACTGAGCAGGATAAATTGTATGCCCAGGAATAAGAAGGAGCAAGAAAGGATATTGAGAGAGCCTTTGGTGTATTGCAGCATCGATGGTGTATCTTAAAACGACCAGCTCGACTATATGACAGAGCTATACTCCGTGATGTTGTGCTAGCTTGCATCATACTTCACAACATAATAGTTGAAGATGAGAAAGACCTAGCAATGATTGAAGAAAATATAGATCTGAATGTGCCTCCTAGTTCATCAACCGTACAAGCACCGGAATTCTCTCCGGATCAGGACGTTCCTTTAGACAGAGCGTTAGAAAAGGATACTAGTATTCGTGATCGAAATGCTCATCATCGACTTAACAATGATCTGGTAGAGCATATATGGAATAAGTTTGGTGGTCGTAGAAATAGAGCTTGTTGGGAAAGGCATCTCAGCAGCGGAGACATGGCATGTGCTCACGGGCAACTAACCCCCCCATTATTCTTATTTTGTTGCACATGTCTTGACCTGTTGTGCAGGGTTGGATCGGAGACCGGATGCTCGCCGCTGGAGACCATGCCAACTCGCGCCTTGGAATGTCTCCGGTCGCCAGGCGGAGACACCAGGCCAGCAGTGAAACCTCAGGCCTCCGAGCGGAGGTATCAGGCCGGAGGCGGAGAGCTCCGGCTTTCGGCGGAGGCATCGGGCCAGCGGCGTAGGCCGCAGGTCTCAAGGCGAAGACATCTGAGCTGTGGCGGAGACCAGGGGCCGGCGCAGAGGCATCTAGCCCATGGCTGAGGCACGCCGACCATGGAAGACGGCCCACCAACGGCCCAGGAGCAAGGAGGACGTTGTGCACTTTGCAGGCCCGGGAGGAGCCCACGGGCTACTGAGCGCTCTTGGGAGGACACCTACCCAGTAGCACTCCAGCGGACGACTTTGCCCCTACCAACCCCACCTGGAAGGGTCATAGGATTAGGGTTTCCTCGTTTCCCCTCATGGGTTGTAATGTCTTTTTGTACTTGGGAGCTGGGCTGGCTATAAAAGGAGCCCCCCAGCCCTGTTGTAAGGGGGACTCACTGGAGTGGAAGAGCTTCTCTTCTTCACACTCTAGCATTGTAATTGTGATTACGACTAAATATTAAACCTGCTGGAACCGTGTTCCAACAGTTGGCGCCCACCCGTGTGTCTGGCCGAGGATATCACTCACAGATGCCAACAAGAAAGCAAATAGCGGCCGCCGCCACTCGACGAAAGCGTGCCGCCGCCGAGGCGGAGGAACCTACGGAGGTACCTGAACCACCGCGAAGGGGCAGACCGCGGAGGTCCGCCCAAAGCACATATGCCTCCGAGCAGGCAACCGAAGGTGAAGAGAACGACGATGGTCACGGCGAAGATGAACCACCGCCGGCGAACCAGACCAATGACCAACACCAGGAAGATGAGGTAAGTCGACTGAGGGCCGAAATAGAACGCATGGAAGCAGAACGAGACAAGCTAAGAACAGAGCAAGCAGCTACGCACAGGGCGATGCATACCTCCCAACAAGCCGAGGAGATAAGGCAGCAAATGGCAATACTGCAAGCAGAGATCCAGAGCATGCAGCCCGTAGCAATGCATCAAAACAACACCACGACAACCCCACAACTCAGCCAATACATGGCCGCAACACCCACTGGAGTCCACGCAATAGAAATACCTCAGATCATGGTTTACCAGAGGACGTTCGACCCGAAATCCCCACTATCAGAAGGCCTCCAGAAAGCACCATGGCCTCCGGGCTATAAGCCCATGGTCCTGCCTAGGTACAATGGAAAAACAGACCCACGGCAATTTCTGATGAGTTTTGAGGCAGCAGTAGCCTCCGCGGGAGGAAATGACAGTGTCCTAGCCAAATCCTTCGTCATCGCCGCAGAGGGCGACGCACTGACATGGTACTCCATGCTGAAGCCCAGCACAATTTACTCATGGGAGAAGCTGAGGGATAAGATAACGGCCAACTTCAAAGGTTTCTCAAGTGAGTCATTGTCGTCGGCAGACTTGTTCAGCAATAAACATGACAAGGGGGAGCCACTGAGGGATTACTTCCAGAGATTCTTGCACCTAAGGGCAAAGGCGCCGGATGTGCCGGATAGCGTCGCAATAGAAGCAGCAATCAAAGGTCTCCGCATCGGACCCTTCGCAAGCCACTTAGCAAGGGAAAAACCAGCCACCATGGAAAAACTGCATGAGGAATTCGAGAAATACTGCAGATCAGACAATGACCTCTGGAAAAGACTGGATGAAGGCGAGGGCCAAAGCAAAAGGTTCTCCGCCAGGAACAACAATGGAGACAACAGGTCCTATGACAGACAGAACTCTGAGCAAAGACAAGTCTTTAACGTGCAAAACAGCCAGCCTCAGCGCCCGGCAGACAGGGAGCCAGGAAACGGGCAAGATACGAAGACCCAGAACAGCCAAAGTTTCAACAAGAACAAATCAAAGAACTAGAATAAGAACCAGAAGCCAAGAAGGCATTACTGTATCTTCCATGGAGAAGAGAAGGGGCATAGCACCAGGGAATGCCCAGAAACCAAAGAAACAATGGATCGGATGAAGAGCAAGCAGCAACCGCAGCAACCTGCCCAAGAAGTGGCCAGGCAAGTGAATCATACCTTCACTCAACAGTATCATCAGCAGTACAACCCAAGCTACCCAGGGTACAACAACAACACTTTCTCTCAGCAGAACGTCGCACAACAGTACTACCCACCATCCCTGCCAGCATGGCGGCCTGTGCAGTACCAAACATCTCAGTACAACAACCAAGCGCCCGTTAGGGCAGAGAGCACAGTAACATACATTAACACTCGACCTCCACAAATATCTATGATAGAGACACCTCAGCCGTCACATCATCAGCAACAAAGGCAGTATGCGGTATTACCTCCGCTTCCGCAGCAAAGGCAATTTGAGGCCCTACCAGCACCTCCGTAGCAGGCCACCTGCCCCGGTACCATGCCAAAGGCTGAACCTCCGGTTGAGAATCAGATCAATCCTCACTCTGCTCTACCCACAATAGGAATGATACTACCGATAGCTGGAGGCTCAGCGATGGAGTTCGAAACAAAGAGGCAGAAAAAAGACCACCTCCGATTGGTAAATAATGTGGTACAGACAGGAGCACACCGAGAACGAGAATGGTCTAAAGCCCAAGTCAGTTTTTCGAGAGGAGGACCTCCGATTGGAGAGTTACCCTCACACCTATGCGATGGTCATAAAAGCAAACGTGGCGGGGATGGGAGATAAACGGGAATACTAGTTGACTCTGGGAGTTCGGCAGACATCATCTTTGCAAGTGTGTTTGATCAAATGAAACTCAGCCGGTCTCAGCTACAACCACCTGATACACCTCTGATAGGATTCGGAGGCAGGAAGATTCACGCACTCGATAAAATTTCTTTGCCCGTATCCTTTCAAGACGGGGACAAAGCGAGAACGGAATACATCACCTTTGATGTAGTAGACATTTACTACCCATACAATGCAATCCTAGGAAGAGGATTTGCTAACAAGTTCAATGTGGCAATCCACATGGGTTACCTTTGCATGAAAATGCCAGCACTGCACGGAATCATCATGGTTCGAGGAAGCCAGAAAGAAGCCAGAAACATAGAGAGAGCAATATACAAGGCCCACAGAACATAAACACGAGCATCGAGATGAGCCACCGGACATGCCGGGGGGAAGACGGACATGAAAGATCAGGAGGACACGATAACAGTGCCACTGGACGAAGCAGTTCCAAACAGGAAGGTCACAATCGGAGCAAATCTATCAGAGGAGGAACGAAGAGAATTGCTTAGCCTTTTATCCAAGAACAGAAATGTCTTTGCATGGTCAGCAGAAGACCTTAAGGGAATTGGGAGAGACATAATCGAGCACACCTTAGATTTGAACGAAAACGTCAAACCAAGGAAGCAAAGGCAAAGGAAAATGTCAGAGGAACGAACTTTGGCCGCCAAGGCGGAGGTACAAAGATTATTGGATGCCAATGTCATAAGAGAGGTGAAGTACTCAGAATGGCTAACAAATGTGGTGCTTGTCCCAAAGAAGAATGGTAAGATGCGCATGTGCATCGACTTCACTGACCTGAACAAAGCATGCAAAAAAGACCCATTCCCGCTACCAAGAATAGATGCCTCAGTCGATAAGGCCGCCGGGCGCAAGAGATTCTCTCTCCTGGACTGTTTTTCAGGATATCATCAGGTCTGGCTCAGGAAGGAAGATGAGGAAAAAACAAGTTTCACTATCCCAACTGGCACCTACTGTTTTGTGCGAATGCCTGAGGGGCTTAAGAATGCAGGGTCAACCTTCGCAAGAATGGTGCAAGCCGTACTACGGTCTCAGTTGCAGAGAAACATCATAGCCTACGTAGATGACATTGCCGTAGTAAGCAAAGAACCGGAGAACCATCTGGAAGATCTGAAGGAAACCTTTGCAAACCTTAGGGAGGCCAGATTAAAGCTAAACCCAGAAAAATGTGTCTTTGGAGTCTGCAGGGGAAAAATGTTGGGGTATGTCGTCGAACCCGAAGGCGTCAGGGCCAACCCAGACAAAACAAAAGCCGTCCTGGCCATGCCGGAACCGTCAAACAAAAAAGAGGTCCAACGACTCACAGGAAGAATCGCAGCCTTGAACAGGTTTATCTCCAAATCAGCCGAACGCAGCCTCCCTTTCTTCAAGGCTCTCAAAGCCAATGAAAAATTCGAATGGGGACCAGAACAATCGAAAGCTTTCAGACAGCTCAAGAAATACATGGCCGAGGACCTAATGGTGGCAGCTCCGGATAGCGATGAGCCACTCCTGTTGTACGTATCAGCATCGACAGGGGCAGTAAGTGCGGTACTTGTGC
Organism: Themeda triandra; assembly: GCA_018135685.1. Classification (NCBI taxonomy): domain Eukaryota; kingdom Viridiplantae; phylum Streptophyta; class Magnoliopsida; order Poales; family Poaceae; genus Themeda; species Themeda triandra. The sequence goes on from JAENPR010000103.1 coordinate 578,859, forward strand.
AAGAGAGACAGATAAACGGCAGCGGGTGCAACGGCCGAAGTGTACTATGTGTCTGAGGCATTGCAAGGAGCAAAGCTGAACTACACAGAGATTGAAAAAATAGCATACGCAGTGATCACGGCATCAAGGACCACACTATTCTGATCTCGACATCGCAGCCATTGGCCGAGATCCTGTACAACAAAGAAGCCTCAGGAAGAATAGGCAAATGGGCTACAGAATTATCTCAGTTCGAGATCAAGTTTGTCGCCGGAAACGGCGATCAAGTCGCGAGACACTAGCGGATTTTCTTTCGAGAATGGGTACCGGCAAATACCTCGAACCAAAATCGGAGGTATCCCACTTGGACACTTTTCACGGATGGTGCCACGGGGAATCCAGGGAGCCGGGGCCTCCGCAATACTGCTTTCACCATCAGGAATCATGACAAAATATGCAGCTAGACTATGCTTCAAAACAACAAACAATACGGCAGAGTATGAAGGTGTCATCCTGGGATTGACAAAAGCAAAGGCACTTGGAGCCACTCATGTGCTGGTAAACACAGATTCTCAGTTGGTAGCAGGACAGGTGGAAAAAGAGTACACCGCAAGGGAACCTGAACTCGCAAGATACCTAGAGGTTATGAGAGGCCTTGAGAAAAGATTCAAGAGTTTCACCCTCAGGCATATCCTGAGGGGAGAAAATACAGAGGCTGATGAGTTAGCAAAGGCAGCAGCAAACAAACTTGACATGCCGGCAGGCACTTTCTACCAAGAGGTACAACAACCAGCCACTGCCAGGTTAAACAGAGCATTTGCGAAGGTACTACTAATCCAATCAGAAGACTGGAGGCAAGCAATCATAGATCAAATCAACGGCAATCACGTGACCACAGATGAAGCCAGTGCGGTGAGGCTGTCAGCTCGAGCAAGGAGCTACACCATAATAGAGGGGTAGCTGTTCAAAAAAGGCATAGTGCAACCACTGCTCAAATGCCTAAGTAATGAAGAAGGCCAGGAACTCCTACGTAGCATTCACGCAGGAATTTGCGGATCCCACATAGGTCCAAGGACATTATCTGCAAAAGCTATTCGCCAAGGTTTTTACTGGCCGACTCATATAAAAGATGCCATGCGCATAGTGAAGACGTGCAGCGCTTGCCAAAACTTCTCAACAAACCAAAGCAGGCCAGGGGGGAGACACAGCTCATCCCACCAACATGGCCTATGCAAAGATGGGGTATGGACCTCGTTGGGCCACTCCCACCAGCTCAAGGAGGCAGCATGTACGCGGTCGTAGCAGTGGCATATTTTACAAGATGGATTGAGGCCAAGCCGCTATCGACCATCACTTCAGAAACAGTAAAAAAGTTTTTCTGGCAAAACATAGTGTGCAGATTCGGCGTCCCAAGAACCTTAACAGTGGACAAGGAAAGCAATTCGATTCCGACAAGTTCAAAGAGTTCTGTAGAAGCATCGGTGCTCAGTTGGCTTTTGCCTCAGTGTACCACCCAGAGAGTAACGGGGCAGTCGAGAGGTCCAACAGGATCATATTCTCAGCAATCTCAAAAACACTACACGGACTGAAGAAAGAAAAATGGGTTGAGGAGCTACCTAAGGTCGTATGGTCTCACAACACGAACATTTCACGAGCCACTGGCTTCACACCCTTCAAGCTGCTGTATGGAGAGGAGGCTATGATGCCGGAGGAGCTAAGAAACCAGAGTCTCCGAGTCACAAAACAGGCACTAGCAGAAAATGAGGAATACAGCAAAGAGATGATAGAGGCAGAGAGACTAGAAGCTGTAGACAACATAGTCAAGTACCAAAACCAAACGAAGAAGTGGAGGGATGCCAAGGTGGTGATCAAAGACATCAAAGAGGGCGATTGGGTCCTCCACCGGAAACCGAACGCACCAAACGCAGGGAAGCTGCAACCAAAGTGGGAAGGACCTTACCTAGCTCACCAAGCAGGAAGGAAAGGATCGTTCCTCTTGCAAGATGAGAACGGGAAAATATCAACTCACACCTGGAATGTGGACAACCTTAGGAAATACTACATCTAAAATGTAAGGAGCCTCCATAGACCTATAAGCGGAGGTATCCAGTAGTTTATTTTCATGTCTCTTTTTTCTTTCCCTTCAAGTTGGATTGCACTCTTTTCCTCACACGGGGACTCCTTATCGGAGGTGAGGTTTTTAACGAGGCAACTCCGTTGTAATCAACCTCTGCAATATATAAAGGGGACCCCGAGAAACACCGGAAGGTAGCTAAGTCGAAAGCAGCTGGCAACGCAGCTGCAATATTCGACGAGAGCTTTAAGCATCAAACGAGGTCACTTCAAACTTCGCCTTGATCGGCGGGCCTCAAAAAGATTTGTAAGCGACCTCAAAAAAAGGTTGAAAACCCCTGGAAAAAGACCTGGTGAGTCAGGCACCAAGGGATCCACAAAGCCAAAAAAGGCTTCACCAGAATCGGAAAAAGACCCAGCAGACAGCTAGGGCACCGATATCAAAAGAAGAGTCGCTCAGCCGACCAAGTGCCTATCAAGCCTCTGCAAAATCAGCGGAGGTACCTCAATCACGGTTCACAAAAACTAAAACAAGTCAAAGCATTTCAGTCGACATAAACAAAAAAGGCTACCGAGAATAAAGAGGAGGTAACACGCCTGCTATGCAAGCCACTCCAGTCCGTTAATTTGCATACAAGCACAAAATTAAGGCTACAAGAATCGCCAATGCCTTAGCTCTAAGCAACCTAAGCTCAAGAAAAGGCGTGCTATTTTTTACTATTACAATCAGCAAACGAGCCTGCAAAAGAGCAAAGAGCGCTGCAATTCTCCATCGCCGAGAAGGGAAGGAGCCTCAGCACTGACGGACTTCGGCTGCTGGTACCTAGAACACGAACTGTCAGCCGACACACGTCATACTAGCTCGCCCCACTACAAAGCCAAGCGCTGCAGGACAATCTCTCAAAACAATGGACCAGATGGCAAACACAGTTGTATTCGTAGCCGGATACCACTCCAGACCTCTCAGCAGAAGAGCGACACACCATTGTGAAGTGGCCATTACGAATTCTCACTCAGTATCAGCCTCAAATACATCTAACAACAAAGCCATGCGCTCATGAAAATAAAATGTTGGCAACACTACACCAAATGACCAAACATCATCAGAAACCACAAGCCTTATATAGCCCCAGGAAGGAAGAAGGCAAATAAATGCATGTCTAAAATCATAAGAAGTAAACACCTTGATCTGTAATCTAGTACATTAAAAGACCAAGCTCTGTATCATAGCCTTTAGTGGCAATCAAGCAAATTCAACCACAGTGTACCATCAACAGCGATTGTTTTTGGCCTTGAGCAATTATGAGGGCATATCACAAGAAATTAAACACAACATCCACAGCATTCACTGAGAAGTGTACCAAAAAGATCAGAAGTAATTAAGGCAACAAGCCATACCAAGGCCTATAAAAGGGAAGCGGCCTCAACACCCACCCCCAGCATCACACACGGCACAAGTCAAGAGAGGGGGGGATGGAGGTCGACGTATACTTACAAGAGCTCCACAGTAGCACTAGAGAGACAGCGTAAGAATTCGTAAGCAGAGGGCCACATAGACCAAAATGCACACCACCGTTTTCTTCAGAGCATGCACTAACGAGCCTTTCCTCAGAGAAGAAACCGGGCTGGGGGGACACCGAGTAAGAATTCGTAACGTCCCCCATCCCCGATTAAAATCGCTCAACTAAGGCGTGGAATGTCACATGGAAGTGAGCCCGAGGATTGGTGGTACCTAGCGACAAGTTGAGAGTCCCCACTAGCAAGGGACCATGTCCAATTAGCTATAGTAGGAGAAAAGGCAGCGCTAAGGTCCTAATCTCCATGCCTTAGCATGGAACCATGTAAGCCAAGAGCTGACCATTCAACGAGCAATAAAAGGTGCCTAGGTAAAAGTCTCTGGAATCTCGTCAGAAACCTCCGCGTGTAAACCAAGCATAAGACAAAGTAGCGTTGCAACGCGCGGAGAAAAGTCTCCAAGACTACAGGCAAACGAAGGCATTGCCTCCGCGTAAACAAGCATAGCCAAGATTTCAATACCTTAGTACTGAGGCAATGCCGGCCATTCTCAAAGATAATAAAAAGTTGAGCCTCCAAAATTTTCTTTGCAAAACCTCCGCATATAAAATGGAAACCTCCGAGTTACAATACAACATACGAGACAAGTCTTAAGAAAAAGTTACAAGCAAACACATACATTGCCTCAGGGAAAAACAAAAAGGGAAAAACTAACGTCTCACGCAAAAGCGAGAAGTAAAAGTACCAAATTTAACAAGGACCCCGCCACGCCAACGACCCAACGAAGGTGTCACGCCTGTCATCCATCTGAGCGCGGACAAACTCAAACATTTCATCAACACTACGATGAGGAAACACTAACCGCCAGCAATTCCACAGAAAGCCGCTAACATAGACACCATCGCGCATAAGGGTTGCGGGCTCGACCTCCTGCACAGGCCCTAAATCGGAGACCTGCGCAGGAGGATTCACCCATAAGTACCATAGCATGCCTAAAAAGAAGTTCATTTACAATACGCGCACACCAGGCGCCACAGCAAAAGCAACAAGTGTTTTTACATCACAAGATAAAGACCCTAGTCTACCTCTTCTCCGCGGACATCGCGGGCCTTAGTGGTTCTCTCAGCGTCTTTGTCCTGCCCCTCTTGCAAGGTCTCCGCGGGTGAGCTCGCACGAACTTCAGGGCGCGGCTGAGGCTCTGTCTGCACCTCCATCTCGGCTTGTATCCTCGCCGGAGACACGGTCACCTGAGGGACTTGAATGCCTCTACTGCAACCTTGCTTGGACGTCTCGCCAAGGGTCGGAACACCCTTCATCACAAGTCTTACCGGTGTCCGACCTCCGGCAGCAGCCTTCAAACACGCAAAAACATTAACTTAACAGAGCACCCAATAGAAAAGACAACAGAGAAGAGGAAGGAAGAAAAGGTTTACCTTTCGCATTGCATGAGCAGTAGCAACGGCCTCCGCCCTGCCAAAAGGCGCCTAGAAAGCCCTCAGGAAGCTCTGCACTGTCTTGCGGATCGGCCGAGAAGTCTCCCCAAGCTCCGACGGATCGGAGACTTTGGGAAACTCTACGGTGCTGACGTCAAAACCTCCGCGGATAAGACTCTTCACCATTCCAGTAGCGGAGGCCCGCGCCGCAAAGTCAGACACGCCTCCGATGAAAAGAGATAGCTTGGTCAAATTGCTCTTGATCCAGTTCATCAAGCCCATAGCAGTGCAGTCAGCAGGAAGAGGAGAAGTGACGCCACCAAATTCCTCAAGGGCCGATAAATATACCTCCGCAATCTCAGCACCAGCAACCCTGATCTCCTCGATCTCCACACCCAACCTCTCCGACTCTTTCTTAAAAGTCTCCGCAGTTTCTTCCATAGACGTCAGTTGGGTGCGGAGGTTCTCGGACACTTCGGTTGCCTTCTTGGCGCGCTCCACAGCAATGTCCTTGGCTTCATCGGCAGATTTGAGTTTCAGCTCCAGGTCTTCGACCTTTTTCTTCAGGACCTCCGACTGTTGCTGCGCCGCTTCCAAGCTAGAAATCTTAGCCGCTAGGTCAGTCTTCTCGCGGCCAAGGGTCTCAACCTCTCCCTTCAGGACCTCAATGGCGCGGGTGCGCTGGGCAAGTTCCACGGCGCCCCGGTGCTCAATGGCGAAGGCCATGTGATGAGTCTAAACCAAAAAGACAGGACTAAGAAAACACAACAAGGAAAAAAGAAAAGGTGAAAGGCCAAAACATGCTCACCATGCAGTGATGCTCCAGCTGAAGGCGCAGAAGACGGTCGAAGGGCAACTGATCAAGATAATTATCAACTTGGGCTGAGATCAAAACAAAAAGAGACCAAAAGAAGAATGAAGTGAGTATAAGCCCAGAACAGCGGAAACCTGCAGAGACAACAGTAAATCATATGGCAAAAAACCTCCATAATGCTCGAAAATATCATGAACATTCAAGCCCCACGCACCGAACGTCGCGGAGGCATCCGGAAAACAAAGACATACAAACATATTTTTGTCAACCATCTATGCGGCTAGCGTGCAAACCAAGATAAGGAATGATTAAAAGACTTACCCCCGTGAAGGAGCAGCGGAGGAAGAGCCCCGCCGGAGGCATGCCGAGAACCCCACCCTGGGAACACGCATGCCAAGTCAACGCCGGGCGGAGGCATCATACTCCCAGCAACACCGGCAAACTCAGCTATGAAGTAAAAAGGTTAGAGGTCTTTTTAGACTCAAGGTTAAAACAAATGTCCAAGAAAACAACTAAGTCAAAAATTAACTTACGAAGAGAAAGCCCGATCGCTGGACCCTTCTTCCCGGGAGTGGAGGTCCGCCCATCGTCGGAGGCCTGCCCGGCAGCGGCCTCGTCAGCAAGAAACTCAGCATATGACTTGCTTCTCGACATCTTATGATCGGGATTGCCATCAAAATCGTCATCGGAAACTCCATCTAGAGCATCACGAACCTGATGAGCCGGAGAGAGGGAAGCCTCAGCATCTCCGGCCTCCTCATCGGCCTCCGCCTCCTCTTCGCTTTCACCAGCCCCGCCGCCTTCTTCAGAGCTGGACAGTTCGGCAAAGGTGCTGGGGAAGGGGTGAACAGAGACCTCCGGCGACTGAGCCCGCGTAGCGGCAGAAGGCTGCGGCATCAACTTTGTCTCCGCCCGGATCGGGGCAGCTGCCTCGGTCTCCACGACAACATCTTCAATATCGTCGCCCTTATAGCCCGCCTCAGACGCATCTGGAGACGCAGATGCGGAGGCCTCATGACCAGCAGCCTCCGGCTCGGAGGTCCTCTCCTTCTTGGAAGGTCCACGACCAGCGCACGATCGTTTCCTCTTTTTTGACTCCTCCACCTTGATTGTAGCAACAGCGGAGGCATTCTTCAAGGCCTTCGATTCAATCCTCCGGAGCACCTTGCCGGGGACAGGCCGGGAGGAATAAGGAATCTGAAGCTCTTTAAAGACATGGTTTAGACGCGGCATGATGCCGGTCTCCACCTTCTGAGCAAGGTACTCACGCTCGGAGACCTCCCCGATAAGCTCCACGACCTTCCTCTCAATACGGTTTACAAAATGTGTCCCAGTTTCCCCCCGTGGCAAACTGAGACCAAAGATAGGGCACGGTATGCCCGTAGCCTCTCTGAAAACTGGCAGCTCCTTCCGAACAAGCTCAAATTTTGGCCTCTCCATAGCCAAAGGCCAGCAGCCGGAGGCCACTATCTCCTCCAGAAGGTCGCGACCTCCGGAGTATTTGCAGGCCAACGCGAAGGCCTTCCGGCAGGACTTCTCGCGAGCGGCAGCCGCAAGGGAAGAAGCAGGCAGCGGCTTCAAGTTGGTGTGCGGCTTCATCTCGGTCATGGCAGAGGCCAGTGGATACCTCACAATCTTATTGCCATCATCATCCACCCTGGTGACACCAATGGTCTGCACATAGAACCAATACTCCATCCAATTGGCAGGTTCCCACTTGCCTTTCTGGCACCAAGATATCTCCAACCGCTCATCTTGGAACCTCTTCGCCATGAAGGTGCACGCACCAAACTGGGCCTTCATCTTCTCATCACCAAACTGCCGCGGTTGTTTCTGCAGCTCGTAGTGTCTCACGAAGGTATTAAGATCCGGCTCTCCGCCGTATGACTCCACAGCCCAGATAAATTTGCTGAGGTTCAGGAAAGCATGAGGTGTCAGGTGGTGGATCTGAGCGTTGAACTCCCCCAAGACCTTTCTCAGAAACGAGTGGGCCGGCATCCGAAGACCGCAGTGAAGAAATCCCTAAACACCACCGCATACCCAAGGCCCGGCTTTGTTCCGGTCCGAACCAGAAGCTTGGCGCGACCGCCGAATAAGGCCCGCTCTCGAGGTCCTCGATCATCTCCGAGTCATCTTGCTGGGACCAAAGTCGTAAGTGATGAGAGCCATACCTCTGGGACTATGCGGAGGGACGAGGTCGTTGACGGAGACTTCTACGTCAGAAAGAGATTCTTCCAGGTCCCTAGCCTTCGCAGCAACAAGCATACACTTCTCAAAAAGATCCAACCAGTCACCAACCTTCACTTTCTGAAACCGAGAGTAAGGACCGGTGTAGCGGTGGCGGAGGCAAGCGCGTTGCAGCGGAGGTGCCACGATCGGAATCGGAGCCAACCGGCGGATGCGGAGGTGGCACGAGAAACAGTGGAAGAAAACTACGGCGCGAGAATAACAGCGCGGGGGGTAAAAAACTCTCACCACCCCCCTCCCCTTTTATAGTGGCCGGACGACAGGTCGTAGGGGGGGAACCGTCCCTCCACGCCAACGGTAACACATCCAACGGTCATAAATCACAGGCCTCAGATCCAACGGACGAGAAAAGGTCACAATAAAAAGTATTTTTACCTCCGGAAGTCTCGGTCCATCAAAGACGCGCCAGGGGGGGCATGGTCTCCGCTGATCAAGCCGAGAATTGATGGCTAGGGCCCGCCTCTGCTGGACCTAACCCTCAAGGGGGGAATGTTGGGAAAGGCATCTCAGCAGCGGAGACATGGCATGTGCTCACGGGCAACTAACCCCCCATTATTCTTATTTTGTTGCACATGTCTTAACCTGTTGTGCAGGGTTGGATCGGAGACCGGATGCTCGCCGCCGGAGACCATGCCAACTCGCGCCTTGGAATGTCTCCGGTCGCCAGGCGGAGACACCAGGCCAGCAGTGAAACCTCAGGCCTCCGAGCGGAGGTATCAGGCTGGAGGCGGAGACCTCCGGCTTCCGGCGGAGGCATCGGGCCAGCGGCGTAGGCCGCAGGTCTCAAGGCGGAGACATCTGAGCTGTGGCGGAGACCAGGGGCCGGCGCGGAGGCACCTAGCCCATGGCTGAGGCACGCCGACCATGGAAGACGGCCCACCAACGGCCCAGGAGCAAGGAGGACATTGCGCACTTTGCAGGCCTGGGAGGAGCCCACGAGCTACTGAGCACTCTTGGGAGGCCACCTACCCAGTAGCACTCCAACGGACGACTTTGCCCCTACCAACCCCACCTGGAAGGGTCATAGGATTAGGGTTTCCTCGTTTCCCCTCATGGTTGTAATGTCTTTTTGTACTTGGGAGCTGGGCTGGCTATAAAAGGAGCCCCCCAGCCCCTGTTGTAAGGGGGACTCACTGGAGTGGAAGAGCTTCTCTTCTTCACACTCTAGCATTGTAATTGTGATTACGACTAAATATTAAACCTGCTGAACTGTGTTCCAATAGAGCTGGTACATTTCTCTATTTATAGTTACTTATCTATCTTATATAAGAATTGAACTACTTATCTGATGTATGATTGTGTACTCTTTTTTTGTCAATGCCGAGAGCTCATGTTATGTTTTTTTGTTTATGCAGCATGAAAGCAAGGTTGAAGGCAATCTGAAACGGTGGCTGGATGCAATCTGATCCTGCAGCATGCAAGCCTGAAGTCTATTTGAACTTTTTTTTATCTAACTTATCTATGTTTCTCAATCTGGTCCAGTATACCAGATTTATGTCGCTTTGGTCGTCGTATGCACCTAGCAATGAGTTTAGCGTTAGTTATATTCTGAACTATCTGAACTATCTTAACGTATGAAGTCTGAACTATCCAGTTGAGTTGTATATTGCATTCTGTGTGTGCGAGCATGAATTTCATCGTGGTGTGCACCTGTTCATGAATTTTATATTTGATCTGGACACACAATGGCTACAGAGTTTATGCTAGTACATTTGATCACAACTAAATACCAGTATTTAATGCTATAACGAGCATGTGAAACGCTGCAGTGAAACTCACCATTGTGAGAGTCAATTTCGTTTGTTGTTTCACTGTGTTTTGGCTGATATGGCATTTTGGTAACCGTGTATTGAAACACCTCATTGAGACTGGCCTTATAGCTGAGACACTCTATCCAAAGTTTGTGTATTTGGTGTCCAAAACACCAAAAATGCTGTGTCTACGTATATGGGTAATGAAAGAAACACTACTAGATATTCACAGAGGTAGCTCAAAATCATAAACGGCCCTAAAATCATACATTTGGGCCCCATTTTTTTCAATCCAAGGACACCCAACAAGGCAGCCACACTCGCGACGTCACAAGGCAGCCACACTCGCACTTGAAGGGGTGCTCCACAGACTCAGGTTTTTGTGAAGCTACTCCATGGTTGTGTTTGTGGATCAGTCCAAACTGAGTCTACATCCAACAAACTCTAGAAATCCATGCATATAAATAACTACATCTAGAGCCGTCTCTAGAAAGGGACATTTGTAGAGACGTCTAAAAATAGCAGTAACATCTACAAATGCATAGATGTGGTTTAATTTTTGGGAGAAATTTATAAAGGTGTTTGTTGATTGAGCCGCCTCTATTAAACAATAGATGCGTCAGTCATAATACTAGTACACAACATAATACTAGTACACTAAATTATCCTTGGTGCCCATTAGTATACTAAAATCTAGACTTCCATTATTTTAGTTATTTGTATGCTCCATGTGGCAAGGTGAAATAGTTGTCCAATTGAGTGCATACCATTGTATATTGAATGAACACTTTACCAAATGGTGTTGAGAAACTTGTTTTTCATCGTTGTCTTCGTTCATCAAGATTTGGTGGTACCCTGAGAAGTTTCCGGTTTGTATACATCCTCATATACAATTGTATAAGAATTGAACTATGGCAAAAACATTTGTTGTTTTTATATGCATTCCCAAGATAAAAGCCGTAGCATTAGCACGGGCATTATACTAGTGTTTTTAAGGATAGTGCATTTTATAAGAAATGTTTTAACTATTACTCGTTTCAACTTCCCTAGCTATGTGACCACTGACGAGGACGTACTTAAGTGGCAAGATATCTTTTTTTGTTCACATCAGATCCGCATCTTCCATCTATTACTGAATTTAATACCAAGATTTGGAGCAACTAACGAGATCCAGATTTAAAATTGAATAGTGTTCTGATACGGTACTTATATCTCTGGATCGATATGTTTCACCCATCTTAAATGCTTTGTTTGTTATTTTGTAGGAATCTGTAATCAAACCTGGATGCCTCCAATGTGAGACTGTCATCACTCATCAACTGACAACCAAAGTTGTATTATCTTTCGGTGAGGCCATCGTTAAGTTATCAAGCAATATCATACCTGATACATTCTATCCAAAAAGTTTGTGTTCACAAACAATGTGTCTTATATATATTGTACTCAAGGGTGATGAAACTAACACTACTACTGGGAGTATTCATAGATGCAACTCCATATCATAAATGCCCCTAAAATCTTTATAAAAAATCTTACATTTGGCCCCCAATTTTTTTGATTCATGCATGCAAATCCAACTAGGAAGCCGCGCACGCATGTCATGTCATGCAAAATTTCATGCACAGATATGGCTACTAGGGGTCGTGCATGTCTTCTCTAGCAACTCCACCCATTAATTGGTTGTGTCCTTAGGGCACTCACACTATAGAGTCTGAACCTATTTATTATCCTTATATTTATTTTATTTTGCTGATGTGGTACTATATTTATTGACGAGAAAGGGAAAAATCAAGACTCCAAGTCTTATTTAGACTCCAAGCCTACGATATCTTCGAGATAATAAATGGCTTGGACTCTATGATAGAGTCAGCATTGTGATAGTGCCTTTATGAGATATACATTCTCAACATATTCACTTCACTGATTTTAAACTGAGCAATAACACATGAGAAACACTCAGTAGAAAATTTGTGTTATTATTTGGCGTTCGAAACCATGACCTAACTATTGCACCATACTATAATCTTCTAAAAACGATTTACGCACCAAAAGAAGGCCAAGCATTGGGCCACGTCGCCTGCATCTCCCTCAACCCTTAGATCTCAAACGAACGGTCATCGAGCGTTTCAGCGTGGCTCGCTTCCGATAACTTCGTGAAGACTCCGGGAAGTCCCGGGCTATCGCCGCCGCCGAACCGCGCGGGCGAAGCCGAAGGCGGTAGGGCACGAGCCGCATCCGCCGTAGCCAATGGCGGTGTGGGTGCGCCCAGGCCCGGGGCAGACTCCAATGCCGCCGGCCACTCTTTCCCTGGCCGGAATCAGCACCCTTCTCTCTGCCGAGCTCCGCCTCCTGCTGCGGCGTGCATCTTTCTCCTCCTCGCTGTTCGTCCCTCGCCCCTCTGTAGTCGGCGCGACGCACCGGCGACAGCGTTGGCAACTAATGTGTGAGCCCACTGCCTCTCCGTTCTTTGCCGCAGCTGCCGAGGCGAGTGCAGATCCCATGGCCCCGCAATGACGGACAGAGGACTCCCAGCCAGTTGCCCAGTTCTGCAGCGGACAGAGTGACTTCCATATGGACACGATGCCCAGCTGCTGCTCGAGGAAGTACCTCCAACGTAGGTGTGCACTGAACCAATGATTAATTACTGTTTTCAGGAGTTGAAACTGCCTCAGGTGTTTTGTGATTGTATTTGATCAACAATCTATGAACTTCAACATGAATATTCTGTATATCATGTAGGATTGCATCGATCGAGACAGTAAAAGGAATGCATGGATAAGTGCACAATGTTACTGAGAAAGTTGTGTCCCATGTCCTAACTATACATATACATATACATATATGATAATTTAACAATCGTAATACTGGTAGCAATCAAAGCTGTGCAGTGGCTGTTTCATAAGATTGAAATGGCATGTCTTGTATTTGTGGTCTGTCTCAAGTTGATGCTGTTAGCGATCACTTATTAGCATTCTTACTTTTTTGTAATAGTTTAGCACCTACTACCAACCTACCATGCATATAACAGGAATAGTCATCATGCAAATACTAGACTACTAAAGTATATTAGGAATAAATACAGGTAGCTGATGTTCTGTACTTTGCACATCTTATTTTACCACTACCTTCTTAGGTTCTATGTTTCCTGGTTCTATAAAAGCTGTCTTCGGAACTATGATATATTGACAATATACCTCTTCAGAAATGTCTCCATCGTGACAAACCTGTATATACTAATAGTTGAATAATAAAATGTAACACATGCTTAGATATAGGAGTATTACCCCTTTCTTAAAAAATGTATCCACTGACACTTGTTCACAAAGTTAGAAGCTTAAGTATCAATGCTCAAATTTTCAAAATGCATATCCAAATTTGTCTTCTTATTAGCTTCCATTAAATTTTCTCAGGCCACATTTGTGGTATATGCCTCATAATTGTATGCATACCTACAGTCTTTTACTCGAGGTAGTTTGATCGTCTGTTAATCTATTTTTTGAGGAAGTCTGGAGGGAAGCCTCTACCTAATTTTAGTTAAATTGCAAACTGTACAAATGCCAATGCAGGTAAGCCATGAGGCTCACAGAAACAATAAGAAAAAATACAAGAGAAGAATGAGGCTCAAAGAAGCAACAAAAGAAAATACAAGAGAAAGTAGGTACAAAAAACTGAATATAAAGCTACAAAGAAGAAAGGAGAAAATGCAGAACTAAAAAGAGAACGTAGCTGAACAACATCATCCTGAGAATCCCTACAGTTCTCGAATTGATGGTCCTCTTGCTCTGGCAATCGGTTATTCCCAAATTTGTGTCCATGCATTGATAGCCAAACTCCTTGGTTCCTTCTTTGTTCTATGTTTCCAAAGCTGTAAGGTTTGCACTACATTATCTTCGATTGCTGAGCAAGGCATTGTAACATTATCAAACATTTTTCTGTTTCTTGTCAACCAAATATTCCAGGAAATTGAAATTATAATAGTAGGAACTTCAGTACCAACTTGAATCAAGTTGTTTTGTTCTGTTGTCATTAGAGCCTGAGCCATGTTTGTGTGCTGATTCAGCGTGAATCCTAAGGTTATCCATACTTGAGTTGCATACTGGGCATATGAAAAAGCAGTAATCTGATTTGCAGTCTTGGACGTTGACATTTTGGTTTGGAATGTGTGAAAACAAGTGACGGCATTGGCAAGCTAAGCGCTTTTTATCCAACCGAAAGGCAGTGCTGTTCCCTTTTCCCACTCTTACTATTGTCATTGCCCAGTAGAGGCCTGATTTTATCTTTTATTCTTTTTTGGCTGGAATAAACTGAATTTCTTATCCAGTTAGCCCAATTACAATCAGGTTGAGTGCAGAATTTATGTATAAATTTTAGGAGGAGGCTGGTGTTTTGTAGTTCTAAATTTTTGACACCTAATCCTCCTCCATGTTTTGCAGTACAAACATTTTCTCAGGCAACCATAGAGTTTGCACGTGAAAGTGTTTTCTGTGAACCTATTACAGGGCAGCATGTTCAATTAACGTAATCATGAGCCAATCAAAGTGCAATCGACTACTACCCTCTACTAATATTCTTCCGTGATAAACTGATGGTTCTATCACAATCTGCAAATCATATCTCGATGGCTAATAAAGCAGAAACAACCAACGAGATTGCAACAACAATAATGCAATACATTCGCCGAAACATAACTGGCTTCAAATGGCAGACACTCTGGTACCACGCGGCAACGCCGCGTTGTTTTCTAGTACTCATGAAGAATGAAAAAAAAAATTTACATCTGTAACAACAATTTGTTTATATCATGTAAACTAAATTGTCCAAGATGCCCACAATAAATATATTTTACTTTGGGGGGGGGGGTGGGACAACAAGAATCTTTTGACTTCTGTATTATATATTTGCATGCTACATGTGCGCAGGTTAAAATAGTTATTCCACTGATGGCATAGCAGACATGATGTTTGTTTAATCGCTCTCATCGTTGTATATTTATTTCTATAATGATTGGAGCTACATCTACATTTGGCCAAACAAGGCCAAATCTTGGAGCCACTAAGCCAGATCTTGGTGTAATAAATGCCCAATGTGACCACTGACAAGGACCTAGGTGGCAAGGATTTTTTTTTTTCTTCTGATTGGATCCACATCTTCCATCTGTTGCTTGCTGAATAATGCCAAGATTTGGAGCAACTAATCCAGATCCAAATTTAATGTAGTCTCTAGAAAAGGTATTTATATCTCTGGATCGATTTGTTGCAGGCTTAGCATCTCCAACAGTTTGGCATTTTTTCTTTGCGATTTGTTGTAGTTTGTCAGCTCCCAAAACGAAATGGGGAGGAAAAAACAAGCCATCTCCAAGAATTTTGCAAAATTAACTTGGCATTTACCGAATTGTGGACCCAACCGAGTATATATGGCGCGAAGAGTCCTACACGCGTGGGACTAGCACAGGAGGAGCGTATCGCATTTGCCAAGCGGTACGCGGCTTTGCAAATATGCCAAGTTTCCTCCGTCAATTTCCAAGTTGACCAAATTGTAAAACCCAAATGCAAAACTATTGTATACCTCATTTCGTGATTTTTTGCAAATTACAAGAATGCAAACCCCAAATGCAAAACTGTTGGAGATGCTCTTAAACGTATTGTTTGTTCTCTTTGTAGGGAAACTGTAAACAACCTCAATGCCTCCAATAAGATTACAATCAACGGCTACTAGTTTGGTTAACCAAACCGCAACTTCATAAAGCCAAAAGAAAGAGCGATCAGTGGCCGTAACCGTACAGGCACAACAATGGACCACTGAGTTAGCTTCTCTACCCACCCAATGAACTTTAAAATCTCTAAAATTCTTGCCTAACTCTGTAATATCGAAACAAAGACCACCTATTGATGATCTAACACCGGACCCATCCTCCAGTAAGGTCTTCGAATTCCTGCAACCGACCTCCAGGATGACACGGTCATATCCCAACTCTAAAGCGAGCTCCAAACCTTCCTTAGCCGTTAACGCTTGATCCGTCAGCGCATCTTGAACATCTTCAAACCAGCACGCTGCTCCGGCGCACACCAGATCTGAGTGTTCTTGAATCACCGCCCCAGAACAGCCTGTGTATGATGTTGAATAGAAGGACGTATCAGTATTCACCTTGATCTAGGCACCTTCAGAGAAATCAACCCCTCAATCAGGTTGGAGATGAACCTTGCCGTTGCACCCGGTTCCCAGACTTTGCGACCATGGCGTCGGTTGTTCCTGCCATTTCACAGCGAACTAAGAAAACTAGTTTACTTGGAGGATATAACATTTTCTTGTCCCTTTGGCAAATTAAGTAGGTTGCTAGTTTTCTTGGTAGCCAACATCCATGAAAATCATTTTTGGCTGAGTGCCAAAACTGCCAAGAAAATTAATTTCCCTTGTCCATCTTCCATCTTTAACTTAGCTTGCTTGACATTTTGTGGCTAAGGTGGTGTAGGCCCTTTACTTAGTGGTTTTGGACAGCAAGGTAATTTATGATTGTGCAAGTGTACGGATAATGTGTAATATAATAATGTTTTCAATGTTTCACCTGTCCTATGGGTAAGAACCTAAGTGGCAAGATATATGTTTTTCTTATAACTAGATCGACATCATATATTCGTGACCAAACAAGTTCAATATTTGGAGTAATTAATCTAGATCCAGCTTTAAAATAAAATAGTTTGGATAAGAGATTTATTTCTAGGTGGCTCTATTTGTTGCTGCCTTCTGGATCCTTGGTTCCTTCTAACAACATGAGCATTTCCAAGAGTTTGCTATTTTTAACTTGGCAAATCTTGTGATTTGCCAACTCTTAAAAAATTTGTCAAGCTAAAAAAAGAAACTCTTTCCAATAGTTTGCTATCTTTAGCTTGTAAATTCAAAAAAAAAAAAAGAAGACCACAAGCTTTTCTTTTAAACTGCATGCATGCAACCATGAATGCATCCACCACCGTAGACCAACCGAATTCGTGATATGCCAAGCGCTCCCATGCGCACATATTTGCGCCAGGAAGGGCTGGTTTTGCCAACCTTGCCAATTTGCCAAGTGGTTTTGCCAAGTTGTTGGAGGAGGATTTTTATGGTTTTGCCAAAAATAGAGATTTGCCAAGTAATTTTGCCAAACTGTTGGAGTTGCTCATCAAGGCCCAACCTATATTTTTTTATCTTTTGCTAAGACCATCGTTAAGTCGTCGTTCAATCAAGAGCTGAAATAATGTTCTATCGACAATTAATTTGTGTGGTATTAAGAAACAAAAGGTTCAACCATTGCCCTATCTTATACTGTACCCGTGAGTACTGAAACTAATGCTCTGAATCTGTCAGAATCATTCATTTATTGAAACACCAAAAGATGCCTCCATGTTCGGACATGGCAGCAAGGTTCAACCAACGGTTTACAATTGTTTTTGTACGAATAGCGGTTTACAATTCACCCAAACAATAACGTAAAAGAAACGCTCAGTAGAAAATTTGTGCAATTATTTGGCGTTCGAAACCATGACCTAACTACTTGCGCCATACTATACTAAAGAAGAATAAAAATAGTTTGTTTTGAATCTGTAATTACAATTTGTTTATATCATGTAAACAAAATTATCCAAGATGCCCACAACATATAGTTTTTCTACGGGGACAACAAGAATCTTTTGACTTCTGTGTTATATATTTTCATGCTACATGTGCGCAAATATAGCTACTCCACTGATGGCAGACATGATGCTTGTTTAATGCACTCTCATCGTTGTATATTTTTTTTTTCTAATGATTGGAGCTACATCTACTTTGTAGCCAAACACAAGGCCAAATCTTGGAGCAGCTAATCTTGATCTTGGTGTAATAAAAAATATTATGGAGATAAGATATTTATATCTATGTGGATCGATTTGTTGCTCCTTCTTAATCCTTGATCTGTTCTTTTATTGTTGGAAAGTGTAAACAACCTGCATGCCTCCAGCACTCCGTGAGATACATAGTTTCGCTATGGGGCAACAAGAATCTTTGACCTCCTCTGTATTAACTATTTGTTTGCATATGCTACTCCATGTGCGCATGGTGGCTAATAATTGTCCCACTGACGACCTTAGTGGAAAGACATTTTATTTAGACTTCTGATGGATCTATATCCTGCACTTGTAGCTGACCAATGACAAAACTCGGGGCAAGTAGTCCAGATCTCTGTCTCTAATAAAATTGTGTGCAGCCTTATAGCTGAACAATGACAAAACTCGGAGTAAGTAGTCCAGATCTCTATGGTTATAAGAAAATTGTCTGCACATGAGGTATTTAGAATTTATTTTGTGAGGTACCACCCAAAACTTAACGGAAGCTGGCACCAAAATCAACCACCTAAAAAAAAAGGGTTATTATGGGGGAGGTACTTTTATTTACCAAGGCTGTCATGTTTGCCCGCCTCCAAAAATAAATTTACAAAGGCGGACACCTTCAGACAACGGTTAATCGCCTTCAAAATAGCTTATTTTTAGAAGCGATCATCTTAAAGTGCTGCCTCCGTGAATCTATTTTTGGAGACGGGTACTAAAAGGCATGATACGAACGCAGCAGACCCCGGTGAAGCTCATATGTATCCTGAGGTTAAGCCCATCTCCAAAGGACTCTGAGGTTAAGCATGTTTGGCCTGAAACAATTCGAGATGGGTCAGGATGCGCATGAGTGAGAACAAAGTGCGCAGAAAGGATTGGTACTGGTCTATGAGGGCAGCCTATGTCCTATAAAAGCTGCCAAATATAAACGGGTCCGGCCTCGAAAAGGCAGGACATAGGACACACTACGTCTCAATGTAACTTCCGCAGCAGACGAAAACAGTTTTCCGTGGTGGGCAAAGGCCTCCGCTTGCGGTGCAACGCCACGGTAAATCCGGGCGACACCGCAGCGGACCTGTTACAATGCCCGCTGCAGGAAATGTTTCAAATAAATAAAAAAACGAACAAAACCCTAGAAAGGCCGCTGAGCCCATCCAGGCCTGACGAGCCCATCTAGGGTTGGGTGCCGCCGCGTGCGCCGCTGCTGTCGCAGGGGCGAGGTCCGCTGTGGTTCTCCTCGCGGCTCGGCACCCAGATGCGCTATGGCGCCACGCTCCGTCGTGGCCCCGCGCGCCGGAAGCCACCCCACGCTCGTCGCACCACCGGATCTGCGCCGACGATGATGGGGAGGGAAGAGCCACTTCCTTTATTCATCCGGCGAACTCGCCGCCCTTGCATGAAGAGAGGGTGAGCAGAGGAGAACGAGGGAGGGGCGTGCAGAGTGAGGGAGGGAGAAAAGAGTGAGGCACACCGGAGAGAGAGAAGAGCTGAGTCGCCACCGGAGCTTCCATGTCCAGAGCTTTATCTTGTTTTGCATCAGGGGATCCACCTCTCACAGGATCTAGGCGAGCGCACCCGTTGACGGAGACGCAGGGTGCAGCTCGTCGGCCGCCATCGAGGGAGGAAGGGGGTCGTCGTCGCGCCGCCTCGCCGAGCG
Source organism: Themeda triandra (assembly GCA_018135685.1). Lineage (NCBI taxonomy): Eukaryota > Viridiplantae > Streptophyta > Magnoliopsida > Poales > Poaceae > Themeda > Themeda triandra. The sequence goes on from JAENPR010000103.1 coordinate 598,163, forward strand.
TGTCTCACAGCCATACCTTCCGCGTGGGCGGCGCCAGCCGCCGGACATACGGACGAGAAGGGCGGGGTAGAGATGGGAGTGCGGACGCCAGACGCCGGGCTCTTGCGTCACACCGAAGGAGAGGGAAAGGAAGTGTCAAGTGTGGAGGCTGCAGAGAGAAGTGTGGAGAGAGAGGGAGTGTGGAGGCTGCGGGATGAAGGCTGCAGGTGAAGGGTGAAGACTGAAACCCTAATGCTCTATTTATATGAACGCATCTATTGGGCCGGCACTGGGCTGTTTGGGCCTCGCCTTTTCTGTGGCGGACAGCATAACAATCCCGCCGCGGTAAATCGATTAACCGCAGCGGGCCTATTACGTCGCCTGCTGCGGTAGTTTTTTTTAAATAAAAAAAGGAAAATGTTTGTTGTCTTTGTTTTTGAAGCACTAAATGAGCTCGATGAAAAAAATTTAAAAGCAAAATTGTTAAGATCAACAAGATAAACATTTGTTACGCGGGACTTTTTTGCATTTGAACATTTTTCAATAAAGTGTGGTTCTAAATTTACATTTGTCTCTTAAGATTTCATGAAAGTCTATGTAGATTTTATGGTTTTGTAGCACGTGTTTAATATCACTTCCTCAAATGCAAAAATGTCCTATGCAACGAATATTCATCTTGATGAGTTTAACAAACTTGATATTCAAAGTTTTTTCATATGAGGTCATTTAGTATCTCGTTTAACAAAGGTTGACTATTTTTTTTTTGGCTTACGTTCGACCAACTTTTTGAAGCTCTAGATGGTTTCAAAATGAAAAATTTTAAATACATAGTTTGTCAAACTCATCACGATGAACATTTCATGTAACGGTCAATTTTTATTTGGTAAATTTTAAATGATTCAAATTTTAAATTTCAAAAAAACACATCGTTCGACCAAGTTTTTGAACCCTTAGATGGCCTCAACTCAAAAAGTAATGAATAGCAAGTTCGCTCCACTTATCAAGATGTACATTTGATACATAGACTATTTTTGCATTTGACGTATTGGGAAACTGTAGTTGTAAATTGATAAAGTTTGACCAATTCCATATTTTTAGTCCAAGTTTGACAAAGTTTTTGATGCTCGGATGGTTTCAAAATGAAAAATTTCAAATACACAGTTTGTCAAACTCATCAAGGTGAACATTTTATGTAATGGTCAACTATTCATTTGGTAAATTTTGAACGATTCAAATTTCAAATTTCATGTAATAGTCTGGGAGCATTTACTGCAGTGGGCCTCTTACACCGGCCGGCAACCCAACTACTGCCCGCTGCCGGCGGCCAAAGTGGCCTGCTGCGGTAAATCAAAAACCACATGGTGACGTTATATCATCCCACTCTTAGCAATGCCCCTCTCCTCTACATTGCCCGTCGCGCCTCTCTCCTGTCCACATCGAGAAGTCACCCTTTACTTTCAGTTTAACGAGTGCCAGCAACGCCGTCGCCTCTCTAACGATGCTCCTAATCCTGACACTATTCTGCCAACGGTGCCCGATCCATACCCCATCCTAACTCCTCTAGGTGCGATGATGAGGGTAACTGACAGGTGCTCTAGTAGAGCGCTCGATCGGTGGCGTGCGACCCTAGCATTGGTGCTGACCAGATTTGTGGCTCGGTGGCAGCGCCCTCACAGATGCGACCCTCCCTCGACCATGCAGCATGCGTGAAGGCGGCGAAGGCAGCTCGAGTATGCGTGCAACCCCAGTGTTGGTGCTGACCAGATCTGTGGCTCGGTGGCAGCACCCTCACCGATGCGACGCTCCCTCAACCATTCAGCATGCGTGAGGGCGGCGAAGGCAGCTCCAGTATCGCCACTCCTCCCTTCGGCAGATGTAGTGAGCTGCTCCCCCTACGGAGGATACTAGCACGGTAGAGGTCTAGTGTGGCGGTGGAGGTCGTGTCCGCAATAGAGACGGTGGATTTGTGGTGAGAAGGTGAATCCAGCCAAGGCATCCCCCCACCTCTCCAAATCCATTTGTAAAGGCGCGAAGGGGCTAACAGCGCAATGGCAAAGGCCACAGTTGGGAAGCTTCCATCCAGAGTTCAAATCCTGGATGCCACACCAAGAGCTATAGGGGTGTAAACCCGTCCAGTATTACTTCAAAAAAGTCCATTTGTAAAGGCTCCACCCACGTTGCCTCTAGGTGCGGATCTAGAGGTGGCAGCGTGTCCAGCAGTGGATCCGGTGACGATGACAATCGCGTGGCTAGGCAAGACGTTGGGCCTGTATAGGCTGGCATTGGGCATAGCTTTTTTATTATTTTATATTGATTTATGGAGGCGGGCAAAAGTAACCGCCTCCGTTAATTATTGATCTTTTATTGGTGACGGTTGCCTTGCCCGCTTCAGAAGCCTACAAACACTCCCTTCATAAACCTGTAGGGAATCCTAAAATCTGAGATACAGTTTACTATTCACATAGTAATATAAACCAATGAAGCTTCAGTTCTCCGAGCAAGCAAGCAAACGTATGTGGATAATCTGAAGAGACTTTACAACTGAAGAGTCAGCTTGCGCAACATTGAAATGAGGAAAGTGAACCCAGTTGATCCCATGTCATGGGCATAAAGAGGGGCGCCATAGGGCGCAAGTGTCGTAGTTGGGCCTTAAGCCCATTAGTGTTAATTAGTGTCTCTCTTAGTTATTTATCTATAGGATTAGTACCATATTGTCTAGGCACAAGAGGTGTTAGTCCTATGTACCCTTTATATTCAGCCCATGGGGCACAATGGAAAGTAAGCAATCAGTTATGAAGAAACAATCTAGTCTCCCCCTATCTCTCAAGCTCTTGGCATAGCATAAGGCCAACCTCTCAAGCTCTTGGCAAAGCATAAGGCCTAGTTACCCCAATTATCCCCCAAACTATCCATCCTCATAACACCTGGTATCAGAGAGCCTTCGATCCTTCATCCACAGCCGCTGCCCATCCAAAAAAAAATCCCAACAAATCAGCCGTCCTCATCCATACCCTAGTTCATCCTCGATCCAAATCACCGCCACCCCATCACGTGTCGCCGCCACCCACCACAGCCACCACGATCCCGTCCCCCTTCTTCCGATTCCCACCACCACGCGCCGCCGCAATCATCGATCCTTCCTCCTCGACCCCCACCATCGCCGCCCAACCTACGCGCCGCCGCCACCACATTCTTCACCAGCAGCAGCCGCCGCCACTCCAATGCTACATGCCCTTCTTCTATTTTTGGCCGCCTCTTCCCCGTCTCCACCAGCCGCCGCGCCTCCAGCTCCTCGAGCCTCGATCTAGATCACTTTCTCCCGATCTCCACCACCATCCGCCGGTCACCACTGCATGCTAATCCTCCAACGCATGCCTTTCTTCTATTCTTAGCCACACCACCAAGCACCACGCCTTTCTTCTATTCTTTGCCGCACCATCAAGATTCTATTCTTAGCCGCACCACCAAGCACCAGTCCAGGACCGAGCCCTCCCCTTCCCCCACCATGGATTTTCCAAAATTCGATGGGAACTCTGATCCTGCGGCCTTCGTCAACCACTGCGACTCCTACTTCCGCCGAGAGCGCATCATGGCGGAAGAGAAGGTATGGCTGGTTTCCCGCAAATTGGTCGGTGACGCTCGGGTTTGGTTCCTCCAATACCAGGAGGAGGAAGGCACCCCGTCGTGGCGTCACTTCACTGAGCTCCTGCAGCGACGCTTCAAACCGCCCCCGTGCCACGACCCGCTACACCGGCTGTCCCTTGGCATCGACAACTGCCGGCGCACCCTTGCTGAGATGACCAGACTAGTGGAGCGCCTTCAGGCGAAGGAGCACCGTGAATGCCGGGCGGCTGTACGCCTCCAGGCAGCAGCACGGGGACTCCTGGCACGTCGCCGAGCGCAGGCTCTTCGTGCCACAAAAGCATCGAAGGAGCTAGCAACGGTACGCCTCCAGGCAGCAGTACGGGGACTTCTGGCACGCCGCCGAGCGCAGGCTCTTCGTGCCACAAAAGCATCGAAGGCGCAAGCAACGGTGCGCCTCCAGGCAGCAGTGCGAGGATTGCTTGTCCGTCGCATGGTGCGAAAGATACGCATGTTCCTCAGCTCGTATGCCCTACTCGCTCCCGATCATCTCCGCCTGCCGCTGCCGATAACCACCCTCGTTGTCGCGCCGACCGCCCTCTTCGTCGTACCGCCCACCCTCGTCATCACGCCGACCACCTTCGTCGTCGCGCCGGACACCTTCTTCGTCGCGCCGACCACTGGTTTCATCGCGCCGTCCACTCCAGCTGCTGCCGCGCCGACCACTCCGCCTGCGGTCGTCCTCCGGTTCGCAGGCCTGGTGAAGCTAACTGTTGGGTCTTTTCCTTGGGATCCCGGAGGACATAAGGACATAGCTGCCGTCCAAATTTATATTTTAGTTTCCAATTTATTTTCAATTTTAATCTTCAATAACATAGGTAAGCCGAGATGTAAAAGGCTTAACCTTATGTCGAATCAAATAAGTCCGCGGAATCTATCCAGCTCGAGGACGAGCTGGGTCTCCAAGGGCGGGGGAGATGTCATGGGCATAAAGAGGGGCGCCATAGGGCGCAAGTTTTCTAGTTGGGCCTTAAGCCCATTAGTGTTAATTAGTATCTCTCTTAGTTATTTATCTATAGGATTAGTACCATATTGTCTAGGCACAAGAGGTGTTAGTCCTATGTACCCTTTATATTCAGCCCATAGGGAACAATGGAAAGTAAGCAATCAGTTATGAAGAAACAATCTAGTCTCCCCCTATCTCTCAAGCTCTTGGCATAGCATAAGGCCAACCTCTCAAGCTCTTGGCAAAGCATAAGGCCTAGTTACCCCAATTATCCCCCAAACTATCCATCCTCATAACATCCCACCTTGACGCCAAGCTCTTATAACTCTCCCAGCAACAAGAACATTAAGGATAGTAAATAAATTGTAAAGAATTCACTTGCCTAGGGTTAATTCAAAGCTTGTAGGATTGGAAAAGTTACTTTTGTAAAAGCTCTTTTTCTTCTGCTTTATGACCAAGTGTTCGATTTTGTTCCTTTTAGCATTGAGCCATTGACTGGACTGCCTTGGTTACAAATATTAAATACAGAGTAGAAGTGATAAAGTGCCATGTATACTGCTCTTCTTCCACAAAAGAACTTGAACTAAGACTTATGACATAGAGAAACATCCCAGCAAGAAAAAGAACCTCATAAAGGCGCCAGCGTTGATCCAACTATGACTCTGCATGGTGATCAACATGACTTAGAGACCGTCACTTAAATAGGCAAGACACAGTGGTCGTGAGTAAAAGGCATGACATGACACCATCATCAGCAGGATTGCAGAGACAAGTAAATAGAATGGTTTCTGTAATAAAAGAAAATAAGCCATTCTTAAGAAAGGCAAGCCTAACAGAAAGCTACTTGCAACTAAGGTACAAATCTGCAAAGATAGTCGATTGCTCTGTACCCAGCTTCAACATACCTGAAAAAAGTTCTTTTTAAGCAGTAATGAACAAATGTACTCACAACAGTTTAAGGAGATTGTCTGCAGAAGCTCACTTGAAACCAGAACCTCAATGAAGACGTAAGGATTGATATGAGAAGAAAAGGCTTTAGAAAGTAAATGGCACAATTTTTTCTCAATAGAATCATGAAGGATGTCAAGTACATTGCTGCCCTCTGAATTAATACAATCTTCAAGGCAGAAGGCAGCTACTTGTGCTTGCAACAGTCTTAAGATTTGCCAGGAGTTAAGCTCTAACATCCTTAGTTTCTGCTCATCTGAAACAAGATTAGGCAACACCTGAAAATAACTTATTGAAATAATTTCATTCACAAGCACATCTGGAGTCGAGGTGGAGGAGCTGGGCGTAGAGAGGACCTCTGAATTCTTCATAAATCTGAAATTTAAATTTCATTGTTTGGCTAAAAGTTGCAGATACATATTTGTCATACAAATTGTCTGTACAACATATCCACAGTTGATAATGCTGTATACAATCTGTAGTTCTTTGCTTCATTGCAACTATGGCCAACTACCTAAATTACCACGGCTCAGAATTCTTGGTCCAGTAACATGCCACAGGCGGTCTACATCTGCTGCTCCAGCCATCATCAGCTAAAATAAGCATTAGCTGCGCTTTGAGAGTATTCACAGCTTCGTCCTCCAAGATCTCGAATTGATTCATCGGGGATTGCCCGGCCTGCAAAGATACAATGCAGTGTGATGTTCGTGAGTTTTACATTTTCTGGGTCACAGCTCCCATGATAATTAAGGTCATGTCTGAAAAAAATACCTTTGGCAGTTTATTACAATGATAAGTAGTATGGCAGACTTTCATAGTACCCACAGTGGTGCAGAACGGCTGCGTAAGAAAAATGCAAGATATGAAACTGGTATCGCTCTGAGAGAAATGCAATGCCAAATATGCTCTTTTCTGTGGATAATATAATAGCCCCATGAGGCCATGATGCATTCAAATTCAAATTATCGCAAAAAGCAAATACAGTACCAGCTAAAGCAAGACAAATATCACCAAAACGAACATTAGTCCATACTCCACGCATCAATCTATGGTGAGCAGCTTTAGTTGCAGCCATCTCTATGGCACTGTTAACCATAATTGACATCATTCCAGATCTCAGCATCCAGTGTAAAAAGAGAGAGGAACTAAGTTTAATAAATTCAGAGAAAGTTCCTTACGTTTCCACTTTACCAGGGCTTCAACTCAACTTAACTTGATGTATCCATTCCAGTAAGATACTTATAAAGAGAATCAAGAAATCTTAGAAGAAAACAAGATTGGTAGATGCCTCAATTGCTGAAAGTGGAACCACTCAATGGCTTAGTTTCACTAGGATAGTTTGAAAAGGAAAACAAAACACTGATTCATTCTCAATGCAAGCAGCTCCTGACATATTATGGATGTGATTATATGAAAATTAACCTTAGTGCTAGCAACGTCCTTATGGAGGCAAGAGGTGGCAGTTGCTACATGACCAAAAGCTAGAGGCACAGCTAGTAACACGAGCTGCAGATGACGCACAATCTCTGCATCTAATTTTCATACCAGTATACAAACAAACAATCCAACAGATTCATATTGGATAATTATGCAATTATACCTTTTTCTACCCATTCTTCTATTTTTACCCATCCTTCTTTTTTCTACAACATCAATCCTAGCCCGTGTTTCTTATCAATGAATCAATTCTTGAAAATTAAAATGCATATAAAAAAGGAGCTTGTTCATCTCGTGGAGGAAGGGAGGACAGCGAACTCATAAACCACTGTTTCCCATATTATCAAATAATAAATAGAAAATTGTGCAAGGCATGGACGACGGAGGCAATCTCAGCTATGCTATCTTATGAGAGCAGTAAAACTAAAATCAAAAGAGCACGGCAGCTATGAACTCCAACAGTCGTGAGAAGAAAAAAACAGAGCTGATGTCAGACAAAATTGCACCGTTCGCCTCGTTGAAATCCACTTGCTGCATCTCCGGCACCGTCGAATCAAATGACGCAGAGGGTGCGGTGGAGCTGGAACAACGAATCGCTTCCAGCGACGAGAAGTTGCTGGTGAGGTTCTGGAAGAGGGTCTGAACCCACCAGTCATGGAGTCGGACGACCTTGTTGGCGGGCAGTAGAGTCGGGCAGATGCAGCTGCCGGCTGCCGCCGTGGGGGGAGAGATGAGACAGGATGACAGGCCCGAGCCGTCAGCTATGAGTCCGTGACCATCGCCTTGTGGTGCTGAGCCGTGAAACGCGCGCTGAATTAGACGAGCCGAGAGGAGTATCGAAGCCGAGTGGAGGTTTCCTGCGCGCCAATTTGCTTCGGCAGGGGCGTCCCGCCAATTTGCTTCCCAAATTTTAGGTTACGTTCCTGTTTGAGGGCTATGCGCCTATGCTGGAGTATATATGTTGATCGGACGTTGGTGTTTGCAATACCGGATCCGGTACCTTTGCCGACGGCGCGCCACCGTCGGTAAAGGCAACTTTGCCATCGGCGAAGGCTTTGCCGATGGCAATCTGACGTGGCCATCGGCAAAGCCCCGTCGGCAAAGATTTGCTCGGCAAAGTGGACTTTGCCGATCGCCACGTGTCAGGCCATCGGCAAAGCATTGCCGACGGCCACGTCAGCCATCGGCAAAGGCGCCACGTCAGCCCACGTGCCGTCACGCGACGGGCGCGCTTTTTGCCGACGGCCGACGTGGCGCGTCGTCGGCAAAGAGTTTTTTTTTGAATAATTCTTTGCCAATGGCTAAGATTTTTTTTTGTTTTTTATAATACGAAAAAATAACTTTGCCGATGGCCGGTCGTCGGCAAAGCTTTGGTCACTTTGCCGACGGTCGGGCCGGCGTCGGCAAAGCGGGCTTTGCTGAAAAAACAACCCAGCTTTGGAAATTCTTTTTTGTTTTTTTCTGTTTTCTAGCATTTGGACCACATTTCATCACATATATAGCATATAACCTACATTTCATCTCATATACTCGCAACAATACACATATAAACCACATTTCAGCATCAAATTCATCCATACATGTCCAAACCACATATAACATATTCAATGAAGGTCCAAAAGCGAGAAGTAAAGGTACCTAGCTGCTCGAGGCGCCGTCCCCAGGGGTCCAAGGGCCCCCACCTTTCTCCCACGGAGACCAACCCGGCTGCACAGCCACACCATAGGGCCAGTAGTGCCCCTGCTGCTGCGGAGGGACGTTTGCAGGCCCGGAGTGCCCCTGCTGCGGGCACGAGGACTACCCCAGCGACGGTGGAGGAGGCCAGACGTACTGCTGCGTGGGAAAGCTCTGGTAGGGTGGCCAGCCATGCTATGAAGAAGGACCCAGTGGAGGGTTGGCACCTGGAGTCGGGATCGAACACGCCGACGGAGCCTGCACAAAGGCCAAGTGATGTAATTAGTACATGCATGATGTCTGCACAAGCTAAACCAACAGGCAATATACTCACCGGACCAGGTACAGGAGCAGGCAATGGAACTGGTGGTGGAGCGAAGAGAGAGGGAAGAGTCTCCTGCGTTCTCGGGATCTGGGACTGGAAGTAGCCGGCCAGGCCCGTCAACTGATGTTGATGGGCCGCCTCCTACTGCTGACGCAATGCCTCCTGCTCCTGACGCAGCGCCTCCTACGCCGCGTGGCTGGCCTGTAGCTGTTCGAATGTGGCCTGCAATATTACACCCGCATGGTTGATGGTATGTGTAGGCAAGGTACATCATGTGTGAAACAATTGAACGACGAATAAAACTGCACTTACCTGAAGTGCTATCATCATCTGGGCGCTGCTCGGCTACCGAGGCGCTATGGGGATCTGCGGTCCGCCCCTTTCTGGGTCGCCTCTATGGATCTCGCTCAGCGTGTGAACAGAGGACGGCTCGATGACGCTGTTGGCCATAAAGTACCTACCGTACTGCTTTCCTCCTCCCAACCTCATCAAGACGTCGGTGTCTAGGGGGCGGCGGTGGGGTCGAACGTCCCCCCGTGGCGCTCGAGGCCTGCAGCGGCGTACTGGGTGTGCTTGTTTTAGACGATTGGGTTGGTGTACGCCTCAGGCCTGTCCGATGAGATGTAGATGGTGGAGGGCGCTTTCGCTTTGCCCTAGTGAGCAAGGGCCCACCCTGTGAAGTCGTTCATTTGCTGCCCACCATGCGCCTTCGACTACGAGGAAAACATAAACATGGTTACAAGTAGTGAAAGTTGAGCACTGTAACAAATGGTTCAACAGAAGCATACCCATCTCTCGATGAACACTGGGAGGACCTGGTTACCTTGGTGGTGTGAGACCCCTGACCTATCGATCTCTGCATTGCGTTTTGCCCGATGTTCTCTGCGCTGCTTGTACGCCGCCAGCGTACGCCACCTCTGACAATTGCACGCCAGCAGTCCTCGTACTTGCTGCACCAGCCCGGAGGCATTTGCATGACATTCAAATATTTGATATTCCAGATAATGAATTGAATGTGTCATGTAAGGAATCATAATAGATGTTTCCTACTTAATTACCTGCATGTACTGCTCCTCGGTGAGGTCGGTCTCCTCTTGACATACCATCTCCATGACTTGGTTCTTATCTACCTTCTCCTTCTTCACGTTGGCATAGTAGCTGATGATGGCCTGGATACGTGCCTCGTGGGACAAGTCCTTGAATCGTTCAACGCAGACCAAATCCTACTGCCGTTCCGCTTTCTCGAGGAACTGCTCCTCCTCCAACTTGAAGTACAACTGTACACTGGCATCAAACATCATTCCATTGTTTGAAAAAAGTTCAACGAATGTGTAGTATTTAGATATGCGGTGCAATGCAAAGACTCACCCAGAACTCCCTCTTGATCTTGTGAGCAAGGACTTCCTCAGTTACGACGTCCTTGACGTAGTAGAAGTGGTTCAATTTATCGGGCATGATCTGCTGACCCCCGACGGTGACCAAGCCAGGGTAGTGCTTTTTAATCAGCAGGTCATGGATGCTAGTGGCATGGCGTGAATAGTTCCTGGCCTTCAACTTTGCCCAGCCCCTGCACGAGTCATTAACAACAATTGTTAGTCTGCACTTTGAATTTCAAAATGTCATATGAACAAGTAGAGAAATCAATAATGGTTACTTACTTGCCCACAGGCCGAATCACCAGGCACTCGTCAGGGTGCGGTAGGTGCTCAGGGAGCCTAGTGGGCCCGCGCTGGTAGGGCTTGCCCGAAGCTGAGGAAGTTTAGGTGTTTGATGTCTGCTCGCCCCCCGTCGCCGAAGCCGAGGTCGTCGTCGTACTCATCGTCGTCGCCGCCGCCACCACCGTCACCGTCACCGATCGTCATCGTCGTTGCCCCCTACTGGGAGGCCTCCTCTAACAGCCTCCTCAACGACATGGAACGTCGTCCCGCTGTGGGGGCTCCCACCCCTACTGGTCGACGGCTCCACGTCAAGCTCCTCATCGAAGTCAGCCTAGGGGGGGGGGGGTCGGCCGCCACGCGCTCCTCATGGTGGTCGGCCGCCACCATGTACCGTGAGTTGACCCCTGTTCGTCGCGGCCGCCCTCCGCCCGACCTTTTTTCGAGTGCCTGCAACAACAAAGATTAAAATAGTTAGTATTAATAAATTACAAGTACTTGTAAAGAAACATAATTGCAAGGTAATAAAATAAAAATATAGTATTTACATGAATTAGAAATTATCTCCGCGAACGGCAATATTGCTGGCGAGCGCTCGTCGTCATCATCAGTATTGTCGTCATCACTATCAATATTGTCGAGCTCTCTTAAGTCATAATCATCAGGCTCTTCATCATCCTCAACAACTACATCACGTCGCATCTGCCATTTATCAAGGATTCGTAAGTTCTCAGCATCGTGCACCTCATCATCCTCGTCCTCATCGATGTCGTTGTCTACTTCCATACCCATCAGCGAAAGAATGTCTATCTCCATCCTACCTTCTAGCCCCTCAGGGTTTTAGAACTCATCTGTTCTTGGTCAAAGTTGTAATCATCATCGTTCGGGATAGCTGCTTTACCGCTTGGCGATACCAACTACACAAGGCTCCAACCCGCAAGATCCTTGTCTTTTTGGTTTGCCCATGGGAGGTAATAAACTTGTGTGGCGTCTCCTTCCCATCTGAGCCGGGCGTACGAACTCCGCTGCATGTGGTTTTTCGGTTGCCCCATTTCTCTTCGTAGCTTCGCGTGCGAAAGAGATAGCCGTTCACATCATAAACGTCGAATGACCTGACACTTCGGTTGAGGTTTTTGCCCACGTGTCTCAATTCAGCACTCATTTCTGCATGATAATGAGCCTACAAGGTTAAGACAATTAGATAGTTACATTACTTTCTCATAGGAGCAAAGTGGAATCTCAAAGTCGGAACGAGGTTAGTTGGATGGTACGTTTATACATAACCAATTGACGAAATCAGGCATATTATGTATGAGAAGATGGTCTTTTTCTTCCTCGGTAGGATCCGTGCTGCCGCTCCGTGATCACAAGTGGAGATGTCTGGGTTTTGGCCATCCGACGTCACAACGTGCTCGAAACTTTCTCAATTTTTTACCACGGCCTCCACATGCGATGACAACACAACACGTCAAGTTTCGTCAATTTCGGACTTCAATTGGATTTTATATAATTTTAAAACACTTGTTTCGACGCCAATATGGTCGTAATTTCAGGCGATGTCCTGGGTAGGGCCTCAACATACTCGGAACATCCTGAATACCATGTTTGGAGTCGCCGAAAAAATTCAAAGAAATATAAACATTTAACGAAATATAGCTAAAAAACTCAAAATTGTCCCAACTTTTGAAGTTGGGATGTATTTACTGTAGGAACATACCACAAAAAAACTTGGAAGAAAAAAATTGTACTTTGCTGACGGCCGGCCCCACGTGGCCGTCGGCAAAGGTGGTGGCCCTGTCCGTCCCAGAGGCCGCCACGTGGCACTCCTTTGCCGATGGCCAGGGCCGTTGGCAAAGGCGTACGCTTTGCCGACGGCCTGATGGTCCGACTGTCGACAAAGGGCACGACGTAGGCCGCCGTTTGCCCTGGCCCCCTTTGCCGCAATGGTCGTCCTTTGTTGAAAGCTGGGACGTCGGCGAAGAATGCCTTTGCCCATGGCTTGCCTTTGCTGGTGGCTCGGCCATCGGCAAAGGCCGTTCTTTGCCGATGGCTGATTCTTTGTCCATCGGCAAAGTATCCGGCCATCGGCAATGGTGCCGTTTCCGGTAGTGTTTGGCATGCATCTTGTTGTGAAGTAAAATATATAGACACGAGACCGAAGTCGTGTTAAGGAGAAAAACTAAGGGAAACTAAGTAATTAAAAAGCACCATAATAGTTATTTGGATCAATTCACACTCTACAGGGAGGAACAATTAAGTTGATGTATTATGTATTATTACTGTGCGTATGCATGATGCATCTGAAGTTAAGAGGACGACCTCACAGGGGGCGCGGCCTCTTAATGGAATCTTTTTGGAATCATTACATTGATAAGTTGTAGATCGCATATATATCAGGCTGACACACCACGTGAAACCATGTTACTACCCTAGATCCATTTTTGCTACCCCGGCCGGGCGGCCGGCCACTGCTGCTCCCGTTCGAATATAAATACAGGGTCTCCCCCCATTCTGGAACACACACCGGCTTGCTTTCCTCGCTTTCCAAACTAGTACTATTAGCTAGTAGCCATGGCCTTGTTCACAAGAGCCCTCCTCCTTTGCGCGGCCTTTTTCGCAATAGCTCCTCTCCTTTGCACGCTAGCTCAATATGACCTGGATATCCCCCTATACATCAATCAGGTGGCTAGTGGACCAGGCACAAACCAAGTAGTAGTGGCTGGTAATGGCTTCGGCACCACTGCTGTTACTGATTGGCCTATTCTCGACAAGCCACCAACAGATCCAACTGCAAAAGTCCACGGGCGTGCCCGGGGCCTACATACGTTGACAAGTTCTACAAGTGAATTCAGCTGGTTCAACACCATGAACTTAATGTTCACAGACGAAAGGTAAGAAGAATCCTGTGTACCTCTCAAGCAAAAACAAGGCACACACATATATGCTATTACATATGTACCTGTTCGTAGTTTTGGCATGATATTTCTTCACAAGCAAAGGCTAGTTTCTTTCGGGTATATATAGACTCTGGCAGTTATTTTCATGCTTGCAGGTTATTGTTATAGAGCGTTGCAAAGTTCGAACAGAACATTGTATTTGACAAAGTTATTAAGCTCTGCTGATCAGTCTCAAAATGTAACAAGATACTAATAGAGTTTTGATAGTTTTCCTACGCACAAGTATCTATAAAAACTGAAAAAAGATATAATTCCTATATATTTTCGTTTCATTGAGCTACGAGAATTTTTTCGCGTTTCTTCTTATATACTGCCAATCAACTAGCATCCAACTAACTAATTATACCTGCTACACGTTTTGAAACTATGCAGTAGGTTCAACGGGTCCACACTTGCTGTGATAGGGACTATTCCGTATTCTAATGAATGGATTATTGTCGGTGGGACCGGAGTATTTCGTATGGCACGTGGTTTTGCCGAGTACACTATTCAACCGACCTCAGGCGGCAGGGTTTATAAAGTAGATGTTCATCTGGTAAGTAGTACCATCTTCATTCTCGCCATGACATATAACTTCTTTTGATTATTTGTTCATACTAAGTCTACTCCCCGTAATATTCTTATTAATACAAGTTCTTATGTTTCTATGTATCCAATGGCCGGTCCAATGGTATAGTAATATATAATTGCAACTTCCGGCACTTTTTGGGTTTTGTTGTATTTATTATTGTGTATATCCTCCTCAGTGCCTAGAGCCACAATTATCCTTTTTGGCATTTGGCATTTGGCATTTTATGTATAAATTGTGCAGTGTGGGAACTGCCACTGATCGAGTATATTCCTCCTCGCTTAGGCATTTTTAAAAAAATTATTTATTGGCTATTTTTTTCTGTTCAATTTGGCGTGCTAAACAGAACAATGCTACCAAAATTCTTCACGACAAAACAATGCTAATATATAACTCTATCTACTACATGCAATTTGATTCAATTTTTTTAATGGAACAGGAGAGGTTTGATCCTCTATTGGAATTTTGTTTGTATCAATTGCTTATTTAAATCTTATTACCATCACCAGTCCACCTGATATATAACATATATTCACATGCATGCATGAATCTTTTTATTATTCAATTTTAAAATGCAATATCTCCAAAACCATAAGTTCACAGTTCCCAAAAAGATTTTTTTTATATTCATAAAATAAAAAATATTTCAAAATCTTGAAGTCGGTTTAGTGTATAGTTGTAAGTATTATGGTTTTCCACATGGATTTTTGTATTGTTTGCCACATGGATTACTACTAAATTATGATTTGGTTTAGAGTGTAGCTGAAACACAAAAAACTATGTTATACACAAATATAACATAAAGATAAAAAAACACAATACAATTTGATTGCTACCAAAGTACTTTGCAGTACAACTAAGTAGCAGTTGAGCAGTAATCCATGTTGCTAGTGCCCCTACTGGTTATTACTGTAAATTGCAACGGACATAAAGTGCAACCACACATTCGCTATAAACTTTTTAAAAATAAAAAAATGCACCGAAACGTTGCCTTCATGGATATCACTTTGTTTAGCACATTGTTTCATAATCCCCGTGCTATTTAGAAGTTGGACTTGGGGGTTTGGAGATATTGTGTTATGAAAATTTGAATCATGACAAATTCTTCGCAAGCTTGATGAGATATTTATCTAAATCACTAGGTATAGTTGCTTTGGTTTTGGTGGCTTTATGTCATGAAGGATGTGAGCACCAAACGCAAAGTCAATACGCAGATAAAAATAATAATTATGTGTGTGTGGGGTGGGGGGCTCTCTATGTATTCTACATTTCTACTTCAAGATTATCTGTATTCTCTTTTAAAAAAAGAAAATCAATGGTGCAACTCCCATCTCATAACATTGTTGAATTATTAAAAGGAACGGCACATAAATTCCATTTTAGTATTAAATTAGCTTGTGTTCATACCATTATGACTTGCTCTTTGTAACTGCTACTTTAGGTGAAACTGTGGATTATATATTTATAAATGTATTATAGATTCACTCAATTTTACATGCATTAGGATTCACTTGTACTCAAAATTATTTGACATACTAATTATTTATTTTCCTGATACTTTTTAGTATTGTATCTGGGAAGATAAAGCTGTAGAAGAAAACACTTTTTAGAGTGCTAAATGTTCTGCACATTTTATGCAGGTTTTGGGTGATACCACGAGGAGTGATCCTATTGTGGACAATTAGACAACTTCATGCAAGCTTCATGAGATAACCACGATGGTTGATCTGCAATCCTTTTGTTGTTTGTTTCCCAAAATAAAGAATCTGTGTCATTGAATCTATTTTGCGGGTCCAGTACCTTGCAATTTGTTCTGTACTTCCACTCATTTGTCGCATCTTATCATCAATAAAGCAGTTTTTTAAGCCAAGAAAATAATATGAAAATTGTGTGCTTGCCCCCTCCATTTATGATTTCGTACTTGTTTTTTCAGCTTTGTGTTTTTATCCTTTTTATTTTGCCATTGTTTTTTCAACTTTGTGTTTTCATCCTTGCTATTTTGAGATGAACTAGACGGTAACCCCGCGCAAAGCGCGGGAAAGAAACTACATGATGGAAAGAAAAAAAATTATATCAAAGGAAAGCACCAAAGCAACTTTCAAAATGATGAATATATGTCATCATAAGTCTGGAATATGCAGGGATGTTTCTCTCAATTCCAGATGCAGCCTTGTCCACATATTGAAGCCAAACAGAGCAGCAATAGTAGTCGATGAGCAAGGCAGGTTGAGAGTTTGAGAGAACTATGTAGTTGCCATAACTTGCAAATATTGTTGAAGCCTGAACCGTAGTGTGAAGCCAAAAGAAATAAAGACTTATTAGTAAGCAATCATATTTGAAGAATCATATGAGTTATGCAAACAAACTACTGCAAGATAGAACCACAACAAATGGAGAAGGCCTTGCTGCACTTCTGTTTATGTAATAAGAGGCCCAGAATAATGAACAACAGTTCATTGGACTGAAGAAATAGTTTGACTGAATGTGAAAAAAAATAACCTAACACATTTTGGCAATAGGAAATAGGTAATCATGACGTACTGAAGGATAATGTATGCAATATAAACTAATGGTCATGTACACCTAATAAAAATTGGTGGGAAAAACTTGTACATACAAATTTAGTGTGCTATTGTTGAGCATTGTCTTGGGATTAAAAAAAATGCAATAAAAAGGGCACCTGCACTGTAACATATATTTACTATTGAAATTACCAGATAAATGGTATTTATTAAGCATGGTAGTTGAGTACACATGCCACATGGCAACTGAGGTAGGATTGTTCGGGTCTATTACCTTTCTTTTATCATTGTGGCCTTGAGATTATATATCTGCATCATCCAAGATCGTAGGAAGGCTTCCTTCGTTATCCATGTCTAGAGCAGCAGTAGTAGTGTACGTGTAGTAGAAGGCTGCAGCCAAATTAGCTGAAAATAGACAGAAGCTCTTGAGAAAACATATTGGTGTACCATGTTTCTGAAAGTGTGTATAATGAAAAGGACAAATTGTTATGCTAGCAACATATGATAACTGCCTATGATAACTTGTTGTCCTAATGGTATGTTTTGACCTTACTGCTTACTCCTTCTGCTCAAAAGACGAAGTGACAAAGACAGAAGGTTTACATAGATAACTTGTACTCCATTTGCTACACTACGTACCCTGATCAAATTTTGAAATAGTGAGCAAGCTAGGATGCATTTAAGTAAAGAGTATATCCGTGTTTAATATTTTTTTTCTAGCTGCCTTTTGACATCATTACCTACGTCACAGATTTAAATATTCCCCAAATCCATATTGCCACATTGTCATTAAATATAATTTACTCAAACATGGAGTGCAGTATTGTATCACAGAAAAATCAATTGGCTTCTATTACACTCAATTCTACATTTGATTGTCTGACCTCTGGGTGAGGCATAGTTTGGAACAGTTAGACTATGCAGGTTTCATGAGGAGTCAAAAACAAATATAATCCAGGTTTCATGAGGTCTCTCTCTCATTATCTCTACTGGTATACTAATGCGATTTGAGGATTGGCGTGTACCTAGCCAATAATGGATCTGGCACGGCAGCGTCGGAGACCGGCGGCGTCGATGCAGAGTAGGTGTGAGCGGACATGTCCGAGCATTTGTATGCTTCCGGTGCTTCTCCATCACGACCAGCACCGCCGTCTTGATCGGGGAGGGGATCTAGTACTTCCGCCGCCGGCGCTTCAGCCCGTAGTGGTACACGTCCAGGCAGTGGCTCAGTGCCCTGACATGCCCAACGCGAGCTGGAGGTTAGGAGCGAGCAGTAGCGGCGGTCGCGTATTCCTCGGGGCTAAGGCCTGAAAGAACGGGTAGATGGGGAGGGCGAGATCGAGGCCTGGTTGGGGGCAGCGATCATGGATCCTGACGGAGTGAGGACATGAATCAGATTGCTAAGGGTTGGAGACAGGAGCGGCGCAAGGAACGAAAGGAAGCAAGAAAATTCTTTCTAAAAAAAGCAATCGGTGAAACAGGAGGATGAGGGGATCGAACCGTGGCTGCGTGGAAGCGGGCGTCGGGGCTGCGCGCGGGTGAGGAGGATTTGATACACTTCATCTTGATCCTCCACTGTGTAATGAGTAAGGAGAGAGAAAATTTAGAGTGTATCCTGACGGTTCGTTTCAAATGTGTTGCTTTTCTGAATATATTTCTTGGATGGACTTAGAGGAGATATCTCAGCGGGAGACATTTTCTTGTGTGGACTTAGAGTGGTAGAAAAGAAAAGATGGTATATTAGTAGGGTAGATAATATAATAAATATATGATGCGTGGGTCACGAGACTGGTTCTGGGAGATACCACTCTATCTTCTCCTGTTGCATGACGTGGAGGGTGCGGCCGGCCGAGACTGGTCGAAGGGAGTGAGGGAGTTAAGGTTTGGCTAGGTTGAGTTAGAATGCCCGCCTTGGTTAATATTTTACCAAGGTGGTTATGCATTAACCCAGGTGTGGTTACGCTAGAAGGCCCGCCTCGCTTGGTTAATGATTTACCGAGGCGGTTTCCAGGCCGGCTACCTAACCACGATTAACCGAACTGGGCAACTTGTAAAACTGCCTCGGTAGCTATTTTGAAAAGCTCAGGGTAAAGATTTTGTGTAGTATTGTAGTTTGAGATGTGCTTCCCCAATATCGTTTGATATGATGCTACACCTCGTTAGACACTTGGTGCCTCCAATAGAGGCACGGGTACCATTTGTTTTCATTAAATGTCCAGCGTTTTGTCCATTTTGAATGGCTATGTATCAAACTGTGCTCATCCTGAGGGATCTATACCTAATATTAAAGAGGCCAAAATTTCTATACCCATTTGTTTCTCCACCTCCCCCTAATTACTAGACAATGACATGTAATTTTAGATTGCCAAGACGTCTGTTCCGAATGGTATCGACACCATTCGAGGCACGCCTTACATATCTCGTATGTCACCTAGACTTATGATCCCAGCTCATACGATGACTTAGAACAACTCACCTCTGGCAATGATAAAAGTTCAGTTCCTATATGTATTGAGTTCTATTGTAATGCACATGACGTTTGGTAGTAAAATATCAAACATGCAAAATCCCTCTCCACCCATTTTCCATTCATATCCCCAAAACTACCTATGCAGTGGAGAGTTTTGTATCCTTTGTGCTTCTCACACCATACTCATGCCCTCCATGTCACGTATGTGACTTGGACTCACGACCCATACTCATATGAGTTTCTTCTTGTTGTCTGCTGAATGCTGTATACAATAGAATCTGTATCTCTACCGTTAGTATAATAAAGCACCGATTAAAATTATTCTATGTCCCACCCTGTAATACCTCACCCGTAGAGATAAAATTTTCTTCGGTAATGCCAACGTAACATGTAGCATCCAAGAAAACAAACGCACCATATCATGTCGGGATTCTCGGCAAATCCTCACAAATGTTCTCGGCAAGTGCTACACTCGGCATATAGGGCACTCGGCTAATCTTTTGTCGGTAAAGAGCTCTTTGCCGAGTGCTTTTTGTCATGTACTCGGCAAAGAGTTTGCTATGAATTAAATTCACACTTGGCAAAAAAATACAAAAAAATAAAAATAGAAACAGCCACAACCTCTGCCAAACTGACACTTGGCAAAGATTTTTTTTTGAAAAAAGTAAAGAAACAACCACTGCCCCTGCCGGCGCCACATCCACCAGGGCTGGCTGTCCGTGCGCCGCCGGCCGCCGTAGGTGGCCCTGTTAGGCAGCGCTCGAGGCCGCACTGCCGCCGGGCGCGGGCACTCCTCCACCGGCGGTGGGGTCGTCTATCGTCCGTGTGCGCAGGCTGGTCCTCTGGCCGCGGGGGCGAGCTCCACCGCTCGAGCACGGCAGCAAGGGCTTACTCAAGGTCCCTACTAGTGCCCCACAACAATGGTGGAGGACTCCTCCTCGAGTTTCTCTACCGTGTTCACGGCGGCCTCTGAGGGAGGGACAGAGACTGATGGAGGGAGGAAGAGAGAGAGAGAGAGAGAGAGAGAGAGAGAGAGAGAGAGAGAGAGAGAGAGAGAGAGAGAGAGAGTGAGAGGGAGGGAGAGAACGGCCTCTGCCTTATCCATGGGGAGGGAGAGAGGGGGCTCTGGGGTTAAGGAGTTTGGACCAATAGGAGACATAGTTTGAGGGGTTTGGATTCATGATGCGGCACTTCTTTGCTGTGTGTTAAAAAGAAACACTTGGCAAAACCGAAAAATAACAAAAAAAAATATTAGCGCGCACCCGTCTCTCTCAAAGTCGCTAGGGTCAGCATTTTATGTGCAAAATTCACTTGTGTCTACTTCATTTCGATTACCCAAATATTATACTAAACTGAGTGTATAATGCTTGTTTGAGGCCCTAAATGAATTCAAATTAAAAATTTGTCAATTACAGCGTTTCTTAACTTTTCGAGATCTACACTTTTTTCAAAAAAAATTCTCCATCCAAGGTCGTCTTTTAGATATTAACAGAGTTTCTACACTTTCTGTCAACTACAAAGTTTCATATGTATTAGATATTAACAAAGTTTATTTTTTGTTTTTATTTGGCACTCCACAAAGAGCTTTTTTGCTGAGTGCCCTAAAAGACACTCGGCAAACCACTGGACACTCGGCAAAGAACCGGTTTCCCAGAGAACCAAATATGATGGACACCCTCCAATGTATCTGCTAAATTTTCGTAGGTCGTCTTGCTAGTGGAGCGGGCTGTGGACAGCCACGAACACACAAAGCTCGCTGCAAAACTAATTAGGGCTTGCTTTGATGCAAGTGTATTCTCCTCAATCTAGTGGCGAAGCTAGCGCAAATTTGATGTTCAAACAAAGTGATTTTTGTGGTCAACTTCATCAAGACTACAATGGCCTATGTGACGTTCAAACAAACAATATAGCTAACACAAAAAACTTTTATCATAAAAATTCAACTTCCAAGAATAGAAATGTGATTTTTGTCGGAAACAGTAAACAAACTTAGATGCCTCCAATGTGAAACGTGTCATCAAGTGACAACCAATGTTTTATTATATCTCCTTGACACTTATAAAAAATGTTTTATTATCTCCCTAAGTCGTCCAACAATATACCATACCTGAAACACTATTTCCAAAGTTTGTGTATTTGGTGTTCAAAATACAGAGAATACTGTCTTATATATACTGTACTCTTTTTTATATATACTGTACTCAAGGGTAATGAAACTACCACCACTACTGGGTGCATTCACAGAGCCAGCTCGAAATCATAAATACCCCCAAAATCATAGTCCAAATCTTACATATTTGTTACTGAACAACAGCAAAACATGGACAGAGTATAGATCGAGATCTATAACTAAATAGTCTGCAGGTTAGATCGATGTTCATCGCATACAGACTAGAAAGATGTATCTGCAGATGGATTTGTGGCAGCACTATATTCTTAATTTGTTACGTATGTTTAGTTGGGGAATTGAAACACCTAAATGCCTCGAAGTTCAGACGACATGCCTGCAAGGGATAACCAATGGTTTATTATTGAGCAAACGAATTACATAGAAGAAACACTCTGTAGAAAGTTTGTGTAATTATTTGTTGTTTGAAACCATGACCTAACTAGTTGTGTCGTACTATTTATTCATGACCTAACTAGTTGTGTAAATATTTTTTTGAATCTGTGACTCGATTGTTTGTACAGAGTATCATGTAAGTAATCCAAACTATGACGCATGATTCCCATGTAAAATAAACCATTGCACCCCTAACTGGAAGATAATGTTTTGTTTTGAGTTGTTTCAACTGCCCAATGTGACCACTGACGAGAGGACCTAAGTGGCATGGCATTTTTTTTCCTTCTGATTGGATCCACATCTTCCATCTGTTGAATAATGGCAGGATTTGGAGCAACTAATCCAGATCCAGATTTGAAATTAAATAAAATAGTCTGCAGATAAGGTACTTATATCTGTGGATCGATTCGTGGCAGCATTCATAAATTCTTTGTTTGTTCTTTTGTGGGAAACTGTAAAGAAACCTAGATGCCTCCAATATGAAACGTGTCATCATGTGACAACCAATGCTTTATTATATCTCCCTAAGGCTAGTCTCAGTGGGGGTTTCATAGTATAGTTTCCAATGCATTAATTTTTTAGAAACAGTGCATAAGAGTTTCATGGGGATGAAACTCTCTCTGCTCCCATGAAACTCTATCATCTCTCTCTTTATTAATATAGTGCCACATCAGCATATTTAATGTGCATGAAACACTCATGAAACACCATTGAGACTAGCCTAAGTCGTCAAGCAATATCATAGCTGGAACACTCTATCCAAAGTCTGTGTATTTTGGTGTTTAAAACACAGAATACTATGTCTTATCTATTATCTATATATATCTATAATATTACCGGTCTTTAGGCTAGTCTCAATGCAACGTGTCATCTCACAGTTTCCAAAAACATGAAACTTATTGTGAAACGGATACCTCTCTCAATGCAAATTTCATTGCACAGATTCATAGAACTATTTTTAGCCTTCATGGGCCCATACGTCTCTTTTTTCTCCTATCCCCGCCATAGGCATGCTCAGTTCACCCAAAAAATAGCCATGAAATGCCTCAGTGCTCGTTTCACCCTGTTACCAAAGACGTTGAAAACAACGCTACCGCGTTTCACCATGGTGAAACGATTTTACTCTCTCTACTCTCCATTTCATGCAAAAAAATCCTTCTATGCTGATGTGTCGCTACACATTGCAATGACGTAGCAATGAACTAGCAGCAATTGGACTCTAAAGAAAGTCATGGAGAACTTAATTGTTTCTAAATTTTGTCTGTTCATTTCCTCGTGGTTCATCATATTTATTATCACTCCCGTTGCCTTGAATGCGAACCATGACCACTCACATCTTCATCGGCGTAGGCATCCACAACTCCAGGTCCTCTAGACGCCTTGCCTCACCTCGCCTAGCCTCCGTTACTGCACGTCAACAAAGAGTCAACAAAGAGTAAGGGTAGCTGCTCGGCTTCCAAAGCTATTCTATGCCGACATAGAAAGAGGACTTCTCTCACAACATGGCACGTCAGCAAAACTAATAAACAGAGGGAGCTAGCATATATACCTGATACATACTAGAACAACTTACCGGGTAGGTTTAAAAAAAAATGGGCCAGTTTTGTATGAAAGCAATGCTCTAGCCTTGTCTAACCATTAAAAAATCAATAGCATACACATTAATAGTGAGTTTTCTTCCTGTGACGTCCAAGATAAACCCATAACTTTTTATTTTTAACCAGGCGGTTGCGTGCAGTAGTGTCCGTGCTCGAGTAACTCCAGCAGAAACCTTCAAATCAGGGTCCATCAAGGGCTCATGTAGAGTCCAGTAGATAAACTCGCGATCACATTCTCGTAGCTCAATGAAACACATTGACACAGATGACTCACTCTTCATTTTCTATTTGTCTCTGCGCCTTGATCCAATCAACTGGCGCTTTGATGCCAAAAGATGGGAGCACCGGATCCGGACGAGCGGATCGGAGGACCTCACATGGCAGCCTTTTACTGGAATCTTTTTGGAGTTACAGCATTACCCAGAGTAAATTGTAGTTGAGCATGTTACTACCCTAGATCCAGTATCAGGCTGAGACACAGCTCGTGCACCACGTGAAACCATGCATGTTACCACCTAGATCCAGTATTGCTACCCCAGCTGGCCAATGCTACTCCCGTCCGTATACAAGTAGAGGGTCTCCCTCCGTTGTGGAGCACACACTGGCCGGTTTGCTTTTCTCACGCGGTATCCAAACTAATACACTATACTAGCTAGCTAGCCATGGCCTTTTTAGGAAGAGCTCCTCTCCTCCTTTGCGTAGCCTTTTTCGCAACGGCTCCGGCTGTCCTTTGCGCTCTAATTGAAAATCCTATTCAGTTTCCCCTATACATCCGTCAGGAGATTAAGGGAGGAGGTACAAACGACATAGTAGTGGTAGACCGCGCAGGCTTTGGTACGGTCTCTGTTAATGATTGGGCTATACTCGACGGCCGAGATCCAAATGCGGCAAAAGTCGTCGGGCGTGCTCAGGGCTTGCATGCGTGGTCAAGTCAATCTGAGTTCAACTGGTTCACAGCAATAAACTTGGTGTTCAAAGACGCACTACCGGATCCAGAGGCTTTGCCGATGGCTAGACCAGGAAACCGGCGGCAAAGAGTTTGCCGATGGCAAAGTCACGTTGCCATCGGCAAATCTGGCATCGGCAAAAAATTTGTTTCGCGTGGAGATGTCTGGGTTTTGACCATCCGACGTCACAACTTGCTCGAAACTTTTTGAAATTTTTACCACACACTACACATGCCATGACAACACAACTGGTCAAGTTTCGTCAATTTCGGACTTCGTTTGGATTTTATACAATTTAAAAACACTTTCGGGCACGTCACTCCCCATGTTACGAGGCCAACAGGTCGTAATTTCATGCGAGGTCCTGGATATGGCCTCAACATACTCCGAGCATCATGAATATCATTTTTTGAATCAAAAGTTTGCTTTATTTATTGCACCTGCAGTTCAAATTTAGAGTTGCGGGAAAAATTCAAAGAAACCAAAAAAATTAACAAAATATAGCCACAAAACTCAAAATTGTCCCAACTTTTGAAGCTGGGTTGTATGTGGTGTAGGAAGACACCAGAAAAAAATGGGAAGAAAAAAACAAAAAAAAAATATTTTGTCGATGGCCTTGTAAAGCCATCGGCCGATGGCCGGCCATCGGCACAAATGGTGGGCCTGGGCGCTCCCCAGGCAGCCACGTGGCAATGCTTTGCTGTTGGTCGTGGCCATTGGCAAATGAGGCGGTTTGCCGATAGCCTAACGGCGCTGCCATCGGCAAAGCCGACGGCGTAGGCCGCCGTCCGCTCCTGGCAAACTTTGCCGATGGTGGGCCTATGCCGATGGCCTGGCCATCGGCAAAATCTTACTCTGCCATTTGCTTTTGTTTGCCGATGGCCGGCCATCGGCAAACAAGGGCTTTGCCGATGGCATTTGTTCGCCGATGGCCCGGCCATCGGCAAAAATATATTTGTCGATGGCTTTACTTTGCCATCGGCAAACCGGGTTTTTTGCCGATGGCTTATGCTTTGGCCATCGGCAAACTCTGCCGCCATCGGCAGAGACTCTGTCTCCGGTAGTGACGAGAGGTAAGAATCTTCAATTCCATCTCAAGCGAAAACAAAAGCCAGCAGCATACACAAAGGTGTTTTGGTTCCTTCTCTAAAGTTTAATGATCCCATATTTGGTTATATTCACTAAAGACCACTAAAGTAGCTATCCCGTGTATACTTCAGTGATTTTTAGCTACCCTCTCATAACTAAAGGCTTCTAAACTTTAGTGGGGTATTTTTCATTTTAGTCACTAAAAGTGACTAAAGTTTAGTAGTGCATAAGCTTTAGGGGGCATGCATCATGACATTTCTTGACAAACAATGGCTGGAATGTGACTCAGAAAATAGACGCACATGTTTTGATTTTAATTTGGTCCATACAAAGCTAAGTCAGCACAGACTAACATTTAGCTTCAGTTCCCCCAAAAATGTAATAATTATCTTAAAAACATTGAAAAACAATTCCTACATATATTTTTCGTTTCATTGAGCTACGAGAAATTTTTTTCACCTTTCTTCTTTCAGGATATATTTGTACTGCCAAATAGCTTTCAACTAATGGTGTTTGTTTTGAATGAAACCGTATGTAGTCGGTTCAACGGGTCGACACTGGCTGTGATAGGGGCTCTTCCGGATCGTACTGAATGGACTATTGTCGGTGGCACCGGACAATTTCCTATGGCACGTGGTATTATCAAGGTCACTTATTTTGATCCGAAGTCCGATTTCCGCGCCGACGCGACTATTTTTAAACTAGATGTTCATGTATATTACTATACGGAGGAAGACCCCATGGTGGTAAGTAGCATACCATCTCCTCGCTATGACATATATATATATATATCTTCTTTTGATTATTTGTGGTATATTAATCATTACAACTTCTGTTTTTTTTTCTTGGTTTTGTTATATTCTTATATACCTCAAGCGCCCAGAGTCACAGTTATCATTTAAACCCATTTGGCAATTTTAAAAACAAAAATATATAAAAAAAGCATTGGGAGAAAAAAACACTTTTTAGCTTGCTAAATGTTATGCGCACTTTTATGCAGGTTAATGGTAAGACTGGTTGTAACTGTAACTCAAAGAGCAGTGAGCCTATTGCGGACAATTAGACAACTTCATGCATGCCTGATGAGATGACCACCATGGTTGTTCTACAATCCTTTTGTTGTTTGTTTCCCAAAATAAAGAATCTGGGTCGGTGACTCTGTTTTGCGGGTCCAGTGTCGTACCTCACTATGCCAGAAAAGCTTACCAGTGACACCTAATTTAGTGACGAAAAATGAAAACGCGTCACTAATATCGGATCAGTGACGCGGGTACATAAAACGCGTCGCTAGGCAGGTGTTGCCTATGGTCTGGAGACAAAAACGCGTCACTAAGGGCGAGTTACCAGTGACTCGTGTTAAGAATACGCGTCACTCATAGCCGAACCTGCTATCTTTGACTCGTTGGAACAAAATGCGTCACTCGTAGAAGCTCTCGGACCCGAAAAAATTATCAAATACGCTAAACTGAAGCGTGAAGTCCGGACTCGCACCCCCACCCCTCCCGTCCGTGACTTCTCCACTCTGCCCCGACGGCGAATCCACGAAGCGTGAACTCCCGATCCCTTCCCTTCCTCCTCCCATCCCTTCTGCCGCCGTCGCCACATCTTCTCTTCCTCCTCCTCCGCTGCCCCCTCCCCGACGAGCACTGCGCATGGCCCTCGATGGATCTGGCTTGCCTCGAGTGGAGAGATCTAGAGGGAGGGAGATGGGTGACGAGGTTGCGGCGGCTGGGTAGTCGATGCTCGAAGGAGGATGCGGAGGACGGCATCTGGGTGTCGCTCGGAGGAGGATCCGGCTGCTCGGTCTTCCGTAGCCGCGGCTTGGCCCGTCGCAGGTACGTGTCGCGCAGATCCATGCCCTCCCTTCCCTTTCCTCCTGTATGCGGATTCGTGCTGTCAGAGCGGGGGTCGACCTGGCTGTTCAGCGAGGTCTCGACGCGTTTCAGCTCTTTTTGTAGCGGAATTCGGATTTGGTGGGGGAGGACATGGCTTTAGCTGGTTATTTGGCATCAAAATTACTGCGATTCGGTGTGTCATGTGTGTCCTGGGATTTGGTGTGTCATGTGTGTCGAGAGGTGGCTCTTGCTCGAGCATCCTACAGGGTTTGCCGTAGTTGCATCTGCTGAATGCAAGAGAAGATAGGTTCTCCCCTGTTTCTCATAGACAATGTGATTTGTAGACTTGTGCAAGCATTATTTGTTTTGATTCAGCAGAGTAATTCAGTGTGTGCATTCATAATAGTTATATCTCGAGATGCAGGCCACAGCACCCCACCCCATAATATTCAGTATGCTTTATATTGTACAGGTTTAATTGATCATATCGTACCAATGTCTTGTTGATAACTTTTGCTTTTATTTTAGGTAAGATATTGTGTTGTGCTGACAATGATTTATAGCAGCTGAAGGTGTGCTGACTCTGTTGATGACTTCTCCAATATATGGATTATGGGCTCTGTAAATTATGGTAGCAACGATATAATCAGTAGATATCCTGTAGGCACCTTAGGCGCACATTAACAGCTGAAATATGACTGAATGCACATCACCTTTTAGGACATTTCTTATTGATGGACAGGTTGTATTCACAAATTTTGATAGGTGTTGGCCTGCCTCCTGTATCTTCTATGCTGGTTCTTCTAAAATATTCCTGGATGTAGAGTGGGTCAAAGAGTTTATTTTGCTGAAGGCCTATCAAAAAAATTGGTTTGAGGCTATTGACATCTCACAGCTGTTCTTATATTTCAGACAAAGAAAAATAACTAGCAAAGTGTATTCAGATTAATGATACAAGATTTCTAAAAGATTAATGCCCGTGCTAACGCTACGGTGAAATTTTATAAGCAAATCACATTAAAAAAATGTTTACCTTCATAGCTCTCCATTTATCTAGATAAGTATTGCCCTGCTCGGGATTCCTTTTTACTTTGCCCACTGTTGTTGGGAGGAACATTCCTTTGGATCTGTAGGAATACATGTGTGTCAGTGGCAATGGATTCCATAGATATGCACGACACAAAGAAAATTAAACTGTGTTCAGTAGTATAATTTATGGCTGTAAATTTGTTAACCATTTTGTTTATTTGATCTGTTATGAAGTCTGAACTTTCAAGGTATGTGGTGATTGACATGCATGTGTCCCATGCCTGTTATCTTGGGTGACTTAGAAGCACTTGAGAATGATTTTGATATGCTTGAAGTTTCTCACATCCTGATCCTGCATCATTTCATCGTTTCTCACAGACCCTTTATACTTGATCTTCGTACACAGTTTAGCTTATCTAACCATGAATCTCCACCGCAGAAGGTTTATTTTGTACTGATTCATGATATTTGTATTTTTTGCAGACTCATTTCCTTCTCGCATGCTGACATGTAAATATGGTTTCTCAAATGGATTTTGGTCAGCAGTACTTTTGGAGTTTCGACTCCTTCGAGCTATCAACAGATCTATCCATCTTTTATGGTGCTATTGGAGTCTCAGCTTTATTTTCATGCCGACAAGGTACATCATTTGAGATTCATTTCGTATATCCGCTCAGATTAAAGCACTAACATTTGAGTGCACTTGAGTGTAAGCTCTCTGCAGTGCCAGAGCTGCAAGCACTACTTACAGGTGATCAACGTACTGCCTCACTGCTCTTATGCTAAACATGCTATTGAATCAAGTATATCTCAATCTTTCCAGGATCTGTGTCGGAGAGGTGCAAATATATTGAGATTGGTGGAGACAACAATGGCAAGGGAACATTGTGGCTTCGAAAATAAATGGTATGCCTTGGCTTCTGAATGCATCCTTATCCTGTTTGATGACTTGTGAGGGTGTCTCACTTCCTCTATGCTAAACATGCTGTTGATATCTCAATCTTTCCTAGATCTGTGTCGTAGAGGTGCAAGTATATTGAGATTGATTGGGACAAGAAGGGCAAGGGAACATTGTAACTTCCAAAATAAATGGTATGCCTTGGCTTCTGAATGCATCTTTATCCTGTTTGATCATTACATAAGTTGTGAGGGGAGCTATTAGCTTCTTTTTCTTGTACAGGCTAGTTAGACAAATTACTATAAAAAAAGATCATTACATAAGTTACTGATCTGAAGCTAAGCGAATAGGTCATCCTGCTATTTTCCCAAATTAGTGTCAAATCATATAATTAGTGATTTGCTTCTAACTGCAGAGAACTGGTAGAGACCTCAAGACACTAGCTACAAGATTTTGGAAAGTTGCTGCTACACAAACACAGAAGTGATGACTTCTACAATGCCTTTGCAGGTACGGCTTGATTTTCTGTTCAAGTTCTTTGAACAAGTGTCTAGCTGGTACTGCTTGCAAGTGCCTAGCTGGTACTGCTTGTGTGGTTTTGCTAATATTGCATCTCTTCCCTTCTTTCTGAACATTGTCAGTTGTTGGACACTTCTAAATTTGTATTTTGGTTTATAATGGTTTTGCAGGATCTCAAGGACATCTGTTATACTGAATTTACTTACTACTTATGTACCGTTAGGCATCTTTGCTGCTCATGTATTATTAGAAATCTTGTAGGATGCCGTTCCTTGAGTAGATGCTTTTGTAAGTTATATCTGAAGTTTGTAAATAATTTAATTGTTGAAATGGATAAAATGGCTTAAAGGAACCTGTAGAGATATTTCCTTTTTTTTTGTTTCTGTAAATTGCTATCAGTGACGCGTTTTGCCAAGGCGTGTCGCTGATAAGATACATATCCGTGACGCGTGTTAACTGTACGCGTCACCAATAAAGGTTATTCGTGACGCGTTTTGGCTATACGCGTCACCGATAAAGGTTATTCGTGACGCGTTTTGACTGTACGCGTCACCGATAAAGGTTATTCGTGACGCGTAAACACGCGTCACTGATTCGCCCTTATCTCAGACGCAAAAACAGTGACGCGTCTTTTACGCGTCACTAATAACTGTCTGGAAGCGTCACAGATAAGCTTTTCTGGCATAGTGCCTTGCAATTTGTTATGGCAGTTACTTTAATATGTATTTCCCCTCATTTTGTGACGTCTTATCATTAATAAAGCAATAATTGTGTGTTATCATGTCACTTTAAAATGTATATGAACATACTATCTTTTTTTTTTTTTTTGAGAATCATATGAACATACTATCTAGTCTTGTGTGTATTGACGTTCGGCAAAATTTGGTTCGCAATCAAATAGGCCCATTAGGCCACGTTCAATGCAGGACGATTATGGAGAGAAGGCCGCCACAGGCGCTTATGGAGAGAATGAGCCCGTCGCGCATCTAATTTTTTTCCAATTAAACATCAGACGCTTTTGGATGCGAAGTTAAGCGCCTCTGGCCAGTGGCCACTCCAACGACAGAAAAAACTAGTTAAAATATGTCGGTCGTGCGTTGTAGCCCAAGGCTACTAAAGCAGGCTCTTGTGATTTAAATTATCTATGAGCAAATGTTACCATTGAAAGGCAACACCCTTATGCAGACGCTTCATGATAAATCATTCACTCTCTCTCTCTCTCTCTCTTAAAGAGCCTTTTGCACTGTACATGGCCGCCAATGACCCCGATGTGCCCCCCACCCCCCACAAAATTCAACGTGAATCATCAATCTCCAACGGTGAAATCGCTCCTGCGCGCGATCGACTAGACACACTACGCTGTGGCATCCGATCGCCATGCAGAGAACACCAGAGAGGGTCGAGCATCAACCGTACGTGTCCAGTTATAACGAGATCCTCTGCAATCACTCCAATCGACACATCTCTATAGTTGAGAATGAGATATAAACCGTCAATTTCAGAATTCAGATCAAACTGTGACTCCACAACGCTGAAAGCTTTCCCATTGGAACAGGCCAGCAGCCCGCCCATCAGCCTATGGATGCCGCGCGAGCCGCGAGACATCCACCAAGCCGCCGACAGAGCTCGGGCGTCATTGCCGCGGACGATGACTGGAACTGGAAGAAGTAAACCAGTGCTCGACGGCGCATGGCCACGGCCGCTTGCACGTGCTGATCTGGAGGGTGCGCAGCTCTCAGCACTGAATGGAGCAGGGCCAAGGCCGCCTGCACGCTGAGCTAGAGGGCCATGCGGTTGTCAGACCACCGCAGCGGTGGTCCAGAGTAGGACCACCGTAGCGAAAGTCTCCAACGACAATGACGAGGTCTTCCTTTTAGAAGAGACAGAGAGGAGAGCAGGTCGCAGCACTCCTAATGGCAACGATGAAGGGGGCTACAGCGATGGCGAAGACGGGGGCAGGTCGCAGCACTCGTTCCTTCTGCTTGCCATGGGCTCGACGGCAGCCGATACGTGCGCGTTGCACTTGCCTGACACTAGACAGCTCGCTGGCAGCCACGATTGCTTGCCCGCGATGCCGCAACTCGTGGTGGACCACACCGCCATCATGCCACAGAAGGTCGGCGGCCGCTGCAAGTGCTGTCCCGCGCCGCCATGCTCGCCGGCAGAATGTCGGAGATAGCTCGTTGGCAACCGCGAGTGCTCTCACCCGCGGCTGTCCTACTGCAGAACGTCACCGGCCGCCGCGAGTGCAGGACTACCCCACCGCAATACGAGCTCGACTGCGTTGCCATCCTATGGCGAAAGGTTGCCGGCCACCGCGAGCGCTGGCCTGCCCTGCCGCAATGCCCACTCAACCTTGTCGCTGTCCTGCTCCGGAAGGTTATCGGTTGCCACGAATGCTCGCCCGCGACGCCGGGCTCGCTGGTCCCCAAATGTTTATGTAGCTCGGGGCGCAACTGTCTCCCATACCGTGGACGTTGGATTGTCTTCAAGATTCGTGCATATTTTTGATGGGATCTAGCCGTTTCTGATTAGTTTGGCATTAAAGTTGAGAGACTTGGGGACAAAACTGTCTGGAAAAGCTGGTGTGTGCAGGTGGGCAGGGGTGTCATCATTCATCGCATTTAAGTCGCGCTGACGTTTTCGTGTGGCTGTTGTAAAGGTGGAATAGTTACTGTAGACTGCTGTGGTCGTGTTGTTCTTCCGTTCTCTCGAAGTGTGGGATTCGTGGTGGACGGCTCAATACGGGGCTTCTTGTACAGCTGACTCAAGGGAATATGATCCCTTGAATCCTCCGACAACGAAGACGGAATCTGCGCCTTTCTCCTCTTCTTGGTCAGCTTCTTCGTCTTTGGCGTCGACGCTCGGGACTCCGACTGTTTGGCGGCCACGCAACGCAGCGCCCTTTGCGCCCGTGGCGTCGAGCCAAGTGCAGACTCCTCCTCCCCGTCGCTTGACTCACTGTCCAGAGCCGCCATCCGAGCAAGACGTTCGCCGCCCTGGGCCTCGCCACGGGGCCATTCCTCGGACGGAACATCCAAGATGTACACAGCGCGCCCCTACATCAATATACAACCGTCAGTAATCCACATGCGGTTAGCACATAAGGCAGACATATCTTAATAGAATGCAGCACGGCATTAACATACCGCTGGCGGCGGATGCGCGAGGCTGTACGGCGTCTGTGGCTTCTTTGGCGCCATCCTCGCCGGATCAAAGTTGTCGAAACACTCGCGACACCTCGCGGTCATCTCCGTCCTGTCAACTCTATCAGGTCCCTCACGGGACGGGTCGGGCATCCCCCGGTACTCAAACATCTTGGTTGGCCTCTCCTTGCACGGTTGCAAGCCGCTGCCACCAGGTCACGGCAACCATCACGCCGTGCACGTTGTCTCTCTTCAAAAATGGCAACAACTCATTCACCTGCTCCATCTCTGTCACATTGGGCTTCGCCGACCACTTCACGTTCGGCTTCGGAATCAAAGCAACGTCACTGGGGACTGGCCTCCCCTCTGGATTTTGCCTCATATAGAACCACTTGTCGAACCAATTTTTCATCGAGGTGGAATGGGGGATGGTAATCCACTACGATTTCATCCCATCCCGAAGCACTATGTAGCACCCACCTACGATCTGCGACCCTCCGGTGCCCTCCCCTTTCTTCTTCAAATAGTAGAAATGGCGTAACAAGTTGAAGTTTGGCGGAATCCCAAGAAACACCTCACATATGGTAATGAACTCCGACGGCGTCAAGATGGAATTGGGATGAAGATTGCACAAAGAAATCTCCCAATGGTGGCACAAATCACGCACAAAGCGATGAACAGGCGACCCCAGCCCACGAACGAAGTAATCCTCCAAAACTACTATCTCGCCGTTGCGGGGAAGGGGGAACCGCTCACCTGGTGGCGGCGCGCGCCAGATCCCGCTGTCTGCCGGCAGGAGCAGGCCTCTCTCCACCAGCTCCTGCAGCGACTCCGTCGTCGCCCTCGTCGGCGCCCAGTGCTCCGCCAACAACTTCCGCCTCGCCGCCTCCGAGAGCTGCAGTTGCCCGCCTGACATTTCCGCTCTGCTTCCTCTTCTTCGGTTTCGGCGCACTCGCCGGGTCGCTATCGCGTGACTCCGGCCGGTGTGGTGAGCGGCGGCGGAGGCTAGGGTTTGGAAGGAAGAACGGTGCGCTCGAGAGAGAAGGCGAAGAGTGTGGAACCGCTTTGAAATGATGAGGAGTGACTGAGCGGCGGCGGCCGCTTTCCCCTTATATACGAATCGGCGGTCCCCCCGAGACCTAGGGTTGACCCGCCTGGGGCCATTTTCTAAATGGGCCGACAGGTGTGGACCTTTTTATTTTATTCCCATGTTGATGCTTCTATTTGCTTGGCCTGCTGTGCCTTTCGACCAAAATGGAAAGGTAGACTCGCCCTACTTTTGGCGTTTCTACCCAACGCTTTGTGACGCACGAGGACGCACGTGCGCATAAAAGCTCATTTTCGGTCTTTTTCTCCGCGCTATATTTTCTCACACATTCCATTTTTTACCTCCGATCATTGTTGACCTAGCACACCAGCAATAGCTGGGGACTGAGTAAAAAGAACAAAGTTTTTTCATCTCTCTTAACCGAGTTAGGATGGTCAACATACTTTCAGGGACGCATGGTAACAGGGGACTCGGCCGACCAGCAAAGCTCCGGTCAGAATAATGATTAAGTCATTTTCCCCTACATCACTTTTTCGACAAAACTACTGTTGACGGCATTTAGACCCTGTTTTCATCCCATAAAAGCCGTCAACATTAGTCACATTTCAGAGCTACACCCAGCAAACAAGTAGTGATATAGGTATAATTCACTTGGTTCCACTTGTACATGTCATTATTTGGATGCAGGTACAAACAGCTACTAATCAAGCCTGAACAAGCGTGAATGGAGCAAATTTGACCAAACTGCAAATGAGCAAGCAACACACTCCAGGACACATAGGAACATCGATGGAACAAGGCTGGTGGGCCCACCTGACCAGACCCTGGTCGGCCGACCAAGGTATGGTGGGACCCACCTGTCACACCAACTCCACCGACCTACTGGACCTTCTAGAAGATGCCACGTGTCAACCCCAGGGCAAACCCCAGGTCGGCCGACCATGACATTTGGGCCCACTGAAGGTCGATTGCCTCCCACCAACTTCCTGCATGACCTCCACGTGTCCTCTGCTGTCAAACGTCCATTCCAAGTCGGTTTGATCCAAGGGTGGAGAAGTGATGTCACGCGGATCGATGACATGGCACTAGAGTAGGGGCTACTCCATCTCCCCTATAAATACCCCCCTAGAGCTTAGTTCAAGGGGCACAATGTATCATAGGAAGAGCTACTCTTAGCTATAGTGTGAGAATAGAGGGAAGAGAGTGAGGAGTTCCAGCGGAGGAGTCCTGGCCTGTCGGGAGTCTTCTTCCAGGAGCGCCTCAGCGGATGCTTGTCTTCTAGTAAGTCTACTTTCTAGTTGTCTTCCATCTGAGTACTTTAAGTATTTACTTTCTGTCTTAGTTTATCGTAAGTATACATCCTTTCTGCTGGCACATTGCTCTCTCTTGAGCGAGCGTATGTTAGGCTCTTGAGTGAAGTACTTTTAAACCCTAGCTAGGTTTAGAGTAGTAGAGATAGTGTAGGCGCGGTGCCTAGACTAGATCTACCGGTGTGGACGTCTGGCTGCACTCAGGAACGCCCAGAGTCAAGTGTGACAGCCTTCCATTGGGACCTTGGAGTTCTCCTGTAAGTGTTGTTAGGTCAGATAGTGGGTCTGCACTGGCGGCCGGCGCCTCAGGCTGTGTTATCACACAACTTGTTTCGCCCGTCGGCCGCAGTAGAAGTTAGAGTTAACTCTCACGTATCCTTAGGATAACTAGGTTAGAACCCAAATACTAGAAATACCTCGCTATCCAATCCTAAGCCCTTGATCATTGCCTGATGGCATACCTTGGCCTAGTTAGTCCACTTCACGTTCCCCGTGGAAAATACGATACCTAGAATACTCTCGGTGAAGTCCTACATTGACCACTCGTCCGCTTGCGGTAATCCCGTTTGCCACTTCTGGTGTCAACAACTACCATGCCTTCTGGAATGACGCACAACGTCGGCCAGTACACGGCACAGCCGTGGTCCGCTAAGAGACTCTTGTGCATAGCACCAGTCCACCCATATCGTGTATCACGCAAGGGTACATCAAAGATGTATCATTTCCCGCCTAGTTAGCCTTCGGCATAGCCGGTGACTGGAGCTATGGTATTACACCATTCTCCCCATGACAAAGCCATGGATCTAGTGATGGACCTATCTTTTTACTCGACACATGGCCCCTGGGGTTTGGACGGTACGCAAAGCTACCCTCCATTCAACTGGCAATGCTGGTATTGCTTTCTTCACTTTGTCGCAATTTTTTGCCATGTTCACTAGGCAACAGCAAAGTTGTGTGTCTAGACACAACTAAGTTGTGGTCGAATTCCCGTTACGGCTAAGCCGGGGACTGGTCGGCAAGGCTGACATTTTGTTACCAGGGACTGGTCAGCTAAGCTGACACAGTCGCATTCCCGTTACGGCTAAGCCGTGGACTGGTCGGCGAAGCTGACATTTTGTTACCGGGGGCTGGTCAGCTAAGCTGACACCGTCGCATTCCCGTTACGGCTAAGCCGTGGACTGGTCGGCGAAGCTGCAATTTTGTTACCGGGGACTGGTCGGCTCTGCTAACACAGCCCAACCCATGGTCCAACATATTTTCCTTACAACCTTCACAAAGAGTTGTGTTTTCAGGAGCCCAAAAACTTTTTTGATCCTGAAACAACGTGTTCCACACCTTATATCAGGCTCGGGGACTACGAGGGCCCACGTCACTATGCAGTGACTTGGTCTAATTTTTATACAACATATTATGTCGGAATGGATGTATCCATGCAGTCAAGAAATCTTTTTCTTTCGACTATGGGCCCACGTCATGGGATATCCGACAAAATTTTTCTTTCTCGAATCAAAGGAGCAACATACATCTTTCGATTGAAAACAGCATGCAAAAGCTCAAAGAGCCCGACCAGTTACTGGTCGGATGCATATCTATCAGCAAGACCTTGACCGAAACTGGTCGGCTAGAAGCTGTACCTTCTAAATATCTCAAGACGCATGATGCTCGGGGACTAGCTGTGGGGGTATAAACCCCTATATCAGCATGACATGACTTTAGGCCTGCTCGGACGAGGACCTTTGACCCAAGAGCACAAGGCCGACCAGGGCCCAAGTCTGGTCGGCTACCTTGGAAGATAAGGAAGGAGGGACGAGCAGACCGGCGCCTCTGTTCGGCGATAAAGATATCAATCGTAAAAGATTAGATTAGATTGATATGATTGTCTAGCATGTAAATCTGTACACCCGAGATATCGGGGCTTGTAATCCTGCTCCCCCACTATATAAGGCAGGCAGGACACCCTCCCAAAGTCATTCGCATACCAGCACACCTAATCAATCAAGAGCACATGACGTAGGGTATTTCACAATTCGTGGCCCGAACCTGTATAAATAACAGCGTCTCGTGTTCTTGATTACATATCGTTTGTCATCTAGCGTGCCTTACCGATCAATCTACTACCTTAGGCATACCCTAGGTAGACTGCCGCCGATATTTCGTCGACAAAGAGCATACATGAACAAAAGCCAGATTGATAACATCCAATGGCGCCTGACTTCTAGGTAGACTATCTAAGCAAGTGACTACAAATTCCAAGTTCATCCTTTGCGAAGCACATTACACGACAGTATCCTTATGACTCCAAGTTCTACTCCAAAATCTCCACTTCATCTAACCTGAAACCTGTTCAACATAAAAATTAGAATAATATCGAGGGGCTTCATTCGAGAAATAAGAAAAAAATTCAGGCGTGGGCGTGGATGAGGATATCATCAACCCATAGGCTTCATTTCTTCATTTAAAACAATAAAAAAAGAATTCACTTTAGTGCATTAGCTTTTGATTTCACCAAACAGCAGCAGAATGTAGCTATGACAAGGTTGGACAAAACTTTTATGAAAATGAAGTTGAGTTAACTTCCGCTATAAACACTAGTGTCAAGAATAACAGTGTGTCCAACTCATTAGGAGAATCAAATGGACTCTCATACAGAATTCTAGCAGAATTTGTTGACATAGAAGCCAACAAACTGCATGACAGTATTGGTGATTTATATCGAATAACAGGAGCTTAACACACAAAGATGAGAAAATAAATATTTGACTGAACATGCAGTACTAAAGTTTTTTAATGGTAACCAAAAGATGAGAAAATAAACATTTGACTGAACATGCAGTACTAAAGTTTTTAAATGTTAACCAAAAAAAAATTCACAGATAGTTTCCACAGCAAGGAAAACTAAAATAAAAGTAGAACTCATAGCAGACATATGAACAATAGTTACAGACAGATATGAAATTCCATATCGTGGTTCATTTATTCTTGCCTCCAAGTAACACAAAGAGGATTGAATAACAAATGGAGCAAGGACACTACAGTACTTATATGTCACTACATACATATATGGCCATCTAATTACTCACATCTAATCATTGCTGGACCCAGGAATTTTTGTTTTAGTGGCGTGAAATTTAGTACAAGCTGTGCCAAAATAATAATTGAAAAGGACGAACTTAGAGCGCGACGGGTCATGCGTTTGAGGAGCGCGCAACCAACCCGGTGTCGGCCACACCTCCACCCCACCCCCAGCTTTCACCACCTGCGGCCGGCAAATCCCGCCGCCGCCACGCCACCCGCCCCCGCAGCAAGGCAAGGAGAGTTGAGCAACATGCATCTCCATTGCTTCCTGTTTCATTCCTTGCCTGCTAGCCAGATGGGCTGTATTGTGGTTTTTGGCCCATATTTGCCTAATTCTCATTGGTCCAGTAAAGCCCATTGCTCCGCCACATGTCCACAAAAACCCAGTAGCCAGTTATCTTCTCCAGCCGCCCCCTTCCGTCGCTAACTCATGGTTCTCTATCTATGCACCAAGGTACACAGCTCGTTCATGGAGATTATGGGAAAAACAGAGAATGCTGTGAGGATGTTGTCCGTTAGCTGGGTGGCTGTCCCACCCCGCCTACATGGTAGATCAGCCCCTGCATCTAGTGAACTCTCCATCTCTCCGACTACACAATAACTGTCACACACTACTCATTGTTTTCCTAATGAATTAGTCACTGTTTTTTAACTTACAAGTACAGAAAAAAAAACTGTGACATCAAGGCTTCACAAATATGTAACTAGTCATACACTAATAATGACTTTTTCTAATAATTTTAGATTTTCTTCATTACTTTATTCTTGCTCCAATTCCACATATAGAACTAATGGGAAGGATTAGGATGTTGCCAGTTGACTTACTGATGTAAAAAGAGCTCATGAACTTCACGACTTTGATAACTTTATCATCAATGACCTCACACT
Organism: Themeda triandra; assembly: GCA_018135685.1. Lineage (NCBI taxonomy): Eukaryota > Viridiplantae > Streptophyta > Magnoliopsida > Poales > Poaceae > Themeda > Themeda triandra. The sequence goes on from JAENPR010000103.1 coordinate 637,231, forward strand.
TGACTTCAACTATCTTCAAGTGGCCCGATATTTCGGCTGCACTCTCTGGGGGATTCCAGATTCCTTTAATTCTAAACTTAGGTTTAGATCCCTGCAGTTTACAAAAAAAATTCTCCAAGATCAATGATAATTCAATCTATAGGGCAGCATCTTTCATTCAGAAAATGTATATACCTTGGAGGTAAGGTGAAGAGTGAGCATTTCTAGAACTGGGGAGCGCTTCAAAATGCAATTTAGTTCGTGGAAGTCGGGTACCACACACCAGTAATCATTAAGGAACAATGTCCTTAACTTTCTAAATGTAGGGCACTGCTTCAAATCTCTTTTGAAAATAAACTGCATAAAAGCATAGACACAAATGGGTCAACTATTAGTCGTTGTGAATATAACGGGTAAGATAAAAACTAGTTGTTGTCCATGCACGCAAAATGTTCATACAGGTACCTTTCTGAATGTGCCAAAGGTAACATAGATACAAGAGAAACTATAGGCCAAATTATAGTAGTTATGCATACCATCCTGGATTCTGCTATCAGTGACAAATTCTCAGCTTCTGACAAGCCTTCCAGAAGCACGCAGCTGCTGTCATTTTCAGGTTCAATACCATAGCAAGCATTACAATTATCATGACCACAGTTCCCAGAGTCAGCATGAGTACAACTGTCTGCAGTCACACAAGTGAGCCTAACAAATGCATGCTTTAGCAACGGCATCCTGTCAAGAACAGGAGTCCTGGATAACCTGAATTCTAGGTATCCATGGTCATCTAGCTTTAGTGAAACAAGACTTGGAGCATAAACAAGAGTGCGGAATCTATGGTAGTTGAAATTACAACTTGTGAAGCTTAGATGTTTCAGTGATCTGGACGAAATCTTCCTCACACAAGACAAGGAGCATTCAGCAATGCGCAGATGTTCCAGTGATGGACAGCTCATGAAATCGCAGGTTCTGTTCATCAACACTACCGAATAAAGCTTTAGGATCCTCAGGTGCTGGGAGACTAGAGGCAGGTCGGCAAGCGGAAATAAATAGCTGCTGAGCTTGAGCACCCGAGCTTTACACAACAGAGCATACCGGACCCAGAGGTGCACACGCTGCACATCGACATCCTCAAACAAATCAAACTCGAGCTTAAATGTGTCAAGTGGCGAGGCTGCACGGAGGAGCAGAAGATGTTCCAGGAAGGCAGTAATGTCCCCCAAACTCTGACACGTTATGCGAAGGCTCGAAGCCGACTGCCAGAGGTGACGCCAGCGGCGTGCCAACACACATGTCCGCACAGCCGCCTTCGCGTCCATGAAGCCAAGAATGTGGTGAATGACCCCGTCCGGTAGGGCGTTTATTCCTCCGCCACCACCGGACGCCGGAGACACCGCTCCCTTGCCCTTTTTCCGTGGTGGCATTCCGTCGAACAGGGAGCGCGCATCGACGCTGCAGGAGAAGAAAGAAACGATCAGCAGTCGCAGATCTTGGGGCCCGAGAGTAGCAGAACAAATGAGGGGAAGAAGAGTAAGAACGCCCACCCTCACCTGACTTCTGCCCGCGTCACCCGCTGCCGCAGCAAGGATGGTAACGACGGACCTTGGTAGCCCAACCAAGCAACGCGGGGGGACGAGATCCGGAAGCAGGGATGGGACTTGGAAGCAGCAGAGAGAGCTTCAGGGCGCGAAGTGCAGCGGCATTCCTCAGTCAGGGCTCAGGTAGGGTTTACGGGACGGGGAAACTGGAGACGAACAAGCGGAGGTGGAAGAATGGGGAATTTCACCTGTTGTTCAGCTGGTGGTGCTGAAAACCCGTCTGAGTTACAGTGCCTGCCTGAATCGGCGGATACAATTGGGCTTTTAATCTTTTGCCCATTTCATAGCCAAGACCCGCCTACAGAAGGCTCCTTTACTCAATTTTTTTATTTTTAAATTAATATGTTTTTTTAAATAAATTACAAAATATAACATATAGAATTTTAAATGTTAATATGAAGTAGTACTTTAACACCTTGTAGAGCAACTCCAAAACTTCTTTATATCATATCATTCCTTAACGAGAATAGGGATTTAAAGCGAAAGATGGCCCGACGACTTATTTACTTGGTTAATTTTAGTGTAGAAAACTGTTAAAATACATAATATATGCTTATGGGCAGCCCAATAAGAATAGGGATTTAAAACCAAAGATACAGTCTGATGACTTATTTAATTGAGAAATTTTGCTGTAGAACAATGTTGAAATACATAATATGCTCATGACAGCCGAACGAGTGGGCCCTGCTTGCCATGCTCGCAACCGTCCTTCCTCGCATCGCAAGGTTTCGAGTGCTGAGATGGGACGGGGAGAGGGAGGGAGGGGTGACTTGCCGAAGAGGTAGGGGCCGTCGAAACAACATTCCATCTGGGTGCCGTCGAAGAAACCAGTTGTGGGGAGCCGCCGGAGCCGTGTCTCGTCAGATCTGGGCAAGCGCGACCGACGCTGGTGAAGGGCATACCACGAGGCTAAGGTGGGAACTTGAGGTTACCGAAATGGGTCTCTCTGCCGCCAGGCAGGGTCCGTGGTGGCACTACTTGGATGAAGCTTGTCCATGCGGGTCCATGCCGTCGTTGGCCAACTCCAGCATAGTAAGTTGGCCGTGGCGGGGCGGGGCCCTTGCCGGGCGTTGGGGTGGGGGCAGGAATTTTGCACCAACATCGGTGAAGAGGAAGAGAGAGCCGATCGTAAAGGAAGATAATTGAGGTAGGGAATGCCGAACGTCACTGTTTTTTAGGGGAAAATGTCTTGATCGGGCTGATACTATGTAACGTCCCGCATCCTCAAGGCCGAACTGTTTTTTAGGGGAAAATGTCTTGATCGGGCTAATACTATGTAACGTCCCGCATCCTCAAGGCCGGGCCCGCTTACATCTGGCCGCTTAACTTTCCAGTCGGTCACCCATCGCTACAGGCCAAGCACGCTTAACTTTCAAGTTTTTAGGAGATGGACTCTCGGAAAAGGAGTTCCAGCTTGTTGGTATGAGTATCCTATTAATCCTGTTAAGCCCTGGGCCGGGATGTTACATACTAGGAGTACTGCAGTGGAAAAGTTGTGTTGTCTAGATGGAACTTGTGTGGAGGTCCCTTTTGTAGAATATGAGTTCATGATGGATTTAAAGTGATTATGCTTCCTTATCAGAAAGCAAAGAATGAACGGAAGTTCTCCATGTACATCTTCCTACCTGATGCTCATGATGGTTTGTTTGAATTAACTAAGAAAAATTTTGCGGTTTTCGCAAAAAACAAAAAAAAAAACAAGAAGAAGAAGAACAATTTTGCGGAACCATCATTCTTAGAACAACATTTGCAAACTGAGAAGCGACATGTGGATATCAGGGTTCCCAAGTTTACAGTATGTCTCTCCAGGTTGATGCGAAGGAGTTTCTCAAAGAAATGGGCTTAATTTGAATTACCCTTCCTCCGTGATGCATTTTCACCGATATGGTCAAAGAAGATTAATCCTGAAGTCCATTGTATCTATCTGGCATACTTCGTCATGAAGCAATTTTGGAGGTTAAGGGATAAAGGGATTGAAGAAACTTCTGTGACAATAGGCATAGGCAAGCCCTACCAGGAGAGCACTTTGTTGCCGATGACCACCCTTTCTTCTTTGTCTCATTGAGGAGGTGTCTAGTTCGGTAATCTTCATGGGGCATATATATTGGACCCTTCACCACAATCTTAACTTCAGCCTCTGTACTTTTGTCAACCTGTATGATCTCTAACTTTGCTAGCCTGCATCAATGAGACTTTAGTACTTAATTAATTCATGATATATGAGCAGAAGTTGCTGAAATAAACTTTATATTATCTTGCATGCAAAAAATGTAATGACTATGCATGCATGTGGCCATTTATATCAATTTGTCCATACCACATATCCTATGGAGTACAATTGTACGGGCTAAAAGATAATATAAACCGCGCAACACGCGAACAATTTTATATAATATGCACGACATTAGAGTCCATGTTCTATGGAGTACAAGCGTACAGCTGTACAGGCTAAGAGCTAATAATATAAACAGTGCAACACGCAAACAATTATATATGTATATGCTCTCCCTTTCAAGTCAATATTTTTGTAAGGGGCGGTTTGGATGCTTCCATTTGGAGAAATTGAAATCTACATAATAAACTAGACTATTTTGTTTGCAATTTAACATTCCACTGCCCATGTCATGATGTTTATGGAACCGAGGGAGTATTAAGTATAAACAAGTGGTAATAACAGCAATTTGCATCTTGGTATGTAGGCTACAACCAAAAGTAAGACTAGCCAGTAACCCGCGCTGGCAAGAGACTACATGATATAAGTAAAATTCTCATGTCGAAGGAAAGCACCAAAGTAACATTTGAAGTGATGTAATATATGCAGTATCATAAGTCTAGCACCACTACCGGAATCGGCTTATTTGCCGATGGCGGCAGACTTTGTCGATGGCAAAGTCTTCGGCCATCGGCAAATAGCCGGGTTTGCCGATGGCAAAGTGAGGCCATCGGCAAACTAGTGTTTGCCGACGGCCCAGCCATCGGCAAAGACTGGCCATTGGCAAAGCCATTCTTTGCCGATGGCCAGGCCATCGGCAAACTCTGGCCATCGGCAAAGCCTCATTTTTGCCGACGGCCGGACCATCGGCAAAGCCCGGCCATCGGCAAAGTTGGCCCAGGGCCGACGCCGTTCGACGCCGGCCGACGCCGTACCCTTTGCCGATGGCCGAGACGTCAGGCCGTCGGCAAAGGGCAGGCTTTGCCGACGGCCACGGCCATCGGCAAACCCAGGCCACGTGGCTGCCTCTGGAGTAGCATCTCATTTTGCACCTACCAAGGGAGGCACGGTTGGGGGGGCCCGTGCAACACCGTTGGTGCTATCCAATCGAGAGGTGTCTAAAGCTACTTCGGAAGAAGTGTAAAAACAAAGCCAAAATTGAGGCTTCCGTGGCAGAGGCATTCATTATGGAGGAGGTGTTGACATTCACACAGGCGTACTATACCGAGGCACTTCGCAGACCGCGAGATCCAACCCCTCGTTACAACATCGACGAGAATTCATGCACCCTCAGCCTTTTCAAAGGGGATCTCGAAAAAGCAGGCGCAGGGACCAACGTGTACTTGCTGCATGTTGAGTGACACACTATCATGATGTACTTGTTGTTGAACCTTGAAGAAACCCAAGATTATCAAGAGTAAGTTCTCGATGAGCTAGCTTGTTAAATACGCCGCCACTATCCTCCACCTATCGATCCGACCCCCCTTGTCTATTGTTTCTCCGGGAATATATCATTGAACACTCTGGAGGGGCGATGGCTCCTACCGAGGAAGAAAAGACCATCTTCTCGACATAATAAGCCCGATTTCGTCAATTGGTTCAGTAGAAAGGTACCATCTAAGTAACCTCTTTCCGACTTTGAGATTCCACTTTGCTCCTATGAGCGAGTAATGTAACTATCTACCTGTCCTAACCTTGCAGGCTAATTGTGGTGCGGAAATGAGTCCTGCATTGAGATGTGTGGGCAAATGCTTTGACCGACATGTCAGGTCATTCCACGTTTATGATGTGAATGGCTATCGCTTTCGCACGAGAAGGTACGAAGAGAAACAGGGCAACCTAAAAACCACGTGCAGCGGAGTTCGTACGCCCGGCACGGATGGAAAGGACTATTACGGCATAGTCGATGAGATATTGGAGATTGACTTTGGCAAAGACCTAGGTTGTAAGCCAATGGTATTCAAATGCCATTGGTTCAATCCTGAGGTCACGAAAAAGGACACATCAATTGGGCAAGTCGAAATCCTAGAGGGTTCCAAATATGGAGGAGATGATGTCTATATTGTGGCTAACCGAGACGCCACGCAAGTTTATTACCTCCCATGGGCAAACCAAAATGACGTGCGCCTTGCGGGTTGGAGCCTTGTGCACATGGTATCGCCACACGGTAAAGCGGCGGTCCCGAACGATGATGATTACAACTTTGACCCAAGGAATGATGAGTTCTATCAACCTGAGGGGCTAGAAGGTAGGTTGGAGATAGACATTGTTTCGCTGATGGCTATGGAAGTAAACAACGACATCGATGAGGACGAGGGTGATGAGGTGCACGATGTTGAGGACTTACGAATCCTTGATGAATGGCAGTGGCGACGCGATGTAGTTGTTGAGGAGGATGTTGATAATGATGAGGACGGAAGAGAGCTCGACAATATTGATAGTGATGATGACACTGCGATGATGAGGACGAGCGCTCGCAGGCAATATTGCCTTTCGCGGAGATAATTTCTAATTCATGTAATACTATATTGTTATTAATATTACCTTGTAGTTATTAATTTTGCTTTGCATTTATGTTTCTTTACAAGTATTTGTTATTAATACTCTTCTAATCTTTGTCATTGCAGGCACTCGACAAAATGCCAGGCGGAGGGCGGCCACAACGAAACGTCAACTCGAGGTACCGGACGCAGCAGCCCGTGGCGGTCGTCCCCCGTGAGGACGACCACCTCGAGGACGAGGAGCACGTGGCGGCCGACCACCGCGAGGACGAGGACGAGGACGAGGACGAGGACGAGGAGCTTGAGGTGGAGCCGTCCACCTGTCGGGGTCGGAGGGCCCCCAGCGGACGACACCGCACGCCGTCGAGGAGGCTGTTTGAGACGGCCTCCCAGGAGGGGGCGACGACGACGACCGGTGGCGGCGGCGGCGGCGGCGGCGGCGGCGGAGACGGCGAGGGCGACGACGACGATCTCCCGGGTGGCGACGAGCAGTCCGCGGGCGGCTCGAGTTCCACAGCTTCGGCAAAGCCCTTCCAGCGCAGCCCCACGTGCTCCCTAGGCACTCCGTCGCCGACGAGCGCCGGTGATTCGGCCCGCGGCCAAGTAAGTAACCATTGTTGATTTCTCTACTTGTTCATATGACATTTTCAAATTCAAAATGCGTACTAACAATTGCTGTTAATGACTCATGCAGGGGTTGGAAAAAGGTGACAAAAAAGGATTGTTCACGCTGTCCCACTAGCATCCAGAGCCTGCTGATTAAGAAGCACTTCCCTGGCTTGGTCGTCACCCCCAAGGGTGAGCACATCGTGCCGGAGAAATGGGAGGACTTCTACCTTGTCAAGGACGACCAGGGCATAGTCCTTGCTAACAAGATCAAGGATGAGTTCTGGGTGAGTCTTTGCATCGCATCACATATCTCAATACAACATTATTCGTTGGACTTCTTTCAAACAATAAAATGATGTTTGATGCCTATGTGCAGTTGTACTTCAAGTTGGAGGAGGGGGTGGACCCCGTGCGGGCGTCGCAGCAGCAGACTTGGTGTGCGCTGACCGGCTCGAGGACATGTTCTACGAGGCGCGTACCCAGGCCGTCATCAGCTACTACGCCAACATCAAGGGGGAGAAGATAAGTAAGGAACAAGCCTGGGAGTTGTCTTGTCAAGAGGAGACCGACCTCACCGAGGAGCAGTACATACAGGTAATTAAGTAGGAAAAATCCGTTATGATGGCTTACGTGACACATTCCATTCATTATCTGTAATATCAAAAACTTGAATGTCATGCAGATGCCTCCGGGCTGGTGCAGCCCGCATGAGAACTGCTGGCGTGACATTGTTAGAGGGTGGCAAACGCCGGTGGTGTACGCGGATCGCAGAAGACGTCGGGCGAAACGCAAGGCAGAGCTTGACCGGTCAGGGGTCTCACACCACCAAGGGAGCCAGATCCTGCCAGAGTTCATAGACACATGGGTATGCTTCTGTTGATGCATTTGTTATAGCGCTCAATTGTCACTACTTGTAACCATGTTTGTGTTTTCCTCGCAGTCGACGGTGCATGGTGGTGAGCAAATCAACGAGTTCACGGGGCTCGCACTTGCTCACATCGGCAAAGCGAAAGCGCCCACCACCGTGTACAGCTCGTCGCACGGGCCAAAGAAGTACACTAGCCCGGCCATCTACGACAAGCTCACCAAGTACACCGCCGCAGCTCGAGAGCGCCATGGCGACACCTACAACCCCGCCACCGCGCCCCTGGACACTGACCTCCTGATGAGGCTTGGAGGAGGGAAGCAGCACGGCCGGTACTACTTGGCCAACAGCGCCATCGACCCGTCCTCTGTTAGTACGCTGAACAAGATCAGCAGGCAAGACCAGGAAAGGGGGGCGGATCGCAGATCCCCATAGCGCCTCGGCAGCCGAGCAGCGCGCAGATGATCACGAATCTTCAGGTAAGTGGAGTTTCACTCGTCGTTCAATCGTCTCACGCATGATGTAGCTTGCCTTCAAATAATATCAACCATGCTGGTGTAATATTGCAGGCCACGATCGAGGAGATGCAGGCCAGGGAGGCGCAGCAAGAGGCGGCCATTGAGGCGAGGCTTGCGGAGTGGGATCGGGCCCATCAGGAGCAGGTGGTGGCACTGACGGCGCACTACCAGCGTCAGTTGGCCACGATGTCAGGACACTTCCAGGCCCAGATCCTGGGAATGGAGGAGCCTCCTGCCTCGATCTACGCTCCACCACCGGTAGTTCCACTGCCTAGTGTACTGCCTCTTCCTGGACCTGGTCGGGTGAGTACAATGCCTGTCGCTTTAGCCTGTTGCATCAGTTGGCCTTCGTGCCCATGTTTGGTGGTTGTTGGCCTTCGTGGCCATGTTTGGTGGTTGTTGGCCTTCGTGCCCATGTTTGGCCTTCGTGCCATGTTTTTTGCAGGTTTTGGAACCTCCCCGTGCAAGGGAGGTGCTGCCGAAATTTTGCAGGAGAGTTGTACTAATTACATCACTTGTTCTTTGTGCAGGCACCGTCGGCGGGTTCGAACCCGACTCCAGGTACTATCCCTCCACCGGGACCTTCTCCACAGGGTCCTTCTCCACCGCACGGCTGGACACCTTACCAGAGCTTCCCCACGCAGCCGAACGTCTGTCCTCTTCCACCGCCGCAAGGGTACTCGTGGCCTCAGCACGCGCACTCCGGGGCTGCCGCCTTCCCTCTGCAGCAGGGGCACTCTATGTCTGTCATGTTGCCTCCGCAGCAGCAGGGCTACTGTAACTACGGCACGGCCCCGCAGGGAGGTTGGTCTTCGTGGGAGCAAGATGGTGGGGGCTCTGGGACCCCTGGGGACGGTGCCTCGAGCTAGGTACACTTCGCCTTGTAGATTGTGAGACATGTATGGATAACTATTGACATGTATGGATGACTTGTCGCTTGTGTATGGATGACTCGGATATGTTTGGATTCTTTTGGACATGTATTGATGCGGCAATGTGTTTATAATCATATTTTGTTGCTATATATGTGGGTTATATGCTATATATGTGGGTTATATGCTATATATGTGATGCATGTGTTCAAATATTGTGGAAATGCAAAGAAAACAGAAAAAAAAGAAAAAAATTTCTAGGTTTGCCGACGTGTTAGCCGTCGGCAAAACCTGGGATTGCGTCAGCAAATCCCCAGGTTTGCCGATGGCCTTGGCCGTCGGCAAATTGACCATAAGTTTGCCGATGGCCTTGGCCGTCGGCAAAAATAGGTTTGCCGACGGCCGGGGCCATCGGCAAAAAATTTCAAAAAAAAAAACTTTGCCGATGGCCTCGGCCGGCAAAATAAGTTTGCCGACGGTCGAGGCCATCGGCAAAAAAATTCAAAAAAAATAAAAAAATCTTTGCCGATGGCCGCGCCACATCAGCCATCGCAAAGCCGCCGTCACTGACGGCGCGTCGGTCGACGTGGGCAGCTTTGCCGATGGCCCACGTGGCCATCGGCAAACCCGGCTTTGCCAGTAAATTTTTTGCCGATGGGGGTTTGCCGATGGCCACCTCAGATTGCCATCGGCAAAGCTTTTGCCGATGGCAATCCTGGGTTTGCCGACGGCGGGCCGCCGTCGGCAAACACGGCGGATCCGGTAGTGCACATGCGGGGATGCTCTCTCAATTCAAGATGCAGCACACACACCATCTGCGTGCGCTATAAATAAATCCATGCGGATCAGAGTCGACGATATATCCGTCTATATATATACATCTCTCTTCCACATGATCAGCAAGTTTTTTTCCTTATTTGAATGTGTCAACGGGGAGGGAGATCAGCAAGTTGGTTATTAATTAGAAGCCAGTTTGGCAGCTAATGATCCCATACGGCACGATGCAGGAGGTGGAGGTGATCCCATACCTCATGCATATATGCTTCACAAATAGAGCTTACACGTGATATATGTAGCCTTACACGTGGCCACAAATCAATCTCCAAAACAACATAGTTGTTCATAGTAGAAGGAAACAGCGTTGTCTCTTTTTAGCTCTCTCCCGTCACTTTCACGTAAGGTCAAACACTGGCTCATGCCTCATGCAGAGCACCTAATTAAGCTTCACTGTAATATTTCTACGTGTTGCATCGGCCAAACATTAAGCTTGTACAGTCACACAAACTTAAAAAATAATAAGGAGCAAACTGAAGGCAAGCTCACATGCTAATTCCAAATTAATCGTGGCACATGTTGTAGTCAAAAGGAGATGCGAAACTCAACGGACAAGCTTGGAAACTTGGACTGCAAAACTATTCCATAAAATCAAATCGAATCAGCATGCTGTCTTCGGAGAAATTTGGTCAAGTTGACACTAGACGCGGAGAGAGGCCTAAGCAGCATGTGCAGGGCCGCGTGGGAGGAGAGGTGCGCCAAGAATTGGATGCTGCAGCGGTGGCCACGGCGTACTGGATCCAGAGGAGGACGATGAAAATGAGTTGTGTCTCCCAATGCCGTTTTGTTGTTTGCAACATCAATAAATCGCTGAGTTGTCATGCTAACTAAAATAGATAGAAACTATTATTAATACCAAGTTATTAGAACTAAAAATCGGTTGGTTTCTCCTTCTGAAGTACCAAGGTTTTCGATTTGTCACCCAAGTTTCGTTACTGTTACTGCTCTTTGTTTGTGGTAGAAGCTAGAGCGCGTGCATACTGATAGAGCTGTTAATAAAATAGAAGGTGGGCTCTTCTCATGTCTCTTGTGCCTAGACACCATCCGCTCGGGCGCTATAAATAAATCCATACCGAGTCGACGACGACTATCTCTATCTCTTCCACAAGAGGTTCGTTACTATTGCAAAGGGTGAGCCAGTTTTGCAGCAGTTCCCAGAGCGAGAGCCCGGCCAGAGAAGATGATCCCATACGGCACGATGCAAGAGGCGGAGGCGGTGCTGGGGCGCACCATGACATGGGCAGAAGCCGCATGGTTCCGCTACTCTGCGGAGATGCCGGACTCGTGGCTCCTGTGTCACAACCTCCTCATCCCGGCCATCGCCATCTTGGTTGTGGCACTACCGCACCTTCTTCTCGAGCTATGGGCACCTGCAGTTGCCCTGCGGTACAAGCTGCAGCCCCAAGCGCCGCCCCCATCACTTGCCGCCCACCTCCGCGACGTCAAGGACAGTTTGCATAACATCATGCTGCTGGTCTTCCCCCCTCTTATCACGTTAAAGGTATATTTGTATTTTCTCTTGCGTTGCATTATGGGGAGTCTATAATAATTTTTATTTTTTTCACATAATTAGATAGCTGGGATAAGGACAGGGATTCCATTGCCCTCTGCGGGTGAGATAGTAGCAAAAGTGGTGGTCTACGCTTTGCTGGACGACTACATCACCTACTGGATCCACCGATTTATGCACACAACAACGTTGGGGTATAACAACTTCCATCATGTGCACCACAAGGTCACGTCACCCACCGCCGGCTTTGCCGCAGCTTACGGTCACTGGGCTGACCTGACCATCGGAGCCATGACAACAGTTGCTGGCCCCATCATCCTTCCTTGTCACGTCACTACACTTTGGCTGTGGTTTACAATCCGCGCCATCGGAGCAATTGAAACACACAGCGGGTAACTATATATTGCTTTCAAGTATTTAAAGTGTGGTTTTTATATGAATCTGTTCTATCGTTCTGTCTGTGATGCGAATGAACTCTTGCCCAAATAACGAATGTATTTTATAAATTTTTATATACACATGTAGTTATGACTTCCCGTTCAACCCCACAAAGTTGATCCCGTTCTATGGAGGTGCTAAATTCCATGATTACCATCACCGAGCACGAGGGCGTCACGGCAACTATGCTCCTTTGTTCACATACTGTGATTATATATATGGGACAGACAAAGTAAGACTTGCCAATTGCGCACTTAATTACATCACATCTGAGGCGCTGTCCTCATACACTCATTTTGTTCATATCTTCTCATAACGTTTCTTGTTTCAGGGATACAGGTATCACAAGGCAAGCTTAGCAGAGGTATATACATCTTTACACTTCTAGTATCAGTGGCGGGCCTAAGTAGAAGCAAGGGTATTCAATTGAATACCCAAATTTTCTGCCAAAAAATTATGCATATAATGTATGTATACGTGTATGTACTGAAACAAGAAGAAATAAGAGTAAATGAATAATATGTGAGGAATTCAGCCTAAAAATGTTGTCATATATTATGCAATTTATATCTATGCAGTGTTGTACATGCCAAAATTTAGACTTTGACAATAAAAATTTTACCCTTCTACATTTTGAATACCCAACGTTAAAATCTTGCGCCCGTCACTATCTAGTATGTTTTCCCAAGTATATATACTAGAAAACAACACCGATTTTAAAATATTGTTACGAAAATCTGCAAGGATATATATAAAGTGTCATCCGTTCTTTAATTTATCAACACGATGATAGAAACTGGCTGTTGTTTCAATTTCATGGCTCTCAGTCTCCTTTTTTTGTTTCAATATACTGCGCAGCGGAAGAAGTTGGCTGGTGAAGACAATATGGAAAAACGAGGCAGCGAGGAGGGGAAACAGGATTAGTTGAGATTGACCACCGTAAGTGCCTGTCTACTGAATAATAATCCATTACAATTATCTGTCCTTTGTGTTACATGAATTGGGAAATAAATAATAACTTAAAGTTAATAGGATCCGTTTGTTCAGTTGTGAGCTATGTGCAGTGAAAAAGTGGTATGCTATTTGGTTTGCTTTGTTCATTGTGAGCTTTGAGAATGTTGTGTAAGCAATGAAAAAACTGTTGTCAGCCAATTGATTAATTTGTAGTGCTGGCATTTCCAAAAAAAAAAAGGATGAGATAATTTCGTCAAACAGAATTCTCGACAGTCCACTATTGTGGGGTGACTCCAAGCCACACAACTCATCACTATCACAATTGTCAGGATGAGCTGGTGCCGCCAACGCCGGCATCACAGCCATCATCTGCCGGATCTCTTCTCCCCCGGATGACGGTGATGGTGGCGGCCGGCGATGACCAAGATGATGGTAGGGATGACAAGGGCAACAATGGAGGCCAAGGCACAAGCCCTCCTCCTCCTTAAAACAGTCTGCCTGCGAGCCCGAGCAATGAAGCGGGAGCTCAGTACCGGAGGCGCCAGTTTTGCGTCGTGTAATCCTCTTTGTCGAGTGCAATGTATCGGGCACTTGGCAAAGAGGGATTATGCCGAGTGTTTCACTGTCGGCACTCGGTAAAATATAGACACTCGTCAAAGTACCTCTTTGCCGAGTGGTAACAGAAGTGCTCCGAAGTTGGCTAATTTGTCGAGTGTCAAGTGTCGACAGCAGCCACTCGACAAAGAGTGACGGAGGGCAGGCGCCATCAGAAATTTGCTGAGTGCGCGGTCTTGGCACACGGCAAAGGAGCATTTTGCTGAGTGTATACTACTACTACTACTACTACTACTACTATTATTATTATTATTATTATTATTATTATTATTATTATTATTATTATTATTATTATTATTATTATTATTATTATTATTATTATTATTATTATTATTATTATTATTATTATTATTATTATTATTATTATTATTATTATTATTATTATTATTATTATTATTATTATTATTATTATTATTATTAGTACTACTACTATTACTATTATTAGTATTACTATTACTATTATTACTATTACTATTACTATTATTAGTATTACTATTATTACTATTACTATTATTACTATTACTATTACTATTATTATTATTATTATTATTATTATTATTATTATTATTATTATTATTATTATTATTATTATTATTATTATTATTATGATGTTGTTGTTGTTGTTGTTGTTATGTTATGTTATCTTGTCGTCGTTGTCGTCATCGTTGTTGTTGTTGGTGGTGGTGCTGCTGTTGTTGTTGTTGTTGTTGTTGTTGGTTGCTATCTGTTGCAACTTTACATGGGCTAAGGATGCAAATCACAGCCAAACCAGTAGGATTGTTAGATACTTCTTACTATTTTTTATTTTTCACTAAAGCTCATCTGTGCAGATTATGGCCTGCATACATCTGGCGGTGTGTAGATTTTTGACTTGTAGTGATATTGAGGTTAGAAGGATTAGATAGTCTCGTGTCTACGCTCGAGTGTGGTTCGAGAGTTGAGGACCACGCTACGCCAAGTACAAGCTGATGATGTCGGTGAAGGAGGTCGATGCTCTATGTCTAACTCGATGATGTCTCTTTTTTACAGTTACGCTAGATTAACATGTAATAGGAGTGCTCTCAAGTGATGTAATAACTTGTAATCTTATAAATCTCATGATATAGGAAGAAGATATCAACTATTATATGATAATGTGATGGAGTGATCTTTTGGAACTATCACATTATAACTCAATCTGTGGATTTTCCCATCATGTAAAATCGAGACTGTTTTAGATAGGCAAGAAGTAATACACACCGGAAAAATAGATCAAGCGCCCTAGTACTAACTTCATATGAACAAGAGCGCATGTTTTCTTTTTAATCCCTCTAAAACTTGTAACTAGTCTTTCACCCTCGTACTAACTTCAAATTGGATGATTTTTTCCTTACAATTTTCTAAAATCATGCTCGACCAATTTATCTTGTTCTTATATAGCTATTATTTTGGTCATCTTTTCACGTGACTTTGTTTTATCAATTGAAACTTTTAAATTTCTGAAAATGACAACTTCAAACGACATTTCAAAACAGTAAATGATTTCGAAACGCACGTAGACATCAATGGGTTTCCCAGAGCAAGTGAGGAATTGAGGTGTTGCTGCACTTTCGCCTTCACCTGCCCTAGCAGAAATGGAACCTTGTTTCTTCTCTTCATCAGAAACAGGGGGTTTGCTCGGTTGGGAGGATGGCCTGCTGGGGTTCACATCATCAGAGATAGAGAGCAACTACATTTCATCATCATTCTTTTGTGGAGCTCGGCATCACAGACAGTGTGGTATGGATGCTGTCATCTACTTCTCCATCCCAAATATATGAAATGAAACACTCTTTTTGTTGTCCCTTTTATTTGCAACGAACATGCCGTATACGTAGATCCAGGCCAAGGGAATTGTCCCTTTTTATTTCAGCTTCTGCTCGTCCATATATGTACAGTTGGCACGCACAAGTCCTGCTGAGAGAGCTTAATTACGCTGGCACAAAGGATTGATGCATGATGGCAGCTAAAATAATAGAATCTTGTACTTCACTCTTGTTGTTGCTTTGATTTGACTAAAATAATTATGCAAGGTCATATCCACAACTGTAATTATTTAAGATAAAAATTACACGTAGCGTTACTATTTATATATTTATGCTAAGTACATAGTAGAATTGAGATTTGCCTGAGTACTCTTCAGTCATTCTTAGCAAGTAGTTTGCGGCGATACTCAGAGCCCAAATAGGGAATAAACAACAGTGTTGGGGTAGTTAGAATAGATAGAACAGTTGACGCTTCCAACATGTTCCTAATTGAGATGCAATTAGTACAAAAGTGAGATTCAGATACATATGAAGTGTTGTATATGTGGACATAAACATGAGAGCCAAAACAAACTACAAAAGAGACGGAGGGAGTACTAACTTTGTAATATAATAGCATTAATCTTTTTCTATATAGAACAAGTTAAAGAAAGGTTAAAAATCTAAATTGCACGTCATCAAATTTTCGTTGTCACATGGGGCTGGCAGCCTCCATGGCAAGTCCCCTCACCAAACACACAACCCGGCGCAACTGCAAAGACTGCATTTAGCCGCTACTTGTGCACCACCGCACCTCCAAGGGCCTCTCCAAATGAGTTTTGCATTTGAGGTTATTTGCTAAGTCTCAAAATAGAATGCAAAGCCTAAAAAGATGCCATCTCCAAGGGCCTTTGCAAAATTGGCTCTGCATTACTCAAAATAGAAGTCGGGCGCGAAAGAGGGAGGGGAGAATTCGGGCGCGAGAGGAGAGGACGGCGTTTGGAGAGTCGAGCTCGCTCTGCATATATGCAAAACCGAACCAGAGAATTGCAAAGTTTGCACAAATGCAAAAGTCATATGTAAAACCGTTGGAGCCCTCTTTTTGAGGTTTTTTGCAAATTCACAAATGCAAAACTCATTTGGAGAGGCCCTTACCTACCAAAAAATGAATCCCATGTCGTGCATGTCATTTTTTTGGAGCCCCACGCCGTGCCACCGCAATGCCACCGACCCACATGTGCATCACCATGCTCAGCAACAGCATGAGTTAGTAGAGCCCAGACCTACAGCCGAGCAACCTACCTTAGCAATCAAGTGTATTACTCCCTCTATCCAAAAATCAGAGTCATTTTACCAAAAAAAAAAATCTCTAAGAATCGGAGCGTCGTCTAAGCTAGGGACCACAATTTTCATGTCGTTCTAGGCACATGCGGATCCTCTCACTGGCCCAAATTAATTGAACTGTCTGCATGCAACTCCTCTCACTGGCCAAACTAATTCTTCCCTGGTCACTGCGCACGACCCTAAAATAACTCTAATTTTTTAATGTAAGGATTAGTTCCCAGAAGCAACCTAAACTCAACCTAGACAAACCTCCACTTGATACCTCGTTTTTACTGAAACCTAAATGGCATAACTTTGGCAGTCCAAACAGTTAAAAAAATTTTACCACTCACGCCATTCTGTCCAATCTTAATGCTAACGGTGTCAAAATGTGGTGGAAAATGTCCAAAATACCTTGCCTTGCTGGCCAATACCATCTAATAGAGACAGCTACGATATGCAAAGTTTAACAGGGGGTCATTGGAAAGATTCACAAGACACATGATACACTGAATTGATATGATAAAAACAGGAGGGCTAAATAGGAAAGTGACCTTCTAAATTCATCCATGGCCGAATGTGAGACGCCCGTTCTACTCCTCCACCAGCAGCAAGCTCCGGTGCGCTGTGCTTCGCCTCCACGCAACAAGGCCGTGCACACGTGGCCCTAGCCAGCGGGGCGCGCGGCACGACACCCATGGAGTCGCGCACCCTCCTACACGCGCGACCCGCTGTCCTTACTACCCGCGCCGGCCTGCTCCTCTCTCTCCCACTCCCTCTCCTGTGGGCAGTCTCCCTCTCCCGTGCCGCCAAGCCGACGTCGCTCCAGTACCCACTCCTCGCCTCCAGGGTGCCCTTCCTTCTCGTGGCACGATGCGGTTCCGAGGAAAGGGCTCCTGAAGCGGAGAGTTGCCAACACCGGTAGTGGTGACGTGTACTTCCAACGGTGCGGCGACGGCCAACCGGAGTAGGCAGCCGCGGTGCGCATCATGGGTGGTCAAGGTGGGGCGCGCTCCCCTGTGTAGCGGAGGCGGACTGCATCTCGGCCGTGCGCTCGCCCACGCGGTGGCAGCGAGCCGGATGTCGCCCGTGAACCCGACGCCCAGAACTTCCCACGTGCTCACTGGCCACAGGTCCCCCACGCAGTGGCGGCACAGGAGCTCACCCACCAGCGGCTCACGACGTGGCTGGGGAAAAGTTCGGGGCGCGTGGTGGCCGACGAATGTGGCGATCAGCGCATGAGATGGCTCTACGAGGAGGACTGTGGCGAGTGCGGCGAGTACCACATGGCGAAGGGTCGGAGCTCGCCCTGGCTGGGTTTAGAGCTCACTGCACGCCGCCATGGCCGGATGCCACTGCCAACCTCTCCTGGCACCGACGCCATCCACTCTCCCACTCTGGCCGTCCAACTCCTCCCGTGTTGCTACTCGCATAAATCCAGAGGCCGAAGGAGCAGATCCGCCGGAGCCAGGAACAGGGCCAATCCAGGCATCGTCGTGAGCAGCAGGGACAGGGCAGGTCGCGATGAAGAGAGGGATAAGGAGACGAAGGTTGACGCCGTTCATCTTGGTCGAGCTTGTCCCCTCAAATAGAGGGACCCTTCAAACCGCATTTGAGGGTATATTTCCTCCTCGGTTGGACCTAAACCCACACGACTCCTCAACCAAACAGTAGGCCATCCGCGTCCAACCCAGAATATAACATGGTTAGTGTACACTATGTCTAGATAAGTAGTATATATAAAAGTCTAAACATCTTTAACTTGAAGCAGAGTGAGTATTGACGCTTTCTGACGGCTTAGAGTATCTCCGAGAGTTCCCGATATTGGGGTTTTCCAAATCCAAGAAGGTTTTTGACGCATTAAAAATTATTAGAAGGAATAAATAAGAGAATATATGTACAATAATTTTCAATAATTCACTCATACAACATATAATACAAATTTATATCGGGAATCCTATATTATTTCTAAATTATGCTAACTACTTTTATATATTTTCTCTCACGTACATTTGCATCCGAAACTCTTTTCTACTCTTTATATTTTTCCACGCCCTTCCACCTTTAGATTGATATATGGATATGTGTGTGTGGGGGGTAGAGCTCACGGTCAATCTAATTTTCCAACATAGAAAGATTAGGAGGTGGGATTGGAGATGTGCTTTTCCTTTTTTTCATTCTAGCCAAACAATCCAGGATTTGAAGGCTTTCTCGGAAACTTGATGCTCCTAGCAGCGTGATCTCAGCTTCAGCCTTTTAGCTCATAATAAATCAAACAGCTTTTGATTTTTCTCCTAGCTAAGGCCTTCTTTGAAACACAGGTTGCAAGAAATATAAGAAAACATGGAAAATGTACAGGGATCATGCATTTTTTTACAAATATAATCAAATTTACAATACCAAGAAAAAACGACAGCTATCTAGAGGCGAGGGAGTATGAAATTGTAAACTTTTATTCCAACCGCACACGTGGAAAAGACTCTTGTACCATTGCGACCCGTGTTTCAATTCTTCCACCTCCCGCTTCTTCTTCCCCAGTTTCCACGCCGCCGTCACCCTGCCGCTGCCTGAGCCCTAGCCTGAGGAATGCCGCCGGCGGCGGGCTCCGCGACCTGAAACTCCTCCTCCTTCTTCCAAATCCCACCCCTGCTCCTCGGTCTCGTCACCGCCGGACCCTGAAACTCCTCGATTTGCTTGCCCGGGCTACCAAGGCTCGTGGTTACCATCCTTGCTGTGGCAGCGGGCGACTCCGGCGGAAGTCAGGTGAGGGTGGTAACCCCGCGGGCCTTCCTTCTTACTCTTCCCTTCACTGGATCTACTGGCTGCAACACTTGCGAGACCTAACCGTTGCTTGTCCTGCAGCATTGACGCACGCCGCCTGTTCGACGGAATGCCACCACAGAAAAAGGGCAAGGGAGCGGTGCCTCCGGCGACTGGTGGTGGTGAAGGAATAAACGCCCTACCTGACGGAGTCATTCACCACATCCTCGGCTCCCTGGATGCTCAGGAGGCCGTGCAGACATGTGTGCTGGCACGGCGCTGGCGTCACCTCTGGCGGTCAGCTTCTAGTCTGCGTATCCGGAGCGATAGCTTGGATGACGTTGGTGCCTTCCTGGAACATCTTCTGCTCCTCCGTGCAGGCTCACCGATCGACACATTCAAGCTTGAGTTTGATTTGTTTGGGGACGTCGACGAGCGGCGCGTGTGCCTCTGGCTCCGGTATGCTCTGCTGTGTAAAGCTCGGGTGCTCGAGCTCAGCTGCCGTTTATATCCTCCGCTTGAGCTTGATGACCTGCCCCTAGTATCCGAGCACATGAGGATCCTAAAGCTTCATGGTATAGAGTTGAAGAACAGAACCTGTGATTTCGTCAGCTGTCCGTCACTGGAGCATCTACACATTATCAACTGCACCTTGTCTTGTGTCAGGAAGATTTCGTCCAAATCAGTGAAACATCTAATCTTCACAGGCTCTGATTTCGAAAACGAAAGATTCCGCACTCTCATTTATGCTCCGAGTCTTGTTTCACTAAAGCTAGATGATGAGGAGGGATGCCTAGATTTCAGTTTGTTCAGGACTCCTGTTCTTGACAAGATGCCGTTGTTAAAGGATGCATTTATCAGGCTCACTCATGTCCATGAAGCTGAAGACTGTTGTACTCATGATGACTCTAGTGACTGTTTTCGTGATAATTGTAAGACTGTCCATGGTATTGAAGATGACAATAGCAGCAGCTGTGTGCTTTTGGAAGGGTTGTCAGAAGCTGAGAATTTGTCACTGATAGCTGATTCCAAGACGGTATGCATATAATTTCATCTCCAACTCCTATAATTTTCCCCATACTTTCTCTTGCTGTATCTATATTCGCTTGAGCACATCCATAGAGGAACTAGTCTTTGGCTCTTTGCCCCATACTTGTATGCACTTTTTTGCATGCATCAGCAGCAACTAGTCTTTATCTTACTAGTTATATTCAAAACGAGTATTAGTTGACCCTTATCCATCTACATTTTTATACAGTTTATTTTCAAAAGGGATTTGAAGCAGTGCCCTACATTTAGCAAGTTAAGGACATTGTTCCTGAATGATTACTGGTGTGTGGCACCTGACTTCCACGAACTAAATTGCATTTTGAAGCACTCACCAGTTCTAGAAAGGCTCACTCTTCAACTTTTTTCCACGGTATGTGCATTTTCTCAATGGAAACATGTTGCCTTGTAAATTAATTACATTATTATTGATCATGGAGAAATGCTTTTGTGAACTGCAGAGATCTAAACCTAAGTTGAGAATTAAAGGAAGCTGGAATTCAGCAGAGATTGCAGCTGCAATATCTGGCCACTTGAAGATAGTTGAAGTCAAGTGTGATGTCATTGATGATAAAATTATCGAAGTCCTGAAGTTCATGAGCTCTTTTAACATAAGTAAGTTAACCGGCAATATCCTAATCCTTTTCATCAGTTCTTCATATGTGAAAGTGGAACAAGAATAAAGTAATGAATAAAATTCTAAAATTATTAGAGAAATGATTATTAGTGTATGACTAGTTACATTATATATTTGTAAAGCCTTCAGGTCATTAGTTTTTCTATGCTTCCGAGTCAAAAAAAAACAGTGGTTAATTCATTAGGAAAACAATGAGTAGTGTGTGTAACAGTTTTTGTCTAGTCAGAGAGGTGGTGAGTTCACTAGATGCAGGGGCGGACCCTGTAGGCAAGGTGGGGCAGCTGCCCGGGCTACCGGAGAATGATCTCTCTTTTCCCCATCATCTCCATGAATGAGCTGTGTACCTTGGTGCATGGACAGAGAACTAGGAGTTAGTGACGGAAGGGGGTGATTGGAGAAGATAACTAGCTACTGGGTTTGTGCGGATATGTGGGGGAGCAATGGGCTTTACTGGATGAATTGCAATTAGGCAAATATGGGCCAAAAACCACACTACAACCCAGCTTGCTAGCAGGCCAGGAATGAAACAGGAAGCAATGGAGATGCATGTCGCTCGACTCTCCTTGCCTTCGTCTATAGCTGCCACCGGCGGTGGCACAGCTCCCAGGCCAGCAACATCTCAAATCATAGCTCCAGTATCTCGAATCAGAGCCCCAGTGCAGCACAATGCCTGATGGAGTGAGAGGTGGAACAACCACATCTAGGCACCAAGCCGTTGGGACCCCTCCTGTTTTTATATTCTTGTAGTACTCCTCAATATTCAAGGCATATGATCATCTCATTAGCGCCCACTATTGATCTTTATGAAATTTACATGTTACTTATTGTTCAAATTAGAGATATTATCTTAAAACGGTTGTCTGCTCTTTGTTTAGCTGTAATTATGGTTGCAATATGTGTATGTACTCTTTCTTTAATTATTATTTTGGCTTAACATGTAAATTTTTATGCCACCAAAACAAATTTCTGGGTCACTGACTAGATGTGAGCAATTCGATGGCCATATATACTCCCTCCGTTCCGGATTATCTGTCGTCGAGAGCCGGACACGAGAAACAAGACGACCCTACGCACCCCTACCGTAGTCATCGTTCACGGTAGCAATCATTCACCTTTTTGCGGTGAAAATGCAAGAGCCACACAGAACAACATTCACTGTCCACCGCAACAGGCAGCAGCATTCATTGTCCATCTCCGCTTTTTGGGTACGTGTAGTAGTACTGGCCTGTGTGGCCGGGAGACAGGCGCTGACAGGCTCTGCTGCTGAAGCTGTGCAGAGCTAGCCTCGTAGCGGACGACAAGTAAAATGGAACACGATGCTGTAGCTAGAATGACACTTAAAATGAAACAGAGGGAGTATGTATGTAGTTATATATAAGTACTGTAGTGTCGTTGCTCCATTTGGTCTCTTGACTCTTGAATCCTCTATGTGTTCCTTGGTGGCAAGAATAAAAGATTTGCGATATGGAATTTCATTTATCTGTTTGTAACTAGTGTTCATATATGTCTGCAGTGAGTTCTATTTTTATTTTAGTTTTTATTTGTTGTGGCAACTATGTTTATTTTCTCGTCTCTATTTGTTAATCTCCTGTTATTCGATGTAAATCACCAATACTGTCATGTAGTTTGTTGGCTTCTATGTCTAATTATCCTGCTAGAATTCTGTATTAGAGTCCATTTGATTCTCATAATGAGTTGGATAGACTGTTGTATGAGAAAAACACTGTACCATGGCTGATAAGTCCAACCTTGGCATAACTGCATTCTGCTGCTGTTTCATGAAATGAAAAACTAATGCACTGAGGCGAACTCTTTTTTTTTTTTATTGTTTTAAACGAAGTTGAAATGAAGCCTATGGGTCTATGGTATCCTTATCCATGTCCATGGCTGAAATTTTTCTTATTTCTCAAATGAAGACCCTTGGATCTTATTCTTATTTTTATATTGAACAGGTTTCAGTTTAGATGAAGTGGAGATTTTTTAGTAGTAGAAAGGATTGTCTTCTAATGTGGTTCACAAAGAATGAACTTAGAATTTTAGTTTTCCTTGCTGTGGTAACTATGCGTGACTTTTTTGGTTACCAGATTGAAACAGTAGCACTGCATGTTAACTCAAATGTTTATTTTCTAATCTCTATGTGTTAAGCTCCTATTATTCGATGTAAATCGCCAATACTGTCATGCAGTTTGTTGGCTTCTAGAATTGCATTTGATTCTCATAATGAGTTGGATTGGATGGACTGTTTTTCTTGATAGTTGAAACTAGTGTTTGTCCAACCTTTGCATAACTGCATTGTCCTATAGTTTGGTGAAATAAAAAGCTAATGCACTAGCAATCTTTTTATTGGTCTGAATGAAACTGAAATGAAGCCTATGGGTCTATGGTGTCCTCATCCATGCGCACGGCTGAAATGTTTCTTATTTCTCAAATGAGCCCCTTGGATCTTATTCTTATTTTTATATTGAACAGGATTCAGTTTAGATGAAGTGGAGATTTTGAAGGAGTAGAAATTGGAGTCACAAGGATACTGTCTTCTAATGTGGTTCGCAAAGGATGTTCTTAGAAATTGTAGTCACTTGCTTAGATTATCTACTTGGAAGTCAGGCGCCATCGGATGTTGTCAGTCTTGATTTTGTATATGTACGCTCTTTTGCAGCTTCCTACCCTTATTATAAGCTGATAAAGGAAGATTGTTCAATTCATATTAGGCCTTTAGGCTTCATCACATCTATGCCCAGTTTTATTTGATATATGCAGACTTGCCGATATCTCTTGCTATTAGTAATATTGTTGATTCCTGACTGTATGTTTAACCTTGAAGGTAGCGTGCTCAAGATGAACTGCTTAATTTGAAGTATCGTGCTTGCTTGAAATATCTTCAATCCTGCTGCTGAATTGCTGAGTAGGATCTTGCTATCTACTTTAATTGTGTTAAAGAATGGCTTCTGGACACAGGCCCCCGTGTCGCTCCCACACGAGCGACACGGGAGGCGACCAGAAATCGCGCCTCCACTCCCCTTCCTTCGTCCTCCCATCCCGCCGCGTCGCCGCCAGAGCAGGCCGCGGGCAAGGCCGGGCGGCTTGCAAGGAGGGCAGCGGCGGGGCCCTGCTCGCGCTGGTGGATGCTGTGGTTGCGGTCGAGCTCGCGACGGGCGTTCTTGGGCTCAACGGAGCATGCAGCGGCGCCGGTGTCGACGGCGGCGGCCTGGGCTTGCATGCTCGCCTCGACGCCCGGATCTGGCGAGCACAGACCTGATCTACGCGATGGTGGTGGCAGCTGCTTGCCTCCTTGCCCCGGCGTCCAGATCCGGCGGGGTTGGGCGACGGCGGCAGCTACAGCTCAGGGGCCGCCGGGTAGCGCACGCTGGGGCTGCTATGTCGGCCTGGAGCGCCTGGGACGGGCCTCTTCCTCTTCCTTGCGCCCAACAGTGGTGGTGGCGTGCGTAGCAGTGGGACAGCGGGGCACGCCCTCACTCGAGCCGCGTGGGACTCAGTGGGGGCACCTGCTGCAGCTGCGGCGGCGCCGGCTAGTGCCGTGCAGGCGTTCGACGGTGGCGGTGGGGCGCTCTTCCACCACCGCATCCTCCTTCGGCGTCTGTAGCCTGTAGGGGAAGCTGGGTTTGCCATTGGCCAGATCTGGCGTCCTCAGGGCAAGGGCGGTGCCCGTGGCGGTGGAGCACGCGTCTGATGGAGGCTGCCAGAGGTTAGCAGCATCAACGACAAATGCTTCAGTCGACGGCGGCGGTCGGCAACGGCCTCGACGTGCGGCAGGTGGACGCATGTGCGCGGAGTATGGTCGGTTCTCAGCACGTCGCCTGGTCGGCGGGGGTGGCTGACGCAGCTTCGGCTGCTGCGCGTAGTCGGCGCGTCGATGCCCCTCTAGCGAGGCTTCTGCAGGATGGCTGGCAGCGACGATGGTGGTTCACATGGTGGGATTCGGCATCTGGGCCAACGTCTATGCTGGGGTACCTTGGGCGAAAGCCCGACGACGGCGACGCCTGTGGGCGCCGCATTCCCTGTTGGGGGCGCCGTGTCCCGGCATTTTCCACGGGTGAAAACCCAATCCATTCTTGGACGAGCGACGGCGGCATTTTTGACGTCGTAATCTTCCTGAAGGCGTCGTTGTGAAATTCGACTCGGTCGTGATGTCTCGTGGCAGGGCGTGAGGCCATGGTTGGAAGTCGGAGCTGCTCTTGCGATATGCTTGAGCTGGGCAACGATGACCTATTACGGCCTCCTGCTTCAGGAACTCCGGTCTCTTATCTTAGTTGGGTCGTTGTTTACTCTGTTGTGTGTGTGGGTAGGCTTCGCCTTCGTGGTGGGTCACGTCATGTTGGCTGCCTTGTACATAATTTGCTCTCTACTTATCAATCGAAGCCGGTAACACGGATCTTTTGAAAAAAAAAACTTTAATTGTGTTGACTTGTGCCATTGTCTTAGTGGCCCTGTTCGGCATGTCCAGAGCTGGACTGGTTTCGGCTGAAGTCTAATGGGCTTTCAGCTCAGCCGTTCAGCTGGCATATTTCACCAGTAGGCAGCAGCCGAAGCTCCCTCTTCCCTCTTGGCCTCTCCCATTCTCGCGCGTCTTTAGAGTTAGCCCGCTGCAGATGTTGCTCACGGTGCCGCAAGGACCGCCCTCGCCCCCAATCCCCTCTCCACTCCGGCAGCCCTGTCTCTAAAAGAGTAACTAAAATAGAATGACGCACAAATGATTACTCCCTCTATTTCTAAAAGACTACAATTCTATCTATGAGCTTGGACAAGTGTTTGTCTAGGTTCATAACTAGAATTATACTGTTTTTGGAGACGGAGAGTCATAACTAGAATTGTAGCCTTTTTAGAGATGGAGAGAGTAGTTCTCAATGAAGAAATCTCACATGCGATGCTTCTAAAGCTCAAAAGCCATGCAAAAGATGGTTTGGTGAGACTTATTGGTCTAGTAAAATTTGCAGGATTGATTACACAACTGTGGAGTAACGTTGAGTTTTCTTCGTTGACACCACTGCTACATTTCCTAAGAAATTCCAAGTAATTTATAAGTAAAAAAGTTTGAAAGAAATTGAATGGTGAAGCTTGAACGGGAACGTGCTCAGTGTGGTGGTAGCGGTTCTGCCTGGGTTCGATTCTAATCTGATGGTTGCCGTATCAGGGGAGTTTCTCTAAATTCTAGAGTTGAGCCGAACCGTGTGCGCAGACCTAATTCTAATCCTAATCCTCTAATCCTAATCCTAATCCCTGAGGAATGCCGCTGCGCTCCGCGACCTGAAGCTCGCTCTGCTTCCTCCAGGTCTCACTCGCATCCCACCTCTGCTTCTTGATCTTATCGCCGCGGGTTCTCCTATCCACTTGCTCGGGCTGCCAAGGTTCTTCATTGCCATCCCTGCTGCAGTGGGCGACTCCGGCGGAAGTCAGGTGAGGATTGCCGCCCCGCAGGCCTTCCTTCTTACTCTTTTCTTGTCTGGTTCTACTACTACTCATCTCGGGCCCCAAGATCTGCGTCTACTAACCGTTACTTGTCCCGCAGCGTCGACGCACGCCGCGTGTTCGACGGAATGCCACCACAGAAAAAGGGCAAGGGAGCGGTGCCTCCAGCTTCTAGCGGTGGTGAAGGAATAAACGCCCTACCGGAGGGCGTCATTCAGCACATCCTCGGCTTCCTGGATGCGCCGGAGGCCGTGCGGACATGTGTGCTGGCACGGCGCTGGCGTCACCTCTGGCGGTTGGCTTCGAGCCTTCGTGTCAGGACGCTGCGATTGTCGGACATTGATGACTTCATGGAATATCTTCTGCTCCTCCGTGCAGGCTCGCCGCTTGACACATTCGAGCTCAGGTTTTATCTATTTCAAATCAGTGACGAGCCGCGCGTGAACCTCTGGCTCAGGCATGCTTTGTTGTGTAAAGCTCGGGTGCTTAACTTTGGCTTCCATGTTCTCCATATCCCTATCAATATTTGCTTTGGGCTTGACGACCTGCCTCTAGTCTCCCAGCACTTGAGGATCCTAGAGCTTTTTAGTGTACCGTTGAGGAACAGAACCTGTGATTTCTCGAGCTATCCGTCACTGGAACATCTACACATTGCCAACTGCCACTTGCCAGATGTCGGGAATATGGGAACTGAGCGTAGCTGAGTTGGTGAGCACTCCCGGTTGGGAGGCCACCGGTCATGGGTTCCAGCTCACTCGGACGCATGATTTCCCACCAAAAACATCTCCTCGCTGGCCCCGTGTGCCAAAGCACTGGTAAAGAGATCGGCCCAGGTCGGCCTGAGGACCGTGTATGGCCTAGATGGTAGTCTCACGGGTAATGTCTCCCAGTGTTAGGGCGGGGCCAAGGTTCGGGGATTTTCTCGGCCTGTGTGAGAAGGCCTTCTTCTTCACCGAATGCCCGGGGGGCGGCTTGCCCCCTGCAGGTCGAGTTTTTTTTTAGATGTCTGGAATATTTTGTCCAAGTCTCTGGAACATCTAAGCTTCACAGGTTGTTGTTTCAACTATGACCAAAGTTTCTGTACTCTTATTGATGCTCCGAGTCTTGTTTCACTGAAGCTAGATGACCAGGTGTTTGCATGTGGCTATTTGTACAGGATTCCTGTTCTTGACAGCATGCCATCATTAAAGAAGGCATTTGTCACGAGACTGCAGACTGTTGTACTCATGCTGACTCTGGAACTGTGGTCATGATAATTGTAACTCTTGCTACGGTATTGAACCTGAAAATGACAGCACCTGTGTGCTTCTGGAAGGCTTGTCAGAAGCCGAGAATTTGTCACTGATAGCAGAATCCAAGACGGTATGCATACAATTCTGTCTCTACCTCCTATAATTTGTCCCATAGTTTCTCTTGCTGTATCTATAGTCTCTTTGGCACATCCGTAAAGGCACTTGTATGGATTTTTTGCATGCGTCAATAGTAACTAGTTTTTATCTTACCAGTTGTATTCACAACGAGTATTAGTTGACCTTTTGTTTCGCAAAAAAAAAAAGTATTAGTTGACCTTTTTCTGTGTACATTTTTTATGCAATTTATTTTCAAAAGGGATTTGAAGCAGTGCCCTACATTTAGCAAGTTAAGGACATTATTCCTCAATGATTACTGGTGTGTGGCGCCTGACTTCCATGAACTAAATTGCATTTTGAAGCACTCACCAGTTCTAGAAAAGCTCACTCTTTACCTTTTTTCGAAAGTATGTGCATTTTCTGAATGGAAACCTGCTGCCCTGTAAATTGCATTATTATTGATCTTAGGAAATGCTTTTGTAAACTGCAGGGATCTAAACCTAAGTTGAGGATTATAGGAAGCTGGAATCCACCAGAGTTTGCAGCTGCGATATCGGGCCACTTAAAGATAGTTGAAGTCAAGTGTGATTTCATTGATGCTAAAGTTATCAAAGTCCTGAAGTTCATAGGAGTGCCAAAAAAAAGCTTTGAGTAGTATCGGGCGTATGCCGTCTCCCTTCCCCTTCGTTCTCTGACCCAAGCTCCTAGATCTGCCGCTGCCCCCCTGCCTTCTTCTCCGGCGAGCTCACCGGCGACGAGGAAGGTTGGCCGGTCTCCTCCCTGTATAGTTCCCTAGTGGAATAAAGCCCCTTGATGGGTACTCTGAGGACTGTTGTCCTCCTCGCCGTCGTCTGCTTGGTGGTGGGCGAGGCTACCGCGGCCATGGCGGCCTCTGGGAGCTTCCTCCATATGGACGAGGTGAGCACCTCAATAAAGCCCTTTTGTTCTCCCGTGCTCCTCTCTTCCCTGCTCAGTGGATGTAGCGGCAGCATGGTGCTGCTCCCGTTCATCTCGAGCCATGGTGGAAGCACGGCTACCTCTAGCTCCACCAACACCGGCGTCCTTCACCCACGGCCTGCAGAAGAGGAGCACGGCCTGTCGCCTTCGCTGCTCCTGGACTCGCTTGCTGTGTCCCTACGCCGTCGCCATCCACGGCGCGGCCACGAGACATGGCAGTGCGAGGTCCGGCGAGACGGACATCAACGACAACGACTTGGTGGCGGGCCGCCGGGAAGTCTTCGGGCCTCCTTCCTCCTCTCTAGATGGACAGCCCCCCTCAGCCGCAGCCGTTGGGCCAACACCGCCGTGCCTAACGGTGGCGCGTTCGTCGCCGGTGGGCGGTCGTCCCCGGCCAGAGCCTCCTGTGCGCGTCGTCACCGTTGCGGCTGCTGGAGCGGCTTCCCAAGAAGGCGCTCGTTGCCATCCACGTGTGCGGCGAGTCCGGGCCCGGGGCATTGGTTCTGGTGCCGCGCGTGGCTCGCCCCATCCTTGGGATGGCCGTGACTTCGCCGGCCTCATGGTGGAGTTCAGCTACGCCTTCCTCGACTCCTTTGCAATCCTATGGCGGATTGGGCGGCGCAGGCTGCCTCCGGTGAAATCCGCCGCTGCCGCGGTGGCCAGATTCCAGTGCTCGATCCGCGATGCCGTCGCAGTTGCCGGTGTTGGTGGGCCCCTCCTGCTTCCCTGGGCCCCACTGGTACTGCGTGCGACCGGCACGCCCGCCACAACTCGATGACTCCAATTGGTGGTTGGGTTCCTCTTCTGACGAGGTGGACCCCGGCTCCTGTCTTGTGGGCCCGTGAACGTCGAGCTGGAAGGCATGCACGGCCATTCGGTAGCCAGCACTGCGTGCTTCCTTCGGCTGGAAGGCTTGCGGTGCTTCCTTCGGCTGGTGGTCAACATGATGCAAGGGAAATATCTACGCAGCTCCATCTTTTTTTCATTTTCTTTCCTATTTTTATTTCCTTTTATGTTCTTGTCAAGCGCCGCGCTCACATGGCAACAGGTCTCCATCGACACAGAGACGTCCGGTGTCTCCTTCCTTTCAGTGCCCGTGTAGTGCATGCTATGCAGCCTCCGGTCCTGACGACCGTTGTTCCATCCAGACAACTACTTCTTAGGCGCTGTCTTGACGATTCTGCTCTCACCTGGGTTTTCGGCTCGAGCTTTTTCTACCTCCGACGACGTTATCAACAATATCCTTTGGTCGTTGGCATGTTTCTTATTCGATGGCTCCACTGACCCTCTCTTCACCGTCGCTATGCGCGGTCAGTCCATCCGGGTGCACGTGTCCTTGATGCCCCTGCGAATACCCCTCGCCAGCAGAATCGTTCTCCGCTTCGCCTTAGTCGACGCTGCTGTCTTTTTTACCGGTCACTGGACTTTGATGTAACTCAGTCTTTCTTGAAAGACTATTATGTAATTCGGCTGCTTTAATATATAATATATGTTGTTGTCAACAAAAAAAAAGTCCTGAAGTTCATGAGCTCTTTTTACATAAGTAAGTTAACTGGCAACATTCATAATCCTTTTCATCAGTTTCTCATGTGTGGAAGTGGAACAGAAATGAAGTAACAAAAGAAAATTATAAGACTATTAGAAAAGCGATTATTAGTGTGTGACTAGTTACATATATTGTAAAACCTTGAGGCCATAGTTTTCTATACTTGTAAGTAAAAAATAGTGAATAATTCATTTTAGGAAAACAATGAGTTGTGTATGCATGGGTGGACCTACCCTGTAGGCGAGGTGGGGCAGCCATCCCAGCTACTAGCCAGCGAGCCTCACAACATCCCCTCGTTTTGCCCTCATCTCCTTGAATGCTGCATCTGTGTATATTGGCACATCGATAGAGAACCAGGAGTTAGCGGTGGAAGGGGGGATTGGAGAAGATTAGCGGCAGCTGGGTTTGAGTGGACATGTGTTGGAGTAATGGGCTTTACTGGACCAATGGGAAGTAGGCAAATATGGGCTAAAAACCACACTACACCCAGGAAAGAAACAGGAAGAAATGGAGACGCATGTCACTCGACTCTCCTTGCCTAAATTTCACCCCACCTAAAAAAAATTCCTGGGTCCACCGCTGACTAGATGTGAGCAATTAGATGGCCATTTATGTATGTATAGTCACATATAAGAATTGTAGTGTCCTTGCTCAATTTGTTCTTCAATCCTCTATGTGTTCCTTGGAGGAAGAATAAAAGATTTGCGAGGAATTTCATTTATCTGTTTGTAACTATTATTCTTTTTTTTCGAAAACATGCGTTGCACGTGTCGCATTAAGAGAAGTGGGAGTGGTCAAAAGACCGTTACAAAAGGATTCGCGGGTAATCCAAGGGTTACCAACGAAATCCTCAACACAACACAAAGCAAGAAACATGGGGGGGGGGGACCTCCACCAAACCACCGCGAAGCTGAACCTAATACAAAGATCTCGACACCCTAATAGCCAGCGAGCGGAGCCGTTGAGCACCAACCACGGTGGCAAAGCATCCACCGGAACCACCTCGGCGGCAAAGCATCCGCTGGAACACCCTCAGGACCTAAAACTCGGACCACTCCTCCGAGTCACTAAGGGTCAACGCCCTCAGGACCACGGGCGAGGAGAACTTACCTGCAGAAGCCCCTCGGCGGCAAAGCATCCGCCGGAAACGAAACCTCCGCGACCTCGGCGGCAAAGCATCTGCCGAAAACGCGAGCTTGGTGGCAAAGCATCCACCCACAAACCTCTCGGCAGCAAAGCATCCGCCGGAAAAAGAAGGCCCCTCAGCGGCCGAGCACCCGCCAGGAACGAAGCACGGCTACAACACACGCAAACTGGACATAACTAGGGGAGGAGGAACATGAAGCCCAGAAGGTTCAGCACGACGACCAAGCAGACGACGACGACAGCCCACACAAAGAAGCCCCATACGCGCCAAGGCTTGTAACTTCAAGAGCAAGGCCTTCAAGAAGGATTGCGACGCAGGAAGCGCCGCCGCTGGCAGCCCAAGCGGGCCAGGTTTTCACCTAGAAGCTTCCACGCCGGCTGGAGAGGGGGGTGGCGCAACGACTGATGCCTCCAAGGAGGAAAACGGCGCCTCATTATCGGCGAACCACGTCCTGCACCGAATGTCCAAAAGAATTCGGGGCGGCAAGTGGCACTTGAGAAGGATAATCAAGGTAAGAGCAAGCTTACAATCACCGCAAGTTCAGTGGAAGCATTGCGAAGGCAACGGTGGTATGAGACCCAAGCGGCGCAGCAAAGGCCGGCTCGGTCGACCCCTCCTGTCGGCCAAGCCGACCCATCTACTACATCTAAGGTGGCGCCACAAGGAGAACAGACCGGCGACGTCTTCGGCACTTCGAAGTCGGTTAAATCGATTGCTTCAATTGGTCAAACCGACTCTCAACCTCCGGAAGGCTCTATCGCTTCCGGCATTCATGTGACCTGCACATTTATACCACACAAGCCAGAGATAGGAGTGTGGAAGGAGCAAGAGCAAAAGGCTAAGAAATTCATGGTGAAGCCACTTTATACTTTTGACTGACTTATGGCAAAGTACAAGCAAAAAAAGGCCAATTCCGAGAATCGGCCAATAAAAAAAAGAGAGTTTACACCTCCTAAACGGGAAATTGAAGATAAGAAGCAAAAGAGTGTAGCTCCACCACTGGTCCTTTTATGCAGGTTGTTCGTTCTCGTCCATCTCGTTGGGGACCGCCAGTTACTCAAGCTCCACCGGTGTTGCCTTTGCCACAATGGGGCGCTCAAGGTGTATGGGTATCATATCCAACAGCTCGCATCCCAATTCATCAGATGCTGGAGAACAATGCAAGGCGTCCTATCTCTAGCCGATTGGAGTTTCAATCGAGCTCTAGTGGGGCAAGTCAAATAAAGGCAATCAAGGCACCCGTGCAGCAAGCTTATGTCCCAAAGAAGGTTCAAGTGCCTGAGAAACCTTCTCCAAAGAGTGCACCATCACCTAGCAAAATTATCGGATCGATGCCGGCTCCTGTGGTTGCCGGTAGTGAACCGATCGTGGTTGATAGTAAAATTCCAGCACACAAGCAAATGGAAATCCTAAAGGAGTTGCTGAAGAAGAAGTGAAGGAAAAGCCGCCAAGAGATCCAAAGTATATGCAGCCCAAGTGGTGCCCACCTAACTTGGATAAAACTCAAAAGCGAAAGTTGCGGCGCGCCCGTGCTAGAAAATTGAAGAAGCAAGCTCTTGAGAATCAACAAGAGGGTTTGCCAAAGAAGGAAGGTGACGTTGCCATGGAGCTAGCACCGGTGGAGGTGGTGCAGCCAACACCAATGGGTGAACCGACTAAGCCGATTGAAGAATCGGCTAAAATGGTGGATGCTAGCTCTACTACTCCGGCAATCGTTGAATCGGTTGTGATTCCTTCCGAGGTCTCCACACCGATTCTGGCGGTTTTCGAGGACCTTGGGGAGGATCCCAAAGAGTTTGCTGCTATGGTGGCCAATGCTGTAGGTATGGAAGCTCCGAAGGTACAAGATGATGAGATGGTGGACTATGAGCCATCCCCGGAGCGGATCAACATAGTATATCTATCTTCGGATTACTACATAATTCATCATGATGAGGAGGAACCACCAGCAGCGGAGTTGGTGTTTGCAGTGGAGGATGCCGTGTTCAAGAAGCCGAAGACCCAGGTGGATCATCTTCAGCCTTTGAACTTGAAAGGGTACATCAACGGAACTCCGGTGCATAACATGCTAGTGGACAGCGGTGCAATTGTCAATGCCATGCCTTACACGCTGTGCCACAAGCTTGGGATTAAGGAGGAGGAGTTGATCAAGACCAACATGACCACCACGGGAGTTGGCGGAGATGCTCCAATTCCAGCCAAAGGTATTGCTAACGTTGAATTAACCATCGGGAGTAAGACTTTGGCTACTTCTTTCTTTGTTGCCGACATCAAGGGAAGCTATAATGTGATTCTTGGGCGTGATTGGATACACGCCAATGAGTGCGTGCCTTCCAGTCTTCACCAACATCTCATCCAGTGGAACGGCGATGCTATTGAGATTGTCCATGCGGATTCATCGGCTGAAGTTGCTGTTGCCGATTCGTCCGAGCCCGGGGGGCATGGCGCCTTTGGTTGCTTGTCAGGTAGAGATCTTTCTACTTATGATTATGTAGATTGCACCAGGGGTGGCTTTGTTCCTGTATCTCTCAAGCCGATTAACAATCGGCTCAATACAATCTTGTAATAGATAATCACGAGTGGTTAAAGCATCGTTTAGAACAATATCGGACTGAAAAGACCGATGCTTGTGAAGCTATTGACGATTTTGATGAGCTCAATAAGTTGGGCCAAGGTTTCACGTCGGCCGTCCCTTTAGAACAAGTTGATATTGGGGATGGCACCACGCTGCGGTCGACGTTTGTGAATCAAAACTTGAAAGCCGATTATAAAGAAGAGTTAATCGCGCTTCTCAAGGAATATGTTGATTGTTTTGCATGGAACTACACTGAAATGCCAGGATTAAGCCGAGATCTTGTTGAGCATCGGCTCCTTATTAAAGATGGATTCAAGCCTGTCAAGCA
Source organism: Themeda triandra (assembly GCA_018135685.1). Classification (NCBI taxonomy): domain Eukaryota; kingdom Viridiplantae; phylum Streptophyta; class Magnoliopsida; order Poales; family Poaceae; genus Themeda; species Themeda triandra. Next base: position 671,592 of record JAENPR010000103.1, read on the forward strand.
ACATCCAAGGCGCTTCAATTCGGCCATTCATGACCGAATAAAGGAGTAGATCAATAGGTTGTTGTAAGCTGAATTCATACGTCCATACCAATATGCGGAGTGGGTCTCTAATATTGTGCCGGTTGAGAAGAAGGATACCGGCAAGATTAGAGTGTGTGTTGATTTCAGAGATTTGAATAGAGCCACTCCCAAAGATGAATACCCTATGCCTATAGCCGATATGTTGATCAATGATGCTTCTGGACACAAGATGATTAGCTTTCTTGATGGTAATGCGGGATACAATCAGATTTTCATGGCGGAAGAAGATACATCAAAGACGGCTTTCATTTGTCCTGGCTTTGTCGGCTTGTTTGAGTGGATTGTGATGACCTTTGGGTTGAAGAACGCAGGAGCAACCTATCAAAGAGCTATGAATTTGATTTTCCATGATCTAATTGGGGTAATTATGGAAGTATATATTGATGATATTGTGGTTAAATCGGCTGCCCATAAATCTCATTTAGGCGATTTGCGTCTTGCTTTTGAAAGGATGCGCCGCTATGGTTTGAAGATGAATCCACTCAAATATGCTTTTGGAGTGTCGGCTGGGAAGTTCTTAGGCTTTATCATTCATGACAAAGGCATAGAGGTTGATCCCAAGAGAATTGAGAAGATCAAGAGAGTTCAGCCACCTATGTGCAAGAAAGACATGCAAAAATTCTTAGGAAAGGTGAACTACTTGAGAAGATTTATTGCTAACTTGTCCGGGAAAATTATTTCTTTCACTCCTATACTCAAGTTGAAGGATGAATCTGAATTCACTTGGGGGGCAAGCCAACAAGATGCATTTGATAAGATAAAGGAGTATTTGTCATCACCGCTCGTTCTTCGTGCACCTAGAAGAGGAGTTCCATTCAAGCTTTATATTGCTGCCGAAGAGAAGGTCATTGGGACTGTTATGACTTAAGAAGATGAAGGAAAAGAGTATGTGATTGCTTATCTTGGTCGTCGTCTTCTTGATCCCGAGACAAGGTATGCCCATATTGAGAAATTATGCTTATCGCCGTACTTTGCATGCCAAAAGATGAGACATTATTTGCTATCAAGTACATGTGTTGTAGCATGCCAGCCGATGTTATTAAACACATGTTGCATCGGCTAATCCTCGTGGGAGGTTAGGCAAGTGGGCATACTCGTTAATTGAATATGAGTTGGTCTTTGAGCCATTACGAGCAATCAAAGGCCAAGTACTTGCTGATTTTATTATTGAGCATAGTATAAATCTTGATGATAAAATCAATTACATTACTATTACTCCATGGAAATTATACTTTGATGGATCGGTTTGCAGTAACGGTCAAGACGTTGGTATTATTTTAATTTCTCCTAGTGGCCTTGTGACCGAGATGTCTAGCCGATTAGATTTTTATTGTACTAACAATCAAGCCGAATATCAAGCATTGCTATTCGGATTGATCTTGTTAACTTCCATGGAGGTGCAGCATGTTTGAGGCTTATGGTGATTCATTACTAGTAGTGCAGCAAGTTAATGGAGAATTCCAATGTCTAGATGGATCACTTCGTTCTTGTCTTGATTCTTGTCTTAATCTTATTTCCAAGCTTGCTGAATTTAAAATTTGGCATATTCCTAGACATGAAAATCAAAAGGCTAATATGCTAGCTCAACAAGCATCTGGCTTTGATGTTGGTAAGCGTAACTTTCACATACAAAATAAGCCGATGCATGAGGATATCAATCTCTATTGTGCAGGAACAAGTGAATTGGATCAACCGACCGTAATTGTCGGATTAACCAATTCTTCTGAGGCATATTCCACTGATAATGTCTCAAATTGGTCTAATTTAGATTTTAGTAATCCTAGTACCGATTTGGAGGATTGGAGAACTCCTTTGATAATTTATTTGCAGGATCCTAATACCAAAGTTGGCAAAACCATCCGGCGTCTTACGTTCAAGTTTACATTGCAACATGATGAGCTCTATAGGAGGACAGCCGATGGTTTGTTGCTAAAATATTTAGGGACTGATCAAGCAAGAGTTGCTATGGGAGAAGTCCATGAAGGAGTTTGTGGTACGCATCAATCGGCTCCTAAGATGAAGTGGTTGTTGAGAAGGGCTGGTTTTTATTGGCCCACTATGATAGCCGATTGCTTTCGCTACTACAAAGGATGTGAAGAGTGCCAATGGTTCGGTAATATTCAGATGGTGCCTGCTTCGGAGCTCCATCCTATCATGAAGCCATGGCCATTCAGAGGTTGGGGCTTGATTTCATTGGCCAAATGCATCCCTCGTCTTCAAAGGGGCACAGATTTGTCTTGGTTGCTACGGATTATTTCACTAAATGTTGTGAGGCAGTCCCTTTGAAGAATATGACACACACGGAGGTAATTGAATTCCTTACAGAGAACATAATTCATAGATTCGACATACCTCAATCATTGCATACGGATCAAGGATCATCTTTCATGTCCAAAGAGATGAGGGCCTTTGCCGAATCTTATAAGATTAAGGTTGTTCATTCATCTCCATACTACGCTCAAGCTAATGGCCAACCTGAAGCTAGTAACAAGACCTTGATCAAGCTCATTAAAAAGAAGATTGAAGAGACTCCAAGAAAGTGGCACGAAGTCTTGTCGGAAGCTTTGTGGGCGTGTCGCATATCAAAGCATGGTGCTACAAAAGTTACTCCTTTTGAATTGGTTTATGGTCAAGAAGCTGTGTTGCCTGTTGAAGTGAACTTGGGTGCATTCAGATTTGCTAAACAAAATGATCTATCTCCAGTAGTGTACCATGATCTCATGATGGACAACATAGATGAAGTGACCGACAGGAGGTTACAAGCTCTTAAAGAGATTGAGAAAGACAAGATACGAGTTGCAAGGGCCTATAACAAGAAAGTGAGAAGCAAATCGTTCCAAGTGGGAGATTTAGTATGGAAAACCATATTACCTATTGGGTCGAAGAGCAATCAATTTGGCAAGTGGTCTCCTAATTGGGAGGGTCCTTTAAGAGTGATCAAGGTGGTGCCTGGAAATTCCTATATGCTAGAGACAATGAAGAAGGAGCGTCCTGACAAAGCAATTAACGGGAGGTATCTTAAAAAATACTTTCCAAGTGTTTGGCAAGAAGTCTAGTGCTCTTCCAAATAATGGCCGATACATGTATCGCCCTTAGAACAAAAATGACCGATGTATACATCGCCCTTTGACGCCGGCTAGCCGATGTGATGGGCATCGTTGATAGTTGGTTACAGGTGAAAGAATGTTTTCAGGTTCATCGACAAATTTACCTGAAAACAGGGGGGGCATGTGTTGACGCTCAAAATTGACTAAGATGGAGGTTAACACGTTGCCGGGCGACGAGGCGGCAAGACCGACGTCCAAACGGGCTTCGGACGCGCCGCTCAGGAGTGCCGGACGCGTCCGACGCCCGTCGGACGCGGTCCAGAGCCGGGTGTAGGCGAGGCGAGCGCCGGACGCTGGCTTGCGCAGGCGCCGGACGCGGCAGGGCCACGTCGGACGCGGTCCAGAACCGGTCTTGGGCACCTCAAGCGTCGGACGCGGGCGAGCGCTAGCGCCGGACGCGACCGGGTCGCGTCGGACGCGGCACAGAACGACTCACACACACGCAGGGGTGACGGACACGGGCGCCGGACGCGCGCCCAGGGCGTCGGACACGTCCGGCGCCATGTCGGGATGAAAACCGACTCCGTTGCAAGTCGTTTTTTGATAATTTTCGACGTGGGAAACTTGAGCAACGAGTTTTGAAATTGTTTCCTATTGGGATAAGACCACCCCCCTATTTATATGAGGGGATCACGGCCGATTGATCCCATCTATCAATCGAAACACAAAACCAAACCAATCTATATCCTTTGCCCTAATTCTCTCCTCAACCCCTCTAGTTGCTGTCCGGATGCTCTCTCCGCGAGTTCCGTTGGCATCCTAGGCGCCATCCGCTGGTCCTAGGAGATCCTCCACGTGCTCATCCCTGACGGATCCTTCCGGGAGCGAGTTCGGGAGCTTTACCGGTCATCCACGGGCTCTAAATCGGCTTACCGGTCTCTAGATCGGTTCTTGCCGGTTACGCTGCATGGTTACCATTGTTGCAGGTCGCTTAGGGCTACCTCGAGAGCGTCCAAGGCCCACGTGTGGTGTGCTTGCCATCAGATCGTTTTCCGGCGTCAACAAGATCTTGCAACGCGGGACACCTCGAGAAGTCAAGGAAGTCACCATTGAACGCTATGCCGCCAAGTAGCTTAGTCAGGTGCATGGAGGCGAGGTGCGGGTCCTCCGGCCGGAGCGAGAGCGAAGCATGATTATTCCCGTGGAAGCTGAGCAGCAGCGCCTGGACTTTGCACTGCATGGCGTAACTGACCCAAAGCCTCACACGGCGAACGTTAATGGTGGAGCCGTAAACACTGAGCTCAAATGCCTCCAGAGGCAAGCTTCCACGGAGGAGCAGAAGGCTATCCACAAACTCCCAGACCTCCTCGAAGGGCACCGGCTTCCCGTCGGCGCCGACGATGCGCAGGCAAGTGGCGAACTTCCAAAGGTGTCGCCAGCGCCGGGCGAGCACGCAGGTCCACACCACCTGCTGCGCGGGGAGGAAGGAGAGGACGCGTTGGAGGATTTTGTCAGGGAGGGCGCCGATGCGGTCGCCGTCGCTCGCCGGAGATGCTTGGCCCGCTCCCTTGGGCGCTTTACCGGCAGGCATTCCGGCAGCCGCGGGCAGGATGCCTAGATCCACACGGCAAGAGGCGACGGGAGCAGATTTGGGGACAAGGCGGATTGGGGTTTTGCGGGTGGCGGCGCGGACGAAATGGGGCGGTGGTGCTGTGGGGGAAGTTGCTGGTTCGCTGCTACTGTAGTTAGGACGGAGCCATTCTGTGGCTGCGGCGGCGGCGGTCTGAGGAAAATCGGCGGAGGCGGAGGCTTCTTTCTTTGCATTGGTAGAGCGGCCTGGTAAGTTGGACACCAGACTGCCATCCAGACCATGGGCTGTGCTGGGCCGCAGGAAAAATTGGGCTGGCTTGATGGGCCAGGGGACGGGAAAAAATGGGCTGGCTTGATGGGCCAGGGGATGGTCGATCAGCATTGGGGAAAATTTTCCTCAAAAAAAAAAAACTGCCGGGAAAATACTTTTCCTCAAAAAAAAAACCATGCCCCCCCCCCCCCCACACACACACACACACACTCGTGAACATGCAATTTTCATTAGCACTTGTATTGATTCTGTTGTATTTAATAACGTCATTAGAAAAATGATTTTAGGAGAGATTGCCAAATCGTTTTCGGAAGCGAGAACGAGTATAGTTTTGAGGTTGGAGGCAACATTATAGAGCATATTTTATATAGCTGACCCAAGCCTTTTGCCTCCAAGTCGAGATAACTTAATAATTTAAGAAATAACTAGCCTATTACATTGCATAAACCAGGTAGCATACCACCCCATCACCATAAACTTCGGCACTGAAGACGAACAAACAGTAGCTTGGCCCCCTAGCAAGCCGAACTTGTTCTCAATGTCAGTGGCCTCGAGCTCGCCTTCCAGGTGCAGCATCTTCACCATGGCCATCAGCAGCTCGGGCCACTCACAGTACAGAACCTCCTCCATGCCGTCATCGTCGTTGTACTCGTGCAGGTGGCTCCTGACGTTCCTGTTGAGCCGCAGCAGGTCGGACTGCGTCCTCCTGTACTCGTGCTGCACGTTCACCACCCACTGCTTGATCCGCGCGTTCGCCCTGGCCGTCTCCAGCCAGTCGCTCGCGTAGGGCAGCCCCGACAGGATCCTCCTCTTCTTCGCCCGGTCTGTACGCCCGAGGTGCTTCACGATCCTGTCGTGCAGCGTCAGGAACACCTCCATGCTGCGGTGCAGACACGATCACACAACATAAGTAGCAGAAATGAGCCTGGTTAATTTTATTTTTAAAAAGTTGATTTTTGTTCAGATCGAATGACAGTCATCGGAAACAGAAGTTTCACCGATTTTTCATGGGCAGCAGGGCGGCGTTGTTGATGATGAGGAACTCGTCGTCCATGGCGAGGTTGTTGCTCTGCAGAAGCGCGAGGAACTCCCTGTAGTCCGGCGGCAGCAGCCTAGCAATGGTGGCGTCGCCACCGCCAGAGGAGACTCTGAGGATCGCCTGCAGGACCCTGGAGAGGTGCCTGTAGTCATCTCTCACGCGGTCGACGCCGAGCCGAAGCCTTTGTCGGTGAAGCTGACCCCGCGTAGCTTCACGCTGCTGCCGCCGGCGCTGCCGCCAATCCAGACGTTGGACAGTTGGAGAGGGGCGGCCAGGTGCTTGCCGACGGTGTGGTGGCTCCTCAGGATCAGCGCCAGTTTTCGGGTGATTCGTGTCGCCTTGTCGGATAGCCGCCAGAACTTCTTGGTGGTTCCCAGCACGGGGACCTGGATCAGTAGCGGGTTTGCCTTCGCGTAGCTCTTGGCGCTGCACAGGCCCTCGGCAGATTTTTTTTTTTGAATTTTCAACGGGGGGAAATCCTCACCAGAATATATTCAAAAAGTGCCCGAAACGGCGAATTTACAAAAGGTTTGTGGAAAAAAAATAAAACAGCAACACCAACGCCAACGCGGAGCTGTAGACGGACTCCCTGGTGAAGGAGAGGTGCCGGTCGCCGCCACACCGTGCAGAGCCGAAATCGGACTCGCCTGAGACAGTGGGAGGCGCGCACCGGCAAGAAGACGAAGAGAGGATGGTGCCGGCCGCCACCCCTCCATGCGGAGCCCCTCCTGGACTCGCCCGCTATGGTGGGAGGCGCGCACCGGCAAGTGCCCACGCCTGGACAGAAAGAGGAGGGGTGCCGGCCGCCGACACACCATGCGGAGCCGTAAACGGACTCGCCCGCGTCGATGGGAGGCGCGCACCGGCCAGCGTCCACGCCTAGACAGAGAGGAAGTTGGTGCCGGCCGCCGCCACACCATGCGGAGCCGCTCCCGGACTCGCCCGCAAAGGTGGGAGGCGTGCACCGGCAAGAGCCCGTGCCTGGACGGAGAGAGGAGGGGTGCCGGCCGCCGCCACACCACGCGGAGCCGTAAACGGACTCGCCCGAGCTATGGGAGGCGCGCACCGGCCAGCGTCGACGCCTGGACGGAGAGGAAGAGGGTGCCGGTGAAAGGTCTAGATGGCTAGAGGGGGGTTAATAGCCTAATAAAATTCCTTCAAAAGCCACTAAGACAATTTGATCAATATAAAAGGAGGCTATATGCGGTTTGCTTAGCCTATAAGGGAGTTATGCAAGCCACCTATTCAATTCACAATTCGACTAGTTTCACTCAATCGCCAACAAGAAAGTCGCACTAGCTAAACAACAAGAGCTACACAAGCTTAACCAACTACATAACTAAGCTAGCAAGAAACAAACAAGAGTGTAAATAAAGTAATGCTAGGAGAAGGAGTGAGTTGGTTATACCGACGTTGAAGAGTAGAGATGACCAATCACAATAACCAATGAAGAGGATGACCAATCACCGGGTGAATGCCAATAAGAATACAACAAAGAGACAAAACAATTTTTGACCCGAGGTTCACGTGTTTGTCGACACGCTAGTCCCCGTTGTGTCCCTCTACACCCGTGGTTCGGTGGCTAATCGGTATGACACACCGAGCCTCAACAAGGGCGCCACAAGAACCTACCAAATGGTGAGAAGTTGCAATGACACGAGCATTCCACTAATGCTACCTTAGGCGCTCCGCCGGGGAAGGTGCAACCCCTCACAAGATCATCGGAGCCGGCCACGAACAATCACCAACGCGTGCCGGACCTCCACAGCTGCTCCAAGCCGTCTAGGTGGCGACAACCACCAAGAGTAACAAGAAGACCCGCAGCAAATCAATCCCACAAGTGCCTCTAAATGCAAAGCAATGAACAAAGCACTTGAATCACTCAATCTCACTTGAAGATCGCAATCTAAAGCAATGAGATGAGTTGGGATGTGAGAGAGGGCGTTGGCTCAGCTCAAGAGAGTCACAAGATGTTCAAAATGGCGAGAGAGAGCTCCAAGAGCCTGCCAAGGTCATATTTATAGACTCAGCTTCAAAAAGAGCCGTTGCTGCTGTCCAACGCGTCGGACGCGTCCACCGCTAACCGTCGAACGCGTCCGACGGCTTGCTGCGTCCCGACCGTTGCCAGCGCCGTTTGAATCTCCAGGTCACACGTCAGCGTCCGTCGCTCTGCTCAACGTGCGTCCGACGCACTTAGCTCAGCGTCCGTCGACGGCGTCCGGCGATGCTCCAAGTCGCCAGGGCCACTGGACCGCGTCCGACGGCCCGTCAGAACCGTCCACCCAGCGTCCGGCGCCGTTCACTTGCCTCTTCTGCGCTTGCTCACTTCAACGTGCCGTCGGATGCCGTACCAGTACGGTCACGCGTCCGGCGCGTCCCCTACGGACGCGTCTGACGCAGTGAACTCGACCGAGGCGCGCACTTGTCCGAACCCGCCAGACGCGCACAGGCCAGCGTCCGACGCGCCCCGACGAACGCGTCCGGACTGCCGCTCAGCTGCAGCAGCCATTGGACCGCGTCCGGCCCAAGACCCGGCGTCCGACGCCTCAGTAAGCCGCGTCCGACGCACACAAATCAAGTGATCTTCGTCGTTTGTCACGCCGAGACAATCCATATGCCAAAGGGTGCTAACTCTAACAAGTTTACCACTGACAATCGCGAGAGTTAGCATATTCAACAGTCATTTCCATAGCCTCAAGCAAGTATGAGCTAATTCAAGATTGTGAAATGATCAAGCATAAGTTTTAGCTCATTTTCATATTTAAGCATGAGAGGCGAAGAGGATGCGCTCTATCCAAATGCATATGCTCAATGACATGACACCTAGAGGCACATTTGGGAATTAATTGCAACGAGAAATCCTCTCTTCATAGTACGGCTATGTACCCTAAATCATCCACACCCTCTATGGTGTCTTGGATGCAAAACATAAAGCCCTACTATATACCTTTGCCTTGAGTGTCGAGCATCAGCTTTGAATTGCACCTTCATCCATCTTTATCATGATGAGCACTTGATCACATAATTCAATCTTGATCCTTGCTCCACCATGTCACCTAAGCCAATCACCACATAGCTACACACATGCTAGACAAAGGTGATTAGCTCTAGGCATTGTCACTAATTACCAACACCAAACATAGGACTTTCAATCTCCCCCTTGGTGGTAATTGGTGACAACCCTTTCACAAAGATGTTATGATAAAAGTTTGATTGACTTAATGTCATCTTGTCCAAAGATGTTACAAAGTGTAAGAATTATGGACAAGTGATCATGAAGTCAAATTGGTAGCAAGGGCTCCCCTACATGTATGCTATATGTTTGGATTTAGGAAGCATACATGTTTAGATAGGAAAAATAGGAGCATTTACTACCAATTGGTGCTAAGAGTTAAGATTATAGACCTTTGAAGCGTGAAAAACATCGGAGTAGTGGAAATACCATCTTAGCACCATCCTTGTTAGATCCCACTTGCTAAAACACATAAACTTGATACCTCATGAGATCAAACATTAGAGTAAAAAGGTATCGAAGAGCAGCTTAATGTCTATCATGCTAGTATTTCATTTCATCAAGCATGTTTATGTCTAGCAAAACACCACACAAGCAGAATAATTAAGAAGAAGAGTGCAATACAATGCATCAAACATATGAAGTGCACATAGAAGTGCAAACAATCATGCTTAGGAGCTTGCTCCCCCTGCTTGCAAAATTTTAATTAATCCCTCTCTTTTGCTCAAAGCTCTATCTTTGTGCCAACAACTTCTCCCCTTTGTCACCAAAGACCACAAGGGACAGATTTTAGAAAGAGAGATGTTGTTTTATAGGTGAAGGCCAAGTTGTGGTTCAACCTAGATTACTTGCATACGTAATACACTTCGGTTTGAACCAAGGGCAAGCTTCTTCACACCTCACGAGAAGGGTTATCATGCACCATGTTGAAGTGATCACTTATACAAGTTTTCTAGATCAAACACAAAGGATCACAAGCTCCCAAACTAGTCATATGCCACCACTAGATCATACAAATCAAAGAAGCAATAGTGGTACCATATAAATTTCAAAGACATTTGTTTTTCATGAATGAGCCTAGAACACGAAAATCATGACTAGATGCACTAAATAAATTCTAAGCATAGAATGTATGACATGACAATCAATGATACCTTGCTTTGGTCGAAGGAGAGGCATGTCAACTATGGGGTGCATCAACTCATGTTTGAATAGTCAAGTATGTTCAACTCATTCTTGAGCTTGTGAAATCTCTTCTCATCTAGTGGCTTGGTGAATATATCGCAATTGATCTTCGGTGCCCACACTCTCAATTGAAATGTCACCCTTTTGTTGATGATCTCTTATGAAATGATGACGGACATCAATGTGCTTTGTTCTTTGATGTTGAACTTGAATGTTGGTTAGCTTTATGGCACTTTCATTGTCACATAGCAATGGTATATTTTTTAACATGATTCCATAGTCCTTCAATGTTGCCTTCATCCACAAGAGTTGTGCACAACAACTACCCGCTGCAATGTATTCGGCCTCGGCGGTAGAGAGTGCAACACTATTTTGCTTCTTGGATGACCATGAGACTAGTGATCTTCCCAATAATTGACATGTTCCGGAGGTGCTCTTTCTCTCAATTTTATCACCGGCATAATCAGAAGCTCAAAGTTTGCACCTTTTGGATACCACAATCCAACATTTTGTGTATGCTTCAAATACCTCAATATTCTTTTTGTTGCTTTCAAATGACTTTCTCTTGGTGAGGCTTGAAATCTTGCACACATGCATACACTAAACATCACATCAGGCCTTGATGCCGTCACATAGAGTAGGCTACCGATCATTGATCTATATAGCTTTTGATCTACCATGATCTATATAGCTTTTGATCTACCATGTTGCCACTATTTTCAATGTCCAAACTTTCATTTGTGCCCATTGGAGTTGTAATGCCCTTTGCATCTTCCAAGCCAAACTTCTTGAGCATATCTTTGATGTACTTTGTTTGACTCACAAATGTTCCTTCCTTCATTTGCTTGATTTGAAGTCCAAGAAAGAAACTAAGTTCACCAATCATTGACATTTCAATCTCTTTAGCCATCATCTTTCCAAACTCATCACAAAAATCTTGATTTGTTGAACCAAAAATGATGTCATCAACATAAATTTGCATCACAAAGATGTCCTTGCCAATCTTCTTGGTAAAGAGAGTAGTGTCTACTTTGCCCATGATAAACTCTTTGGATAGCAAGAAATCCCTCAATCTTTCATACCAAGCTCTTGGTGCTTGTTTCAATCCATATAAAGCTTTCCTTAACTTGTACACATAATTTGGCTTCTTTTCATCTTCAAAGCCGGGAGGTTGCTCCACATATACTTCCTCTTGAATGTACCCATTAAGAAATACACTTTTGACATCCATTTGATAGAGCTTGATGTTGTGAGTAGAAGCATAAGCAAGTAAGATTCTAATTGCTTCTAGTCTTGCAACCGGGGCATAAGTTTCACCAAAGTTAAGACCTTCTATTTGTGTATAACCTTAAGCAACTAGTCTTGCCTTGTTCCTCACTACTATCCCATCTTGGTCTTGTTTGTTCCGAAAGACCCATTTTGTTCTAATGATGTTGTGATCCTTAGGCCTCTCAACCAATTCCCAAACTTTATTTCTCTTGAAATTGTTGAGCTCTTCATGCATTGCATTTACCCAATCCGGATCATTTAAAGCTTTACTAATGTCCTTTGGTTCTTCCATTGATACAAATGAGAAGTGAGCACAAAATGATGCCAACCTTGATCTAGTTTGAACTCCCTTTTCTATGTCACCAATGATGGAATCCAATGGATAGTCTCTTGCAATATTTGTTGGTTGAAGCACTTGGACTTGATTACTTGAGTCTTCATGTTGATCATGAGTAGGAGATGATGAGCTGTCCAATTGTTGATCTTGTTGCACTTGAGATGATGTACTAGCTTGATTTTGCACTTGAGAACTATTGACTTGTACTTGATCTTTGTTATCATCCAAATCAATCACTTGTCTTGGCCTAATGTCACCAATGTCCATCTCTTTCATTGCATTAGACAATTGAGTTCCTCTCACATCATCCAAGTTATCTTCCTCATCTTGAGAGCCATTTGTTTCATCAAACTCTACATCATGAACTTCCTCAAGAGTACGATTAGCTATATTCCAAACTCTATAAGCTTTGCTTGAAGTGGAGTAGCCAAGTAAGAAGCCTTCATCACATCTCTTGTCAAATTTATTCAGTCTAGTGCCTTTCTTCAAGATATAACATTTGCAACCAAAGACTCTAAAATAAGCAATATTTGGCTTTCTTCCATTCAAGATCTCATATGGGGTCTTTTCTAAGAATGTGTGGCAATAGAGTCGATTACTATAGAAACATGCCGTGTTGATTGCTTCACTCCAAAACTTTTGGCTAACATTGTATTCACGAGCATTGTTCTTGCCATATCAATTAAGGTTCTATTTTTCCTCTCAACTAGCCCATTTGATTGAGGTGTATACTTGGCCGAGAATTGATGTTTGATTCCAAGCTCATCACATAATTCATCCATTCTTGTATTCTTGAATTCACTTTCATTGTCACTCCTCACTTTCTTGATTGTTGTTTCAAACTCATTTTGAACTCTCTTGATGAACTTCTTGAATATGTCATATACATCACTCTTGTCCACAAGAAAGAATACCCATGTGTATCTAGAGAAATCATCCACAATTACACAACCATACTTGTTTCCACCAATACTTGTATATGTAGTTGGTCCAAATAGGTCCATGTGCAACAACTCAAATGCCTTGGATGTACTCATGATGCTCTTCAAAGGATGAGTGTTGCCCACTTGCTTTCCGGCTTGACATGCACTACATAGCTTGTTCTTCTCAAATGTAACATCTTTCAAGCCTTTGACTAAGTCATGCCTTACTAGCTTGTTCAATTGCTTCATGCCAACATGACCAAGTCTTCTATGCCATAACCAACCCATACTTGATTTGGAGAACAAGCATGTTGAGAGTTGAGTATCTTCTTCATTGAAATCAACTAAGTATAGATTCTCATATCTAAAACCTTTGAAGATCAAATTTGAGCCATCAACGCTCACTATCTCCACATCATCAACACCAAAGATACACTTGAAGACAAGATCACATAGTTGAGCAACCGAGAGAAGATTGAAGTTCAACTTTTCAACTAGAAGCACATTGGAAATGCTATGATCATTTGAGATTGCAATTCTTCCAAGCCCTTTCACATCACCCTTGCTATTGTCACCATATGTGATACTTTCAATGCCACTTGTATTGGGTTTGATTGAGTTGAACATTCTTGAATCTCCGGTCATATGTTGAGTGCACCCACTATCAAGAACCCAATGCCTTCCTCCGGCCTTGTAATTTACCTACAAAAGAAAATCAAGTGCTTTTAGGTACCTATTTTTGTTTGGGTCCTTGGAGGTTAGTCACTAAGCTCTTTGGCACCCAAATAGCCTTCTTCCTTGAGCTCATCCATGGTGCACCAATGAACTTAGCATTCACACCATTAGTACCCTTAACAAGAACATAGAATGAATCAACTTTAATTGAGGATACTAAAGCTTGTGCTTTCTTTTTGGTACAAGCATGCTTTAGGTGACCAACTTGCTTGCAACTAGAGCAATAGCTACCATTGTTCCTCACAAAACTAGTTTTGTGAGTAGCAAAGGCGGCCTTGCCTTTCTTGGGGATATAGCCAAGTCCCTCCTTGTAGAGAGAAGCTCTTTGGCTACCCAAGCACATAAGAAAGCGGTCCTCTCCACCATAGGCTTTGCCTAAGGCACGGTTGAGCTCATGTACCTCCTTCTTGAGGGTTTCATTTTCAACTAATAATGTGGCATCACAAGTGAAACCATCACTACTAGTAGAAGTAGAAGTGGAAGCACTGCAAGAAGAGTTAGTGGACTCAACAATAATAGGATTATCAACAATATCACATGTTAGTCCAATATCATGAGTCACAATGACTTGCTTCTCCACGGCCTTCTTCTTGAGATTCTCTAGCATGACATCCTTCTCCTTAACAAGCTCAAGTAGAGTGGAGTGGGTTTCCTTAAGCCTAGTGTGAGCAATTTCAAGATCCTCGTGGTCTTCCTTTAGACACTCACGAGATGCTTGAATCTCATCAAAGGATTTCCTAAGAGCTTTGAGCTCTTGTTCAATTCCTTTGCACTCCTTACTCTTCTTAAGATTTTCAAGCTTCTCCACCAATGCCTTGTTCTCATTGCTTTTCTCATTGTGATCTCTTTGCAATGCCTTGAACTTCTTGTTGAGCTTCTTGTAGCCTTCGGTCATTTGGTTGATGACTTCCATGAGGTCATCCTTGGAGTAGTCCTCCTCATCATCATCACTCCTACAACCATCACTATCACAAGGTTCATCATCACTATCATATTGTACCTTAGTGGGCTTTGCCATAAGGCATGTCGATGTAGTGGCGAAGAGTGAGGGCTTGTTGGAGATGGCGATGCTTGCAATGTCTTCATCATCATCATCATCATCATCCGAAGCATCACTATCCCAAGTGACTACAACGCCACCTCCCTTCTTCTTGTTGATGGTGAACTTTCTCTTCTCTTTCTTTTCTTCTTTGTCCTTCTTGTTCTTCTTCAACTTCAACTCCCCATTATTTAATCTTTTATCTTCATAGGGACAATCCATTACTATATGATCGGGGCTCTTGCAATTGTAGCAAGTAGTTTCTTTGCTCTTCATGTGATCTCTTCTCTTTCTTGAGCCATAACCTCTCTTCTTCATGAAGCGTCCCATATTTTGCACTAGAAGGGCCATGGTCTCATCATCAAATGGATCGTCATCTTCATCAACCACATTCTTGCCCTTTGAAGAGGAAGCTTTGAATGCAATCGTCTTCTCTTGCTTGACCTTGCTCTCCTTCTTCTCATCTTCATCAACCTCATATTGGTCATCGGTCATGACATCACCAAGTACTTGGTTTGGAGTAACCTTGTCCAAACCCTCTTTTAGAATCATCTTCTTCAACATGGCAAACTTCTTGGGTAAGGTTAGCAAGAACTTATGGGAGAAATCTTTGTCCTTGACATCCTCTCCTAGACTCTTGAGATCATTGACAATAACTTGGAGCCTATAGAACATCTCCAGTATTGACTCATCATCCTTCATCTTGAAGTTTGCAAACTTGTCCTTGAGCATATAGAGCTTGGCGGTCTTTACCGTTGTGGAACCCTCATATGTTTCTTCTAGTCTTGTCCATACTTCACTTGCCATTTCAAGATCCTTGATTTGTTCAAAGACCTTTGCATCAATTGCACTATAGAGAGTATTGAGAGCCATTGTATTGCATTGATTGTTGATTTGATCATTGTCGGTGAGGTTATCGGGATCAATGATAGCATAATCATCACATGTCACCATCCACAACTTCTCATGAATTGAGCCAAGATATCTCCTCATCTTTCTTTTCCAATGATCAAATGATGTAACACCATCAAAGAATGGAGGCTTGCCCCCAACATGGTTGAACACAACTTGTGCCATCTTACACCGAGGTTGTTAAGCCTTGTAAACGGTGACCACGGCTCCGATACCACTTGAAAGGTCTAGATGGCTAGAGGGGGGGTGAATAGCCTAATAAAATTCCTTCAAAAGCTACTAAGACAATTTGATCAATATAAAAGGAGGCTATATGCGGTTTGCTTAGCCTACAACGGAATATATGCAAGCCACCTATTCAATTCACAATTCGACTAGTTTCACTCAACCACCAACAAGAAAGTCGCACTAGCTAAACAACAAGAGTAGAGATGACCAATCACAATAACCAATGAAGAGGATGACCAATCACCGGGTGAATGCCAATAAGAATACAACAAAGAGACAAAACAATTTTTCACCCGAGGTTCACGTGTTTGTCGACACGCTAGTCCCCGTTGTGTCCCTCTACACCACGTGGTTCGGTGGCTAATCGGTATGACACACCGAGCCTCAACAAGGGCGCCACAAGAACCTACCAAATGGTGAGAAGTTGTAATGACACGAGCATTCCACTAATGCTACCTTAGGCGCTCCGTCGGGGAAGGTGCAACCCCTCACAAGATCACCGGAGCCGGCCACGAACAATCACCAACACGTGCCGGACCTCCACAGCTGCTCCAAGCCGTCTAGGTGGCGACAACCACCAAGAGTAACAAGAAGACCCGCAGCAAATCAATCCCACAAGTGCCTCTAAATGCAAAGCAATGAACAAAGCACTTGAATCACTCAATCTCACTTGAAGATCGCAATCTAAAGCAATGAGATGAGTTGGGATGTGAGAGAGGGCATTGGCTCAGCTCAAGAGAGTCACAAGATGTTCAAAATGGCGAGAGAGAGCTCCAAGAGCCGGCCAAGGTCATATTTATAGACTCAGCTTCAAAAAGAGCCGTTGCTGCTGTCGGGCTGCCAATTTCAACTCGTCGGACACGTCCATCGCTAACCGTCGAACGCGTCCGATGGCTTGCCGTGTCCTGACTGTTGCCAGCGCCGTTTGAATCTCCAAGTTACACGTCAGCGTCCGTCGCTCTGCTCAACGTGCGTCCGACGCACTTAGCTCAGCATCCGTCGACGGCGTCCGGCGATGCTCCAAGTCGCCAGGTCCACTGGACCGCGTCCGATGGCCCGTCAGAGGCGTCCACCCAGCGTCTGGTGCCGTTCACTTGCCTCTTCTGCGCTTGCTCACTTCAATGTGCCGTCGGACGCCGTACCGGTACGGTCACGTGTCCGGCGCGTCCCCTGCGGACGCGTCCGACGCAGTGGACTCGACCGAGGCGCGCACTTGTCCGAACCCGCCGGACGCGCACAGGCCAGCGTCCGATGCGCCGTGACGAACGCGTCCGGACTGCCGCTCAGCTGCAGCAGCCACTGGACCGCGTCCAGCGCAAGACCCGGCGTCTGACGCCCTCGGTAAGCCGCGTCCGACACACACAAATCAAGTGATCTTCGTCGTTTGTCACGCCGAGACAATCCATATGCCAAAGGGTGCTAACTCCAACAAGTTTACCACTGACGATCACGAGAGTTAGCATATTCAACAGTCATTTTCATAGCCTCAAGCAAGTATGAGCTAATTCAAGATTGTGAAATGATCAAGCACAAGTTTTAGCTCATTTTCATATTTAAGCATGAGAGGCGAAGAGGATGCGCTCTATCCAAATGCATATGCTCAATGACATGACACCTAGAGGCACATTTGGGAATTAATTGCAACGAGAAATCCCCTCTTCATAGTACGGCTATGTACCCTAAATCATCCACACCCTCTATGGTGTCTTGGATGCAAAACATAAAGCCCTACTATATACCTTTGCCTTGAGTGTCGAGCATCGGCTTTGAATTGCACCTTCATCTACCTTGACCATGATGAGCACTTGATCACATAATTCAATCTTGATCCTTGCTCCACCATGTCACCTAAGCCAATCACCACATAGCTACACACATGCTAGACAAAGGTGATTAGCTCTAGGCATTGTCACTAATTACCAACACCAAACATAGGACTTTCAGCCGGCCGCCGCCACACGCCACGGAGCCGTACGGACTCGCCCGCGATGACGGGAGGCGCGCACCGAAAGTGCCGGTCGCCGCCACATGCCGCGGAGCCGTACGGACTCGCCCGCGATGACGGTTGGCGCGCACCGACGCCGGCCGCCGCCACACGCCGCGGAGCCATACGGATTCACCCGCGACGATGGGAGGCACGCACCGACAGCGCCGGCCGCCGCCACACGCCGCAGAGCCATACGGACTCACCCGCGCCCAGCCGAAGCAAAGGTGACATCATGGCCTAGATGAAATCCAAAAAGCGACCCTCCGAAGGGAATGACGCCGAAAGCGCCACCGCCGCTTGTCCAAGATTGGACCGGGTTTGCACCCGTGGATGACATGCTAGGGAAATACGACGCCCTCAAGAGGGAAAGCGGCGCCCACAAGCGTCACCGTCGTCAAGGCTTTCGCCTGAGGTGTCCCCAGCACAATTGTCGGGCTAGGATGCCGGATCCCAAGCTTGCCGGAACCACCATCGTCGTCGCCCAGACGATCCGCGGAAGCCCCTCCAGAAGGGCATCAGCGCGCCGGCTGCGTGTCGCGGCCGCACAGCTGCGCCAAAGCCATCCCCTCTGACTGGGCCGCGCACGGATGCCGGGCAAACGCTGCGACGGTGGTGGTGCTGCTCGAACTGGCTGTTGATGGAGAAGGAAAGGGCAGCAGTGCAGGGCCCCTTGTCGGCGGCGACGACATGCAGGAGCCGGTGTGCCGCCGCTAGGGGGCAGCTTAGGCCCGTGCGGCCAGATCCAGGTGCCGGGCGCCGCCCAAGCTCGCCAGAGCCTGCGAGGAAGAAGAAGGGGACGCGCAGGCCGAGTTGGGGACGACGGATCCGAGCCGCAACAGCTCGACCCAAGCCCCGCTGCTGCCTTCATTGTCGAGCGCGGCCACCTGCCGGCAAGCTCGAGCAGCAGCAGGGGGAGGGGATGGGTGGGAGGTGGCCGCGGTGGCGGCTAGGGTTCACCGGATGTAGCCGAGGACGCGCGGGGAGCTCGCCGGCAGCTCCAGGAGCGCTGCTCTGGCGCCGGGCCGCGGCGACCCCGACGCGCGGTGACGAGGAGGACGGGGGGGCGGCGCAGATCCGGCCCCCGGAGCCCGGATCCGGCGGGCCGGGAGAGCATCATCGCTGGAGACGGGGAGTTGGAGGTGGGGGGAACAGGGGGGTTGCGGCCGCCGGCTCGGTCGCCGAGTGCTCCTGCCCCGCATAGGGCGCTCGCGACCGCTGGGACGAGGGCCTCGCCGCCGCCTTCCCTGGGGCCGCGCGGGCTTCCCGGCGGCGTCCTCTGGCGGCGGCGAGGGGGAGGGGAGGTGGTGTGGGCTGGCGGCGGCGGCGAACCCTAGTCGCCGCCCGAGTCGCCCGAACGGGGTGGGTGACGCGGGGGCCTCCCCAAGCTCAAGGTATGTGTACAAATCTTCTCGATTTCTCATACATCGGCCCTCGGCAGATGACTCGTCGATGTCCTCGGTGCTGTGGACATGGATACATAGTGAAATGAGCTAGTCTGTTGCAATAAAAAACAGAGTAGAGCAGAGCAGGCAGCGGCGTCTCACTTGGATTGATACTGAGAAGCCACCGCTCTGTTGTCGTAAACCCCACTGCTCCTCTGCTGGTGTCCGGTGTTTGGACCAGCAGCCTGCCAAAAATACCCGATCACGCAAACATTCAAGTATGGGCTCAGTGACAACTCACAACTCACATTCACAACAGTCAACAGATGCGTATAGGAGGATCCTAATCATATCTGCTGTAAACTAAATATTATGTCAGTGTTGATTGTGGAGCTCTAAACATATTTTCAAGGATTTGACATTCTATTAGTAGTAATAAAATGAAGACAATGACCTGCAGCCGCTATCAGAATTTCAGAACAAGAACATACTACTGTACAAAATAGGGAGGGACACAAAAATAAAGAGTAGAAACAGCACTGTATGTATGTTAATGTTACTGGATGTGGATTGGAACCTGCGTCTGCGTGAGGGCCGGGATGAAGGTTACGAAGCCATGGGGGCCTGCTGCTAGACCCTGCTCATGAGGCCGAGGATGAGCAGCGGCAGGTGGATGTGGTGGATCACTACCACTGTAGCTGTAGTACTGCGGCTGGTAGTAGGGGTAGCGGTCTCTGCGCCCGTGGAAGTGGCCGTCTTCTTCTTCTCCCCTGAAGCACTTGATGAGGGTGTTCCCCATGCAGGAGGATCTCTGTCTAGCTGCTGCTTTTCTTGTTCGTCTTGGCTATTTCAGCTACCGCGCTTAAAGGTGGCCGCCAGAGGTGAGGGAAGAAGAGAAAGTGGATGAGGTACCAGACAAGAAAGAAAGGGAGAAAAAAAAAAAAGAGACTTGACCTGAGAGGCTGAGACCTTGCACTGTTGATGATGGAAGGGCGGTAGTGGAGCTCCATCAGGCCTTGTTTAGATCCCAATTTGGGGTGTGATCCCAATTTAGGGTGTCCAAACTTGGAAAAAAACACTGTAGCAGCGCTTAGTATGTAGTATTTCATTTGTATTTGATAAAAATTATCTAAATAATGATTAATTAGGCTTAAAATGTTCGTCTCGCAGAAGTACAACCAAACTGTGTAATTAGTTTTTGATTTCATCTATATTTAGTACTCTATGCATGTGCTGATATTTTGATGTGATAGAAATCTTCTTTTGCATAGTAAAATTTGAGACCAAATTTGGTGACTTGACTTGAGATGATCATTGCGTATGCTTTTAGGCTCGGCCTACTGGTTTTTCTTTTCATCAGGGGAAGTATCGTCTTGTCCGTACCTGCAGGTGGAGTGAGAGGCTTTGGGGGGCCATGCGCTCATTTTATATTTTTCTCGTCGTGCCATTTTATATTTTCTCGTACCGGCTCAACAACCGTCGAGCAAGTGCACAGGCTCTGGCAAAAGGGTTATTAAAATATGGTATACGTACGTCCTGTTATCGATTATAATTTCCTCGCTCAATCACCTACAATGCATCGATATCATTGTTAGCAAAAATAGCAGAGGAGTAAACACCAAAAGACGATACACGTTAAAAACTAATTTGCTTGGCTGCTGTAGAACTAATTTACTTAGTTGCAAAGTAGAACGGACATCGACAAAGATATTATTAAGTTTATGCTTTCTTTTATGTAAAGTGTTGGAACGGATGGTTTTTGTGTCCTTATTTTTTTTTTAAAAAAAGAGATATTTCTGGTGTTTAAAAACACCAGCTCAAATGCCGAGGATATATAAATAGAACAGTGGAACTATACTGAAGGTACGAGTACCCTTTCTAAATGGTGAGTACCATGTTTTTTCTTTCCGGAAAATAAATACATACATACAAATATTGTGCTTGTAACATGTTTTGATCAATAGGACGACCTGTGCACTGAAATGGAAATTTTTGTACGTATATATTTACTCTACTAGAGATTAACATAGCAACATCGTACATACATACACTAAGTATAATGTTAAAACAGCATATGCATACCATTTACTTTTACTCCTATAAAAACATAATATTCAAATGCTTTTAGCCATCTCTGATCCAAGGCCACAGGAAGTAGGTGATTTTCTGGTGCACAAAGGACCTGCTAGTGGAAAAGCTTTCCAAATGAGGTTACTTAAGTTAGCTAGATGTGGTTTTGGGAGGGAGGTTGCATTGATAACCAAAACCAAACACACCCTGTAGCAACGGAACCGTGCATCAGATTCTTGAGTTTTCACGCACGCTGCCGGCATGCAGAGGAGCAAGCAAGCATGTGAACTCTCTGTTTCTGCCTGTTTGTTGTCTGTTTCTGCCTGTTTGTTGTTTGGTCCGTGTCCTAGTGGGACAAAACTTCGAACCACATGCCAGAGCAGTGCTCTGTTTTTTTTTTTTTTTTTTTTGGCTTGTAAACCAATGGAATCGTTGCCCGACGAAGTTCAGTTCGACATGATCGTTGCCTGACAGACGAAGTTCAGTTCAACATTAAGACAATATGTGTTTGGACAGCTCCTCGAGAGGAGCGATGTGCCACGTCACCCAAAATCCATCTACCGTCGGATCTCTAACGAACGATGCAGATTTGTTGAATCAGATTTTCCTAGAAACGGCTTCCCATTCTTTCCTTTGTCTTCTCCTTCGTTTCACCAGCTTCTCCTTACAATCCATGGAAGCAAATATACATAGAGTTTCAGCTTCTCTTTTGGGACCAAATATCTACCTCAGCTCCCACTCCTCAATTAGAAAAAAAAAAATACCGTACCTCTCCTCTTCCCCCGACCGAACGCGGACGCGTGAGGGGCGACGGCGCCGCCAGCGGCCGTGGCCGCAGCGGACCTCCTCTGCCCAGTCCTCCACCTCCTCCTCCTCCTCCTCGTCCTTCATCACAGCCTCCTCCTCGTCCTCATCCCCGAGGCGGCGGCGGCGACAGCGCTGTGGCGGCGAGGCGGCGGCGCGGCGTGCGGGCGCGCGGCACTGCCGCAGCTAGGGCCCCGCGGCCCCCTTCCTCTCCTCCAACCTCCGCGCGAGGTCCTCTTCGGATGGGTCACCGTCGCTCTCCTCCATGCAACTAAACCCTAGGGTTTCGTCGTACGGCCAGATGGCGCTCAAGCGCCATGCCGCCTCCGCTGCGTGCTATTCTTCGTCGTCGCGCCCTTCGCTGCAGTGAGTACCCAGGTATGGCAGCCCCTTCCCTTCCCTTCCTGCTGCGGAAAACTAGCACCCAAACACTGAGTAAGCTGCCTATCTATAATTAGATCCGATCCAATTGCAAGTTTCAGGTGTATGTAAATGTACCATGTTTGCCAACTTTGATTTTTTTAAAAAAATCTGCAAAAACTGTCGATTCAGCTCATAATGACTGAATGAAGAATTCAAGGCCATTAACTAATCTAAATTATAGACATTTTCATTGAACAATAAAGATACTGAGCAGGTGATGTCCATCGAAACAAGAAAAGTTTGCCCAGCTAATCAACCATTTTCACTGAAGTTACTAATGATGACGCTATTGCATTTATTTAGGCCTCAATTACTTTGTGTTCATTATTCTATTATTAAACTTACAGCCAGCCATGACATAAGGTGATATCCATCGAAAAAAAAATTTGTCCACCTAATCAACCATTTTTTACTGAAGTTACTAATCAATCATATATTCGTCTCTCTTTATTTAGGAAGATAAAAATGTCTAAAGTATATTTCCTAATTTTGCAGGGAAGTAGCAGTCGCTCTAAAGCAACGTAAAACAAAAGGTTAGCGCTAGGTTCGTTTTGGTACATGGATCACTACAATTTGATTCTTACTAATTGTTCTGTTTTCATGCACCTGACAAGTACGTTGCCCATATCACTACTTTTAAACTAATAGTATGCGCTTGATCCTGGTTTTTTCAGTTCCCAATGGCTTCCTACAGATTCGGTACAGGTGGTAAGATTACCAGACTTCATGAAAGAACTTTTCTTCCTCATAAAAAAATTGGACTCCACTCAGGTGCTTAAATTTTTGCTTCTGAATTCTTCCCGAGTGCAGTTGTAGACTCCTGTCTACTCTTCGATTGGGTATGTGGACTGGGTGCAGCCTGTGTGCTGATTCATAGTTTGGAAAATTGATTGTGCTTGATGTTGGGAGAACAGATGGCTGCTGTAATTCTGATTCGGACATTTGGATTTGCTGTGTGTTATACCATGTCCTGATTCCTGATTTTGTCTGATGATTGATTACGACAACACTTGGCAGTGGTGCTTCAATCCTCCCGTTTCCGAGGATCGCCGATTCGGCAACAGGTATGCTACTTCGGTATCTTGGCTATCGTATAAATTGCTATAGTTGAACTTTTAGGTCATACAAAAGAAACATATGCACCCTTCTGATTTATTTCAATTTATTTTTTTGTTAACCTACATATTTTGCATAGAAACACTACATTCCATTGTTAAATTCATGCTACCCAAAGCGTCTTACACCCCTAGATTGCTCCTAGGCATTCAGTACTAAAATATTTCAACCTTGTTATACAAACATGATGTAGTGAACCTACATATTATTGCACATTGCAGGATGCTTTGGCCCATGATTATTTTTCGACAATAATCCTATCTATATAAATGAAATAAATGACATGGAAGTTACTTACACCAAAAATAGGACTGTATTGAGTGAACTGTGATACTAATCCAATGGTTATCTGATGATTCAAAGAAGCTTTGTGATCCCATTCTCCAACTCAGTAGTTTTAAAGCATGATCTGCCATCATACAAGTTTTAATTGAATTGTCATAGCTGTAGTTGCCTTCACATTATTTTGTTGTAGGATCATAGCTGATGTTTTCCACTTGAGATCTTTAAAACTGCAGTTGACCTGACAACATTCTCTTATCAGAAACTGTCATATTTGTTAGGTGGTTCCTTCTTTCTAACTTTGTTTCAGTAATTTTTCCTTCCTCCTTGTTTCTCTCATTGATAGGGTCTGCCAGTTATTGGCATTGGTTCTCGACATAGCACATATACATTACAGAGCTTCAGTTATTATTCGGATGCCTCCTATTTGTTTATTGGGATACAGGTACGGCCAAAACCATAGAGTTGCCTGTTTGCCTGCTTTGTTTGTGCTGATGTGCATCCACAGCTTATTAGGTCTATTTTGCATGGTACATGTTACGGAATAAAGGTTTGTCAAAGCCTTACCTTTACCACTCAGAAAAATCACAAATATGCATGATGTGTTGCTCTAAATTTTGGGAAATATGCTAATACCTTATGAGGCTCTGATTATGATAGTTTGCAATATGAACACTGTGTTAACATTGCTTATTCAAAGAGATTCTGGTTTCGGGAAGTTTTTCATGTTGAAAAAATTCAACACACAAAAAAGTGTTATTAGTCTCCTCAAAAAAAAGGATCCTGCCTATAAACCTACACTGTTAGGTGGGTATAGGGTTGGGTGGAAAAAGCCTCTTCATTATCTAACAGGACATTTTTCAGGTGGCATTAAAATTGGAAAGCAAGCAGACCAGCCAATTATTTTGCTCATTGATGAGCTTGATCTTCTTTTGATAAGAAACCAATGGGTAACAATTCAAACCAAAATTACAATTATTTAGTTTCCTCATAGGTTTTATATACAAATTTTAGACCTGGAGGCTTTAGCTTCACTGCTTAAGCAAGTAAAAGCATAGACTTCAATATGAACATAGTGTAGCATCTAAATTTTATTTAGTCAGTATCAAACTCGATTTTCGCGGACCATTGCAAAGTTATCTGTATACACTTTGATATGAACATAGTGTAGCATGTCTGAACCCCTACTGTGTAATGCTATTTATTTGTTCAAAAAAAAGAATTATATTCTCTCTAATAGGAATGAACTCCATGCTATGACATACCACTGTCGTCTTTCAGCCTCAGAGAAAACTGAGAAAATTGCAGCAGCATAGAGCCATTTTTGTGGTGCGAGATCGTCCACATCTGCAATAACTGACCATTCCAATTATTTATGTGCTGCAGAAGGCCTATTATGTTTTGCTCCATTTTCTTCTAACTTCTACCTGCTCTGCTACCCATCTACTTAAAAGGCATGGTTATTTTACAATCTTATTTAGGTACACACAAACATATGTGAGTATATATGTAGTTATACTGGGACTCTATTCTGATCTATAACTGTTTCTATTTCAGATATATTAGCAACACATGGTGCCACAAGCCATATATGCCATAGAACAGTACTACACCAATGTTCAGGAATTATGTGGGTACTAGGTTGTCTGGTAATTGTATTCCTGTTTTTTTACCATCTCAGTAATTATATTTGCTGATTCTGATCCATGCAACTTTGCTGATTCTGATCTCCGGTTCGTGTGTACCTAGATAGCTTGGTGAGTGGTCAGAGAGTCAGCACATCTTAGATGTCCTGAATGTATAAGTTTAGTTACTGTTTACCCTCAATATTCTACTTTAGCTTTTCACCATGCAAGATTGTACGAGAAGCATTCATATGAATTTCCTATTTATGCTGGCGTGTAACAAAATTGACTTTGAACATGGTTCGTTTCAAGGTCTTAGTGGCCGCATGTATAGGATGGATCTGTTAGACATTGTGAATAGCCTGAAGGTCTCTTCCAACCCTTTCCATAGCTCTTGCTTACCTTCATTCAATGTCCATACTAGGACCAGGTGGTCTGTTAGTTAATTATACTATTCTAATTTCATTGGTGCTAGGATGAGGGATTATACTAATTCATAATATTTATTTCCTGATGTCCAGGTTGTGTGGCTTACTATTGGGCTGATGGTACTACTATCGGTACTCAAATTTCCAAATTCTTCTCATGGCAATGAAAGAAACCTTTAGTAAGTAAGTGGTAAATGTGCTTCGATTTTGTGCTCTTTAACTAAAGGGATATTACTTTTAGTGATGTCCAAAAGGATTAGGTTGCTAATTATTTCTTTTCAATTTTCTTCTCTTCTAAGGTTCTTGGGTTAGGGGGAATCCTCATGTGCTGATGCTTCATGGATTCAGTTCCACATCTTCCTCTGAGAAAGAAAGCAAAGGTAAAAACAGACAAATTCAATGGCACTCCTACTATATGTAGTTTCCTTTCCTTTCCTCATCTCAGGTTCATATTCACTGCAGGTGTGTTAGGCCTGCCTGGTTCCAAGAACTATTCACCACGTCGATCTAATAATAGTTCTGTTACTAACTGGTGTTTCATACTTCTGATATTCTTCAGGTAAATCGGTCACGCTTCTACTCTTCTCTATTTTTTTACTCTTCAATTTCTCTACTTTTGTGGTTGTGCCCCAATTGGAAATCCTAAATTGGGAATTGGTATTACAAACTAAAATTTGAAGGCCTCATTTTTCAGATGGATATGAATTTGCAATTTCTCTACTGGTGTTAAACAGGTTTATTTTGTACTTTCTGCTGAGAAAATTGCTTCCACCGCTATTGATATACTATTGGTACAGCTTGCTTGTTGTGTAATTGTCCTAATGAACCTTGACGTAGTATATTGACCCAGGAATGAACCAAACTTCATATATATACTAATAGATAAATTGCATATTTTAATTAGAAAATAATGTAGTTGGATATCAGATGATAGGAGATGTCGCCCGCTAACCTGATGGCTCAATAACTCAGCCTTATTTGCTTGCTACAAGGTTTGTTTTCTGCTACAAGTTATTGGTATTATTAAAAACTGGGGATGCCAAATGGTAGTGTCTTCGATTTTGGCACCATATAGCACTTTCAGGAACTCTAAAATTAAAAGTTAGTTCAAGAAAAAAATATTCTACTTAGAATATCTATTGCCTTGGTTCAGTGAATGTTACTATTCTCCATATATTATGTAATTTGGATGTTCACCAACGAACTGAAATCCTAATCTTGCTCCCTATCTACTCAAATCTATAGAATAGAATGAAAACAAATTCAGTTAAGAAAGCTATCTCTTTTAATAGCATTCCTTTTTTTTTTGAAACATAATAGCATTCCTATTAGTTAAGTCTGTATCTTCATGCAAAGGCAAAAGAGATGGAGAATGGTGATATTAATTAATAATGAATAACATCTCTAGCAAAGTCACTTAAGCGCTTACGTTCCTTTGCAACATCGTTCTGTTCTTTATGACATGAAAAATGGGTGTACGAATGTAGGGAATTTGTATATGAGAAAACTTCAGTGGTTTGTATATGCTCATCTCTCTTTGATGCCCGTTCAATACTTGATGGATTATTTGAGCTGCAATGAAATTATGTTTCCTTAGGTGTCAGTGGTAAACAATATTTTTCATCTTGTTCCTAGCAGTGGCGCAGGGTTATCTGATATGTCATTTCCTACAGTTCCAAGTCATCCAAATTATTACTCTGATTTTGTTCAGTTTCAGTAACCAGAAATGGTACGTGTGCTAAATCCTCTATTGCACATGACTTATGATCTTAATTATAAACCAAATTCCTCCATTTACATCCATCACCATGCTCCTGTTATTACAGTTTGGCTCTCAGGATTATTTTTTTCTCAATCACGCAAAAGACTTGCGCGTTTTCTATATTAAGAGAGAGTTTTTACAACGGAGTGATTACAGATTTATAATAAGCTCGCACCCCGGCAGAGATGATGTTAACCTACTACTCGAAGCACTAAACTCCCCAAACCTTTGGCGCCCGCCTGAATCCACATTTCAGCTTGTTGCTTGATTGTCGATTTGATGGCGTGTACCTGCGTTGATGCGCCTCTGAAACACCGCGCATTGCGTTCCTTCCAGAGCTCCCATGCTATGAGAGCGAAGAGGGAGTCTGCGCCTTTCGCATACTGACTTGGCCACAAAGCTCTCCATTCCTCCCACCAGTCTGTGATGGCGCCTACTGGCATGTGTAACATGTTTGCTCCCAGTTCTGTCGGAGACGCCGTTGATCCAACTGTCTTGCCAGAATAGAGTGTTCCGGCCATTACCGACGACCGTGAAGGTGGATGCTCTGAAGAAGTCCAAAGCTTCGGCGGAGTGTTTTAGCGGCAGGTTAGCCCATGCCCGCTCACTGTCCGTCTGCTGTAGCCACATCCACTTGACCTGAAACGCCGTGGCGGCCAGCTTGAGGTCAGTGATGCCTAGTCCGCCCAGTTCTCGCGAACGGGTGCACGTCTTCCACGTGACCATGCACTTTCCACGAACGTCGCCATCCTTTCCGCACCACAGGAAACGCCTGCAGATGGCATCAATCTCCGCACGCGCCCACGGTGGCAGGCCGTCCGCGATCATGCTGTAGATGGGAATGGCGGATAGGACCGACCTCACCCATACGAGCCGACCACTTTTCGCCATTAATGGCCCAAAGCATGGGGGTAGTCTCCGAGCCACTGCCTCTACCGTCTTCCTGATCTGATTTTTGGGCAGCTTGACGTTGCTTAACGGTAGTCCCAAATACCGGATGGGGAACTCCACTACCTGGCAGCCTAGAACCTGTTGCACGGCCTGCAGTGAGTCCTCGGCTCCATATATATTCGTGATCGAACACTTGGACATGTTGGTTCGCAGTCCTGAGCAGTCAGCGAAGATATCCAAAATCCCTTTGATTGCCGAGACTTCCTGGACAGTGGGATGTGCAAACAGAATCACATCATCGGCGTACAGGCTGCATTGGAATCTGATGCCTTCTCTGTTCAAGTCACGCAACACTCGTTGTTCTCTGGCCACCGCGAACAGCTTTGCAAGGACTTCCATGACTATGATAAACAATAACGGGGAGAGCGAGTCGCCCTGGCGCACTCCACGCCTGTGCTTGATCGGGGGCCCTGGCTGTCCATTGAGGAGGATGCACGAAGTGGCGGTTGACAGCAATGTGGCAATCCAATGTCGCCAATGCTGGCCGAACCCCATCGCCCGGAGTACATCCAACAAGAAGGGCCACTGAACAGTATTGAATGCCTTTGCGATGTCAAGCTTTAGTAGAATCTTTGGTGATTTCTTCTTCCGAAGCAAGACGGTCGCCCGTTGTATGTACTTGTAGTTATCATGTATGGTTCTTCCCCGAATGAAAGACCAGAATCCTAAAACATGCTTATGTGTGTACAGATATTTACAACAACCCCTCAATAGACACCTCTGACGACAACGAACATGGGTGGGAGTCCAATCACAGTTGGAAAATTGTATTGATCGATTCCTGCATTTGTCTAAGTCCACTGCAGGCCCCCACTCCACTTCCTACTAACTCTGTACAATATAGTTTCAAAAAAAAAAAAAAAAAAAAAAACTCTGTACAATATTTATGCCCAACAGTCTGTAATGCTTTTGTAAAGGTGCTAAAAGCCCTACTAATCCAGCCTGTATCCACATCCAAGTCAAACAGATTTCTGCCCATACCTCTGTAATCCTTTTGCATAGTTAATGTACTTTGCAGTCTAGCAGACCAAGTCGTTGTCTATTCAAAGACTGAAAAACACATGCCTACTACACTGCTGACAGGTGCGGTATCAATAACCCCATATATGATAACTATATAATTATGCTTCGGCCCACTCTTATATTATTTCATCATCAAGCTTGAACTCGCCATGGAGAGACATAAGGCTACACCTTTGTTTGTGTTTGTAAAGGCGCAGCTATCTCTGAGCCTAGCCCAAAACCAATGTAGCTGAGGTCTTGACTTAAGATCGTGTTGTCTTCTTATATGTTTAGGCTTCACCCATAATCTATCAATGTCACATTCTCTTAGCTTGGCAAACGCACGGCTACACGGGCGCGCGGATGCGCGCGCCATGTTACTAGTGACGGCACAAGGAAGGACGAGATGCCACGACAACAGAGGGGATGTCAGGGGAATAGAGATGCGGGCAGCAGGGTTCCACCCGTCGTCCACCGGCGTCGCGAACCCGCTCTGTGCAGTCGGATCACGAGGGAGGTCGTCGCGCGATGGCCGCCGTGTCAGGTCGCTGACGACCACATTGGATCTCGGCTACTACTCCTTGTGAGGTCGCTGACGACCACATTGGATCTCGGCTACTACTCCTGGTCCTGGCGCAAAACGTACGTGGCTGCCGCACTTCTACCGGAGATGTCCATTGGCGTGGCGTGCGACATCAGCCTGCAGAACGATCTCGTGGCTTCTACTTCATTCTACTGGTTCACGAACTCTGCGCCAGGCGAACTTGGCTGCTACGCCCCCGATCTGCAGGACAGAAACATTCACCACGAGGAGGCAACGTTGCAAGAAACCGCATACCATGGTAAACCAGGTCCAGCAAGATAATCAGAACAATAAATGAAAACTCTTAAGCTGCCGCGCTGCAGGCACAACAGAAAAAAAAATTAACAATCCTTTCAGACAGAGACAAGTACTCTCTTGGCGATATCTGTTCTTTTCCTGATCAAACCTGCCAGTCCAGTGTCAGACCCGGATCAAGGCCTGACGTCTGTGGAGTGGATCAAACCACCGAAATCAACAAGAAATTGCAGGAATCGAATGAGAAAATGCAAATGGGGACGAACTACTCTGTCTCTCTATTGAAACGAAATGGAAAGCAACAGAATGTTTCTCGTTCTCAGGATTCGATGATTTGGCCGCCAAGCAACCTTCCCTACTTATTACACGGCCTTAGGCCCAAAACGGCAATAGCCAACAAAAGACTAATAACGGCCCAAACGAGCCCAAAAACGAGTCGTCCCGTCCAGTCGGCCCATCAGCCACCATAGGTTCGGACGTTCATGTGCTCATGGCCCACTTATAAGGCAAGAGGTCAAATTCCTCCTAAAAGTCCGGACTGATGGGAGAGGGATGCTCTCCCTTATAAGGTGGCCATGGCCCCCTAGCCTTGGCAAGGTGGTACTAAATCTGAGGTGCCTGACATCCCACCCCCAATAAGATGGCGCCCCAGACATTCCACCCCCCATAAGGCGGAACCAGGAGCTGATACCAGTTGTTAGCATCCACTCAGGCCCAGCCCAGCACTCCACCATAGGTTCGGACGTTCATGCGCTCATGGCACTTCAGTGGTAATATACCGACTGAGGAAACAAAATTATGCCCCTGGCAACTCCATCTGAGCTCATCAATCTTCTTAGTGCAATTCATTGGACTGCCATCTGCTGTTACCAGCTTGATAGAATCACATTCAGTCACCATATCTGAGAGTTGTTGAGCCAATTGGGTACTGACAAAAGTGCCAACACTCCCAGAATCCACCAAAATGAGAATCTGTGACTGTCCCACCTGCCCACACAACCTCATAGTTCTCCTTTTGTGTTGATGCAAGTCTGTCACAGCATGAATAATCTCATCTTCCTCTTCTTCATCATCTTCATCACTATCATCGAATCTGGAGTTTCCACAAAGCATCCCATAATTATTCAATCACATGCAGTGGAATTTGAGGTGGACACTAGTGATTCTTGTTCCACTTGTCCCCACACTTGAAGCATAACCCCTTCTTGTTCCTTTCTTCCTTGAGCTATAAGCTTCTCATCAATTTCAGGCTTCTGAAACTTAGTCTTGTACCCATCACCATCAGCACCCTTGATCTTCTCCTGAATACCCCTGAAACCTCCTTTCTGAAAACCCTTGTGCTTAGCTTTGCTTATTTGTTCTTCTTGTAACAGAGCCAGAGCAGATGTTGTATCGACATTTTTAGGTCTGTGTAACACCAAGCACCCTTCGATTTCCTCTTTCAATCCATCCACAAACCTCTTCACAAAGAATGTGTCATCATAACTCTCATTATACAGCAGCAAGGCATGAGCCAGCTTCTCAAACTCCATCGATACTCCTGGACAGTACCAGCATTGCTTCAGTTGATCAAATTGGTTCAGCAACAAGGGGTATTGATCACCATCAAACTTGTTCATCACCAATTCACATAAGTAAGCCCAATCAGTAACCCTGTTCTTCCTCTGAATGGTCTAAAGCCAAGCCGCTGCATGTCCCTTAAAGTTGAGGGACGCAAATCTAGTCTTCAAGGCCTCATCCACCGCGTACACCTCAAAGTAAACCTCACAATTTTCACGCCATAATCGTGGATTAGAACCATCAAATTTCGGAAACTTCATTTTAGGAAATGGAGGTGCACGATGATGCTGATTGTAATCATGTTCGCGCGGAGGAAACGATGTGCATAAGCTTGAGCCATAGTTGATCTGGGGTACATACCCGTGACCGGGTGCTGCGGTTGGGATCCGGAGAACCAACCGCAGACATCCCGGTGCTCGTGTGACGCGCCGGTGCCCATGGGCCTGTCATCGCCACCCGCCGTGGCATGCGGGGACGCCCGAGGAGATGCGTTCAGATCCAGCCAGTTGCGCGGCGCCCGTGGTAGAGGTGGTTGCAGTGGTTGGGGCGCCATGGCGCGGAACTGATGCTGGAACGCAGGTGACGACGCCGCTGGATACATCTGGAACCCGGGCGCGGAGTCCTTTGCTGGTACGTCATCATGGGCTGGCCTGACGGCGGAAACGGCGGCGGTGGTGGTGCCGTCGGTCGCTGAGGCATCCCCATCGTCGGCTGCGGCTGTGGTAGCGGTGGTGTAGGCGCCGTAGGCCGCTGCGGAACTCCTTGTGTGGACGACGTAGGAGCGGGGTGCTGCAGTTGTGGTGGCGGCGGTGGTGGTGGTGGCGGTGGCGGTGGCGCGCCCATCCCTTGAGGAATCGCCTGCGAGGAGGTCGAAGGAGCGGTTGACTACGCGCACCGATGGAGGCGTCTTCTCCAACGCCGAGAGCCGCGCACCCGCCCGCTCCACCTTCCCGGTCACGCGTCGGTCTTCGGCAGCAATTCGCCGAGCGAGGAATCGCAGTCGACCGCCATGACTTGGATCCGTCCGGCTTGTCGAGCGCCTCCTTCATCATGTCGCGGAATCCTTCCATCTGCTTGGTCATTGTAACACCTCAAGTGTTACTATTCAAATTGCATATGCATCATTAAGTCAAATCATGGCATTGCATTTGATTTGGGTGAATAAATTTGAAATTCAAATTCAAATTCAAATTTGAAAACCTAATTTCAAAAATATTGAGAATTTCGATATGGTTCAAAAAGCAAAAGTGTCATTTTCACTATTTTGAGTAACTTTCATGTTTAAACTTTTTCAAGTTTCAATATGAAATCTTGAGCTTTTGAAAAAGTGGAAAATCACCCTACTGCTACAGTGCTCGCCATACCTCTCCCTGCTCATCGCCGATGCCGTGGCCATCTCGGCCCTTCTCACGCTCGGTCGCGTGGGCGACCGCGTGGTCAACGTCGCGAAGTTGTTGGCCCCCTCACCGTGCCATTCAATGCCAAAGCCAGCCACTCCATCTTCT
Organism: Themeda triandra; assembly: GCA_018135685.1. Lineage (NCBI taxonomy): Eukaryota > Viridiplantae > Streptophyta > Magnoliopsida > Poales > Poaceae > Themeda > Themeda triandra. The sequence goes on from JAENPR010000103.1 coordinate 704,996, forward strand.
CTTCTTCCTCCTTTTCTTCTCCTCTGTGTCCGCCGCCCGTCATTGCGTCGCCCCCGAAATTCCACCGCACCACGCGACATTTCTCCAATTCCTTTCGTCCACAACTCCACCACGAGCTGCTCTTCCTTCCCGACCCAGCTGTGCCCTACGTCATAGCAAGGTGAGCCGCCTCGCCGCGCCGCCGCCATGGCCACGAGTTCGGCCTCGCGTGCCCGGCTCTCGTCCGTCTCCCTTGCTTCTTTCTCGTTAGTGTTCTGAAATAGCTGTGGCAGAACCGCCCAATTTAAACTAACCATACACTTACTCACCCGCCATTAGGCACTAAGTAAGTGATGATCAATTTAAATCCGGTAGTCTGTCGAGCACACCCCATGGGAGAACTCGAAAATCCACGTTTCCCTCAAGATCATAAATAAGTGAATAAAGCTTACAATGTTCTTAACCATTTTATACATCACAAGATTACATAATAATCGAGTTAAAATAGATTTCATAAAAACAGCGGAAGAAATCATTTTATACAAGAGCAGCGGAATTTAACAATTTTGAACATTTAGTCTGAAGTAGAGAGGTAAAAGAATAAAACTTCTACAATCGCAGCGGAAGGATTTCCTCACTGAGCCCATCGGGAGGGATCCACAAACAACGGTTAGCGCAAGCATCCACCTTCTACCCGCAACGGGGAATAAAACCCCGAGTACACAATGTACTCAAGCAAGACTTACCCGACTAGGTGGGAGTAGCCTCCCGACTCTCAAGGATATGCAGGGGCTATTTGGCTAGCTAGTTATTTTATTTTGCGGAAAAGCAATATTATTAGAGCATCTTATATTTTTAGCAGTAGCATTGAGTTCATTACTTAACCATTCTAGGTAAGCACCTAACTACTTTCAAGCATGTGGTAAGCAATCAGAATATATTTCATCATCCGACAGTAACCTCATCATCATCTCCATGTTCCAGTTGCATTAACTACGATGGCAGTGATATGACAAGTGGTATCCATATCCGAGGAGGGCGGCGATTGCAATCGATGTACATCCAGCTGGGCAATCCCAAACACACGCCCGTACTTCTCGAAGGAGCAAGTACCAGGCCACCGTTCCCGTCGTACAACCAAGGCCCGAAATGACCTAACCATCCCCGAGGAACCCACCCTATGAGGCCCGTCCCGCGACTCGACGACGGGTTTACCCCTCAAAGTTTGGTCCATGGACATTCCCCGTCCCAAACAACCGCTAGAATGGCTAGAGAAACAAGTCGATGAACGTTGAGCGCACCTCGGTTGTAAGACAGTACTTAGCTTCACGGTCAACTGTAACTCAGGCCCCTGTTATGTGTTCGGTACCTTCAAACTTGCCATATGGCCACCAACGAACGGTTCTTAATCGACACAGGCGGGACTAAAGCACCCAGAGTCTCCATACTCTGTTGCCATACCAACCACCCAAATTCCCACCTGGTCTCCATTTATTATCCAGCATCTCAAGGTCATGTGATGGTAGCAACATTATAAACATCACCTATTTCTCGCGAATGACCGTCTATCACTCGACTTCTACCGTGAGCCCTATAGCATGGCATACTATATACGATCCCTGTCATACTAGTAGGACTCATAGGACAGATTATTATGCAAGTGGATTTCAAACAAATCTTATAACTTAATGCACAACAATATAATAATATAGTGCTATATATAAAAATAGGGGTTATGCACCGGGGCTTGCCTGGGTAACTTCTTAATATAAAGTTAGTTAGCTCCGTCTTCAGGACATGATCGACCATCGTCTTTAGACTGCTCACCATTACGCCATCTTCCCATTCGGCGAAAACATTTCTTGGCTGATCCATCCTTTCATCATTGTTTCCTAAATGATATGCAAATGCAATGCAATGCAATGCATGCTTCAGTCAAAAAAGCATAACAAGACATTTGAAACACTAGAATACAAGTAGCACGTCATCCACTACTAAACATATAGCACAAAAGCATTTATTAACCTTATTAATCTACGCATCTAGTATATATAAAAGCTTAAATAAATACAACTAGGGAATAAAAAGCCGATGCACCAAACTTCTCTATTGGTCATGAAAATTTTATGGGAGGCGCATCTTAACTAAACAAAGCTACTGTATGAATCTCGTGATTCCAGGATGAGTAGATCATGTACTGACAATTAATTAATTCTAAATGGCAATAGAAGCATGCGAGATATGATAAATATATTACTCAGAAAGAAAAGAATAACAGAAAAGAAAAACATGCTTAGCCTCGGCAACCCTGGGTTTATTCAAAATCTATTTTAGCCATTCCACCATAACTTTGTCTCTTGTACCTTTACATCTGGGACCCTGGAAAGAGCTTCTATTTATGTGCAAGGTCCTTCTTCTCCTTCACGAACAGCACGTACAGCAGGGCAGCCGACTCGGCCGGGCTAGGGCTCTCGGCGGCGGCCTAGGCGAGGCTGGGGCAGGGCCTGGGCTCACGCACACCATGGATGGGCGTAGCTCGGACTGAGGTGGTCCGAGGCGCTCTGGCCTCGCGCGCGCGGCACTGCGGCCACGACGTCGGCATTCGGCACGGCAGTGGCGCTGCGGCAAGCGGGACGGCCGGGGAAGGAGCTCTGGGGGCGGCGTGGCATGGGGAGCAGAGTGGAGACCGTGAGGATGGCTGGGAACGACGGGAACGGCCGCGGCACTGGCGAGCTCGGAGCTTGGCCATGGCGGGCGTGAACGTAGTAGGAGAGAGGGGCAGGCAGAATGGGCCTGGGAACGGGGAGGCGAACGCGTTGCTGCTGGTGCTTGATGGGGGCTAGGACGCGCAACGCCGAATGAACGAGCGGCGGCAAGAAGCTTGGCGATGGCTAGCTGCTCTGCTCGGTCATTGAGAACGCGACCGTGACGAGCTGCAGGGCGAGAGAGAGCGCGCAAGAGACGGGAACGAGCTCGGGGCCGTGTAGAAGAAGGCAAGGCAGGGGCAGCAAGGCATGGGCGGTGGCGTGGGCATAGCAGAGCAACAGCACGTCGAGGACGACATGCTGTGCACGCACAGAGGAGAGCGTGGGCGACGGACATGGCCATGTGCCCAACTTGGACGCGGACATGGCCATGTGCCCAACTTGGACGCAGTGTGCTGCACATTTGGTCAAGCCGCGGGCCCTACATCCTATACAAAAGATCTTCCTGAAGCTGTAGAATACAACTGTGCTTAAGGGACCAAGGTCACTAAGGCAACGGTTAAGGAGATAAACAGGCTCAAATTTTGCTCCGTCAGTGAACTTGTAGCACTTGAAAAGTTCGTCTCCGGAAAATCAGGCCTCCGATGGTTTCACAAAAGCTCTAGTCGGAGCGCTTCAAATTCCAAAAATTATATTTTTGCACGAGCGCTAGACCTCTTGCTTATAAAACCAAAAATGCATATAACTTTTAAAAACCGAATTCCAACTTGGACGATCAAGAACATCCCGAAAAGTTTATCCAGAGAACCATCCATTCCAATAAATTTTATTTTTAAAACCTTTTTCAAACATGATCAACTCCGCCAAGTGCTTCACTGTCAAATGCGAGTTAGCGCGGCTTAAGATAATTAATTATGAAGAGGGGTGTTACAATAGCCTTGCCATGTAGCAGCTTTGCTGAAGACCTTGCTGGCTGTAGTGCCTTAACGCCGACGGAACGCGGCTTGCCACCGCAAGCTCCGCGCGCCGTCGCCGCGGTGCGCCGCCGCCGTCTCTAGTCCACCATAGCCTGCGTTTTCTTGCCCGTTGGATGCGCGGCATCACAGGGAGTCGGTCGGCTCGGTCTCGTCATCGGAAACCTCGCCGCCGGGGTTCCGCGGCCGGCCGAACGCCTGCCACTCGGGTTCTGCTCGAGCGCCGCTAGGGGCTTCATTTTGTAAATTCAATCAAGTTCGGGGGTCCGGGGCAAAGTGCAAGACTCAGGAAATAGTGGCAAGTTTTATTTTGGACCTATTAGTAATTTTCCTAGACTACGAGGCTTTTTCTGCAAAACTGCCATTGCCGCCGTCGGGCCGCCATTCGCGCGCACACGCGCCACGCCCGCGTGGGCCGCGCTGCGCTGTGCTGGGCTGCACCGCCGCTAGGCCGCCTGCTCGCGCGCTGTCACTGCCGCTGCTGCTGGGCTGCGCTGCCGCCGCCGCTGCTGGCCGTTTGCCGCCGCGGGCCGCGCGCACGTGCCGCTGCCGTGGGCCGAGCTGGGCCAAGCAGGCCAGATTGGCCTGTGAGCCAATTTTTCATTTGAAAATGCTTTTCAAATTTTGATTTGAATGCAAACTTTGATAATTTATAACTAGAGCTAAGAAACTCCAAAAATGGTGAAACCAATTTTGTTAGTTTTGTTTTGCTGTGATCTACGCGATGGTGTTATAAAAACTTCAGTTTGATAAACTTTTATTTATAGCTTTTATTTATTAAAAAAACCCTTTTTACCTGGCAAAATTTATATTTAGGGTTGTGTTTATCCAAAACTTGTGAAACCAAGTTTGTAATCCTTTATGTCATCATAAATGCATCATAATGCATCATGCCATGAGCTCCTTGAACTAAAGCATGCATCATTAATTACGTGTAGTTGTTTCGTGAGCACGATGGATCGACGAATGGATGTCGAAGCCGTACCGAAAGGCGGTGTTATGGAGACAATCCGGAAGATGTTGGTCGATCAATGACTAAAGATGGAATCTTAACTTAATGTGATATTAAGTTATCCAGGCAAGCCCCGGAGCATTCTAACCTCCTAACTTTTCATAAGTTACTTAATATGCTTTGTTTGTTGCATTAAGTATTAGGAATCGAATTGGAACCCCTGCTGCATTTATATCATTCCTTGTCCAGTTATTACCCTTAAAATCCTAATGATATGCTACCGTGGTACCTACTTAGCGATGCTTAAACGGTAGAAGTCGAGTGATTGGTAATCACTTGCGAGAATTAGGATGATGGTTCACGATTGGCTATATGTGCTACCGTGAAAATAACCATATGGATGTAAATCGATGGTAAGGCGGAACGTGGACGTCACAGGGCCAGGGAGCTTTGTAATCAAGCGAACCGCCATGCCGATTAATCACATACAACGAATGGAGCCTTTCCTAGTCATGTTGAACAGTGCCTAGCACTTAGCTGGCTGGATCCGAGGTTATCCGCCGCGAAGCCTAGTAGCTCAACTTAGACCGGATCGCGAAGAGTATCAAGTGCTCACTCGCCGACAGGTGTTATAATTCCTGATCCATGGGCATATCCGGCGTGGTATGTCCGTGTGGGAAGTCATGTCCGTAAGTCCAGAGGCAGGTGTTATAATTCCTGACCCCTTGGCATGGTGGCAACCCTTAAGTGAGGCGCTGTTCGGATTCACGATTCCTAAGTTGTACGAACGGCGTTCTACGGCTACCTTTGGCCGGGTGTGCCGGGAGAGTGTTAGGAATATTTCCCCAGCTGGGTTATAATCGATTCGAATCACCATCGCTCCTGGTTAGTGAGAGCTTGACGGGAGTATCTCCATACTTGAAAACATGAAGTTGTTTGGATGATTAATGAAGCTTCACAAGATAGCTGATGATGAACCTGATCTGGTTATGTATTCTCTTCTCCTTGCTTGTTTAGCATAGGGGCAAACATAGTTGATAGGCTAATGAAGATTAACTTGATGCTAATTATAATTTGGTTACTCTTCTCACTTAAAGCTTTTTACGCAAAATGAGTTAAGCCAAATCCACCTATAAAGCTTTGCATAATCCTTGGAGTCTTTATTTCTGTTTCATGTCGGGTAAGTCTTGTTGAGTACAATTGAGTACTCAGGGTTTTATTTCCACTTGTTGCAGATCATAAGCCTGTTTTGCTGTGGCAACAAGATGGATCTGTATCCCACTACGGGAAGAATAGACCATGGGCAAGGTCATCTCTTATATCTCATCTCGATGCTTTTGTGGGAGGTGAATTCAAAGCGGCAATGTAATCCTTAAACTATGGTTTGGTTTTAAAACTATGCTACTTCGCTACCTTATATTTTGGTTTGTAATAAATACAAGTATACTCCGATATTGTGTAATCTAAAATATTGGAACAGGTGATGTGGTTATCTTTGAATCACTACGATCTTGGTTCGTTGCAAGTTGGTTTGAAATCCTTCGTGATTTTGTTGGACTACCGGGTTTATGTAAGAGAAAGTATATGAGTGTCAACGTATTAGCGGGGACATCTCGTACTTAATCTTGTATAAATTGGTCGGTTAGGATGGGTCATCGTCGCGAACTCCTTCGTCAGATTGCCCATTGTCGCCTCCATGTCGATCGAAACTTGGTCAACCTCCGCTTCGGCCCCGAGCTTGGAGGTGCACCGCCGCGGTTCGCGGCGGCGAAGAGGGAGCGATACCAATTGTCGGACCCGGATCAAGGCCTCGACGTACGTGGGAGTGGATCAAACCACCAAAATCAACAAGAAATTGCAGGAATCGAATGAGAAAATGCAAATTGGGGACGAACTACTCTATCTCTCTATTGAAACGAAATGGAAAGCAACAGAATGGTTCTCGTTCTCGGGATTCCATGATTTGGCTGCCAAGCAATCTTCCCTACTTATTACACGGCCTTAGGCCCAAAACGGCAATAGCCAACAAAAGACTAATAACGGCCCAAACGAGCCCCGGTCGGCCTATCGGCCACTTGAGTCCTTCCCGCCCACTCGGCTTGCTCCGGAGACGATCAGCACGCCGGTGTCCCTTCCGACATCCAGCTACATAGATGAAACACCCACGAGTAACCATCTTTAATTGCGACTGTAAGTAGTAAATACTGAGATCCATTGTCAGTGCTTCTGCTGATGCAGCTTAGATTCCTCATGGAATGAAGTACCCTATCAGAGACGCGCGGGATTAGGTATATACATCTCCAATTTGCAGGGACCGGTGCACTACTCCATCCACATTCAAGCACATCTTCTATCCTGCACGTCGGTTCTCATGGCTGAGGCGACAGCCCTTTGTAGCTGCTATCATAAGCAACAAGCTTGGCATTACAGCATGCAACTTCCTCTCTGACTGTGAACAACTAGTGCTCTTCATCAACTCCATGGATCAAGCAAATCCACCGGATTGGAGAATCAAGCCTTTTACCCAAATCTTTAGTAATGCTGCTAGGGATGGCTCCTATTCTCTCGTATAAGATTAGCGAAACTTGAATGATTTGGCTGATGGATTAGCTCATCAAGCCTTGGTTTCCACTGCTTCAGGAATGGCAGTTAGCTGTTCTAATCAACATGGCTCTGGCCCATGTCCTGTTCCACAAGTTCTACTCTCAGTAGACTTGCCCCTTGTAAACTTTACTTCAGCTTGTTGCTGTTAAGTATGAATGAATATGTTATTTGTCAAAAAAAAAAAGTACCGATGGACCTAGATCCGTCTTCAGCTTTAGACCACCCGCACTCGTGGTACTCTAAATCCATACTCTAAACAGAATATTCTGTTCTGGTCATCGAGATTCTCTCCTCTATACTGTTTTCTCCCGCAACCATACATTCTCTATATCAACTACTTCAATAGGACTCATATGTCATGCTCTCTTTTCTCTCTCCTCTATCCTTTTCTTCCCCACCGCTCTCTCTCTCCTCTCACCTTATCTTCTTTCTTTCGGACGAGAAAGCGAGAGAGGGAGAATGGAGGGCGTCGGCCTCCTCATCCGGCCAGGCGGCGTCCACACCCGCGCCGGGGCGTGCCCTCGCGTGGGGTGCAGCAACAGCCGGGAAGGTCACGGCCGCGCGCCGGCCGGAAGGCGCCCGCTCGGGAGGAGCCGCGTCAGCATGACTGGGCGTGCTAGGTCGGTGGCGGCCATCCTCGGTGACGGGGCCGAGCGGCGGTGGGGCCTGGAGGCTCCTACGACGCGCGCACGCCCCTAGCAGATGGCCGAGATGCGGGGGATGGCCATGCGCCCGTGCGGCGGCGGCGGGGCCAGAGGCGTCCACGCGCCCGCGTCATGAGGTCGCGCCGGGGGGCCATGCGCCAGTGAGCTGCGTGCCCGCGCCGGGGTCCCGTGCTCGAGACACGGCGAGGTGGCAGCCCAGGCTGAGCAGCGTGAGGCGCTGCGGGGGCGTGGCCATGAGCTCCGTCCGATGGAGGTCGACCCGCGCGGTGGCCCTGCTCCAACGCTGCTCCTCGATTCGAGTCCGGCGGGCGCGCGGGTGAGCGCGCGGCGTACTCCGGCGAGGGGGCGGGCGGCCACGAGGGCAGCTTGCGCGGCGGCCCTGGCTCCCCTCCCCTCCCCTCCCTGCGGTGGGGCAGCGCCCGCATGCAGCAGGGCTGGGGCGGATCCGGCGGCGGCGGGGCTGGGGCGGATCCGGCGGCGGCGCCTCGAGGTCGATCCATGGAGCTCCGGCAGCGGCTCTGCTCCTCCCCTTTCCTTCTCCAGGCGCAAGGCGAGGCCGGTCGGTGGAGCGTGCGCGCGGGGCCCGCGCCACGGAGGCGGTAGCGGGCGCCCTGCATGCTCGCCAGAAATAGCGTCCGCGTGGCCGTCCGGGACGATGGCGTATCCGATAGAGTATGCCGCTGCGGGCGTTTTTACGCCGCGGGCTTCTATTCCTAGAACCTAAAACCTGTACAGATGGAAAATCAGAGTAAGTGCCAAGGGGTGTAGTCATCTGAGAAATGGTTGAGAGGTGAAAATGGAAAGTAAACATGGGAAAAGACTAATGTATACATTCGGACTGACCAAACTGTAGCATACTGGAATATTCCAAAGCTAGAGTGATGTACAAGTATAACTAAAATCCAAATGAAGCATCCATAGAAGCTTTAGTCAAGTACTTCCTCTGTTCGAGAACATGGCATCTTCAGTACATTGGCAGCAGGTCCAGATATGCAACTGTGAATTTCACCTAAATGGTACATTGTTGTATTTTTGACATGCAACATTGAGTGTCACCTTTTAAATAAAATATGTTGGCACAAAACTGCAAAACTACCGAGTAATTATGAGTACTTTTGTATTTCTAGGCGGAGGAAGTAATCCATTATGTTTGAAGTAACAGCTCCCAGTATTTCCACTACAAACAATGCTAGCAAGAAAATCAAGATATTCATGAGAAGAAGATAGCCCTTAATTTAGAATTTTATCCAATGAAGTGGATATGAAAGCTGATAAATAAGTTAAAGTATCCAAAGAAAAACTGATTTGGATATCTGTCTATTTGCAACCTTGCATAGATCTTGGCTACATTCATAACTGTTCAACCAGCACTACATGGGTCCTAAAACTTTCTAAGTTGGTGAAAACATATTCAGTTGCTCCAAACTGTCACGATGATTAATCCAGCAATAAAAAAAATGAAACGAGGGGAACAAATAATATTCTATGGAAGACAGAGAAGGTTATCTACTGAACTTCTGGAAAAAAAAAAAAAAACTCAGCACAACTCAAAAAAAAAAAAAAAAAAAAAAAAACAAAACTCAGCACAACTCAAAAATTACATATACAGTAGGAGCTATTCAAAGAAATCCGACATATTGGCATATTTGTTTTATGGCTCACAACTAATCAGCAAACAGCACATTGTGCTGCTGCTCCGCAATGCCAAAAAAAGGTGCAACATGTTGCTTTCTCTTTCCCACATACAGAGGCAAACATTTTTTATCGAAACACTTCTGATTCATGAACAAAATGGATCAAATGTATAGTTTCTGTTTCCCATCACCAGAATGGTAGAATGCAGTGCAAGATTTTCATTCCAAGAACAACTTGGCATACCCAATTCACTGCTTTAATAATTAACATGGAGTTTCCTCATTGCTTGCCACATTGATTTTCCCCATATATTAAGCCAAACAACCAAAAAAAAATGGATAAGAATGTTGCTAGGCACTAGCTAACTTACTGATGTTAAGTTCACCAAGGAACTTCAAAACTTGAAGAACTCTTTCATCAATGGCTCCACATATGACTACCACTCTCTTAAGGTGTGCAGATATTGTAACTCCTTTGGACTGAACCTTCCTTTCATTATCACATTATGTTTCTTCATCTGCAGTATCATAAAGAGTTCACTAAGATCAGTAAACAATCTATATAAAGTTCCACAATGCAACAGTTGCCCATTTAGAAATTGTTTACCTCTAAAATTAGGATAAGATAAAGCTCCTCTAAAATTGGTGAATGTTCAAGAATACGTGCTAGCACTTGTATATTAGGCACACACCAGTGTTCATTGAGCTTCAGAGACTTTAATCGAGTAAAAGTAGGGCAGCATTTCAAATCCCTTCTGAAAATATACTGGAAAAACAGCACCAAGTTGATCATTAGATCTTTAGTACAATCATGATGTCCAGAACAAGCTGGACATGAACATGGACATGATGATTTGAGGGGTAAGCATTCCGTATCATCAGTAGCTCCCAACTCTAAAATCTTTGCTTGTGATAAACCATGCAAAAGCACGGAGGAAGTGTCATTTGATATGCAATTTTTGCAGCTCTCATCACCGCAGTCCCCATAGTTAGAACGATTGCAACAGTCAAACTTCCCCCTGATCACATATGTGCTAAAATCAACAAGGGCATGCTCTCAAGTACAGGAGTTTTGCCATAGCTGAGTTGTAGCTCCAGCTTAGTGAGATTGGGGGGCATGAATACGGGTTCGGGAACTCCAGTTGAATATGGAGCCTGTGATTTTTAGGCGCTTCAAGGACTGGGATGAGATCCTTCCCGCAAGCACGAAGGAGCAGCCTTCAATCTCAAGATCTTTCAACGCTGGACACCTCGAGAGGTCAAGGAAGTCACCATTGAACGCGACGCCACGAAGCTCCAGCTTGGTCAACTGCATGGAGGCGAGGGGGTGGTTCCTGCGGCCGGAGCGAGAGCCTGTGGAAGCTGAGCCGCAACACCTGGACTTTGCACCGCACGGCGTAACCGACCCGAGCCTCACACGGCTAACGTCAATGGCGGCGCCGTCGACCCTGAGCTCAAATTTCTTGAGAGGCAGGCTTCCACGGAGGAGCAAAAGGCTGTCCACGAAATCCCGGGCCTCCTCGAAGGGCAGCGGTGAGTTCCCGTCGGCGCCGACGATGCGCGGGATGAGGCGGACTTCCGAGGCGGAGCCGGCGCTGGCCGAGCACGCAGGTCTGCACGGTCTGCTGCGCGGAGAGGAAGGCGAGGATCCGGTGCAGCAGCTCGTCCGGGAGGGCGCCGATGCGGTCGCCGCCGCTCGTCGGAGCTGCTTGCCCTGCTCCATTGGGCGCTTTACCGGCAGGCATTCCGGCGGTCGCGGGAGGAGGCGAGCTGCGAGATTTGGGGACGGGGCGGATTGGGGTTTCTGCGGGCGTGGCGGAGCGGACGGGTGGGGGCGGCGGTGCTGTAGCTAGGGCGGAGCCATGTCTGCGGCGGAGGCGGAGGCGGAGGTCGTCGAACGGCTGTGCGGAGGCGGAGGCGGCGGTCGTCGGAGCCGCTTTACATTCGTAGAGTGGCGTCGGCGTCGGCGTTGGCGGCGGTGATCCGCAGGGCCCGCCGTGCCCTCCCGAGTCGACGCCAACGCCGAGCCGGGACACACGTCCGCACGGCCGGCTGCGGCGGGAGGAACGAGAGGACGTGCTGCAGTACCTCAACCTCGTCCGGGAGGGCGGCGATGGCGTCACCCGCAGCGGCGCCGGCCGGACAGGTCGTTTTCTTGGCCGCTGGCTCCTCAGGCATTCCGTCGAACAGGCGATGGGCGGTGGCGCTCTGTGTGACAAAGATGTTACAGGAGAAGGAGAACTCCCGGAGGGTACCATCTCACCTTCCTTTGGAAGCCGCCAGCAGGTTCACCAACGGCGAGGACCGAGGAGTCGGCGAGACAGAAGGCCGCAAGCGCCAAGAGGCCGAGAGAGCGCAAGAGGCGAAGGAGCCAAAGAGGTTGCAACGGAATGACCGAATGAGACGGGATGAGTCGGGGCCAGAGAAATGCGCACTGCACGGCAAGGCACCTGATGGCCTCGATGAATGGTGGGTCCATCAGCAGTTCAGCACGCAGCCAAGTTAAGTCCAACGGTGCACCAAAGAATTTGCAGTGGTTTATCTGATGAATGATATTAATTACATAGTATAAATATTAATTTTTTCTTGTATATATTTATTTAAACTTTAAAATGTTTGATTTTCCAAGAGGTGAGAATGATACTCCTTCTGCACCAAAAATTGCATCCTTTACCGGAGGTAGTACTATTTATCGAACAGAGGGAGCAGAGTTTTGCGCATGTTAATTTTTTTTAAGTTTGACTAGCTTTGTATTCTTTTTGGTCTAAATTATAATAATTAGATCTAGATACATACTCCCACCATGCTAAATTGTAAGTCATTCCAAGAATCTTGGAGAGTCAAAACATCTCAAGTTTAACTAAATTTATATGATAAGATAATAATATTTATGATGCTAACTAAATATCATTAGATTCTTTATTATTTATATTTTCAAAGTATACCTATTTGATGTCATAAATATTTATAGTTTTTTCTATAATTTTGATCAAAGTTAAAATGCTTTGACTCTCAAGATTCTTGAAATGACTTACAATTTAGAATGGAGGAGTAGCTTTTATTACGTTTCTAAACATAATATGTATCAGGGTGTGCAGGAATAGCTATGACATGTCAGCTCCACTATGCCGTCCATGCTTTGTGCGAGCATGAGGTTAGCCACCATGTCATCGCCACCAATAGGCAACCCGTGCCAGCCACCGCGCCTATGCTAGTGGCTCGGTCTCGCCGCGCCACCCCTCTAGCTAGACGAGCTCAAGCAGCTAGGCCACGGTGCCTGCCATCGCTCTGCGTTGAATAGATGGGAGAGAAGAGAGAGAGAATATATTCTTTACCAACTGATATATAGATCGGCTAAATACCTCCCAGCTTCCGTCCTTATCCTCTGCTACAGTAGCAAGAGAGCGATTCGCAGCGACTCGTTTCTCGCCGGAGATCCCGCTGGTCCCCTCGTCCCGTCGATTCCGGTGGGTCGCCGGCGTCGGGGCGGTGGGATCCGAGCTTCTTCGGGTGAGTATGTATAGATTAGGTAGTTTGCTAGCTCTTTTGGTTTGCTCGCCGGTGTATATGACGGCGGAGCTTGGGTGTTCGATGGTGGCGACTGTGCTGCTGCATCTCGCCATCATGGACTCTTCTTTTGTTTGCCCGTTGATGGTGTTGTCGCCGGCGTTGGCCGGTTGTAGGGTGTGCTTTCCATCGATGGATGGAGTAGCTAGTGTTCGCCGGGGAGTGGTTCCTCGCGGCGTGTGTCTTCGGACGTCGTCGGCGAGATGAAGGTGTCGACGGCGCCGGCCGAATAACTGTCGCGGCCACTCCTTCATCCTGACGGCGCTCTCCTCCGGCGTCCTCAGCGAGGTCGGCGAGGTTTCTCCAGGAGTCCGAGGCCGGTGCTTCTCCGTCTTCGCCAGGTGATGGTGTCTCCGGCCTCTTTTCTTCGGGTTTCGGAGATGTCTGCGGGTTACGTGGTTGCTGGCTGGCCGGATCGCTCGGTTCTTCTCCGATGACGGTGTTCGTCGCCGGCGAGTCCAGATCTGGGAGTTGGGGGTGTTGGGGCGTCGCCCCGGCCGACGCGGTATCGCCGACGGCTTCATCTTGTCCTTCGTGACGAGTGTCAAATTCGGCTCCGTTCAAAGCTTCTATGCGATGGGATGCTCCCAGCTCAGGGCCCTGTTCTTCTTCTTCGACGGTGGTGACGGCCGGCGGCGAGGAAGACAGCATCAGGAGAATCACGAAGATTCCAGGGGCATGCATGTAATTTCTTTGTTTTCTAGGGGTCTTTGTGATGTATGGATGCTACAGTTGTCTCCGTATCTTTGTACGTGTCTGTACTCCTGTTTCCTTAACTAGAAATACAGATACATATTATCAAAAAAAAAACTGATATATAGATCGCATGTATACTCCAATACCAAATACTAACAATAGCCGCTTGAAATTGAAAGCTCCACTTAAGTTTAAAATTTTCTGGTGGCATCTCAGGGGAGGTGTTGTGTTAACTAAGGATAATTTAATTAAGCGCAAATGGCAAGAAAACAAACACATGTTGCTTTTGTCATGAGGACAAGACAATTCAACCTTGTTTATTGATTGTCATTTTGCGTGATCAGTCTGATGCGTTGATCACATAGCATTAAATTTAGAAAAAACTAAAATATATGCATATGTCTGTTGTCTGGTAGTTGGCTGTATGGTGTCAACAAATTGTCGAGGTCGGCCCTGTTCGCTTTAACTTATGAGTCTAGCTTTTCAGTCATGATACATTGTTTTTCTCTCGCAACAATCAGCGAATGGTACTTTTCAGCCCGGCTTTTCAACGAAATGAACAGAGCCTTAAGTTTTTTTGATCTATATGGTTGCACAGGAATGACATTGTTTTTCAAAAGAAAAAAACTTATTCTCTTTGTAGCTTATTTATGCACCTACCCATCGACTCCATTCTTTGGATATTCTCCGGTGGTCGGATATGCTGGGTATAGCTGTAATGGTCTCGCAGCAGGTGGAGCAGGTGGCGAGATATTCTTTCATAGACGTTTGGGTGGCGGTCTAGTCCATGGATTGACTGTCATTAGTTTTGCTTTTTTTCGTTTTACTAATGTTGGGCTAGAGCGTCCGTCCATCCAGACGCTAAAAAATCTCTTTTGTTCTCATCCTTCACCGCATCGCTCGCTGTCCATACTCTGCCTCCACCGTGCCGCGTGCCCTTCCCACTCTGCCTGCACCGTGGTATCTGCCCGCCGTGCCCGCCTACACCGAGCCGACAAGCCTCCATTACACAGCAAGCAGCCAAGCAGGCGAGGGGAGGAGGTTTGTGCGACTCCACTCCATTGGCGAGTTGTCCGCACCACTGCCGTGCTAGCGTCGAGCTCCACAAGAGCCTACATTCGTCCAAGCAGCAAGGTGACATTGCGCTGAAACTGCATGTTACAAGCGTATCTTTTGAGTGTTTCAGATGTTTTAGAGGTATGTTGTCAGTGTTTTATGTTGATGTTGCAAAAATAGGTTCGAATATTGCACATGTTGCAAAGGCTATACACTTATGTTCCAAGTGTATGTTCCGAATGTTTCTCCTGTTTCAGATGTATGTTGCAAGTGTTTCATTTCGACGTTGCAGAAATAGATCTGGATATCGCATATATATAGAAGTGTTTCATGTGTTATCATACGAATTGCAAGTATTTCATCTGGATGTTTGTATATAGTTGCAATGGCTACACACGTGTTTTCAAGTTTTTTCTAGCGTTCTGCAACTATTTCAGTCGTATGTTGCAAGTGTTTTGGCTGTATGGAACGTACGTTGTAAGGTGTTTCATCTGAATGTTGCAAAATATATCGGGTGTTGCACATGTTATAATTTTTTTTTTCGACGAAAGAAGAATTATATTATATGATAGCTAGGTACATCAAGATATTACAAGCACTCTGGAATACAAGAAAGTACCTATGCTGTGAAAAGCACAACTCAAAACCTAACCTGTTAGATGCTTTGCAGTATGGATGACCGCACAGGCAAACACTCGGCAACGAAAGACGGCCTGAGAACAAATGCCCAATGAACGACGGCCAACATTTATGTAGGCGGAATTGAGGATCTTCTTCTTTCTGGTGTCTTCCTTCTTCGTCTTTCTGCCACCGAAGAATGAGGAAGACGATTTAAAAATTGTTCTCCTAGTGGCCAGATCATTGTGACCAGATCTAACCACAGCAAAATGGAGAAGAGACCGGAGAAAATTATTTTATGGCGGCGGCATCATCTTCGACTTGATGCCACCGTCCGGAAATAAAAGTCTCCATGTCGTCATGTCGATGAAGATGCTGACATCGAAGTTGTCGCCCTCATCTTCAACGGAGCCATCATGGCGAAGACGATTCCATCCATCCCCTTCACCGTCGCCGGAGAGGAGAAGGAGAAGATAAACCACCAATATCAAGAAATTTGGCATGGAGAAACATTGACCCTAAACACTCAATCTACTAGGAAAAACTTATTAAAAACAATGGATCCCCACTCCCTTCAGCCTCGGTGTGATACCGAAGGAGAAGGGAGACGCACTTGCGCCGCAAATTGCCTGCTACAGCTGCTGGGGTGCCGCTAAGCGGGCACGGACGGTCCTTGTGAGTGGTCGGGTGGCACCCCCCGAGTGGGTGCAAGATACGGGATGCACACGTGTGCAACAAGGTGCACGCGCGGGCGTTCGAGGGCTAGCAACCTTTTTCGGTTTTCCTAGCTTGATGTACTTCTCTTTGGTTTAATATAAAAAAGCTTTTAATTCAAAAAAAAGATCTCTTGTATCATGGGCATGTCACTTATATATTTTTTTGAACGTCACTGGGGGATCCCTCTTGAATATATATTAAAAAAGCCCCAAAATGGCTCGTTTAAGATTTACAAAAGGTTTGAGGAGAAAAAACAAAATACGCCCAAAGCACAAGGGCGAAGGTGGAGAAGAAATGGTAACAACAACACCACTACCACCAAGACGCATGAACTCATCAACGATGCCTCCGGGGAGGTGAACGACGCCGCAACGTAATCATCGTCAACCGAGGCATGAAGAGGAGCTCTGCGGGGGCTTGGCGGGGCTTTCGCCCGAGCCATGTGTCGAGGTGCTTTGGGCGGAAACCATGAGACTACAACAAGAGTTGAGGTTCTTCAATGACGCCTTCAAGAAGGAGATCTTGTCACTGGCCCAGACTAATCTGAGCTAGGCTTTCGCCCAGAACCTTTGCTAGTACTCCCGTTGGCTCACCCAGAACAGCGGTGAGACGTACACCGGCAAGCGCCCACGCTTGGACACGGGGGTAGAGGGAGCCGGCCTCAACTACACCGCATGAAGCTAAACCCGGATTCGCACGTGACGGTGGGAGGCGCGTGCGGCTATCGTCCTCACCCGGACGGGGCGGAGAGCTTGCCAGCCGCCGCCACACCGCAAGGAGCCACAATCGGACTCGTCTGCGACAGTGGGAGGCGCGCATCGGCAAGTGGTCACACCAAGACTGAGAGGGGGTTGCCAGCCGCCGCCACACCACATGGAGCCGTTACCGGGCTCGCCCGCGACGGTGGGAGGTGCGCACCGACCAGCATGTGCCGGCCGTCGATACACCGTGCGGAGCCGTTCCCCGGACTTGCCCGCAATTGCGAGAGGCACGCACCGGCAATATAGCTCTGGGCATGCAGCCTCGCCGCTGGTAAGCCTGCGGCCAAACTGCGCACACCGAGCCGTGTTGGACCCTGCAAAAATGAGAACGAAGAAGAAAGTGGGCACGCTGCCCCACCGCCAGCACGCCCGTGGCCAAATTGCAGGATCAACCCTAGCACCGTCGTTGGCGCCACGCCCGGTCGCCACGGCCGGCCACGGGTCGGCTAGCCATGCGCCCGACCTCGCCAACCACGGCCACCGGCCCACAGCCGAGGTGGGGAGACGAGAGAAGGTGGTGGAAATGGGTAGTTGTCGGTGTCGTCATCGTCTCACCGGAGGTGTGGACGCTGGATCCGCATCCGGGGGAGCCGGATCCGCCCCCCGAAAGCCAAACCCAACTGGGCTGGGGAAGACGTAGGGCGGCTGCCGCTGCTATCATTGAACCAGGAAGGGGGGCGCTGCAGTGAGGAGATCCGGAGCCGGATCCGCACCGGGATGGTGGAGCACCGGCCACCGCCTCTCGTGCGGGCCATGGCTTTGTCCGGCCCGGCTGAACCAGCCCGGAACTGGTTGGGGAGGTGGCGGATCCGGCCGGGATGGCCAAGTCCGCATCCAAGGGCGCCGTCGGATTTAGGGGGTGAATGAGAGGAGCACCTTGTGGATCCGAGGTGGAAGTGGTGGATCCGCCAAGCCGCCCACCGGAGCTTGGGACATGGGGGAAGAGAAGCGTCGGGCCGCCGAGCATGTCCCACGCATGAAGAGCTCGCAACCCGCACGGCGAAGAGCCTCGCCGCTGCCATCCTCCGGAGTCAACGTGGGCGTACCGGTAGCTTCCTCTGGTGGTGACAAGGGGAAGGAGGAGGTGGTTTTGGGGCCGCGGCTAGGGTTTCCTGCTCCCGAGCCGCCCGTGCGGGGCGACGCGAGAGCCCCTCCTATCCGGCTCTCGTGCGGAATCTTTAGGTTCAAACATTCGCTTCTTGTGCTCTGTGTCGCTTATATCTTAGAACGATATTTTCTCAGTCACCTCTCCCCCGATATAAGGAGTTGGGTTGCTCGTACCATGTGTGGTTGATGAAGTAAACCATATCAGAGACGAGTGCAACGCATTCGACTCCTACGACGGGGATCGATCTATTCGATGGCGCCTCTGACGAGCCGCCCGAAGGAAGAAGAAGACGACTTCGCGGCGGCGACTCCGATGATCGACCTCGCGGACCGGCTCAGCGCGCTTCCTAGCGACGTCCTTCCACAGATCCTCTCCTTCCTGCCTGCGCACGAGGCCATGCGGACGTGCGTGCTCGCCCGGACCTGGTGCAACCTCTGGAAGGACAAGTGCTTCCCTAGACGGTTGCTCATCAGGTCACCGCCAAAGACCCGGCCGTGCAACAGGAGCTCCTGGGCTTCGTGGACCGCCTGCTTGACCTCCGCCTCCGCGAGATCAAGGATGCAATGTTGGAGAGCTGCGAGATCCGCTTCTGTTGGTTCACCGAGGAGGACATCCTCCGCGTGAGCCTCTGGATCCACCGTCTACCTCTATTACCCCGTATTATGTAACACCGTTGGTACTGATCCACGATTTAAATAGCGCGCTATTTTCGCGCTATAGCGGCGCTATAGCGGGAGAAAGGACATGCCGCGAAGCTATTGCTCATTTTCACGCTATCGGCGCTATTGGCGCTATAGCGCGCTAAATTGCCGCTATCAGTGTTTCCCTGGCTGGGCCAAAAAAATGTGGCCCGATCAGGTTTGAGCCCGCTAAGGGCCCGATACATGGAACCAAAACTGAACCCTAGCAAGCATCTATCCTCAGTTCGTCACTTCCACCCCACCCGATCTCCCCTGGGCGACGGCGGCGGCTGCCGGACCGCGCCCGCGCGTCCTCCTCCCCTCCGGCCTCTGCACGCCCTCCTCCCATCCGACCTCTACGCGCCCGAGCGTCCTCCTCCCCTCCGGCCGTCCTCCCTCACCGGCCGCCCTCCCTCTCCGGCAGCCCTCCCGCTCCACCCTCCCTCTCCGGCCGTGGGCGACGGGGGCGACGTCCTCCTACACTCCGACCTCCACACTCCTTCCTCCCTCCCTCCGGCCGTCCTCCCACTCCGCCCTCCCTCACTGGCCGTGGGTGACGGCGCGACGGCTGGGTGACCGCGCAACTGGTCAGGTTCAGCGACGGCGCAGCCAAGGCGACCACGGCAGGCTTGGCGACGGGCTCCTGCACCACGTTGTCAATGGCTGAGGCTAGCGGTCCTGATGGCAGTGCGCCGACAATAGGTAAGCTTTTCTTCTCTGTAGTTGACTGTGTCCATGTGATTTTGCTATTTTGGTTTTTCTATGGACTATGGATGAGTTATGAACTTATTATTATCATCATATTATGACTTATCAAGTTATCATTTATCAACTTATGAACTTATATGAATTATTATGAACTGTTTTGCTATTTTTTCCGAGTGTATTAAAATAGCGCGCTATAGCGGCGCTAGAGCGTGGCAAACTATGTGGCGCTGCATCGAATAGCTGCCGCTATAGCGGCGCATAGCGCCCAGGAAGCCTCGCCGCGAAAAAATTTAGCGCGCGATTTTAAACATGGGTACTGATCATATTAAATGGCAAAAAAAAAAAAATCAAAAAAGAAAAAGATAGGCGGGTGAAAAGACAAAAATGCCCTTGAGGGCTTTTCCTACTCGTTACTTCGATACGACAAAAAGGAAAAAACGTCGGGCGTTCCTCTCCCGTCGCTGCTCCTGCGGCGGCGTTGCTCCCGGCGGCGGCCAGGCAACCAGGCGGCGCGGCTCCATCTCTCCCCTTCGCCCTCCCCCTCTCCCCGTCGCCGTCACCCATGGCTCGCGCGCGCGGCATGAGGGGCGCGACTTAGGGTTTCAGGCGGCGGCGCTGCTCCCCCGGCCGGCGGCGGCGCTGCTCCCGGCGGCCGGCGACCCCTCTCTCGTCACACCAGGGGAGCTCCTTGGCAACTCGTTAACCCTCGCGACCGGACGCGGCGCCTACGCCGACGGCCGCTCCGTGCGCGCGTCGGTCACAGGGCGCCGCCGTATCGTGCCGCCCGCACCTGTCTCCGACGACCAGGTAGGGCTAGTTTGGTAGGGTTTCCGAATCCCTTTTGTTGGTGCGTGTGATGAGCTGCTTCGATTGGGCTGCATAGATCCACGGTGGAGGCGGTGGGGCACAAGGCCCATGGAGCTGTGCCGCAGCCGGGAAGCTTCGTCATCGCCCGAGTAAGATGCTAAGATACAACAACCAACAACCAAGCCTGTCAGTCCCAAGTAAGATGCTAAGATCCCTCATCAATAATGGGCAACATGTGGTTTACAGAATTACACTTTACTTGTTTCTGCGGTAACACTCATTGGCCATGCTCGTGTGAAATTCCAATTGCCACACGCATCCCCTGGTTCAGGTTGGAGGTGGAGTGATGCATGTGTCTGACAGTCTGAGCCATCACTTTTGTAGTTTTATAGTGTAATAATAGACATACAGTGGTAATAATAGACACACAGTTTTTGCACGTCATTTTATTTAGAAAGTAGAAGTTTGTAAATCTCTGCTTCCTGAAAGGTGTTACTTTGGCAGGTAACAAAGGTTATGGCTAGAATGGCCTCTGCAGATATCATGTGTGTCGACTCAAAGGCTATCAAAGAAAAGTTCACTGGCATGATAAGGTGGTGGCTTCCCCATGATTTTGTTTTGCCTTGTGTCGCTTCCATTTCCATCTTTTATTGTTTCCAGTTGATGTCTTGCACTACATTTGCTTTAGTTGCTTGCTGAATTCTATTCTTGGATTCATGCTCTTGTTCATCTTAGAGATTTGGGCAACCTATCAGGGAAAAGTTTCTCATATATGTCCCCTTTTTTGCTTGCAGGCAACTGAAATTGACAAGGTGGATATGTACCAGTGCAAATAATCTGTGTGTTCTTCTCTTGTTCTCAACCTTGGTTAGGTTCACTTGCCCTTGGGTTATCCACATCTACCTGCTTCATCTGTCATAAAGTTATGATTTGTTGCCTACTTATCAAGCTGAACTTGTGAGATCGGTACCCGGTAGTGTACTGATCTCACTACTAGTTGCCTAGAAAACTCAGTACTAGTTCCTAATTTTGTTTGACATGTCATTTAGACCTATATGTTGGTGTTTGACATGTTATTTGGACCTCTATGTTGGCATCTAAAATGGTACTATGATGGCATGTTATATGTATATGGTTTGTTTCTGTTATTTCAATGTGTGGAATTTATTTGTTGTGTGATATTAAATTCTGTTTACATGGATTGTTAGTTGAAATGCTGTTGAAATTTTCTAAAAAATCTGTATACTTGACAAACTTGCTGATATAAAACAAGGGTAAAAACACAAATATCATAATAAAACGAGGGTAAAAACGCATGGGCAAAATTGTCTTTTTTAACACCGTTAGAGGGACTTAATAGACCAGGGGTAGACTCTCTCTTCGTTTTGAAATCGTAGGGGCAAAATCACAAAGTTAAAAAAACGAGGGTAAAATCACCATTTCGCTTAAAAACAAGGGTAGAAACGCTTAAACCCCTAAAATAAATGTGTCATCTTTTACAATGCAGTATAAATGAAGGGCACTGTGGTCATTCAATTTACTTTCTAAACCTTGTGCACAAGTCTAAAATGATCTACATTTGGAATTTGAGGGAGTATTTCTTCTGCTGTGTGCATTGGCCAGCTAGTGGCCAACCTTTGGCCTGAGATCATGTGTTCCTGGTTACTTTTGTGAAGACTGAATGAATAGTCTAAAAAGGCTATACAGTATTCTATTAAAAAAGAAGAAAATGTGGGTTGAGGGCACCAATAACTTTTTTATACGCAGCAACAAAGGTTAGTTTGCAATTTACATGGGAAAAAGGATACACTATCTCCCCAGTGGTGCAACTTATATGAATTAAATGGAAATATTGATGGATATGTAAACTTATGTGGTGTTACCAGTGTTAGCTACTTTTCCGTTGGCTTTCAGCTGCTTCAGGTGAACAACACCTAACAGAAATTATGTCATCCTATCCCTGTATTTGTTATTATCTGCTGACCCCGCAATAGCATTTCCAAGTGCATATGCTGCATACATTATGGTTTACCATTAACTTTTAATTTTGTTCAAGCATGCTGCACATATTTAAAGAAAGCTTCACAAAATGTACCATTAGTTAAATTTACTTGCAGTAGGATTAGTGCCAGTTTTCTGGTAGGCTATACGTTTTTTGCATATATATGACTCCATGAAGTCTGAACATTCTTTTAAGTAAACTGAACGTTCTCTCTTGTTGCATATTCGGTTAATAATAACTGTACATACTAGTTTCAAATCATAACTGCAGAAGCAACTTGTTCGGAGTTAAACTTGCATTGTTGCTTGGACTTGCCATATTTGCTGAAACATATATGTACAACCTCTTCCTTCATGAGAACAGAGTTTCCTCAGGTATAACTTCCCTTCCTCATCATTTCTACAAACTCTTCATAGTCGATTCTCCCATCCTGTGAATTCAGAGGGGGGTTAAATCTATGCAAATGGATTGGTTAGCAGCAAGAATGTGCTCACCTTGTCTTTGTCAACTTCGTCAAGTACTTCTTTAATGCTTGCTTCATCACTGATTCCATACTCCGCCATGGCTTGTTCCAGTTCATCTCTTGTTATGTACCTGTGGTTGTTATGTATGTTATCTCGGTTTAATTATATTAAACTTTTATGTTTTTCGTAATTGAGTTTAACCAAGCAAAATGATGTGATGTGGCAGTAGCATGTATTGAACATTGTTAGTTTGTTATATTATGAACAATTTGAGCAGCGTGTAATTTTATTTTACAAGTTCTGGCATTTGTTCGACTGTATAGGTCTTTGTTTTCGTGATGCATGGAAAGTATATTGCTTTCTTGGTTAGGCAGAATTAATTTTACCCGCTATCATCTTTGTCAAAGTGTTGAAATGCACGGATCAAATCCTCTTCCTTTTCCAGTTTATGTTTATTCATCATTGCAGTAAGGAACTCCGCGTAATCAATGCTGCCACTCTTGTCCACGTCAACCTGCATCGAAGCATGATTAGTGAAGTATTTCATACACTGAACTTAGTGAAAGTGAAATGGAATGAGCAATCTTACTGCTTCCATAAGCTTCTGAACCTCTGCTTCACTAATCTTTGACCCTAGTTTTGTCAGTCCTTCCTTCAGTTCTTGGACCGTGATCGTGCCACTCTTGTCTGTATCCATGTTGTTGAACATCTGCTTCAGTCCCTTGATTTCGTCTTCTGTTAGGTTCTCTGCGATTACCTGACAATGACAGGAGACAATTTGTCAACTTAAACTGACATAGACGAAGTAGCAGTTATTCTTGTTAAGGAGGTTCACCTTGAGCGCAAGTTGCTTTAGCTTGTTCATTGCCTTGAATTGCTTCATTCTTGACAGGACTGCGCTATCGATATGTCTGTCAGGTGCACCACCTTTGAGCCATGGATGTTCTGTAAATGGAGTCGTTCATTTAGTTGGGATGAAGTATAAAATGTGGAAACGCAGATGAACTTTACATTCATAAATCAAGTGTTTTATGTGAAAAGGCAGTTAAGAGTGCTACCTAGGGCCTGTACTGCAGTAATGCGCCTCTGAGGATCCCTGTTCAACATTCTTCTAATGAGATCCTTTGCACTTTCAGATATGGAGGGCCACGGGGAAGAGCTTAAATCAAGTTGGCCGACCAATATTGCATCAAATATGCCTTTCTCCGTTTCTGCTCAGATACGCAAATTCTGACATCAGGCAATCATACTGGAGCCAATGTATGTAGTCTGTCAGGATGAAGATGATTGGATCTTCACCTGCCCAGAAAGGCGGTGACCCGCATAGTAGAATGTATAGGATCACGCCAGCACTCCAGACATCAATTTCTTTGCCGTAATTCCGGTGCAATACCTCTGGCGCCACATAGCATGCACTTCCCACGATGTCCTTGTAAACTTTACCTGCAATTTGTTGGGGGAAATTGAATTGTCTAGTGTTATCATTTGCATGATGGAAAGCAAATTAGGACTTGTCCACGCGCGCTTTCACCAAGCTAACCTTCTTCGATAAAGACGGAGAGGCCGAACTCGCTGGCCTTGAGCGGCGCATCGTCGGCGGGGCTGGCGAGGAGGAAGTTCTCAGGCCTGAGGTCCCGGAGCATGACCCCCATGAAGTGGCAGACGTGCACGACGGTGAGGATGTCGCGGCACATGGCGACGGCCTGGCGCTCCGAGTAGCTCCCCTTGGCGGTGATGCGGTCGAAGAGCTCCCCGCCGGAGCAGAACTCCATGACGACGTGCACGTCTTCGGTGTCCTCGAACGCGCCCTTGAACTCCACTACGTTGGGCTGGCCGCTGAGGTGCTGCAGGATGGTGATCTCCTGGCGCATGTCGTCGATGTCGGCGCGGCGCACCAGCTTGCGCTTGGACACGGACTTGCACGCGTACTTCTGCCCCGTCGCGCGCTCCGTGCATAGGTACGTGGTCCCGTACTGCCCGCTCCCCAGCTTCCGCTCCAGGTGGAACAGCGTCCGCACGTCCACCATGGGACGCTGCAGGATCGGGCCAATCTGGCCGGTGGGCGCCCGCCGGCCGCCCATCGACCCCGTGCCTGACGACGGGAAGGCGGGAAGCCGCGGCGGCGGAGCCCGGAAGGACGGCGGCCGGCCCGAGCCCGAGCCTGAGGACAGCGGCACGTCCTGCGCCTTGTGACCTTGGGGCGTCCGGTACGTCGGCATCGACGCCGGCCGCTGCGGCGAGTCCGTGGTGATTGGTATCTCCCGCTCGTACGTCTTGGTGAAGCAGTTGCCCATTGCCTCGCTGCTTCTTTCGTTTCTCTGAGTTCCTGTGGACGACGGCGTCGAGCCGCCGTCGAGGTTGTGGGAGGTCGACGACGAGCGAGCGAGACAGTTTGAGGGGGAGTTTCCTAGTAGTGCTCCTTTTGCGTGCAAAGGATGGAGGACGAGGATATGAAGCCTGCCTGCACTGCAAAGCTTGACGTGATGCTCGACT
The DNA here is from genome assembly GCA_018135685.1 of Themeda triandra. NCBI lineage: Eukaryota > Viridiplantae > Streptophyta > Magnoliopsida > Poales > Poaceae > Themeda > Themeda triandra. The sequence continues at coordinate 730,186 of JAENPR010000103.1, forward strand.
GCTGAAACTTTTGCTAGCTGTTTGCTTTTGGTCCAGGGTTTGAGCGGCTTTATGCCTTGTTTGGCTGCCTCGAGATGGAAAAGAAGATTCAATGAACGCCTGAGAATCACGCTATCTTATACGCTGACAGTGCGGCTCAGCTCAGGTGATTTTTATTCGGTGCCGGTGATGGAGAAACAGCTGGTGTGCACAGCCAAGTCATTCCCCCCGCCGTTCCGTGCCGTCGGAAGCGGCTCCCAGTCCTGCAGCGGAACAGCCTCTAAAAAAAGAGAAAAAATTTTCACTCGGCTGTGCTGTCTTCCTCAACTGCTCCAAGCTCCTCACAGCACCGCAGTGGCGGAGCCACAGGGTATGCCAGGTATGCACCGGCATACCCTATTTGACCGGCAAGTGTGCGTTACAATATAGGTATATACGCATCTGTATTTATAGCAACCCCACCGCCGCAAGGTCCTGCAGCAGGGCGCTCTCTCTTTCGCGCTCCCTCCCCAGCATGAAGCGCCTACTCCGACATCTATCCCGCGTGGCCAGCCCTTCTCGCGCTGCTCCTTCCGGCAAGGCACCCGGCCCCTTCCCTCGTTGCTCTACGCACCGTGCCGCACCACCATCCAGCGCCGCACCTCCATCCACCTCGCTCGTCGCAGAAGGGGAGGCAGGGGAGGCCTATTCCTGTGCCTGTGCCCATCCACCTCACGTCGTCGGCAGGAAGAGGAGGCCTGTGCCACCGCAATTCCCCCAGGTTGGTAATGGCCGCCGGCAATGTTGTGTTTTCCCAATGTTTTCAGGCATTTTCAGAAATGTTGCAAGCCTATATTTTTCAAGCGTTTCAAATATTTCATTAGGATGTTGCGAAAGAAGACATGTTGTAATGACTATACATGTATGTTTCAATTGTATGTTCCGAATGCTTCATCTATTCCAGATGGATGTTGCAAGTATTTTATCTAGATGTTGCATATACATGCATGTTGCCAGCATATGTTAAGTGTTTTCAGGTGTTTCATACGTATGTTTGCAAGTGTTTCATCTGGATGTTGCATATGTTTGCAATGGTTTTCAGACACTTGTTTCAAGTGATCTATCTTCTTTTGTATGTTGCAATTGCAACTGTTGCATCTGAATGTCGTGTGAGAAACGGCCGGCAGCACGGATGACGTCAGGGGGCGTGGGCCCACTGCAGGTGTGTGCTCGCTCTCGAGCGAGCCCGACGCGCTAGGCGCTCACTCGCTCCCTGTGCGGGCAGCGTCCTGATGCTAGAGCTCGGGATCGGACATCTGGACGCTAGCAAGTCAAATAAATAATCCAACGAATTAGAGTCTAGAGTATCAGACCTTAGGTGAGCGTGGCCTTGAAAGGAAGGGAAAGGGAACAATGGAGTAAAAGGGACTCTTTGCCTTTTTTTTTTTTTTTTTTTGGTTGAGTGGAAAAAGCGACCCTTTGCTGCTAGCTTGCATGGTCAATCTGGGCTTGTAGTACCTCGTTGCACACCGGGCCTAACAATTCGGCGCAGGACTTCATGTCTCAGCCTAGGCCGTGAGCCCAATGTATGCTGAGCATCTGCAACAGTTTGACAAATTTTGTTTCCCAAATCATGTTATTTGCCAAACTCTCAAAATAATATTAGGAGGAAAAAAAGAGTTCATCTCCAAGAGTTTGGCATCATTCACTTCCCAAAATCAAAAGTTGGACCCACAAACATGTTTTTTTCTCGGGATCTTTCTTTTTCGCACAAAACCCTTCCTTGCTGCACGCTAGAACGCCGCTGCCGCCTCCTTCCCTTCGTCTTCGTCATACAGTTGCAGACGGCGGCAGATCTCCTCCTAGCTGGCCTTCACCTCTCCTTCCAGCCGGCCTTCACCACGTTCCAAAAATGCATTAGCTTGCAGTAGCAGAAACCGAGCAGCAGGGCAATCTTCAATCTCATCGGCGAAAGTACAGCAGCAGACAATCTTCAGTCCAATCGGCACATACAGTACCATTCACGATGGCACAGTAGCATACAAGTACAGTACATGCACGTCGGCCAAGCAGCCAGCAATATAAATGAAATATACACAACGAGAATAGGACTGCCACATATACACAATAGTTCACTGAATAGATGAAATAGTACTGCAGCATATATAGGATGATGGAAAAGATGAGTAAATCAACAACAAATTCGATGAACAATAACATACAGAACTATATATTCACAAAAAAACTAGACTGGGCGGACAAAGAACAATGGCCAGGCCATCTCCATCCATCTGCCAGTGGCAGGGACACCTGACCAGGAGACATCGGGATGAACAGAGGCATCTGCCGGCCACACATAAACCAGCAGCCGGCCATGGACAAGACAAAGCAGAAGGGCGGCTGGCCAGGCCACCTCGATCCATCGGCCAGGTCGCGCGCCGTCACCTGGTCTTCGTCGCGGCGTCACCAGCTCGCCAGTTCTTCGTCGCCAGGTCGCTGGTTCTTCGCCAGGTCGCCGTGCTCCTTCCAGCGGGCCGCCAAGTCCTTCAGGCCGGCCGCCACCATCTGCAGACCGCCCATCCTCAGGCCTAGAAGAAGGGCGATGGCACGACGATGGAAAACGCGGCAAAGTACCGGCGGCGGGAAGGCTTTGGCGCGCAGAGTGAAAGAGCCGGCGGCAGGGAAAGTCGGAAAGAAGACTCGATGCGCCCGCGATAGCCGCGCGCATATCTGCGCGGATTGCCCCAAAAATGCCTACCCCAATTGCCAAATTGTTGGAGAGTAAATTTTAAGTTTTTTCTAAAAAAACAAGGATACCAAACCCAATTGCAAAACTGTTGGAGTTGCTCGGTCGACACAGCCCCGGCTCTGGCTACTTTTATTTCTTTTTCTCTCTGTTTTTTGACTTCTTTCTTTTTCTCCTTGTGAGGAGCTCTGCAAAATGATTATTACTCCTCCGCCTCATTAAAATATATAGTTTTAAACTCATATTTTAATCTATAATTTCTCTAGTAACATATAATTTATAAGAACAAAAGTTTGATCATTACAAAGTATTCCCAAATACAAATCTAATATAACTAATTTATAGTATAAATTTTTAGATAATTAGGCTGATTGATAGTAAAAAATAACACAATTTAAATTTTAAAATACATGTATGTCTTATATTTCAAGGCGGAGAGTAAAAACAAAGCTCATTCTGAAGAATCAGAGCCAATTTTTGTATTAAGGAGCCGAACAACTGAAAAGGCCTTTTCAGCTGCTTTTATTTTTGGTACTACAGGCAAAGCCATTTTTGCCAAATATTTTTTTCAAAACTAATACAAATTGTTACAAAACTACAACTGAAGCCATTCTTGCCAAATATTTTTCTAAACAACTTCAACTCCACAAGAGAAGTTGCTCCACATATGGAACCAGAACTAGAGCCCTCTTAGAGCAGCTCCACTGTGCTCCAGAACCGAACCGTGGGGAGAGAGGAAAAAAAGTATGGTTCAATTCCAACACTACAGGTACCGAACTGAGCAGTTCGATTCTTGAAATCGACTCTTCGATACAGTTCGCACCGAGAGAGTAAAAAACAGCTACGCAAGTGCTTCTGTCCTTCCACAGGAGGGCATAGAGAGAACAGTGCAAACTTTTCTCTTTTCTATTCTGCTGTGGTCCCCACTAACTGTCCCCACCGATTGATGCTCACACTAGGTGCATCGAACCATGCTCATAATCGATTTTAGAAGGCCCATTTGTGTGAGGTTCTGTTCGATTGACGCTGGAGGTGCCCTTAGGAGTTGGAGGCATAGTTCTAACTCCAAGATCTATGCTAGACTACCCCGCGCGGTGCCGCGGGCTATAGAAGCAAGCAAGACCACGCTCTTTGTTAGCTTTGGCATGCAAAAGAATTATGAGAACTTTAACATTGCCAAATACCGTGAGATGAAATGCTAGATCCTAGTATGTAACGAAATATTAGTTGTTGGGCGATTAGTCAAATATATGCTCGTCAAGATATATTGATCTTAGCGACAAGCAACAACGGCTAGAGAACCACATCAATATTAGTCATGAAAATATTGATAGTGCTTGGTGCTGATCTAAAATAGTAATGGCTAAACCATGGGCATTCAGTTTAATGCCGAAAGATGGTAATTGTGGGGCATAATGTGGACAGGACATGCGTGTTGGTTACTGAAGTATTGTTGGTGACGAAATTAAGAGAGAATGAATTAGAAGAGCATTGAATACCAGAACCAATTTTGTTTGCCATGAACACTGATGGTGTATTTTGATTTCTTCCCAAAACCTAATAGTGAAATGAATGGACGAAGCATTAGCAAATGACTCTCAAATGATTGTTCTAAGCAAACTCAAAATATGCATCGGGCATTCAAAGCCATTTCTTAGCACCTTTTGAGCATGACTAATAAGTCTTTTTTTTTTAGTTTCACAGGGAAAATATGAAGGCAACCCATCTAAAGGCAATTTTCATGTATGGTAATAAATAATGGCGTACTCAGAAGTAGTTGTACGTTGGTCTCAAGATTGCATGACTTTGCCTTTCCATGGGAAAAAGGCATGTTGCTATATATTACCTCTTCATGGAGTTCAGGAACAACCATCATAGATCTATCGTGAGTGACAGCTCCGACGAAGTAAATAACATTAGGGTGTCCAAGCTTTCGCAGTTCAGTCACTTCATGCCTGAAAGAGTTTCTGAAACAAAAGAAGAGACATTTTTGTACTCCCTCCTTTCCAAATTATAAGTCGGTCCGACTTCTTTGGTACATCAAAGTTGGTATATATATAATTAATTAAAGATACATCAATGGTAACTGAGCACAGATATTTGCAGAATACAGTAACTTTGTTTTCCATCTAAATTTGGAGACGAAAGTACAAAATTCTTTCATGCTGTTGCAACTGAAAGATACAGGATAAATACCATCACTTCCCTTGAAACTAAAGATGGAAGATCTGTAAGTGATCACAGTGAAAACGCTGCTCTGCTGCTTGAGGAATACAAAAGAATGGGGTGCACTACTAGCCCTGACATGCTATACAGCTTAAGTCAACTGGTCCAGCCCAACAGCAACCTAAGGCAGCTATCCAGACCCTTCACAATTGAGGAGATTAATAATATGGTCAAGCAAATGCCTACTGATAAAGCACCAGGCCCACATGGTTTTAATGGATACTTCATCAAAAGTTGCTGGGAAACAGTTAAAGGAGATTTTTATAGCCTATGTTTTGAGTTCTTCAATGGAACCCTGGATTTGCAATCTATAAACAATTTCTTCATCACTCTGATTCCCAAGACAAACAACCCTGTCTCAGTAAATGATTTCAGGCCTATCTCACTTTTGAACAGTGTCCTCAAAATTATCACAAAGCTCCTAGCCAACAGGCTCCAAGGCAATATCACATCACTCATTCATACCAACCAGTATGGCTTCATCAAATCTAGAACAATCCAGGATTGCTTGGCATGGACCTATGAGTATATTCATCAATGCCAACAATCCAAGAAAGAAATCATTATTCTCAAGCTAGATTTCGCAAAAGATTTCGATACTATTGAACATAGTGTGATCATTCAGATGATGGAACAGCAGGGCTTTGATGATACTTGGTGTGACTGGATCAAACGAATTCTTGATTCAGGAACCTCTTCCATCCTTCTTAATGGAGTGCCTGGAAAACACTTTCAATGCAGACGTGGTGTGAGACAGGGAGATCCTCTTTCTCCCCTTCTCTTTATTTTGGCTGCTGATCTCCTTCAGTGCATTATTAACAAAGGACACAGTGAAGGACTGTTTGATCTCCCTATCCCCTCCTATGAAACAGCTCAATATCCTATTATCCAGTATGTAGATGACACCATTCTCATCATGAAAGCCTCCCAAATGGAATTGTTCACTCTAAAAGGATTGCTGGAATCTTTCTGACAGTCAACTGGACTTCGAGTTAACTATAAAAAGTCTTGCTTGGTGCCTCTAAATCTCTCTCCTGAGAAAGCTCAGCAGTTGGCTGGGGTTTTTAGATGTAAATTGGAATCCCTCCCCTTCACATACCTTGGATTGCCAATGGGCACCACCAAGCCAAGAGTGGAGCACTTTGAATTCATAATGAACAAAGTTGAAAGAGGACTTACAACCACTTCAAATTTTCTCTCCCATGCTGGAAGACTAGAGTTAGTGAACTCAGTGTTGTCCTCTCTTCCTACATATGCCATGTGCACTCTTCAACCGCCTATTTCAGTTATAGAGTACATTGACAGAGCAAGAAGACACTGTCTTTGGAGAGGCTCGACATTAATGCCAAAATGAAACCTCGGTAGCCTGGAAAAAATGCAGCAAGCCAAAAAGAAAGGGAGGGCTCGGTATCATCAATCTTAGAAGCCAAAACTCGCTCTACTTCTTAAGCACCTAGACAAATTCTACAACAAGAAAGAGATTCCTTGGGTCAAGCTTGTTTGGCATGCTCACTACTCCAATGGTGATATCCCACATGCAACTATGGAGAAAGGGTCTTTTTGGTGGAAAGATATCCTGAAACTTTGTGATCTCTTCAGAGGAATCGCTAATTGTAAACTCGGGGATGGGTCTACTGTTCTTTTCTGGTCAGACCTATGGAATGACAATGTCATGTAGAGCAAGTTTCCAAGACTTTTCTCTTTTGCCAAAAACAAGAAGATTTTTGTGTTACAGTTCCTTTCAAACAACAACCTCCAGTCACAATTCCACCTTCCTCTGTCCGAACAAGCTTATCAAGAATATCAAAGAATGCAAGATTACATTCAATCTATACAGATTCAACACGATACAAAAGACTCTTGGCACTATATTTGGGGAAGCAGCAGCTATACATCGACTAAATTCTACAATTTCCCCTACAGAAATGTTCAGCCCCTGCACCTTTTCTGATCCGGGACTCAAAATGCAGTAACAAACTTAGAGTCTTCTCCCGGCTCTTGACTAGTATAATGCCCGTGCTAACGCCACGGTTTTATCTTAAAGATGCCCATGAAGACAATCAATATTTTTCTTTACATAGTTTAACTTTTACACAATTGTATTTGAACATGTATATAATCCTGGGAACACTTGTGCATAAGCATAGTAAAGTAATTTCTCCTCTAAACTATCTAAGTTACATTCTGCCTAACACCTTAATCATTTTCGATAGTGTCTGTGCTAACTCCACGGGTTCATTCCAGGAATACACGTAAAAACAATATGGTCTCGATATTCCACTGGTTCTTTCTCCGGTTCCAAATCTGACAGTGAAGTTGTCGCTAAGCACTATCGGTGAAACCTGAAGATGATAACCTTGTAGTGAAGACTACCTCAAGTTGGTCAGCAGCAGAACAACCTCCACATGATTCAATAGAAGTACAAAACAACATGAAGATAGCATATTACATGATACGTCAAATTCCATTGTCATTGACATAAATAAATAAAAGTGAATGACATCATGGAGTAGTCCTTCTAGTGCTTTGTAAAAGTTTTTTCTTAAGTTGGTCAACAGGCTCTTTGCTGGCTCAGTGCAATATAAAAGTTTTTTAAAAAATGCTAGCATATCCTAGAACTTTGATAGGCAAATTTAAATTGCAGTGTTTCTATGTAGCTTACCACATTGTTTGCCGCCACAATGACCTTGAACTGAAACCTCTTGATTTAGATCTCCAGGACAATGACTGCAAAGCGAAAACTTTCATTCAGTGATCCATGGTTACCGGCAAAGTTCAATGCAATGTTCCCATACACTCCCTTTTTAGGAAATTTCCATAATACATAGTGGATTATTTAAGTCTTTAATCCTTACTTGTCTGATGAAACTGTATAGACCAGAAAACCCAACCAATTATAGCATTCACAATACTCATCAAAGAAAGAGAGAGCAGCCATGTCCTAGACAAGTTAATTGAAACCTAGAGTTGTGCCATGTAAGCCTAAAGCTGAGTAAATCCTCTGCATTCATCTATGAGATCCAAATGAGAGGACCTTGAAAAACATTGTAGAAATTTATTATCTAATAACACAAGGCAACAAGACTCAAATCATACAACTTATTCAAAATCATTTGAATCACCCTAGTGGGTTTGACGATCCGTAAACTCTGTAGAGGGGTTCCGTACCTAGTGGTGGAATCTATATCTCCTATATAGACAAACCCCACTAAGCTATTTTTCTGTCTTCTCCTTGCGCCACATCAGCAAATTTTAGTTATCCATACAGCCCACACAACAGAGCACCATCCGTCATCCCTGAACTCCTTCCTAGCAGGCATCCTAGCAGGAACTGCATGCCTTTCCAACTTCCGTCTAATCTCCTCCCGCGACTATCCCTTCCACTCCCTAATCAGTAATCACAAATGCACGAATTGAATCGCCGTTGCTGCCTGCTTGGCTCCTGCACCCACGAGGCCACATGCTGGCAAGCATGCCTTTAAATCTGAACCATTCTCCACAGCTCCGTCCCACCGGCGGCCACCAGTTTCCTTGCCTTCTGGCCTGGCTCTTCGGCCACATCCCCATCGCTCTCCCACCGGCCCACATATGTCTTGGAGATCTTGCTGCCTTCGTCCAAGATCTGACGATCAGCAGCACGTCGCCGAGGAAGATCTTACCACGAAGTTTCGGGGGGAGAGGCCGCAGGATTGCAGGAGCAATCAACGTAGCGGGGGAGAGGCCGCAGGATTGCAGGAGCAATCAACGTAGCCAGGTGAACTCCCATAGCCAGAATCCGGCGGTGCTCACGGCAGGGACTCTGCGGAGGCCGATGATGCCTTGGTAGGGCCCATCTATGCTGCGATGCAGCAAAAGTCTCCCTTGTCTCCGTCGAGTCATCACATGCAAAACGCAATGTATACATTCAGCCGGGATACCGAGTCAACCCAACTGATCCTTTTCTATTGGATTTGACAGCCATGTATTTTCTAATCCTTCAAAAGAAGTTAACTGCAGATTCCTCAGACAACTCATGTGGCGTTCTCCATGTGTGGACTGTGGTCCTATGCTATTTCCTCCCATTTGCTCCATGAGTTCATGCTGATAAATGGAAACGTCAGAATCAAGAAGTAATGTTTGCTCGCATACACATTTTATTTTCATGTTCAAATATTCTGACACGGTCGGTATAAGTTTGTCCAGTGGTTTTTAAAAACGTAAACCAGTCAAATGGTGTTCTCTTTGGCGATTCACAATATTATCTATTGTCTGAATCTATCATTCATAAATCATAACCCAAGGCAACGCACTATGGTCCCTGCATAAATTCTTCACATGTACACTAAGTAGCCCACAAGATGTTCTATCTCTTTGTCCAAGATGCCCACATCATCCCCACTAAGTCCATATCATCCCTTATTTCACCCCACTAGATGTTTCTCTTCAAAAATTATATTCCTCCTTCATACCCGCAGCAACGCGTGGGGAATCCTCCTAGTATATATGAACCCAAAGAACACCAATAAGAAATGAAGCATGAACGGTGCCACCGCAGCATAAACCAGGTGGAGCAAGAACTATAGTTGTATTCTAGGTTCGCTTGAGTCAATACAGATACTGCCAGGATCCATTGCCTCCTCTCTGTCCTTTTCAGTTTTGACCAGGAAAAAGTTCTTCAGATAGAAGAATTGATACCTCCATATTTCAACAACTATTCTAGTCCAACCATCAACCATTACATATGTTCCCCTCAAAAAAAAAACCATTACATATATTACGAAAAAAATCTTCATCAGGATGGAGTCACCAATGATCCTTTGTATGCTGCAGAAATAAGCAATTTAGACACACCAGAAATCATGTCGTGCTATGATATCTTTCCCAATCTATTCTCTGAATTGTAATAGTCAATAGCATCCACCTTGGAACCAAAACATCCAAGAAAGACAGTCTACAACAAATCTAAGTTAAAGCACAAGGAATTAGTACTAAATAATAATAAAGTATTCCAATTTACAGATACACAAACCAAAAACTATATCAAAGTATAGCAAGTTTAGTAGCTTAGCTATCTAATTATTCTTGACTCTCTGATGGATTTGCTCATATGTTAGTTGGTAACAATCAAGCCAGTTTTGCATCTTCTTCTTCTTTTTAAATAGACCAGTGAGTTTATTTGCATTGTAAACAATCTAAATAACAAGGAATATTTATTTTCCTTCCCTATTGCAAAACAACATTAAATCCGAGAAGAGTCTACTACTACTCTGAGACGAAAAGAAGATGCATGAATCAAAACTGATGTGTCAGATTGGTGCTATGCAAGAGTAGCGACCAATTCCAGTTGGGACTAACTATACTGATGTATGATAAAGACGTAAAATATATACCTACTGAAGATCATACCTGTTCTGGGCCTTAAGCACATCTCTTTGTGCTTCAGAACTGTCAAGGCTAAATTGAATATTCAAATCCTGATTAGTGAAGTCTGTCATACTGGACGCACACACATGCATTCTACAATTTTTATGGAATCTGACAACACGTAAATCTGGTTGAGCTGTGGCAAAATAAAGAAAATGAACTAATATTAATTACTTGTCCATTTGTAAAGCTAGTAAGCAAATTCAAGAATTTTATTGTGCCCATTTAACTGTCCATAACTGCTTAAGTTCAGTTAGGTGATATGTTCTTCCTGAAACGGTCATCCATCTCCATGGACAATGGTTAATGTTATTACAATTACAGTAAAATGGCTTTCTATAAAGTACTAAAGGATATTAGCATGTACATATCTTGTTCCAAATATCTTATGGATCTAACTGTACATCTGACGGATGCACTCGTAAAATGACCAAGGTCAACAAACATTGCTTCACACCTGAAAAGTGAAGAGTAGACCTGATAATTAAATCCTAAATGGCAACAAGGTTACTAAAAAAAGGAAGGGAAAGGCAAACATGATGCATCATTCCACTGTAGGGCTAATAGTAACTAACCTGTTACCCTCCTTAAGCAATCCATCCATCGTTACCTGTCTTTTTAAAGAACTTAACCATATAATATGGAGATAGAGCTTGATATATATTTGGGTTCCAATGAAGAATGTTGTATAAATCAATTCCTCCAAAGGAAAGCAACCAGTCGATGACAATTGGTGAAAACCTGAATGCAGCCTTCTTAGTACCTCGGTGTTTGCAAGGCAAACAGACCAACCAACACAATGAACGAAAGGAGAACTACTGAACCTGGATAGGACACCAATCACATCTACTCTAGTCGTACCAGCTGACCATCGCAGCCGCCCGCAAATCGACAAGGAACGCTCCGGCGTCGTCATGAGCACCAGCATCGGTGGCGAGACTGCGTTCACGGCCGGGGTGGAGGACCTTGTGAGGAAGGGGCCGAGTCTTCACCTGCACCGTCCCATTCGCAGCCAGTATTTTGCAGATCTATTTATTTCATGGAATGGAATCAGGGACAATATTCAACAGGTCCAATTGCAAAAGAAAAAGGAGAGAGAGGAGCTCACGGGGGCAGGGCAGCAGACTCCGATGGGAACCAGCTCCAGCGTCCAGCAGAGGAGGACCATGTGTTCGTGACGCAGGATTCCCGACGTGGTCGTTGCCGCTCCGCCTCCGCCTCGGGAAGGCGCTCTGCCTCCGCCGCCACGGGTGCTTCGTGAAAAGGGCGACGACGGACCAGCGGCCGGAGGCAGCAAGCACCGCGGCCAGGTAGCAACCGAATGGAATGGTGCAGGCGGGCGTGGGCAAAGCCAAGGCGGACGAGGGGAGGCAAGCCGTGGTTGGCGAAGTCGAAGTGGGCGCGGAGGAGCACGCCGCGGTCGGCCATGGGGAGGCTCCGCCGCCGCTACCCCACGCCATGGCCACTGCACGCCATGAGGTTAGGGAACGTGGCCCAGGTGGTGTAAGCAGCCGCCGGGCCCTCGTCAAACCCTAGGCGCGGGCACGGTGGAATCGCCGCCGCCGTCTCCCGATCCCGCATCGAGTTTTTTGCATTTATTTGTTTCCTAAAAATTGAGATGGAAGTAGGCTGTGGATTTGGGTGGTGGCTGGGGATTCGATCTCTCGCCCTCTGCAGAGGGAGCGGTGGGGTGCCGAGCGTGTGAGGGGGCGGCGTGGGAAGCCTGTATCAAACTTTGTCCCTCAGCCTTCGGATATGAGGTAGCTACTTCGTGAGCCCTTGATTTCGAAGGTAGGAAGGTGGACATACAAGTATTCCATTATAGTAGAGATTATAGATAGGCTAAACACAAGGAACCTTCTTAAAAGGAAAAAACACAAGTTGGAGGGCAATAACTATAATTGCGTTCTCTGCAATCAGAATGTTGAGGAAACTGCTTTCCACCTCTTCTTCAGCTGTCCATTCAGTCAGGCCTGCTGGGAACACTTGAATATGCACTGGAACTTTCAAAGTGACTTCTTCCAAATGATGATGCAGTCAAAACAGCAATACCAAAATCCTTTCTTTACGGAGATCTTCATCATTGCTGCCTGGCACATATGGTAGCAGCGCAATAACTTCATATTTGACAGAGTGACCCTCTTTCTCCTCCTGGAAATGCTCCTTCTTGGATGAGGCTAGACTTCAAGCTCTTAGAATATTTGAAGACAAGCGCTCTGTTTTCCTCCTCTGTATAGATTCCCTTTCTTAGCTCTTAGCTGAACAGGGCTCCCTCAGACTTTGTTTGGTCTGTACAGTTTCTGGCGTTTGTTTATTTTTTAAATAAAATCTCACAGTGGGGGCCTCCCCTGCTGTATTTTTCGTTCAAAAAAAATTTGTTTTCCATGGGAAAAAAAAAGCATGGTGCAATATATTACCTCTTCATGAGCCTTTTTTGAGTTTGACAGAAAAAAATGGAGGCAACCATCTCAAGGCAAATTTTCATATTTTAATATACACTAATAAATAAAGCCATACTTAGAATTACTTGTTGCTCTGAAGATTACAGTAACTTTGTTTTCCATGGGAAAAAAAGGCATGGTGCTATATATTACCTCTTCATGGAGTTCGGAAACAGTCATTGTAGGTATGTCCTGAACGATAACTCTGACGAACTGAACAACATTAGGGTGTCATAGCAAACGCGTAGTTTTCTTTTTCTGGACGCTTCGGAACGTGCCAAATTGAGTACCTGAAGCTTGTTCGGAAGGATGAGCAAACCAATCACCATGATGGATGCAAGGTCAGGATGAATGCAATGTGAACAACCTTTGCAATAGCAGTACACATAAAAGTAACACTCAGTTGCATGTGAATGATTTTTTTTTTCACAGGACATGTTTTACTACCTGAAGTGAAAGGGAAATGGAAATGTCGTTGAGTACCTGAAGTTTCTTGCGAAGGATGAGCAGACTGATCGCCATGGTGGATGCAAGGTCAGGATCAATGCAATGTGATTCAAGATGATCTGAAATTTAGTACCATGATTCCAGAATTCCCCGGCCGATGAGAACATAATATGCAATGCAATGTGAACAACCTTTGCAAATATATGTTTCGTGTGCTTCTGCAATTTTAAAAATACGATGGTGATTCAAGATGATCTCAAATTTAGTACCATGATTCCAGAATTCCCCAGCTAATAAGAACATAATATGAAACACATTATAAGAACGGTGACAGTAAGGTTCACGTACATATTAAGATGGGAGAGTAATAAATAGAGAACAAATATAATACATACGTAATGGTTAATAGATTGGTTTGCCTGCTGGTCAATTGTGGTGACAAAGCCTGAGGAAACAGCAATCAGATAATTGAGGCTTTGCGTAGCATCCCTTGCAAAAAGCTGATTGTGTTAATGTATAAGGGCTGGGAAGTTTTTCATGAATCTATCATTACGGAAGATGAACCAAATCTGAAATAGGTAAACCAGGCACCATTATCTGATCTTATGACTGCTATGACCTAACCCACGCAACAAAACAAACAGGGCCGGTGAAATGAGATCTGAACTGACTAAGGAGAACTGTTGCATGACCCTTTTAATAAATCAATCCATGTACGTAATCAAGAGAGCAGCAGTACCAAATCAGTAGAGGACAGTATGAGACGGAGAGGAGGAAGAACGCTGGACTGGAGAGGGGTGAGGCGGGGAGGCGGGGATGACCTCACGGACGGGATGGATGGATCCGAGGGCACTATGGCGGCCCGGACTGGCTGGCCGGGTCACCGGAGCCGTCGATGGCGGCCGGCAACAGGTCCCCAACGGGGGTGCAGTGGGCGTCGGAGGGAGAGGAAAGGCCGGGGAGGTCGTCGTCGGCTCACTGGAGCAGCGGAGGGGGCGGTGCGGCTCCAGCCGGCCGCGCGGGGCGGCGGAGGGGGATGGGGATGGGGAGCCCGACTGACTGATGGGTTTTTTTAATTTTGTGGGAGGCCACATGAAGGGTGTGGAAGGTTCGAGCGAAGGCAGGCGGAAGGAAGTGGCGTGAAAGCTGGTCGGATGGACGACACGTATAGAATCGAACGGATGAAGTAGACTGGTGATGTGTACTATTTGTTAACGGGTGCGTACTGTTCCATAATGGGTCGGTATTGTTGGTTAACTGGTCTGTTAACGGGGGTTTACTGTTCTTTGCGGGTGGTACTGTTCATGCACCCGGTACTGTTAAAACTACAGTGCTACAGTGAGGGTGGAGGGGCGATGTGGCCACCCTGGCTGGCCGTTTTGGTATACACTCATATAGGTAAAGGATAGATGAGTCCTCGTGTCCCAACCTCCGTCCTAAAAAGAATACAACTACGTGTTACGTGCCACCTTAAGTGGTTCATATTTGATCAAATTTGTAGCGAACAGTATTTATAATTATGGCTCCGAATTAATTTATTATAAAAATACATTTTGTACTTAATCTAATGGTATTTATTTGATATCATAAATGTTGATAATTTTTTATTTATAATTAGTCAAACTTAAGATACAAAATCATGTCACTATGCTAGAATTGTATTCTTTTTAGGACAGAGGGAGTACAGTATTTTTATTTCTCTTTTTCGCAATCTGTACAGTATCTGATCACAAGTGATCTGAGATGGTGCCCCACATTTCCCAAATTGAAAAGGGTATTTTACTTGTATGCCATCAAAAAAGTTGGTCTGCTTATCCATGTCCCTAAAAGTTGGCCTCTACCGTCCATGTCCCTGTGTTTCAAAAGTTTTTTCTCCCACGCCATTCCGTCTGCAATCCGCTCTAACGGTGTCAAGTAGATGGGTCAAATGACCATTTTACCCCCAATGGGGCCCACTGGTCATTCGCCGGTGCGCACGCGACTCTGCTCGGTGGAAAGCCACCGGCGGTCGGCGTGGCGCGGCTCCGGCGGCACTAGGGTGGCGGCTGTGGTAGCTCCTAGGCTTGGTGGAAACGGTCGCAGGGCGCAGGCGGGCTCGCGGGGTCCTTGCTCGCCGGCGCTCGCACTTCGGCGGCGACCGGCGGCGAGGCCGCGGCGGTGGGGCGATGCAGCGCCTTGGAGGCGGCTTTGGCGGGCGCTACGGGTTCACGAAGGCGAGGTGGGTGCGTCTGTGGAGCTTAAGCGGGCACACGGTGCGGGGGCTCGCCGGCGCGCGTGCGACGGCGGCGGCGGGCGGCGCGGCCACGGCTGCGGGGCGCAGCAGCGCGCGCGGAGCGGCTCTGGCTAGCGCAACGGCTTCGCAAGGACCTAGCGAACAAGTCGAGTGCTTCAATTTGACCCGGGGGTCCTCTAAACGTCCGACGGCGGCGGCGGCGGCGACGGTGGCGGCGGCGGCTACGGCGACGGTGACGGCGATTTCTTCGGCGAACTCGAAATTGGCCTCCATCTTCGGCCTCCTCCTACCGTGCGGTGCTCGCGCCGGCTTCACGACGGTGTGGGGGTCGCGTGCGACGAGCCTCGCGGCGTGGAAGCGTGACGGTGAGGCGCGGTTCCGTGTGCTGCAGAGGACAGGGCCGGGCCGAGGCAGCGGTTGTGCACCGGCGCGGAGCGTGCGGTGCCGGCCAGCCCTCGGAGCGCTCGAGGCGACGCGGCATGCGCGCGGAGCAGCAGCGCGGCCGGCCCTCTGAGCGCTCGTGGCGCTCGCGGAGCTCGCGGCGTGGTGGCCTGACGCAGGGAAGGGAGCATGGCGGACTGGAGGGCCGGCCTGAGCAGCATCGTCCACGAACTGACACATGGACTCCACGAGCTGAGCAGCATCGTCCACCAAGGGCACCTGAAGTCATTTGCCACCGCGGGTCCCACTGGTCAGGGCAGTCAAACGGCCAAAACAAGCGGAAGGCAGACGAAATGGCGTGGGAGATAAAACTTTTAAAACGCAGGGATATCGACGGTAAAGGCCAACTTTTAGGGACTTGGATGAGCAGACCAACTTTTTTGATGGCATACAAGTAAAAGACCCAATTGAAAACCCTGGTACTCAATGATTGCTGGTGCAAACCTGTCGACTGCACTTCACTGGGCCTTGTTTAGATTGCAAAAAATTTCAACCCGATGAATAGTACCACTTTCGTCTTATTTGGCAAATATTGTCCAATCATGGACCAACTAGGCTCAAAAGATTCATCTCGTGATTTCTAAGTAAACTGTGCAATTAGTTATTTTTTACCTATATTTAATGCTTCATGCAAATGGCTAAAAATTGATGTGATAGAGAGAGTGAAAAAACAAGGCCTGGCATGCATTTTTGAGGCCAAACACATAGCAGGCAGCACGAGCATTGGCCTCGTCTGAAAAGGAATGTACACGTAGACATGTACAAGCTGCTACTCTAATCTCTACAACGCGGACCACACTGCCCGACCTGACAGCAGTGTTTCTCTCACTTCAGATGTCGCTTTCTTTTTTTTTTTTTTTTTTTTTTTGAGAGGCTTCAGATGTCGCTTTCGAGAACTAGCTTTTGCAGTAAACTAGCCACGCGTTCACTTGCTCCCGCCCTCCTTTCTAGCGAAGCTGATGCTTTCTTCTGACGAGGCCATGGACTCCTCTCGAGGAGACTCTGACACACTGCGAAGCAGCTACAGTATCTCGCTCCTCTCTCTTCCAGATGGCATCCGAGCCTGCGTGTCACTGCAGGGCTACTGTACACGTCGATGCGTTGGGGTCGGCCTGAACATGCACCAATACTAGAGAAGCTCACTGTTGAATTTTCTCAGCAGGTACGTAGAGATTTTCTGAGTACGAAAAAACTATTGCGTTACACAGTTGTTGTTATAGTACACTTATCTTGGGTTAATCTAATCGGTGTTCATTTCGTTCACCACAGGCTAACCGCAGTTACAAAATGGAAATGACTAGACACCGTCATGCAACAGAGGAATCGACTATGATATCGCAACACCTTAAGATAGTCCAGTTCAAATGTGAAACTGTCAATAAAACACTTCTCAGTATTCTCAATTTTATGGGTACACTTAACATATGTAAGATAACAACTAACACTAGTTTTGTCTTCTACATTTCTATATGGTTCATAGTAGCACGTGGTAGCAACACTATTCTTGCCTGTCTGTAGCAAAATAGGGTAGAAAAATGCAAATAAGGAAAACAATAGCAAATGAATTTTAAGTACAATGCTTTATACATATATATGCCTTTAATGTTTTCTCCATATTAATTTTTGCAGTTTCGCTCCATTACAAAATAATGTATGCTTTATACACTAGTTTTGTCTTCTAATTGATTCTTATTTAAGTGTTCTGTTTTCCGTTGCTGGGTTGCAACCATTTGTGATACTTTCGTACCAATTTGTCTTGTTATCGCCATCTTAGAAGGTTCTACTGCGCTAGTGTACCAGTGCCACGATAAATTGTGTTTATTTTACTTTTCTTATTCTTGCAATTAGAGTACAGGAACACTTTTAAAAGATGGTCACTGTTTTTTGATATGAGGATGCAAATACCAATAGCATCATACCATATTTTCATGTATATCCATGTTTTGTTCACTATGTGTTTGGAACTGGTTCTAACTTTTTATCAATAAGTAACTAGTTCCATCCTTTTTTCCATAGAAGTTCAACAGTGTAGAACTTGTGCTTTCGTATTTGTCAGTCTTGACTGCCATATATATACATATATAATTGTCGGTGTTTCGTACCCCGGGGGTATAACACCAACGAGTAAATTTATATGCGTGCTCCCTAATCCGGATGGTGATGCAAGATGGACACGAGCGTTTATCCTGGTTCAGGCAAGGAGTGCCCTACGTCCAGCAGTGGGGGGAGACTTGTATTATCTTGCACCGAAGTGCTTGTACAGGGGTGAATACAAGCGGGACTTAGCCGTGAATGAGTGTGTGAAAATGTGGGAACGTGTGTCCCAAAAACCGTCCCCTAGACTAGGCCCTGGCATCCCCTTTTATAGGCCAAGAGGAGGCTCAGGAGTACAGAGTAGATAGGGCTGTCGTGGGCATGACGTCGAAGTACAGGCGCCATGTCGAGTCGTCGAGACTGTAGACGCTCCCTTTGGTCGGGCTCGAGCTTGTAGCGGCATGGTCAATGATGGCCTGATCGTCCTTCTCGGTCGTGGCCGACGTAGTTGAGGTATGGTGCCGGTGTTGACGAGCGCGTGCGCCCGGGAACCCTGCGGCATGGCCGTCGAGGTGGGAAAGACAGGGCACTGCTCGCTCCGTACGCCAATCGCGTCCGCCATTACTTCCTCGAACGCCTGGGTGCCGGCTCGAGGGGTCGTCGACCCGAGCGATGGGACGGCACGACGTGTTTGACGGTGCGGGGGCTTGACTTCGGCGCCCAAGGGGGCGTCAAGCGTGGCACAATGTGTAGCACAGCTCCTCAGTGGCACCTGCCATCCTTGAATCCAGGGGATGGGCAGCGTAATGGCGGATGCGACCGGCGCAAGTTCCACTATTGCAGGCCCTGTAGCCATGGGGTTAGGCGGCGCTAGAGTACTTTGGCGCGTTCGAGCCCCGTAGCCACGTGCGTGCTCGGGGAGGCAATGATTGAGGGCGGACTCGAGCGATTGCCCGCTCGAGCGTTCTCCGTCCCGCTCGAGCGGTTGCTTGCTCGAGCGGTTCGCGTCATCGTCTCGAGCGGTCGCACGCTCGAGCGGTTTCCGTACCTTTCTATCGAGCGGGTGAACGGCTGCTGCTTGAGTAGGCGCGCTTTGTGGGCCTGATCGTGGGCCGGCCTAGCTCGAGGGGGAGATTGGGGTTTTCTCTGACCAGTTAGCTTTTGGGATTCTTAGAGAGGGATGAGGCTGATTTGCCTATCTCTAATTCACCCAATTTAGGACCCCCTAATCTAGGTACCCGACAGTAGCCCCCGAGCTCTTGCTTGATTGTGAAAAAACTTCAAGCAAGGGATCATGAAGTGGAGTTGAAGTACCTAGACCTAGGGTCATGTTGTTTCGAGGAGTCGTTTCGTCCTTTCTCCGTGGGGGGCGCGCGAGCGTCCCCCGCGGGGGTAGCCCCCGAGGCCCCAGAGGAATGAGGCATTCCTCTGGGGGCTTTGAGATGAACGGTTCTAAGTAGGAGTATCTTTAACTGGAGTTGTAGCAGCTCGAGGCAGGAGATTTCTTATGACTGTTCGAGCCCCCGAGTATTTCCTGCTCCTCCCGTGTCGAGGGAGGTTGTTTGTGTGACTCGAGCCCCCGAGCCTCGAATGGCTGGGCTGGAGTCGTGATCCAGTTCCTCGCTGGATCTCTTGGATCAGATCCAAGCGGTGAGAGGTCTGACACTACTCGCGACCGAGCGAGCGCCATACCCCCCTGTGAGCTGATGGCGGGTAGTCCAAGTGAGAGCTCGCCTCCTTTCGAGGGGAGACGGCTTCGTGGCCCGGGGGCGCTCTCATTAGAGCAGGGCGCTTTAGTTTCCAGAGGACCGGCCCCGTTCGAGGGGACCGGCGGCTCGAGTGCCTCCCGTCGACGGGATCTCTTGGATACCTAGTGCCCCGCCTTGGACACGCCATCTGGGTTCGAGGGTTCGTTCTGAGCGGAACCTTTCGAGGGTTCCTTCCCATCGGCGCCCTAACTCGGGGGCTCGAGGGCGGCTGTTCGAACCCGTCCGTGGGTCAGCCTCCGCTCCCTCGAGACTTATTTGTGGGACCGGGGTCCCTGGGTTTCTTACCGTGTAAGGGACCGTCTGTCGAGACGTCCCGTCATTACGCATCCGTCCGTTGCGAGCGGCGCGTCTTTTTAGGCGAAAACCGGCGCATCGTGGTGATCGTGTCTTGGCGACGGTTTCGCTCCGTCTCGCGACGCGTGCGCCTTGTAAATGGAGGTAGGTGGCGGTTTGTCAGGGCATTTAATGCGGTTACCGTTTTTCGTCGAGTCCGCCGGGGGCGCGCGGCCGTTGGATGGCGTAATCTAGGCCGTCGGATGCGATTCACGAGGATCGGCTTGGGCTCTATAAATATGGAGGAGTAGGCTCCCGGTTCTTCTTCCCCGCATTCTCGCCCTTCCGTTTGCTCACGCCGCCGCCGCGCCTGTTTTGAGATCCAATCCGCCGTTGTCATCATCGCACCGCCGCCCGCCGCCCACGACCGCCATTGCCGCTCTAGCCCACGATTGTGTCTCGCTCCGTTCCCGCGCCGCCATTCCCTGCGCCATCGTTCCTCGTGCTCCGCCGCCGTCGTTGCTCCACCGTCCCGCTCCCGTCACCGACATGAGGAGGTCAGTCAGGAAGTCGGGACAGAGCTCCGGCTAGGGCGCTGGTGGCAAAGGCAAGGGCAAAGGCAAGAGCGCCGCCAAGCCTTCCCCGCCGGTGGTGATGGAGGATGCGCTCCCGTGGCTTCGGTCCTCGGTGACCGAGGCAATGCTGCTCAACTTGGTGAATGGCGGATTGCTTCCGCCCAATCCGGCGGAGGGGTTACCGGAGTGGAGGGTGCCGGACGACGACCACCTCGAGCCCAACCCTCCGCCGGGCTACGTCCTGAGCTTCATCAGGTTCCACCGGCGGGGACTTGGTGCGCGGCCGAGCCGCTTCATGCGGGCGCTCCCCCATCATTTCGGGGTCGAGCTCCAGCATTTCAACCCCAATTCCATCTCGCTCGCGGCTACTTACGCCGCCGTGTGTGAGGGGTATTTGGGAATGGCGCCGCATGATGGGACTGTTCACCCACATCTTCAAGGCGACGCTCTTCACCAAGGCGGTGAAGAACAAGGAGGCCGCCGACGACGACGGTGATGATGATGACGAGGAGGAGGAGGAGGAGAACGAGGAGGAAGAGGAGAAGGCGGTGAAACCAAAGGTCCGCCGCTACGTTCGAGCGGGCTCCTGCTCGATTGGGTTGAAGAGGAAGGAATGCTGGCTGTCCGGCGCATGGTCGTCGAACAACGCCGGCCTGGGACCGAGAATGGTTCTACCTCCGAAACGAGGGGGCCTCTTCCCGGAATACACCGGCGCCGTGCTAACCGCGCCGGTTTCAACCGGACGCACGGCCGGCCGGCGGCGCGCGCCGGCCCCGCATGGACTCCCCGCTGAACGCCATCTCGAGCCTCCGCAACCGGAGGTCCGGCAACCTCTTCTTCAATATTGCGCACGTCGTCGCCGAGTTCCACGGCCGCCGGGTGCTCCCGCTCGCCGAGCGCCGCTGCGGCTCGACCCGGATGACGGAGGATGCCGATCTGCGGTGCTCGCGGCCAGCAGAATGTCGGACGTGCCCCTCCCGGTCGCCACAATCGTGGCTCGGGTGCGCGACGCGATTGACGGTGGGAGGAATTTTGGTGAGAACCAAGTTGGCCTCTTCCGCATGCGTCCGGCCGTCAATCTATCGGGCTTTGTAAGTTTTCTCGAGACCCTCTTTCGTTGTTTCTTTTACTCGAGCAATCCTTATCGTGGCCTATTCTTTTTTCCAGAATATCAGCGACCATGCGGAGTCGAGGCCCCCGGTGAAGGAGGACGCGCCCGACCGCGAGGTAAGACGCCTGAGGGGCGAACGAGCACATACTGCCGTGGTCTCGAGGAGGGAGGAAAAGGCGCAGAAAGCCCGCGCGCTAGAGGAGAAGGAGAAGCGTAAGGCTAGGCGCCGCCGGGAGCGTGAAATACGTCTGGCGGCGGACCCAACCGACTGGAGCCCTAGTCTCGAGTCGACCGATGAGGACGAGGACGATGATGATGAGGATGACGAGGCGACCGACAGCGACGACGCCACCGCCGCTCGAGCCCTGACGCCTCCTCGCTCTCGCGTGCAGGAGCCAACTTTGGCGCCCGGCCTCCTGCGCGACGACTCGTCGCTGGTTCGAGCGGGCCAGCAGGAGGAGTCGTCGAGCCGTGGTGCTCGAGCGCCGTTGCCGGGCCAAGCAAGGCAACGGGGTGGGGCGTCTCAACACTCCGGCCACCGCGCTCGCTCGTCGTCGCCGGCTCAAGCAGGGCGGCGGGAGGAGTCGCCCCGTCCCTCTAGCCATGGCGGGCGGGCGCCGTCTCCGACGCGGCGGGATTCTTCCTCCCGCCACCAGCCATCTTCAACGGGCGCGCACACCCGGCAGCATGAGGCTGCAAATGTGCGCACTTCAAGTTCCCGCGCAGCCGGCGAGCAACGCCGGGCTCCTTCCGACGACCGCCGGGCCGAGCGGACCTCGACCCGCCGGCCCCAGGATCCCGTAAGGGACACTGTGCCCGAGCCGGCCAAAGAGTCGGCCAGAACGGGGGCGGCCGCCAGGGTGTCAGAGCCCCCGAGCGGCACCAGCGGCGGGCTCGAGGCCCCCAAGTCCTCGAGCGACTCGAGCGGGGCGACTGAGGCTCGACAGCCCCCGGGCGCTTTGAGCAGGCTGGGTGGCTCGGGCAGCGCCACCTCGACCGCGGGGTAAGTCTTCTGGTCGACTTATCCCTTATTGTACCATTTGGTTCGTGTGTGAGTATCTTGTCATAATGAATTTTTGTTTTTCTCTTTCTTCCAGGACTAAGCGCCCCCTGCAGACATTGCCGTCCCTCCCTCCCATGCTGCCAACTAAGAGGCTGAGGACCACAGGAGGGTCGAGCGGCACCCCGTCGATGCCAGGTGGAGTGACCCTTCCTCCTTCTACTCCAGATTGGTTAGAGCGGGCCAAGGATGCGCTTAGGCGTGGCAGGCTGATGGCAGCTGCGTCCCGTGCAGGTGTCGGGGCCGTGACCAAGGCTACGGGGGATGAGGACGCCACCACCACCGCGGCCTCGACTGCCCTCCCGCTCGAGACCCCGACGTCGTCAGGCGCGCTGGGTGACACGGCAGCGGGCGTTCAAGGGGCGATGGTGCTAGAGCCGGCGGCCTCTATTCCGGCGACGGGGGCTGGATCGGAGCAGCAGCCCATCACGCTTGAGGACGAGAGTCCGAGCTCGGGCGCCAAGTCCTCTTGGCCAATCGGCCTGCGCCAGCTTGAGGAGGAGCGCAGGGAGAAGGAGGAGGAGGAAACGCCGGCAGCCATCGATCGGCCGGCGGAGGACGTGGAGATGCAGGAGGCGGGACCGGTGCCTGAGCCTCAGCCGAGCTGGGCCTCAACCCCTCCTCGGGATGTGGAGGTCGAGTCCTCAGCTGGGCAACGGGTCGAGGAGGGGGAGGCCCAAGCCGCCGTTCGAGAGGGCGCGCTCGAGGAGCGCCCCGCCGCCACGCAAGAGGAGGAGAGGGCGGAGGAGCCGGTGGAGCAGCAGGCGGAGCCGGCGGTGCAGCCTACCGCCGCAGTCGGCGAGGAGCATCAGCTGCAAGCGGAGCAGCAGGCGGCGCTGGTGGAGCAGCAGGCGGAGCCGATGGTGCAGCAGCCCTCTGTCACTGGTGGCGACGAGCACCAGGATGTCGAGCGAGAGCTCCATCTGGTGCCGTACCAGGCGCCGCTGCAGCCTCTGCAGCTGTCGGAGGACATGGTGCCCCACCTCGTGCCCGACTCGAAGACAGGCGAGGTGAGATTCGAGGTCATGACTGACGCCGATCAGTGGGAGGAGGCCCAAAGGAAGCTGACGGCGGCTGCCATCGTCGACAGCCACATGCGGTCGGTCGGCCTTGGTCCCACCGAGCCCACTGACGTCTCCATCGAGGAGCGGAGGCGGATTGAGGCGCGGGTGCTCGCCCAAGAGGCGTCCTCTTCCTGGAGTCAGCCGCAACGCCCACCTACCCTGGGTGAGCGGGTGGTGACAGCGGACGTCGACCTGGAGGCGGTGAGGAGACTCCACTCCTCCGTTGACAAGGAGATGCGGGAGGAGTTCCCTCTTTGGGAGAGGCCGCCGCTGGTGCTCTCCGACCCCCTTGACCACGAGGCTCCCCCGATCGTGATGAACGATCAGAAGGAGCTCGAGGCGCACGTGGAGGCCGAGGAGCGCCGGCAATGGCTCGAGAGCGCTTTGAAGACCGCTCTGTCGCTCGTCTCGGAGGACATGCCCCGGCTTCTTTCGGTGAGTGTCCTCAAGTTCGGTTGCTTGCCCTTTTGGTCTATCGCGTTCTATGTTCTAACATTTCTCCTTCGAGGTTCAGACGACGCAGAGTCGCTCCTACGCCAAATCCGTGCATATCCGTGCCACGAAAGAGAGCGAGCACGAGATCCGGCGGTATGTGCGGATGGGGCAAGATGCTGAGGGCGAGCGGCACCGCTTCGCTCGGCTCCTCCGAGACGCCAATGCCGCCCTGGACGCCGCCGAGGAGGACGCCAAGAAGGCTCATGATGAGCTTGCTCGAGTGGCGCAGGGGGCCGAGGTGGCACAGCGGGAGGCGGACGAGAAGCTTGCCCGAGCCGCGCAGGAGGTGGAGGCCGACCGTCAGAAGTACGCGCAGCTGCACGAAGTTTTCGAGCGGCTCAAGAAGGACGCGGCTACGGCGCTGCAGAGCTACAGGGCCAAATGCCGGGACATGGAGCAGCTCCAGAAGGAGAAGGCCGGCGTTGAGGCCTACGTGAAGGAGCTCCAGGCAACGGTCACTCGGGAGGCTGCCGAGAAGGAGGCTCTCTCAAGTGTGCTCGAGGCGGAGAAGGAGCGGGCGAGCGGTCTTCAAACTGAGGTGGCCAACTTCCGTCAGGTGGTGACGGACAAGGACCTCGCCATCCAGGGCGCCGGCAAGGCTTACGAGGAGCTGCGCGTGGAGAAACGCGACATCGAGCGCGCCCTCCAGAGAAAAGAGGCTGAGCTTGCGCGGGCGCTTGAACGTGAGCAAGGGCTCTCGACCCGCTGCACTGGTAAGCGCTCAAGTCCCTTAGTCCTTTTTTCGTGCGTGATTCATACGTGTTGCTCGAGCACTTGATTGAGTACTTAATTCTTGTCGTCCTTTTTCAGGTTTGGAGGCGGACCTGGCGGACGCGCGTGAGTACGCAAAGTCAACCCACGCGCTGGCTGACCGCGTGCTCTCAGCCAAGGCCCACATCACCGGCGCCATTGACACCCTCAGCGCTAAGTGGGGCTTCCCGCCGGTGGTGGACGTCGAGGGGCCGGATTCCGGCCAGAGCTATGCTAGCCGGGTCCGTGAGTTCGGCGTCTCTTTGCGGGGTCGTATCCAGGAGGCCCTTGTTTTTGCTGCGCGCCGGACGATGGCCATCTTCTATTCGGGCTTCAGCATCTCGAGGGAGGACGCCCGGGCCGGGATGGAGGCCGTTGCGAGCGGCTTCACCTACGTCGAGGGCGAGCAAGAAGGAGGGGTCAACCCCCGGATCGAGCAGCTCAAGGCTGAGGTAGAGGAGCCGGGCGCCCTTCTTGGAGACGATCTGCTGCGAGAAGTCCTTCCGCCTGATGTGGAGTAATCTTTAGCCGGCCTGTGAGCCGAAATCTGGGCAACAAGGCCCTTGTAAGAAAACAAGTATTTTTGGTTATGGGAGTGGTCCGAGTGGCCTTGAACCGTAATACTTCGAAGTTTATAATCGTTATGCTCTAATTTTTCCTTTGCGCTCGATATCATTTTCCACTTCCTGCCTTTACTTTGTTTTAGCTAAGTGTTGGCGCTGTGCTCGAACTACTTCGAGAGGGGATGAGTTAGGGTGCCGTAGCTCGGAAGCGTGGGAAGCCTTGTGCTCGATCGTCCTGACTCGGTGAGCTCGAGGTGACGCAAACACTTAGCTTACGAAAAACTTCGAGGCGAGGAGGGAAAGAATACATCGAGCGTTGTTTTCGAAAAAACTAGGTGCGTTTTTCGAGGACTTGGGGGGTTCCCCCTGGTCTAGCTCCCCGAGGGGGCTTGACTTTGTGGAAACAAAGTCGAGCCCACCTTGCGTATGAACAAAAAGTAAGAAACCGACTTATTTATTCATACTAGCGGTACAATTGAACGAAATATGTACAAGACATCGATGCCTAGGGGAAAAAGCGACGTAGCTGTTCGATGTTCCACGCATTGGTGAGGGTCGAGCCTTTTTCGTCGGCTAACTTGTACGTCCCCGGCTTCAGCACCTTGACCACGATGAACGGACCTTCCCAGGGAGGAGTCAGCTTGTGGCGCCCCTTGTTGTCTTGTCGTCGACGGAGCACGAGATCGCCGATCTTGAAATCCCTCTTGCGCACGTTCTTCTCGTGATATTGCCGTAGCTTCGTTGGTAACGCGCGAGTGTAGGAGCGCCGTGTCTCGAGCCTCTTCTGCCTGGTCGATGGCGTTTGCCAACCTTTCCTGATTGGTCTGCTCGTTGTAGGCCTTGAGTCGAGGGGACCCGTACTCGAGGTCAGTGGGGAGGACGGCCTCAGACCCATAGACCAAGAAGAACGGGGTGAACCCAGTGGCTCGACTCTCGGTCGTCCGCAGACTCCACAGGACTGATGGGAGCTCGGCCACCCATTTGTTGCCGTGCTTGTTTAGGCGTTTGAAAATCCTTGGCTTTAGACCTTGCAAGATCATGCCATTTGCGCGCTCGACTTGGCCATTAGTTCGAGGGTAGGCGGCGCCGACCGTTCACACGGATGTGGTACCGATCGCGAAGTCCAAGAACTTTTGCCCGTGAACCGGGTGCCATTGTCGAGTAATGATGACGTTGGGGACTCCAAAGCGATGGATGATGTCGGTAAAGAACTCGACCGCTCGCTCCGAGCGGATGTTAGTGATGGGCTTGGCCTCGATCCACTTGGTAAACTTATCGATGGCCACGAGCAAATGGGTGTGGCCTCCCGTCGTCTTTTTGAGGGGTCCAACCAGATCGAGCCCCCAAACCGCAAATGGCCACGTGAGGGGGATCATCTGGAGTGCGTGTGCTGGAAGATGCATTTGCTTAGCGTAGAATTGGCATCCCTCACACGCTCTAACAAGCTTGATGGCGTCAGCAGTTGCAGTGGGCCAGTAAAAACCTCGACGGAAGGCGTTCCCGACAAGGGTTCTTGGCGCAGCATGATGGCCACAAGCCCCCGAGTGCATGTCTCTGAGCAGTTTCTTGCCTTCCTCGATCGAGATGCACCGTTGGAGTACACCAGTTGGGCTCCGGCGGTAGAGCTCCCTGTCGTCCCCGTAAAGGACGTAAGTTTTGGCTCGACGAGCTAGTCGCCTTGCCTCCGTTCGATCCTCTGGCAACTCTCCTCGAATGAGATACTCGAGGAATGGTGCCCGCCAGTCAGTTGGTGGGCTCGTGACCTGGTCGATCTCCATGACCGTGGCCCCGTCGAGGGGGTTCGGTCGTAGGAGCAGCTCAACGGCCGGGTCCCGCCCAGCCCCCGAGTCCCACTTCATGGATGGCTCGTGAAGATCTTTCGAGAAGACGTCGGGGGTAGCGGCGCTCGAGATGAAGCGATTTTGGCCAGCTCGTCCGCAGCCTCGTTGAAGCGCCTTGGGATGTGGTTGAGCTCGAGACCATGGAAGCTGGCTTCCAACTTGCGCACCTCATTGCAAGACGCTTCCATTTTTTCATCATGGCAGCTCGAGGCTTTCATCACTTGGTCGATAACGAGCTGCGAGTCGCCTCGAGCATCGAGGCGTCGGACCCCAAGCTCGATGGCAATGCGCAACCCGGTAACGAGAGCCTCATACTCTGCCATGTTGTTTGAGGCGGCGAAGTGGATGCGCACCACGTAACGCATGTGTACTCCGAGAGGTGAGATGAAGAGCAGGCCCGCGCCCGCTCCTGTCTTCATAAGTGACCCGTCGAAATACATGGTCCACAGCTCGGCCTGGATCTGGACTGGGGGGAGTTGGACGTCGGTCCACTCAGCGACAAAGTCAGCCAGCACTTGGGATTTGATAGCCTTTCGTGGGGCGTAAGTGATGGTCTCGCCCATGAGCTCGACCGACCACTTGGCGATTCGACCCACGACTTCCCGGTTCGGATAATTTCCCCAAGTGGGAATGATGTTACCACCGTTACCGGGTGGCTAAGAAAGTAGTCTTTGGAGTTTTCGACGGGTGAGCACGATTGCGTAGAGCAGCTTTTGGATATGGGGGTATCGAGTTTTGGCATCCGAGAGCACCTCAGCGATGAAATACACCGGCCGCCGGACGGGGAGCGCGTGCCCCTCTTCCCCGCCTCTCAACCACTATGACCGCGCCGGCCACTTGTGTGGTTGCGGCAATATAGAGGAGGAGTGGCTCGGCGGGTTGATCCGGTGTAGGCGGGTCGAGGTGGCACGAGCACGGGAGGGGAGGAGAGCATGCTCTTCGGCCTCGAGAGGGCTTCCTCCGCCTCGGGTGTCCATGTGAAATGCTCGGATTTTTTGAGGAGTCGATACAGAGGCAAGGCTTTTTCTCCCAAGCGCGCGATGAATCGGCTAAGGGCGGCCAAACATCCCGTGATCTTCTGTACCCCTTTCAGGTCTCGAATCGGCCCCATCCTCATGATGGCCGTAACCTTCTCGGGGTTGGCCTCGATCCCCCGCTGGGAGATGATGTAGCCTAGCAGCATGCCTCGAGGCACTCCAAAGACACACTTCTCGGGGTTCAGTTTGATGTTCTTAGCCCTGAGGCACCCGAACGTCAACTTGAGGTCCTCGACAAGGTTTTCGACTTTACGTGTCTTGACAACGATGTCATCCACGTATGCCTCAACCGTCTCTCCTATATGTTTGCCAAAAACATGAAGCATGCGGCCGATATGTTGCCCCGGCGTTTCGAAGGCCGAAAGGCATCGTGACATAACAGTACATGCCCATGGGGGTGATGAAAGAAGTCGCGAGCTGGTCGGACTCCTTCATCTTGATTTGGTGATAGCCAGAGTAAGCGTCGAGAAAGGAAAGTACTTCACAACCCGCAGTGGAATCAACAATTTGATCTATTCGTGGTAAGGGAAATGGGACTTTGGGACATGCTTTATTTAAACTAGTGTAATCTACACACATCCTCATTTTCCCATTCTTTTTCTCTACCAATACAGGATTAGCTAACCACTCGGGATGATGTACCTCCTTGATGAATCCGGCTTTCTCGAGCTTCTCAACCTCCTCGCGGATGATCCTGCGCTTCTCCTCGTCGAAGCGGCGCGGCGTTGCTTGACAGTCTCGAACCGGGACGGATCTCCAAGGCGTGCTCGGCGACATCCTCGGTATGCCGGGCATGTCCGAGGGACTCCACGCAAACATGTCGGCGTTTGCGCGGAGAAAGTCGACGAGCACTTGCTTCCTATTTGCTATCGAGGAGGCGCGATGACCGGCGTCTTCTCCCCGAGGAGCTCGGGTCGAGCGGGATCTTCTTGGTGTCTTCGGCGGGCTCGAAGTTGCCGGCTGTCGCTTGGGTGTCGGGCGGAGGCCTCGGCCGCCATGTGATCGAGCATCATGGCTAGGTCTTCGAGATGTTCCCAAGCACGTTCGTCGGTGATTCCCCGTACTCGACGCACTCCACATCGCGGTGGTAGGCGTGCTCGTACGTGGAATTGACGGTGATGACTCCTTTGGTCCCGGCATCTTGAGCTTGAGGTAGGCATAGCCGGGGATCGCCATGAACTTTGTGTAGCACGGCCGCCCGGGATGGCGTGGTACGTCCCCTCGAAACTGGGCACGTCGAAAGTTAAGACCTCTCGACGAAAGTTCGAGCGTGTCCCAAAGACGACGGGGAGGTCGATGCGGCCGATCGTGAGCGCTTTCTTGCCAGGGACCACTCCGTGGAAGCCCCCGGCGCTCGGCTGGAGGTCAGCTCTTGTGAGGCCGAGCAACGTGAGGGTCTCCATGTAGATGATGTTGAGGCTGCTGCCTCCATCCATGAGAACTTTGGTGAAGCGGGCGTTGAGGATGATCGGGGCGACGACGAGAGGGTACGAGCCGGGATTGGTGACGTGGTCTGGATGATCATCACGGTCGAACGTGATGGGAGCATCCGACCAGTCGAGGAATTGAGGCGTGGCGGGTTTCATGGCGAAAACCTCCCTGCGCTCGGCTTTCCGCTCTCGACGTGTCATCTGGGTGGTCGGGCCGCCGTAGATCATGTAGCACTCGGTGATGGGTGGATACCCGTCGTCGTCGTTGTCGTTGGCTCGGTCCTCGCCACCCTTATCCTTCTTGCCATCGTCCTTGTCAAGGCCAAATTTCTTGAAGTAACCTCGAAGCATACGGCAGTCCTCGAGGTTATGCTTGACCGGCTCCTTGTGGTAGGGGCACGGCTGCTTAAGCATTTTGTCGAAGACGCCTCCAT
The DNA here is from genome assembly GCA_018135685.1 of Themeda triandra. Lineage (NCBI taxonomy): Eukaryota > Viridiplantae > Streptophyta > Magnoliopsida > Poales > Poaceae > Themeda > Themeda triandra. Next base: position 760,517 of record JAENPR010000103.1, read on the forward strand.
CCGGAGGGGGTCTAGGCTTCTTGCGCTCGGCTGCGGCCACCTCGTCTTCCACGACCGCGCGCTTGCCTTGCTGGTTGCCTTTCTTCTTCTTCCCGTTCTTCTTCTGGGCCTTGCTCGAGCCCTCACCGCCTCCTGGGGACGGCGCGGGCTTGGTCCCAGCCCCACCAAAGAAGGCCCCCACGGCCTCGTCGCCGGCAGTGTAGTCGGCGACGACGTCCATGAGCTCGTTCACCGTCTTTGGGCGGTTGCGCCCGAGCTCTCGCACGAGCTCTTTGCACGTGGTGCCTGAGACAAACGCCAGGATGACGTCGTGGTCTGGGATGTGCGGCAGCTCGGTGCGCGGCTTGGAGAAACGTCGAGCAAAATCCCGAGAGATTCCGTGGTATTTTGCTTGCGATTTACGGAGATCCCACGAGTTGCCGGGCCGGATGTATGTGCCCTTGAAGTTCCCTCGAAAATCTGGACCGAGTCGGCCCAATCGTAGATCCGATGGGGGGGGGGAGCTCCTCGAGCCACCGTCGAGCGGTGTCGGAGAGAAACGAGAGGAGCCGACGTATGATCGCCTTATCCTCTCGAGCCCCCCCTCGCGGCAGGCCGCCCGGAAGTCGGCCGCCCGAGCTCGGCTTGGTCTCCCGTTGTACTTGACCACGCTCGTGGGGGTCGAAACGGGTTTGGCAATGGCGTGTTGCGGATGGCTCGGCGAAAACTCGAGGGCCCGGCGGCTCGGGAGCCCGCCGGTCCTCGTCGGCGTCGTAAGCGTCCCCCTCGATGGGCCTTGTAGCCACGGTCCTCGGCACCCGCTGCCTTGCGTCGTCGATTATCGTTGATGTCATGACGCGCATCTTGGGGGGCGCGGTTGTCGATGATGCGTTCTCGAGCAGGGGCTCTTCCACCTCGAGGGGGCGCCTCTTGGTGGACGGAACCCTCCCGCCGTGACGTGGTTGTTCGGGGCTGCCTCTCGCCGTCTCGAGGCCGAGCTTTCGGCCTGCTGGACGGCCGCGACTTGGAGGAGCCCTTGGATCTCATCTCGTATCCGTAATGCATGCGGATTCGAGGGCGCCGGCATGTCCCGCAGCAGCATAGCTGCCGCAAGTACATTCTGGCTTGCTCGAGGGAAGTGGGCTGGCTCGGGTGGCGCTTCCGGTCGCCCGTCGTTGACGATGCGGTTGAAGACGTCTCGGGCCTTTCCTCTAGCGCCAAGAGGTCGAGGTGGAGGGAGCTGGCTTAGCTCAAGGGTCCTCTTGAGCAAGTCCAAGTTCGCGCGCTCCGCCTCCATCTTGGTCTCGATTTCCCGGATCTGGGCCCATTGAGCTGCCAGGGCGTCGTCTTCGGGTCGTCGATTGTCTTGAGCTTGTGGTGGCGGTCCACGCGGCTCGATCACTGCGGGGCTCCGCCTGCCGATGTCCCGACCGCCGGGGTCACGTCCCCGCCCGGTTGGCTGCAGGGACGGCCATGGCGGCGCCATCTCTGGTCTCCTCATCCGACGGGACGTCGTCGTTGAGATGAAAACACTCGCGAGCCGGGTCATAGCACCCTGAGTCCGAGTCATCGGAGTCTGGGTTAGCGCTGGACGGCGTCCAGGGCCTCCCCGTGCTCTCCTCCTCGATCCAGCGGCGCATATCTCCGACCGTGTTGCGGCGTTGCGAGCCAGGTGCTCTGTCAAACCCGCGGTCTACTGACGCCGGCCATACGATCTCCAAGTCCATGGTGGCACGCAGGAGGGGACCGGGGCTTTCCTCCCGCGGTCCCATGACTGACTGGATCTCGTTGGCATACGTGGTGGCGGCGTTGGTGAGTCCAAACGGGAGCCTGCGACGAGCTTGGTAGAGCCCGTGCGGCAATAGGTTGGGCGACGTCGGTCGTGCGTGCGCTCGAGGCGCCACGCCGGGCTCTCTCGGTGAGCGCATGGCGAACGTGAAGCCAGGGTCCGCGTTAAGGACTCCCTGTCCATGTGTCACCTCCTGCCGCACACTTGGCACCCTGGCCGGGTGCATCATGGCGTCTGGCTGGGAGGGCACATGAGCAGGGTGCTCAAGGCTCTGTGCCTGCTGGCGGTGATGCTGATGCTGGTGACGTCGGCGACGTGGTGGCAAGCTGTGGTGGCGTGGTCGGCGCACGACCCCACCAGCACGTGGGGGTGACGAGCGTCCCCCTCCTGGTTCACCGATCGAGAGTAGAGCCATGTCGTGGCCTGGGCCGAGCGACACGAAGTCTAGACTCCCAAAGCAGATCATCGTGGCGAACGGGAACGAAGGAGTGGGCGATGCCATCCGGAAAATGGCGGGAATCGGGTGAAAACACGCGTGCCCCTACCTGGCGCACCAACTGTCGGTGTTTCGTACCTCGGGGGGTATAACACCAACGAGTAAATTTATATGCGTGCTCCCTAATCCGGATGGTGATGCAAGATGGACACGAGCGTTTATTCTGGTTCAGGCAAGGAGTGCCCTACGTCCAGCAGTGGGGGGAGACTTGTATTATCTTGCACCGAAGTGCTTGTACAGGGGTGAATACAAGCGGGACTTAGCCGTGAATGAGTGTGTGAAAATGTGGGAACGTGTGTCTGTAAAAAGCCTCCCCTAGACTAGGCCCTGGCATCCCCTTTTATAGGCCAAGAGGAGGCTCAGGAGTACAGAGTAGATAGGGCTGTCGTGGGCGTGACGTCGAGGTACATGCGCCATGTCGAGTCGTCGAGACTGTAGACGCTCCCTTTGGTCGGGCTCGAGCCTGTAGCGGTATGGTCAATGATGGCCTGTCGTCCTTCTCGGTCGTGGCTGACGTAGTCGAGGTATGGTGCCGGTGTTGACGAGCACGTGCGCCCGGGAACCCTGCGGTATGGTCGTCGAGGTGGGAAAGACAGGGCACTGCTCGCTCCGTACGCCAATCGCGTCCGCCATTACTTCCTCGAACGCCTGGGTGCCGGCTCGAGGGGTCGTCGACCCGAGCGATGGGACGGCACGACGTGTTTGACGGTGCGGGGGCTTGACTTCGGCGCCCAAGGGGGCGTCAAGCGTGGCACAGTGTGTAGCACAGCTCCTCAGTGGCACCTGCCATCCTTGAATCCAGGGGATGGGCAGCGTAATGGCGGATGCGACCGGCGCAAGTTCCACTATTGCAGGCCCTGTAGCCATGGGGTTAGGCGGCGCTAGAGTACTTTGGCGCTGTTCGAGCCCTGTAGCCACGTGCGTGCTCTGGACAGGCAATGATTGAGGGCGGACTCGAGCGATTGCCCGCTCGAGCGTTCTCCGTCCCGCTCGAGCGGTTGCTTGCTCGAGCGGTTCGCGTCATCGTCTCGAGCGGTCGCACGCTCGAGCGGTTTCCGTACCTTTCTGTCGAGCGGGTGAATGGCTGCTGCTTGAGTAGGCGCGCTTTGTGGGCCTGATCGTGGGCCGGCCTAGCTCGAGGGGGAGATTGGGGTTTTCTCTGACCAGTTAGCTTTTGGGATTCTTAGAGAGGGATGAGGCTGATTTGCCTATCTCTAATTCACCCAATTTAGGACCCCTAATCTAGGTACCCGACAATAATCTAGTAAGACCGACTAGGAAGAATTGCGTAGTCATATTGGCTTTAAATTTTTTTCAAACATAATACCTTTTCTTTGAAGAGACATATTCATTTAAAAGAGGATCGATAATTTTACAAGTTGTTGACAACCAAAAATGTCTATTTTGTAAAGTTGTCAAAAGTGAGAAACGGATTTCACCATTGCGTTCCTCTCACTGAGATGGTCAAAAAACATAAATGGAATGTTCAATTTGGAGTCTAGATGCGAGAGTTATGCTTCTAGAGAAAATGCCTCAAGTACCGGTACTACCGGTCTGCTGAGACCGGTACTACCGGTGGCTGGCAGAAGTTTGTGCTAAATTGAAGTACCGGTACTACCGGTCTGAGACCGGTAGGTCTATTCCGAATCTGACTTTTAGATTTCGACTCGATCAGTTTCTAAATCGGTTTTGGGGTAAGTTTTGGACATGGAAAACTTAGAGAGTATGCCTTGGAGATGTTTTCTACTGGAATAAGACCATCCCCCACTATAAATACTAGAAGATCATGGCCGATTGATCTCATCCAATCAATCGTCAAACAAAACATAAAAATCTCTCTTTACCCTAATTTCTCCTCTCAACCCTCTACATGCCCAGGCGACCAAGGATAGCGCCCTAGGCTCACCAGCCAACCTAGGGCAATCCAGTGACGTCCTTGCCCTGATGGGGTCCCTCCCAGGCGAGAGTTTCGGCGGTTCCTTTGCTAGTTTGCTCAAAAACTAGCTGGTTCTTCGTCCCGTAAGTGCGACTGGTTATCCTTTGGTGGTTTGCTTGTAAACCTCTCCGTGCCTCGCCACGCAAGAGTGATTACCTCGCTGTATTCTTCGGCTCATGGCGGCCCGGGCGTCCAAAGCCCTCGTGGTGTATTGGTCCGGACCACTTTCGGCGTCAACACACTTTTTGACGACTCCGCTGGGGAAGAAGATTGCTTCGGCTCAACTTTGCAGCCGAATCTCTTTGCCCTAGCCTTAATCCTTACTAATCTATCATCTTGTGATCGCCATCACCGTTTGATCTAGCCCAAAAAGGCCGATCTTATTCTGTTTTGAGTGCTTGTGATTTCATTTGCGGTTTGGCAACGTGTTGAGTTGCTTATTGGAAAATTCAGCAAGACGATCAAGCTATAAATCATGGAGTACCAAGGTGATTCATCACATTATTACTATAATTACCCCAAGGTACAACTTGCAAATGTATCTTATGATTCAAGTAATTATTTTGCAAGTGATATAAATTCCCATGTTGGTGTTGCCGTTATGATAATACTAGATATGTTGCATCGGCTAATAATTTTAATGAATATCATGATCAAGAGCCGATGTATGCTGATAATTCAATGAGTTTTAATTCTTCTAGCAACATACAACATGTAAATCTATACTCATCGGCTGTAAGTTCACAATATATGGTCTCACCACAAGACAAGCCGATGAATGAGAGAATTGGCTATGATGACGCTAACTATTTAGCCAATTACTCTCAAAATTCAGCATCATATGGCAATGCTTATATTCATAATTCGGCTTCAATTGTTAATCTTAACTCTAACCGAATCAATAAAAATTCAGCAAGATATTCCCAATCAGGAATTGTTGAATCAAGAGAAGCATTGTCACTTGAATCGAGAGAAGCATTGTCAGAGTTTAAAAGAATACTTGAGAAGCAAAACGAAGATTTCTCTCATAAATATTTAGGGAGTACTAGCAAAAGGCCGATCACAGTTGAGTCATCGGCTAAAAAAGGATTGCTAGTGGAACCTCAAAAGGTGCTACAGAAAAGCATGAGAAGCGTAAGAAACTAGCTAGACTTGATTTTTCTGGAGCTAAAGGGGTAATATATTTATCTAGTGATTACTACATTATTGATGGAGATCAATCAGTTCAGCTGACTACCCCTGTTGCTTCGCCAATGAGTGCCTAAGTCGGCCTAGCGGATTTCCAATCGGCGAAGCCGACTTCTCCTGTTCTAGCAGCTATCAAAGCATTTCCGTGTGATCCGACACCTATTGTTGATCATTCTCTTGAGATGAAGAGCAACATCACTGACATCAAGAACATGCACTTCTCCAAAATGATTAACAAGGTACAAAATACAAATATTTTGCTCAAATTCCAATCCGGTCACACTATTTCAATTTCGCATCTATTAGAGACATGCTTGTAAATAGTTGTAAACGACCGATTAGGAATAGCATTATATTTGAAGATAAGATAAATTCAGATTCTATCGGGGGACAAATTGTGCCATATAGCAAGGCCGATAGTGCTAATTTGTCAAGGCTAAAGCATTCTAGAAACAGAGTTGCAAAAGTGTGGCCGAATGGATTGATGTCAAATATGATCCCTTCGTTTGCCTAGCTTTGAAGCCGACTCCACAAAAGAATTGGCTCAAGAAATCAAATTATACCTTTGACTTTACTTTTTGTGATCATGTCTTTAATATCTTGCTCAAGAAAAATTTTATTAGAATCATTGATTATAATGCTTTGCCATCAATTCAAAACATAGAAGAGCTTACATATTACAATTGGCATAATTCATATGATCATAATACTTGTAATTGCAATATGTTTCATCGTGTGATCCAATCGGCCATTGATAAAGGCCGATTGAGATTTTCTGAAGCTCAACAAATAGACCAATTGAATTCAATTGGTCTTGATGGCAAACAGATTTTGAATTAGCTTGCATTAGCCGATTCACTCAGAGCTCAAGGCTCAAATGCCCAAAAGAGAGATGTGGAGCCCCAAAGTGAAGATAAAGTTGTTATCCATGAATTACAAATTGAAGATATTTCAGAGGACAGCAAAGTCACTGCAAATTCAGAAGACACTGGGGGGCAGATGAAATCTCTCCAACTAGGGCCATGGCCGATTGATCCCATTGATCAAGGAGAATCGGCTAAGGATCCTTCTTTAGAGCATATCTATCAAGATGGAGAAAAGAAGAAGGATGCTCATAATGCTAATGGAGGCAAAGTTTATGACAAGCAAAAGAATAGAAGACCGAAGCTTAGCTTCGAAGAGATTCTAGCTAAATATGAGAAGATTGGTGAAGCGAATATCGTCAATCGATCAAAGAAGGTCCAGTCATCAAGATTGTCTCCAAAGCACAAATCTCAAGGATGCAATTGGCAAGGGAATAGATTTCATGCAGCAGCAATATATTCTTCTTTTGAGCAGCCAATTCCCATGTCTTGTGGATCACAGCCCGCATACTTTCATCCTTATTCATCTTGGGGCTAGTTTGATGAAGAGGCACATGTTCCATCATATTTTAGACCATATTATGTAGAGTATGAAGATCCAAGATATTCAGAGAAACCATCATCTTATAATAACCGTTTTGATCAGAATCGGTCTAGAGCTCAACCAAAGAAGAAAACAGTAAAACAAGTTTACCGTGTAAAGTATGATGGCCAAAAGAAGAAAGTTCAGATCTGAATGCAACTGTTGGAAAGCTGATTACATTGCTGAAAAATTTGGCTATTGATGGCAAAGAAGAGGAAAAGTCATTTAATGATATTGTAGGTGCCAAATCTGAACAAAAGATGGTGAGAGTGCCTCCAATCAAGAAAGAGTTACCGCTGTCCAAAATAGAAACAAAACCGAGATGCTCAATCGGTTTACCAAAGTGGCAAGAAAGAAAGTTGGAAATGCTTAGTGTAGAGAAGCTTAAAGAGAGGGGCTTAGCATGGGTTCCTAAAGAAAACATTCAAGTTCAAAGGGATGTTGCTCAAACAAGCGGTGCAACGAAGGCAAAGGAGAAGAGAAGAAGATTCAAGAAACAATTGCCAAGTTGGGGATTTGTACCAAATTATTAAAATCTTTGGGTTTTACATCAAACATCTTCTCTACTTATGCTTATGAGGAATTCATCCCATGGTATGTATGGTCATCCCTCAGCTCCTTATTTTGATGCTTGGTATGGATCTTTATGCTATGGAGGGTCGTCAAATTATTATGCTTATCAATGATCAAAAGCCGAAATACTTTATTTCGGCTATGCATACTCATGTGGATGAATTCATATGGCCGATAATCTATATCGCCCTTAGTAAAAAAATGGCTAATGTATACATCACGCTTAGTCACTGAACAGCTGATGTGATGGGTATCGTTGCTGCTCAGTAAGTTTTGAGAAGTGTTTTCAGGTTCATGCATTATTCACCTGAAAACAGGAGGCATATGTTGACAACCAAAAATGTTCATTTTGTAAAGTTGTCAAAAGTGACAAACGGACTTCACCATTGCATTCCTCTCACCGAGATGGCCAAAAAACATATATGGAATGTTCAATTTGGAGTCCGGATGCGAGAGTTATGCTTCCAGAGAAAATTCCTCAAGTACCGCTACTACTGGTCCGCTGAGACCTGGCTGGCAGAAGTTTGCACGAAAATGAGCTACCGGTACTACCGGTATGGACCGGTACTACCGGTAAAGTCAGACTGGTACCACCGATTGGGTCTGTTCCGAATCTGACTTTCGGATTTTGAACCGATCTATTTCTAAATCGGTTTTGGGGTAAGTTTTGAACGTGGGAAACTTGACGAGTATGCCTTGGAGATGTTTTCTACTGGGATAAGACCACCCCCTCTATAAATACAAGAGGATCATGACCGATTGATCCCATCCAATCAATCGTCAAACAAAACACAAAATACCTCTCTTTACCCTAATTTCTCCTCTCAACCCTCTAAATGTTGTTCATCTCTTGATCCAGGCGACCAAGGATGGCGCCCTAGGCTCGCCGGCCGACCTAGGGCAACCGGCGACGTCCTTGCCCGACGGGGTCCCTCCCGGGCGAGAGCTTCGGCGGTTCCTTTGGTAGTTTGCTCGAAAACTAGTCGGTTCTTCGTCCCATAAGTATGACTGGTTATCCTTTGGTGGTTTGCTTGTAAACCTTTCTGTGCTTCACCACGCAAGAGTGATTACCTCGCTGTGTTCTTCGGCTCGTGGCGGCCCGGGTGTCCAAAGCCCTCGTGGTGTGTTGGTCCGGACCACTTTCGCGTCAACACAAGTATATATAGAACACTGCCAATCCCTAATGTATCATGTATAGTGTTGAAAGATATTGTGTAATTATCTTAATTGTAACTCCATCAAATACAGCATCTGAGTAATTGACTTATGATGAATTTCTATTATATGAATTCTTTTGCATTGAATTCTATTCTGTTAACAATCCTTGCCATGTTTCCCATGTCGTTGTCAATGCTCTCCAAACTTATTTGTGCTCCTCATGTTTGTGAAGCATTTCAGTTCAGCGTCAGACAAGTGAGATTGAATGCCTCATCGTTTATCAGATGGACAGGAGTTTGGTCCTAGGGTTTCAAATCATTTACATTAGGAATTTCCTGTGTCAGAATGTGTCTTGCGGGTATCGCTCTTGGTTACTCCGGTCCTACACCAGCACTCTGCTTATTTGCAAATTCTTTTGCTGTTTCAGAATACAGTCCTTTCTTCCTAAGTCAAACTCCATTGTTGGTTCAGACCACTAGCGTCACTGCTCTGTTTTCCTTGTTCCAAACTTCCAGTTAACCTTTAGTAGCAGTGAGAATTAATTACTCCCTCCATGGTGCTCAGTGAGACGCGGCCCCGTTTTCTTTCCCAAACTTGCTACCTGGTGTTCTTCTGACGCTTTGCAAGCTATAATACAGGAAAAATGAATAGATTATTCTACGAGAGAACAGATCACATTACCAGCTCCCTGTATCAAAACATATATGCTGAAGGCACATTGATCAGTCCAGATTGTCAAAACGAACGCAGATGAAGTCTTGTGCAAAGGAAATTACAGTAACACAGATATTTCAAGTCCAAATAGTTTTTTTTTAAAGAAAAAAATCTGAGAACATATTGTTCCAACATATATTAATAAGAAGAGATTTGACCTTAGTTTATGAGGAAAATCGAGCTTAACAACCATACGACCACTACTTACCAAGTACATCCTGCAGTACTACCAACATCGACTAACAAGTGACAAAGCTTCTCAAGTGCTATTATTGCTACAAGCTTTGAGATCGCAACGACGAACCTCAGCGGTGTCCCAAGCTACCAAACAAAGCCTCCTCAAAACACCAAGTCATCATCCAGGAACAAACGAGGCTAAAGAAAGCTAAGTCTACAAGGTTTTCCTTACCGACTACTGCCACAACCAAAGATGGCTTCTAGTCAACGTTGTCTAACTCATCGACACCTTGACCCAACAACTGTAGCTTCCTGAAGGCAACAAACGGTTGCCATCATCGGTCGAAAGGGTGCATGGCATCAGTTTTCCTCGGCTGTTTGTAGGTGGCTGTTTATGGTTTTCCTCAATCCAAATAGATATAAGGTCTCCATATACACTACAACAGTTTCTACTTTAAACTAGAAAACATCTAGTACTTGAAGAACAATGTTTTCTGAGCAAATCAGGGTTTGAATTCTTGAAAGAAGAGAACATAAAAATAATTGGTTCAGATGCAATACAACTAATGGGTTAAGGGAGCATGAAACATCAGGAATATACTTCATAATCATGCAACATATTCAAATGAGAAAATCAAATAAAAATGTGAACAAAGTGGTGGTACCTGTTTTAAGACCACTTAAAGAATGGTAACATACGCGTCATAAGAATCCAAGTATATGTACTAAAGGCATATTAATCTCTCCACATTTTTGAACAAATCCTCATGAACTGAGCACAAAGGAAACAATGTGACATAACATGCCAGATCCAACATAAATAACCCAAGCTGTTCACGCACACACAACCGGAAACCTAGCTAGCACTGACAAGACGCAACATTACCCATAAATGTTGTAGCAAACATTTGCCTCACATTTAATAATATTGAGCAATGGTAGACTAATCGAGAGCCCAAATACTTCCTCACATGTGAAATCAGAAGTTGAAACCTGTATGCAAAAGATAGGCACAACAAATTCAGAGTAGAATGTAATCTGTAGAAGAATTCAGCTATTTGACAAATAATTTGACGTGCTGGGAAACCTCAAGTTGGTTTCTGAGGAAAATAAAGCACGGACACAATTGTTAAGGTAACACACCTGTACAAGGAGCAACAAAAGCCCGTTGAACACTGGAAAAGGTGGAAACAGGGTGAAAAGAGGCTACATGAAAGAACTATACAATGATGGAAGCCAAGTGAAGAGGGACATCCATCTCAATCTGATGAGCATGTTCAAATAATCTCAAAATGAACCAAAACATTGATTTGTTTGATACCTAGTTTCCCCACCATGATATGCTAAAAGCTATTCACTTATAACAATAAAAAGAGCGGCTCGGCACGCCAAGTTTTCAGAACGCATCAAAGTTTGATCTACCCAAAGACAAATTTAACGGTATTTTCATTCAAAAATAAAAACAGGGTTGAAGAAAACAGCTTCAGTGTAAAGGTAGCTGTTAGAGGAGTCAAGGGCCTATTGGGCCCTAGCCCATTAGGGTTAATTAGTCGCTTGCGTAGGAGCCAAGTAAGACCCCTCTATATAATGAGAGGAGATGTATCAATCTAAAATAAAGCAAGAGAATTGAAGAAAATTCCTTCTCTTTTGCCGGCCGTGGGCAGAGCCCCGCGGCCGGCGTTTCTAGCGCCCAAAACCCTAGCCGCCGCTCTCTCTCGCAGCAGCCTCATTGTGAACAGTACCCGCGGGTACTTAGCGTGGGTACTGTTCACACCTTTAGCCGCCGTTTCCTCAACTCTCTCTCTCATCCACGCAGCCCAACGACGTCCATAACAATCTGGTATCAGAGATGTTAGGTTCCCAAGGATCCTTCGCCGCTGCGTCCTCTCCAATGACGCCGGAACAAATGACTGCAGCGATCCTCGAGCACCAGACTTCTGTTGCCGAGATCCAATCCTATCTCACCGCCCTGCAGTCGCAGCAGCAGCCGCCGGCCTGCATCCATCTGCCGCGGTTCCCATCCAGCAGCCATGGATGCCGCCCCCTCCACCAATCCCGTCTTATGCTATGGCATCAACGATGGGGTTGGTGTACACAACGGCGAGCATCTCGGCGAGCACGGCGACGATCGCTGCAGCACTCACCACCGGCGCTGTTGTCCTTCCCGGTGGGCCGAGCCTTCAGCACCCATTCACCGATGGGATCTTCTATAGGGGTACCGACATCCAGCAGATTCGCATGTCGGCTGTGGTGCGACTGCAGGCTGCTGCATGTGGCCTCTTTGTGCGTCGGCGGGTGCGGGAGATGCGTGATCTGCAGCTGCAGCTCCTCCAAGTTGCGCTTCGTTACGCAAAGGACCCCTATCTCATCCACTATGTAGGGGATATTGGGCTCGCGGTTGCGCTCACGAGCGTCGAGCATGTTGTTTTCTGCGCGGGCAGCGACCTCCAACTCTGCAGCAACGGCGGTAGGGGAGCCACTCCCTTCCTTGTCACCAGCGGGGACGCACTGCCTAGCGCCACCTCATTTCGCCACCGGCCACCGCGAGGGCGTCTTCGCTGGTCGCTCTCGCGACTAATTCCATGTGGCTATACCCATGGACCCCTCTCATTCCGATGGGCTCCATGGGATCCAGGTGGCTACACACGTGCAGGTCCATCACGTGGAGGGTATTCGGCGTCTCTTCAAGAGTCAAAAATAAAAAGTCGAGGTCTATTTCGGGTCAATAAAATAAGCCGAGATATAAAAGGCTTGTTTTTAGGTGTTAGGTTTATGCCTAGTGGAGTCATTATCGTTAAGTTGCAGCTCGAGGACGAGCTGCATGTCCAGGTGGGGTGTAGTGTTAGAGGAGTCAAGGGCCTATTGTGCCCTAGCCCATTAGGGTTAATTAGTCGCTTGCTTAGGAACCGAGTAAGACCTCTATATACAATGAGAGGAGATGTATCAATCTAAAATAAAACAAGAGAATTGAAGGAAATCCCTTCTCTCTTGCCGGCCATGGGCAGAGCCCCGCGGCCGGCGTTCCTAGCGCCCAAAACCCTAGCCGCCGCTCTCTCTCGCGGCAGCCTCCCTGTGAACAGTACCCACGGGTACTGTAGTGCGGATACTGTTCACACCTTCAGCCGCCGTTTCCTCAACTCTCTCTCATCCACGCAGCCCAACGACGTCCATAACAGTAGCATGCTTGTAATATACAATGATAAGATGATGCCTGAAGCAGGCGAACCTTCCTGAAAGCGGGAGGCACAAAACATTAGAAGTCAGCATTTTTTGTTACTTAGAATAATCCAATGCAGATATTGAAGATGCAATATGGAACTAACAGGCACGGTGACATGTAGTCAAAACAACATAATTCAGTCATTTGTGTCCATTACAAACTAATCAGCAAGTCAAGCATTCAAAATTATTTAAGAACTGAACAAACTGTTCTTGCAATGCAGTTTAGTTAAAATAATGTCCAGGCTAGTGCAGGGATTCTTTTCTCTCCAGCATGCAGCATGGAGAGCTGTGTATCTTTGTATTAGGATAATGCAGGGATTTCATTTTTGTATCATAGGTCATAGGATTTTAGTTTAGTTTATTTCTATCAAATTTACACTGCTATCATTCTTTATGAAAATGAAGGTTGCTGAAAATGTCAGAAATATAGAAGCACAAGGACAGGTCAAGTTAGCTTACGTATGTTAAATGTGCAAAGGAATTGCAGAACTTCGGCAACTCTCTCATCAACCACTTTACACTTGATTTCAACTATCTTAAGGTATTTTGAAATTGCTGCTGATTGCACCACTGAACTGAAGCTTCCTTCCATTTCTACTTTATGTTTAGGCCCCTGCAGTGAACAAGATAAAAAAACTGTAAGATCAATAAGAAGTGTAAGAAATCCAAAATGCAGCAGTAGCCAATTAATGTAGTATGTACCTCAGAAAAGAGTTGAAGAGTAAGCTTCTCTAAATTTGGTGTGTGTTCAAGAATACAAGCTAATGCATGGATGCCATCAGGTACACACCAGTACTCATTGAGCACCAAATTCCTCAGATTGTAAAACACAGGGCACCATCTCAAATCCATTTTGAAAATAAACTGGACAAGGCACAAACATAAAAGATAAGGGAAGTTGGTGGCAATGCATGAGAAAAGCAAAAGGCAAAGGCCAGTCTGACCAAGAGCCACCAATGTCCAGCTGCTATGTAAATAATACTGTGGATTTAAGGCGAACAATGCTACAGAATTAAGGAGGATGACTAATATAGCTATGATGTAAATGCGATAAAGTGCTTACCACGTCATCAAGTGTAGAAATCAACACCAGACTCCTAGCTCCTGATAGACCTTCTAGAAGCACACAACTGTTAGTTTGATCACCAATGCTGTCAGAACTCTCACGATATTCACAATCACAATCTTGATCTGGGTCGAATATTATTTTACTGCAGCGGTCATCAGAGTGCTCAGCTATTCGAACAAATGCCTCTGTTAATGCTGGCATGCTCTTCAAGGATGGGAATTTTGTCCCAAAGGCCATCTAGTTGCAGTGAAACCAGATTTGAGGCAAAAATTCAAACACGGGAATCTTCACCTAAAGTGGAATCCATGATGTTCAGACTTCTTATGGACTCAGATGAGATCTTCTTGGCCGATGGGAGATCACAGTACTCAAAGTGTAGACTTTCCAACGCTGGACAGCTTGAGAAGTCAAGGAAACTAGCATGACACCTTACACCATGAAGCTCTAGCTTTGTCAGGGTCTTTGAGACAAGAGGCAGGTCATCGAGCTCAAGCCAGGTGTCAACATAATCATTCCGGTAGATGTGGAGTATGAGCACCCGAACTCTGCACATGACAGCATGCCGGAACCAGAGGTTCACACGGGGAACATCATCACAGCGGGAGAACTCACCAATCCTAAGCTCACATGTGTCGAGTGGCGAGCATCCACGGAGGAGGAGGAAATACTCCACAAACCTCTGGAGCTCGTGAACAGACTTAGGTTCATCTCCCCAAAGGCACCCGAAGCGCACGCCTGCGGTGAACTTCCAGAGATGGCGCCAGCGCCGGGCCACTAGCACCAGGCACGTGCGCACAGCCTCCTCCGCTGGCAGGAATGACAGCACGTGGTTCAAGAGGGCGTCAGGAAGAGTGCCGATGCAGTCACCCCCGACCTCCGCAGACGCCCCCTCGTCCAGCTTTCCCCTCTTCAGTAGAGGCATTCCGTTGAACAGGCTGCGGGGCGTCGACACTGCTAGGCAACAATGGCGAGAAACCACGACAAAAGTAAGAGGTTATGGGCATACGAGTAATATAATACTGGTCGAACTTAGAAGCCTCGATGGGTGGTCGCCTCACCTCACCGGCGGCGGCTGCAGCGGAGATCTCCCGGCGAGGGGGCCAACGACGTGCCGCTTGCCAGTTCGAGCGGTCAGTTGGAGAAAGAGGTGCGAGATGGAAGTTGCAAGACACCGACAAGTGGACCCAAGTTCTCGACAAGTGGGCCCAGGTCAAACTTATTTTCTCCGCCTTTTGTTCTGTTGGAACCAAAAAATGTGTGCCAGTGTGAACTTGGTCCTATAGCTAATGGAATGAAAATGATCAATCACAATCGGGATAACTGATGTCACAGGTCCTATTAGTTTGCTTCAGTCAAACTTATTTTATTTATAAATCAAACTTACAAAAATGCATTAAGATTTTGTTTGGGTTCATTTTCTTAAAGCAAATTTATCTAATTTTAAAATCAAATTTATATAACATACATTAAGATATTGTTTGGGTTTAGTAGTTGAAGAACTTTTTTATTCGAACATTTTTCTATTAACTCGCCATTTACCGAGGTGGCCAAGATGTCCACCTTGCTTGGTCTATCTCTTCTAATACTCCCTCCGTCTCAAATTATAAGTCGTTTCAAGAATTTTGTAGAGTCAAAATAATTTAAGTTTGACCAAAATTATATGATAAGATAATAACAATTAGGATGTTAACTAAGTATCATGGATTCTTCGTTAATTATATTTTCATACTATACTTATTTGATATCACAAATCCTTATAATTTTTCTGTCAAACTTAAGATGTTTTGACTTTTTCAATATTCTCGGAATGACTTCTAATTTGGAACAAAGGGAGTACTATTTACAAATGCCCCAATTAATGCTATTTACAAAAACCCAAAAACCAATATCTTTAAGGATTCAAGGTTGCTATCGTTTTGTATTAGTACTTTATAATCTTGTACTTTCTAATTCTACTCTTTGATTATTTAAATGAAAAAAGAATAAGTACAAAGTGTAAGAGTTTGTCGAGCTCTACAATTTTGATAAAAGTGTGGGCTTCTATCATGAATATTTTGCACTTTTTTTTAAAAAAACCTTATAATCAAAGAATTTTAAAATGAATATTTGGAACTCTACTTCCTTTTTAAATAAAAAACTTGTCGATTATAAAGTTGTATACTACATTGACAACTACAACTTTGGTATAGATCATGTCAACATCCAATGTGATTCCAAATTCTTAAGTTTAGATTTCAAAATCTATCCGGTTGCCTTTTTGTTGTGTATCTAATCCCGTCGATGACAATTGGCATACATCGAGGGACTCCTTTTTTACCGCCTAGAAATAACTGGCGAGATAATTTTCTGATAGGGATTATTACTATAAATGGGTTCTAGCATAGATGGATGCTCAATTGTCCAATATTTATCCTTTTGTCTATTTATCATGAGAATTTCTATACACTATGTGATACACAGACAGACAAACAGATCATAAAACCCCATCCATGACCATTTGCCTGCATCTGTTAAGGACTTCCCCTTCTGTTTGCTTGGAAACATTTGGCTATAAATATTGTTGACCAGGTTGATAATAAATTTGTCCTTGCATGGCGAAATATTTTTCTTTTTGCCTATTTATCGCGAGAATTTCTAGACACTATGTATTGGTTGCAAAAAGGCTTCCCTTTTTGTTTGCTAGGAAACAATTGGCCAAATATCTTTTTGATCTAGTGATTATAAATTGGTCATAGCATAGATGGATGGAGTATTTATATTTTTCTCTATTTATTTTGAGAATTTGTTGAGTTTTTGTTTTGATGAATCTAATTTGTGTATGTATCAAAAAAAGTCAAAATGACATAATTTGGAACTGAGGGAGTAGGTACAGATAGATAGATGTATGGATGTATGGATGGATGGATAGATAAATAGATACATAGATAGATAGATAGATAGATAGATGGATTGACAGATAGAGATATATATTTATATAGATATAGATCAAAAGTTTCTAAATGTTTCTTAATTTTTTCAAACCAAATGCTGAGGCATTCTCAATGGGGAAAAATTGGTACCAAATGTGTTGATCAAACACTGATCTCTTTCTCGAATTATACGAACATTTTACAGGTTTTATTAACTATCCAGTCGATCTTATCTGTCGCTCTGGCTGCAGTTTAACCCATGGCCTGGAAAGAAAAACAAGAATAATTTAATATTAGCTTTTCACAGAACACATTTGGTGTACATACATGAAATGGATCAGCAACTGACGATTGTTACCTCCTCAGGACGAGGTTTGCAGACATCCTGAAGAGATCGGATCCTCTTTTGGTTGAATTTCTTCTTCTCTGCCTGTGTAAGTAGGGAGATAACGCAAAGCATGTTCCTATTTGGCACCATTCTCACTGCCTCACAGCACGGACTGTTTACTGGAACGCTGGACTCTAACTGCAAAATGAATTTTCTACATTGCGCCAGAATCTCTCTCTTCTGTGTGGCGGTACATGTTGGAAATTTCCCCGTCACCGGTGGTTGGAGAAAAACTATGGCACACACTATCAGCAAAGCAGAGGCCGGATATTGATTATCCTTTATCGAAAAAAAACACTATCAGCAAAAGCTGAACGTCTCCTCTCCCACGCATCTTCATTATGCTGAGGTACCACCTCAACGCCCTGTTGTTGCTTGGCAATCTTATGTTCTAATCGTGTATACTGTTATACTTATATATATAGGAAACGTAAAGGTTGTTTGGTGGTTCGGTGGGGAGAGCTCGTTGAGAAGATATATTGGAGATGGATGTTGCTGGACATGTAATATGCAAACATTTATGATGGAGCCCTTTTACAATGGTTGGAAAAGCATCTAGATGCCTCCTCGATGCCTTCCAATGCCTCTACAAATTAATATTTTTCATTAATTAATTTATTTAAGGGCATTATAGTCCTTTTGCACATGCGTCGGTACATGGCAACCGTGGTGCCACTTCTCCTTCGTACATGCGTCGGTACATGGCATCATCCTGTGTATACATGCGTGGGTACATGGCAACCCCTTGGTGCATCATCGTGTTGAGTTTACATGCGTCGGCGCATGGCAACCGAAGCTCCTTGTGGATTTAAATGGGCCGAGCGGATTGACACGGTGGGGTGCTTTTCATTCGGAAACAGACGGAGCATTTCTCTCCATAATTATAGGATCTAATCGTTCAAATCCTGCAGCAAACTTCATAGACTGCATCCGTGGCAATGGACGCGTGGAGCACCCGTCGAGCGTTCCTCATCTTCTCCTTGTGCCCGATCTTCATCTTCTTGTTGTGCCCGGTAGAACAGGACCTCCTCGACGGCGTCCATGGCGGCAGCGAGAACGGGACGTAGGGGAAGTCGGGCATGGATCTCGCCGGAGACGATGTAGGAGCGGCACAGCGCATGGAGGTCCCTCGCCGAGGGATCAACAGCAGCGGCCGGCGACAGCACACAGACGGTGACGTATAAACCCTAACAAGACGAACGAACCTAAGAAGACTAAAATATTCATTTTAAAAAAAAACCAATATGCATCTAACTATAGTACGTAAACATATAAATTGTTACAATTATGAAAGTACGTTTTTACCCTTGGTTAAAAAAATAAACTATGAAAAAGCAATTACCACTCCTTTATTTGGAGTCCTAATTTCCTCCAAATCTGGAGGCGTCGCGAGGCGTTACGATGCATGTGGTCCACCTATCATAGATACATCAAACGCCTCTCGATGCCTCCGCACTGATGCCTCTCAATGCTTTTCAGCATATGGGCTCACAAATCATAGACACATCAAATGTTTTCTAATGCCTCCCCAACCATTGTAAATTTTCTCTTTATGAAGAGCAGACATAATGCATTTAATATATTGATTGCTCATTTGTACCAGATATATGCATCACTTTCTTTCTTTGAGGAGTATCCTACTATGTTCTATCTAAGAAACTTGCTAAAATTGAGGTGCCTAAATTTTATCTTTCTTAATTAGAGACGATGGTTATTGCATATATTTTATACTAAAAATTGTTGATTTAAGCCGTTGCAATCTATATGTAGGCATAATCTGTAATTTTAGGCTCCTAATATAGAAACCATTTAGACAAAACCCCAAACTTGGTATAATCTGATCTACAAAGACAATAAACAATGCACAAGTGTTTCCACAGGCAGTCAAGGACAAAAATTGACTTGTTCAAATATAAAGACAAATAACAAATAAAAAACCAACAATTAATTTGTACTAGTTGCACTACTATGTAAAATCTTCCAAGAGGCGTTTGGCTTTGGGCCTTTGAGGCGGTTGGGCCGGTTCCCCACCGCTGTTATTCATGGCAGGGATGCCGGCCTAGCAACCGCCACAGTTAATGCCGAGGAAAGGTTTCAAGTTGGCAGATGGCTTTAGCTACTAACAACCTCGGTTAATTTCTTAATGGAGGCAGGGAATTTAGGGTAACTGCCCGAGGCGGTTGCCCGATGCCAAATGTCAGACTAAACATGAACTTTAGACGGAAGCGTTTGGCTTACCCGCCTCGGTTAAGCCATTTGTCCGCCTCAGTACTGTTGGTTGTACAATAGCGTTGCTGCCTAAAATCATCTTAAAATTAATTGAGGCACAAGGATTATACAAGAGGCTTTTGGTTGTGTTGACGAATCTCTCAATCACCCACGAGCATGTTAGTTGGAAATATATTCAACACACAATTTTCTTGTTTTCCGCATGGTCAGAGGACTTTACAATAATCAAAATTTGACTTGCCATCAGGATATGCAAGAAGCTTATGTTCTAGATGTTCCTACAAACAATGAGGCATTGGTCCCATGACTGTTGTTATAAAACTAATCAACAACTTAATCTATGTGAACCCCAACAATCGCACGGTCACCCCTAAGCCCTTTGTTGGAGTCGCACCTCCTTATATCACTATTTCAAGCACCTTAACTATCACGAAGGTGAAATTAGTATTCCCTCTAGCAATGCTGGCAGTGCCAAAAGTAGCAACAAGCACACACTAGTAGGGAGGATTGGACATAGCTAGGATGACAACCTTGTCCACTCGCATCACAAACCAACACGACAGACAACACATGCTAATGCTTGTTACTGATAATTTGGAAATTTGCCGAGAAAGTTAAAACGAGGTAGGATGTGAAATCACCATGCGTGTCATCAAAAGGTAGAACACGTTTTATATATTAAATTGATTTAGAGATACAAAGCATCACTTATTGCCACGCTAGCATGGATGTAGTACATTGTGCCACAAGTTTTGCCCCTTACAGTACACATTACATACTGCTAACAAAAATTCAGTTTTCTATATCTTGAATCGAGAATTTCATGAACCAGTGAATAAGCTAGTGGCGGATCCCGATGGACATGGATGGTTTAGGGACACAACAACAGGAGGAGACCCCACCTACAACCTTGCATACCCCAACTGCATTCAGGCCCAAGACAGCAGCGCACGTCGCCCCACATGATTGGTCGTTGCAGTTGTTAGACGTGGAGCACTGCTCTGCTCCTAACAGGGCACGACTGCCTTGGCTTGTTGGTACGGCCGTGGCAAGAAGAGCCATCAGCAGCGGAACAAGGACAATAGCAAGAGTCTTCTTGGAACACGCCATTAAGCTCTAGGCTAGGTTTCCGTAAGAAGAGGCTACCTAATCCTAGGTCGTTTGCTTTGTGGTTGTTTGTTTATAGAGAATGTAGTGCCCCTATGCTTGTGGATCTTTGCTTATATAGGCTTGAGCCACA
Organism: Themeda triandra; assembly: GCA_018135685.1. Lineage (NCBI taxonomy): Eukaryota > Viridiplantae > Streptophyta > Magnoliopsida > Poales > Poaceae > Themeda > Themeda triandra. Next base: position 781,030 of record JAENPR010000103.1, read on the forward strand.
ACCAAATTTACCTCGAGCAATTAATGTCTGCCATTTTACTAAAAAATATTATATATCGAGTTTTCTACTCGTAGTACCAAATATCCTCAAAAATATATTACCAACTCAATGTTTGTATGAACGGTGATGCTACGTAAATCTTATGTTTACACTTTCACATTTTTCATAATAAGTATGCATAAGCTGCCTAATATTATCATATCTATTTTGATCCTTGCCAATCAATTTTTTAATGATATAGATTCACCACATAATAATCTGCCATTTGTATGCAGTTATTGGCTACTAATACATCATATACATTTTGATTGTCAACAATATTATATTGCCCATAATTAACAATCTTTTAGCAAGATTTAAGGGTCCGCATGGATCCAACCAATCAATAAATATTAGCTGCTAAAAATAAGTCGTGGCAGATCTAAACAGGCCTGGCTATTAGTTTAGCTAATTATTAAACGTATACCATGCCAACAACTATCTTGTTACCAAAGCACATCAAGCTTATAGAAGCTAATTCAGCCGCGCGATGATCCCGTACTCATAATGCTTTATTCTTGTTTTTATCTATGAACAAGTGATGTTTAATAGTCTAGGAATAGTTTCAAGTTAAATTCTATGTATTTTATAAAAATAAATTTGATTTTTTAAAAAAGTTTGGTCCGATATTTCTGATATATCTTGTTTATCCTATTTATACATGACTCCTCATAAATTTTTATTTCCAATAATGAAAACCTGCCTGTCACAAGAGTGGCAATATTTTTTTTAGAAAGGCGGCAAAAAGATTTTGCCGGATTTTTATTAGACGAAAAAGGAAAAAAAAACAAAGGTATTGCAAGAGTGGCAACATTTGGCGGCAAAAATCTGCGCGTGGGAAAAAAAGCGTGTAGGATGGAGAGCACGAGCACGAAACTGAGTCAAATTGAAGCATAAGGGTCGGGGCCGGCTAGGTGACAGAAAGAAATCCATCGGGCCATCAGTCCTCCTGGTGTCGCCGGCCTGTAGCCATTGCTTTCCATCATGCCGCCGCTGGCAGCAATCGTGAGGCGAATCGACCCTGCTCATCACGCGCGAGGGGACGACGAGCGCTCGTGCTAAGGTGCTGTCACCAGTAAGAGTTAGCGTTCTACGAGGCCGGCGGCTCGACTCGAGGAGAGTGGGCCGATCCGGTACCGTACGGGCGTGCGCTCGGGCGGCCCTATTCCTCGCTTTCGGCGGATCGGCCCGGCGGCACCTCTTTCCCATTGGCAGCGGCAGCGCGCGGCGTCAGCATCGGCCTGTTCCATGGCTAGATCCGATGCGGATGAATCCTTTCCCATCCATGGTACGAACATTGTAGTATGAAGCGAAAGGGCCTCTAGCCTACTGGTTAGAGCACCCGAGTAGCACCCGTGAGACCTGGGTTCGACTCCCCGTGGGAGCGAATTTAAATAGGTCTGTATTATCAAATTTTTTAAAAAAATAGGCCAGGGTTTCCCTTGCTGACTTCGGTCAAAAACATTGTAGTATGAAACAGTATAACAGTCATGTACTTGTAAACTCAATCTCCGTCTCTAGTATGTGGTCGAATCAAACCAGTATACCAGTCATCTCGTGTCTGTGCAGTTTAATATATTATTCTGATGCTGATTTTCCTTAGTAATTTCATGATTTTTCAAACATTCATCAAGTGAAAATTGATATTTATGAACTGTGGTTTCAGTAACAATTTGCATGGCAAAAATCTCATCGATCGCAATTGAACGTGCAAATGGTTGCAGCAACACCCGCGGATGCTACCAAATCTTGTTGCAACAAAAAGCATGGCACATGTACGTATTTCAATACAGTAGATAAGTGGTTCTACGTTCTTTTGATATCACTAGTAATCATGCACATGCGACACGCACGTGCCTAGAAGATATATGTTGTTTTTTTTTTGTCATTTTCTAGCTTGCTTGCGGATATTATCTTGACAAGCATATCTTTTTTGTGGTTAGAAAAATACACAATCACTATATTTTAAATTTGAAACAATTTTATGGAGAACTTTGGATTCATTCTTGTCATCTGTCGTTGTGATGCTTCCGCTCATGTTCTTCTCCGCTCTCGTTCTGTATAATGTGGAGTGGTACTTGAATTTCATTAAAACACAAAGCTGAATAATTGGAAAATATGATTAGAGAAATATTAATGAATAATCATTCAAAATTTATTAGCAAAACGATTGAATTGATATCTGCGACACCAAATAACACTCAATCCTTTTGCTAATCTAATATCCGCAACACCAAATAAGTTTATTACCAAATCTGATATTTTTTATAATTATGGAAGGGGATCTTAAATGGGCACAATATTTTTAGGCGACCGGCATTTTAAATTTCTTCTCTCCATATGCACGTGCGACATGGATATGTCTAAAAAAATTTGTTTACAAGAAAGAAAATCTTAAGAATTGTCTTTGTTATAGATAATTCTATGTGGTTAGTAAAGGTAGAGTATAGCCATAACAAAATTGTTAAGACTAATTACTTGAAGGCCATATCTTAACAATTCATCTTTTGAAAGAAGTTAAGGAATCTTGATTCCCCTATTCCAATCTTATTTTGTACTGACCACCAGCTGCAAAAATAAAGAGTTTCTTTTTAAGAACATTCAGAGTAAATAGATTATACAATAGGGTAAATTTCACCTAGTCCTACAAGTTGAACATTCGGTGTAAATGCTTCTAGTTCCTATCCTACTATCTTGATCACATTCGCCGTGTCCTAGGAGGAGTGGATGAAAACAGATGAGAATGTTTTCATAGTATTTACTTATTTGGTGTCGTCAATGACACGTTACTTTTTTCTATTAATTTGGTGAAACATAAGACATTACGTGATTCTAGAAATTGATTCATTTTTGGAGAGAGAGAGAGAGAGAGAGAGAGAGAGAGAGAGAGAGAGAGAGAGAGAGAGAGAGGAGTATATAGCCGAAAAGACCATAATACGAACTCAGAAAGTCTGAGTATCGTGAAAATGACCGGTGAGAAAACCCTTGTATGTTTTGTTTTGGCAAGGCAAAGGTGCGGCCGCCACGGTGCGGCAGCCATCTAGCTGCTTGAAGATGAACCGCTGCCTTTTCCGGTGGGATGCCTGCATCCAAATTAAAATCCAAGCAAGCAGTGGCAGTCAACAATGTTCACTTTGGACAATGCATGCATTGGTAGTTAATCGATCTAATAATCAAGAAAAAGGTTGGAGGAAAGATCAAGGAGACAAATGGATGGATCACCTTCGTTGTCCTGGATCTTGGCCTTGACGCTGTTGACCATATCGCTGATCTCTACCTCTAGTGTGATGATCTTCCCCCGTCAGGGTCTTCACAAATATCAACATCTTTGCCTACATATTAATTAATTAATTAATGATGCATGCAGCCGCCTGTGGAGATCGTTGAGGAGGTGACCGTGTGGAGATCGTTGAGGAGGTGACCGTGGCGGAGCACGATGGCTGCAAATGCGCGCGGCACCAGGTGCAGTTGCGGCAAGTGAAGCCCGCCGCCGCCGCCGCCCATCCTCTCATCCATGTCGTCGACGAAACCGCCGACGCTGACACCTGGGATGACCTCATCGTCGTCGCCGTCCTGGTCCTCATGTAATATGCCGTAGGTCGAAAGTACCACAACGGCGATGGAAGACACCAAGACAAGCATGATCTACATGAGAAAACGGTCCGCCCGTGTTCCCCGATCCACATGTTGATGTAGTTGTAGAAGGCTTCGAACGATATTATATATCATTTATGCTCAGGTTTATTTATCAAGTTTATTTATTTTTATAAGAAACCTTGCACGTGCGACATGCACGTGTCTATGGTAAAATATATAAAGGTGCTACTAATTCCACCCTAAACCCTAAACATGTATGAGCTAATCTCACGATCCTTTAAACACTTGAGCAAGCAATAAATGATTAAACTGGGCAACTGGAAGGAACCTAAGCATAATTCACAACATAGCACTTGTCATATGTATGGGCTAATCTCATGATCCTTTAAGCACTTGTGAGCAAGCAATAAACGATTAAATTGGGCAAGAAGGAACCTAAGCATAATTTTATTCTTACTCTGTCTGGTGCATCTCGCATAATGTTCGAAACCCACCAAAAGCATTCTGCAGTCGTTTGCAAAATTCCCAATTGTAGTTGCATTTGTTTTGTTGTGAGTGCCGACCCGACTTTCACCATCTGGTTTAGTATGACGCAGACCTTATTTGAAGCTTCCACAATGCTATTGAACTTCTCCATCTAGTTGCCCCCACGAGGTCCTCTCTTATGTTGTGCATACCATGCAAGGGACCATAATTCTTGTCCTCTTGATGAGTCGTTATCAAATGACACAAACATTCAAACTTAGGTTCCTCTACATAGTTGAGAAGCTAAAATGAGAATAGTACAACGAAAACGCATGCCACAGCAAATTATAAAATTTCCACAGAATTCTCGAAGACACAAGCAAGTAGCAACTTACCATTATGTGAATAGGAAAATTGCAGACCACCAATAGCTAACAGAATAACCATGGATTCTAGGAAGTAAAAAAAAATTGAGGATACAATCTCAAAAAAGTGCTGCACAACAATTATGAAAGAACTACATCATGGTTTGTGAAACCTTGGCCTGACTAACTTGTTGTGACAAGTTGGGACATGGGATTACACGAGAGGATGATCCAATAAACTACCTGAAGAAGGGGAGAGATGACCTCGCCAACATTGGAGAAGTAGGAAAGGAGGCGATTGTTTAGGTCATCCCACTGGTCCATCTCCTCTTGTGCCTTCCTCACATGTTGAGGCACCTTCCGCACCACCTTCACTTCGGCATCTCAGGCATCTCCATCTTGTTGATCTAGCATAACATCGTTAGCTAGGGCTTGGCGGCACTGAGGCGAAGAACCGATATCCGAGAATTTAGACCCTAGTGCAAACTAAAAACTGAGGTCCTAATATTTTTAGGAAAATATAAATAATTAATTAATGTGGATTTGGATTTCAAGTTACAAAAGGCATATTTTTTTTAAAAAAAATATAAAGTTACAATAAGCATTCATGCTAATAAAGGAGTAATAGGTGAACCTTACCCAAATTTTCTTAGCTTCTACTAAAAATCATTATTCTTATTAAACTCTTTGAAATAAAATCTTCAATTATATCTTTACTTTTTTTGAAACATTGTTTCCGAGTCTGAGTAAACCGTTCAGGTCATTGTTTCTTCTCGTACTTTACATGACAAGAATCATATTTTCTAACTCTAGAAGACATTATTAGAATAAAAAGCATAATAAAACAAATCACAACATATATACCACGAGTGCAAGTTAGTCTTCAACGTGCCTGTACATGTTGCATGCATATGGCTGCCGAGAACGATGACACAGCTAGCAGCCGCAATGCCACTATTGGACGGATCGCACACGCGACGGCACCAATGGCCGGCCCGATCAAAACCGTTGGATAACTTATCAAGTTATCTTTTCAAGCATATCTATATCATCAAAATGGAGTTCGTATGCGTCCTGAACATTAACATTACCCGGGTGTCCCGGACTGCTACTCGAATCTAAGATGACTTGAACTTCAGTTGAGCTCATGGTGAAGGAGACGAGTTGGAGATGCCCATGCTGGTCTATCTCCTCTCCTTGCACTACCGGATTCATGTTGTTTGCCGATGGCCGACGGCTGTCGGCAAAGTCCAGATTGCCATCGGCAAAAGCTTTGCCGATGGCAATCCGATGTGGCCATCGGCAAACAGCCATCGGCAAACATTTCTACGGCAAAGACAAGTTTGCCAATGACCATGTGTCAGGCCATCGACAAAGGTTTACCGATAGCCACGTCAGCCATCGGTAAAGGCGCCACGTCAGCCGACGCGCCGTCAGGCTGAAGGCGTCTTTGCCTATGGCTGACGTGGCGTGGCCATCGGCAAACACTTTTTTTCGAAAATTCTTTGTCGATGGCAAGCCGTCGGCAAAGAAATTATTTTTAAAAAAAATAGCAAATAAAAAAGCAAGTCTCGGTTAACAATTCTGATATCGGCAAACAACAAGCATTACTTTCACCTAACACAGAAACTGAAAATTCTCGTACGGGCTGCCTCAGTTGACATATTTTCATGATATATATTCTGGTACGTATCAATAATTATTGGCTATGCATAGAAACACTAACCCAGCCACATAGCTAAATGCCTAACTATCTTAAAAGTGATGTGGCAGGCATTGTGAACATTAGAAGAACAGGAGCTCATCTGAAAGTGACATCTAAATGCCTTAAGAGTTCATACACATGGCTTGAGAGTTTAGACAGTTGAGACATGGTGTGAAACTAGAAACACAGCGTAGTGGACACAGAGTAGTTCTATGTACTACTAAATTTTGACCCTATTGCATTTCGTCCTCTTGCATCAAACTAAAATCTGATGCAATAGGTGGCTGCTATTGCATCAAGTTTTGAAATCTGGTGCAATATGTGGTTGTTATTGCATCAAAAAAGAGTTGGATGTGATAATACTTCATGTCAATGCAATAGGTATGATCTATCGCATCATTTGGAATAAGGGATGCAATAGGTAGCAATTGGATTTTTTATGCAATATGTAGGTGGTATTGCACCACTTTAGAATATGGATGCAATTAGGAAGTACTATTGCAACGGATTTGTGTTTGATGCATCCAGTATTTTTTAATGAAAAATGACTAACGTGGGATCACCTAGTGGCTATCTAATAAGTGAATTTTAATTTTTTTAAAAAGTGGCACGTAAAATTGTTAATTATTTATATAAAATAACTTCTATCTAATAATTGAATTGTTAATTTAAGAAAACATTTAAAAAATAAATACTACAAGGGGTTGGGTAGAGGAGTTTAACATGTGCCTCTAGGACTGTCCAGGTTGTGGACAAACCACTAGGCTAGTTATACATTATTGCATGGATTAGTATATTTTTTCTTTTATACTATTATCCAACGGTAATGCTAATTACGGAACGTTCTATTCATCGAATGTTGTTTCTTGAGCCCATTGAGCCGCGCCTGTGCGTGCGCGCGCCATCGATCCGCGCCGCGGGACACGCCAACCGAAGAGTGCTGCAGTGTGAAGTTCCTTTTTTCATCTGCCAAACCGTACGAAACAATTAACTAAATATAGACCACGTTGTTGTTGCTCCTTCTGCATGCTAGCATGCGTGAAGACTTTGTGTGTATGTATCTGTGTGTTTTTTTTAGAGCAATGTATATGTGGACAGTGCATATGTCCACGTGCACACATCCTCCTATTACTGATCTGCTATTTTTTTATGTGTAAATTGGTATTTTTGTGTTGACATATGTTTATGGATTTGTTTCAATATAGGTTTGTGAATTTTTTGCAATACGTACTTTTTGGTTCTGTTTCAACATATGTTTACGGCTTGTTTCAACTTATGTTTCTAGGTTGTTCAATGTATGTTTATGAATCCTTCACAAAGCAAAAACGGTTTTTGGGTTGTTTCAAAATATATTTTTAGGGTGTTTCAATGTACGTTTTTGGGTGTTTCAACATGGTTTCATAGGTATTTTCAACATATGATTGTTTGGTTGTTGCAATAGATATTTTTCGGTGTTTGAACATATGTCTCAGGGTTGTTTCAACAAACATTCCGGGATGTTTCAACAACCGATTTTTGTCGTGTTGTAATAGGTATTCGTGTTGTTTCGACATATTCCCCTTGTTTGTTTCAAAATACGCTTTGGGTTGTTTCAAAAATAGATCGGCTGCAAGTTCGGATGAGAAAAATATTTTTTAAAAAAGTTCTCAAAATATATCCATGTGGGGTCTTGTTTTGAAGATCTTATCACAACAAACACGACGGTGCAATCGGATTTTATTTATAACATTCGGTTCATGAGATATGATTTTTTTTAAAGTACGTAGACACATGCATGTCACTTTTACCGTCTGGGCACCGTGTTGGTTGAGTTTTGGTGGGCCGAGGACAAGCGTTCTACTAATAGAACGTTCTATCGCGAGTAGATCCCATTATCCAATCATGTTTTGACTGCATATGCATAAGCTAACCCGGCCCATATGCCTTTGAAGGCCCATCAGGCCATACCGTTGGCTGTCTTTACACATAGACTCGCAAGGGCAGTACAAGTGGTGCATTTGGGCCAATTTTTTTTTATTGACGGTTTGTGTTGGAGGCCAACAGATTTTGATGTGGCTAAGACTACAATACAAAACCCCTTTTGCAACGCATATAAGTGTTGCTAAATGTTCAAATAAAGGTTTCATTGGTCTATACCAACGCATTTATATAGTTGCCAGAAGTAGCGTTGCAAGAGTCTATCTCAACACATAATTATGCGTTTGAATGTTATACATATAAGTGTTGCAGTGTCAGCAGATATAATTAGGAGATATCAACGCTTATATGTGTTGCAAGGGACACAACCGGGCCAATTCTAGCTTTTAGCCTGCTGATATGGCTCGGCCAACTTATTATTTATTCTTAAAGTCATTTGTCCTAGAATTCCTAATAAATAATATAACATCAAGACAATATAGCAAACAATATTTCAATATATTTCATCATTCAGTACATCACAAAATATTTTAATTATGGGGCTTGAGCATTTCTACCCCTGTTTTGAAATCCATTGTGATTTTACCCTTGTTTTTTTAACTTTGTAATTTTACCCCAGTAATTTTTAAAGGAAGGAAGACTTTACCCCTAGTTTGTTAAGTCCTTCTAACGATGCCATGGCAATGACATGAACTAAACATGAAGCACCTACCTGATTCCTAGCAATTGCTCTGAACTTGCCAACGAGGAGATGCTCACCCCCTTTTGTAGCAGCTGGTCAGATTGGCCAGCAGACCACTGCGCAGCTGACCATCAGCCCTCGCCTCTTCTGATCCTGCACCCATGGACATACAGTCATTCAAAAGAAACTGCACATAAAGCACGCACCACAGGAACACCACATATTGACCTCATTTTGTCAAGCAATGGATAATTTGCATGGTAGAATTGGTGTGTGTCATATAATAGAAACAAATAGGAAGCATCCACCCTTGTACTTATGGTATGTGTATCAAACTCACAGCAAGTCAGCAACGATACCAAGTATCGGTGTTTATTAAGAAAGCACAAAGTGATTCAAAGTTCAGTGTCCGATCCTATCCACCTCTGCTATTTTTAGTTGATCCAAAGTGCCTAAACCACAAAGAAAATTCATTCTTATGAAAATCCAATGAACACTAATTAAAAAGCACCATACCAGCTCCTAATTGCATATTGCATCAGTCAACTATGTCCTATGTACTTATAATCAAGGCAAAATTCAGGCAATATTGAACTGCATTAGTGATGTACTACATTCATCAACAAATTCAGATCAACACTATGACCTATTACTAATATTCAGTTATCAAAATGTCTCACATCCTGAGATTGGTTCAGATTATAAGAGATAACTAAAATCATATCAAAAGCTCATGTTAATAACCAATGACACACTTCACAAAGCTAGAACCTCACAGTCAAGTCTACATCAAAATGACGTGAAACGACAGTCTTCTCCCAACCTTCAGAACTTACTGAATCATCAATATTCAGATGAGCAAGCAACACACATTCAGATCTTAATAACACCAACAATCTCGAACTATCCAACAATCTCAAAGTATGGTCAACATGCACACCTATGTCATACCAATTGATAACCTATCGTTGGTACCAACTGAGCTTATAGCGGACTGCAGAAATGAAAGGGAGCAAACATGAACAGAGCCACAATAGGAACAACACACATGGCGCCTGTGGATCCTGACCTGGATGAGTGTTGGCGCTGCCGCATCTGTGCAGGCCGGCCAAGTGGAGCTGAGCCTTCTTCTACTGCACAACCGCGTGGGGACGGGACGCACTGGCAGGACGCGGCGGCCGGCGGCCGTGCAGGCCAGCTGAGTGGAGCTGAGGCTGCTTCTGCAGCACCACCTCGAGGGGAGGGGGCTGCACAGCCGCGGCGCGGTGGCCATCGCCCAGCCTGGACCGTGGGACGCCGTAGGTGGCCGTGTTGCTGCCACCCGCGCTGGTGTGCCGTACCACCTGCTCCCGTCGCCGGGTAGTGTCATCGCCGGATCTGGTCGGGGGAGGACGGAGGTGGCTCCCAGGCCACCGGATCCGTGCTCGTGGAGAAGGAGAGGGAGGAGGTCGGGGATGGAGTGGAGAACGCGTCCGCGGCGTCAGGCTGAGGGAGTGCGTGGAGGCTGGGAGCGGCTAAGTGGCCGGGGGCCGAGCATGCGCGCCGGGGGCGCGGGGGGCTCGCCGGCCACGGGACGCCGGCAGAGCTCCTGGCGGGGGGCCTCGGGGGCGACGGTGGCCGGGGCGTCGCCGGCAGGCGCTCCCTGGTGGCGTGGACGAGTGGCGGCGGCGGGGAGCTGAGGACGCGGGGAGGGCGGCCGGCCTCGCTAGTGCGGGCGAGCGGTGGCGGCTGAGCGGCGGGGTAGCTTGCGCGGGATTGAAGATAGCGTTTGGGGGCGGGGATTGAAGATAGCGTTTGGGGGTGGGGGTGCGAGATGGGCCGGTGGGCCTAAATAGGCTAGGCGCGTCGGCCTCATAGCCAGTCAGGGCCACCGCCTTTGCCGACGGGCACGTGGGCCGGCCGTCGGCAAAGGCTCTTTGCTAAGGGCCACCTCGGGCCCTCGGCAAAGTATAATTTTATTTTTGTTTTTTCTTTTCAGTTTTTTTCTGGTGTCTTCCTACACCAAATACAACCCAAATTCAAATATGTTTCTTTGCATTTTTCCGGCGACTCCAAATTTGAACTGTAGGTACCTGAAATAATGGAATTTGTTGATTCGAAAAATGGTATTCATGATATTCGGAGTATGTTGAGGCCATATCTAGGACATCGCATGAAATTATGACCATCACTACCAGAAAGTCGAGATTTCGTGAGACTGGAAATACTCTCACGAAATACGGTTTTACCCTCATGAAAATGATTCGTGACGTTCAACCATCACACATTAGTTCTCACAATAATGAGATCACAAAAATACAATTTTCATGAGAGTTAACCATCACGATTTATTTTCGTGAGGCACATTCATGAGGGCCACCTACATGAAAATCAACGCGTCGTCAGGTTTCAGGGATCCTTTCGTGAGAGTGTTTCCGTGGAGGTCACCGTCATGAAACTAATTCATGAGAGCCTCAAACTCACAGGAAAATACTACTTCATGAGAGGGAGTTGCACTGTCATGAAAACATGTTGTATTTCGTGAGAGTTAGTCACCATCATGAAAACATGTTTGCCCGAGAGCACAACCGTCGTGATAATTTATTGTGCCCACAGCGATAAATAATTTCATGAAAATGAAACCCCCATGAAAATCATTTGACACCTGAGCAAGCCCATAATTCGGATCTCAATTATTCAAATTCCAAATGCACCACAATTTGCCATTGCATATGTATAAAGACAAATCTTATTCAAACACATCCATAAGTAGTTTCCAACTGTTACATTATATTTTAAAAAGGACATTGTCATATGTACAAACATACACCTACACTAATTCAGAAGCCCTAGACATCCCTGTGCACAACCTACACATAATCTCCAGTTCATGATGGCAGCTGCAAATTCATTCCAAGTAATTTTCCCAAGGCCTTGAACCTGTAACCATTGTTGAGAATTAACAAACCAGGGCACAAGATTTTGATAACATATACGACTGTATGACTTTATCATACCGAGCATTATGGTTTTCTTCATAATGAGTAGAAAGAACTAGTAAATATATCAGTCCATACATTTCTAACAACAATCCATTTGTGCATTATTATTTCAAATTAAGGGTTTTCTTCATTTCAAATTAATGTAGTATACAGAAGTCATGCTATTTCTCTAGTGTAAACAATTTTGACCCTTATACTGGTTTAAACCTAAGGGAGTTTACAGATGATGAATGGATTCATAAAGTTATGGATGCATTTCTCCCATCCTCTTTCGGTTGAAAGACACTACAAGGTTTTGTACTAAATTATGATATCTCCCACAATAGATGGCCCTCAGACCCGCGCCGCATGAGGGAGCCCTCAGCACCCGCACCGCCGTCACATGGACCCGCCTGCTGCCTTGCGCCATCGGCCTCAACCACGGTCGCGAGTGCGCTGCCACCGCCATCGCCAACCAGGACAGGTGAGGAAAAGAGAGGAGAGGGTGAGCAGCAGGTTAGGGTTTAGGTTGATGAAGCGGTATTTATATACTTGGGCTTTCGATCGAGGGCTCGATTCGTTAGGGGTTCATCCAACGGCTGAAATCCACCGGGCTGCATAGTGCCGGCCCAAAATCATCGAATGGATTGAACTGCTGTCTTTTTTCTTCTAAAAAACTATAAACTCTAAATTAAATGAGACATAGTTTTTAAACTATAAGTTAATTCAAGTAAAAAAAATCTTCAACTACAAAATTTTAGAAATCATCAAGTTCTACAACTTTTGTTGTGATCATTTCTATATCCCAATTTGGTCATCTTTTCATGTGGCTTTGTTTTATCAATACAAAATTTGAATTTTAAAAATATCAACTTGACACAACACTTTTAAAAGAGTAAATGATTTCAGTTGAAAAAGTCATGAACATAAAAGATGAACGACTCATCTAGATCTACATTTATTATTTTGGTCATTTTTCATCCGACAAAATGATAGTAACATTGTTCAAAAATTTTACATCTCTCACTTATATGTAAAATTTGTGAGCAATATTACTATCACTTTGTCGAATGAAAAAGTGACCAATATAAAAATTATAGATCTTGATTAGCTCTACAACTTTTGTGTTCATGACTTTTTGAGCTGAAATCATTTACTACGTCAAAGTCTTAATTGAAGTTTCTATTTCTTGAAATTCAAATTTTGAATTGATAGAACAAAGTCACTTGAAAAGATGACAAATATAATAGTTTTTAGGATACAATAAATTGATAGAGCATGATTTTAGATATATTTAGGAAAAAGAATCACCTCATTTGGAGTTAGCATGAGGGAGAAAGACTAGTTACAAAATTTTGCTGCAGATTAAAAGGAGAAAACTTTTGTTCTTGTTCTTCAATTTCTAGTATTTATGCAATTATTTTTCCACTAGAAACTAGCAATCCATATTTCGTGGCGGTGGATTGACTCTCATGAAAATGATTGACTCTCATGAAAATAGACAATTTCGTGACAGGATCATCATTTTCATGGGGGTATTTAAACACTCTCATGAAAACATATGATTTCCATGACGGTTTATGGATCACTCTCATGAAAACAGGTTTTTGTGGAGGGATTTACATCACCCTCATGAAAATGATAATTTTCATGAGAGTTTCTTTTCCACTCTCATGAAATGCTACTCTCCTCACGAAATCTCTATTTTCGGTAGTGCATGTTGGTGTCGTAACATGACGAGTTACGTGCGCGAAAAGCGTTTTTAAATTATATAAAATACAAACGAAGTCTGAAATTGATGAAACTTGTGGAGGCGTCTTGCCATCGCATGCGGAGACCCTGGTAAAAAATTGAGAAAGTTTCGAGAAAGTTGTGATGTTGTTTACCCAGAACCCAAACATCTCGTCACCACTTGCTCGAAACTTTCTCAATTTTTTACCACGGTCTCTCCATGCGATGACAACACAACTCATCAAGTTTCGTCATTTGTCAGGATTTGAAGCTTCGAGGAACTTGGGTTGTATTTGATGTAGGAAGGCACCAGAAAAAAAATAGAAAGAACAAACAAAAAAATCAAACTTTGCCGACGGCCTGTGAAGGTGGGCCGGGCCGCTCCTCAGGCCGCCACGTGGCCAGTCTTTGCCGATGGCCACGGCCATCGGCATAGCCTGTCCTTTGCCGACGGTCTGACGGTACGGCCATCGGCAAAGGGCACGGCGTCGGCCGGTGTTTGCCCTGGGCCACTTTTGCCGATGGCATGGCTTTGCCGATAGCCTGGCCGTCGGCACAGAATAGGATTTGCTTATGGCTGTTGTTTGCGATGGCCTAGCCATGAGCAAAGAATGGCTTTGCCCATGGCCAATCTTTGCCGATGGCTGGGCCGTCGGCAAAAACAGTTTTGCCGATGGCTCTGCATTGCCATCGACAAAGCGTGTTGTTTGCCGATGGCTTATTCCCTGGCCATCGGCAACAGCGATGAAGCCAGCGGGCGGGCAACCCGGGCTCCAGCCCCACCTAAACTTGTTTTGTGCATGGAGCCCTACCTAAGCCCTACCTAAAATAGTCACCATTTTTACCTTAAGAAGGATGTGTTCTATATTTAGTATATGTTTAGCCCCTCCTAAAATTTTTCCTGGCTTGGTCACTGATCGGCAAACACTACGGCCGTGGGCAAATAAGCCGATTCCAGTAGCGTTGGCTCGTACGTAGTGGAGTGATGTCTTCGTTGTCCACCCTTTCTTAAATTGAAGTCGTCCTGGACTGAAGTAGGCCTTCTCCTCTAATGGATGGCAGCAACGGTGGCTCCAAAGTTAGATGTTCTTCTTGGTGCCCAATCCTTTTTAGAGGTGGCTGTCATGGTGGTCTCCCTGCTAGGAATTCATCCTCCACGGCCTCAAAGGTTTTGTTTCATTCTGTACGTACATGTTTTTTTGAAGTTACTACATATTTATTACGAAATTATGGAATGTAGCCCGGCATGCAATTTTTCGTATGACTACTTGCATCATCAAGCCAAGAGACGGTGATGAACCACAAAATGATGCATGTTCACTAGGCCTATACATGCCTAACAGCCAAAAAAAAAAAAAGGCAGCTAACTATTTCATCCTAAGACGACCAACAACCCAAAGTATGGGTTTCAGTCTAATTCTTCTCAAAAGTACTCCATCTGTCAAACAAGTCTAAAGCATCGTAGCAAATTATTGACTATTTTCGAAACTCCCCGTATCACAACTAGTTCCCTAGAACTCTAAATTGTCTAAGCTCCTCTCCCGTTTTACTTGGTTTCGAGTATCGACAACTCCCTGCGTTCCAGGCCAAATGAGTACATCACTGCCTTCCAGTCAAGCCTCCCCGATGCACCTCCGCAATGAACGGTGGTAGAATGTACTTACACCGGAGAAATGAACATACTTAGCTTGGGCATTAAGGACGGCCACTACCGGAGAAATGAACATACTTGATCAAGTCATTCTGCTTGATGCTGTACGCTTTAAACTTTTGTTCCAAGGGTATTCTAGACAATACATCTGGCCATTTTATATACTATTCAAAATTAAATGTGACTTGAACATTAAAACTAGCACACCATTTGAACGAGTAGACATTTTAATTTCACAGAAAGGAAAGTTGAAATGCAATAAGAACTGAATATTTCCAGGGCTGCTACAATATGCGAAACACCCATGATAATCTGATGACTACTATAGCTCGTTGTTAGGCAGCATGGCAAACCACATAGCTCCCCTGTGATGCTGTCGGGGCCTCCCGGTGATGCTGTGTATACGGTGTATATACAGCAGTAGCCAAGCTACGGGGCAGAAGTATTATATATATTATATGGCTGCTGCGTGCTCAAGTATATAGATTGCATGCGGCTCATCATAGCACTACTGTATGAGAGCCAGGAGCCCACGAGCAAGCGTATGTATCAATTCTGTTTTTACCTTTAGGATCCTAGTGAATACAAGTGATAACAGGCAGGGGCGAAGCCACGTTAGCTTTCCCTAGTGCACATGCACCATCGTAAAACAAAAAATTGTTAATAAATGTTTTAAATTTTCCACTTATTTCCTTCTAAAATGTATACGCTTTTTGGTATTCAATAGGGTCATTTTTGAGCTGGCTTCACAACATGTGTATACAAGGGCCGGGGCCCCATTTTTTCGTCTCGCCATGGGCCCCCAAAATCTCAGGGCTGGCCCTCTCCATATAGCGTGTGCCGGATAGTTAATAAGCATTTCTAGAGAGAACATAATCTTCAATACTAAGGTACTTCTCATGACCAAGCTTGCCACTGATTTAGTGATAGTTTTTTCATCTTAACTTTGAACCTTCTGTCTCCCTATCCTGAAACCCTGCACGAAGACAAGAACCTTGTCAAGTTCAGAGGTCTTCAACATCGATGTGAGAAACAATGCAAGGATCTTTGTAGGAATGGGATCAAAACATAAAGATTTACTTCTGCTTCATAAGCTAATTACTCAAATGCTTTTATTTAAACAGAACCAGAATTGAAAACAAAGATATAATTACAGAGAATGAGTTTCAATTGAATATGATGCCTTTGAGACTGAAGTGACCTTGACATGTCAAATTTTCCATCATCAGAATTGTGTTAAACAAAATTGCAGAAAGTAATTATGTCAGTAAGAAGTTTTAGCTTGCTTTGAAAAGATTGTTTTTTAGTCAATCTAGTGATATTTTCTGTCTGTGCTCAGTCACTAAACCAAACACCCTTAAATATATGAGGGTCAATATCTAGAAAACTGTGAAATTATTAACTATATATTGTAGGTACAAATCTTACTATTACTAATTAGAGACTCCAACGGAGGCACCACGTTAACTCTCACCAGAAGCTAGATAAATCCAAGAAATTCTCACATTAATCAGACATCTGGCCTTTGATTTGGTAGTGTCTAATCATCATAATTGATAAGAGTCGGATCTATGGCAGTTTATTAAAAATTACCCACCATTGCCATTATAAAAAATATATAAAGTAACCCCCTAATTTTGCATATAAATTACCCTCCTTTGCCATTATGAAAGATAATTTAAAATAACCAGCTTTTGTATGTAAATTTTCTTCTAAATTAAATTACCAAATATGTCATATGGAAATCACAAACATTTTTCTATTAACTAAAGAAATCTCATGCACGCCTAATTAGAGATCTAATTGAACATAATAATAAAAAGATTATATTGATTCTCCAATCCTATCTCCCTCACGTGGTACCATTAGCCATGCCCGTCGCCGCTCACCGAGCGTCAACCAGGACAATCCCTCCCCAGTCATATTGTGCCGTAGGTTATTGGAAACTCTGACCTGTGATCGTCAATCTATTATCGATATATATAAGCTAGCCTAGGTGGGTTTCTTTGGATTAGCTTCCCTTTCGTTGCCTAATCTCCTATTTGATCTCGGGCGTGCGTACAGTCTTCGTACACCAGTAGAAGCAACATGCTAGATTATCATGCATGCATGTGGTCTCACAGATGAGCGCTGGTGCCGGACAGGTGCCCAAACAGCTCGAACCGGCCGACGGTATCCCTTTGCACATAGGAGTACGCGCAATGGAGGCAAGGTTGGGTTGCCTGTTTGCCGCATCGATTTGCATGCTGTGCAGTCTGTCTTCAGCAGACGAGGCCACGAGGGAGAGCACGCATGGCAAGCAGCGGCTGCCTCTCGACCGCACGATCCTACTCCATGCATTCAGGTCAGTGTTAGTTAGACTCAGCATGCATAAGTCTCTTTTGAGTTTTGACTACCAATTAACCTCTAGCTAATCACTACAGAAAAATTAGATTTTTGTCGGTAGAGAAATTACCAAGTGAATGCATAAGTCCCTCCTTCTACAAAAGTATGCAATTATAGATTACGAATGCAATTATGGAATACGTACATGCTAATAAAACTAGCTCAAGTTTGAAGTAAGGCCCTGTTTGGTTCATGGGATTAGGGACTAGGGACTATCCATGGACCACTAGTCTCAATTAGCCCCTCAAGAGAGACTAGTGGACTAGGACTAATAGTCTCTCTTTTAGTCCCTACTCTTTAGTCCCATTGAACCAAACAGGCACTAAGTCTATAGTAAATAATAATTCTTTATTTATTTTGTATCAGAAATGTTAGTGACTTTTTTAAATAAATTTAGTCAAAGTTTAGACTGTTTTCACTTCTCGAAAAGCAGGAATTGCATAAATAAAAGTAAATAAAAAAACTATAACCCATCTTTGTACATAAATATAATCAATTGCTCCCATATGTTGAGCCATATGTTGCGACCTAAATTTAGAAGTGCATTGGAAAGAAGAGCAAAGAATGATAATATGCCAAAATTAATATGTATTCCTATATTTTGCATTTTTTGCATCCATATCATATTCCGTTACAAACGAAATTTGCAATAACTTTCCTACCAACGAGGAAATAACATTCGAATTACCATATGCAATTAATTGATCCATGTATAATCCATAGTACAAACATAAAGATACACTGTTAGTACATGAAAAAGTAGAACAATTGAAGTTTGCAAAAAATAGTAACCTATCTACGTACATCAAAAGATGATCTTCGATGCAAAACCTTCCAAAACAGAACCAGCGATGTTGTCAATGTCAACAAGGTAATCAACGATTCTTTTTTCTTCTGTAGTTAACTTTTCCATTAAACATTATACATAGACCCTCCATATGGGATTTAGAAGTCATTTTGGATAATTATTAGGACAAACATTTTTGAGAATATAAATCATCAGTAACTT
Organism: Themeda triandra; assembly: GCA_018135685.1. Taxonomy (NCBI): domain Eukaryota; kingdom Viridiplantae; phylum Streptophyta; class Magnoliopsida; order Poales; family Poaceae; genus Themeda; species Themeda triandra. Next base: position 799,536 of record JAENPR010000103.1, read on the forward strand.
CTAAATTTTTGAGTTTGAAAATATGAAAATTATATGAATATATTTGTCTTAAAAACTACTTTCATACAAATATACATATATCACTTTTTTCATAAATATTTTTATAAAAACTAAGAGGTCAAAGTTGTGCTTTGGAGACCACGTCACTGTCCTACGCAACTTCAAAATCCTATACAAAGGGAGTATTACATAGTTTCAATGATGCAATGGAGATATGTAAAGGATATGGAGTAATTCCGGTGGTTAAAACCAGAATAATTTCTATTGCTTAAGAATCCCATGTTTAAACCGTGCGGGAGCACGGGGTTGATGGACTAGTTATAGAAAATTATCATGCTAAGCTTCAAATAGTCTGTATAGCTACCAAATGCAAGTAAACCATGATAAACCATAACAGTAGAAGAGTGCCAGTTTTGGTTGTTATCTTACCTATGTTAAGTGTACCCAGAAATTTCATAACTTGGACAAATCTTTGATTGACCTCAGAACATTTGAGCTCGACGATCTTAAGGTTTTGTGATATCATAGTAAGTTCACATGAGTTAGTTATTTACTCCGATGCGGAAACGACCGGCTGCCCCGACAGCCCTCACTCCACTTCTGGATATTGTTTGTTTGTTGGTGATGACCTTATATCTTGGTACACCAACCGCCACACAAGGGTTTGGGGCATGCTAGATTCATCAACTCTTGGGCGAGCTTGGTCTCCCTCAAACACGTGCTACTCTTGTATGTTGTGACAACATCAGTGACATGTATCTGTCAACAAATCCAGTTCTTCATGTCCCAGCCAGGCATACAACGTAGACGGCAATTATTGGCATCTGGATAGCGACCCAGCGAGCGTGGCGTCAATGTTGGCAGAAGGCGGCACGTCCGGCCCTCGTGGCCAGGGTGGACTTGAGTGGATGACGAGCGGCCTGGTTGATGACGGCATGGCAGCGGCCTGGGTGACAGCGCGATGATCATGGCTTGCGCGGCAAGAAGTCCCATCGCAGGCTCTACATAGTTTGAAACGGCTAGTTTACTACTAGAGTGCCGAAGTAGTGCCTTTGTCAACAACCGGGATCACCGGCGACAAACTACCCAAACTCTACTCATGATAACCACGGGGGCTGAATGCTCACCGGATACCAGATACACGATTATCTCCCTTCTCACTGTCTATATCTACTGCTCTCTCTTGGGCCTGCTCTCACATAGATTACAATCTCATTCTGGGCCATCCAGTTTAGTGTTCCAGGGCCTTGGGCGTAAACTCCTTGTGGGCTTGGCTGGAGATGGGCAGATTGGATGTACGTGGTTATTCTTAGGCCAATCTCAGCGGCACGGCGAGAATGATTATTGGGCATTTTGAATTCCACAATAAGAAAGTTCCATTGCTTCGATTCAATAATATGACAAACAATGAAGATAACACGATGGTTCCTAGAAAAAAAAATGAATGATCCCATACCACATAGAAGACATGTTCAAGATAATAAAACAAATATAACGATACTAGGTTCTTGAATCTTCAAACTTAATGGAATCGAACAGAACATATATATGCACCATGAGCTAAGGCAGCATGGCTGCAAAAGCCAAATAGTCCAAGATAATTATCAATCATTCCTGGAGATTACGTTCCTATAGGACTTGGGAGTACGACTGAACCAAGCATAATATAAAATACTTAATACAATATGGTAATTCTCATAACCGAGCTCAGCATTGTCTGGTGACAGCGCGTCTTCATCTTCATTTGGAACCTTCTGTCACTATGAAGCGATGAAATGCTGCAAGAGGATGAGAACCTTAGTACGTTCGGAGTACATCATTAAACTGCATCATAAACTAATTACTCAGATACTTTATATACAAATGGAGCAAGAGCTTAAAACTATGATATTACCGAGGAGACTGACATGACCTTAACATGTATACTTTTTTCCATCATATTTTCAGATAATTCTATTAAACAAAATTAGCATTGCATTTATGTCTAAAACAATTTTTGGTTGTCTTTCATAAATAGAAAAAAAATTAACCAATCCAATGATATTACATTTGTGGTCGGTCAATCAGTCCAAATACCTAGAAAACAGTGAAAGTATAATTAATAGTGTAGGTACATAAATACAGAGATTTTGTATAGTTTTCTTAATATGCATCTTTTGCCACACATGCATGGGTAAAGCATGTAAAAAAAATTAACAGGGGAGGCTACAAAGAGTAGTATATATAGCTACCACGTGCAAAGTATATAAAGCTATAAATTTATAGAATAGATCCCATCTGTTGGTCGTCCACTTACATATGTTAAGTGTACCAAGAAAATTCAGAACCTTGAGAACCCTTCGATGGACTTCAAAACATTTGACCTCGACTATCTGAAGGTGTTGCGATATTGTAATTGATTTCCTTGTTGTATCGGGACGTCCTTCCACTACCACGTCATATTTGGGTTCAACCTCCTGGATGCAATCAAATCAAGTCACTAGTATAAATAAAAGATAATGTACTATACATGACTGAATCTGTAATAGTATAGTTGTTTTATTTTTACGTACTGTGCCAGAGAAAATGATAGTGAGCTTCTCTAGAACTGGTGCATGTTCAAGCATACATGCTACTGCATTGCAATCGGCAGACTCACACCAGTATTGGTTGAGTACCAGGGTCTTCAACTTGGAAAATGTGGGGCAGAACCTCAGATCTCTTGTGAAAGTGATAATCTGGACAGATTGCGACAGAAAAACAAAGATAGTAAAATGAATGGCTAGTTTAATCTGGACAGCTACTGTGACATGGATACCGGCATTTATGCATGATCGTTCAAACATATTTTGTTCACTTTGGAAACTCAGATTTTAAAAATGCACACAAGTGTAAGTAAAAGGACCTCTATCTAAAAGAATCAACTATGGTTGTATCCAATAGCGGCATAAACAACTATCACCACATACATGAGTGAGTGGATCAGTAAAACTCATATAAATATATGAAAAATGTATAGGGTACTAGTAAAACGAAAGGCTTAAAAGTTAATTTAACTGTACCGTGTTGCCACCACATAGTAGCACTAGATGTTTAGCTTGAGCTAATCCTTTGAGTATCATGCACTTTGTGATATCTTGTTCATCATCATCTGATTCATCTTCTACAGGGTAGTTGATAATCGAGACATATGCCACAGCCAGCCGAGGCATGCTCTCGAGCACGAGAGAGTTGTCATGAAACTTTTCCAGCCACAGCGAGACCACAAGGGGACAGCAAATCTGAATGAGCTGGATGTGTGAATAGTAGTGTTTGATTACCAGGTGCGTAACCGTCGGGGACGTCACCTTCGTGACATCTTCAAAGAGACAGCCTGTGATTTCTAGATGTTCTAACACAGGGCAGCCTGAGAGGTCCAGGCAAGCACTGCCTTCAAAGAAGGCTAAGCCACTAAGCTCTAGCCTCGTCAAGTGCGGCGACACGAGTGGCAAATCCCACATCGGAATAGCTCCGGCGCTCCCATGATCCTGCCAATTGTCCACTCGGAGCGACCTGACTTGACATTTCAGAACACGGGAGATCCATCTCTCAATGGCGCGGGTGACCTCAATGTCCCCATCGTCCTTGTTGACGTCGAAACGACCCCAATTGAACACGATCTCACACGCGTCGATGGGCGCATAATCGTCGTCGCCAAGCCCATCGAGACGGAGGCGAAGCAGGCTGTCCACGAATCCACGGACCTCCTGCACGAGCACGTGCTTGCGGCCCGTGATGAGCAGGCCTCTCGTCAGCTTCCAGACCTCACGGTCGCGCCACGTCCGTGAGAGGACGCACGCACGCACGGCCTCCTGCGCCGGCAAGAACGAGAGGATGTGTGCCTGGATCTCCGAGGGAAGCTGGCTGAGGCGGTCGGCGGGGTTGATCACACGAGGAGCTGCGGCCAGGGCTTTCTTCCGGCGTCTCGTCACGGGAGCCATCTATGTCCACCGATCGGAGCGCACCGTCGTCGCTACTTGCCATGGAGAGAAACGAACGATAAGTAGAGTAACATCGGAGGAAGACAGGCAAGAAGATCCTCACCTGATGGCCGGCGGCGGATCGGAGAGACACAGCGGCGATCACATCTCCCGATCCTGAAGTGAGTCCACCGCTTAATATAGCTCGCGGCGGCATTTATTAAAAGCTAGCACAATTCCCAACTAATGACCCTTGGGTTTCATTTCACACAGGACTGGACCCTTCGGTTTTCCTTCTCTGACTTACATCTGATGAATTTCGAGCTATAAATTAATGAAAATATAATCATATAAATGTAAAATATAAAATATAAAAATAATCCCCAAAATCTCAGGCGGCATATCCTCACGTAGACCCATCTTTCCTTTTGTTTGGTGCCGCATTCAGTAGACCATCTTCCTTTTTGGTGCAGCATGCAATTAATACTTTTTCAAAGAAAAATATATCTTGAAAGAAATATATTACGTGTTGCTAAAATTAAACTGGATATACCACCTGTCACTAAAAAGTGTTGCACATGTGTAATCAGTTCAAACATCTTGTACATGTCATTGTGTGAAGATATAAGAGCTTTCTTTATTACTAGGATCACACCCGTGCGTTGCAACGGGAGCAAAATTATACCACTATAATTTTAAATAGTCATTCCACTCTTGCCGCCATCGACTTTCTTCCATAAGGAGGCAATCTAAAATGTATGTCATACCGGGAATATTTGCGTTGTCGACCTCTGCGCTGGCCGAGCGGTGTTCAGAGTTGAGGTCGATAGACACAAAGGTCGGCGCTCTGACCATGGCAATGCATTGGGCACTTGGAGTTTGTCGTGGTGACATGTAGGTGTTTTTGTGGAATTGCACTCATAAAAATATTTATTATTTGTTTCCATGGTCCGAGCGCCGGCCTCCAATCGATTTTCAGGTATCCGTTGATTCGGATTTGGCTTTCGACTTTGGGTTTCAATTTTGGGTGCTAGGAGACTCCACCTAATTCGAACCTGACCCATTGCCATCCTTAGTGCCCGTACGTTGTATTTATATGCAACAAATGTACAAAAAAATGAAAATGTGAAAGGAATTGATTTGTAGAGGATTACTACGCTCGGCTCGATAAGAAAAAATAGAAACATGCTTGGGTGCCAGGATCATGGTCGCTTGATTGATTAGTAGTACAAAACTAAATACTAATAAATATAGAGAGAAACGAAGTCGAAAAAAAAGTTCTTGCATGGAACATGCGAACTTGCTGGTGGTCATCCATGGTTTTAGGATCAAGGTGTTGCGGAGTTTGTTGCAGCGGTTGCGGGAAACAAGCAGAGCAAGGCGATTAGGAGGGCGGAAAACGAGAGGAGGGGCAGTTAGCAGCCGGGCGGACCGAATAGTTTAGCGGTGACGATATCTTTTGAGTCTTTTTAGGAGTAAGATATTGTCTTCTTTGGCCCACTTTAGATGTATTTTCGAGCAAGCCCTGCTAAACAAGTAAAACACCAAAACTCATGGAAATCATTAGTTGTAAGCCCTAGTTCTATGTATTGCGTTTACTTTATTTATAATTTTGGTAGTATAAAATGTGAGTTAAGGACCGCCAACAAGTACCCCCACACTTACCTTTTTGCTCATCCTCGAGCAAAGCTTGGAGATAAAAGCTATCGCGAATATAACATCATAAGATATACGATTTACATGAAATCTCATTCCAACGCATGCATTATAAAAAGTGGGATATGTGGCATTGTCTAACATGTTTTCCTTGGGTTGTTGAAAAGTGGAACAACTATCGAAACAAAGACATTTTCCCAATTTGTAATCTTGCCAACTTGGAGTTTTGAAAGTTATTTTTTCAAGAAAAAGCATAGCTCACTTTATACTACTCAAAAGGTACTCTTAAAACATTCAGTGGTGTATGAATCCTCATCAAAGCATAGCAATGTTTGCCTTCTTAATTATCATATCCTACCAATAAAGCTTTTAAGTAGAGTTTTGGGTAGGTATGAACATGGGCATACTTGTACCACATATATTGCTATGTCAAAAACCGAATCACAAGGACATACAAGTCATACACCACTGAATGTTTTGTGGCCTCTTCTGTGTGTGTGTGTGTGTGGGGGGGGAGGCTTGGAGAGGGAGGTTTTGGCGGGCGGTGCTCGGGAGAATGCAGCTGGGGGCGCCATCGACTTGTGGGAGACGTCTTGCCAAGGAAGGGAGTTGCTGAGATCTGGGGCGGTGCTCGGCAAGGTTATGATCAAGGTTGGGGCCATCGATGGAGGAAGGTTGGGGAGCGCCGCGAGGGAGGCGAGCGTTTCAATGCTGAACTCAATTTCAGCGAATACGGAGCGGTAGATCTTGGTATTGAGAGAAGGCACTTTTAATTGTAGTTCAATACCAAGAATTTGGATTTTTAATACCAAATCTCAATTTTGTGTAGATCCAAACCCTGCAATTCGGGAAACCTGATTCCAATTTCCAATTCCAGGCTTCAATATCTATGTCCAAACTGATACTACACATTTTATTCTGGATCATCGGGTCTCGATACTATACCAACGCACATGTATATGATGGAAATTAAAATTAGGGTATTATTTTTGTAATAAACTTTTCTGTTCCGTACACATGTAATGAAGCAGGGAATAATGCAAGAATGCAAGACCAATATATAGGACATAGACACACCGTACCCACAAGCACACGGCGTAGTCTTATTAGACCATGTCGCACTGAGCAGGCACGAAAGACAGTTTGTTGCCGGCGAGGTCGTAGAGTATGTGCATGTTCTGCAGCAGATAGTTCCCTATGATGATGGTGAAGTTTGCGTCAGACGAATGTATCGCAATGCACGTGTAATTTTCCAGCGGATACACGTAGTTGGCCTGCGGCAGGTCCAGCGTCGCGCCCTGGAACTGCAGCTGCAGCTTGGGCATCGTTGTCTGCGTCGGCGACGCCGGGAAGCAGAGACGAAAAAAATCAGGTTGGTCCGGGAAGGCCACGGGCGTCATGTTCAGCTCGGAGACGAAGGCGTCGCTAAGCAGGCTGAAAACGTGCGGCGGCAGCCACGTTTAGGTGGTGCCGGAGTCGACGAACGTCCCGCCGGACCCGTCGGTTTTGTTCACCGCGAACGCGGATGCCGGCACCCGCAGCGTCCTTGATCCCACCGTGATGCTCGTCAGATTCAGGTAGTAGAAAGTTGAACCCGGCTGGATGAACGGGGTAGTCTGCACGACACCACCGCCGCCGTAGAGGTTCGCCGGCAGGCCAAGCAGCACGAGGCTTGGTGTGGACCCGGTTGTACTGGTGAAACAGTAGAAGTTGTCGAGTTTGAGCTGCGACGGAAGGGACAGCGCGCCACGGCCAAAGCCGACGAAGCCGGTACCTGTCGAGTTGAAGTCGAATCCTTGGTTAAAGAAGCCGCATCCAAAGGCCAGACCGTCGACGGCCGCACCGCCGTCAAACGTGAACGTGTCTGCGGCGAGGATCCCGTTGGTGATAGTGTTGTCGAGGTAGGAAACGGTGTAGACGCAGTTCTGGTTGCCCCACCAACTACCTTGGGCGGTGCCGCACCACGAAAACACCAGCTGCTGGCACATCGACGAGTTGCAAGAGGAAAACACAAACGTGCTGGAGTTTGACCAGTTGAAGTATGGCAGGTCCTGCTGGTCGTAGCAGTCCTGGCACGGCTGGCACTGCGTCCAGGTGAGGTCGCTGCCGGTGTCGATCTCCATCTTCACAGGCTGTGGCGGTGTTCCGATGGTGAAGCTGACCAGGTACTCGCCGGCCCCTGGAACAGCCGAGACGGTGGCCGACGACAACGACAACGATCAGCCGGAGAGGAACCGCGCAGCGCAGGTCTTGCTGCGCAGCGCCATGCAACAGCTCGCTTGGGGTCAGGCCGCGACCCGCGTCGGCGTGGCTGAGCTGCATCCTAACTGGGCCTGCGTCGACGGCACCGAGCGCCGCCAGCAGCGCGAGTAGGATGGCGGTGGAAACCCTATGCATGTTCATCACTTGTATCATTGTATGGTTAATATATGCATGCAACGCAAGAAATAAGAACTAGGTACTCCTGCGTACGTGTGTTTACCTGCACAAGTGTTGTAGCTAGCCGGCCCTATATATACACTAGTGCATCGATATATGGCCTGGTTTGACACAACTCAGCTGCATCAATGATGTTGTTTTAGCTCTCAGCTCACTGAGCAACATTTTGAGCTGTTTTAGTATAAAAAAGTAACTCTTTGAGCTGTTTTTCTTCGTCCCGTTTGGCAAAACAAGTTCTTCAGAATAAGGTATTTTTTTCAGTTTCGTCCCAACTCATCCCTTGGTGAGAGGAAAAGAAACTAAAACAGCTTTACCTATCAAACTATTTTGAAAATGGATGTCTGACAAAAAAAGAGAGAAAAAAAGCATCTCACAACAGCTTCATGCCGAACGGGTGCATATATGTTCATATATATATTCATCATCACGCGCTCGCTGGTCGTTTTTCGAATCAACCATATATATGTGTAATTATTTTTTAGCAGCTAGAAGCTAATACTCCCGCCACAAAAACATTAATTTATAGCTATTTAATGTATATTACGTCTACTCAAACTTTAATACTACAATGGATTCACAAATATGGATATGGAAAAAGAAACCAAAGTACATTTTCTTGTTCAACCAATAGCACTAGTATTGTTAATCAAGTCACCACCTATGCAGAACATACACTCTAGTTAGGACAACAAAGAAAGCACTACCTGTTAAGCAGGCCAGCCCATTCATCTAGCGACTCAACTGTCGTCATGTCTGGAAGAGTTTCTAAGGTGACAACTCCCTCTAGTGTTCCAGTCAGCACCTCTGCAGAACATACACTCTTGTTAAAGAGACAACTTAACATATCTCCATCCATAGAATTTTTAATAGAAATCGAGAAACATAGCTTCAAGTGGACATAAGAGATGTCAATATATCACTTGTAGTGGTGTGAAATACATAAAACTTGGAGTATGACGAAGCCAACCAGTGATGTTTGATACATGGAGTATATATGAGGTATATATTAAGCCATCCTACATGGAGTATATATGAGGTATATATTAAGCCATCCAGTGATCTAAACACTATCACATGGCTGTACCCTGTTAAGTTCCCAGCAAGATGAACACCTCACCAGAAGATATCTAGCCCAAATGATTATCTCATTATCTAAAATGTTTACTGCAATTATAACGTCAAGAAGCACATGCCCTTACATCAATTGTTTACTGCAATGAAACCAGAAGTACAAATTATTTACTTTTGTTCAAAATAAAACATCAGTTCAAAGAACAAAGCAACCTGGTACAATGTTGGGGTTCATTCATGATGTACAAAAGATTAGGTAGTAGTTTCAGTATTCACACCTCAATCGAGTCTCTACTACTTCTTTTTCTATATGCTGCTGATAATAAAGGATCAGTTAAAGTTCTGTGCTAAATGCCCTTGTGCCTTGGAGTGGGCTTACTTTAAAAGAAAAAAAAAAGAAAGACTGCTCGTATTTCAGAGCAACGAAATTGCTTCAAACAAGTGGCTGAAATCAAGTATCAGTACATCAATAGAATACATCTACAGACGAGTGAAATTATTCTGTGTACTAAATCTTTCTACGTCATCGGACAAGCTCATAGTACAAATGCACTGATTATATTGGCTCATCTGTAACTAGTTACAGTTGCTGTGGATAGCAGGTTGCAGCCTCTCCAGTCGCTCTTCGACTCTTCGTGGAGGAGTCCGGTCGCCATTGCCACCACACAGTGGCGGATCCAGAAACGGACCATAGGGGGGCTAAATAATATAAGCCAAAAAAAAATTTTTGCTCACGGGACACATTACGCTAATAGATATAGCTAAGATTCATACATCCATATTGATTCAAAGTGCTTGCGGAGCGCTTTTTTTTTACAATATACTCTTCCATTATTTTTTCTTAGGTGCATGCTGATTTCTAAATTTTGACTATATGTTTAGTAGAAAAGTGTTGGCAATCACTCGTACAGCATAAATATGCAGCAAGCACGAAGCGTTTTTGACCATGAAAGCGTTTGATTGGTTTAATCTAGAGTATAACATCTACTCCATGCATGTATTGATGGATAAAAATAGAAATATTATAAAAGAAACTAAAAATAGAAAATCTATTAATAAAATTTTCAACCCACCGGGGGCTGCAGCCCCCCAGCCCCACCCGTGCATCCGCCAATGCCACCACACCCGGTTCCAGGCGAAGAAGTGACGAGTTCTCTGCTAACTGAAGGAGAGAGAAATAGTAGATCCGAGACAACAAGTTAGCCAGAGAGAGAGTAGATCTGAATACGTTGGCAGAGAGATTGCTCACCATGACTCACAGAAAAAACATGCAATTTTTCTGTAGGTTTTTGTATTTTTCTGTGGATTTTTAGAAAAACCCACAGAAATATTATAATGTTTCCGTGTGACAAGAAAAATGCACAGAAAAATTCGTCACCCACGGAACAATTCGAGTTTCCAGTAGTGTAATGTGTATACATATATATGAATTTGACTTGCATGTTGTTTTATTGGTAATAGAGGAAAACCAATAAAATATTTGATTACATTGTAGAGGAATGAGTGATGAACCAAATAGCATATGTAGTGGCTTGTATGTTAGTAGATTAAAGATTTAAAATATTTTATATGATAGAGATAATATGAATATTTTCTGTAGTTATCAAGGGATGATATGAATCTAGTGGAGAATGATGTGGACATTTTGAATGAAGAAATAAAGTATTTAGTAATGTCACTTAGTGGGTATGATATGAACACCTTCGACGAAGAGAGAAATCCTCTAATGAGATTTAGCTTTATATTTAGCATGGAATAGTCTGTGTGATTATAGAAATTCTATCTAACCACGCACTTCGAAAAGCAAGTAGAGGTCCAGGGCGTTTTGGATGGAGCACTGAGTGCAAAAAGAACCACCAAAGGAGGCATACACTTTTTTATATATTAGCTTCGGCAAGAAAAATTGTCATCCACCTACTAAACATCCATGAGTGGTGTATTCGAGTACTTGCCAGGTCGTTATAGAGGGTTGGTGTGGAAGAGCGGCCAGATGTGCACGGCGGGAGGTCGATTGCACAATTCAAGCTAACGGTCCCGACCTATACTTATAAGTGTACCTAGCTTTTTATTGCCGATCAATCAGTACCTGTATAAGAAGATAAAGCCAGCAGTGGCGCGCGCACTACTGCTGGTGGGGGAGACATATGTATGCATTGGATGAGTTGGGAGCACCTAATCCCACCAAAATGCAAGGGTGGTATATATGAATATTAGGAGTTTTAATGTAGCAATGCTAGGGTAAGCAGTGTTGGAGACTCATGATAAGATATTCACGATTCGTTGTATGAAAAAGCAATGGCTGATACTCATGACACCTAACTTTTTTTTTTTTTTTTTTTTTTTTTTTTTTTTTTTTTTTTTGGAAATGAGGTTTCCCAGCTTTTTTGAGAATAAAGCAGCATCCATACACTACTAGAAACTCGAATTGTTCCGTGGGTGCAAAAACCCACAGAAAAATACACGTACACATGGAAAAATATATTTTTTGACGGTGTACCAACAGAAAAATACCCACGGAAATAGAACACAAAAATTGAATTTTTCCGAGGTTCACCGTCAAAAACAATTTTTCTGTGCGTCGTGCACTCGAGCAAAAATTGAATTTGCCCAGATTAAAAATTAATTTTCTGTGCATTGATACTCACAGAAAAAGTAAAAACTGACAGAAAAATGTGGCTCCGTCAGAAAAAACCAGATGCACTCACAAAATAATACTGGTTAAGCCAACACACAGAAAAATAATAAAGCACTGACAGAATATATACACTTACCCATGCAGCAAACTGGATATAATTATTATTTGGAAACAGTAGAAACATCATATTAAAATACGGATTGACTATACAGAAATTTCATCACCACATAATAAATGGAGTCCAAATGTTCACATTCATTCATAGCATTAAGCTTACATATAGATGATGTCCAAATATTCCGGCATCAGTACATTCAAAAGCACCATCTCAAAGTCTCTAAATTTCAGCATTGTGATGCAAAGGTAGACATAGCAGCAACTTCTTTCGACATAGAGAGTGAACTTCATTAGATAAATGTCAGCAGTGTAGATTCGTGCAAGCTCCTCCCTACAGGATAAATGGATATACTATAATAATCACATATAGTCCAGTAGCTACCTTAAGCTTGGACGAGAATCCTCATACAGTAATGGATTCCCTTGAATGATTTCAGGTGTGTTTTAATGACCACCAACAATAAATAATGGATTCGCTTGAATCACACAGTAATGTATCACCTAATACATGGATTCACCTAATTTAACGTAGATGTGCTACTTCCTACAGGCATCTGTCATCAAACAAATTCACTGATCAATTAACTTACAACTTCAGTTTAGTTCAGTTCAGTTTAAGTCGGAAACAAATTCGGATTACTGCACTAGGCTGAGAAATAAATAGAACTAACATGATGGATTACCATGGTCTACTTTGGCATATGCAGAGATAATTATTTTATAAAACCCAGCCCTAGTTCTTTTATAAAACCCAGCCGTGCACTTCGTTCTGTCACAATTTGTTCCATGCCAAAAAAAAAAAAAAAAAACTTATACAACTACAGAGAAGTACATCAGGGAAAGATGGATTACCAAAATCAACTGATACACATGTTTTGTTTTAGAAAAGGGAATATATTGATATCCCAGCCTCTGCATCGACCACATGTTTTATATGCTGGTTTTATTCCATCATCATGGTTGTCCTTCAATCCCACCAAACCAACCATACTACTTAATATATTTTTTGACAAGTCATGGTTCGATGAAAGGTTTCATATACCTTTGTAGAGCATGTATACTCCACCTATGTCAAAATGGCTTGAGATTTTTCTAGCAGTCATTTACACCCAAAATAGGGACCCACACAAGTTTCTTAGCTTTTCTGATAATTATTCTTATTACTATATTTTTCTAGGCTGCGTGAAACAAAATATGGTGATTTATAGATTGAAAACACTAGAATTCTGCATTGCTTCCTACAACCATAGCTAGTTTTGGGTTTTCTCTTCGCCTTCCTACTGCCTTTTATTTATAGTACTAGCAATCCTTCAGACGGATATTCTTCTATCCCCACCGCTCGCTAATCGAATGAACAATCATGTCGTGAAGCATAAGGTCCTTCTCCTGGTGTCAATACAGGTAGTCCAGCCTTCCATGTTTGGATAACCATCCCTAGTTCTTCGTCTGACCTATCTTAGTCTATTTTCTAAGGCTTGCTTCCTAGGTATCCTTACTGCTTCTTTCCCCGGCCACCATCCATCAAAGCAGAGAATACAGAGTGCCTACATCCGGTTTATAACCAGCTTTCTTTATATCGAAAGATTGCTTTCATTGATTCAATTATGTCTATTATATGCGTCAGTGTTTCGACCTGGGGGGCCTAGCACGGACTAGTAAATTTTATTGCGTGCTCCCTAATCCGGATGGTAATGCAAGAAGAACACAAGGTTTTTATTCTGGTTCGGGCAAAGAAGGCCCTACGTCCAGAAGAGGGGGATATCTTGTATTATCTTGCACCGAAGTGCTTGTACAGGGGTGAATAGCGAATTGCTATGACTTGGTGTCTCACAGTGGTGTGGTCACGAGTGCTGAGAGTCGGTTGCTCATGCCCTACACTAGGCCCTGGCGCCCCCTTTTATAGGTGAAGGAGAGGCTCAGGGTTACACAATAGCTAGGGCCAACGTAATGGTGACATCGAGGTGTTGATGATGGGCCTTGTCAGCCTTGACTGTAGAGGCATACTTGAGGTATGGCAGGTCCTGTAGAGGCATGGGTGATGATGGTCGTCGGTCCTTCTCCGGGAACCCCGGAGTACGGTCGTCGAGGTGGGATCGGATGACTGTGCGCGGCATGCGCTTCCTGTGCCTGCGGTCATTTCCCGAGTGGTTAATAATCGGTTCGAGGGGTGCTCTCGAGGGTCGAGGCCCTTGGCGATGGGACTGAGCCACAGGAAATGCGGATAGGAGGTTTGACAATTGCGTTTCGAGGGGGTGTCGTACGGGGCACAGTGCGCGGTGTGGGGGAGCAGTGCGATTTAACCTGCTCGAAACTCGGGTATGGGCGGTAAATAGTGGAAATGACCGAGGTACTTTCCACTATTACCACTACTATAGCAACGAGGTTAGGCAGGAGGACGTACTTTACACTGACCACTGTACACTGGGTCTGTAGCCATGACAGTAGGTTGAAAGGTGATTTCGAGGGGTGTTAGTCCGTTCGAGATGGCCATTCGATCGAGGGATTTCCGTAAAGTTTTCGAGGGTAGGCGGACTGGCCTAGTTTCTGTCTGGCGTTCTGGGCCGCTCGAGCCCATTTGTGGGCCGGCCCAGTACAGCTCGAAATGAGTGTTGGATTGGATGATTTTCTAAGTAAGATTTCAGGGAAGACAATGATGGTTCTGTTCATCCCTGTCATGTGGGTTAGAGACCACATAATCTAGGTACCCGACAATATGGATTCCTACCAAGCCCTATCCCTTTGTGCTTACTAACCGAGGGGTTTATCCTAACTGGCACCCAATCCGAGTTTCTTTCTCCTAGCTATCCGAGAAGTAATAAGACCTGCCCATCTTCTTAGGCTTTCTTTCTTCTTTTATCGGATCAGCAAAGCAAACAACTTGATTGCTCCATTACTTGGTTACTTCCTCGGAGTGATATCTAGGGCACAAGAGACCATCTGGCAAGGTTTGGGACCATTCTGGGTACTTTCGAGTGTGGACTCAGTTCAACGTATAATTACTCGGTGAAGTCACGCAAAAATTCAATTAAATTGAAAAAAAGTAACAAACCAATTCAGAAAAATATCAAAATTGGTGGTTGTTTCACAGAAAGCATTTTCAAACTTGAGAAAAAGTTTGAAACCAAGATGACCCTATAAAGCATATGGACCTCAGAATACCTAAGAACCTAAGCGTATATTCATGGTTCGATGAAAGGTTCCATACACCTTTTTGAAGCATGCAGACTTCGCCTATGTTGAAATGTCTTGAGATTTTTTTTGCATTCATCTGCACCCAAAACATGGTCCCACACAAGTTCTTAGGTTTTCTTGATAATTATTTTATTATTATATCTGTCTTCAGGTTTGAGGCAAAATATGGTGAATTGGAGATTGAAAATACTAGAATTTTTTATCGACCTCCAAAAAGATTTGTCTCCCGGGGCACAAAAGACCATCCGGTAAAGTTTGGCACCATTTCAAATCTTTTCGGGGTCGACTCAATTCAATTTATAATTACTTGGTGAAGTCATGTAGAAATTCAATTAAACTGAAAAAAAACCAATCCAATTTAGGAAAATCTTGAACATGGTGATTGCTTCACATATGGCATTTGCAAGCCTAAGAAATAGATTGAGACCAATACAACGCACGGCATTTCAATGGCTAGCTAATCCAACTCCGTGCTCTTGCAAATTTTTTTCTATTTGCATTTTTTTATATTTACATTATGTTCCCTTTAAATATTAACCATAGATTCTATATTTTTATTGAGTTTTTGTATTTTTATCTCATCTTGTTGTGTCATCTTCACGTTATAAAGTTTGCACCCCAACACTAGTTGCGCATCAGAAAGATTGGGCCAATCAGTTGTTAGAGTTTGGTTCGCAGCTCAATCAACATACTATTATACCAGTACTAGAAGGTAACATATCAGTTGTTAGAGTGCCGTCAAAAAAAAAAAAAGAATGGCTAGCTTGGGCTCGAGAAGGAAGGAGGACTAAAAGTAAGTATCTAGAAAGATATAATTCTGATTTGGCTTACAAAACCAGAATAAAGATTGACATTTAGTCTCAGGTATAGCCTTAAACTAGAAGTAAACCTTAGTCCCGGCTGGAGCCTCCAGCCAGGACTAAAGGTCGACAACTAGTCATTGTTGGAGGCTCCAGCTGGGACTTTAATGGTGCCTGCTGGCACCGAAGTCGTTAGGCATGGACCTTTAGTCCTGACTGGAGGCTCCAACCGGGACGAATTGCCCCTTCACTCCTGGGTGCAAAAAATATCGGAGTAACCCAGGAAAAGGTGCCAAGACTAAAGGTTTGTTCTCTACTAGTGTACTTCATGCTTTATGACATTTACTTAACAGCTCATGGAGTTGTTAGGACTCTCATAGCTGTATTCAGCCTTAAGAGAGAAGAGAGGAAGGTACGGAAGATCAAAGGTCCTCCGTTGGGTCGCAACAATGAGGATGACAAATCGAGAATCGCCTTAACCGAGCTCAAAGGAACCTTGTGTATGGTTCACAACGTACAATATTTTGCTGATTTGGTTGACCACTTTGCCGACATGTGGCTCTTGAAGGATCCTAATAGGAGTGTTGGGTTAAGGACGAGCATGGCCACTAATAGGCTCTTTGTTTAAAAAGCCATTGGAAGTCTTGGCAGATGGCAAACTATTGCTGTTGGATGAGTTCCAGACAGCAGGGAACACCAGGAATTGCCATCGGTACATCCTTCAGCTCTACAACTCTAGCGTCAAGGCTTTTACAGACTTCATGGAGATGGCATGGGGCTTAATGGGGGGTGGGGGGTGGGGGTGGGTAGAGATTCGTCTTCAAACCTGGTGAAAGTTACTATACCAACGTCAATGGATTTAGAGAAGGATCTGCAATTCTGACATTAATTTGTCAGACAAGAAACATATACACTAACTTGTTGCTATTGTGAAACAAGTATAAATAAAAAAGAATAAGCACAATTAACAGCGGTATTTTTCTTAACTATCTTGTTCTCATACAGCCCGTTAGCTGCAGCTTGTTATTCACCAGCCGTAAAATTTACAGTACTTTCGCCTAAAAACTTCGCAGCTGCTGAAGCGAGCAGGCCCTTCTTTTAAATAGTTGTTATAGAGAATGTGGTTGTGATGATTTTTTTTGAACGAATGTTTTAGTAGGCCTAGAATATGCATAAGCATTTTACATGGTGGGACCTTGGATGTTATTGTAATTCTACAGAACTGCCTTCTATTTTGGGGTCCTGGAGTTGACACCTTAAGGATACAGAATGATAAGCTGATACAAAGCAATATATCACAAAAAACAAACCAATTGAAATGCGAAAATAGTTTATGAAGGGTTTAAAAGAAAGTATGCATTAACAAGTAACGAGAAAAGGCATAACATTCATCTAACCTAAAGCAAAGGATCTGAATCAGTACAGACACCATAGTCTTTTGCGTATTCGAGAAAAGAAAAAAAGTACAGACACCATAGTCGAGACCTATATTTCAAACATTACATCAACATAGGCAAATGTTGCTATAGTAACTGTATGTCATACACCGTGAGCACAAAACTACTAACAGCATACTTGTTAGAACATATATGTCGTTTGAACACCCTACAGGGCCACTCCAACGATCAGCTCGGGGCTTGATGAGAAAGCAAACAATGAGGTGATCAGCCTCCAGATACTCATCTTTTAATTAAAACTGCATAGAAAAAGGATGGCGAACCAAATTAGCTGCGTATTGTACCACAGCACAGTCAGACTTTCTCTGTAATCATCTACCCAATGGCAGACATGTACACATCCATACCAAAAACGTGAATCGTAAACACAACTAAGACCTGACTACATCTGTGTATGTAAGGAATTACATCGAACACATTACCGACATGGACCATGGGGACGATATCAGACGCAGACCATGGCCATCGCAGACGTGCGAGTGGCGTGGTGGTCAAGCTCCACCGTTGGGAGCTGGCCGGTCGGGGTTCGAACCCCGGTCCTGCACCAATAAGCCTTCGTAAAGGCTGGGGGCAGCAGCCCCTTCATCTAAAAAAAAAGACCATGGCCATCGCTTTTGGAGCCTTCCACCCTGCGATCCCTGCCTCGCTAGATTTTGCGGTTGTCATTGGGAGTGGCTGATCTACTACCAGATCAGGGGTGGAGACGGCGTGCCGGATCCAGTCCGCCCGCCGCAGATTTGCGAGAGGAAGAGAGAGTGTGGGATACGTTGCTACTTGATAGAGAGGGTGAGGACAACAGAAGTGATCGAAAAGCACCTTATTGTCAGGACTGGTGCCCATGTTCACTTCCTTCACGGGATAGGTCATCCAGAGTCGTCTCTGTCTGAGTGCGGGAGAGGACGAGGGCATCCGTGGATAGGCTTGCGAGGAGGCAGTTGGCGATGCAGATGGTGGCGCCCATCACGGCAGCAGCGAGGGGAGCCACGGAGGCCTGCCTCTCCCCCAAACTACCTCCGGCACAGGCAAATTTGGCCGGCCACGCCATGCGCCGCCCCTCCCGGGCCGCGTCACCTCTGCCGATCCACCGTCGATCCGCGTAGTGGAGAGGAGTCGGCGAGTGAAGGAGAGAATGTTAGGGGCGCAAGTGTAGGGGTGTGTTTGAGTCAGCCTTATGGAGTAGGGGCAAGGTTGCAGGCTCCTTACTCTTTTAGAAGAATTGCATTATAGTAAAGGTAAAGTTTCATGAATGACAGATCCCTGACTGCCCAGGAATCGCTCGGGTGAGGGGTGGGGGATCGAGGACTATAACCATCGGTTATACTCATGCTCCGGTCAGAACGGGGCAGAGACCGAGCATGCCCAGCGCGGCAGTGCCCACCAGCTCAGGGCTCATCAAAGCCCTACCACGCTAGGATCCCATTCCACGGTAGCCGTACCTAGCTCTGGCTTGACTCCAACCCAAGCTGAACACTCGGGGCTAGGAACCGGCTTCCTGAGCGTCTGCCATCCCACCAGGTGTCCAAGTCCCTGGCAGGTATGGCGGAATTCCACGGCGCTAGCCTATTCAATGGGTATGAGGTGCTGTCGGCGACTCCCTCAACAAGGTCCTGCAGATAACATGACACAACAAACGACTCCACCGGATCCTGAGCCCACTCGTTAGGGTCTCAAACTGGGGCAGCTTACTAAGGAAGCCTCGAGATGGTTCAGGAAATTGGAGGCTGAATCACATCGGACAACTGAAAACACTGCATATTCATTCCTAGCCGTTGCAGTGATTTTGTTGCAGTGGTTTAGTAGTAGTGCGCACTCTACAAAATCCTAAAATGTAAACAAAAAGTTGCAAGGAAAAGATTGGAGTCTCGGTGTTTGGATGAACGTTCACTTAACCCAGGAAGGGGCCTGCTGTTAAGCAAACTGGACACGAATCCTGTATAGTCATCTAAACCTTGGTGAATCACACAAGCCATGGGAACTTTAGACCTTGATAACATGACGAAGCTCCAAGCGGAACTTGATCTCTTCATGTTCTGAAGTCAGAACCACTACTCATGCATGTCACCTGGACCGAATGGCACCTTGCTTCCAAACTCTGGTTCCCATTCACTTGGTGGGCTTCTGCTGTCCCTGCAAAATGCTTGACAAACTGTTCAAACAACTGTGTCAGGTCGGAGCGTGATACGTAGTGAATCCACACTAGTATATTAGGTTGAAGGATGGAATCTTGTTTGGGTTTGCCACGAACATATTTTTTGATTACCTCTCTCTCGGAGTAATGGCAGGTCGGGGTGTGATCCAAAAATAGGCGCCATAGCCACAGCCCCAACCGTCCAACAGATTGTCCACAAGCTCGGACATGTCTTCATGGAAGCTGTATCTGGATAGAAGGCATTGTCTTTTGCTATCTTGCTTCAGAGCATAGAAAAGAGCATCCACCTGTCAACGAAGTACGCGCAGCCTCCGTTCATGCCGAGCAGAGCTGCATCCACTGCAAAGCTGCTCGGGCACCCAAGGAAGAGGACGCGGTCGTCCAGGCTCCGGCGGTCCATCTTCACCCATCTTATTGGCTTGTCGCCACCTTCCTCCTCCTGCAGTGCGTACACGGACAACGTGAACGTGCTTGCGAGGCTGCCGACGCCAGAGTGATCCCGACGGTCAGTGTAGCATGCACTCTTGGTCCTTATTTGAACGAATACCCATAGAACCTGACCACGAGACTCCAGAAGGTAACTCCATTGAGTTCGGACACCATCTCCATCTGGCATCGACCCGCTGGTGGTAGTATCAGCCTGGCCCACTGGTATGAGGAAGCATAAGTGTCCTCCGTCGCATAGCACCATCTTGCCGTGGCGACATGCCATGGAGCTGTGGTAGCTGGGACAATGGAGGTACAGATTATCCCTCTGCATCGTCGTCCACGTCTTGTCGCCTGGACGTAGAACTGCAGCTTCTAAGGTATGGGTGGCGTGGTGATAACTAGCGACATAGACGTCTGCATAGATCACGACGGTGCCGTCGCCGGCGACCATGCTGACCGCGTGGTCCAGCCACGACGCAGCCTCTTCGGGGAAGCATGGCAAGCGGGTGTCGCGTGAAGGTCCGAAGAGAGAGCGCAGGAGGCCACTAGTAGGTTCAGGACCAGCCCTGTTGAGGACCCAGGCCGCGACGCCATCGCCGGAGCTGATCACCAGATCCGTGCCCGGAGTTTCAACCATGCGGAGCGTTGGACTGCGGGAGAAGACGGGGCGCGCCATCTGGCGGCCCGTGGCGTCGCGCGGCGAGACGAGCCACGGCTGGAACGTGGGGTGGTGCGGCTCTGGCGGCAGGGTGTCGCGCCATGGCCTGCAGACGGCGTGGAAACGGACGTAGTCGGTAGCATCGTTGAGGCGGCGCGAGATGTCAAGGAGCAGGTCCGACGGGAGGTCGGCCCAGCCGGGCGACGTCGCGTCGTCCGCCGACGTAGTAGTAGCTGCTGCCATGATCCGAGCGGATGCTCCGCGCTCCCGTCGTGAAACAACGGTGCTGCTAGGATAGCAGATTTATCGTCCGCCGCCGTAACAAAATATAAGATGGGATCGCATGCGTTCGTTGCTTGAAACATGGAAGTTGTAATAACGTGCCGACGTGCTTGGAAGATAGACCTGGACTGGGCCTGGGCCTTCAAAATTCATTCTGGATCTTGCTGCTTTCAACCTAAGATGGCCGGAGCTCCTCCTCAGTCAGCGAGAGCAATGGAGAGCACAACACTCAAAACAAAAAGGATATGCCCAACAAAGTTAAAGACAAGTTAGGCTTGTTAAGATATGTATTCAGGATAGGCTCGGTTGGTATAGTCCATGTACAATGTATCCATGCATCCCTAGATTGTAGCACATGTTAGTTGTACCTAGGTGATCATTCTACAGCGATCCTCACCTTCGGCTTCGTCCCTCCAGTCCATGAAAAGCTCACCCGTGGGAACTACTCTGTGTGGTATGCCCAGGTGTCTTCTACCTTGAAGGGAGCCCAATTCGACGGGTATCTCCAACCCAAGGTGGCGTTTTTCTAGGCGATCGTCGACCCAGCCAATCCTAACTATGTGAAGTGGATTGCGCCCTTACAGTGGCCCGGGTCACTATAAGGGCGGCTTAATCACCAGCCACCCTTACAGTGAGGGGGTCACTGTAAGGCCGGCTAGTTACACCAACCGCCGCTACAGTGGATCGCTGTAGAGAAGGCTGGTGATTGAGCCTCCTAAGTGGTCTCAAAAATTCAAATTTCGTAAAAGATCTCAGATGAAAAAACATTCTATACGAAGTTTGTAGACCTAAAAAAGTTATACAACTTTGTACTTGACTACTTTTTTATTTGACTTCATCTTGTCATGCGAAACCTATGTTTTAGTTTCTCAAATTTGAAATTTTGTAAACGATCTCGGATGGAAAAAATTTCTGTACGAAGTTTGTAGATCTCAAAAAGTTATGAAACTTTGTAGTTGACAACTTTTTGATTTGATTTCATCTTGTCATGTGAAACCTACGTTTTACTTTCTCAAATCTGATATTCAAATTTCGTAAATGATCTCGGTAGAAAAACTTTTTATACGAAGTTTGTAGATTTCAAAAGTTATGAAACTTTATAGTTGACAACTTTTTTATTTGACTTCATCTTGTCACGCGAAACCTACGTTTGAGTTTCTAAAATTTGAAGTTCAAATTTTGCAAATGGCCTCGGATGGAAAAACTTTCTAAACGAAAAGCGTAGATCTCAAAAAGTTATGAAAGTTGTAGTTGATGACTTTTTTATTTGATATCGTCTAGGGCATTAAATAAGCAAATTATTTTCGGTTGGGTACAATATGTGGGGAACCAAAACTATATATATACATGTGATAGTGTAGTGAAGTGGTAAAGGAAAGAATTGCGAGAGGGCGAGGTCACGGGTTCGAATCCCGGGTATTGCAAAGTAAGAAAAATACTCAAAAATATAGTTTACAACTTTTTTATTTGACTTCATCTTGTCACGCGAAACGCACGTTTGAGTTTCTGAAATTTGAAGTTCAAACTTTGCAAATGGCCTCGGATGGAAAAACTTTCTAAACGAAAAGTGTGGATCTCGAAAAGTTATGAAAGTTTGTAGCTGACAACTTTTTTATTTGATATTGTTTAGGGCATTAAATAAGCAAATTACTTTTGGTTGGGTACAATATGTGGGGAACCAAAACTATATATAAACACATGTGATAGTTTAGTGCAGTGGTAAAGGAAAGAATTGCGAGAGGGCGAGGTCGCGGGTTCGAATCCCGGGTAATGCAAAGTGCGAAAAATGCTCAAAAATATATGGTGTGCATAGAGTGGCTCTTCTATAAGCAAGAGGGTAGATAGAGCATCATCTCCAATAGTTTCCCTAAATAATTTCTTAAAGTTAATATTGAGCTATACGTACAAAAAAAAAACACCCGCCAATGGTTCATCTATTTAATATCCCATATTTCGTGTAAACTGTCCCTTGAGTTTATGTTTACATATTGTACATTGCATTATCACTATAGTAGAACTATTAAAGGATAAAAATATTTAAGGGAGAATTTTGGTTATTAGGATGCACATCCAAAATGAGAGAAGAGGGATTAAATTTAGGAGTTGATCAAATCACAGTTGGACTATTATCATCTCGATCACACATAAAGGTTATCACGATATGGATGATGGGTTATAACAATATTCGAAGGGGTTGGATCCCTAGAGTATTGTTGGTTAAAGTGAAAATACACATATAATATCCAACAAAATGTCTTAGATGGATTATAGGATTATTGTAATATGCTATATTGATTATAATAACCCACCGGTCCAAAGCATTGATTGCTCCTTTGCTTGAGTGCCTATATATTTATGGACTATATGAATTCACTCTCTTCTAAAATGCAAAACAGCTAACTCAAGTGTGTTAACAATGTTTCTACATATCGCGGACATCCATGTTTGATCAAATTCATTAAGATCTGTGTGAGTCAACATTTTCGCTCTTCCATGCATATAGATCTATATATGCCTTTGAGTCATGTGGTTTTGTACAATGCAAAGTTGTATGCCTTTCTTATGATTGTAATACCAGTATAAATGATGTAGTACATATAGTCACATGATTTGTGAACACTCTCTGGGAACACATTTGCATTTGCATACTTAACTCTTTTCCTAATATAAAAATGCACATAACCATTTCGAGAGAAGGTTAAACTAATTGAGGGGCTCATTTTATATTCATAATATTCTAAACTATAGTCAATCTATATATATACCAAAATTGTTATGAAGACTTTATTTGTGTGTGACCTATTATTAAGTAAGGAATCTATTTCCTTTACATAAATAATTAAGGAATATACAATTTCGATATCACTAACCCGTGCGTATGCACGGGTTGATGGACTAGTTTTTTACAATTTTGATGAGCAAATTAATCCAGGTGTCACCTACCAAAACATTGTGAGGTTGTCGCTGACGAGAGGCGGCGGCAGCGCTGCCCCGTGCATATGTAGTAGTGAGTCCAAGCCATCGTCGCCTTTGTCTGCCCACTGACTATGCTTCATGTGTCCTCCCAACTAGCAACCTAGGTGGAATAGAGCTTTCACCAATGTGAGGCTGGAGGAGCTTGGGGTGTCCGGCGCTGCCATGGTAGGCAAAGAACTGAGTTCTAGCTAGGGTGAGCAGGAGTTAATTCTAGGCCGGCGTCGGTGGCTGACCCACGGCAGGGCCGGGGCCGCCATGAACTGAGCGGCCACTGCCCCATACTGCATTTGTCCACTGATGATGCGTAGTCAGCCACACAGCTGTTTGGTTATAGCATTAGGGCCCCTTGCTGAGCAAATTTAACAAGAAAGCGTCCACCGGCAAACTATTTCACTTTCGATGTCCACTAGTAAAGGGAGGTTACCTTTAGTGCCCGGTAGCAAATTTTGCCTTGGTTTCAGCCATCTGGTCTAATTAAGTGAATTGCCCACAGTTATTTGGGAACACAACGGTGAGCCCCCTAAATTAAATAGGATATTAGTAGGAACAATATATCAAAGGCACTATGGAGTATGTACTTGTTATTTCTCGCGGTCGGTCACATGATTTAGTCATTTACACCGATGCGGATTTGACCGGCTCCCCCGACACCCCTCGCTCCACTTCAGGATATTGTTTGTTTGTTGGTGATAACCTTATATCAAGGTCCACTAAGCGCCATACAAGGGTTTGGCTAACGTGGTGGCCGAGGCATGCTGTATTTGTCAACTATTGGGCGAGCTTGGTCTCCCTCAAACACGTGCTACTCTTGTATGTTGTGACAACATCAGCGACATGTATTTAACAAATCCAGTCCTTCATGTCCTAGGCATACGACGTAGACGGCAATTGGCATCTGCGGATGGCGACCCAGCGAGCGCGCCTCCACGTTGGCCGAAGGCGGCCTGGGTGATGACGGCATGGCCTGTGTGGACTCGAGTGGATGACGAGCGGCCTGGTTGATGACGGCATCACTACCGGATCCAGAAGCCATCGGCAAACACAAGGATGCCATCGGAAAAGAAGTTGCCGATGGCAAAGTGGCGTTGCCATCGGCAACTTCCCATCGGCAATAAGCTCATCGGAAAACAAATTTTTGCCGATGGCAAAAGTAGATGCCATCGGAAAACTTTTTGCCGATGGCCGTGGCTCCCATCGGCAAACTCTCCACGTCAGCCTCCCCGCCGTCAGGCTGACGGCGGGTTTGCCGATGGCTGACGCCACGTGGCCATCGGCAAACAGTCCTCTTTTCCGATGGCCACGGCCGTCGGCTTACTTTTTTTTTTTGAAAAAAGAATTCCCTGATTTTTTTTTCCGATGGCCGTGGCCATCGGCAAACTTATGGTCAATTTGCCGATGGCCAGGGCCATCGGCAAACCTGGGGTACGCTGGGCCAAATTCCCCAGGTTTGCCGACGGCTGGCCATCGGCAAACCTGGGGATTTTTTTTTTTTTGCTTTTTTTCCCTGTTTTCTTCCATTTCCAGCACATTTAATCACAGATAATGATATCACAAGCAAGATATACAACATTCATCACATATATTCACAATAATACGCCATTTCAACCATAATATAGCATCAAATCCATATTCATGCATACAAATCCATATCACAAGTCCCAATTCTTGCATACAACTCCAAATGCATCCATACAAGGCCAACATCGGCCAAACATGTCCGACGTGGCACAACAAGGTCCAAAATCAGGAATAGAAGGTACCTAGCTCGTGGCGCCGTCCCCTTGGGTCCCCGAGCCCCCAGAAGCATCCTCCCACGCAGCCAACTCCACCGCGGCCGCGGCCGCGCGCCGCTGCCACGAGCACCGCAAGGGCCGAGCCGCTGCAGCTCGAGGAACCGAGACGGCCCGGGCTGCCCGTGCGGCGGCCACGAGTACCCCGGCTGCGTGGGGAACCGAGACGGCCCGGGCTGCCCCCTGCGGTGGCCACGAGTACCCCGCGTTGGTGGAGGACCCGGACGAACGGCCGCGTGAGGAGGCTCGGGAAAGGACCCCAACCGGCCGTGGAGCAGACCCGTGGAGAAGCACCCGCGGAGGGCTAGCACGGAGTTGGGTTCGAACCCTCCGACCGTAATCGCACAAAGACCAAGTGATGGAATTAGTACTGCGGACTGGCATCACAAGCTAAAGCAATAGGCAATGTAGGGACTCACCGGATGAGGTGCAAGAAAAGGCGGCGGTGGAGGTGCGGTGGTGGAGCGAAGAAAGCGGGGCCGGAGGCTCACTCATTCCCATGGCACGCATGTGCTGGGACATCTCGCGACCACGCCTCGCCGGTAGTGCAGCCGCAACCGAGGCCGCGTGCTCCCGATAGGCAAGCGCCATCTCGCTTCGGTTGGCTAGCACCTCCGGACCGTGGCCCGCAATATTACACGAGCATGGTGGATTGTATTTGAAGGCAAGGTACATTATTTGTGAAACGGTCGAACGACGAATGAAACTCCACTTACCTGAAGACCCGCGATCTGCTGCGCACTGCTCGGCTGCCGAGGCGCTATGGGGACCCGCGGTGCGCCCCTACGCTGGTCTTCCTTGCGGATCTCGGTCAGCGTCGGGACAGAGGACGGGTCAATGGTGCTGTGGGCCATATAGAACCGGCCGTGCTGCTTCCCTCCTCCCAACCTCATCACGAGCTGAGGGTCTATGGGCTCGGCGGTGACGTCGTAGCTGTCGCCATGGGCCTCTCGAGCTGCGGCGGCGTACTTGGTGAGCTTGTCGTACACGACCGGGCTGGTGTACTTCTCGGGCCCGTCCGAAGAGCTGTACGTGGTGGAGGGCGGTTTCGCTGGGCCCTTGTGAGCAAGGGCCCACCCCATGTACTCGTTGATGGGCTGCCCGTCGTGGTGCTCCCTCTGCGAAGAAAATAGAAAACATGGTTACAAGTAGAGATATATGAAATCCGGCGTTATAAGAAATGGTTGAACACAAGCATACCCATGTTTCCATGAACTCGCCGAGGTTCCGCTCCCCGGTGGTGTGAGACCCGGACCTCGCCATCTCTTCCAAGCGCTTCACCCGACGTGCTCGTGCTCCACGTACGCCGCCGGCGTTTGCCACCCTCTCGACAATCGTACGCCGCGGTCGGCATACTTGCTACACCAGCCCGGAGGTGTCTCGCATGACATTCAAGTATTAGATCTTCCGGATAATGAGTTGAATGTGTCACATAAGGAATCACGGCGGATGTTTTCCTACTTATTTACCCGCATGTACCGCTCCTCGGTGAGGTCGGTCTCCGGCTCACATATCGCTCCCTCGCCGGGTCTTATCCACCTTCACCCCCGGGTTGGCGTAGTAGGAGATGACGGCCTGGGTGTGCGCCTCGTAGAACATGTCCTTGATCCGCAACTCGCACACCTTGTCCTGATGCCGGTCCGCCACATCGGGGTCCTGCCCCTCCGCCAACCTATAGTACAACTGCACACAGGCATCAAACATCATTCCATTGTTTGAGAAAAGTCCAAGAAATGAGTAGTATTGAGATATGCGTTGCGATTGAAAGACACACCCAGAACTCCCTCTTGATCTTCTCAGCGAGGACTTCCCCATGTGCGTCCTTGATTAGGAAGTAGTATGGCCATTTGTCGGGCACGATCGTCCTCCCTCGATGGTGACCAAGCCGGGAAGTTTGCCTTAATCACTCGCCCCCGGATGCTAGTGACATGGGGCGAACACTTCCTGGCCGACACCTTTCTCCGCCCACGCACAAGCACAACAATTGTTAGTATGCGTTTTAATTCGAAAATGAAATAAGAACAAGTACAGAAATCAACAATGGATACTTACGTCCCGAGATCACGATCTGCGCGGGCGGTCCTCGTGGCGCGGCAAGTGCTCGGGGAGCCTAGCGGGCCCGCGCCGGAAGGGCTTCTTCGCGGTGCCTCGTGGAAGCCGAGGTGCCTCGCAGCTCCTCCTCCTCCTCCTCGTCGTCGCCACCGCCGACGCCGCCGTCCTCCTCGTCGTCGTCGTCGCCACCGCCACCGCCGCCGCCGTCCTCCTCCTCATCGTCGTCGTCGTCACCACCGCCGCCGGCACAAACAGCCTCGTCCTCAAACGGCCCTCATCCCGCAGTCCTCCGCCTACTCCCACCCTCGCTGGTCGACGGCTCCACCTCAAGCTCCTCGTCGTCCTCCTCCTCGTGGTTGCCGGCCTCCACGTGCTCCTCGTGGTGGCCGGCCTCCACGTGGTCCCGCCGGGGCCCGAGGTGCATGTACTTCGACTCGACGTTTTGTCGGCGCGACCGTCCTCCGCCTCGGCATTTTGTCGAGTGCCTCGCAATGACAAAGATTAAAACAGTTAGTATTAGTAGATTGCAAGTACTTGTAAAGAAAACATAAATGTAAGGTAATATAAATAATGGTATCAATATTACATGGATTAGAAACTATCTCCGCAAACGGCAATATTGCGGGCGAGCGCTCGTCCTCGTCATCGCATCGTTGTCATCACTATCAATATTGTCGAGCTCTCTTAAGTCCTCATCATTAGGCGCTACATGTTCCCCAACTTCTACATCGCGTCGCAGCTTCCAGGCATCTAGGATTCGTATGCCCTTAGCATCGTGCACCTCATCACCCTCGTCCTCATCGATGTCGTTGTTTACTTCCATACTCATCAACGAATCAATGTCTATATCCAATCTACCTTCTAGCCCATCAGGTTGATAGAACTCATCTGTCCTTGGGTCGAAGTTGTAATCATCATCGTTCGGGACCGCCGCTTTACCGCGTGGCGATACGAACTGCACAAGGCTCCAACCCGCAAGGTGCTTGTCATTCTGGTTTGCCCATGGGAGGTAATAAACCTGCTTGGCGTCTCGGTTAGCCACAATATAGACATCGTCTACTCCATATTTGGAATCCTGTCGGATTTCGACTTGCCCAATCTTAAGGTCCTTTTTTGTGACCCGGGATCGAACCAATGGCATTAGAACATCACAAAGCTTACAACCTAGGAACTTGCCAAAGTCAAGCTCCAATATCGTTCGACTATGCCGTAATAGTCCTTCCCATCCGTGCCGGGAGTCCGAACTCCGGTGCACGTGGTTTTTAGGTTGCCCCGTTTCTCTTCGTAGCTTCTCGTGCGAAAGCGATAGCCATTCATGTCATAAACGTCGAATGACTTGACATGTCGATTGAAGGTTTGGCCCACACATCTCAATGCAGGACTCATTTCTGCATCACAATTAGCCTGCACGGTTAGGACAGGTGGATAGTTAAGTTACTCGCTCATAGGAGCAAAGTGGAATCGAGGTTAGGTAGATAGTTACCTTTTTGCTGAACCAATTGACGAAATCGGGCGTATTATGTCCGAGAAGATGGTCTTTTTCATCCTCGGTAGGAGCCCTACCGCAGCTCCAGTGTTCATTAATAAAATCCCCGGAGAAACAATAGACAAGAGGGGTCGGATCAATAGGTGGAGGATAGTGGCGACGTATGGAACAAGCTCATCGAGAACTTACTCTTGATAATCAATCGTTTCCTCAAGGTTCAACAACAAGTACATCATGATAGTGTGCCACTCATCATGCCACAAGTAACGAGGGTCCCCGCTCCCGCTCTTCCAAGATCCCCTCCGAAAAGGCCGAGAGTGCATGAATTCTCGTCGATGTTGTAACGAGGATTGGATCTCGTGGCCTCGTAAGTTTCTCTGCATAGTACGCCCGTGTGCATGTGGACACCTCCTCCAGAATGAATGCCTCTCGCCACGTAAGCCTCAATTTTGGCTTTATTTTTACACTTTTTCCGAAGAAGCTTTAGACACCTCTCGATTGGATAGCACCAACGGTGCCGCACGGGCCCCCCAACCGTGCCTCCCTTGGTAGGTGCAAAATCATATGCCGCATGGACAGAAGAAGCCCGGTGGAAATATCATCTCCAACTTGCAGAGCAACTTAGGTGCAGCCTCCTCCAGTTCAAGACAAACGTCCCGAGACAACTCCTTAGAACAAAGCCGGCGGAAGAAAAAGCTCAACTCGCCAGACGCGCCACACCGGCTCGGGTAGGTATCCCCGGTCATCGCAGAAAGGAGCCGCTCAATCCAGATGTGGAAGTCATGACTCTTCATCCCTAAGACTTTGCCATCAGCAAGTTCACTCCCCGGCTCGATTCGCGCATACCCATCGTGGAACCTTAGCTTCGACAACCACTCCAGTGCTTCCTTCCTATGCGGCCTTTTCAGGATGTAATCGGCCGGGCCCTTCTTCCATCTCTTGCCTGGCGTAGGGGTCTTCATCACTAGATTTGGTCTATCGCAAATTGTTTTAATGTCCAGTCTAGCCTTAACATTGTCCTTTGACTTCTTGCCAATGTCCAGGAGTGTTGCCCAAAGTGCCTCGGCGATATTCTTTTCTGTGTGCATTACATCGATGTTGTGTGGAAGAAGAAGGTGCTTATAGTAGGGGAGCCTAGTCAAGCCCGATATATGAGTCCACATGTGGTCGGTACCATATCCTTTGAAACCACCATTGTCATCAATTTCGAGAGCCTCTATCTGTGCAAGGATGTCAGCTGGGCTCTTCTCCTTAGGGATGGGGCCGGTGACTTGAACACCTTTCGTGAAGTGCTTTTTATCAAGTCTCAGTGGATCGTCCTCCTTTAGGAATTGACGATGTTTGTCGAAAGAACAATACTTGGCACCCTTGGCCAGCCAGGTGAACATCACATCTGCCTTGCATGTTGGGCAAGGGAACTTCCCGTGAACACACCACGCACTGAACAAGCCATACGCCAGGAAGTCATGCATTGAGTACTGGTACCACACATGCATCGTGAAGTTCGTCTTCGTAGCTCGGTCATACGTCAGCACCCCCTCATCCCAAGCTTTCTGCAATTCATCCCACACTGGCTGCATGAACACACCTATTTTGTTGCCTGGGTGTCCAGGTATTATCGCGCCAAGAACACGTTCTTGGGGTCGAACATGACGCCGGGGAAGATTGAGGGGGATCACAAACACGGGCCAACAAGTGTACGGGGCCGCCATCATTTCAACGGGTTGAACCCATCTTGCCAGCGCTTACGCGTACATTTCGAGCCTCCTCGGCCATGCGAGGATTCATGGCATCGAAGTGCTTCCATGCATCACCATCCGCCGGGTGCTGCATCTTGTCATCGTATCTTTTGCCATTCTTGTGCCAAGTCATTTTTTTCGTTGACTCCCTCCGTCATGTACCGCCATTGCAGCCTCGGTAGTACCGGAAGGTGTCGTATGACCATCTCGGGATCTTAGACTATTTCTTAGTGCCATCACTGCCTTCTACCTCCACGTACCTAGAGGCTTTGCACTCCGGACAGTGTGTTGCTGCCTCGTGGTCTCCCCGGAACAGGACACACCCGTTCTTACTGGCTTGGATCGGGCGATAAGGCATCTTGAGTGCACGAAGGAGCTTCTGTGACTCGGTCGTGTTTTTCGGCAGGCAGTGCTCCTCCGGAAGCAACCCGCCAACAGTTGCCAACACGAGATCAAAACCTTCCCGACTGATGCCCAGTGACGACTTCAACCCTATTAGGCGTGAAATGGCATCCAGTTTAGAAATGCGGGTCTTCTCGTGAAGGGGCTCCTTTGCCACCTCCATCATGTCGTAGTACGCCTTTGCGGTCGCCTCTGGATCTTCTTCCTCCACCTCCAATCCTTGAACGGCTTCAAAGTTTTCAAGCAAGTCTCGCCATTCCGGCATCTTGATCAAACCCCTCGAGGTCCGGTCTCACCACCGCCTCCGTAACCCGTTGGGGTTCCCATGGAGGATCCAAAGCGGGTATAGTTTGGAACATACCCGTTCGCCCAAATATCATTCCTCATCTATCGTTGCTCTTTCCTTGTCCGGTTCTTACACTTGCTACAGGACAAAACACCCGAATCGCCCCTTTAGAAGCCGGGCCAAATGCCTTCTCCAAGAACTCACCGGTCCCCTTAACCCATTCATTGGTCTTGTCTTTGAATCCCGTGTACATCCACTCACGGCCAGCCATCCTCTGTCATGCGCCAACATAAGCGAGTAATAAGACCAACATCTGCATCTACAAGGCGTTCCTACCATCTACTAGGTGAAGGATAGGTCCTAATCCCACCCGAGGATGCGTAGATGAGGTTAGCTTCCATGCTCGCTCCCGTCCGAGACGGAATTTCGGCAGCACCTCCCCGCTGTTCTCCCGATACACGTCCCGACAGGGAGTGTGTGTATCCGGAGAACAACGGGGAGGGGCTGACGAAACTCCGACTCGGACAGGGGCGGAACATGGAAGCTAACCCATCTACGCATCCTCGGGCTGTCCAAAAAACGTGGACAATCCGAAAGAGAAACCGTCGCAGATATGCACTGATCCGCATACCAACGACCGCGAATCCCTTTCGGACGGGAGACGCCTAACTCGGTTACGCAATGTACTTACAACAACTATAAGGAAGAGAGGAGAATTATACCTAGGCCGGCGGCGCAGGCGGGTAGGTGCACGAACACGGTCAAGGTCCCCTCCGACAAGTCCCGCTTCGCAAAGCAATAAAGACTTCGGTATTAGTAGAAAATTTCGCGTAACCTCCCCGCACGGGGAGGTTCCAAAACCTGCAAGAAAACCACCGGCTCGAAGGCCGGCGTCCACATTTGCGGCACGATGGCCCACACAACCACAATCCCGGCACGAAGGCCGTCAACACACAAACGACGCGATGGCCGACAACCCTAGAGCTTTACCTTCTCCTCCGGCGACGCGCGTGGACGGACGACGTGGACGAACAACGAACCTTCTCCTCCTCCTCCTCCCTTCTCCTTCTTCCTCCTCCTCCTCTTTCTTTCTTCT
Source organism: Themeda triandra (assembly GCA_018135685.1). Lineage (NCBI taxonomy): Eukaryota > Viridiplantae > Streptophyta > Magnoliopsida > Poales > Poaceae > Themeda > Themeda triandra. Next base: position 832,186 of record JAENPR010000103.1, read on the forward strand.
TCTTCCTTCTCTTCTTCCTCCCTACTCCTTTTTCTTCTCCTCTATCTCCCTTCTTCTTCCTTTTCTTCCTCCTCCTCTTCCCTTCTCTTCTTCTTCTTCTTCCTTCCTTCTCCTTCTTCCTCCTCCTCCTTCTCCCCTTCCCTTCTTCCCTTCTTCCCTTCTCCTCCTCCCCTGCTGCTATGGCCGAGCAGGGGCCGAGCAGGGGCCGGCGGCGCCGGTACTCAGCGGCGGCGACGGAATGGGGGCCGGATCGGGGCGGCGGTGACGGCGGTTCGGGCGGCGACGGAGCGGGGGAGTGGGGGTGGCGGGGAATGGCGGAGGTGGCGGTCGGGAATGGCGGCGCCGGCGGTCGGGAGCGGCGGCCGGGGAGTCGCGCCGGCGGCCGCGGAGTGCGGGCGCGCGGCGCGGCGCTGGGGAGTGGCGGCCGCGAACTTGGCCGCGGCGGAGCGGAGAGAGGGGCGGGGAGTGACGGCGGCGGAGCGGGGAGTAGGGGCGGCGGCGGAGTAGCTCAGCGGCCGGAAATGGCGGCGCGGCGGCCGGAGCGGCGCGCCGGGCGGGCGAACGGGGATAGGGTTTGGGGTCGGGGGGCGGCCGGCTCTTTTTTATTTTTTTTTCAAACTCGCTTGCCGATGGCCATAGCCATCGGCAAAGGTGGCCACGTGGCAGCTCGCGGCTCCGGCCCACTTTGTTTGCCGATGGCCGGCCATCGGCAAAAGAGGCATTGCCGATGGCTTTCCAAGGCCATCGGCAAACAATTTTTTTATTTTTGCTTCCCATTTTTTTTCTGGTGTCTTGCTACACCACATACAACCCACCTCCAGAATTTGGGACAATTTTGAACTTTTGAGCTATATTTCGTTAATTATTTTGGTTTCTTTGAATTTTTCCCGCACCTCTAAATTTGAACTGCAGGTACATGAAATAATGCATACTTTTGATTCGAAAAATGATATTCACGATTCTCGGAGTATCTTGAGGCCGTATCCAGGACCTCGCATGAAATTACGACCCTGTTGGCCTCGTAACATGGGTAGTGACGTGCGGGGAAAGTGTTTTCAAATTCTATAAAATCCAAACGGAGTCCGAAATTGACGAAACTTGACGAGTTGTCTCGCCATCGCATGTGTAGTGTGTGGTAAAAATTTCAAAAAGTTTCGAGCAAGTTGTGACGTCGGATGGTCAAAACCCAGACATCTCCACATGTGATCACTCTATGATCACATGTGGAGATGTATGGGTTTTGACCATCCGACGTCACTACTTGCTCGAAACTTTTTGAAATTTTTACAACACACTACACATGCCATGCCTACACAACTCGTCAAGTTTCGTCAATTTCGGACTTCGTTTGGATTTTATAGAATTTAAAAACACTTCCCGCGCACGTCGCTACCCATGTTACGAGGCCAACAGGGTCGTAATTTCATGCGAGCTCCTGGATATGGCCTCAACTTACTCCGAGAATCATGAATATCATTTTTCGAATCAAAAGTCTGCATTATTTCATGTACCTGCAGTTCAAATTTTGAGGTGCGGGAAAATTCAAAGAAACCAAAAAAATTAACGAAATATAGCTAAAAAGTTCAAAATTGTCCCAAATTCTGGAGGTAAGTTGTATTTGGTGTAGCAAGACACCAAAAAAAATGGGAAGGAAAAAACAAAAAAGGATTGTTTGCCGATGGCCTTGGAAAGCCATCGGCAATCGCTGTTTGCCGATGGCCGACCATCGGCAAACAAGGTGGGCCTAGGCGCTGCCCAGGCTGCCACGTGGCTGCGGATTGCCGTTGGCCGTGGCCATCGGCAAAAGCCGCAGTTTGCCGATGGCCTAACGGCGGAAGCCATCGGCACACCGGACGGCGTCGGTCGCCGTCAGGTCCTGGCATAGTTTGCCGATGGTGTGGATATGCCGATGGCTCGGCCATCGGCAAACAAATTCTAGGCCGATGGCTTTTGTTCGCCGATGGCCTGGCCATCGGCAAACAGGTTTGTTGCCGATGGCCATTATTCGCCGATGGCCCGGCCATCGGCAACAATGTGTTTGCCGATGGCTTCACTTTGCCATCGGCAAACCGGGATGTTTACCGATGGCAGATTCCTTGGCCATCGGCAAACTCCTGGGCCATCGGCAAATACTCGCTCTCCGGTAGTGCATGGCCTGTGTGGATGGCGGCGGCCTGGGTGACAGCAGCGCGACGATCATGGCTTAAGGCTGCCAGGGGGCTGCAGCCCGGGCAGCACGCCCCGTGGATCCGCCCACTGCAGACATGGTTTCTCTTATGCCAATCTCAGCGGCATGGCGAGAATGATTATTTGACATTTGAATTTCACAATAAGGCACTACGGGAAACTAGCGATTCGCCGACAGCCCAGAGGTTTGCCGACAGCTGGGATCTGGGCTATCGGCGAACCGGCTATTTCCCGACAGCCACAGTCTCCCAGTAGTGAGGAAAGTTGAAATGCAATAACATATGACCTTTTCCATTGCTTCGATTATATAATATGACAAACAATGAAGACAACACGTACGATGGTTCCTAGAGAAAAACAATAACTGATCCCATAACTCATATAGACATGTTCAACATAACAAAACTAATATAACGATATCAGGTTCTTGAATCTTCAAACTTAATGGAATCGAACAGAACATATGCACCATGAGCTAAGGCAGCATAGCTGCAAAAGCCACATAGCGCACGATAATTATCAATCAATTCTGGAGATTATATTTCTATAGGACTGGGGAGTACGATTGAACCAGACATAATATAAAATACTTAATACTATGGTACTTCTCATGACCGAGCTCAGCATTGATCTGGTGACAGCACGTTTTGATCTTCATTTGGAACCTTCTGTCACTATGAAGCGATGAAATGCTGCAAGAGGATGAGAAAGTATGATCATGTATAATAACGTTTGTGGTTAACTAGGTAAAAACCCGTGCGTTGCAACAGGAACATATAATGGTACAATAACATATGTATGATCATGTATTATTACGTTAACTAAAATAGATATTGTGCAATCGTGATGTTCCAATCAATATTACATGTTTTGAAGAAAGATAGAGAGTTGATCGTATGTTATTATATGCAAGGTTTTCATCATGAACCTGGAGCCACGGTGATGACAACAAACAGTGCGGTCTTTTTATGCCTGCCATGCTTTTGGTCATGAAGTATGAAAGATTTTTGGAAAAAATTCATACAAACATTACCTTGTTTATGATAAAAAATATATATAAGTTTTTCATAGCAATAGATGTACGAAAGATTTCTAGGAAAAAATGCATACAAACACTACCTTGATTATGGTGAAGGAATGTACATAGGGTTTTCCATAGCAATGGAATCTAGGTGTAAAGTATTGGCATGAAATTCCATTCGTCTTTTGTAGGAAGCTCTCTTTGTCTCCTTGTTCAATGCATTCTTTTCTCTTCAAACATTGATGCAAACCTTGCTCTTTCACTTTCCCTCTTGCGCTCCTTCGGGTCTTCATCCACCCTTGCTAATTCTGATGCAATTTTACCAACTAAAAATAGTTATTGTAGCTTGGTGCCAAATACAGAAAATATTAAATATATATCAGTAAAAAACCATAATCTGCTACCTTTATTTGCAACACATGGAAAGACTCCTAATGTTGAGCGACATTCGTCACTTCTCTTGGGACCCATTCAGTTAAAATCGACCCTTGTCCAGCACTTACAGAAATAGGTTGCAAAAAACAATTTGTACTTGCACAAGCTGCAGATGTGGCACACATGTTGAGGCTGCTGGCTGTGGGTTCTGCTCCTCCGCCATGGAGCTCATCTCCGCCTATGAGCTGCTCCGGCCAATAGATACGGTAAGTAAGAATCAAAACTGGTAGCCAAGAAAAATGCCGTAACATACGCAATCATTGAATTAACAAAAGAATATATAAGAGCTAGTGATTGTAAATAGACAGATACTTTCAGTATAAGACAACAACATGCGGCTATATGTAAAGCAAGGAGAAACACTATTCAAAAGAAGAATTTAATATATGCCTCTAAAATTTATACAGAGGAGTAACCTGTGAAATTTGTAAAGGAGCAGAGGAGTAGCTGGTAGGCTATTTGCTTCCCTGGAGCAGAGAAGGGCCGTCTGAAGAAGTACAGAGAAGAAAGATGACCAGGAGAGAAGGAGAAAGGAACACAGGAGAGCAGAGGAGTGGAACTGCAACTTGGCGTCAGGAATGATGTCCGGCGAGCAACCCGGACAGATGGAGGAGCAGCACTTGAGAGGCAGCAAGGTGAGGAGCTCTATGTCTCTGTCTGAATTGAAGCGTGCATACTTTATTCATAGCAGACCAAAGCGCGGTTCACGGCGCTCTGCCTGCAGCCCTGGCCCACAGCGGAGGTTGCCGACCGTGGCAATTGCGGCTCAGCGCGCCAGTGCGGAGCTTGAGGTGGTGTGATTGTGTGCGCCGCCGCCGTCACGCGTATACAAGCGTGGACGAACGTGGCGGCAGCGGCTTCGACCAAGCAAAGAAGAAAGCAAGGAATGGTAAGAGGTAGAGGGGACAAGGTGAGCACGGGGCTCGTCGAGGCCATCTACGCGGCGCATGGGGTCGGGCGCCGGGAAGGCGAGGTGCTAGGGCAGGACGACCGCACACACTTTCCCCCGACGAATGGGCCGGCGACGATAGCATCTTCTATCGAGAGAGGATGGGATGGGGATGCCACTGGCCCATGGCGCGGCCGCAGGAGCTCGACAAATGGCTTGGAACAGGCTGTCGAGGAAAACCCGGAGCTGCGGAGAAGTGATCGTTGTCAAGATCGGAAAGAAGAGAAAATCTCGTCGTCGAGGTGGTTCGAATCTTGATTCAAACTTTGACGCAGGGGCGGAAGTTGAGGTCACAAATGAGAGGCAGGCCAGAGATGGTCCGTGAATCCTCTGACGCTCCCTCGGCGGGTCTTCTCGTTCTCGCCAGGCAGGAAGTGAGTGGAGGCGTTGGCGATGGCGTGGGCACGTACGGCGAGATCGATGAACGTCCGGGAGGAAGAGGAGGCGGCTTGGGCAACCGCTGGGCACACGAGCCGTGAGGGAAGTAAGGGAGCGGGGATTGGTCTTGGCTGCCACGTTGGTCAACCGCAGGAAGCCTGGGCGCATGCGCACGGGGAAGTGAGAAAGCACAATCTTCGCTAGATCACATGCGCCTATTCTGGGTTGCGGAACCACCGGCGGTTGCATGGCGTGAGGAGGCGCGTACAAAGCCGGGCAAAGCAAGGTGAAGCGACGCACGTCGGCCTGCCGGTAGAGTCTAGCTGATACTACATTCACTATGAACCTTCTGTCACTATAGAACAATTTTCACCCAATCTAATGATATTACGTTTGTGGTTAGTCAATTAGTCCAAACACATAGAAAACAGTGAAAGCATGTAGGTAAATAATACATAGATTTTGTATGTTTTTTTAATATATATGCATATTTTGCCACATGCATAGGTAAAGCGTATAAAAAAATAACAGGGGAGGCTACAAAGAGTAGTATATATAGCTACCACATGCAAAGTATATGAAGCTCTAAATGTGTAGAATAGATCCCAGCTATTGGTCGTTCACTTACATATGTTAAGTGTACACAGAAAATTCAGAACCTTGAGAACCCTTTGATCGACTTCAAAACATTTGACCTCGACTATCTGAAGGTGTTGCCATATTGTATTTGATTTCTTTGTTGTATTAGGGCATCCTTCCACTACCACGTCATATATAGGTAAAACCTTCTGGATACAATCAAATGAAGTCACTAGTATAAATAAAAAACAATGTACTATACATGACTGAATCTGTAATAGTATAGATGTTTTTATTTTACATACGGTGTCAGAGAATAGGATAGTAAGCTTCTCTAATATTGGGGCATGTTCAAGAATGCATGCTAGTTCACTACAATCAGCAGATTCACACCAGTAATAATTGAGCACGAGAGTCTTCAAGTTTGAAAATATGGGGCACCACTTCAAGTCCCATCTGAAAACCATCTAGATTCGAAAAAAAATCACTGTAATAAATGGATAAATGACACTGGATCCGGAACACTGATGGAAAAATGAAAAATAGATTGGGGTACTAGTAAAACTTACCGTCTTGCGGTCAGATAGCAGCACTAGATGTTTAGCTTGGGATAATCCTTCAAGTACCAGGCAATCTGTGACATCATGTCTATATCCGAAATCTTGAGAACTGGAATAATTTTCATCCGTGGAGACATATGCCACCGCCAACTGTGGCATGCTCTCCAGCATGCACGGGAGTGTTGTCGAAGCAGTATTACAGACACAGTGAAACCAGAAGGGGAAAACAAATCCGAATGCGGTAGACCTGACAGGACGCGCACTCTTTGATGACGAGGCGTTTAACCGACGGGGACGTCACCTTCCCGATGAGGACCAAGTCACAGAATGTAATCTCAAGATGTTCCAATGCAGAGCAGCCTGAGAAGTTGAGGCAGTCACCGTCATCGTCCGAGAAACGTAGGCCACGGAGCTCTAGCCTCGTCAGATGCTGTGACACGAGGGACATCTCGCACATCACAACATAGGGTTCGTACGATAAATTCTCGCTGTGCATGTCAACTCGGAGCGATTGAACATGACATTCCAGGAGACGGGCAATCCAGCTCCCGATGGCGTGGGCGATATCCTCCTCATTGCGGTTGTCGTCGTCATCATTGCCATCGCCGCCAAACCAATGGAAGCCGCCACTGCGACACCAATGGAACTCGATCTTGCAAGCTTCGACGGGGGCATGGTCATCGAGCCCGTCGAGGCGGAGGCGTAGCAGGCGGTCCACGAATCCACGGACCTCCTGAACGGAAGAGGACGACACGGCCTCGTCGGCGTCGTCGCCGCCCGTGATGAGCAGGCGTCTCGTCTGCTTCCAGCGGTCGCGCCACGTCCGTGCGAGGACGCACGTACGCACGGCATCCTGCGCCGGCAGGAACGAGAGCATGTGCGCCTGGATCTCGTCCGGCAGAATGCTGAGGCGGTCGGCAGGATTGATCACATGAGCAGCCCGCGGAGGCGCAGGTGGCGTAGCAAGGGCTTTCTTCCGTCGTCTCGTCCGAGGCGCCATCGATCCGAGCAACGTCGTGGCTAGATGCGACGGAGAGAGAGGGAAAAGAACAAACCATCAGTGAAGAAACTCAACAGGCAACAAGCGAAACGGAGTGCAAGCAAGAAAATCACCTGCCGGCGGCCGGGTTCCCGTCACCTGATGGCCGGCAGATCGGAGAGACACCACGGCGGTCACTTCACCAAGATTTGCGGTGAATAGTCCTTCGCTTCAAATAGGAAGCAGCCAGCGGGGGCACTTAAAAGCCAGCGCAGTTACCAACCAAAAATCCCTTGGGTTTCATTTCACACAGGACTGGACCCTTCGGTCTTCGTGTTTTGAATTTCGAATCGCTGGACTAGCAATTAACGATGGTAAATGCAAAACATTAAAATAAAATTGACAAAATATTCTCAAAAAAAATTGACAATGCTACCTTAAACAAATCGGAGCCATCGATTGTCAAATCCCCACGCCTCACACGGCCTCTTCTTTCATGTAGACCTTTCCCTTTTCTCCGCTCCATTTTTTTGAAAAAAAAAATTCTTTTTCAGTTAACTTAGGAAAAGAAAAAGAAAGCATTAATTGTCAAACCAGTCAGGTAAGCACCCCGAGCGCCTCTGACCCTGGGACGAAACTCGCCGACAACTCGTGCTGCATGGAACTCGAGCTCGACCCATCCTCCAGCGGGCCGCGCCGCCAGCAACCGCCACTGCACCCTTGACAGAAGGTGCTTCCATCAGCCGACTGCATCGACTCCTACATCGGGGATTCACCAGATCCGCTCTTCCCCAATCTCATCCTTGACGTTAGAGGAGACCGCCAAGGGAGCACGGAAGAGACCGGGAACGCCTCGCTGGTGCCGCCAAGAAGACGAAGCCGCAAGAAGTGGCACCTTCTCGACAAACCCTTGACCTAGATAAGACACTACCGAAACCATGCATAACCGCACGGCGATTCACCGGTCCATCTTGCTCTCCGACGCCTAATCGACGCCGGAGAGGAAGATGACCGGCGAATCGCCGTCGGTACCTCGCCCCGCCTCCTTTTCGCCGTACTGTAGTAGAGTGGAAGAGATGAGAAGAGAGTGGAAGGGAATCAAAAGGATCGGAGATTAGTTTATGCTAATTAATAAACTATGTCACGTCTAAAGTTGTACAAATAAAAAGAGTCTACCGCATTCCATATACGCAACAATAGTTATATCTAAAGAATGATTTTTAGTCTAAAGGTGTTTGGATGTGTCAAAATCATGCATGGAAAAACAGGAGCGGACTAGTCCGGAATACCCCTTAGAGGGCAGCATATTTTTTTTGTCACGCAAAATGTTTGCACGTCTTTATATTAAGATAGAGAAACCTTTCCATACAACATGTCTTAACAGTGCCAAGGGGGATCAAGAAAGTTCTACATGGGCACTCGTACCCTTCCCTAGTGTATTGTAAGCTAAGCATTACATTGGAAAGAGGTTAAAGCTGGCATGCAGGATTTTATGCGGCACTATACTATGTAAAAGTTTGGTAAATCCAACAACCAATCACAGACACGCCCTTAAAATATGTCTGTAGTAGACATACTCCAGACGGGCTTTAACAACACCCGTCTGTAATAACCCGACGGATGGAATGGCAACGGTACTGTTCTAAACACGCGTCTGTAATATCAACTATCACAGACGCGCATTAAATTACAGACCAACTTTTGTAAACGCGTCTGTCATAGTAACTAATCACAGACGCGCGTAAAGTTACAGACACGCCTTCAAACGATCGTCTGTGATAGTTATTAATTACAGACGGGCTTACTGACGCCCGTCTGTTACAGGTTTTTTGTCACAGACGAGCCTTAGTACGCGTGTCTGTATTTTCCTTATGTGGCCTTTAAGACGGCCCACGTATGTTTTGGGCCTAGCGGGATACACAATGCTTTGCCACATACGTGTTGGGCCTTTTTGCTGCAGAATAAGACAGATAACATAGAAATTGGGCCTGTTTGCTGCAGATTTTTATGACTTCAAGTTCATTTCATTTCATCCCGTGAACAAAGTTTAACCTCACAAACCTGAGATTTGCACCTAGTTTTTACACACAATTATATACAGACATGATTTCTATACTAGTAGTTAAATGACCTTTTGTGCATCAGCCTTTGCACCGAAAATCCCAAACTGTTACTTGAACTGAAAGCCATGGATTATGTGATTTTGGTGACTTCAAATACAACATTTCAACAATATTTTGATGGCCGATGACCCAATTTGTTGACTAAATGCAGCTTAATTTTTCAGGTAGAAAGAACCACCACTCTTATCCAAGACACTCACTGTTAAATCATCACAAGAATAGCCAAAAGAACATCAACGCAGCATCACTAAATTTGAGTTGTCTTCTTCCCTGCTGCTCCCTTATTATCTGCTGGACTTTTCTCCCCTGCTAGTCCTTTCTTGCCTTCTGGTGTTGCTTTCACCTTTGAATTGCATGTTGAAGTTGTTGTACAGATCCCTCAGACAAAATCGTATAGGATCTGTCCACCATACTTTGTCCTAATCAAAAGTTAGAACACAGTATTATAGTTAAATCATGATTCTTTTTAAACGCACTGTATCTTATACAAAAACCTTCAAAAGTTATGTTTATATAGTTAGTGCATCAGTTTGATCAAACATAACATTTATTCCAAATAAAAAGTCAGCCACTACCTATGTGCAACTAAAAGTGATACACTGTGTCAATAAATGATCTTAACCAAAGTATTTTCATAAAAGATGAGTACCACTAATTAACTGATCAGCAACTAAAATAGTGTGTTAGAAAACCAAAATTACGCAAGAAAAAACATCTGTTAGTGGGTACCTTTTGCTTGTCGGTCATGAAAGTCCATGGATAAGAGTTCGGATGCCAAGGTCATCCTTTAGACATTGCAAAAACCATTTCCACGAAGCCAAACACTCCACCTCAACTATATATACCAATGGCAACTGGGTATATGCAATCATTCGGGTCGATACCTACTGCAGCTAGGATCTGTCCAACCTATTTTGTCTTGAAATGGCAACTGTATAGGCATATCAGAGGCCTACAAGCTTCTAGAAATCCTCTTTTGCAAGCATCTAAGGACATATATAGAGTGTTGAACTTTCATTTAGGGTCAGCAAGAAGGTAGAACCTTGGGTTACTCTTCCTTAGTTCTTGTCCACAATCCCAAAGCAAACTTTATTGTTCAGCTTCATCCCATAGTTCTTCATGGCTAGTCTCTTTGCTCTAGCTATCTAGCTTTGATCTACATGGTGTTAGGTTCCACTCTTTCTGAACACTCCTGCTGGTTAGTGTCATTTTCTGAACAGCTCTGAATGACTGTACTTTGTCAGCCAACCGTTTGCTTGTGCACCTCTTGAGCTCCCAATTTTTCCTGACAAGAATGTGTCCCATTGTATATATCTTGATCACCGGCCATTCCATTCGCTCTAGGGTCGTTTGATGCATACAAGTTCCCATGAACAACACCGTAGATGGCATGGTACTCTTCCTCTCATTCCTTACGAGATGCACATCTACTCTCCCTCAAACTGTATTCTGTGACTGCCTTTCTAAGTAGCTCCACTGACTCAAACAACGTTCTAACCTTGAAGATAGGATTCTGCAAATCTTTTGATACGACTCCTAGACATCCTTACTTTGCCTCTGTTTCCAGTAGTTACATCTTCCCTTTGAGTACTCCTATATCTTTCACCTGAATAGGTGGTCATCATCAGCTTTATCCACAAAGTCACTATCTTCTTGACTGTATTCCTCAGTAAAATAAACTGGTGCACTACCACTTGGTCCAGGGCCATCTTGTAGAATTTGGGTGTGGGGGGGAATGAGACGGAGACAAACAGGCCGGTGGGAAATAGAAAATGTAGCACCCAATCGGTAGACAAAGTGTGGTCAACTGGGGTCGGCAGGCACGCTAGACAGGCACGTCCGATGGCTGGATGCTTGTAGGCAGATTTGGACCTCCGCTGCAGCCCAAATAAAGATGATGGACGTAAAGGTGCACTTCAGAATGTGAAGACACAGAAAAAAAAAGGTAGTGGACTCGTGGTGCATATTGCTCATTCTTCTTAAACATATGTACTAGATGGCACCCTGAACATTAATTAAACAATTTTGTAGTAGTATATAGTTAGTAGTTAATTAGCCATGTACATGAATAAGACGTGTACTAGTAGTTTAACAAGTTACTACTAATCAATTTTATCGTATATATCCTGCTTGTGGGATTGATGCATGTATATATCTTTATAAGCTTATTCTGTCATGTATCTTTGGCTAATGCTGTGTTACACAGGACCTTAACTTGTCAACCACGGAAGTCCGCGCGCAAGAGATTAGAACACAGATTGCCGATTTCATTCTGGAGTGGATTGTGCATCCTAATGGCCAGTTCCATTCTCCTCTGGCTGCTAATGAACAATATGATGATGAATAATCGTGGAGCCACTGGAAGCATGCTATAGTGCCCTGTGCTGCCTGAGACCCGCCATGCATGCATTGGAATTGTATGCAGTGAGTTATTTCTGGAGCTAAATAAACGTTTGAAACTTGAACATGAATTGATCTGTGTTGTGTTAAATAGGTCGACCAGTTTGTGGATTTTATGTGTCAAATCAGTGTGGACTAAATTTGTGTTTATGGAGCAACTTTGAGTAATTAAATTTATCCTGTGATGTATTTGTGTATAATGAGATGTTGATCCACTAATGCTGAGAGAGTAATCTGTAATTCCTCGTTACTACAGACGCTTGAGATATTAGCGTCAGTAGGTAAATTATTACCACCGACGCGTGTTCCCGGAACGCGTCGCTACAAGAACTTTAATACAGACGTGTGTTATACTTTTCACAGGCGCCCATAGATACAAGCACGTCGGTGTTAGCTGCTTGTTACAGACGGGTATCGTGGATCACGCGTCGGTGTTAGCTGCTTGTTACGTACGGGTATCGTGGATCACAGACGTTTGTTTTGCCACACGCGTCGTAATAGGTATATATTACAGACACGCTCATATGCGTCTGTAATTGATCATTATCACAGACGTCTTACAACAGACGCGCTGGAGCGTGTCTGTGATTACACTTAATGCGTGTCTGTAATCTCAAACTTTCACATACTTCCCATAAGTGTCATATAATTACCATTATGATTTATGGAGCCATTCTAAGGCCAGTCTCGGTGAGAGTTTCATTTGTATTTAATGAGCTGCCACGTAGGCATTTTAGATGATGTGGCACCATATTTAATAAGGGAGAGAAGAAATGAGTGTCATAGGGATGACACTCACTTGGCACAAATACCAACTCTCTATGAGTCATGAAATTTAATACCTATGAAACTATAGAATGAAACTATTCACTGAGACTGGCCTTAACAGTGACACTAAGGGCATTCACAATGCAAGACTCTATTACAGAGTCCAAGACTATTTATTACACCTTATTTATGGTATTTCGCTGATGTGGCACCATATTTATTGAAAAAAGAGAGAGAAAAACTAAGACTTCAAGTCTTATTTAGACTCTAAGTCTACAATTTTCGAGGTAATAGATAAGTTTAGACTCTATGATAGAGTCTGCATTGGGACTGCCCTAAGAAGTGCTAACAGTTTCCATATTTATTACATGAAATACACAACAGATACGTACTACAAGGAACCTGTTAATCCGTGATGAAAACTTTCCGTTACAAATCAGCAAAAAACCGTCACTATGTAACATCTATGATTGTTTCAGATATCGTCACGAATTGAGCATCATAGGTTAACCGACGGTTTACTAAAAACCGTCACGGATTAACACAATCGATGTCTTAAACCAACACAGTTCAGCCCAAGGTCAATTTTCCTGTGACAAAAGATAAGCGTCACAGATTAAACAACCACCTCGTCAAACAAATTACAAGATTTATTTAATATAAAATTTATGCTGTTGCATCAGCTTTCATGCACCTGAACCCCCCGATTGTCCAGCCTCCAAAGTGCACAATAGTTCCATTTGATTTGTGAGCCTACAGCAAAACACCACAAATGTAAATACGTGTCACCTCAATTTGATCTGTCACGTGCATGAAAACATAGCATTTATTCAGAGCCACTACAATTGTATTTATTCACTAGAACAACAGAAGTCCCGTAGTAAAGTAATTCAAAATATAAACCCATTTCAGACCTGCGCATTCATGATAATGTTTGCTGTTACAGCTCAAATATAAAAAATACAAACTTAACTCGACATCACGTGTAGCTGTTAGTAAATAAAAAAAGCACACTGATAGAGTACCATGCAAAACATCAAGCTAATAATTTCCTAGCGCCAAAGGTAGGAGCCAAATGTAACTGGTAAACGGAGAGGCTACCGACGTACACGCACCGCAGGGGAGCACTGCGGCATATTACAGGTAATTATTACAGGTATTTGGAAAAGTAAACAGGCCAAGCCCAACAGTACACCCCAGCGGCCGCATGGCTACTTATGGGCTTTCTTTTATTACATCTTGACACCAAAGAACCAAAATATTCAGCATTGGATTAATCTAAAGTTGATGGTGCTGCAGAAAATAACATTTCATAAAATAAAACATTGCACGCATGCCAAGCTGCGGCTCTCAATCAAATTTCATAGGGAAAAGCTGAAAATAAGCAACACACTGAACTGCTCTGCTACTGCAGTACTCCACTTGTTTTTGAACACACTTCCTGCTGGAAAAACATTAAATTGCTAGCTCCGAAGAAAATGATACAGCTGAACTGATGCTGCTGTAGAGAGATGCAAGCTGCTCTATTTGAAACAGAACCAAGAAGCAAAAGTGGCTTACCTGCTATTAAAGAAAACCCAGGAAGCTAAGACGCAGAAGCTGCTGCACAAAGAAACAGACTAGAGTGGACATGGTGAGCTCCTGCCCATGCATAAAAAAAAAGCTGAAAATAATAATCATACTATATGAAATTTCAAACAGAGCTGCATAAAACGAGAACAATGGAAATTATTCAAACAGAAATTTCTGATCAGCCATTCACTTACACAAGACATCCCATACACAAGACAGGTTTCAAACAAGGTTCACAAGTTGATAGCTTCAGTTGCTCTGAACTACAGAGGTACATTCAGATTTGAGGCATGCATAGCTTTCAACTCTGTAGGCTGCATCTTGGACCTTCCAATGCAATGTCGCTTCCTCCTTTCTGGAGAGTAAAAATTATCATGAATAAAATAACTACATATTAATGTTTTCTATAAAAACTGTACAAATGATGATTCTACTGCCAAGAGAGTGGTCTCAGAAATTAATTAGTCGGACCAATGTTGATCGACCTTATTACCTTGGCCTTCATGTTGGTCGACCTCCTCAGCCTTTGTGGACTTCCTCCTTAATGACTTCTTGCCCACTGGCCGGACGTAATCGTATATACGGGTGGTGCTGGTACCCCTAGCCCATATATCCAACATCTTTTAATCTCCTTGAGGATGATAAAAGCAAAATGCCATTTGAGGTAGGGAATAATAATGACACTCCTGTCAGCAACCAGAAAGTGGGTGAAACACAATCAAGAGCTTTCAGGAACACTGTGAATAACACAGGAGTAAAAAAAAGTTGATGGTAGATCTTCTCTCATGAACTAGATGACAAACACTCATAATAAGAAAATCATAGCACAGAAAAAGGACCCACAAGAATCTTGATGAACTCAAATGTCACCAATATGTGTAGGCCGTAGGTTTTCTTTAGCATGAGATTTTCTTAGTTATAAGGACCCACAAGAATCTTGATGAACTCATAATGTGTAGGCCGGGCTGTAGGCTACTTGGCATAGAAATTCCAGTGCCATACACACAAATAGCTAGTTTGGGATAGCAACTGGGCAAAGCAGAGAATCCCAAATGACATACTCTTTGTTTATAATCTAATATGTTATATTTTTTTACATTGGTTCCAGCAATGGAAAACACACACTGAATCTATGTCTTGTTTCTCTAGATAACTGGATATTATGAAATATTCATTTTTATTCATTATATCACAGGTTTCAATTGGTAAACATAACGTCCAAAATTGCTTTGCTCTCTATAATCAGAATATACCCAAGAATAAGAAGGGAAAGTTGAAGATGCATGAGAAACATAATGTGATAGATGCCAGAAATCAGCATCAGAGACGTTTGATGACTAACACCAATTCTTTGGAAAACAATCATACCCGAGATAGCAGCAATTGATTGTGTGGAGATCGATGCCAAGGACAGGCGTATTGATACACCAACAGAGTTTCACACTAGTTTATAGAAATCTTTGGCATCAGAAAGTAAGCAGAAGTCCTTATGCATCATCTAGCATAGAGGCGCCCAATGTGAATCCGCAGGATTTACATACATAGAAGTTATCAGTGACGGAACCAGCAAATTGAGAAAGGGGGGGCCAGTGCAGCCAAACAAAGAGCAAGGACCGGCAAAGTGTATATATATATAATATATAAATATTCATATAATCATAGTTTCTGTTGCGACAACACATAAAAATGAATTTTTTCTAAAACAGGATAAAAGAAACATACTTTGTTTCATTTAAGCCTCACTGCGCGTCTTCATAGCATAGAAATCATCTATAATGTCTGAAGTTGTGATTTGTACTGCCAGTTCTTTCTCAATATAGATTACCAAACAATCTCTCGAAATGCGTCTTCCATTTTATTTCGAAGCCTTGTCTTCACAAGCTTCATTGCAGAAAATGCTCGTTCGATGTTGCGCTTGAAACCGGAAGAGTAAGAACAAGTCGAATTAACCTAAAAAAAGGAATGAGAGAATGCATCTTCTTAGTTCTAAAAACAAAATAATTAATAATAGAAAATAGGAAAATAGTATATTAGTATTACCTCTCAATCAAATAATACTCCTCTGTTTTGTTTGTTTCTACAAGCCGACGACAAAGATCACCAACACTTGTTAAATCCTGAAACTTCGGATTGGTAGGCACATCAAGCTGATAATGTCGTAATTGACATCTCAAGTTATCTATTTCTTGATTTGAAAAGTCGGCAGGATAAAATTTTGAAGCTAAAGTACACACATCATCAATCTTCAATGAACTGAATGAATCTCTAGGATCCAAACTACTAGAAAGAATGAGAAGCTCAGTTGCTTGTTCACTGAACCTACAATTTAGCTCATGCATTTGCTGATCAACTGCAACTATGAAAACATCATATCTATAGTGATGCTCAACTGTTGCCTCACTACCAGAACGAGATCGAATATAATCAGCATAGGACCCATTCATATCTGGAACAGTAATGCCTTGTTTAGTACAAAAAGCTGTCACATCTTCCAGAAGTTTGCTCCAACCATTATCTCTTAGTTCCTGAATCAATCTTTTTGTGGTAGCAACATCAGCCATAGCATTTACAATATCTTGAGATTTCTGTTGTAACTTTCTGCAGAGAAGATCTGTGATTCCCATCAACTCTTTCATTACATGTAAAATAAATACAAAGTCAAATGTCATCATCAATCTAACAGCACCAGCAGCCTTCCCTCGTACTGATTGGTTACTTCCTGGACCTCTAGTATTTGCAATATCTTTAAGGACGCGAGTAGGCGAGCCGGCCGAGTACGCGAGTGGCAAATTTGGCGGCGACACGCAACGCGAGGCGCGAGCGGCGAGTCTGTGTACGTCTTTTCTACTTTCTTGCTGGGCTGCTGGAGTGCTGGGCCGTCATCGCGAGGGGGTCTAAATTTTCTTTTTGCGGCATGGGGTGGGGGGGGGGGGGGCATGGCCCCCGCTAGCCCCCCTGGTTCCGTCTCGGAAGTTATCACAGTTTCAGGTAGCATCCAGCACCAAGGTTCTCAATAGTCACCTTCCATAATAAAAAATGCAGAATTCATGTGAGATACTTGCATTACCCATTACAAGGTCTCCCATTTTGTACCATCCACAACTCGAGTCCCCGACATTTTAGATGATGTCCAGGAACAACAATATTTCCGAAGGGACAAAGAGGTAACCATTGCACGTACCTCACCAATATTTGCACATCATCAACTGAAGTTCAAGTGTCCTAATATAATGGAGTTGAGCAATAAGGAATGAAAGAAGGTAATGTGGGATTCTTTTCAAGGCAACTTCAAGGAATATTCACCAGCATCAGCATATGGTTTTGAATTCACAAAACAGATTTCAAGAAGTTGATGCAGCTCCCATTCATGTGTATGAAGCTTATAGTAACAATTCAGCTCATCCCCTAGTAATTGCGGCATTAGATGACCGCACAAAGTAAGCAGTTATCCAGGTTCAGCTGAAAAGTGTTCCAGGCACATCATTAACTTTGGAGGCTGGTAGAAGTGTTGCAAGCATGGAGGCTGGTAGAAGTGTTGCAAATACTTCATTAACAATCGAGGCGGGTAGCAGTGTTGTGAGCAAACAATTAACTATGGATGCTAGTAGATCAGACTTGACAAATGGATCTTCACTTTGCAGTGCTTAATGTTTAAGTAGTATATATACTTTGTGATCAGGACCAGCCTTATGTTAAATTGACAATTGAATATAAGAGTTGTGACACTAGTTTGCTAGTCCCTCCATTCCAAATTATAAAACGGTTTGCCCTTTCTATATACGTAGTTTTTGCCACTAGTGTTCTAGCAGAAGTTAGAAATAAATGAAAAAGCTGAACTTGAGGAAACAACCTATGCTGGTGGTAATGAGTTTAGGTAACAAAGTGTTGCAAGTGGTCGCTACACAGCAAGGGAAAGAGACAATAGGATTATTTCTTTTAAACACATATGTTTCTGCAAGCAAACCAAAAATTGTAACATAGTTTGGCAGAACCAAAAATTGTAACTATAACATGTTTTCTCTAAGCTAACAAACAACTGTAATATGCTGCTTTATGCATCACAGTGCTCCACATAACCAGTTTTATTGTCTCCTACGTTCCAAGGAAAAAAATGCAGAATCTCCATTTATCTCTACGTGGATAAATAATGTTAATTGTTTCAATTTGATCATGTGGAATTTTCTTCATTCCTTTTGTTCATTTTTGCTAATGGAGAAATTGCAATGTGTATCTATGTATGTATATATCATTTTTCACTTTTGCACCCATAGTAATGCAGGAGTGTTCATTCAACTAAATCAAAGTACAATAGCAAATGTTTTTACGATACAAACAAAAGGTGGGTAGAAGAAATGTAGAATGCAAAATAACAGATCCCAATGAGCTTACATATGTTAAGTGAATCTAGGATCCTTAAGACATTGTGAAATGTATCATCCCGATGAAAATTTTCACTTTGACTATCCTTAGGTGTTCGGATACCATCATAGCTGGTCTCCATACTGCATTTGGGTCCCTACAGCAAGTATTAACACTTCAATGAGATCAACTGATGAAATTTACAGGAATTTGAATTGCCACCATTTAGGAGGAAATAAGTAAGTGTACCTTGCCCATAAGAACAATAGTGTGCTTCTCTAGAACGAGTGGGTGTTCAAGAATGCATGCTAATGCACGATAATCAGGAGGCTCATACCAGTAATCATTGATCGACAGGGTCTTTAATTAATTTGGGAAATGCGGGGCACCATCTGAAGTCTCTTCTGAAAACCAACTGAATCATCTACAAAGAAACATAATGCTGTTAATGAACAGGATGTGTTTCTCATCATTTACAAAAACATAAAACATACACAATGGAACAATGAACAATAGAAACAAGTAGTGAACGAAACACAAATTGAAGAAGTTTACCATTTCGTAGCCAGATATTAGGGTCAAATTTGTACCTTTTTTATGAGCATATGAGAAGTACACACTTTTTGGTAACTTCGCTGCTATTGTCATCATCAGCAAAGCCTTCTTCTATTATTTAGTAGAGGAATAGCAATAATCTACTATTATTTTTGTGGCAACCCCAATGCCACCTATGCATCATGCAACCATAGGATCCGTGAACACCGTAGGAGCTCCAGCCTATCGCATCAACGGCTCTAACGATTCCACCACCTCTTGCTTCGTGGCAAGAACACCATCACAAGAGCTCCTATCGGCACCATTGTGAGTGTGGCCACGAAACCGCACCTGATCGCCCAAAGTGAAGGGGAACAATGGCTCTAGCAAAGCTGTTGCTCGCTATGGATAAAGCTTTCACTAGGCACAATCGGGTTGTGGCAAATCTCTCATAGGCTATGGCAATCTTGACTAAGGAAAAGGTGTTGTTAACAATAACGACGTTGCATATGGAGGCAAAGGTCTTGCTGGGTGTACAAGTGGTAGCCACTCATACAAGACATCTACTACCACACAAGGTGAGAGCAACAAAGGTTGTGGAAAGATGTATAGTTGCCTTGAGTCTAAGAACACATTCTTCCCCACCCACACCCTAGACACTGGAAGGCCACATTACTCATCATGATAGGATTATGGAGAAGAGGGAAAGGCGATGCTAGATTTGCAGAGTGTTCTAGACAAGTGCAAAGTGTGCAACCATGTGTGCCAGACAGGGCAGGAACTCAGTTTCCACATGATGGGTGTGCACTCTCAATTAGTCAACCTGGTGTTGTTACTACTGCTATATGGCAAAGGAAAAAAAAACTTCAAAGCAACAGAGATCAACAACATTAGTGCAGTTGTGGATGGCCCTTCCAATACCATGTGCCGGCAGTTCCTAGCTGGAAGCTCCATCCTCATGCACCAAGGTCACCAGTGCAGCAGACACCTCAAGGAACAATTGCAATGGATGGCAATCCTATGATTGGTCATTTCTCAACTTGCAGCTCCTCCACTGGCTGGTCACTCCCTGCAACTATCTGGCAACAGTCAAATGGATCAGATGCCCTGGTGACTTGAACACCAGCCGCGGGCACTAGGGGTCACTAGAGCGCCAGTGACCTAGGGCCGGTCGCGGCCCTAGCTCGCCATAAAAAGCGTCTCTGCGTTGACATGTAAAGACGTTATTTGACACGATTTTAAGAATGTATCTAATTGTCAAGATATTTAACATGCTTTCAACGTCATGAGATGTCTAGACACATTTTTTAACACGCTTTTGAAATCATATTAAACTGACATGGAATTAGCTACGCTTTCAGCCATCAATAACCCCTACACACGTTGTAAAGCGCATCTCAAAATCGTTGATAGGCACCTAGAGATGCTTTTTGACATGCAACTAAAAGCGTGAAAAGTTGACACATAATTAGACATGCTTTCAACCATAAGTAGGATGAAGACACGTTGTAAAGCGTCTCAAATAATAGTCCTTATGCACACAGAGATGTTTTTATACATGAAAACCGGAATATCTTTATTTGACATGAAATTAGATACGCTTTTAACATTACTAGCTAGTAGAGATGTTTTAATGTACATTAGAATTTTGTCCTTAACCATGTAGAGATATTTTTTTGTGAAATTGAAAACGTATAACCTTGAGGGGCTATAAGCTGATGTGGCATATTATACAACAGACCTTGTGTGGTATAGACGTCGTATATATTTTTAATTTTAATTAAAAGATAAAAATAGTTGGGAAAAATAAAAATAACAAATATAGTAGGAAAAAATGCCAAAGTCCATCGAACCAACAAAGTTCTTAGATCAGCGTGCTTTACCATTGTGCCGATTGTTTAATTCTGTACTAGGATTGAGATAATTTTTTTACTTGTTATTACATGTGTGTATCTTTTCCAAGTCCAACTCAACCCGTTCACCTCCAACCAACATGGGCCACCGGCCCATCTGCCAACACCACCAGCCCGCCTCCTGTTTTCTTAAAAAAAAAATGAAAAGGCCAGTAAACACAAAATGGCCATCAGCCCCAGCCCGCCTCCTGTTTTCTTAAAAAAATGAAAAGGCCAGTAAACATAAAATGGCATACAGCCATCAGGATTTGAACTTGGCACCTTCCTTGGATAGGAACAAGGCTGCAAGACCATCTACCAATAGAACTGATCCATGCTAGTAAATTTTAATGTCAGCGACGTTATTAGTACAAAGAAATTGGGCAAAGAACTAAACCAATGTTTAGATTATTATTAAGTGCTAGTAATAGGTTGGAACCTCGAAAATGTGGTCTTTTAGACGGCAGCACTACCACTAGCATTCTCTGTCATTCTCTATAATGATTTGATGCCGGGCTAATATATAATTGCAATCTATAATGTTCTCGTGCTCATAATGATTGAAGATATAAATTGTTGCCCAATAATGATTTTTTATTTATTTGTTATTTAGCTATCATGGGCTCATGACTGTTAATATTTCGTCATGGCTTGGATTGATTAATGGAAGAAGGCATGATGGCTGGCGGAAGATTGGACACATGGTCAACAAATTGTAATTAGCAAGTCCTTTACACATCAACAACGGTCCAACGCAACCACGTACAGCCCTTTGGTGGCAGCAACGAGAATTATTGGATATTCTAAATCAATTTTCTTTCAAAATTGCATGCTTGTACTGTCGATCACTATAGAATATATAATATAATATAATGGAAAAGAACATTAAGAGTATTATATTGTCGCCATACAAATTGATTTTCAAAAGTTCACGAATTTAGGTAAAAAAAAGCAAAAAAATAATTTTATTACTTTTTGAGATCAACTACTTTGATTTTAATAGTTTCTCCATCCGAGGTCATTTGAAAATTTAAATTTCAAGTTTTTAGAAATTTCAAGTGGTATTAATATTATTCATAAATTTTACATATCCCTCTTCTAGTTTACGTGAACTACAAGAGAGATATGTAAATTCCATAAACAAAATTATTACAACTTTGTCAAATTAAAAATGACTAAAATAAAAGTTATAGATCTTGATAAGTTCTACAAATTTTATGTTTATGACTTTTTCATCCGAAATCATTTTATGTTTCAAAAATCAAATTTGAAGTTAGTATGATAGAGAAAAACTAGTTAGAATTATTAGACAGAGATTAAAAAGAGAAATTAGAGTTCTTCGACAACTCAAATTTTAGTCTCAAACAATATTTTAAAGCAACAAAGGAATTGAAATTAGAAAGTTGTGAAAAACAAAGGTCCATTTTTCGAGGCCTACAACTTTTACTTTGGTCATTTCTCTGTCAAGGTTGTTTGAAATTTTTTAATTTTGTTACTTAATTTTTACTAAGTTAATGGTTATTCCATATATATTCTTTTAATATAATGCAAATGGTATTTAAAAACATAAAACCGTTAAAAAGATGTGATCCTTAGAAATAAGATGTAGGATTGCAAGAGCCTCTAGCCCAGTTGGTTAGAGCCCCTCGATGGCACTCCACAGGTCCTAGGTTCGAGTCTCCGGGGGGAGCGAATTTTCAGGTTTCTATGCCGTGGTTAAAAAAAATCTCCTCGTCTGTCCCACTGCCAAAGCACAGGTTGTTAGGCCCGGCCCAGTCTCACAGGGTGACGGTGCCCCTGTGTCGGGTGGGGCAGGGGTTCGAAGATTTTTCTCGACCTGCGTGAGAAGATCTTCTTCTTAAGAAAAATGCCCGGGGGCTGTCTTAGCCCCGCGGGTCGAGTTTTTTTTTATTAACATACGTACTAGAAAATTCAGATTAGATTTTATGGACATGTTTTTAGCGCCTAATATAAAACTGTGAAAACTTGCCGCCTAGTGATTTTCATTTTAATTGCACACCTAAACTTCCTCCCGCCTAAACTTGCCGCCTAATGTGCAGTTTTTTTACGGAAAAAGGGGATCTATTACCCTCCCATGCGGTCTCTGCTCCCCAGCCCGTCTCCGTGAGGCGCGAGCCCACGCCGCAAAACCGTCTCCACCCGCGCCCTCCCTCCTCCCTCGCGACGCATCAAGGCCGGTCGCCATCTCCCTTGCGCCGCCCTCTCCTCCCCAGCCCGGCCCTCGCTCGCAGGTCGCGCCACCTGCCGCTGGCTCCCTCCGGAGCCTGCCGCTCACTCGGCTCTCTGCGTCTACCCGTGGCAGCGGCGTCCTCTGCTCCCTCGGGAACCCTAGCATAGATTTAGTGGCTGCAAGGGCCGTCGGTTGCCACAGACGCGGCAGGGCACAGCCGCACGGCTACTGCCCGGTCCTCACATGCATGGATGGTCGCCCTGATCTGTGCCGCTGCTTTCACCGGCTCAAGGGATTTCCGGTCTCGCCCGGATCGCTGTACTCTTGGCCTGCCTGCCCTCGCGTTCGTCTTCAGACTTGTTGGTACGATCTGATATTTGCTCTCTCTAATCCGCTGTCGTCTTGCACCAATCTGCCATTTGCTTGTCTATTCAACATATCCATCTTTCAATCTCATTACTGTATTTTTGGGTACCACAACAAATCATTTGGTTGCAACATGCCACCCATACAATGTTTTATTTCGGTTCCTATTTGTTTTGTGGCCACCCTCACCAGGATGGCTTAGTGAAGTTACAAGTACCTCACACTTCAACTTACATAAATTGTTTCCTTACTTCGCTTTACTGTTTAATCCCCTCACGCAAAATTGCTCCATACATTTCCTTTTCAGGTTGTTAATTCCTGATGGAGTAATGTGTGCCATCTGCCATGTGACCTTGATAGCTATGACATTTGTCAGATAGAAGATAATATTTCAATGCCAAGGGCTTCCATGGGCTGTTGTATGTTGGTTTCTATTCATGGGCTATATAAGCGGCCTTTGCCAACGAATCCAGGTAACACAGACTACAAACAATTTCGCTTTACTTTTCCATTTGTTTAAGTTCCTAAATGTCTGATGAATCTATTACACTACTCCACAGGTAAGTGCCCGTTAACATTCCAAAAAATTGTCATGCTAGATATCTAAATTTTCAACCAACATTTTTACAATCTCAATTGTTTCGGTCAAATGATCTCCCTATGATATTCAATGCTGAGCCTCAAACTGTAAACTTACCTATTATATCTTTTCCTGATGACAATAGGATTCGCATGTACAAGTTCATAAACACATTGGTGAAAAAACAATAGACACGTTCTCACTAACACTATTATAGTACTATCCTTAGCATATATGGATTCACTTAAATAAACTTTCTCACTAACATGTTTGCCTACCTGAACTGCTGCTTCATACAAATGCTCATTGGAACTAAACTGAATAGTACTCAAACTCCATCGTTTTACTAAACTGCAAGCTAAAGACACTGTACCCTTGCAGAGACTACGCAATTGGGAGCATGGATGACACTCCCAAAAGCAGTAGTGGAGACTGTAATGCAGTTTAGCTGTGGAACTGACAGCTTCCACAAGCAACGGTTGCAGCCCCTACTTGCACCAAATTATTACTGATCCGGTGATTGCATTCAGCATCTCATGAAATACCAGAATAGAGCCCCCCGTTACATGGAAAGACATTGTTATTTCCCTTTATATCATTTGCTTACAGGCCCTTGGTCATGCTATTTCTGTTTGCAATATTCACATTTGTGCTAAAAGTGACTAAACATTACAATAGCTCCGAGCCTACATGTACATGATGACTTCTGTCTTACTGTTTCATGACTTCGCTCTATCCTTTCAGCAGGTACCATAACCTTTTGTCACTGCAACAGGTTAAGTTAATTTAGTTATACGTTCCAACTTCCTGCACCGTGCAGTTGCACGGGGTTTCCTGATAGTAGATTTTTATGACAAAGGAGGCTTAAATCCCAAAAAGAAGTGTATGTAGCAGCTTCATTCAGCTTCACTTGCTAGAATTCTTTATTGTGATATCGATTCTTCATTAACAATGTATCATTAGACTTAGATGCTTGCTATTTATATTTTCTACACATAGCATTTGTTGATGATTTCTTGCTCATGTGTTGACATGCAACAGGGTCAAGTATTGATGAATCGACGGGGCTTGGGCAGCAGAAGAGCTGGAACTGGAACTTCAGTGCTGCCTTTTGCAACTAACAAACGGGCACGACTTGGCATCAACATTAGTTTCACGCTGCCGGATGCTACTGCTACAGAGAGAGCGATGGACGTTGGATCATTGGGTGTTACGCCAGGAGGTCGAAGTCTTAATGCTTTAATGCAGATTCATGTATTAGTTTGAAATATGATATGGTGTGATCACAATTGTATGAATTTTAAAGTTCTATCTAAGTTTGAGATTTTCAGTTCCCAATGGTATATTTATTATTTATATTTATAATAATATCTATTTTTTCTTGGGACGTATTAAAGCATTACAATATAACATGTTTATATCACTACACACAATATATAAGATCTATGTATCAAATCGTTTCTACAAGTATTAATACACATGATGTCGTTACTATACAACGTATCTATATATATTGACATGCAATAAAGACGTTGCTATAATATTGTTTCTACTTTTGTTGACACGTATTTAGGCATTACTATAAAAGGTGGCATACGCCATGTCACATCTCCACGTCATCTTTCCACATCAGCTGCCATATCACCATTCCATATCATCTGCCACGTCATCATTCATGTCACATACTACATCGTCTCTATATTGCTTAATGCGTAAAAATGTGTCACTACAAAACGTGACTATAGTAGTAGACACGAATTGTGAATGTATCTACAATATTGTCTCTATAGTTTTTCATATGTTATGAAACATTTCTATAAGACATAACTACACTAATAAACACGTATTATTTACACATCTATAAAAGTGTATCAATATGTTTAGACATGCATCTAACGTGTCTATGAAACGTCTTTTTATTTTATAGATACGCTTATGAAAATCGTCTCTATAAAGCCAGACACAGTCCATGTGAAGACATTTCTAACACGCTTTTGTAAAGCGTGCCTACAACCCTATAGAGACGAATAAAAGCGTATCTAGTGTCTAAAAAAGACGTAGCTATAGGGGGGGTTTTCTAGTAGTGGAAGCTCCGGGGACTTAGGGTCACGGCCCTAGCTTGCCAAAGCTTCGACGACCCCTAGCGCCCAAGGCGGCAACCCTCTTTCCCTCTGCCCCCAAGCGCCTCCGACAACCTTGTCGTCGCCTTCTTCTCTACCTCCAGCGACCTCGCACCCCACCCTAGGCCTAGCCCGGTTGCCGCCCTCACCTCTAGGGCACCACTAAGCCGCCCCGGCCATCCCCACCGCCTGGTTTCACTTCCCCCCCACCGGCCGGGTGGACGTTTCTATTACCCGGGACGAGGGCGTGGTGATTGGGGGTGAGGTCGCCGGCCCGGGGCTAGCTCACCGGAACTAGGTCGCTAGAGTTGGAGGAGAAGGATGGGAGAGAGAGGATGAGGAGGCCGGCCAAATTCAGTGTCACCTCCACCGGATCCGGCGTATCTGCGACCGCCGATGCCATGGCCTCTATCATCGCCTTCGGCGGAGGAGATATGGGCACGGGGGAGGAACTTGGAGCATGTGCGCTGTGGATGTGGTGGGCGGGCGGAAGAGGCCTGGGTGCGGCGATGGCGACGATGGCAAGAGAGAGAGAGAAAGTGGGGAGCAAGAGAGTCGGGGGGAGAGAGTAGAGGGGAGAGAGTGGTGGTGGTGGTGGGGGGGGGTTGGGGACGCACGCACGCGGGTGATCCACTAGGCGCATGCCACATGTCCGGTACGCGTCGGACCGAAGGCCGGCATTACCGTTCTGTCAACCCCCTTGAACAATCAAGAGCAGAATCAACCGGAATAGAGATAACATCATCTTTCCCATGCATGTCATGCGTTTTCTTATGGTGCATGTAACTTGGTTTGTCTGTATAATTGTTAATGGTTTTTATTATTTTGTATTACATGCTTCTAGCATGATTTTTTGTACTTTTGTTAATACTTTGAAGACATACATATGGATTTGTCATAGAAACAACATATACGACAAGTATTGTTTTGTGAATACTATAAGAAATTGCTCCGTAAGATAGAATGCACCAAGGGTCCCACACTACCTATGGATTTGGTTGAATACGTGTGAAATCAAATACGAATAGCACTGTTACCATATTTTAGTTTGAACACGAATATGCATATCATGAGCACTAAGTTGTCTAGGAAATGGGAAAAGCTTAACCTAGCAAAGAAAAGACCTATAATAATTTACAGTAATGCCAAACAGGGCCTAATTTTTTTAGCAAAAGGAGTTACATTTTGTGGCTAACTGGAAGCTGATGGGCCACGACTTGTTAATTTTCTTCAAGTTACTCAAAGTGGTATCTCATATGTGTATATCACACTTTCACAACCCCCTATATGTATGTCTAGTATTTGATTGCAAGTTACGTGGGTGTTCTCAAGATTTAGTATTTCCTACAGAATAACTTACAACTTGGAGTGGCGTTGGTGACGGGGTACACTGTGGTATTCCTTTCTCTAAACTGGCCTCAAAACCAGATTCTATACCTAGAGTTGATCATGTGCTTACTGATGTTGAGGACCCAGCTCACTCATCAGACAATGTAATGAACCAATAAAGCCAAAATAGGAAAAAGAATGGCTCCAGTGGAAGGAGACTAAGTCTCAACAAAGCGAAAGCTCTTCAACTGCAAGCACAAAGCACAGACTCAGAAGTACATACGTACACTAAACAACTAGCAATAAATCCCCACAACACTCCCCGAGTTGCTCAAAAGTTAATATATGTACTACTGTAGCTTTCATTGCAAGTTGTCAACGTGTAAAATCAAATTCATATAGCACTATTACCATATTTTAGTTTCAAGTCAAACTTGCATATCATGAATATGTTCAAGTTGACATGCTTAAATAATTTCTAGTAGTGCTGAACAAGTCCTTTTTAGCAAAAGGCATTTCATTTTGCGGCTAGTCTCAACTATTAGCAGGCTAACCATCTAGCTGGAAGCAGTTGGGCCACGACTTGTTATTTTTGGTCGAGGTACTCAAAGTGTTATCCCATATGTGTATAATACACTATCTCTACGCCCAATATGTAGTACTATAACTTTCATTGCAAGTCAACATACCATCATTTTTGCATTACCAAAATCACAAAGCTTGACTTGATGAGCGAGATGATTAACCTATACAAGTGCAATTCTCCTATCTCTATATCAACATCGAAAAAAGAATTAAATTAAATAAAAGGCAAATAACACTACTACAAAATTGATTAACCGCAACGAAGCCTACAAGCACTCCGTGACATGCTTTTTTTATTTACTGCAACACACATTTTCGCCCGTTGCGGTAAATCGATTTACTGCAACGGGCGTCTTAAGATGCCCGTCGCATATTAAGATGCCCGCTGCGGTAAACCAATTTACCGTAGCGGGCGTCGTTTAAGGCCCGCCACCGTTAAGGACGAAGCCCAACAGGCCCAGCCATGGCCCGATAGCCGTCCTTCATATAAATACAGGAGTTGGGGTTTTCTCCGGTCATTCACTTCTCCACTCTTCTCCAGCAGCCGCAGTCATTGATGCACTTCTCTCTTCCGCTGACGACGCAGCCAAGGCAACTCGCTCCTCCCTCTCCCGGCCGAGCGACTCGCTCCTCTCTCTCCCTTCCACCCCGGTGGCGCAGTGGCATGGCAGCTCACACCGTGGCCGCGCACGGCGGCGCGGCTTACGGCGCTCGACATGAGGCGTGGAAGACCAGCGCGGACCGGCCGGGACGTGCGCGGCGTCCCTCTCCTCCCTTCCTCTGATGCGGGGTCGCGGCAGCGCTAGGTGCGTGAGGCGAGAGCGGTGCTGCTACTGGATCCGACGAGGAGGGCGCGGCGCGGCGGCGGTCATGTTGAGGTATCCGTCGACTCGTTTGCTCATGAATCCTCACTTGTTTACATGTGATGGAGCTGGATTCACAGTGGATCCATGGAGGCGGTGCTCTACCATGGCGGATCCCGACGGCGGTGGCGACCTGGAGTCCGGATCCGCCCCCAAGACGGGTGAATCTGGTGGTGGCGGCGCGGATACATGGCGGTGACAATCGGATCCGGTGGCGGCGCTGCTGCAGACCTAGATGGGCTGGACGGGCCTGTCCTGTGGTTTTCCTCTTTTTTTATTTTTTTTTTCAAAATTTCTTACCGCAGCGGGCATTCTAACATGCCCGCTGCGGTACATCTGGTTAATTTATTGCAGCGGGCAAAGGGGCCGCTGCGGGAAATCTTGACTTCCCATGGCGTTTGCTTCGTGGCGGACACAGATGCCCGCTGCGCAAAATCATTTATAGGAAAAGTCATGTGCCTTGTATCCTAGGACTAGCTAAAAAAGTAGTGATGCCTAATATCCTTGGGCGGAGAAGGTACTACATAGTGTTTCCCACATATTTAATGTATATTCTCTCTAGACTCCACACCATCACCATTTATCGCCGCCACCCCAATATATGCTAGATAGATGGTGCTTGCAATGGTAAATTGTGTGCGTCACACACACTTTGCAAAAAAACAATGATGTCATGGAGGATAGAGTGGTCATTAAGAGTCAGGATTTTGGTCGGCATTCATTTATCTATTCATTCAATGAAAGGGCTGAGGTTAATTAACAGAGAAACAAAAACCTCATCAAAACATCTTCAGGCGCCTTGGAGATGAACTCGTGGCACCTCAGTGGATCGGCCTAGCCAAAGCAGCGGGCAGCAGACGGGGGACGCGCATATGAAACTCAATAGCTACATAGGATACAAAGACGTTAATACCAGCAAACCATAGAGAGACCAAAGACAATAGGATGCAATAGGGAAACAGGGAACACGAACCGACGGATCCTCGCGAGCAGTATACAAATACATCAATGCCAAAAAAAGAAGGGTGTTAGTACAGCATGCGTGTGCAGGAAATGCAACTCCCACCAGCACGCTCCATTTTGTGAAACAAATAATTTTGGTTGCCAAAACAAGGGGGAAAATACCAGATATTTTATTCTTCGACTTCAACACCATCTCCCCCGTCGTGGGCGCTAGGGTTCACCAGAGCTCTACCAAAAAGAGATATGATGCAGTGTGAGTGTACTGAATAGCAAGCAAAATTTACAGACTAATAATCTTAAGCAAGGTGTGGCTGCCACACTAAATGGTGCTCCTCCAATGCCTAAAAATCTAATATTACTGACCTAGGCACTTTGCTCAATTTGAATCAAAACAGGAATGGCCATCATCTGCAAGTTGTAAGGCAAGACCACATATGTAGAACTCAAAACAAGAGTGCATCGCACAGATCTGGAGGCATAAGAAGACAAAAACAAGTATACACATGTAGATTAGTAGTAGCATCACACAGATCTGAGTACTAACAACAAGAACCCTAAACTTCATGGAACAGCAAACAAAATCCACAAATGAGTCAATAAAATTGGCGCACAAGATAGCAGGTGGTGCAAGAGCAAGTGAGACATACCGTCAGACCACCGGAGGACTAGCACGGAGCTGGTGGAGGAGGTCGACTCGGTTAGTCACCCGAGCTCAAGGGGGATGAAGAGGAGAGGGTGCACCAGAGCTAAGGACGAAGCAGAGACGCAAATATGGGGGGGTGGTAACCCTAGCTGCAAATCCAGTGCGCCTTTTATTGCCAGGATGACGGCATCTCACGCGCTCCCTGGAACCCTTGAAGCCAAACACCACACAGTTTTGGCTCAAGAGAGAAGCAAAAATTGGGGAGACAGAGGCATGCGGGACGGAGGGTAGAGGGAATGAGTCAGATCAAGTAAATAAAGGATGCAAGGCAGTCAACCAATCACGGCCCAAATGCAATGAGCGGTGCCGAACAGGCCTCGAGATGGCCTAATTAATTCCAACAACCAAACATCCCCATGCTATCTGAGGGATTCCATACACGGCTTAAGAGAAGGGTGTAGATAAAGATGGGAACCAAAAGGAAAGCATGGCAAATAGATCACTTACAATCTGCTAGCACCACCCCTAGTGAAACCAAGTAGCTCAAGGCCTCTTGTAACTTGCTTGATTTGGCCACCAATAGATCTATGCTACATAGAAAGGAATCACAAATAGTGATTGTTAAAAAGGGGCAAACAAAGGTTGGGAGGAAAGAGAGGAGCTGCAAACATAGGACATTGTTGGCACCACCCCAATCAAATCGTGAACGAAGGTCATAATCTGTGGTGGCTCTTTAGGTTTAGCTACTAGAGAGAGAGAGAGAGAGAGAGAGAGAGAGAGAGAGAGAGAGAGAGAGAGAGAGAGCATGAGAGGGTGTGCGGGCTGACGCCGGGCGAGATGTACATTTTATTTTAGCTTTTTCCATAAAATAAACAAAAGCCAATTACAACAGGAAGACACAGGGAATATGGGAACACGTGACATCACTCAGAACTTGACTAACGTGACCATGTCCTACAAAGACATTTCATCCAATAGTCAAGTGCGATCATGCATGATGGACAAAGATACATAATTTTTTGAGTAGTTGAAGAGTGTTATAGAAGACACAAGTCGAGCCAAAAAAACCAATAATATGAAAAAACTTAGAATGGATCTATTAAATCTTTGAACACAATATGGTAAAATCAGAGGGGAACCACACTTCCTTAGTATAATGTCCCCATGTATGACACCAACAAGGTCACAAATAATGACCACAACAACAATGAAAATTTCATGATCGTCATTGAAAATGACAATGCAAATCCTCTAATCGCCATCACATGGTTTAGTGGAGATCCTGGACAGGCTCCTGATGTAGCAGCTACTCTGTCCATGGCACTAGCTCCTATTGTTATCATGGCAACCCATGTGCCGCCTATGCCTCATGCGACCGTAGGACCTGTGAACTGCATCAATGGCTCTAACAAGTCCACCACCTGTTGCCTCTATGGCAACGACGGTCATCACAGCAGCTCCTCTCAGCATCATTGTGACTTGTGAATGTCGCCGCTCAAATTGCACCTGATTGCCCGGTGAAAGGGAACAATGGCTCTAGCGAGGTTTGTGCTCTCTATGGATATGGTGACAATGGTAAAGCTTTTGCGAAGTACAACAAGGGTTCTGGCAAATCTCCCATTGGTTATGGCAATCTCAATTATGGGAAAGGTGTTGTTGGCTATACCGACGTTGCATATGGAGGCAAAGGTCTTGCTAGGTGTAGAAGTGGTAGCCACACATACAACACATCTACAGTTGGCATGAGTGTAAGAACACATTCTATTACACGCCCACACCCTAGGCACTGGAACGCCACATTAGTCATTGTCATAGTATCATGGAGAAGAAGGGCAAGGTGAAGCTAGATTTGTACAATGTTCTGCACGAGTGCAAAGTGTGCAACCATGTGTGCCAGATAGGGCAGGAACTAAGAATCCACATGATGAGTGTGCACCCTCAACTTGGTGTTGCTGCTGCTGCTATGGCTAAGGAAAATCCTTCAAAGCAATAGAGATCAACAACATTGGTGCAGATGTTGATAGCCCTTTAAATACCATGGGTTGGCGGTTCATAGATGGAAGCTTCATCCTCACGCTTCTTGCACTAAGGTTGCCAGTTTAGGAGCTACCTCGAGCAACAATGCAATGGGTGGCAATCCTATGATTGGTCACTCCCTGCAACTACCAGCAGCATCTTTGTGGTAACCCCCTTGAAGGCTTGAACAATCAGGAGCAGAATCCAGTAGAATAGAGAGAAACTCTTTCTCATGCATGTCAAGTGTTTTCTTAGCATGCATGTAACATGTTTTTTCTGTGTAACTATTAATGGTGTTTATTACTTAGTATTACATGCTTCTAGCATGATGTCTTGTACTTTTGTTAATACTTTTAAGACACAAACATGTACTTTAGCGTAACTTTGAATTATATATTTATCATGGAAACAACATATACGACAATTATTGTATTGTGAATACTATAAGCAATTGCTCTATAAGATAGAATGCACTAAGGGTCCCGCACTATGGATGGATTTGGTTGAATACGTGTGAAATCAAATTCGAATAGCATTATTATCATGTTTTAGTTTGAACTCAAATGTGCATATCATGAGCACTAAGTTGTCCAAGAAATGGCAAAAAACTTAACCTAGCAAAGAAAAGACTTGCTTAAATAAATTCCAGTAGTGCCGAACAGGGCCTATTTTTAGCAAAAGGAGTTACATTTTGTGGCTAGTCAACTATTAACAGGCTAACAAACTTGGTGGAAGCAGCTGGGCCATGACTTGTTAATTTGATTCAAGTAACTCAAACTGGTATCCCATATGTGTATATCACACTATCACAACCCCCAAAATGTATGTCTAGTATTTCATTGCAAGCTATGTGGGTGTTCTCAAGATTTAGTATTTCCTACAGAAAAACTTACAGCTTGGAGTGGCGTTGATCATGGTGTACCCTGTGGTATTCCTTGCTCTAAACTGGCCTCAAAACCAGATTCTATACCTAGAGTTGATCACATGCTTATTGATGTTGAGGAGCCACAGCTCACTCATCAGACAGTGTGATGAACCAACCAGGCCAAAATAGGAAAAAGAATGTCTCTAGTGGAAGGAAGACTAAGTCTCAACAAAGCGAAAGCTCTTCAACTGCAAGGGTTATCTCAGAAAGCACTGACTTATAAGTACATACACTAAACATCAATAAATCTCCACAACACTCCGCTAGTCAATCAAAAGTGAATATGTACTATAGCTTTTATTGCAAGTTGTCAAAGTGTGTAAAATCAAATTCAGATAGCACTATTACCGTATTTAGTTTGAACTCAAATATGCATATCATAAGTATATTCAAGTTGTCTAAGAAAAGGCAAACGCTTAACCTAGCAAAGAAAAGACCTGCTTAAATAATTTCTAGTAGTGCTGAACAGGGAAGAAGTTGGACCACGACTTGTTATTTTTTGTCAAGTTTACTCAAAGTGTTATCCCATATGTGTATAATACACTATCTCTACCCCAATGGCCCAATGTGTATTACTATATTCCTTCATTGAAAATGAATGTACCATAACCTTTGCACTTCCAAAATCACAAGCTTGACTTGATGGGCGAGAGGATCAACCTATACAAGTGCAATCCTCCTATCTCTGAATCAACATAAAAAAAAGAAATAAATGAAATAAAAGGCAAATAACTAATGATGAATTATAGGTGATAGTGAAATATTGTGGGTTTTATTCTTCCCTAAACTCAGTGATGAGTAGTCCTATGCTTGCTGCAATGTAGCTGAAGTCCATATTAGTAATAAAAATGAAGATTAGCAATCAATAGGATAAGGTATTTAATAATCTATAGAGGATATTACAAAATGTATTTCCCTCCGTTTCAAATTGTGAGTCGCTTTGAGTTTTTTGGTATATCCATTTTACTCTTTATCTGGATCTTATATACGTCAAGATACATAACAATGGCCAATGGATACATCAAAAAAGTCAAAGTGATTTACAATTTAGAATGGAGGGAGTAGCTACCAATATAAATAAAGAAAGCACACGACGTAAGTAGGTAGATAACTTAAGAAGGCGTAAGGCATAGTGTATTACTACATATGTTTCCCACGTATTTAATCTATATCCTCTCTAGGCTCTACACTAAGTGCAATCATGGAGGCTAGTGTGGTCATGAAGAGTCAGATTTGGGTGGGCATTCATTTATCTATTCATTCAATGAAAGGACTGAAGTTAACAGAGAAACAAAAACCTCAGCAAAATGTCTTCAAGAGCCTTGGAAATGACTGGTGGCACCTTAGTGGAACCATGCCCAAGCAGCGGAGAGCAGATGGGGGCCATATAGAACTCAATAGCTACATAGGATACAAATACGTCAACACCAATAAATGAAAAAAATAAATAAAATAGGATACAACAGGGAAAGGGGGAACACGAACCTATAATTAATCCACATGAGCAATATACAAATACGTCAACACCAATAAAAGAAGGGTGTTAGTATAGCATTTGTGTGCAGGAAATGCAATTTCTACCAGCAGACTATCTTTTTGGAAACAAATAATTTTGGTTGCCAAAAAAGGGAAAACATATCTTTTATCTCTGACATCAGCGCCCTCGTCCCTACCGGTGTTAGGATTCACCGGAGCTCCAGCGAGCCATAGCGCTCATGGTAGCCTCCCGGCCTCTTCCCCTCCACCCATCGCCGCCATCTTCTCTAGCTCCAGCGGGCCTCCCCAGCCCTGACCTGGCCGACCGCCCTTGTCGCCACTAGCTCCCATAAACCACCCCCACCATCTGGCCTACCTTCCTCCCTACATGCCCTTCACTTTGTAAACCCACCAGACTTGGCGAAGAGAAGGGGATTAGAGAGCTCGCTAGAACCCTAGATAGAAGATCTAGCAGTAGGAGGAGGACGAGGAAGATGAGGTCTACCTGATGACAAATCGAGTGTTGTAGCCGCCGAATCCAGCAAGACCGCGACATCCGCCATGGCCGTGCACACGGAACGTGGCCGGACGCGGATGTGATGAAGTGGTGGGATGCCAGTGCGGGCCGCTGGAGCTCGCCCAGTGCGGATCTGCCACAGTGCCGCCATGGTCACCAATAGAAGTGATATAGGGCGTGTTTGTTTGCCTGGACGGAGGGCTAGGCCTAGCTGAGGACGTCTTGATAGGGTTGTTTGTTTGCCTGCGTGCCTGTTGGGCCAGGCTGGCACGGAACTTAAAGCACCCACGAGCCAGGCCCTAAAGGGAAGCTCGATTTGGCCTTCCCTAGTGAGCTAGGCCCGCTCAAACTCCAAGGTGGACGCAGGTGGGCTGGTGGGTGTGGGTGACATGTGGGGACTCCAATGCAGTCCAGACAAACAAACACAGTCCCATCCCCATCATAGCCCAGTTGAGAAGGGCAAACAAATAACTTACCCTGCATGAGTTGGGCCTAGCCACCGGGGGCCTGGCTAAGTTGATCCAGCAAGGCTGAGTTAGGCCAGGCAAACAAAAACGCCCATAGAGAGTGCGTGAGAGGGTGTGCGGCCTGAGGCCGGGTGGGATGTGTTTTTATTTTTAGCTTTTCCCATAATTCAAATAATAAACAATGAAAATAGGAAATAGCAGGGAACATGGGAACACGAACCGATAGATCCTCAAATGTCTAGTCACTAGGGCGGGGTGACGTCACCCAGAACTTGACCGGCGCGACAATATCCTGCAAACACAATTCATCCAATAGTCAAGTGCGTCCATGCTTGATAGACAAAGATATATAATTCGTTGAGCAGTAGGACGGTCAGTAATCCTGCATGTAAAGTTTTGCAGCATTGTGGCCTGCGGAGTGGATAGAATGTATATAAGCAGCTGGGCCACGACTTGTTAATTTGGTTCAAGTTACTCAAAGTGGTATCCCATATGTGTATATCACACTATCACAACCCCCAATATGTATGCCTAGTATGTGATTGCAAGCTACTGTGTGTTCTCAAAATTTAGTATTTCCTACAGAAAAACTTACAGCTCGGAGCGGCGTTGATGACAGTGTACCCAGTGGTATTCCTTTCTCTAAACTGGCCTCAAAACTAGATTCTATACCTAGAGTTGATCACATGCTTATTGATGTTGAGGAGCCAGCTCGGCAATGTGATGAACCTACCAGGCCAAAATAGGAAAAAAGAATGGCTCCAGTGGAAGGAAGACTAAGTCTCAACAAAGCGAAAGCTCTTCAACTGCAAGGGTTATCTCAGAAAGCACTGACTTAAAAATACATAAACTAAACAGCTAGCAATAAATCCCCACAACACTCCTTGAGTCTCTCAATGTTAATATATGTACTACTATAACTTTCATTGCAAGTTGTCAACGTGTGAAATCAAATTCAAATAGCACTATTACCATATTTTAGTTTTCACTCGAACATGCATATCACGAGTATGTTCAAGTTGTCTTAAGAAATGGCAAAAGCATAACCTAGCAAAGGAAAGACCCTCTTAAATAATTTCCAGTAGTGCTGAACAGGGCTTTTTTAGCAAAAGGCGCTACATTTTGTGGCTAGTCTCAACTATTAGCAGGCTAACCAGCTAGCTGGAAGTAGTTGGGCCATGACTTGTTATTTTTGGTCAAGTTACTCAAAGTGTGTTACCCATATGTGTATAATACACTAGTTCATGAAAAATATGTATTACTATAACTTTCATTGCAAGTCAACATACCATAACTTTTGCATATCACAAATCTTGACTTGATGGGCGGCATGATTAACATATACAAGTGCAATACTCCTATCTCTAAATCAACATCAAAAAAAGAAATAAATGAAATAAAAGGCAAATAACCAATGATGAATTCTAGGTGTCAGGGAAATATTGTTGGTTTAGGCTAGTCTCAATGCATAGTTTCATGACACAGTTACCAAGACTGCAAACTAGGTAACTGAGCCAAAATGAGTTTGATGGGGATGAAACTCCTCTCTCATCTGATGAAACTCCCTCATTAATGACCTTGCCAAGTCAGCAATTTGCTGATGTGACACTCTATTAATGTGATGACACACTCATGAAACATGCATTGAGACTGGCCTTAGTCTTCCCTAAACTCAGTAGTGAGTTATACTATGCTTGCTGCAATGTAGCTGAAGTCCATATTAGCAATAAAATTGAAGATTAGCAACCAATACGATAAGGTATTTAATAATCGATAGAGGATATTTTAGAATGTAGCTACCAACATAAATAAAAAGAGCACACTATGTAAGTAGGCAGATAAATTAAGAAGGCATAAGTCATAGTGTATTACAACATAGTGTTTCCACATATTTAATTTATATTCTCTCTAGACTCCTCACCAAATGCAGTCATCGAGGATAGAGTGGTCATGAAGAGTCAGGATTTTTGTCGGCATTCATTTATTTATATTCATTCAATGAAAGGGCTAAAGATAACAGAGAAACAAAAACCTCATCAAAATGTCTTCAAGGGCCTTGGAGATGACTGGTGGCACCTCAGTGGATCGGCCTAGTCAAAGCAGAAGGCAGCAGATGGGGGGCGCTTATGGAACTCAATAGCTACATAGGATACAAATACGTTAATACCAATAAAACAAACAAAGACCAAAGACAATAGGATGCAACAGGAAAGAGGGGACACAAACCGATGGATCCTCACGAGCAGTATACAAATACGTCAACACTAATAAAAGAAGGGTCTTGGTACAACATGCATTTGCAGGAAATGCAATTCCCACCAGCACAATCTTCTTTGGGAAACATATAGTTTTGGTTCCCAAAAAAAGGGAAAAATACCAGATATTTTATTTTCCGACTTTGACACCCTCTCCCTTGCCGTGGGCGCTAGGGTTTGCTGAAGCTTTAGCAAACCATAGTGCTCACGACAGCCACCCGCTTCCCCTCCCCCCACCCCCATCGCTGCCATCTTCTCCCGCTACGGCACACCTCGCCCGCTCCGACGGCCCGGCCGCCCTTACCACCACTAGCTCCCTTAAACAACCCATCAACCATCCCCACCGCCTGGCCTACCTTCCTCCCCCAAATTCCCTTCTCCTTCTAAGCACGCCGGAGTTGGGGAAGAGAAGGGGACCAGAGAGATCGCTACAACCCTAGATAGAAGATCTAGTAGGAGGAGGAGATGGGGAAGGAAGATAAGAATTACCTGATGACAGATATGGCACCGCCACCACCGAATCCGAAAAGGGATCCACCACCGCATTCACAATGACCGCATGCGGGGAAGGCGGCGGGGCCTAGACACAAAGCGTGAGGAGGAGGTGGGACACCAGCGTGGGCCACCGGAGCTTTTCCGGTGGGGATCCGCGTGACGCCGCCATGGTCGCTAGTAGAAGAGATAGAGAGAGAGCATAAGAGGGTGTGCGGCTGAGGCCGGGCAGGATGCGCATTTTTATTTTTTCTTTTTTCCATAAAATAAACAGAAACCAATGACAACTGGAAGTGGCATGGAACATGGGAACACGCGAAATTCACCTGATCACTCGGTTGCGGGTTACATCACCCGGAAGTTGACCGACGTGACCATGTCGTGTAAAGACAATTACTCCAATAGTCGATTGCGACCAACATCGGTGGCGCTATGTGTTGACGGTCGTTAAGTGCCAATTTTTACCGTCAACGAGACATGAGAAAGGACTAAAATATGTTCACCAACTAGATATAGGGGTTATACTGATAGAATTCCACGAGTTTTGGTGAATGTCTGTTTCTGCAGGGTGTCAGCTGAAAATACCCAAGGAAGGCCCACATGTCAGGTTTACATAGAGATAATCGGGAACCGGTGAAAATTCTGTAATCTGGAAGGTTCGAGAAGGCTCTGGACCAAACGGGAGCCCGAACCGGCTCGGTGGAGAGTCGGCCGACTCCACCCTAGAGTCGGCCGACTGGGGACTTCAACCAATCAGAGTCAGCCTCGCGGATCCCTGTTCCACCGCCTTTGAGGATGAATAATAATCGTCCGTTTAGGTCGGTTTGATCCGAGGGCTGTGGTGCATCCTAGAGGGCTATATAAGCAGGGCCCTGGACCCTGGAGGAGGCAATCCCTTAAACCCTAATTCATTATCTCCCAGCGGGATCAGAGTTGTAGAGGCGTCCCTTGAATGGATGACTTCTCCTCTCTAGAGAATTAGAGCTAGACATTCCAATGTAGTAGATTAGATCTAGATGAGAGTTAGGAGAGCGGAGCTGCGCTCCGGTTCGGAGAAGTCTTCGAGATTTGGTATGCCTTTGTATCTATTCTTTACAAGACTTATGCTTTAATATATTTATCTTCTCTATTTACTTTTATGCCTATCTTGTGATTGTTAGTATAGTTGTTATGCTTTAGTATGGGATCTTCGCTCGCATCGAGTGCTCTAGTTATCCTAGGTAATTAGAGTAGTAATTAATAGTGTAGACATGGCGTCTAGACTAGAGGTTACCTGAGATTGCACCCAATCCTACGGATTGTTGTGGTAGCCCCAGGATCGTGACAGTCCTGACGGCCGTCGTATTCCACCTCGTTCAGGTTGGTGTTTGTAGGACCGTAGTCGGACCTTCCTAGCCCCCTTCTCATCCATGTCCGTGGCTAGTGCTCCGTTGTCCCGAAGTGCTATTATATGATTGCTATATCTAACCATCCCCTGTTATCATAGAACCAGAGTAATAGAGAAGTATATAGGAACCTTAATCTCTCCCGTTGTCCTCTCAATCTAGCTAGCTACTCATTTATCATAGAATTCTCATGTGTGCTTTATTATTTATATTACCTTACATATATATATCATTTACCCTCGCTTTAGTCTAGTTGGTTTACTAAGTTAGTAGATACATGATGGTGAGTTATCAGATTCTTTAACCCTTGCTTCCCTGTGGTAAAATATAAATAACGATACCTGGATACTCCCGGTAAAATGCTACAATGGTAAATTCTGTGCGCTTGCGGAATCATTCATATTTTAGTTGCACTTAATTTATACCAACAAGCATTTTTGGCGCCGTTGCCGGGGAAGCAATCGGTGTTAAGTTTTTGATAATGATCTTGATGTCTGCTAATTTAGTGTATCACTAGCTTTAGTAGGATTACCCCTTGTTCTGTTGAGTGTGGAATAGACAGGACAAAAGATGTCGTTTCGACCTTCCGACAAGCTTCCACAAGACATTGAAGAGCCCAAGGTCCCTCAACATTCAACTGGAGCCCTGCCATCTCACAGGTTTGTGTATACATATATATTATTCTAACCATGTGCAGATTGGAGAAAATGTCGTCGTCACAATAAGTGATGAACATAGATGCCGCAACACTACTCACAAATTTCATCCTATGAGTCATGGTAAGTATGATCAAGAACGGTGAGATAGTCTTGCTCATGGACTTTAAAATTATGAGTAGTTATCTTTTAAATTCTTGCACCTCACTACATGTTTACTTTTAAAAATTCATGCATCCACTCCACTCTTTTATGTTTGCTCATTGAAAGGATCAAGATGCCCAAGAGGGGGGTGAATTGGGCTAATTCTAAAAATTCTTGCGGAATTAAACCTACTAGCCCATGATTCACCCCTTTGTGCCTATTTGTGTTCCTAGACAATCGATCAACTAGAGTTTTGCACCCTAAGTTCCAATCCTATTCTAGCATGGCAATTCTATGAAAGTAATTGCAAGAATGTAAGTGCTAGAAAATAAAAGCAGAAATTAAGGGGACAAGGAACACGGCGATCTTTTTCCCGAGGTATCGGAGAGTCGCCACTCTCCACTAGTCCTCGTTGGAGCACCCGCGCAAGGGTGTAGCTCCCCTTGATCCTCGCAAGGACCAAGTGCTCTCTAGGGCTGATTCTTCGTCGCTCCGACGCGGTGAATCGCCAAGAACCGCTCACAAGATGAGTTGGGTCATCCACAAGCACCGCCGGATGATCACCAAGCTCCAATCACCACCAAGCCGTCTAGGTGATGGCGATCACCAAGAGTAACAAGCACAAACTCTCACTTGACCTCGCAAAGTCTAGGGAGAAGAGTGGATGCACACTAGCTACTCTCGATCGCTGATGAACTCATGGATTCTCAAATCTCTTCAAGTCATGAGGCTCTTGCAACTCTCCTGCTCTCACAAGGTGTCTACCAGCTGATCAAATGAGCAAGAGTCTCGAAATGGTGGGGGTGAGGTAGTATTTATAGCCAAAGGCCAAAATCCAACCGTTACCCAAAATTTCAGCTCAGTCGTGAGCGCCGGACGCGTCCGGGCACTCACCGTCGGACGCGTCCGGCGCTTTATGGAATTCAAACGGCAACCTAGCCGTTGGGCTACGATGCGGGCTCCGGACGCGTCCGGCGTCGCGTCCGGCGCGTCCGGCGCGCGCCCGACCCGCGAGCCCGATTCCAAAACTCTTCGGGTCCGCGTCCGGCGCACGCCGGACGCCAGACCACGCGTCCGCCGTCAGGGCGGACCAAAGGACGGCTTTACCGTGCGCCGGACGCGTCCGGCGCCCACGGCCGGGCGCGCGTCCGCGCGTTGAAGCTCCCGTTTCCACTTGAAACGCGATCCTTTGAAAACGGCGACGACTTCAACAACTCTCAGGGCTTATACGTAAGTTCCTAGTGCTAAGATTTCACCAGTGTGCACCACACCTAAACCCGAGACTCAACTAGGTCAAGCTACCGATTTGCACCCCCCTTAATAGTACGGCCAAAAGAGAAAAACAAAGTCCTAACGACTAATCCGATGTCTCTCAACACCATCGACAATCGGAACTAACCGTCCTTAACCTTGTCGTCCAACCTTTGAAAACCGAAACGATTTCCATCGATAAGAGGGCATGCCAACCAAAGTGCCTGAGGTTCCATTACCATGACCTAACTCTCATTGTTTCTGCAAAACACACGTTAGTCATAGTAATCTATATTGTCATCAATCATCGAAACCCACATCAAGGGGCCTAGATGCTTTCAATCTCCCCTTTTTGGTGATTGATGACAACCTCTCGGAGTATGAAGAGTTTAGTTGAGGTTTTCAAGCATGCTTGGTTCACATGAGCCTTTGACAAAGAAAGCAAAGGTTAGAATGACTCATGTGACACCAAGCCAAAAGAAATGTGCTCATATAATCTCGCAAAAACGAGTTAGCACAAGACAAAAGCATAGCTCATATGGAATCAGAGTAAAATGCGGAAGCCAAGCACATATGAGCAAAGAGCCAGGTGACATAGAAGGTGATACCAAACCGAAGAGCATATGTCACTGCGATTGAAAGTACCTCACACATACCATACAATGCATAAAGTAAACATGATGCATGCAAATGTAGCACTCAAAAGAACCAAATCCCAAAGCTAAGAGCTCCCCCTAAGTCTACATACTCCCAACTCTCCCCTTGGCATCAAGGACCAAAACCTAAGGCCGAGGGTAGAAGGAGCAGACGAGCCGGTCTCACGAGTATGAGGAGCAATGACGAACGCCGAAGTGTCATCTCGGGCCGTCGTCCCGAGCTCGCTGGGACCGAGTGACAGAGCCCGCCGACCCTCGGGCCGTGACGCCGGCGGTGAAGCGGTCCGGGTCCGCTCAACCGACACCGTGACGGCCGCATTTGTCTCCATGGTCGGCACCGTGATCGGAGCTATCTCGGGCCGACCTCGTGGCTCCGACGGTATAGCAAGTGGAAGAGTAGGAGCCACGTGGTACGCCTCGCAGTAGGAAGAGGATCTGTAGAAGCCACTGAGGAAGGTATAGTGCCTGATTTGCCGGTGCCTGTCACTGGAGGGATCTGCTGTTGCTGAGGTTGCGAGTCATGCTGAATAGGCTGTCTCATGTACTCAGGTGTCGCCTCTCCTGTGAGTGCACTGTAGGAAGCCTGATGATGGGCTGTACCGAGTCTCGGAGTGAATAACAAGTGAGAGCCAACGGGCGAGAAGCCGCGGGAGATCCGTGGAAAACCGGGGGACACCGAACCGCCGGAGAAGAGGGTGCTATGCCCGAAGCCGGTAAGCCCGCACTCGTGATCGGCATCCGAGAAGGTCCTACTCCCAAAGTCTCGTCCCGTTGGTGACTCGGGCCGAGGGAAGAATTGCCCGAGGTACCGTGGGCACTGTCTCGCTGAAATAGTGAAGCAATCAAAGTCATAGTCTGCAGTGTGCCGCTTCGCCGTAGCCGATGCCGTGCATCCCGGCGAGCTCGTATCTCGGCTAGAGCAATGTCATGCCGCTCCTCGGCACGCTCCCGGTTGGCGCCAACCTCGTCAAGTACCCGAGTCAAGCGCTCAATGGCTGCTCCCCGAATCGCCGCCTCGCATCATGCCGACGAGGGGGAGGACGAACTGGAATGTAGTACTCCTCATCATCCTCAGAGTCCGAGGTAGTGATCTCATATCCCGCGCCTCGCCTTCGCAAGCTCTCGCTTCTTCATCTCGTCGCTAGCCGCTCAACTCTAGCATCCCGCTCGCCTCCCGTCTCTCAGAATCGGATCTCCATGGCGAGGAATGACT
Organism: Themeda triandra; assembly: GCA_018135685.1. NCBI lineage: Eukaryota > Viridiplantae > Streptophyta > Magnoliopsida > Poales > Poaceae > Themeda > Themeda triandra. The sequence continues at coordinate 876,015 of JAENPR010000103.1, forward strand.
GGAGGAGCATCTGCAGTGACTCTGACAATCTGAGAAGCATCATACGAGCCAAACACCTCATAATTCATCGGATCTTCATATTCCTTTCTGATCGAGTCTGGAAGATCACCATTCCTATAAATGAGCCAGGTGATCCAATGAGCATAGTGCATCAGCCGGTGTTTGGTGAAGCTCCCATAGATAACATCCTCCATATCACAAAGAATCAAATCCCAGATGTCAAAAGGAATCTTCCTCACAAGATGTGACACTACCCACCGCCGGAGCCTAGTGAACCCGTTCCGAAACCGGGCCTAGCAAGAATTGTGTACCCGAATCGATCAAGGACTCGAGCAAGGCGTAGCTCATCCCGTGGTGTCCTGCTCGACCCGCACCAAAGTTAGGTCCAAAGACCTCTCTCATGATCTCGGAGAGGTGGCACTACTCCTCCCCGTGCACGGCGGGGTGACTCAATTCCCGGAAAGCACGGTGATGCGGCTTGATGGGCTGCTCGAAATCCCCAAGAAGTTCCCGGCTTCCTCACCGGACAAGTTCGTCTCCGACCACGAATGGTGTATGAAATAAGTGAGTGATTTGGAGCAATCCACAAAGTGTAGCATAGAACTCTAACACCCATTTCGGGAATATATCTCGCGAGATCTTCCAATTAGATCAATCATGCCCGGGCTGTGCACCCAAATATTCTCTGAAAGCCTGACCCAATACATGAGAGAAAGTATCAGCTATCACTGTCCTCTGCTTGGTGATTTTTGACTTCTGCCTGTAAGCCTCAACCAGGGACTTGTGCAAAGCTATGTAATAAGGTGCACCAGCCTCTCTCTCTCGGAAGGTGGAAACCAGGTGTTTATGTCCACCGCCTCGATAGCCTCGAATCTTCTTGGCACTCGCTCTCAAAAGCTCCTCCGTACTCGCCTAGGTCCCGTAGGGCCCCCGCTGAGGGCTGCCTCGTGGAGTCGAAGAGGACTCGACTCCCGTGGCGCCGAGCCGTTCGCCGCCGGAGAGTCCCGACACGGGAGGACCGTCGTAAAGGAGAAAGATCCCGCTGCTCAAGAGTGGTCTCCTGTGCCTCGGGGGCCTCTCGCCTCCGCCCCCGTGCTACACGCTGATTCGGGCTCTTGTATCACAATGCCCGCACCCCCGCGAGCTCTCCTCTCGGCACGCCGCCGTCGCGCCCGAGCATTTGGTGGCTGCCTCTTCCTTTTCCTGATGGTCAGGACTTTCTTGCCTTTCGCCTTCTCAATCATCTTGGGAAGGTTTGGTCTTCTATTTGGATCATCATCTCCCCCGAACCTCGCCGAATTCTTGCACCTTGGCATGACCGCGCCGGCCGATACTCGATCAACAAGCTGCAAGAGGATGAACTGCCACTTGTGAGGCTTGGCCTCAAACCATACTCCTAGGCTTGGCCTAGAGTTTCACTGCCCACTGTCAACTGTCAATGCAACCAAAAGGCTGGCTCGCTGCACAGAATGGAATAGATGGGATATATACAACCATAAGCAAGTGACTAGAGACGCGAAAGCCTATCAGAAGCAAAGCAATTTGGTAAGATTAGATAGAATTATGGCAATATACCTATGAATAGATGAGAAATGACGATGTGAGGCACCCACTGAATTCAAGGAATGTCCAGGAGATGACTTTCAATCACTGTAAGATGAGATTGATCAAGAAAAGATCAATACAGTATAGAGAAACTGATTGAGGCATTCTGTCGAACACTTGGCGTGCATGGTGGAAACTCACCATGGACGAGCTTCCTCTGTTGCTAATCACGCCTGGCGGCGAGCTTAATTACAGAGAGGCAGTCAATGGGGGATCGCCACGGACGGACACGACAACTTGCCGGAGAAAAAGGAGGAGCTTCGTGTGGCGGCAATGGTGGTTTATGGTGGCGATAGCTGGGCCGGAGCTGCGCTGGTTTGCAAAGTGGAGGCGGCGGCCGGCCGGAGAGGATCACAGCGAGGACTGGCGGCGCGCTGGCGTGGGGAAGCAGAGCGGCGCGAGGCGACCGGGCGAAGCGGTGCGGTGGTTAGGGCACGAGCGGCGCTGCGGCGTACGGACGACGAGGGGAAGAAGAAAGGCTGCGGGCCGATTGAATGAGGAATAGAATAAGGAGGGGTCCCACACGTCAGATCTAATGAACTGCTTCTGTCCTCTTCGCGCCGGACGCGTCTCTACTGCGTCTCGGGAGCCGTCGGACGCCGAACAGAAACATCTCTGGATGGGCTGTCCTGGCAGAGACCGTCGGACGCGCTGCAGACGCGGTCGCCGGACGCGCGCGGAACACTGTTATGCGTCCGGCTAGTAGAACGTTGATGGTCCATCCTGGGTCTTCTTCACAACGCGCCGGACGCGTCCGCCGGGTTCACAAAGGCGCGTCCGGCGCTCTTCAAAGAGCTGAATTTGAACTTTGTTGCCACGGCACCTGCTCCCAATTGATTTCCAAACTTTTGAAGAATCAAATAAGCACAGTTTGAAGTCAATATGAGATCCTCACTCTCAAACCCTCAATTTTCAAAATAGTTTGCCATAGGCTATACTTAGATTTCGAAAATAGGCAATAAACACGAACGAGGAACAACGTATGGCCATGAGCTTGAGTTTCTAAACCAATAGAAGCATCAAAAGCTTTCTCAATTCATGGACGAACATAGAGGTTGCTCAAAAGATAAAAAGAAACGAAGAGCAATACACAAGCACATAAAATTACTGGAATTTGAATCTAGGTGGCTTGTCAGGTTTGAACCAAGGGTAAGCTTCTTCACACCTCCAAAGAGTGTTATCTTAACCATGTTAGACAAGCCCTATATGCATTACAGAAATTTAGACGTGCTCTATAAACAATGCAATGCAACCGACAACACCTTTCATCTCTTCCTTGTGAAGTTGCTTAGGTCAAGGATATTGAGCTCATTCCTTAACCTACAAAAGGTTGATTCATCCAATGGCTTTGTGAAGATATCCGCTAATTGATCCTCACTTCTCACACCTTCTAGAGATATATCCTTTTTAGAGACATGATCCCTAAGAAAGTGGTGGCGGATATCTATATGCTTTGTGCGAGAGTGTTGAACCGGGTTGTTTGCAATCTTCACTGCACTCTCATTGTCGCACAAGAGAGTCACTTGACCAAGATTCACTCCATAGTCAAGAAGGGTTTGTTTCATGTACAAGATTTGTGCACAACAAGCCCCTGCTGCTATGTACTACCGGTCGGGTAGATAGAGCAACACCGTTTCCGCTTCTTTGATGACCAAGAGACAAGTGACCTCCCAAGCAAATGGCACCCTCCGGATGTGCTTTTTCTATCAATTTTGCAACTGGCATAATCCGAATCGGAATAGCCAACAAGTTGGAATCTTGCTCCTTTGGGATACCATAGACCAATGCTTGGGGTGAGCTACAAGTACCTAAGGATCCTCTTGACAGCACTCAGGTGAGCTTCCTTAGGATCGGCTTGGAAACGAGCACACATACACACACTAAACATGATGTCGGGCCTAGATGCAGTGAGGTACAACAAGCTACCGATCATAGAGCGGTAAAGAGTTTGATCCACGAGTTACCTTCCACATCAAGGTCGAGATGCCCATTAGATGCCATGGGAGTGTTGATTGGCTTGCAATCCTTCATATCAAACCTCTTGAGGAGGTCCTTGGTGTACTTCTCTTGAGATATGAAGGTCCCTTCCTTCATTTGCTTGATTTGAAAACCAAGGAAGAAGTTGAGCTCACCAATCATAGACATCTCGAACTCTTTTGACATCATGTCACCAAACTTCTTGCATTCTTCTTCATTTGTTGAGCCGAAGATGATATCATCAACATATACTTGACAAATGAAGATCTCTCCATTAAGCTTCTTGGTGAAGAGTGTGGTGTCAACCTTCCCGATGGTGAACCCCTTCTCAATGAGGAAGTCCCTAAGGCGCTCATACCATGCTCTAGGGGCTTGCTTGAGCCCATAAAGTGCCTTGGACAACCTGAAAACATGATTAGGACAGCTAGGGTCTTCGAACCCGGGAGGTTGATCAACATAAACAAGCTCATTAACGAAACCATTAAGAAATGCACTCTTCAGATCCATTTGAAATAGTTTCATTTCATGGTGTGAAGCATATGCAAGGAGGATACGGATGGCTTCAAGTCTTGCAACCGGAGCAAAGGTCTCTCCAAAATCTAGGCCTTCAACTTGAGAGAACCCCTTTGCCACGAGCCTTGCCTTGTTTCTCACAACATTGCCTTGGTCATCTTGCTTGTTGCGGAACACCCACTTGGTACCTATGATTCTTGCATTCTTGGGACGCTCTTCAAGTGTCCAAACCTTGTTGCGGGTGAAGTTGTTCAATTCTTCATGCATGGCATTCACCCAATCCGGGTCTTGAAGAGCTTCACCTACATCTTTTGGCTCAACACAAGAAACAAACGAGTGATGTTCAGCGAAACTAGCAAGTCTTTGAGATCGAGTCATTACACCCCTTGATGGACTCCCTATGATTTGATCTTGTGGATGATCGTGGAGTTTGGGAATTCTCTTTTCAACCACTTGAGGAGTAGGTTGAGGAGCATCAACATCTTGAGCTTGTGCCTCTCTTTGTTCATGGGAAACATGAGTGTCTTCATTTTTAGTCATCCCATCATTTTCCTTGTCAACTTGAGGCACACTTGAAGAAGAGGAAGGCTTGTCAATGACTTGCACTTCATCATCATCTTCTTTAGGCTTGACGTCTCCCACCGGCATGTTCTTCATTGCTTCCCTCAATGGTTCATCACCTACATCATCAAGATTCTCAATCGCTCCTTGGGAGCCGTTAGATTCATCAAACTCCACATCATATGTTTCTTCTACCAAACCGGTGGCATGGTTGAATACTCGATATGCTTTGGATTTTGATGAGTAACCAACAAGAAAACCAATATCACAACGTTTTTGAAACTTCCCTAGGTGTTGCCTTTTCTTGTAGATGTAGCATTTGCAACCAAACACCCGGAAGTAGGAGACGTCCGGCTTCTTCCCATTAAGCAACTCATAGGGGGTCTTGCCATGGAACTTGTGGAGGTATAACCGATTTGATGCATAGCATGCTTTGTGTTGATAGCTTCAGCCCACAAGTTCTCTGGGGTGTTGTACTCATCAAGCATTGTTCTTGCTAGAGTGATCAAGGTCCGGTTCTTCCTTTCAACTATGCCATTTTGCTGAGGTGTGTAGGTGGATGAGACTTCATGTTTAATCCCAACTTCATCACAATAAGCTTCAATGTTGGTGTTGTCAAATTCTTTGCCATTGTCACTTCTAATTTTCTTGATCTTGACATCAAATTCATTTTGAGCTCTCTTTGCAAACTTCTTGAAGCAAGGGGTGGCTTCGGATTTGTCATGAAGAAAGAAGGTCCATGTGTATCTTGAGAAGTCATCAACAATCACTAGACAATGGAGTTTCCCACCAAGGCTCTTGTATGTGGTTGGTCCAAACAAGTCCATGTGCGCTGGCTCTAGCACTCTCGAAGTTGACAAAAGCTTTGGTTGGATGAGTGTTTGCAACTTGCTTGCCGGCTTGACATGCACTACAAGGTTTGTCCTTTTCAAACTTGACATCTTTCAAGCCCCTCACTAACTCTTTCTTCAAAAGCTTCTTGAGTGTACTCATCCCAACATGTGCTAGCCTCCTATGCCACAACCACCCAAGTGAAGTCTTGGACAACAAACAAACATTCAGATTTGCATCTTCGGAGGTGAAATCCACTAGATAGAGATTGTTGTATCTAAAGCCTTTGAATATCACGGTTGAGTCTTCTTTCTTTGACACTATCACTTCCTTCTCATCAAACAAGCATTTGAATCCAAGATCACACAATTGACCCACGACGGCAAGTTGAAGCTCAATGGTTTAACATAAAGCACATTTGACAAAGAGTGATCATTTGATATTGCAACTTTGCCCAAACCCTTGACTTTGCCCTTTGAATTATCACCAAATGTGATTCTATCTTGATTTTGCTCCCCTTCATCTAGTGAGGCAAACATACGAGGTTCACCGGTCATATGTTGAGTGCAGCCACTATCAATAACCCAATGACTTCCACCGGTCTGTAGTTCACCTACACACAAGAGATCAAGCTTGAGGTTTAGGGACCCAAACTTGTTGAGGTCCCTTGACTTTCTCTACTAGAGACTTTGCAACCCAAATTTGCTTAGGCCTATTCTTATTGGGGGGACCTAAGAAGGTGACATTCACTTGTCCTTTTGAATCCTTTCTAACCACATAATGAGCATTGTATGCAAAGGGTCTAGCATGCTTGGGCAAGGGTTGTGGTGGTGGAGTTTCACACTCATGAGCAAAGTGACCTTCTTGTCCACACTCAAAACATCTCTTTGGCTTTGGCTTTGGCTTTTGCTTTTGTTGACTTGCTTGCTTTGCTTGATGTTGCTTCTCTTGATGTGACTTGAACCCAATGCCACTTCTATCGGTCTTCATCACGGTGTTCATCAAGAGCTCACTTTGAAGAGACTTTCCTTTTGCAAACTTGCTCAATCCAATCTTGAGGTGTTCCTTTTCTTGCTTGAGCTTCTTGTTCTCTTCTAGAAGTGACTCATTTGTTGATTGCTTCAAGCATGACATCTCAAAGTGGAGTCTTTTGTTCTCTTCTTTGAGCTTTTCATTCTCAAGTGCTAGTCCTTCATCTTCAATAGTGACGGTGTGACTGATTTTTGCTTGTTCAAGATCCTTCTTGAGCTGTTCATTTTCATTCTTTATCTTGACATAGTCATCATAATTCTCGGTCACCACCACCGACTTGCCTTTGCTGCTAGCACCTTGCTCAATGATCTCATCACATGATGTAGCTACATCATTCTTAGCAACATTGTTAGTAGCCTCATGTGTTTGGCAAGAAGCTCATAAGCCATCGCTAGATTCCCATGATCAACTTTAATAGTTGTGTACTCCTCTTTTAGAGAGCTATAACTAGATTTGAGCTCATCATGCTTCTTCTCAAGGTTCTCATTTTCAACTTTAAGCTCTTTTGAAGAAGCTTTGAGTTCCTTGAGTTTAGAAGACATGATTTCATTTTGATCTCTAAGCTCATCATTAGTTTTCTGCATAGCTTCCATCTTTTCTAGAAGAGAAGTATTTTCACTATCAAGCTCATCACATCTTCCTCTAGTCTTAATGATGGTTTTTGAGTACTTTCTAAGCAGTTTGACAAGCTCATCATAGGTAGGTGACTCATACTCATCATCACTATCACTTTCACTACCACTATCATCACTATCACCATGTTTGGAATGTACCTTCTTTTCACTTTTAGCCATAAGGCAAAAGTGGGATGGAGTAGATGATGATGGCAAGATTTGTGGAGGTGGTGAAGATCCAATGCCAATAGCAGCAACACCTTCATCATCACTTTCCTCATCGGATGACCCACAAGAGGATTCAATATCGGTGAGCCAATCACCAACAATATAGGCCTTTCCATCCTTCTTCTTGTGATGCTCTTTCTTTTCTTCCTTCTTCTTATGATGCTTGTCTTTCTTCTTCTTTTCTTTTTCTTCATCATCACTTGAGTCATCCTTCTTGTCCTTGCCCTTCTTCTTCTTGTACTTCTTGTCTCTTGGAGGCTCCGGACATTGATGAGCTAGATGTCCAGTCTTGCGGCAGTTGAAGCACTCCATTTCGGAGATGGGCTTCCTTTTGCTACTTGTGAAGAACTTCTTCTTCTTGCCATCAAACTTGACACCATTTTTGTTGAGCTTCTTCAACATCTTGGTGGTCTTCTTCACCATGAGAGCAAGACTCACATCATCAATTTCAGCGTCACTAGAATCATCATGAGTTGCCTTGGCCTTACCTTTTCTTGAGTGACTTGCATTGAGGGCCAAGTCTTTCTTCTTGGATGATGAGCCATCCTCGGGGGTGAGATGCATGTACATCTCATGAGCATTGATCTTTCCCAATATTTGAGTCGGTGTAGCATTGGAAAGATCACCTTGGTGAAGCACGGTGACAATGTGCCCATATTTCTCAATGGGGAGGACACATAGGATCTTTCTTGCAACATCGGATGGCGACATTTGATTGAGTCCAAGCCCATTGAGTTCCTCTACAATAGTGTTCAAACGGGAATACATCTCATTAGCACTTTCATTAGCTTTCATCTCAAAAGAATTTAACTTGCGCATAACAAGATGATAGCGTTCCTCACGCTCACTCTTAGTTCCCTCATGGAGCGCACAAAGGTCGGACCATAGTGCATGGGCGTCCTTGTGGTTCCTAACGCGATTGAACACATCCTTGCAAAGACCGCGGAATATAGCGTTCCTTGCCTTTGCATTCCACTTCTCATAGTTGGCCTCTTCACCGACAAGGTTAGCTGAATCCTTGGGTTTTGGGAGTCCTTGAGAAGCGGCACGGAAGCATCCAACATCTATCGCTTCTAAATGTGCTTCCATGCGAATTTTCCAATAAGGAAAATCGTCTCCCTCGAAAATGGGAGGAGGTCCATCCCCATGGGACATCTTTACTCTAGGCAGTTAAGCCTAATTTAGAGCAAACCAGCTCTGATACCACTTGAAAGGATCAAGATGCCCAAGAGGGGGGGTGAATTGGGCTAATTCTAAAAATTCTTGCGGAATTAAACCTACTAGCCCATGATTCACCCCTTTGTGCCTATTTGTGTTCCTAGACAATCGATCAACTAGAGTTTTGCACCCTAAGTTCCAATCTTATTCTAGCATGGCAATTCTATGAAAGTAATTGCAAGAATGTAAGTGCTAGAAAATAAAAGCGGAAATTAAGGGGACAAGGAACACGGCGATCTTTTTCCCGAGGTATCGGAGAGTCGCCACTCTCCACTAGTCCTCGTTGGAGCACCCGCGCAAGGGTGTAGCTCCCCCTTGATCCTCGCAAGGACCAAGTGCTATCTAGGGCTGATTCTTCGTCGCTCCGACGCGGTGAATCGCCAAGAACCGCTCACAAGATGAGTTGGGTCATCCACAAGCACCGCCGGATGATCACCAAGCTCCAATCACCACCAAGCCGTCTAGGTGATGGCGATCACCAAGAGTAACAAGCACAAACTCTCACTTGACCTCGCAAAGTCTAGGGAGAAGAGTGGATGCACACTAGCTACTCTCGATCGCCGATGAACTCATGGATTCTCAAATCTCTTCAAGTCATGAGGCTCTTGCAACTCTCCCGCTCTCACAAGGTGTCTACCGGTGATCAAATGAGCAAGAGTCTCGAAATGGTGGGGTGAGGTAGTATTTATAGCCAAAGGCCAAAATCCAACCGTTACCCAAAATTTCAGCTCAATCGTGAGCGCCGGACGCGTCCGGGCACTCACCGTCGGACGCGCGTCCGGCGCTTTATGGAATTCAAACGGCAACCTAGCCGTTGGGCTCTGATGCGGGCTCGGACGCGTCCGGCGTCCGCTGCGCGTCCGCGCGTCCGGCGCGCGGCCCGACTCTGCTGAGCCCGATTCCAAAAACTCCGGTCCGCGTCCGGCGCACGCCGGACGCCAGGACCACGCGTCCGCCGTCGGGGGCGAGACCAAAGGACGGCTTTACCGTGCGCCGGACGCGTCCGGCGCCCACGGCTGGCGCGTCCGGCTCCTGTTGAAGCTCCCGTTTCCACTTGAAACGCGATCCTTTGAAAACGGCGACGACTTCAACAACTCTCAGGGCTTATATGTAACTTCCTAGTGCTAAGATTTCACCAGTGTGCACCACACCTAAACCTGAGTCTCAACTAGGTCAAGCTACCCATTTGCACCCCCCTTAATAGTACGGCCAAAAGAGAAAAACAAAGTCCTAACGACTAATCCGATGTCTCTCAACACCATCGACAATCGGAACTAACCGTCCTTAACCTTGTCGTCCAACCTTTGAAAACCGAAACGATTTCCATCGATAAGAGGGCATGCCAACCAAAGTGCCTGAGGTTCCATTACCATGACCTAACTCTCATTGTTTCTGCAAAACACACGTTAGTCATAGTAATCTATATTGTCATCAATCATCGAAACCCACATCAAGGGGCCTAGATGCTTTCACTCATCCATTGCATGTTTAGTTTCTTGCATTCATTCATACGTTTTGGATCTAAAAAGAAAAAAAAATTCCACCATGATCATGCTCTTTCATCTCTGTCTGCATCCCTTTTATTATAAAAAGATAAAAATATTTCTTGTGATCCTGTTAGAAGACATTTGGGTTAAGGCAGTTCTAGACAACCAAGGCTTAGAGGTTTTATCACTAATGCTTAATCAGTTCCACAAGCTTTGTTGTCTATTTGAGCTTCATAGAACATAAAGGATCAAGAAGAGCTAACGAGACATTTAATGATGTCCAGTCTCTGTCAAGTCTTTGCCCTCAACTTGAGTTGAACGTTGTCTCCAACAGCAACTATCCACGAAACTCCGGGAAGACTAGAACTCCTTCACCGTCCGTCGCAATATCCATGAGACTATGTCAACATCCAGCTTGGGGGAGAGCATCCCCCGTGTACCAAGCTAAGTGTTTCCAACTTATCTATTTTATGCCTTGTTAGAGTGTGCTTTGTTAAAACAACTAAAAAGATGCATAACTATAGAAACCCAGAAAGATTTCTTTTCTACTTTTGGAGAGTTCTTGTAGTCTGTCTTAAAAGTGATCCCTAGAATAAACTCTACATGGAGATGATGAATAGTTGCTCTGCCGTAATTCCTTTCAAGTACCTAGTTTTCAACCTTGCACTCTCCCGAGTTTTGGACACAACTGTTTAGATTTGAGATTTGCTCTGAACCTGAAACTTGTGGGTAGCAAACACTTGATCTAAGTCTAGGTGGTTGACGGGTATGATATGGGAAGGTTTTGAGCTGCTGTCCATCTTGTTCCTAGAGATACTAGAGTTCTAGAGAATTTATCTGTGAAAATATTAAATTCTTGCATGATGAGTTCCTTTATGATGAGAGTTCAAATTCCTACCACAGCCATATATTCATGCTTACTAGATTAGGAAAATCCATCTGTTTATATAGATCATATTGTAGGCTTGAGTGTAGTCTTTATAGGCATTGAGTGTGGTTATGCTGTGGACCCATAAGGAATCAGTCATGCACTTAAAGTCAAATACTATGTGCTCTCCATCCATTGATCTATGCTACTTCTGTCCTCAGAAGCATGCACCCATTTTATAAATGTTACATTCATTCTGTGCTACTTCTGTCCCTAGAGGTACCACCCACATATAGATCCACATCCACCACATATATATACGCCATTCATTTCACTTCATCCAGAAAAGGTTCTACTCCTATCCTGGGAGTGAACATCTAGAAATAATCATCGCCGTTCCATTTGCCTACATAAAAGCTCCAGTCACTATCATTTCAAATTATACACTCCCCGTTGTTAAAGTTTCATTTTCAGAGGATTGGTTGCTCTAAAAAAAAGGGAGAAAAAAAAAAGAAAAAAGAGAAAAAAAAAGAAGAAAAAAGAAAGAAAGAAAGAAAGAGTAGCCAAGTCCTTCCTTTCAAGAAGTTTTAAGGTTTCCAAATAAAGGGAGTCATGTTATCCCCAAAGGAGCAAGTGTAGAAGTAGATGTTCACCAAGTGATCACCCCTCATAATCATTTCCTTATCATCATCATCTTATCATCCATTCCATTTCCTCATTCACATGCACATATGACTTTATTATTATTTTAGTTCCTACTTGGATCCATGGTTTAACTGTGCAATATATGCAAGTGAGTTTTGAGTGTCTCCCCACCTATAAGCTCCACATAAGCCTATTAGAAAGTAGGGTGAGAGAGAGAAGGCACTTTCCACTATGCATTAGTTCCACAAATACCATATATTTTGAGAGAAGAGAGAAGGCATACACTACTCATGCCTTGGAGAGGATCCAGAAATACCACAAATGAGAGACCTGAAAGGTTCATACAAGGAACTCTGAGTTTTATTTGAAAATCTTGCAAAAACTCCGGAATAATAGTTGATCAAAGAGCGAGAAACATGGTGCTTGACTTGACTGTTCTATCTTTCAACTACTCAAGACCCAAGTGACGGTTACAAGCCCCATGGTGAAAGGTAATATGAGTAAGTTTTGAGTCAGAATAGTTCACTCTAATTCGGAGGAGAGTTCTTGTTTGAACGCATGTGTACTTGTGAGGAGTGAAAGCATAGTAGCATCTCCCCGATCCATCACTCGAGTTTATCTTTACTCGTGGACGAGCAAAAGGTAAGCTTGGGGGAGTTGTTGACGGTCGTTAAGTGCCAATTTTTACCGTCAACGAGACATGAGAAAGGACTAAAATATGTTCACCAACTAGATATAGGGGGTATCGACAGAATTCCACGAGTTTTGGTGAATGTCCTTTTAGAGGTGTCGGCTGAAAATACCCAAGGAAGGCCCACATGTCGGGTTTACATAGAGATAATCGGGAACCGGTGAAAATTCTGTAACGGAAGGTTCGAGAAGGCTCGGACCAAACGGGAGCCCGAACCGACTCGGTGGAGAGTCGGCCGACTCCACCCTAGAGTCGGCCGACCGGGGACTTCAACCAATCGAGTCGGCCTCGCGGATCCTGTTCCACCGCCTTTGAGGATGAATAATAATCGTCCATTTAGGTCGGTTTGATCCGAGGGCTGTGGTGCATCCTAGAGGGCTATATAGCGGGGCCTGGACCCTGGAGGAGGCAATCCCTTAACCCTAATTCATTATCTCCCAGCGGGATCAGAGTTGTAGAGGTGTCCCTTGAATGGATGACTTCTCCTCTCTAGAGAATTAGAGCTAGACATTCCAATGTAGTAGATTAGATCTAGATGAGAGTTAGGGAGAGCGGAGCTGCGCTCCGGTTCTGGAGAAGTCTTCAGAGATTTGGTATGCCTTTTGTTTGATGATTTTTTTATTTAAAAAAATCATGTGACAAGATGAATATCAAAAATATATTTATTCGGGGCTTATTATTGACACATCTATTGGCGCACAGGATTTGTCATGGTTGAGCCTATGACGCATGGGCCCCACCTCTGAAATATTTCTAGAAGGTTAAAGCTTTCTTGAGGAGAGTTGTATTTGATGCTGGAGTTTATACTCGGTTCAGAGATATTATTTAAGAGTCCTGGCTAGATACGCACTGGAGATAATGGAATATATTCTAATCCAAGTTAAAGACGCGTCCTCTGTTTGCTTGGCGAAGAAGTTGATCCTATCCTTCTGGTCCCTATATAAAGCAGCGCCCTGGCCAAGAGGAAGCTGGCCTTCGGTTCTCACGCATCCATGCAAACACGCTGCCCTGCATCTCGCCGAGAACGTTCCTGCTGCCTGGCTGCCCATCTCGCCGAGCAAGCAAGCAAGAAGCAAAGTCATATCGAGTCGTCGAGATCAACCTGCTCATCTCGACGAGAAGCTGCAACACGTCACCTCGCCGAGAAGTAGCTACACGCCGTGCTGTGCTCTCGTTTGGCTCCGTGAACATGCCGTCCGTGCAAGCTGTGGTGCTTCCCGGTGAGAGTTTACATGTATCATAATTTACTGCTTCACGAGAAGAAGGCCAGTAGCTTCACAACGTCAGATCCCTTGCCGCGCAAGGTCGTTGTTGAGTTGCTGATGATGATCAATTTGGTCCATGTGACAATCAAGAGACACGCATCTACCCAAGCCAGACTGTCGCGCCGAGAAGCAAAGCTCAGACGGAAGCATATACGCCGATGACGGAGCCTCATGCTCTCCACACCAATGTCAACAATGCAACTTGGTAACATCAGAACCCTCGCCGCGCGAGGTCGTTACCGAGTTATTTATGCTGAGCTCAAGCCAAACTAAACAAAGACCGCGTGAGAAGGACATACCCTGCTCGTCGCGATGATAAGAAAACAAGACCGCACGATACGGACAATATCCCGTTCGTCGTGATGACAAATAAACAAGACCGCGTGAGACGGACATACCCCGCTCGTCGCGATGACAAGAAAACAAGACCGCACGAGACGGACATACCCCGACTCGTCGCGATGATTTTTTCGATAACGAAGAGGGTCGCATTGGCCTACTCGTTTCCCGATGGCGGAAAGGTCGCATTGACCTGTCCCCCACAATAATGGAAAGGTCGTATTGGCCTACTCGTTCCCCGATGATGGAAAGGTCGCATTGGCCTGTCCCCCACAATAATGGAAAGGTCGTATTGGCCTACTTGTTCTACTGGCAAAGAGGTCGTATTGGCCGGCGTTTGCCATACAAACAAAAGTCGTTACCGATTCGGTATGACGCCGGGAGGCTGTCAATTTGATCATTGTGAGAAAGCATCGTCCAAACCAAGCTTCCGCTTGTTGTCGCGGATTTTCTACGAAATTCTGGCCAAATGCCGACGAGGCAAAGTCGTCATTCCATCGACACGTCCTAATTAACGGAATCGGACACACTGTTGCTGGGCACCGACGAGGCGAAAGCAACTCACACATGTCCGTGTTAATGAAGGTTGGCGTACATGATCAAAGGGCACCGACGAGGCGAAAGTCATCCCCTTCATTATCATCTTTTCTGTTTACTTCAACGTGGCGCTGGCGATGTCACGACTGCGTTTCAGCGACATGAAGCCACCCATATTTTTTTACTACGCCATATGTCGCATATGGCTGATGACGATGAACAAATACTTGACGACCATGAAGCGCAGCTTAATCGGAGGTTTTCCGCAAGCTCTTCTTGCGGATGTAATTAACCGGCCGCGCCAAACAGGCCCCGGGAATCGGCGAACTACACAATCTCTTACCAGTCAGACCTCTCCTTAAGCATGACGCTGAAGACGGAAGAAGGCATTTTTTCGTTGATCATGTATTTTGTATATTCAAGAAAGAATTAATGAAATATATGGTTCGCGAATATGTGTGCATGTGTCTCCCTCTACATGTTATTTTTATTCAAGTCTTCATTCAGTTTTCGACTAAACACCTTTGTATCTATTCTTTACAAGACTTATGCTTTAATATATTTATCTTCTCTATTTACTTTTATGCCTATCTTGTGATTGTTAGTATAGTTGTTATGCTTTAGTATGGGATCTTCGCTCGCATCGAGTGCTCTAGTTATCCTAGGTAATTAGAGTAGTAATTAATAGTGTAGACATGGCGTCTAGACTAGAGGTTACCTGAGATTGCACCCAATCCTACGGATTGTTGTGGTAGCCCCAGGATCGTGACAGTCCTGACGGCCGTCGTATTCCACCTCGTTCAGGTTGGTGTTTGTAGGACCGTAGTCGGACCTTCCTAGCCCCCTTCTCATCCATGTCCGTGGCTAGTGCTCCGTTGTCCCGAAGTGCTATTATATGATTGCTATATCTAACCATCCCCGTTATCATAGAACCGAGTAATAGAGAAGTATATAGGAACCTTAATCTCTCCCGTTGTCCTCTCAATCTAGCTAGCTACTCATTTATCATAGAATTCTCATGTGTTCTTTATTATTTATATTACCTTACATATATATATCATTTACCCCTGCTTTAGTCTAGTTGGTTTACTAAGTTAGTAGATACATGATGGTGAGTTATCAGATTCTTTAACCCTTGCTTCCCTGTGGTAAAATATAAATAACGATACCTGGATACTCCCGGTAAAATGCTACAATGGTAAATTCTGTGCGCTTGCGGAATCATTCATATTTTAGTTGCACTTAATTTATACCAACACTATGGAAGGCAGAGCAATCTAAAGATATGATAGCAACAAGCCTGGATGCGGCCTCATGGTGACCATGTCACCCGCAATTCCCGGCTGTCCGATCGACCGACCGGACGGCCTACATCAGTCAAGTCCAGGCCATTTTGCAAACAAATCCTTTAACTCTGGCAAAATACAACCCGTCCATCGTCCTCTCTTAGTTTCGTTTGCAAAACGACCCTCAAACTTTTCCGAAATAGGACCCGCCATCCAGACGATTCAATGGGCCAGGCTGCCACCGCGTCCTTGTACGGGTGCTGAACTGGGCGACATCCGGTCCAAATGGTCTTCTCTTTTTGTGTCTTTTATTAAATCCTATAATATGCTGATTTTATTTATTTCGTACAAAAATAATAAGAGCTGCTAAAATCATAAAAAAATAGAATACTCTTTATCATGTACTCTATGTATAAAAGATATAAAATCTGGAATGTAAAGAAATTTTGAATTATTTAAAATGACCTCGCTTAATTAACAAATGAAACCTCCATGATTCCTACATATTAAAATATTAATCCAGACATTACAAAATTTAATTTGTGGATGCTTTGTAATGTTGACAACTTCTAAAAAAAAAGATAAATTTTAAATGTTTCAACAGACTATTGTTCCATACTCAATTAATAAAATAATTTAAAAAGAAGTCTACGATTGAATTTTATATGAATCAAAATATATAGACAACAAAATAAAAACTCGGTGGTTAACATATACAATCATCCACAAATAATAATTTTCAAATAACATAAATAAAAACACTAATACAGTACATACACAATGCGCAA
Organism: Themeda triandra; assembly: GCA_018135685.1. Taxonomy (NCBI): domain Eukaryota; kingdom Viridiplantae; phylum Streptophyta; class Magnoliopsida; order Poales; family Poaceae; genus Themeda; species Themeda triandra. Next base: position 892,500 of record JAENPR010000103.1, read on the forward strand.
ACTAATATATTTGTGTTTTTTCTTTGCTATGTCCAGCAGTGCATTTTCACAAATATAACTGTGGTGTCAACCCGCGCACAAATAACTACTGATTCTATGGACAATGGAGCTACAATGCCGGCGCTAGGAGCAGCAGCGGGGAGGGCGGATTCTTTTTACGTTCTCACATGAGGACAAAAGGTTCATGGGCGGAAGGTTTGAGTTGTTTTTTTTCCTACTAGGCTAGCGGTGGAACGGATGGTAATCCTGCATGTATAGCAGGGATGAATGATGGCAGTTTTGGTATACAGATACAGGGTCTATATATGGAAAGTTCGAGTTGTTTTTTCTAGCTGGTCGACGATAGGAAGGGACAGTAGTCTTGCATGTATAGCAGGAATGGACGGCGGGTTTTCCTAGGCCCCGTTGGTAATCCTGCATTCCTGCATGTATAGCACGGACTGGATGACAGTAGTTTTGCAGCGACATGGCCTGCGGAGAGGAAAGTTTTAGTACATAAAAACGTCATTTATGGTGTATTTACATGCAACACAAAACCAGTTGTGACTTGAGAGTGTACTCAATGTAATAGCCGTCACCAACGCAAAATAGAACATGAGTGTACTCTACAAAATAAGGCAGGAATTTCAGAAGTATTGATTTCACAATCAAAATCTGCAAACCTGACAAATGTAAAGCCTGACATAGATAATTGGCATCCGCTGATTGGCCTGTTCAGGGACAAATTCCATGGCAAGGTTCAGGAACAGCTCATTCCTACTTGTAATCAAGAAGAAACAGTGCCTCAAAGGGTATGACATTGTGTTGTGTAGTCCTGGTCCATCGAGCACATAAGCTGCAGTTCATGGTTCTTGTAACCTCGGTCATAGTGATTATTATTACTAAACAGAATCACAGTGATTATTAGTTTCCTATTTTCTGCCTGCATTGTCCACTTAATTTTCAGTTGGGATTTGGATCGGTACCCTATATGTAGCAAGCTAAAGACTCACTCAATGAGTTCTGGTTTGCCGACTTCCCAACTGTTAGAATATAATTGTAACAGCCCATTGGCCTTGTACACTAGCCTGACTAGTATTAGTTGTACTGCAAGTCTTCTAGGCTATTGTGGAGGTATAAACTCCATATACCCTCACGGCCTAGTTTGGGCCGACACGCTATCGCCAGGCCGGCCCATCAAGCTTCAAGACCGATCGGCTCAGGCTGGTCGGACGGCCCTAAAACAGTAGCAAGAATATCGAAGACCGACAAGGAGGACAAGACCTAGCTGAGATAGGAAAGTTTAGACTTGTAAAGTATATAAACTTAGTACCGAGATAAGCTAGTTCCGACTTGTAACCTTGCTCCCGTGACATATAAGGAGAGCAAGGACCCCGTGCCGAAGGACGAGAAACGGCATAACGCACGTACTCATACATCCACATCATAATCGAAGCAGAGCAGGACTAGGGTTTTACGCATCCTTGCGGCCTGAACCTGGGTAAACCTCGTGTGATTGCTCCCTGTTTACGTCTTGCTCGCAATCTCGTGCGCCTTCCGCCAATCCATTACCGGTCAGGGCATACCCCTGGTCGGACTATCGCCGATCTTTACAAAGTTAAAAACACCTTTTTTCTTTGTACCAAATGGCCAAGTACGTCACCCCTCCAACAGAAAACAATCAGCATGCACTGTCTCTGGTCAACCCCGCTACGTGTTCACAGCTCCAACGCTATACAACACAGGGGTGTCAGCGGTCGCCTCCAATGGAAATAGGGCCCTAAGTGATTCGGCAAAACGCGCTATTCACTATAGGTCACCTACACACCTGCGGACTGATTAACTCTAAGGAGAGGCGATTACTAAAAACCATTCTCAAACAGTACATCCTGATACAACTTCGTGTCATAGATTATATCAAATCAATACGATTCAGAATACCTCATCAAAACATTCACTCATACCAAATTTTCTCTTTGCAGCAACAACTCGAAGAAGCGTTCCAACCCGCTGTAACAAAGTTGCAGTATAGCATAAACAATTCAACTCACACAATCCGATGAAGCCGGGATTTTTCGCCAATGATACCGGTTATTTCGGCACACAAATAGCAAAGCTATTTTCATGGGTTTAGATTCAAAACCATGGTCTCACACCCCACGCTATTTGGGACCGAGTTAAGTAGCAAAGCTGCCTTAACTTAATCATGACAAAGTCATAGCATGGTTCAAACCGACCAGCCCAAATGAAATTTGGCTCGATCGGTCTCACTCAAAGAGTGGTCGGAAACACATAAAGCATGATATAATGATCGTTGTCTTCTTTTTTAGACCACGACATAACGTGTTCCACCTCATCTCGAGCTCGGGGACTATGTGGGCCCACGTCACCCGAGAGGTGACATGGGCTAGATCCTTCTTTTAGAGCTTGCCGCAACATATACTATCTTACGGCAACCTCGGGGACTACGTGGGCCCATGTCATTTGCATGACTCGGCGATCCTTTCTCTTTACAAAGAGTTTAGTTTCAAAACTAAGCTAAGGCAACGACCAATCACGACAGATACCATGTGATGGCGGGCATCACACACTAACGAGGGCCCACGTCTCCGCATTTGGGACCCTTTCAAAATTCTTTTTTCTTTTCGGGAGCATCATAAATCTTTCGGTCAAAACCGAAAACGTCAACCAAGTGTAAGCAAAGTGTGGTCGGAAGCATTAGACGGTCCTCCACCTGCTCGGACCACATGTCGAACATGTGTCCGACCACCCTTTCTCACTCAACCAAGCAAGACGGTGTTTTTTCCCTCAAGATCCATGATGCTCGGGGACTAGCCGTGGAGGTATAAACTCCATATACCCTCACGGCCTAGTTTGGGCCGACACGCTATCGCCAGGCCGGCCCATCAAGCTTCAAGACCGATCGGCTCGGGCTGGTGGACGGCCTAAAACAGGCAAGAATATCGAAGACCGACAAGGAGGACAAGACCTAGCCGAGATAGGAAAGTTTAGACTTGTAAAGTATATAAACTTAGTACCGGATAGGCTAGTTCCGACTTGTAACCTTGCTCCCCGTGACATATAAGGAGAGCAAGGACCCCGTCTGGAAGGACGAGAACCGGCATAACGCACGACTCATACATCCACATCATAATCGAAACAGAGAGCAGGACTAGGGTTTTACGCATCCTTGCAGCCTGAACCTGGGTAAACCTCGTGTGATTGCTCCCTGTTTACGTCTTGCTCGCAATCTCATGCGCCTTCCGCCAATCCATTACCGGTCAGGGCATACCCCTGGTCGGACTATCGCCGATATTTCGTCGACAGCTATATATATGAAAGGTCACCCCCCTATTGGGTGTGCGGTGTTTCTACATAGTATCACGGTTCCCCAGGACGTCTTCCGCTTCCGCCTACACCCGCCCGTGCGCTCTGCCCTAGGGCGTGCGTGCGCCTCGCACCCGGCCGCCGCCGCCTCAGCCGCTCGACGTGCTCTAGTCGAGCCGCCCAAGCCGCCGTGCCCGCAATACCCACCGCCTATGCCGCCCGCTCGATCGCGCCCGCCCAGACTGCCGCGCTCGATCTCGCCGCTGTCTGCGCCGCCCGACTCGTTGTTGAAGTTTCTTAGCGCAATCACCAAATATAGATAAAAAGTCTATCTCCGGCAACGGCACCAAAAAGCTTGTTGGTATTTCTTAACGTGTGCAGAAAGATTTCGCAAGCGTACGGAAAGTACCGTTGTAGCTTTCACCCGGAAGTATTCAGGGTATCGTATTTTCCACGGGAAACGGAGGTATTTCTCCTAGCTAGTACGTCCAAGGACAACCCAAGGGTAGAGTTGGTAGGAGGGAGAGAAGGATTCTATGGCTTTTGGGTCTAAAAGTAGATAAACTACACCTACACTTGCTCACTTCGGGCACCGGATCGCACCTGGTCTGCTAGGTGATGCCGGCCTGTGGCTCTACGCCGTAGCCGAATGTGGGGGATTACAAGGGACGGACAGGGCTGTCACCACCTGCCGCCTACCACCTCAACCGTGGACTACGAGGCAAACGAAGGTAGCTGCCAGCCTAGACACCACGCCTATGCTATTAGCGACTACTCTAGCGTCGCGCAGGAACATCCGTCTCTATGAGGAGTCCTCTACTAGAGCAACCGCCACGGGGACGGTCGACGAACCCGCAAACAAGTATAAGCGAAGAATAAATACTAAAAGACTTATTACCAAAGAAAACACGAACACTCACGTAGTGGGAAAACCCGACAAAGTGTAGCACTGGTGTTCGTTGAGGTACAAGGTTGGGGGAGAGACCGACAAGTCCGGCTCTCCCCGCTCTTCCCTCACATCTCTCCACTACCAAGCTCTACTAGCTAGCTAGGGCCTAAACCCATGGAGTGTGGCTCTTTATTCTCTAGGTGTAGTAGCTCTTGATCCTTGGAATGGTGTGTTGAATGAGGAGGAGGGAGCCTCCTTTTATAGGTGGAGAGGAGGGGGCTCTTTGGAAAAGTGCCATCCTCACATGGTAGGTTCAAAACCGACCTCATAGGGCAGTTTCGCACCTTCCATTCACAGAAGCACCACCGCCATTCGCATTGGGCTATCGTCATGGGCCACCAGGTCAAATTTGGGCATGATCGGTGCCCGCGCAGGCGTGCCCGCGCCTGAGGCGTGCGTGCGCCAGGTTTGGCTCCAATGGGGCCCATCTTTTACAGGCACGTGGGCCTCGTCGTTAGCTTCACGTGGCCGGGTGTTTTACTGAAAACGGACTCCGGATGAGGGAGTTATGGCCAAAATACTCAACCCCGCTCCTGCAGCCCAAGATGGAGTTGGACCGAGTTTTGGGCTTCCATTTCTTGGGTTCATGCTAGGTATTTTAGACTACGTTTGAGACCCAAATTATCTCGGGTAAGTGGGCCACCTTCTCATATCATTGTTTTTTCTCAGTTCTTGGCTCATTTTAGGTGTATTTCGGTGTTGACCGCAAAACAAGAATTCGCGCCACCTTTGTGGAAATAGTTAGAGTAGAGCCCTATTCTAGGTGAAATTTAGTATTGCCTAGGCTAAAGTTGGCGGGGTTAGAATCGAGTTAAGGACCGCCAACAACTCCCTCACACTTAACTCTTTGCTCGCCCTCGAGTAAAGGTTGAAGAACTAAGGTGGTTGTATTCTCCCAATAGCTGACCTGCATACAGATTATTCCGAGCTTTTTCCTGCATTTGTGAACATTCCTGGTGGCTACCAAGTTATCTTATAGCCATTGGGAGGAGGAATAGCTTGAAATCAACTCAACTCACACTACTCATGCTTTGATACTTGGAGTTTTAGTATTTTCGCAAAGATAGCCTTATCTTATAGCCATTGGGAGGAGGAATAGCTTGAAATCAACTCAACTCAACTCACTCTCAAATTGCTCTTTTTAGGTGGCTAGTCCTATCCAGGTGTTCTTGATCATCCTACTACTACAGGGTGATATGTGGAGTTTTGGGTATGGATGATGAACAGGTTGCAACGTCAAGCCTACTGGACTTATGAAGAGAAGGCCATATCCCTAGATGTGCAAGTGCAAGTGTAGAAATATTTGTGGACTCCTGATCATGTTTCTCTCTTTATGAAGGAATATGCAAGAAGGTATAGACTAAAAAACATCTCTAAAACTTGCTTTATTTCTTCCTTTCTTTCTTTCTCTCTTTTTTTTCTTTTCTTTTCTTTCTTCTCTCTTTTTTTTCTTTTCTTTTCTTTCTTCTCTCTTTTTTTTCTTCTCTCTCTTTGTTTATCTCAAGACCTTGGAGAAAAAGAACTCTTTCTTATTCACAAACTAAGCTCTGTTTTTGTAGGACCTTTCTAATGATAGTCTATACTCTTCTTGGATGAAAGATGGGAGAGAGATGCATGACTTTGTTGGCAGGAGTATTACACTACAAGAGAAACCCCCATTTAACAACGGATACTTGGCAACGCTTAATGTATTCGTTGCATGCAACCTAGCAGCGACACATGTGTCGGATGTGAATGTGTTGCAGCCGCCGTCTTACGCTTAAGCCCATCGTATAAGCGTGCTATTCATCATCATTTTGATTTTTTTCATTTAATTATAAATACTCCGACTGCGCAGGAGTTGTGCACTTTTTTTTTAATTTGAGGGCTGTGCACTTTGATCACAAATTAAACAATAAACGACAAAAAGTTCGAAACATATGCTTCGAACCCGCGACCTCCTAACCAACTGGAGGTCCGTCATTTCCCGATAACCAGTCAAACCAATGAATGTTTGCGTTTATGTACCTAACACGGTTTCTTATATTGGTAAAGTAGCCAAGAGCATTGGCCCATCGGAACAACGGCCCAACAAAAGGAAGCTGCGAGCGTCTCGCCTAATCACACCCGCCGCCGAGGTGAAGTCCGTGGCGCCGCTCACCTTTGTCGCGCCGCCACGATAGGTGCCGGCTGCCGCGCCCTCTCGACGCGGGACGCACGAGACCGCCGCCCGCCCGCCCCTAATCCCGCTCGTCGCTTTCGGTGCTGCCCTCGTGGCCTCATCGGCCGCCGGCCCCGCGTTGCTCGGCTGCCCCTGCCCGGCTGCGCGCTTGGGCCATCTCCCGGCGGTCGCCGACCTCGGCCGCGCCGTGCTTGCGAGGGCTTTGCAAGCGAGCCCTGCGCGACCCGAGCAGCGACCGGACTCTCTCTGTGTAAGGTAATATAATTTAGATTTTAGAAAGACTCTAATTCTCTGCTCATTATGATTCCAAGTTTTCATTACAATTAGAAGGATCCAAATTATATGATGATAAGTTCTCATCTTTATTGCATTAGGAATAATTAGTCTGAATTGTTGTATTCAAGAATTGTTTGTTGTCAGTTGCCATGGCTGCTCGTGTTTAGTTTCTCTTGTGGTGTCGATGATAGTATCAAAATTATATGAGGATAAATAAATATGAACTTACAGATGCTATTTATTTATACAGCAAGAGCTTTTTGTGGTTTCACAATGGATTTAAATATCATCAAAGTTCTTTTGGGCTGTCCTAAAGATTCTACTCGGTACATAGCTGGTGTAGAAGGATTTGTTGAATTTGCATTTAAAAATAAGCCCGGAGATACCAAGATTTGTTGTCCTTGTCATGAATGCGTGCATACTAATCTCCTATCAAAGGACGAAATATATGAACATTTGGTCTGCAATGGGATACTTGAGAATTATCAAGAATGGGATTTTCATAATGACACTTCAGTGCATGAAGGACGGGATTTTCATAGTGACCCTTCAGTGCAGCACACCGTCAGTCAACAACCGCAATCTCAGAATGAAGATAGGCATGGTAACATGACTCAACTGCTTCATGATGCATTTTCTCACATGTATGATGATGTGCCTATGACAGATGCCGGAAATCTTCCGAGTCCACCTGTCAGCGGGCCAAATTTAGAAGCAGAAGAGTTCTATAAATTGGTTGAAGATTCAAAAAAGCCTTTATGGGAAGGATGTGAATTGACACGGCTAACTTTACTTGTGCTTTTGTTCAATGTGAAATCCATGAACAAATGGTCGGATAAATCATTAGATGATCTATTTGGAATTTTGCGAAGGCTATTCCAAATGGAAAGGAACTTCCCAAAAATTTTTATGAGGCTAAAAAATTATTTCCAAGTTTGGCTTGGGCTATGAAAGTATTCTTGCGTGCCCAAATGATTGTGAACTATTTTGGAAGGAGAAGGAAAAAGATGATTTTTGCTCAAAGTGCAAGGCTTCTAGGTGGAAAGGTAGGGAACACGAAACCAAACTAACAAAGAAGCAAAGAAGGAAAGCAACGCCTTGTAAAGTATTAAGATACTTTCCCGTCAAAGATAGGCTAAAAGACTGTTTATGTGCAAAGAAATAGCAGATCTCCTAAGATGGCATGATGAAGAGCGCACCAAGGATGGTGCGCTACGACTTCGGTGACTCGAGAATGGACGTACTTTGATGAAAAGTTTCCACAAATTAAGTCGATCCACGGAATATTCGATTTGGATTAGCTACCGACGGGTTTAATCCATTTGGGATGTTGAATTCCAAATATAGTGTTTGGCCAGTTGTTTTGGTATGCATGAAAGAGCATTATCTAATGTTGTCTTTAATAATTCCTGGTTCTTCTAGTCCTGGGAGAAACTTCATGTGTACCTTCAACCACTTTTGGAAGACCTAAAAGATTTATTTCAAAATGGTATGCCAACATATGATGCATCAAGAAATGAAACTTTTGACTTGAGAGCAGCAAAGTGCTAATGACCATTAGTGACCTACCAGGCTTGGGAATGCTTGCTTCTCATATGGTTCATGGAAATTTTGCATGTCTACCTTGTGGTGAAAATGTATGGACCAAATGTCTGAAGCATGGTAAGAAAGCTTGTTTTATGGGTCATCGCCGGTTTCTTCCTCTTGACCATCCTTTTCGTTTGGATGCGGATTCATTTGATGGAACAGTGGAGCTTCGAACAGAACCACAAACTTATTATGACCGTCCCATTTTGGATGAAATCACTGCATTAGGTAATTTCAAGGACTCAAAAACTTACAAGTCAGTAAGTAGTCTTTTCACATTGCCTTTTGGGACGATAATATTCTTCGATATAATCTTGATGTGATGCATATAGAGAAGAATGTGTTTGAAAATTTTTATGGTACACTATTTGGTTTAGAAGGAAAGTCAAAAGATAATTTACAAGCTCGTAAAGACCTCAAAGAGATGAACATTAGGGAGGACCTCCACCCACAAGAAGAACCTTCGGCAAGTTCTACATGCCACCCGCAAGGTTTGCTATGTCGAAAACCGAGAGACGAATATTTCTTGAAGTGCTCGGAGACATAAAAGTTCCCGATGGCTACTCCGGAAACATATCAAAATATGTAAGGTATGATGAAGGCAAACTTATTGGTCTCAAAACACATGACCGCCATGTTCTACTTCAACAGCTCATGCCTATTGCTCTAAGGGGCCTTATTCCGATGACATCACAAAGAGTAATGTTTGAGTTGGCCTGCTTATTTTCGAGGAATATGTTCGAAAGTGCTTCGTCTTGATGAGCTTGACCGTTTGGAGCAATCAATTAAAGTTACACTAAGCAAAATGGAGATGATATTTCCTCCTGGATTTTTTACAGTTATGGTTCACTTAGTAGTACATTTAGCAATTTGAATGTAAGATGGCTGGACCAGTCTGTTATTGATGGATGTACTTCATTGAAAGGTACTGATTCTAACTAATACAACTTCATTGTTTGGATCATTTATTATATATAACCTACTAAATTGATGTTTTTCCATATATTGCAGGTACCTATGTAAATTGAAGTCATTTGTTCGCAATAAAGCTTATCCGAGGCTTCAATAGCAAATTCATTTTTGGCGAGATGAGTGTATGGTGTTTTGTTCTAGGTACCTGGAAGGTTTCTCCACAAAGCATAACAAACCATCAAGGAATGATGACAACCAGGATCATCTTGAATCTAACTTATATGCACAAGATTCCTCTTTGTTTCCTCCTATAGGAAAACCATTGGGAAGACCATCCAGTGTTACTTTAACTGGTCTAGAGAAACTGCAAGCACATAGATATGTATTATACAATTGTCCATTGTCATTCCGTACTTGAAGTAAGTGTTAATGATGCCTATTAGCATATTACATATGTTCCTTTGATACCGAAGCCATGTTAATTTCCATTTTAGAGAGCATCGCTGATATCAAAAGAAGAAATCGCCATCGTCGTCTATCTTTGAAACAAATTGAGAATATACAGAATAAAGAGTTTCCTGACGGTTCGGAGGACGTGTAGGTATTATGGTTTGTTTTTACTTGAAAAAAAATAAAATTTATTTAACTATATTTTGTGATGATACAGATCATGCGTTTGGAGCAAAAAAATGGTAGCGATAGCATCGATGAGGATATTAGATGGTTGGCTCGCGGCCCATTGGATGCAGCAAGAAGACACGAGCCTTTAGCATCCGTGGTTTCAGATTTAGAGCCAAATGTCATGACAAGGCGACGCAAAATAGTGGAGTTGTTGTGATTGCAAAAACATCAAGTTATTCTTCTCGAGGGGATACTAACCCTATCCTTAGAGATATTACTTACTACGGAAGGATACTTAAAATAGTTGAGTTAAACTATTATGGAAGATTCTCGATGGTGTTGTTTAAATGTGAATGGGTTGATGTCACTCAAGGAAAGGGAGTGAAACCAGATAATTTTGGATGTACGCTTGTGAATTTCTCACAGCAAATTCACAAGGGTGATAGGATTGAGCATGAGCCTTTTGTATTTGCCAATCAAGTTGACCAAGTGTTCTATGCCGACGACAAGTATAACAACCCGGGATGGTCGGTTGTAACGAAGATGAAGCCTAGAGATGTATTTGAAATGGGAGAAGAATGGAATGATGTAGAATATGAATCTTATCATGTCGTACTCTTCGGGATGTATTTACTAATTCACATGATAGTGGTTCATGGACTAGAAGAGATGTAGAGGGTACAACTGTAGAGGATAGGAATGTGGATGATAATAGAAGTTCCGATGAAGAAGATTAATATATAGGTCAACAAAAGTAAAGGTTAGATATGTTTGAGTTTTGTACTGTTCCATAGTGTATAGCTATACTAAGATAATGTACTTTCGGTGACAAGTTTCTTTTTAACTGTTTTTATTATTCGGGGCATGGTCAGAAACCAACATCACTGCTGCAACGCATGGACATCTAGAGGAGTTTGCCAAGTTGTAATTTTGCATATTCCTCGAGTTTTACTCTACAAAACTTCAATGATTATTCAGTGTTTGACAATTTTAGATTTGAGAATTCAGAATATAATTGTATGGGGTCACAAGTTGTATGGTGTCGGCAAAACAAAGATCACATTTGAAATTTGAGATTTCAGAATATAATTGTCTATATGTCTCATAAATCCAAAGTGGTACGTAACGGGCTCATCGTCTCGTTGGCGGGACATATATTTAAAAAGAATATTAACACTACGAAGGTGTAAGACTGAAATGAAAAGGCCCACGGCGCCACAGTTTAAGTGCGATTTCTTAAAAAAAGGCTTTCAAGATTTGATTTGTAAAAAAGCAAAATAAAATCTATTTTGGTCAGGATTTGAACCCACGACCCTAAAGACACTAAGCTACGCTCTACCATTAGACCACACATGGTTTTGTTTCTAGATTTAGGACATTGACATTTTTATTAATATTTTGGAACCTTGTGTTAGGCTGCACAAAAACATTTGAAACTTTCTTATACGACGTCTAATGAAAACTAATTTTAAGTTGTCGGGAACCAAAATTAGGGTATCCTATAAGACACTTTGGGACGTTGTTAACATCGCCACACTAATAGAAGCCGTGGCCCGGACCCGCCATGAGCCCTCGGGAAAAAAGGGCCCATGGCGAGGATGCCTAGGCTCCATCACATCCCGCGGCAGCTGAGATATGGGTTTCGACTCACCGAGACCCCATGAGGGCCGATGCGAGCGCCTCTCCAGACCCCTTGGATCCCGCCCGCACGGTGGTTTGGGCAAGATCAAGGGTCGGGTGATAAATGCTCGGTACTATGCCACGTAACCTTGTACGGCGCCAATCAAAGGCGACATAGCCTACACCAAGCCCCGCCACATGGTGCAACACACGCAGGGTGCCACGGTTGGGCGAGTGGCACATCATTGTTGACATGGGGGCCGCTCCTTCCGTCAACGATGCGGACATTGAGCCCTCGCCGATGAAACAGGAAAGGTGCTCTATCTCGCCCATTTATAACCCCTACTGCAAGCTAATCAAGAGTGGATAGCACATAGAGTCACGACCTGGATTAGGGACATTCTGCCCGAACTAGTGTAATGTTTTGTGCCCACCTTAGTTCGCCATCCGATATTACACTCACAATCAAAAATTTACTAGTAAGACGGTTTCGAAACACAAACTGAAATTTTTTACCCAAGGAAAATTAGAAAATTATGGCCGAATTTCCTCACGTTTGAATTTCAATTGTTTCATACAATCTCAGGTGAATAATTGATCAAAAGCAAAGCAATAGATCTCTAAAAGTTATAAACAATTGTAGTTGATAACTTTTTCATTTGAATCTGTTTATATTCCCAAATACTCAATTCATTTGGATCTAGCACTAATAACCAAATTTTAATTTGGATATGATTTGCTTGATACAAAATATCGTTTAATTTAATTTAGTTTAATTTAGTTTAATTTGTCGGCCTCCATGAAACGCATGCATTTGTAATTTTCAGATGTCTTAATTTATTAGTCATCGTATTTAAATACTAACATTAACTACTATCGGTTTAAATTCAGCGTAATCTCCTTTTTTCGCCCTTTTCTTTGGCTTCCCGCCATCCTTTCCGAAGACTTGTACTCTCCCGCCATTGTTTCCCTCCATTTTTTTATTTGGTACCAAATTTCTCCCGCACACTTAATCTAAGAACTCACGCTAATTATTGAAAAGTTTAACGGTGGTCCCACCGGTCATACGGACTACGCAGAGAGGAACGTGTGAGAACCGCCCCCTGATTGCGGAGTTCGTCAGTTATCCAGCTGATGAATCGTGGTCCATTTTATATTCTGTTCCATCGCACAAGCACTCAATACCTCCGAGTTTCCTGCTGCAAATAGGGCATGGTACCTCAGGCAACTACGCAACCACGCCCACGGACGTAGCGCCGCTGCGTCCCCGACGCCGCCTCAAGAGGTCATCGTCGCTGGACCCGAATCTGGTCCGCTCCGCCGCCTCGCGCCCTGAGGCAACGTGTCGCCGGCAGGCGGGCGCGTGTGCCGAAGGCGACGGGTTCCTCTCGTCTCGTCTCCCTGGCCGTCCAGCAGCCGAGCGGTCCGACTGGCCATTCGCGAGCGAAGGATCTGCACAACCAGTGGGTACTGCCGCCCTGATCTTTCTCTGCTTCATTGCCTTTTGTTCATTTGTTAATCTCTACGGTCTACCAATCTGTCAAGGTACCCGCCCGGCAGCCCGAACACCACACATCCACATGCCCCACCCATCCGCAAACCGTCTCACAACCGGTCCGCATACTTGCGATATCGCTAAGCAGCGATGCATTGATGTCATGAAATGAGCAGAAAAAGGAACCCGTGAGCGGTGGGCTGCAAGCTCTGCTCGTTAGTTTTAGTTTTGTTTCGGTCAGAACCTTTCACCCGTGGTCGAGTAGCATGGACACGGTAGTGATTTATATCTTGTTTGTCTTGGCGAGATGGCTTTAATCTTTATATACGAGTTGTAGTTACAATAGAAGCCTTCCCTTTGTTCTAATTTATTGTTTCCATACTTGTAGTCAAGGTGCCCGGTGCCCTCGCTTCAGGTAACACAAAATTATCCTCTACCATGCTGCATCTCCATACCAAATTGGCTGTTTGAATCGGCATCACAAATGGATCGGAAATTCATTACATAATTTTCATTTGTTTTATTTTGAAACATTTAGTTTTAATCATTTGTTCTTTTATTTCAAACCATCTTTACCGAAAATATTATTTTCAATCGGAGTTAAAATATTTCAGACCACGGTGAACTATCATGTTTTGATTTATTACTATACTATTTGGGATCTCATAGCATGTTCCTTTTATTTGATCCGATGTCGAATAATCACCGTAGTACTTTACGATTTTGTTTGCTGTAAAATTCAGAATGTTTTACATTCATGTTGCACAGTGGCTATGGCAAGGGGTAGAAGAAAACATATAATTCGAGTCATGATGAATATTTGTCGAGGAGCATACTGCACAACAGGGCCATGGACAAAATGCGAGGCATCTGAACTTCATTCAAGTGCTAGAGGAGATCGATCGATAGTGATGGTGAAATTGAGGTTAATCTCCATGGTACCTACTAACCTACTTCAATTTTTTTCTTACTACTGTAATGTGTTATGTGTGAAAGTGTTTATCATTAAATTTTGTGCATTGTAACACTACATAGTTGAAACGAGGACGAGCAAAGCGTGGAAAGACAAAACCGAAAGATATCTGGAACCTTCCAAAAGGTCATAGAATCGTGGTTAAATGCAATGAGTTGGATCAACCAATTGGAGTAGAGGCTGGATTTCTAGGAAAATTTCTTGGCACGGTGGCTAGGAATGGTTGCTTGTGTAGCTTGAGCTACAAGGATTGGAGACTTCTAATAGGAAAGAAAGAAAAAAACACCGGTGAACAAAAAAATAAGAAGGATATACTTAAGCAAGTGAAGGTATGTAGTTCAGCTAGACATCGTATAACCTTGTTGGCAACTTTAGATACTTTACTTTCATTTTTTACTTATGTCTTTTGTTTGGTATATACAGATGAGATTCTTGTACCCTTCTCGCATGGAAAAATGGATACTCCGAACCATTGGAGACAGATGGAGGCAGCACAAGTCTAATCTGAAATCAAGATATTTTGATGAGCATGCGAGCACACAAGCTAACCATAGTAATGTTCCTAACGGAGTACTTGCCGATCGTGGATTGCGCTTGTTGATCATTGGACAACACGAAAGCACAGGTACATGGATATTTTTGGATTAATACTTATGTGTGTTCCATGCCTAGTAGATTTTATAAACATTTATGGAACTTAAATGATTTCTCTCTGTTTCATCGTGATATGATAGGATATAAGCAATAAAAACAGAGTGAATTGTGCAAAGAAGAAGTCAACACATTCAACTGGAACAAAGAGTTTTGCTCGAAACAGAGAGGAGTTGGTAAATTCTTTTACAACTAGAACTGTTTACTCTTACTGCATCTATATGGTAGTGGATATTAAGTTCTTATCTATTTTTCATTTTCACAGAGGGAAAAGGATCCTGGAAAGAAATACCCTCACAGGGCTGTTTTGTATCTCCATACACACCAGCCTAAAACCGAGAAGAACACAAATGCACATGTGGTACACTATTTGTGAATGCTTCAGCTTCGATTGTTTACATCACTAATTTTTCTTGTTAGTTCAATTCATTTTAATTCATATTGGTGCTATGCATAGGGGGATCTCGAAGGAACTTATAGTGCAACGGCCCGGGTTTAGCGGAGACTAGTCAAGGAAAGGTTGCATGGAAAGGAGATGCACTTAGTAAAATATTAGGAGAAGAAAAGCCTGGCCATGTGCATGGCTTGGGACTTGTTCCAAATCCTAATCAAGTCTTTGACATATCTACTTCAAAGCGCCTTAAGAATGTAAATTTGACTTCACTAGATGAAACATCAAGTGAAGACGTAGTATCTTTGAGACTTGAAATGGAGAAGCTTGGGCAGCGTGTCCATAATCAAGATGCCACTATACTACAACTGCAGCAGAAGACAAGAACCTTGGAAGGAAAAAATATCCAACAGGTAATTTTTTAAAAAAAAATTCAATTCTAATTAAGAGTTTCCTACACTAAACTTCTGATTCCTTGGTGTAGGGATGTTTGGATGATTCTTTCTGTGCACCTAAAGATGGCTATTGTGATGATGTGCCATATACGAATCGAAAAGTACGTACCCCTCTGAAAAATTGACATGAAAACAATCTATTGTCAATTTTTTTTAATACCAGGTTCTAATTTGTACTCATTTGACAGCGAGTATATAGTGACCATCAAAATCAAGATTTCAGCACAGATGGACCACCGAATGATACAATGGTACAATTGGATTGGATTTTGCATACCGAGACTTGTGTCAAAGATTTATTTGTTTTAGTTCATTGCGTAATGGGCAAGACGACAATATAGAGGATGATGATCCGCACCAACATTACAAATACTTTAGTCCTGTAGAGAAGGTATGCACACTAGTATGGATGAGAGCTTTTTACTATGTTTGGCATTGGAAAGCTACTAGTAATGGTTGTCGCTTCAACTAGAATTTTATGTTGTCTTTTAAGCTGTGTCGGTCACTTGCGGAGGCAGTATGTTATGAAGCGAGAGAAAAATAGATGTTCTTAGCTCAAAGAAACAGGTAAGGAAGCTATTTTTTCAGTGATTAGTCATTGTAAGGTATTTTTGGTTAAAGATTCTTTTGGTTCCTCTCGTAAAGAAGGTGGTTGAGCACTCATATGAAACCAGAAATCTGGACTCATCTACCCCAGCCACCAGCATTCATGAAGCACCAGCTGTAGGTTTTATTTTAGACAAGTTTCTGCAATCTTTGTTTCAACTTTAGTCATTAGTGTTTACTTCATGCTGTGCTTGTCTTGTTGACATTACTTCCAAAGAAAACTCACGAATATTTGTTAGGCTGAATTGATAATACATTATTTATTTATTTACATGTTATGGCACATGGCCTTAATAACCTATCTCTATTCTCATTCCATTTTGTTGGTGTAAGGAAATATTAATTTATTCTTTTTCACTATAGATGCATCACGATGATTATGTGGAGCGCGAGGATCTGCACGGCACACTTTGCACATATAATTGCACTAAAGATAAGGTTTGCACACCAAACTAAACACATGGATGCAAAGCAATATATTATGTTCATTTTACTTGATACTGTCATTGCCACTACTTTGACTTTCCTACCATGTGTTTCTTTCTAGAACAAAGACAAGTATAGTACTGAATAGTATATGTTAAATTTCATCATATTTTTAGTAAATAGATCATTTCTACTAGATCATTCCTTTCTGCAAATTGACTAGTAATTTCTTTTTAATTCCAGGAAAAACATATCCACAATGATGTTATGTTGGATAAAAGCAAGCGTACTAATGAAATCAAGGTATTGTATAAACAACTCTCTGTTCTACGAAGTTTATCAAATTGTTTTATTAAACTAGCATATATTACAGGTTGTAGCAAAGGAAACATATGCTACTCCATCAAATTTTGAAGCATCTCACTACCAAGTAAATATTATTTTAGCAATGATATTTTTGTTAGCTTGTTTCCCACTACTAAGTTATCGGTTTTGACTTGTTACCAGCAGAACAAGATCTCAAGAAGGCCTAGTGCAACAACATCTCTTGTAGTGTTTTGGTGGAAGAGGGAGAAGATGCGGAATATATGTGCTCAATTCTCAGTGTAAGAAATGAGCGTGTTGGTGGAATGGTGGGTGCATATGGTGCGCGCCTCTCAGTGTGAGAGTCGGCATGTTTATTTGGTGGGTGAATGCAATGATCTTGGGGATAAGGCCATATCTGACAAGAATCTCAAGACTTGACATCGCTAAAAGTAGCTAGAACAGGTTTTTTGCACAAGTGTAAGCGTAAATATTTGGCTCTGGTAGGACAGCACTTATCACATGAGGAGCATTGCTAAAAAGTTTTAAATTTTTGCATAGAAATACCCAAGTCCATTGCACGAGTTGGTAAGCATCATATCATTCTACTATATCTCACCCGCCAATAACTTAGATAAAAACATGGGGTCCCTATGGCACAAGTTGTTCACACAATCAAGATAAGCAAGGAATAAAAAGTATGCACCTCGTTCTCAATTGGTGAAAATAGGAGATGGAGTTTTGCAAAGTTTTAGTTTTATTTAATCAATTTAAACTTCAAAACTTTAGGAGATGTGAGGGTAGAGTTGCACAAACCACCATTGAAGGTGAAGGAGATGATGAAAGTCGTTTGCTCTGTCCTTCTGTATGATGAGTTGCTTGATGTTGTGCATTGTGGTTGGGGAGATCTCGAATGTGAGAGTTAGTTATTCTTGAGAGATCTCCCCCACACTTGTTCTTGTACCTGCTTTTATTTTCAAAGAAACAAAAAAGAAACAAACATGGGCTCTACCGGTTGGAAAACCGGGGAGCCAGATTTTTTTATGGAATTTTTTTTTTCTATATTTTCTCAACCAACTCGTAACTTAAACAAGGTCAAGATTAAGTTGCAAAGTAAAACAGATCCCGATTAATCTCCATAACAGTTACTTCCTATTGCTTATGGCAACAACTCAAGTTCATTAATCAAAATTCAACACCATGCCAAAATTTTGATCAAAGAAGGCAATTTTAACCTAAGCACCATGCTTAATTTAAAAAGCCTATGGATGTATTGTATACGGCCATATAAAGCACACCCAGACCAGAGCGCATGACATAAACATGAGAAGCAAGAATTTGTATGATCACATGAAGACAAGAATGAGTAAGAGAGTTGGTGAACTTTTATTACCTTTGCTTTACCGAGTGTTCTTCCTTACCGGCAGCATGTGGATGGAAACTTCATGTGGGCTGCAACGGTGACTTGTTCTCATGAGCCCCACTCAAGTAATTACCAAGACTAGGTCATGTGCACAACTAGTGTGCACGGGCCATGGGCCTTAGTAGTTGCAAAGGTCTAGGAGAGGGAGGCTCTTCTTCTTCTTCTTCTTTCATTTTTGTTCTCCCTTCTCTCTCTTTTTATTTAACCTTTTTCTCTTTCTCTTTTTTTTCATCATCATTTTTTTAAAGTCTAGGGACCTTCAAGTGTCCCTCTTTTTTTTTTTCTTTTTTATGTCTAGGGACATTCATGTGTCCCCAATTTTTTTTTCAAAATCCGGGCACCTTCATGTGTCCCTTTTTTTTTTTGTTTTGTAGCAAGGCGAGGCTAGCATCAACTTTCTCTCTCTCTCTCTCTCTCTCTTTTCCTCTTATTGTTTTGCTTGACTCTTGGTGTGAGTGGAACTCGGGATTCTTGCCGTCCTCCCCCACACTTGGACTTTTATATAAAAGTCAAGTGTGTTAGGTTAGGGTCTCCTTTTATTTCTTAGAGTGTGTCCTATCACCCAAGGGCACCGAAATTTATAGTTGATGTAGCTTCATGTTCTCAAGCGTCATATGACCCGTGCCCCTGTAACGGTTAGCAACAAGAATACCCGAAGGTGCATACGAACTTGACAACATGCCCTTGCTTTTATTGAAAAGAAAAGTTTTTCATTATAAGTATGATAATAAAGAAATTAATTATGATGATGAAGATAACAACATTAATAAAAATAATAAAAATTTTCTTTTTTTAGATAATCCGGGGTATCTCCCGGCAGTGCTTAAGTTATGGTCTTAAGCTTGACCGTGGGAACTTTCCCTTGTAGCGATCGATGGTGGTGTAGTTCCCAGTTTCACCACCATTCCTTGGTCAATCAAGATTAAGCTACAAGGTTAGCGCCATCGTACTACTACGAGATTTGGAATGTTTATGGTAAACATAAGCATCGACAACCATCCTCTTAAATAGTTTGACAGCACAATGAAGAGGCGATTGTGATTCTCGTATGAGTACGTGGTGCCAAGAGCAACAAATATTGGAGACTCTAAAAAGGAGCATGAATCTTGAGAGGTTTTAAACGAGAAGGTTTCATGCTCATTTGAGGAATCCTTCTTGGTCTCCAAATTTGGTGCTCTGGGTTTGTCCATGGCCTGTGAGTTTTCGTTCTCAAAAGATATATCATGTGGGACAAACGTTGATCTTTGATCACTAACGAGATCATCGTTGTGATGGCTAGAGGGACAAATTTTGCATTCGAGTGAGGGAGATGATGAATGTTCAGTTTCACAAGGATGTGAAATGAACAGAAAAATGAACTTTGCCTCCTCGAATAGGTTATGTTTAGGGAGATGCTCCACCAATGGAGTTCCTATGTGAGTGGTGGGAGCAATCTTTCCCAACATTTCATCAAGGCCCCCATTAGATGGTTCTTCTTGAATAAGACTTTCAAGAGGGTGGCCTATGAGAATATCAAACTCGAGGATGGCGTAGACGTAAAAATCTATGTAAACCTCGGCTTCATGTATTGCAATTGGCACGGCCCTAGCGATCCCACAACACTCAAAGATGAGTCCCGATGGACCTCTCGAAGAGTTTATCATTCGGGACTAGCGGGAAATTTCCCAACGGGGTTTCCACAAAGAATTGTGACATGATATTTGTCCCAACCGTGGGGTTGTGTAGGGCTTTCATGGAAGTCCTTTTAACGAACAAAGTATGGTTGCGGATGGTGAAAGAATCTCGAATTGCTTCAGAAGAATGTTTCACTTCCATCAACCATTCTTTTGATGGTTTTTCATGAGGGGAGGCTTCCTTAGAATGAAATGTAGAATTTTCGTGCCAGGAAATGTTCGAGGTTCAGCCATAATCCTCGAAATTGATAGCGAACTCTGAAGGATAAAGCATCCCTTCCTTCAGTGTTCGTGGCTCGGGTGAGGGCTCACTAGTCGAATCTAAGGATAGCAAGGGTATGGATTCGACTGATGAGGGCTCCTCAAAACTTGACATGCCCTTCTTTTGGAGAGGTTTAGCCTTTACGACAGGAGAAGCATGCTTCTCTAGGAAGTGATTAAGGATTTTGCTCTGTTCCGTCGTAGTTTTATGTGAAAACGACCCTCTGGCGGTTGTGTCAAGGCATAGGGCGGCATCTATGTCTAGACCCGAACAAAAGAGATGCAATAGCACGCTTTCGGGCAAAGACGAGACTGGGTCGGCATGTACTAATGTTGTGAACCTGGCCCAGGCTACACCTATGGATTCCTTCTCGTTCTGCTCGAAGTCAAGGATTGCCCTTGGTAGAGAAGTGATGTGAGACATGGGGAAGAATGCAAGATAAAACTTGTCTTTAAGTTCATCCCAATCTCCACTCACACTTTCTATGGCATTAGTGTACCATTGTTTTGCCTCTCCCATAAGGGAGAAAGGAAACAATTTCCACTTAAGAGTTTCTTGTGTCATGCCAGGAATGCTTAGGCATAAACAAATTTCCTTGAAATCTTGCAGATGGCTAAAAGGGTTTTCGTGATCAAACCCTGAGAAGGGATGTGCCCGAACCAATGCTTTTAAACTAGGGTGGAGTTCATAGCCAGATGAAACTTTTGGTTTTGAAAAAGATTTTGGCTCAAAGAACTCCCCTTTGAAGCGTAAGGATTTTGAATTGGTTTTAGCTTCATGGTGGAACTGGTAAAAGGAATATTTTGTTTTGTAAAAAGAATGAATTATAAAACAATATTTTTTTATTTTTTTAAAATAGATACGAGGACGAACTAGGTTCGAAGAAAATAGCAACTGTTCCCCAAGAACGGCGCCGTAAAGCTTGTTGATGTTTCTTAGCGCAATCACCAAAGATAGATAAAAAGTCTATCCCTGGCAACGGCACCGTAAAAGCTTGTTGGTATTTCTTAACGTGTGCGTAAAGATTCCGCAAGCGTACGGAAAGTACCGTTGTAGCTTTCAGCCGGAAGTATTCAGGGTATCGTATTTTCCACAGGGAACGGAGGTATTTCTCCTACATAGTACGTCCAAGGACAACCCAAGGGTAGAGTTGGTAGGAGGGAGAGAAGGATTCTTTGGCTTTTGGGTCTAAAAGTAGATAAACTACACCTACACTTGCTCACTTCGGGCACCGGATCGCACCTGGTCTACTAGGTGATGCCGGCCTGTGGCTCTACGCCGTAGCCGGACGTGGAGGATTACAAGGGACGGACAGGGCTGTCACCGCCTGCCGCCTACCACCTCAACCGTGGACTACGCGGCAAACGAAGGTAGCTGCCAGCCTAGACACCATGCCTATGCTATTAGCTACTACTCTAGCGTCGTGCATGAACATCCGTCTCTATCAGGAGTCCTCTACTAGAGCAACCGCCACGGGGACGGTCGACGAGCCCGCAAACAAGTATAAGCGAAGAATAAATACTAAAAGACTTATTACCAAAGAAAACACGAACACTCACGTAGTGGGAAAACCCGACGAAGTGTAGCACTAGTGTTCATTGAGGTACAAGGTTGGGGGAGAGACCGACAAGTCCGGCTCTTCCCCGCTCTTCCCTCACATCTCTCCACTACCAAGCTCTACTAGCTATCTAGGTCCTAAGCTCATGGAGTGTGGCTCTTTATTCTCTAGGTGTAGTAGCTCTTGATCCTTGAAATGGTGTGTTGAATGAGGAGGGAGCCTCCTTTTTATAGGTGGAGAGGAGGGGGCTCTTTGGAAAAGTGCCATCCTCACATGGTAGGTTCAAAACTGACCTCATAGGGCAGTTTCGCACCTTCCATTCACAGAAGCACCACCGCCATTCGCATTGGGCTATCGTCATGGGCCACCAGGTCAAATTTGGGCCTGATCGGTGCCCGCGCCTGGGGCGTGTGCGCGCCAGGTTTGGCTCTGATGGGGCCCATCTTTTACAGGCATGTGTGCCTCGTCGTTAGCTTCGCGTGGCCGGGTGTTTTACTGAAAACGGACTCCGGATGAGGGAGTTATGGCCAAAATACTCAACCCCGCTCCTGCAGCCCAAGATGGAGTTGGACCGAGTTTTGGGCTTCCATTTCTTGGGTTCATGCTGGGCATTTTAGACTACGTTTGAGACCCGAATTATCTGGTAAGTGGGCCACCTTCTCATATCATTGTTTTTCTCCAGTTCTTGGCTCATTTTAGGTGTATTTCAGTGTTGACCTGCAAAACAAGAATTCTGCGCCACACTGTGGAAATAGTTAGAGTAGAGCCCTATTCTAGGTGAAATTTAGTATTGCCTAGGCTAAAGTTGGTGGGGTTAGAATCGAGTTAAGGACCGCCAACACTCGTGTCGCGCCGCCCCGGCCGCCGCTCCCAATTAAGGCCCGCGCCCCTGTCCGATCAGATCGTGATCAGGCTGCGCTGTCACTATGACGTCCTCGTCCATCTCCCCTGCCACCTTCGGTGGTCGTAAGGCTCCCCAGCCGGCCGGTCCTTGGGTTTGCTACAACCCTTGGGCCGTCCAGTGGGCTCCTCAGCAGCAGCAACAGTGGGGTGTGCCATCAGCGCCTCCTCCACCGCCTCCGCCTACGTATCAGGCTCACACCGCCTTCGCGCCGCCCCAGTTCTCTGCGCTCCCGGCGTACGGGTCCTGGGATCAGGCCGGCCTGATCGCTGCCCTCAACCAGATGGCGATTCAGGGGTCCAATCCCTGGGTCATAGACAGTGGAGCGACATGCCACATGTCCTCCAACAACGGTATTCTTCTTTCCCGTCTTCCGACGCCACCGTCCTCCATCACGGTCGGAAACGGGCAATCTATTCCTGTTCTTAGTCATGGCACTTCCTTTTTACAAATAGCTGATCTTCCTTTTCATCTTGATAATATTCTTGTCGCTCCCCAACTCACACGTAATCTGTTATCTTTTCAACAGTTTACTCACGACAATAATTGTTCAATTGAGTTTGACGCCTCTGGTTTTTATGTTAAGGATCTCAAAACCAAGACTGTTCTCCTTCGGTGCAATAGCAACGGGGACCTCTACACCATTCCACATCACATGCCTCCTCGCTATCATGTCACCGTCGTCTCCCCGGAGTTGTGGCACTCCCGCCTTGGTCATCCTGCACCAGCTGTTATCGCTACTCTTAATAAACTATCAGCTATCCAGTGTCATAAAGCAGCTCACCGCATTTGTCATGCTTGCCAGCTTGGTAAACATGCTAGGCTGTTGTTTGCTCGTTCAATCTCTAGTTCATCAGCACCTTTTGAACTTGTTCATTGTGATGTCTGGACCTCTCCAGTGTCGAGTATTTCTGGTTATAAATTTTATCTCGTGTTAGTTGATGAGTGTACACATTATTGCTGGACGTTTCCTCTTCACCATAAATCTGAAGTTCATGATCGCATTGTTCAGTTTGTTGCCTATGCTCACACACAATTCAGTTTTCCTCTACGCTGTTTTCAGGCAGATAATGGCACCGAGTTCCTCAACAATGCCACCGCAGCCTTCTTGGCTGGTCGTGGCATCCTACTTCGCACCTCGTGTCCCTACACCTCTGCACAAAATGGCAAGGCCGGGCGCATGCTTCGCACTCTGAACAATGGTGTTCGCACGCTTCTAATTCATGCCGCCATGCCTCCATCCTATTGGGTCGAAGCTCTCTCCACCACCGTGTTTCTGACAAACCGGTGGCCATCCTCTCCAAAAATAATGGAATACCATATCATCTCCTCCACCATAAGATGCCAGACTACTCCATACTTTGGGTTTTTGGCTACCTATGCTACCCCAACCTTAGTGCCACGACTCCCCACAAATTATCTCCTCGCTCTGCAGCATGTGTCTTCCTCGGTTACCCTCCTTCTCAGAAGGGCTACCGGTATCTTGACCTCTCCAATCGCAAGATCATTATCTCGCGCCACGTCATTTTTGATGAGACTCACTTTCTGTTTACGGCTTCCAAGCCTCGATTGGATTCTTTTGATTTTTTGCTATAGGATTTACTTCCCGCGCCTCCTCCGTCTACCTCGGATGGTGGGCGCTTGCGGACATCAACTACGCTTGCTTCGTTTGCTACTGTCGATGACGGTGATCCCATTGGGCTCGACCCTGCCATCCTGTAGCACGGTGCAGCCCACCGGCTGCCCAGGGGCCTCGGCAGGCCATGGCCCCTACTCCTCGTCCGCCAGCAGGTCCACCAGCTGGTCCTGTCGTCGGGCAGCGGTTCGGCCTCCACTACAGCCGTCGTCCACCAGCTGCACCGTCGGCTCCAGCACCACAGGAAGTGGTGCTGCTAGCCCAGCAGTCAGCTGTTCCAGCACAGTAGGAGGTGGTGCTGCCACCTCCAGCATAGCAGGCGGTTGTGCCTCGGGCTCCTTAGACCCATTCCCAGACAGGTTCTCTGCCGTTGCCAATGCAGTGGTATGGCTTCGCTGCGGAGGCCTCCGGCCTGGCCTCTCCGTTGCGAGGCAACTCTCGTGTTGCGCTTGCCGATCCAAATTGGCGTGCGGCAATGGCTGACGAATACAAGGCGCTCATGGACAATGGCACCTGGTGCCTCGTACCTCGCCTGCCTCGTGCCAACGTCATCACTGGCAAATGGGTCTTCAAGCACAAGTATCATGCTGACGGTTCTCTGGCTCGACATAAAGCCAGATGGGTCGTTCGCGGGTTCTCACAGCGATACGGCATCGACTACGACAAAATGTTCAGCTCGGTTGTCAAGCCGGCCACCATCCGGGTCGTCCTCAGCATCGCCGCCTCCCGCTCTTGGCCGATACATCAGCTGGATGTGAAGAATGCTTTTCTCCACGACCACCTGAACGAGACGGTCTACTGTCAGCAATCACCCGACTTCGTCGACCCAGTGGCTCCCGACCACGTCTGTCTCCTGCAAAAGTCCTTGTATGGGCACAACAGGCGCCGAGGGCGTGGCACCAGCGGTTCTCTGGCTTCATAAAACGGATCGGCTTCACTTCTTCGACATCCGACACTTCCCTTTTTGTTTACAAAGACGGTACTGGCATTGCCTACTTACTACTCTACGTCGACGACATTGTTCTGACTGTCTCGTCGCCTCAGCTTCTTCGTCGCCTCACCGAGCTCCTTCACTCTGAGTTCGCTATGACAGATCTCGGGGACCTTCATCACTTCCTTGGGATCTCTGTCATGCATTCTGCTGATGGTCTCTTCCTGTCTCAGCGCCAGTACGCCGTGGATCTGCTCCAGCGCGCCGGTATGGCTGAGTGTCACTCTAAAGCGACTCATGTTGACACTCAGGCCAAGCTCTCTGCTACGGACGGCGCTCTGATGGCGGATGTTACTCAGTATCGCATCCTCACGCTATAGTATCTCACGCTGACTCGTCCGGACCTTGCCTATGCAGTTCAGCAGGTTTGCCTCTTCATGCACGACCCGCGAGAGCCTCATCTTGCGATGTTCAAGCGTGTTCTGCGGTATGTCAAGGGCACCCTATCCATCGGGCTTCACATCGGCACAGGTAGAATCACCAGCTTGACTGCCTACTCTGATGCTGATTGGGCTGGTTGTCCCGACTCTCGGCGCTCCACTTCAGGGTACTGTGTCTTCCTCGGCAACAACTTAGTCTCTTGGTCCTCCAAACGACAAACTACGGTTTCTTGTTCGAGTGCGGAGGCTGAGTATCGTGTTGTTCCGCACATTGTGGCTGAGACTTGTTGGCTTCTTCAGCTACTTCAGGAGCTCCATGCACGCATATCTTCGGCGATGATCGTCTTCTGCGACAATGTTAGTGTTGTCTACATGACCGCCAATCCAGTTCATCATCGTCGCACGAAGCATATTGAGATAGATATTCACTTCGTCCGTGAGATGTTGCTTTGGGACAGGTTCGGGTGCTCCATGTTCCATCGTCTCATCAGTTCACGGATATTATGACCAAAGGGTTAACTCTACAGTTATTCACTGACTTTAGGTCCAGTCTTTGTGTTCGTGACACTCCCGCTTAGACTGAGGGAGGGTGTTAGAATATAATTGTAACAGGCCATATTGGGTTTACGACCCATTGACCTTGTACACTAGCCTGACTAGTATTAGTACCATATTGTAACCTGTATATGTATCGCATGCCCGTCGACGAAATATCGGCGATAGTCCGACAGTGGGTCCGCCCCACGACCGGTAATGGATTGGCGGAAGGCGCACGAGATTGCGAGCAAGACGTAAAAGCGGGGAGCAATCACACGAGGTTTACCCGGGTTCGGGCCGCAAAGATGCGTAAAACCCTAGTCCCGCTCTCTCGTTTCGATTATGATGTGGATGTATGAGTCTGTGCGTTATGCCAGATTTCGTCCTCTGGCCTGGGGGTCCTTGCTCTCCTTATATATCACGGGGAGCAAGGTTACAAGTCGGAACTAGCCTATCTGGTACTAAGTTTACATACTTTACAAGTCTAAACTTTCCTATCTCGCCTAGGTCTTGTCCTCCTTGTCGGTCTTCGATATTCTTGCCCGTTTTAGGTGTCCGACCCGGCGAGCCGATCGGTCTTGAAGATTGATGGGCCGGCCCGGTGATAGCGTGTCGGCCCAAACTAGGCCGTGAGGGTATATGGAGTTTATACCTCCACGGCTAGTCCCCGAGCATCATGGATCTTGAGGGAAAAAACACCGTCTTGCTTGGTTGAGTGAGAAAGGGTGGTCGGACACACGTTCGACATGTGATCCGAGCAGGGTGGAGGACCGTCTAATGCTTCCGACCACACTTTGCTTACACTTGGTTGACGTTTTCGGTTTTGACCGAAAGATTTATGATGCTCCCGAAAAGAAAAAGAATTTTGAAAGGGTCCCAAACTGGAGACGTGGGCCCTCGTTAGTGTGTGATGCCTGCCATCACATGGTATTTGTCGTGACTGGTTGTTGCCTTAGCTTAGTTTTGAACTAAACTTCTTTGTAAAGAGAAAGGATCAGGCCGAGTCATGCAAATGACGTGGGCCCACGTAGTCCCCGAGGTTGCTGTAAGATAGTATATGTTGCAGCAAGCTCTAAAAGAAGGATCTAGCCCATGTCACCTCTCAGGTGACGTGGGCCCACGTAGTCCCCGAGCCTGAGATGAGGTGGAACACGTTATGTCGTGGTCTAAAAAAGAAGACAAGCGATCATTATATCGTGCTTTATGTGTTTCCGACCACTCTTTGAGTGAGACCGAGCAGCCAAATTTCATTTGGGCTGGTCGGTTTGAACCATGCCATGACTTTGTCATGATTAAGTGAAGGCGAGCTTTGCTACTTAACTCGGTCCCGGCGTGGCCGTGAGACCATGGTTTTGAATCTAAACCCATGAAATAGCTTAGCTATTTGTGTGCCGAATAACCGGTATCATTGGCCAAAAAATCCCGGCTCAGCTGTCGGATTGTGTGGGTTGAATTGTTGATGCTATACTGTAACTTTGTTACAGCGGGTTGGAACAACTTTTGCCGTGAACCCGATCTTTTTTAGCGAGGCTGTTTTTAAGATCGTAGCAAAAGAAACAGACTTAAATGACCTTCGTAGCTTTGCTCACCGGGTCGCTTTCGGAGTTATCCGTAACCGTGTGTCCGTAATGGGAAATGTTTTGTAAATTTAAATGGGGAGAGAAAAACCGACCGAAAAGGCCTTTTAGCTTGAAGCGGCCCGGTTTTTCCGGCCCATTAAGAAAAACCCTAGTGTGGTTAAAAACTCTTGGTGCCGCCGTCATTTGGTTTGCTTGCATTTTGCCTATAGCTCTTGCAATCGTTCATTCCCGCCGCCCAAACTCCATGCCTAGGGTTAGCTCAAGTAACCGCATCCCGTTGTTTCGAGGATCATGGCGAAGAGGCGTCAATCCGCACGCGGGGAAAAGGAAGGAGAAAAAAGAGCGAGAAAGAGTATGAGAAGCAGATGAAGCAGATTTGGTCACCCACTCAATCGACGGCGGCGTCGGTGAATGCTTTGGCGGATGGCGGCATGATCCCGCCGGCATCCTTTGGAGTATGGCGTGTGCCACCTCGAGGTGAGGCATTCCCCGCCCTTATGATGGCGAGATAGTTGTGTTCGAGGATTATTTTATCGGGGATTAGGTATCCCAATCCATACTTTCTTGGTGGAGCTTTGTATCCTTTGGAAGATATCGCCCGTAACCTCCACCCCAACTCAATTATGACAATTGCGCTCTTTGTTGCTTATTGCGAGATGTATCTTGCAATTCCCCCAAACTTCAATGTCTTCCGTTATTTTTATGGGCGAAGAAGAGGGGAAACTTGGGTGGTAGTCCATTGGCCGGGGCATGCTATATTTCTCTTCGTGATGGAATGCGCTCCCGCCGGCTATCTTTCACCCATACGAAAATGTGAAGGACTGGTTCAAGAAGTGGTTTTATGTAAATGACAATGAGCGGGGAGGCCTGTTCCTTGTGATATTACACATATTCCGAAGCCAATCATTTTTGGTCGGATAGACCAAATGCTACCGAGATGATTGAGGTGAATGAGATAATTGCCATGATGAACTTCAAGGGTCCGAATGGATTTACGATTCACAGTATTTGTTTATATCTCTCGCCGTATTCGGCCTCCGAAGGAGAGATTTAATTTTGTGGGAATATCGTCTAAAAGACGACCCTTCTCGTGAATCTCCGGAGGAAATTTCACTTGATGACATTAATCCGAGACTTCGAAGATGTTCAAACGGGGAGGATACTCATATCCCTCGTCCTACCATTAAGCCTTATGATTGGAGGATGCCACCTCCACCGGTATGTTTCTGCTTACTTATTTGTTTCTTCATATTTGGACGTTTTTGGTATCCTTGCCGTTGGACTGATCTTCATGTGTTTATAGGGCCGTCATATATACGTGTCCCGAGTACCTCTTGATAATTTGCCTGCTGGAGAAGCTCTGCAGTACCAGCGTACAGGTTTTGATCGAGGTATTGACAGGATGACGGTGGTTGATGATACTGTTGATCCTGATGTTGATCAGTCGAAGGCAGCTGGGAAACGGAAGGTTGTTTATGAGAAGAAGGAACGATCTGGCATCTTGATCGGTGGAGCTTTATCATTACAACCTTGTGCTTCTGGCGGCCAGAAACGTCGGCGTCATCGGATTGCGAATCGTCGATTCCCGATTCCGATTGTGGAGACGAGCCGACTCTTGCCGAGTTTGCTCGGCGCAAAAATTGCGCTCCGAAAGTGGTCGGGATAGCGCTCTCCCTTTGTTGCGTGGAGCTAATCGTGTCGTGGAGCAGCCTATGTCAACGGCCGACCAGATTGGTCATTCAAGAGACCTTGCACGGGATAACTTCTCAGTCGGCCTGTGGATGGTCGGAGTGCTCCCGCCGTCATCGTGGCCCAAGATGAAGAAGCTCTTGCCGCCACCGATCCTTCTTCTCCTCTTCGTGATCCGGTGGTGCGGAATGACCTTGATGTTGGTACATCGTCCCTTCTAGGGATGAGGAGACCGATATGCCGGACTGGTTTAGTCTCGCATTTTGAGCGATCGAGCCGTAAGTTTTGCAAACTTGTTACTTTTTGCTTTCCCCCTTTTTTTAATTGCTTTGTAAAAATTTTCATTGCGGGGCTCCTATTGTTGATGACTTGGTCGGGGACCCTTTGGGTCATGAAGCTTTGGTCAATGCTAGAACAAGCCAGGAGGCTGTTCCTGAAGTCATAACTCCTGCTGCCAATGCCGTCATTGATCAAGAAACTGTTCCTGAAGTTGTACCACCTGCTACTAATGTTGTTGATGATCCAGGGATAGTTCTTGCGAATGTTGTTGCTGAACCTGCGGTGGTCACTGCGGGTATCAACATCATGGCCTCCGCTAGGGATACTCAGCCATCTTACCCCGGAGTAGCGTTAGGTTCTTCCCTGGCTTCTTCTGCTGAGAGTTACCAATATCCGAATATGCATTTCGGTAGTTTTAGACCCGGTGCATCGACAAAGCAGATCGCCCCGAGATAATGGAAGAGGTCGGGGGAACTTCTTCTCGGTCCCCATATACCTGGTAGCCGCAGCTATGTTGCTCGTCAAGATGACAACGGTGAATGGCACGTTTTTGAAAATGTTACCTGGGGTGCCGTTTCTGATGGTTTTGAGCAAGTGTTTGCCGATCTTCGTGCTCGTATTAAGGTTAGTACTTGTTTTTGGTGAATTTTTCTATTTTGCCCGTTCTGTCGCGTTGTGAAGGATCTCTTTTGCAGGTAGTTGAAGATGTTGCTGAAGAGCGCCGTCTTTGCATAGAGCAATTCAAACCAACCATGTGTGAAAACGGTCTTCTGCGGAAACAAAATGAAGATTTGGAGCGGCAGATCCGTGTTCACGAAGGTCGTGAAAAGCTTTGGGAACTTGAGAAAGATTCCTTGTTAAAAAAGGTTGCATCCCTTCGGGAGCAAAACAAAGGTTTGTTTTACTCACTCCCGTTACTTGTTGTTTTAACGAGAATATGTCGTACTTGATTGTACTTTGTAGGTTTGGAGAGTGATAAAGCCTTGATGGCCGCTGAAATTGCTCGTCGACGAACGGAGCCGAGAACAAAGCCCGTGCAGAAGTTGAGCGCTTGGAGAGGAGGCACGAGGTGCGTTTTCTCCCTTTTTATCTTCTCTCGTTGTTGTTTCGATCTCTGTGTCTTATAGGTTATACTTATGTAGAAACGCATGAGCGTCATATGGCGCAATTCGGCGTGCTGAAAAATGATAATCAGCATCGACGGAGCGTTACCCGTCCATGGCGAATGGATTGCAACCCTCGTTTCTTGTTCTTGCGCGGGCGAAATGAGGCCAGCAAATCCCCTTCTCGTTCCCGAATTCGTTGTGGATCAATGCCGTCGTTCGTGGCGTTTGCTTAAGGAGTTTGTCGGGAAGGGAGCCGCTTTGTTGCGTCAAGTGTTCGGCTCTTGCGCTGAGTCTCACTTTCCTCGGGCGGATTTCAAGCGTTTGGAGTCCGGGAGGCCTGCGAGATACCTCTCCCGAAAAACTCGAGATTTGCAAAAGGCTTGCGGGGCACCGCTTGTGTTATTGCCGACAAGATAGATCTTGTCCCGAGAACAATGATTTAAAACTCAGTTGTGGTATTAAACTCGTGGTGCTTTGCACCATTTTGTAACAATATCTCGGTGTGTTTTGATACAATTGGTAGTTGTATGTCCGAAAATGATTACAATTGCCTTGGTGCTAGGCATAGAATTTAATTAAATGTTCTATGTGCCAAGAATTTGGCAAATCTCTAGGTGGATCGTCTAGAGTACATAGTTTATAAGTCGTTGGTCTTGTGACTACTTTGATTAGAAAGGGTCCTTCCCAATGAGATGATAATTTGTGGAGGTCGTCTGTTTTCTGAATTCTCTTGAGGACGAGGTCTCCGACCACAAACCGTCTCTCTTTTACATTTCGTTGTAATAGCGCCGTAGAGACGCTAGATATTTAGCCGTTCTTGGGAGTGTTTCCAAGTTCCGCTCTTCTCCCGAATCGATGATAGTTTTTTCGACTTCATTCGTGGCTTCTTCGTCATAGTTTTTTGTTCTTGGTGAGCCAAATGCTACTTCATCGGCAAAACCGCTTCAGCACCAAATATCATGAAATAAGGTGAGACGCCGGTATTTCGCTTGGTTGGGTTCGGAGTCCCCATATCACGCGGGTAATTCGTGATACCATCTTCCTGGATGGGTGTCGTTGTCTCGATATAGCCTTTTTCGTAGGGCGTCTATGATCATCCCATTTGCTCTTTCGACTTGACCATTAGCTCGAGGGTGAGCTACTGATACATATTTTACTTTTGTTCCTAAGTCTTCGCAGAAATCCCAAAATTCACCACCCGTGAATGTGGATCCCAAATCGTTATAATGGTGTTGGGTACGCCGAAACGATGTACGACGTCCGTTAGGAACTCAATGACTTTTTGAGCATTTGCCTTGACTAAGGGCTTATATTCTATCCATTTTGAAAATTTGTCTATAAGTACATAGACAAATTGATAGCCGCCTGGGCTTTTTGAATGGTCCTATCATGTCTAGTCCCCAAACATGAAAAGGGCCATGCGGCCGGTATTGTTTGAAGTTCATGTGCGGGGACATGAATTTTTTAGCGAAGAATTGGCAACCTTTACAATGCTGAACTAGTTTCTTAGCATCGGCGAGTGCGGTTGGCCAGTAAAAACCTGCTCGGAATACCTTTCCGACCAGTGTTTTTGATGCTGCATGATTTCCACACATCCCTTCATTAATACGTAGCAGTAGTTCTGCTCCTTCTTCGAAAGAAATGCACTTTTGCAAGACTTCAGCGCTTGCATTTTTGCGCATAAGTTGCCCATCGACTAGGACATAATGTTTACTGCGTCTTATGAGACGCTGTTTTTCTGTTTTATCTGTCGGTGTGTCCTCATCAATGAGATACCGAATTAAGGGAATTCTCTAGTCTGGCTTTGTCTCCTTTGTTTGTTCCAAAGGTTCCACTGATGGTATTTGCTCGTTACATCCCTTTGTAGTTGAGGGATCTTGTCGCTTTCTTTTCTTTGGATAAATAACTTTGGAGTTATCTATAGATTTTTTACCTGATCTTGTTACTGGAGCATTTATTCTGAAAGGTGCTGGTCGGATTGCGGCAATGATACCGTTTTGCCGCCGGTCGAGGTGGGCCAGCCAGTATGCTTTGCTGAATATTATCTCGTTTTTGTTTTGCCGTCGATGGATTTGTTTCTTTTTGTGGTGGTTCTGTGCTACCTCCGTGTAATGAAGGTAATAGTAGATCTTGAACAAATACGTCGGGTGGCATTTTTGCTCTATCGGATCCCAATTTAGATAATTGGTCCGCAAGTTTGTTCTTTTCTCTTGGTATATAGGTGAATTCCAAGCCATAGAATTTATTTTCTAGCTTCCTTATCTCTCGCCACGTATGCTTCCATTTTTTCATTAGTACGGTCCATTCTTTGTTGATTTTTGGACAACTAAATTAGAGTCTCCAAAGACGAGGAGCCTTTTTATACCCATTTCTATGGCTATCTTGAGGCCGTGAAGTGCGGCTTCGTATTCGGCCGCGTTATTTGAAGCTTTGAAATGGATACGCAAAGACGTATCTTAGGGTATCACCACTTGGTGCTTTGAACACGATGCCCGCTCCCCGCTCCTTTTATTTTAAGGGAGCCGTCGAAGAACATTTCCCATCGTTCGGCTTCGTTTTGAAATGGTGGTAGGGACATGTCCGTCCACTCTACTAGGAAATCAACCAAGGCTTGGGATTTGATGGTTGAACGGCTTTGAAATTTTAGTGTGTATGGGCGAGCTCTATTGCCCATTTGACGATCCGACCACCGGCGTCTTTATTACGAAGAATGTCACCAACGGTATGTTTGTTACTATTGTGATCGGATATGTGTCAAAGTAGTGTAGCAAGCTTTCGTTTTGTTATTAGGATCCCGTACAAAAGTTTTTGTACGTGTGGGTATCTGTTTTCGAGTCGTTTAATACTTCGCCGATGTAGTAGACTGGTCTTTGTACGCCATATGTATGTCCCTCTTCTTGTCTTTCGACGACTATTCTTGTGACCGACCACGCGATCGGTAGCCGCAATGTATAGCAATAATTCTTCGTCATCTTTAGGTGCTATTAGCACTGGTGGTGATGTTAAATATGTCTTGAGTTCGAAGAAGGCTTTGTCTGCTTCACTTGTCCATTCAAATTTTTGCTTGGCCTTTAATAGTTTGAAAAAGGGGAGGCCTTTTTCGCCAAGTCTTGATATGAAGCGGCTTAAAGCCGCCATGCATCCAAGTAAGTTTCGGATATCTTTTATACCTTTGGGTTGCATCATTTTTAAAACCGCATTAACTTTTTCGTGGTTTGGTTTAATGCCATCTTGGCTAACTACGTTGCCGAGTAGTATCCCGATGGTACTCCGAATATGCATTTCGTGGGTTTAATTTCCACTGAAATTTGTTTAAAGCGACGAAGGTTCGCTCTAGGTTTGAAACTAAGGATCCGCTCTCCTTTGTTTTTACGACTACGTCGTCTACGTATGCTTTGACCCCTGGGTCGGAAATTTCTTTTTGAAGACACTCTTGGATAGCGCGTTGGTATGTTGCACCAGCATTTTTGAGGCCAAACGACATGGTCGTATAGCGTATGCGCCGAAAGGCGTGATGAATGATGTTTTTATTTGATCGTGAGTTGCTAGGGCTATTTGGTGATACCCCGAATAGCAATCTAAAAAGGACAACAGTTCGCGGACTGCGGTTGAGTCAACTACTTCGTCGATGCGAGGTAGTTTGAAGGGGTCTTTAGGGCGTGTTTGTTGAGATCGGTATAATCAACACACATTCTCCATTCGCCATTTTTCTTTTGTACAAGAACTGGATTGGATAACCGGGATGATACACTTCTTTTATAAAACCAGTTGCTAATAGCTTTAACACTTCTACCCTAATCACCTCCTTTCGTCGCGAGCAAACCGTCGTAATCTTTGTTTGATTGGTTTGGCGGTTTTCGAGACATTAAGGAAGTGCTCGACCTTTTCCCTTGGGACGCCTGGCATGTCTGCTGGTTTCCAAGCAAATATGCTTATGTTGTCCCGTAGGAATTGGACGAGCGCGTCTTCCTATTTATCGTCTAAATTGGCTCCTATAAGGGCAGTTTTCTCCTTATTTCCGGGGATGAGCTCAATCTTCTTTGTGTCATTGCTTTTGTTGGCTGACCTTTTTGACTGCTTGACTGGGATCTGAAGGTCAGCTTCGGGTATCTGTTTTGCTTCAAGGCATGTTTGTTCCATATGGGCTTTGAGGTCTGCTAATTCGGCTGCTGCGTAGGCGTTTGTTTCACAGTCGTGAGCCATAAGCACATTGCCTCTGAGAGAAAGAATGCCCTTTGATGTTAGCATTTTCAACACTAGATATCCGTAATGAGGGACAGCCATGAACTTTGCGATCCCTGGTCGACCGAGTATGGCGTGGTAAACGCCTTCGAAGTCGGCTATAATGAAGCCGACGTAGTCTTTTCGAAGTGTTGTCTTGTTCGAACGAACGGGTAGAGTTATTTTTCCCAATGGCATTGAAGGTTTGCACTGGCATGACTCCCGAATGGTGAGTCGTAAGGTTCGAGATCTTCGATCTTTAAACCTAGCTCGCGAAACGCTTGTAGGAATAGAATGTTTAAAGCACTGCCGCCATCTATGAGTACTCTTTCCATACGTATATGATTAACGACTGGGTCGAGTACCAAAGGGAAACGCCCGGCATACGGTATATTTGCCCACATGTCGGCTCGTTAAAGGTTACTTGGTTGTTCCGACCATCTTTGGAGCTTTAATGTACGTATTTGGTCCATCGGACTTAGCGATTGCCATGATCCTCCTTTTTAGTAACTTTTTGTCCCGCGAGTTTTCGAGACCAACTTTGCCGCCAAAAATCATAGCCGACAAGTGTTTGGTGGGCTCGTTGAACGATGCCGAGGATCTTTGTCGCTGTCTTCTTCTTCTTCCTCGGCCTTGTCCTTCTGTTCGGGCCGTTTCTCCTTACTTTGTTTTATTAATCTCTGTTTCTTGGCGGCTGCCCTGCTGAAGATTGCTGTGAATCCGCGACATTCGCCCATGGTATGCCCTTTTCCTGGGTGTTTAGGGCAGTCCTGGCCTAGAATCTTCTCATACTCTGGGTCGAAGTCTCGCTTCTTTTCTCTGCTAGGTGGTACCGAATGGACGCGTTGATCTGTGTCTCTGCTATAATTGTTTTGTATGCGATTGTCGTGTCGTCGTTCATTGCGACGGTTATTGTCACGTCTGTCATTTTCGCGCATGTCTTTGCGTTGAAAATCTCTTTCTCTCGTCGTCGTTTCTTCCGAAGTTTCGTATCCTTGTCCGGTTTCGGGCAATTGTTGCATGGCATCGTCAACGGGGGCGAATTCACGGGCTATTCTGAACATCTCGTCGGTTGTAGTGGGTTGTCTTCTCAAAAGTTCTTTTCATAGATCAATATTTCCGGGTTGTCGTAATCCCTGTACGAAAAGGGACACGACTTCGACTGCTGAAATGTCTGGAATTGTTGTCCAGACTTCTGAGAAGCGTCGTATGTAGTGACGTAGTGGTTCATTCGGGTAATCGACGATCTTTGCTAGATCGTACTTAGTGCCAGGCTGCTGGCATGTTATTCTGTAGTTTTCGATGAAGAGATGTCGCAGTTGAGGCCAGCTGTGAATCGACCCCTCTCGTTGTCGTAATAACCAATTATTCGGTCCACTGTCGAGTACGATAGGGAGGTAATTGGCCATGACGTGTTCATCCCCTCCTGCTGCTCGTACGGCTACTTCGTATAAGAGGATCCAATGCTCGGGTCGACCTTGCCATCGTACGCTTTGATGTCTCGGTATCCCGAAACTTTTGGGCCGACTACCTCTCGCAGGTAGCCGAATAAGGCTTTGGTCCTGAGGCATCCATGCGAGCTCGGTATCGGTTGTTGATGACTGCTCGGAGGTCATTGTCGTCATAGTGTTCATCATGATGGTGATTGAAGGGTTGACCATAATCTCTGTTGTCTCTGTAGTTGATCTGTCTTCTATCATTGTGTTTCTAGTGAAATCTGTTGTGAGGAAAATTCCCACAACTCTCTCCATCGTCTTCGTAGTTGTTGTTGTTAGCACCTCCCTCTCTAGAGTCTGGGATTTGATTGCTTGAAGAAACTACGCGGCCGGTGGCTTCGAGAGATGCGGCCGGGCGCGCTTGTTCTCTCATATGGTTCACTTGAGCTTTAGCGGCTACTAGAAAATCAATCGCTTCCTCAATTTGGGGAGTTTGAGGAATGTTGGCCGTCTTGAGGCGGTCAATAGCAACGCGCATTAGCACTTGGGGTTGTGTGAACTTGTCTTTCGTTTACAAGGTCGAAATCATCGGCAAGATTTCGCCGAAAACCCCTGCGTCGTCCGACCATACGATCTTGGTCGGCATTGCCTCGGATTGCGGCTTCGTTTTGCCTCCGTTGTTCCCGGCTGCGTTTCGACCCTCTCGCCGTTGCCTTTGTTCGTCGGTTTCTCCATTGATGGTGACCTCGTTGTCACTGACATGACATACTGCGTTCCCTAGGCTGGGAGGGAAAGATGGGAATTGCTGTAACTCTTGAGCGGATTTGGCCGGGTTATGGATCTCTGACTGAATTTCCTCATGTTCCTCTGGTCGGAACACGGTGAGTTGTAGATCTGGAGTAGTGTCGATACACTTAGATTGTACCTCTTCTTCGTTGTCGGAGTAGACCATCGTATGGGCAGATCCCGAGAGTTCTAAGATATTGTAGTAATCGTCGAGTCCGGGCGTGTCCGGAGTAACGTCACGTGTTTTCCGGAGATTGGTCGTCCGTGACTTCTTCGAGGCGCACATGGTTGACGATATGTCCGCGGGTGCGTCGAAAGCGTAGCCGATCATATCCGGTCGTGGATCGGATCCGGTTGTAACCTTTGAGGTAATCTCGCTAAAAGTTGGTGGCTGAATAGGTCGGCGGTGTTTGGCAACCCGTATGGGAACGGTGATGCAACCCTTGGATCTAGGGTCTTGCGATCCGATGATTTTCGTTGGGCGTTTTGTTGGCGCTTGGTCTCGTTGAAGGATAGTAGGTGATTCTTGCTTTGATTCAATCTCGGATAGATCCAACCGAGCAAAAAACTCCATGAGCCTATCCCGTTGATCATGAGTTGCTTCAAGATCGGCCCAATTTTCGTCTGGTGGTTGATTGGTGCCTAGAAGAAAAGGCTGGAGTTCTGATAACTCGAGCTTTGATGATGATGCCTCGTACCGAGGAGGCAAAGGATTTGTACCTTCATTGCTTTGTGGAGCTAGGATCGAGGGCGGACCCCGATGTATCGGGTGTCCGGAGCGGTTGTCCAGGTCATCGTCCCAACGGTGAAGGTGAGGCCGGCTTCGAAAGTCATGGAAGCCGGGAAGGAAACCATCTTGATCGACGTGAAATCTCGGTGCGCACCCCTACCCGGGCGCGCCACTGTCGACGAAATATCGGCGATAGTCCGACTAGGGGTATGCCCTGACCGGTAATGGATTGGCGGAAGGCGCACGAGATTGCGAGCAAGACGTAAACAGGGAGCAATCACACGAGGTTTACCCAGGTTCAGGCCGCAAAGATGCGTAAAACTCTAGTCCCGCTCTCTGTTTCGATTATGATGTGGATGTATGAGTCGTGCGTTATGCCGATTCGTCCTTCGCACGGGGTCCTTGCTCTCCTTATATATCACGGGGAGCAAGGTTACAAGTCGGAACTAGCCTATCTGGTACTAAGTTTACATACTTTACAAGTCTAAACTTTCCTATCTCAGCTAGGTCTTGTCCTCCTTGTCGGTCTTCGATATTCTTGCCCGTTTTAGGCTGTCCGACCAGCCTGAGCCGATCGGTCTTGAAGCTTGATGGGCCGGCCTGGTGATAGCGTGTCGGCCCAAACTAGGCCGTGAGGGTATATGGAGTTTATACCTCCACAAAGCCTTCCAGGCTATATATGTGAAAGGTCACCCCCTATTGGGTGTGCGGTGTTTCTACACCAACACTAACTTGAATTCTCGTGAACTCACCAGTTCTAGAGAAGCTCACTCTTCAACTTTTTTCCAAGATAAATGTTTCTAAATGGATAACTACTTCCTTGTTTCAGCACCCCACCGTTATTGATTTACCTTGTTGATTTTTTCCATTAGGGATCTGAATATAAAGTGAAAATGGTGGGATGGTTCAATTGGATGTCGATCGGCTGCAATATCAGAACACCTAAAAGGTTATCGTATCAAATGTCAAAGTGGTCGATGAGGAAGTTAGCCAAGTTTTGAAGTTCCTATGTACATTGAACATATGTAAGTAAACTATCAACACATCAGATGCTCCTTGCATTTCTGAAATTTTCAATCATGTCTAGGAATGGAAACAGGCATTGAGTAAATTCCAATTTTTTTTAGAACAACATATATGTTTTGTATGCCAAATCATTTTTTTCTTGAACAAACAAGAGATCTGTGTATCATTACAAAAGACAACTGTTTCTGTTAACAACATGGCCCCTGTACCAAACTAATTAATTAAAATGAAACACATTATTATAAAAAAGATAATTGTAATCTCTGGGTATTAAAAGGAACAAAAAAACTAATGCAGTGATTGCTGAAATTGGATTTCTCTCTCTATTTTAAAAGGAATACAATATCATAACGTGTTGATACCTATGAAAATTTGACATGTTGATTAATTCCGATTTTCTGAACAGACAAAAATCTGAATTGAACTATTCTGCACATTTAATACAATGTCAAGCTAACCATCCTGTTCTTGATTGTACAAAAAAAACTGCATGCACCGAATCAAGCAGTGACAAATCACATAGCAACAGGAAACATGTACCTATAGTATCTCCAAAGCAAAGATTCTGAAACATATGCCTTCAATAACGCCGAAGCAAAGTTTATGAAGCTGGGCACCAAGGGCACCAAACTACGGGTACAGAGTAGCCTATTTGTACTGGTTGGCTAATACCTTGGAGCCCTGGGCAAGATAAGTAGCCTCCTTGTGTTGGCTGAAGAAAGAACCTGCTGATTACATACAGAACTAAATGGGAGTTATCGCTGAAAGTGTAGTTAGCATGATATTATGTAAATCAATAGACAATGAAGTTTATAAATTCTGAAAGGAAGTATCAAATGACGAAAAAGGAGAAGGATAGCACACATTCAGAGATGTTCGTTACAGGAATGAAGGGACAATATAGGGGAACAATTTTATATGGAGAACATAAAAGGAGGACTCCCCTC
The DNA here is from genome assembly GCA_018135685.1 of Themeda triandra. Classification (NCBI taxonomy): domain Eukaryota; kingdom Viridiplantae; phylum Streptophyta; class Magnoliopsida; order Poales; family Poaceae; genus Themeda; species Themeda triandra. The sequence goes on from JAENPR010000103.1 coordinate 932,393, forward strand.
CGCGACCGCCCAGAAGGAAACAACGGCGCAGCCACGGTGATCGCGGCGCACTCCCCTCGGTCGCGCCGTCTGCGTTGCGATCGTCATCTCGCTAGCTGCAACTCAATGGGCTCCCCTCCCGTTCCTCCTCCTACTCCGGGCGGCAAGGAAGCCACCCAGGCTGCCTCCACCCACGGCCGCCATCGTTGGGTGCGGCAGGACCTCGACGCCAGCAGGACGGAGCCGGGGATGGGTCCCTGGTGGCGGCAGGACGAGGGGTCCCAGGAATACGACCTCGATCGCGTGAACCAAAGCCGTGCAGGGCGTGGCTTTGGCGGCAGGACGTTCGATCCGTTCAAGATCGCCGCATACAGATCATCAACTTCGTCTAGGTTTTCCTCTACGTCTCTAATTGTCCCTTTGAATTTTATCGGTGGCAGTCTACAACAGATACAATGGCTGGCGATGCAACAATAGCCAGTGTCATCTTCTTCACGGAGTTTTCAGTTCTTCTCCAGGTAAAATTTCTAGCAGCGACATTTTAACTATCAAATTTATGATGTTCATAATTTCATTCTTCCCGACTCTTTCCACCTTGTAGAATTGCTAGTTCCCAAAAATATTCATCCGTTTGATCCAACAATGTTCTGTCTCTGTACTCGTATTTAAACTGCTGCCCACTTTTACTTATAACGTGCAGTTAACTGAAAGTTGTAAGAAAAAGGACACTCTATACCAAACCAATTGACTAAAACATGCAGTTAACTGAAACTTGTATCATGTGGCTGAACTTAATCAGGCAAAAGAGCAGGAACTCAACCGTGTAGGAAGTCCGATACCTGTTTTTTCTGAAATAATAGACTGAAAAAAACTAAATATAAGGCTAAATAATAGACTACAATAAGTACTATTGCGTGTCCGACAACATACTGGAGTAGAATGAATAACCATACCTGAAGCTGTGGTGTGTGTTCGGCTTCAGGTTCAGTAAACTCCACTCAGTTTGTGGATGCAATTTAATTTTTCTTTATCTAGAAACTTTGTATGCAACCAATAAAGTCACTTGCAGTCATATGGTAGTCTTCTTACCATTTTCAAATCCGTTGTCTTGTCAAAACACAAGACCATTCCATTCTGATATCATTATTTTTGTGATCTACAGGAACCGGAGTTTTCCTCTAACAGGTTTAAGCATCAAAGAAATTATGAAGCTTTCTGATTGGTTGTTCTTCTATCCCAGGTAATCGTATACCGGATTTGTTTGAGGCTACTTTTTAGAATCTATCTGGCCCATATGCGTTGGGTAAGGTTGGATTTAATTTTTAGTACTCGTAACGTGTTCAACATATTGTTTCAATGCTTCATTTTTCTGCATTTTAATTGTCCATTGGTGTCGTTGTCTAAGAGTTAGATGTTGAGAAGAAAGATGAGGGAGAACGTGGGGAGCCTGCTAGATATTGGCAACTCGCCACCCATAGCTGATAGTGTTGTCTGAGTGTGTCCATCTTTGAATCATACTCATGAGCCAAGCTGAAGTAAATACTAGCCTTTCATCTACTCATTACAGATATTAGCAGGTTGTATTGGCTGCCATAGAAAAACACCTTACCTCATTTAACATCTGTATTAGTATAAACATTAGTAGACTGAAAATTGTTCTCTCAAATTGTCTATATAAACGGTGTTCTCTTAAATTGTTGTCTGCATAATGGCATGAATTTTCCATGATCTTACCACATTTGTTTATCAGTACAATGTAGCCGATAATAGATTGTTGCAGCATAATCAAAAGGGAAATGAGATGGCCTGTTTATTAGTTCAGTTGCCTCCAGCTTAAATCTGTAGGCTTTAATTATGAATGCTGGCACTGTTTTTACATCTCAAGTATGCAAACTTTCTAATTACATCGTTCACAAGGTAAGCAATCTATTTTGTTGACTTCAATGATCCGAAAGCATTCTTCCCCCTTTTATACTTCTTAATATACTACTATTGCAGCTCTCTTGCTTGTTTTGCGAAAAAAAAAATACTTCAAAGACAAATAGATAGTTTGTTTTTAATAATCTTAACCTTTATATACTCTGTAGTAAGACGTAATTTGTTGCACTTAGGAAGACCCTTTGAAGCAAAACTAATTTATCTGCCTTAACTAAAAGTTATGAGAATGAGTAAATGTATCAAACCAATTATTTAGTTGTTCAGTTTTGTATCATTACCCACTTCAAGTGGTGCTGTCCTTCAAATGTTGAGAGAGTGACATGTGCTAGAATTAAGAATGAATGAGCAAGCATATTGCTAATGATCATCCTTGCTCCAAGGATCATCTAAGGATTTGTTTATTTATAGAATTAAGTCCAATGTACAAGTACTGATACTAAATAACTTTCTGCCAGCTCCAATGTCTGCACCTAAATACCAAAACTTTTTTGCAGTAGAGATAGCAACACACCTACCAAAACTCTAGTTGCACATTTAGATTCTTATCTTCTTGCATAGGTTTTTGCTAAGGTTGGAATTACAGGCCATAGTTTAGAAATAGAGTTTAAAGTTGCCTATGTCAATCCCCCTCGCGTCATGGTCCCTTTAGTTAAGGTCCCTTGCTTGTAGTCCCACATGAATACAATACAACACCATTGGTAGGCTCAATATATGCTCTCTATGGAAGGAACCCACTTTCTGGATTCATAATTTGATGACATGTGGTTGAGTGCAAAACAAAAATACAAACAATGAGTAAAGGTACAAACTTGTTGATCTTGATACATGCTTTCTTTTCCCTTTCTTTTCGATGTTGATTTCCCATTTCACTTTCTTTTCGAAAACATAAAGATGATTGTCTTCTCCCTTTGGCATGAAGAGAGTTTTCCCTCTTGTTCCTACCATACTCTTATTTTTAACATAATTCAATGTCCAATAAAATGTCCAGCTCAATGGGTTTAGTTAGAATCAAGGTCTAAAAAGGTTTGAAGTTGTGAGTAAATTCTGGTTTTACTCTGTTTTGGCACATGTTCAATAGATCATTGCTCCACATATCCTATTTTGCAATGCCCACCTCGATAGACAAATACCAAGCAGCTTCAAATGACATAGTTATATGGAAAAGGTGCCAAGAAACATTTGTAGGACTATTTGTAGGCACCAATGTGAACTATATGATCTAATAATTCCTTTCATATAAAGAAATAGTATCTCTCCACCTCAAAAAAATGTGGAGCTCAAATATTTAGGTTTGAAGTCATGGCCTAATCACGATAATGTATCCTCCATGCCCTATTTGGAAACATAGTTTACATACTAGAAATGGTTTCATAAATTGGTGTGAACATAAAGTCTCAAACCCAAAATAAACATTTTATCAGCTTGGCCCATAAATAAAAATCCATAAATAAAAAAAGTTGTTTTTTTAATATTATTTAGAATCATAGAATGTGTGCTAGAGTGGTCCCTCACATGGTTTTTCTTGACATAGGGTCCACTACGATGGTCCAATCCACTTTCCCGTTTAAAAATATTGATGTCCTCTCCCCTTCTCATTTCCTCTCTCTCTCTCTCTCTCTCTCTCTCTCTCTCTCTCTCTCACTCTCGTAGTTTACTAAAGAGCCACCATATATTATGACCTCCGTTCACGACTTCACTAGGGTGGTGCCAACGTCGTTCTATGTTTTCAACTCCTCTCTTTCCTCCAAACCTTTGTTTGTCCCTCTTTAACAATATCTCTATTTGTGATTCCTTTCTATGTAGCTTAGATCTATTGGTGGTCAAATCAAGCAAGTCATAAGAGGCCTTGAGCTACTTGGTTTCACTAGGGATGGTGCTAGCGGATCCATCTGCCATGCTTTCCTTTTGGTTCCCATCTTTATCTACACCCCTCTCTTAAGCCGTGTATGGAATCCCTCACTCTCTATAGCATAGGGGTGTTTGGTTGTTGGAATTAATTAGGCCATCCTGAGGCCCGTTCGGCACCGCTCAGTGCACTTGGGCCGTGACTGGTTGCCTGCCTCGCATCCTTTACTTGCTCCGACTCATTCCTCTCCACCCTCTGTCCCGCACGCCTCCGCCCCCCCGATTTTTGCTTGCCTCGTGAGCCAATACAGTGTGGTGCTTGGCTGCAAGGGTTCCAGGGAGCGCGTGAGATGGCGCCGTCCTGGGAATAAAAGGCGTGCCAGGTTTGCGGCTAGGGTTACCACCCCCATATTTGCGCCTCTCCTTTGTCCAGAGCTCTAGTGAACCCTCTCCTCTTCATCCCCCTCGACCTCGGAGATCGACCGAGTTGACCTCCTCCACCAGCTCCGTGATGGTCTTCCGCTAGTCCGACGGTATATCTCACCTGCTCTTGCACCATTCACTATCTTGTACGGTGATTTTGTTGATTCATTTGTGGATTTTTTTTGCTGTTCCAAGAAGGTTAGGGTTCTTGTTGTTAGTAATCAGATCTGTGTGATGCTACTTGTAATCTACACGTGTATACTTGTTTTCGTCTTCTTACGCCTCCAGATCTGTGCGATGCACTCCTTATTTTTAGCTTTATATATGTGGCCTTGCCTTAGATCTTGCACATGATGTTCTTGTGCCCATTTTGATTAGAACTCAGCAAAGTTCCTAGGTCAATGACGTTAGATATTTAGGTGTTGGAGGAGCAGCATTTGGTGTGGTAGCTGCACGTTGTTTAAGATTGTTGGTCTGCAATATTTTATTGCTAATCAGTACACTTGCAATGCATCATCTTTTTTTAATTTCCACTGTTTCTTGTTGGTAGCCATTGATTTGCAAGCTAGGCGCCATGCTTCCACTGCCAGCGTAGTAGCAGTCACTGCATGGTTTTTCATGTTGTTTAGAAGAAGAGCTAAAAAAATTTGGTCAGTGACTTATGGACCTATGGCAGATAGGGACCAACAAAGGATAAGCAACCTCGCATACATTTATGAATCTGATTATGTGCATCATGTAAACCTACTTAAAATGAAGAGGGCCCCCCTTTTTCCATCTGTGAGACCTTTTTCGAACTAGGGGGCTGGTTACTTAAGGAACAAGTAGCAATGTTCTTGCATGTTGTTGGTCACAATGAAAGGTTTAGTGTTGCGGACCTGACGTTTAGAAGGTCAGTAAAGACAATTAGTAGGTTCTTCCAGATGGTCTTCTACTGCCTTTTTGATGATTCTATTATTGGTAGCTACATTTGTTGACCTTGAGTTTGTGAGGTACTGGAACTTGGATTATCCATTTACTAGTTTTATGAGGCCAATGATGCAATCTGGTGACACAACTATGAGGTGGCTGTACTGTGGTTGCTGTATCTAGTTCTTGTTTCTGTCATCGAGCCCATGTGACACATCCATTTCCAAGAAATGGTTAGTTCTATTGTGAGGAAATATTGAATTGTTTTGTGTTGTGCTGCTTCTTCTGTTGGTCACGGTGGTTGGTAACCTCACCAAATCTATACATGGGTGCTTGCACCTCAGTCCATTCTTGCAACCAAAGTTACCAAACACAATTGGGAGGCTGATTCCATTCCAGAAAACTATCTGTGGGGCACTACAAACACTTCTCTCTCTTACTTTCTATTTCTTTCATAACTTTTTTGTTGAACAATACTTAGAAATACATGTAAAATTATCTCCAATGTTTGATCCAAATCATTTAGACAAACATTTAGTTGAAATTAAATGTTAGTCAAATCCAAGTACATATGGATCTCTTTCTATAGTCGAAAACTTTTTAAGAAAACTTTTAGCTTCTGAGTTGTGCTGAGGGTGCATTACCACGACACTGTGATCCATAAATTTTGACTCCAGCACATAGATGGTGTCAGCGGTGGCTCTTACTGTCTCTGTTCTTGTTTTCCTGTGCAGATCATAGCAAATGGCACCAGACCATAGTCGGATGGTGATGCCTCCAAACCTCGCCACCGGCAGTGCAGATCGCTTGAGCGCCCTCCCTGATGAGATCCTCCAGCACATCCTCTCCTTCCTTCCGGCGCAAGAGGCCGTGCGGACCTGTGTGCTTGCGCAGAGCTGGCGCCACATCTGGAAGCTCCTTAGGTGCCTGCGCATCACAGGCACAACGATGCCGACAAACGTGGGGCAAGTTCGTGGTTTCGTGGACCGACTGCTGCAAGCGCGTCTCAACATGATCTCAGACTACCCCCTCGACATGTGCGATATCAAGTTCGACATGTTCGAAGACGACAACGAGGACTGCATCCATCGTTGGATCGGCCATGTCATACAGTGCAGAGTCCAGTGGCTCTCGCTCAACATCTTTGATAACGAGCACGATGACCCATGGTTTCCACTATCTGAGCTGCCCCTGGTCTCACCACACCTGATGAGACTAGACCTCTACGGCATAGAGTTCAATGCAAGCTTCGCTCACTTCTCAAGCTGCCCTACCCTGCAAGAACTGAAGATCGAGAAATGCGACCTCTCAGAGGTTGGGGATATGGAGTCACCGTCGCTAAGACGTCTGAGCATCAAAGACTGCATCTCCTGCCCAAACTGGCGCTTCCGGATTTCCGTTCCACAATTGGTCTGGCTGTGGTTGGACATCCCTTCTGCTGACAGGACTCCCCAGCTTGAGAGCATGCCGGACTTGGCAGCGGCGTATGTCAAAATAGACTGGTGTTTGGACGAGTGTACTTGTGAGGGTGACCGCATGGATTGTTGTCATGTTAACGAAGCTGCTTATAGCTATTCATACAGTGACATTGACGACGATGATGAAGAAGGTTCCGATAGTTATGCATCTGATGAAGATGGTTCTGATAGTTATGCATCTGATGGTGCTGTAGTAGATTATAGCAATTCCTCTACTGAAGATGATGTCGACAACCATGATGAAGAAGGCTTTTCTGGTAATGACAATAATAGCAGCAAACTTACTGGAAAGTGTATACTTCTCGGAGGTTTATCAGAAGCTACAGATTTGACCCTGATATCTGGCCAGGAAATGGTATGATTCCTCAATTTGTCTTTCAGTTTACTATTCTTTTCTATCGTTCACTGTTGCATTGTGTATGTTTTATGTTTATGTGTTACAATATATCGGATACCTGCTTGCTATGTAAATGGTGAGAAACACATCCAGTTTTTTCACAGTAATTATATTTCTTTGCAATTGGTTCAGTTTGTTTTCAGAAGAGACTTGAGATGGAGCCCTACATTTTCCAAATTAAGGACCTTGTTGATCAATGATTACTGGTGTGACCCACCTGATTGCCGTGCATTAGCATGCATTCTTGAACACTCACCAGTTCTAGAGAAGCTCACTATCGTTCTTTCTGGCAAGGTACAATTATTTCCTGCTAAATGGTGGCAATGCAAATTACTGTAAATTTTACCAGTTGATCTCATTTAATTGTCTATACTTGCTGCAGGGACCCAAATATAATGTAGAAATGAAGGGATGCCTCAAAGCAGTGTGGAGACCATCAGCTATGATGATATCGGAACATTTAAGGATAGTCGAACTGAAATGTGATGTCGTCAATGATACATTTCACAATGTTTTGACGTTCCTAGATTCACATTACATATGTAAGCTCACTGGGATCTGTTCTCTTGCATTCTACATTTCGGCATTCCACCTTTCATATGTATCATAATAAGCTAACTGTTGCTACTATACTTTAAATTAATTCAATGAAAACTCCTTGCTTACTGTGGGTGCAAAAGTAAAAAATGATATTTACAAACATACCATGTTTGTCAAAAACTGAACAAAAGGAATGAAGAAAATTCCACATGAACAAGAATGAAACAATTAACATTATTGATCAAATTTGAGATAAACTGAGATTGTGCAATTTTTCTTGGAAACTAGGAGACACAATAAAACTGGTTATGTGGACTACTGTAATGCTTAAAGCTGCATATTACAGTTGCTAGTAACTTTAGAGAAAACATGGTATAATTAGTTGTATACATTATACTTACATTTCTGGTTATTGATTGACTTATGAGGTATAAATATTTTTTTCTTATTTTCACTTTCCCTTGCTGTGTAGCAACGAGCACTGGCAACACTTTGTTACCTGAACTCATTACCACCAGCTTAGGTTATTTCCACAAGTCGTGCTGTTTCAATTTTTTCTGATTCCTGCAAGAACACTAGAAAGATTTTTGCCGTTGGCATTTTCCATGAGGATGTAGATAACCAATTAATTCTACCATATCAAAAACCTATATAATATATATGGTGAGTTTACCTTGTGACTCCTGTGTCCAAATTGTTTGCTAGAACTTTGTACATGTCGTGGTCTGATCCTAGGAGATGTAGCTGGATATTTTATCTGCTAGTAGTTATTTACTCCATCTTGTTAAACTCAACATGTTAAGAAATACATGGTACTTCAAAACTTATAGTTCTTTTGAAATCATACCACCACTACCAACAACAAACTACACACACAACAAAAGCGAGCACACGACACATCCACCACTGCAAACTGCTAGCAAGCCTCACCAGCACTAGTAAACTAAAAGCTACTAGTGCCCCTGCTTCTTGCTTCAAATGATGCCATAGTGGGGAGGGGCACCAAAGTGAAGCCTCTAAGGAGGATACAATACCTAGACGCCGTCGACCCCATTGGAAGAACTAGCACAAGGTTACCATCTTGATGTGAGGGGAAGTTAAGGGGCATGACAATGTCTCCAGCGAGAAATGAAGCATTCAAATGCATTGCCAACTTAAGCAAAAGCCGAGTATGGTGGCACCGGCTTTGAGCCATGCTAGCTGGCTCCACTGCGCCATTGTTGATAGTGCTAGCGAGAGCATTTGCCACCCTAACAAGGATGCCCCCACCACTATTCCTTTTGTCTATGCCCACTCATCCAACAACGAGCAGGTGGCATGGCTTGAGACTAGCACTGCAAAGTCACCTTGTGTACATTTTGCAAACACAGGGACGATGTGGGAGCAGTGCCTTTTTGCCCTTCTTTCAGTTGAATTTATTGTCTAATACAAACTTCTTAACTTCAATGACTATAAATCAGTAATCTTGGAAAAAATAATAACATAGTAGTTTAAACCTATTTGATTCATGTCGAAGATTGTTGATGTACCAAACCACAATATATTTTTCTTGCAATATAGGTAATACCTCCCCCCACCCCGGATTCCAAATTACAAGACATTTTGGCTTTTTAAGATCCATTAATTGCTTTGAGTATGTATTTAGTACATAGCAAAGACTATGTATCCAGAAAAGCCAAAACGTCTTATAATTTGGAATGGAGGTAGTACCTAATATGTGGTAGAAATAATCATAAATTGTCAGTTTAAAACCATCCCTTGTTTGAAATAATCAGAAATTGTTTAGTCAAGTAAAATTCTTCTATGTTCCTGTATATGTGTTTTTTATTGGTTTTTCAGACATCAGTTTGGTTACCGTACATATCACTCAAAACTTATTATCCCTTTTCCATATTTCTGCAATTGCAGGGTTCCCTTGTGAGGAAGAGGAAGCTTGAAATGAGGAAGAATATACTATCCAAATATTAAGCAGTGCAAAATGAAGCTCCGTGAAGGGAAGCACCAATGCAGTTTAAGGGTTGTCCATTTGTCAAGCCTGATCTAATGTCTCATGTTACATAGCAAGCTTTTTTGCCTGATAAGGCTACCTTGATCAAGATTCCTGTTTGTTTTTGATGATGTGCCAACAATTTCTTTAGCAGTATTTTCATTGTTCTTCTAGTGGATCATAAACATAATATATATTATTCGATATGTTGTTCAGGTCAGTTAAAGAATATTAAAAATAGTAGTGTTTGTCTGTTTCAAGAACAAGTTATTATCTTCTTGACATGAATAAATAGTAAAGAAAAATGTGTTTCGCAGAACCACAGTGGAATGGTTCTACTGTGGCAGATCACGGATAATTAAGCAGCGATGGACCTATAGAATTTGAAGAGCCCAGGCAAAGAATAGAGTCTAAACAACATGCGCTCAGAACACATGTATACCAGACGAGAAAATTTACAATGGTTGAAGAGGAATCGAGGCATTTAATGTGTCTATGATTTGTGGGCTCATAAGTGAGAGGCATCAATACGGAGGCACTGAGAGCATTTGATGTGTCTATGATAGGTGGGCCACATGCATTGAGAGGCATTGCAACGCCTCCGGATTTGGGGGAAATTAGGGCTCCAATAAAAGAGTGACAATTGTTTTTTGTAGGCTCGTCGGAATCGGCACGCTGAGCTCGTTGTTGGAGTGGTTGAGCAACGACAGCAGAGACAGCGACGCCGGGATCGGCCCAATCAGCGCGTTCTGGGAGACGTCGATCTCGATGAGCCGGATGCAGCCACCAGATGTCGTCTGGCAAGGAGCCCGTGAATGCGTTCTCCTCCAGGTGCAGCGCCGTCAACTGCGACAGGCTGCCGATCTCCGGCGGTATGGAGCCCGGGAAGGTGTTGTTGGACAGGTAGAGCTTCTGCACCAGCCCGAGCCGGCCGATTTCCGGCAGTATCGTGCCGCCGAGCCTGTTGTTTTGCAGCTACAGATGGTTGAGGCTCTGCGCTTGCCCGATCAGCGGTGACATGGCTCCGATGAACCCGTTGTCAGACACGTCGATGATCGTCGCCGCCGGGATGGACGTTGATGATCAGAGGTGGAGGAATGGGCGTGCAGCTGCTGCGGAGGTCATCTAGGAGGAGATGGTAGCGCTGCTGCTCGTGGCTTGTGTGTGTGGTCCCACCGATTGTTATGGATCTTATGTTCTCTTCGCATTGTTCGTACCTAGGATTCGCTAATCTTATGCCATGTTCTCTTCGCATTGTTCATACCTAGGATTCGCTAATCTTATGCCAGATTTAGGAGAAGCAGATACAATGCGTTGGGTCGGAACATGCATCCATTGATCCATATACACGCATGCATGTCTCTCTCGTTAAGCGGCGCCGGTGATGAGAGATCCGCGGCGGCGCTAGGCACGGGATGAGAGATTCGCGTATGACGATACGAGGGCGGCGGCATCGCGCGCGTCTGTGTGGTTGGGCCGGGAGGGGAGACGGGCCGGGGTGGGGAGGAGGTGTCTAGATGATTTGGGAAACGACCATACTGTCCTTAAGTAAATTAATTTACAAAAATAATAATTTTGAGGAGGTATTGAGAAGCATTGGGAGGCATCTAAATGCTTTTCCAACCATTGTAAAATGGCTCATAACAGAATAGCAGCTTCATCAAGTGATCTGAATAATTATTGCTCAACATAGCACACTATGAAGTTGTTGAACCAATCGCCGGCAATCTTATTGTGTAATTTGGACTAGATAATTTTTTTTCTTTAATTGAGAATAATATTTCAGCAAAGACGGTTTGTAGACAATTGGCACTAACAATGCCAGTTCAATCAGTTTGTAGACAATTGGAAAAACCAGATGCTTTTCTATTGCAATCATCTTTAAATTTGTGGCTAAGATTTCAGTATCTTTACAAATAGCGAAGGCAGGATGCCTCCTCACATAAAGAATATAGGTCTCAACTTGTCCCCTTATTATTGGACGGTCATTATTAAATGATATATTCTTTAACGCGGTCGTCTTAAGGTGCCCACCTCTATAAATCTATTTTCGGAGTAGGCACACTACAAGGGCCACCTCTGAAAATATTAGCTCGGGGAGTCTAGCCAAAAGCTCATAGCTATCTCCAATCTTGATTATATATGAACCTGACTTAGATTAACTGGCTCCCGTCCCACTCGCGGCCCTCCCCACCCCATCCCGCTTCCCCTCTCCACGCCCCACCTGTCCCCGAGCCCAACAACGACTGTTGTGTGAATATGTAATAATCACACTCAAAATAGCCAGAAGATATTTAAAAAGACATGGGAGGGCCCATAGTTTGCCTCCCAGTGCCGAAGGTAGCCCAGATGCGTCACTGCTGCGGCTGCTAGGGAAGGACTCGCCGCTACCAGGGGAAGGAGAGGATGCCATCGCCGTTGCCACAGGGAGCCGCCATACGCGCATGTGAGGGCGGAGGTGATGAGAAGGCGGTATAACAACATCGTATCTCTGGCATATGGTTGGACAGGCTCTGACCGGCAAGGCCAGCGATCTTCGGCATGCCGGGAGCACAAGCTGGCGCCACTAGCGAGCCCCAGCGAGAGGAGCGCTCGTGGGCTCGCGACTTGAGCCTGGAAGCTCAAGTAGCCATGATGGTTGGGTCGTGTGCGGAGGTCATGCCAGTCTTGGGGCTAAGGCTTGTGGGCATCATGGGACGGAGTTGCACCGACATGGTCAGTGGGGTGGCGGGCAAACCTGGAGTGGCGGCCGAGGGCTTGACATAGAGTTTGAGCTTTTCAAAAGCCAAGGGAGCAAGAAGAAAGTGCCAAAAGGCAAAAATGACATTTCACCTCGGTTGTCTCTCTTAAGCAGCAAGAAATTAATATTTTGTTAACCACGGCGTCCATAAGCATATTTGAAATAAAGCTAAGTATGTATGAGCACACTGCTCTATTTTGCATGTCCCCTACCAAAGAGGGATAACTATTTGTGTCCCGTAGCAAATTTTATCTAAAAGATAACTGTAAACAAACACACCCAAAAATAGCCGGAGGTATTCTCGGGAAAAAAAGATATGCCTCCAGTTTTCAGTTTCCTCGTCCCTCCGTTTTCCCACTCTCGCCTCAGCACCGGCACCAGCACCTCCGCGAGTAATTAACTAGCAAGTTAGGCGTCTTCAGCTCCTCGCCGCGGCAAGGTGAGGCCGCCGGTCAAACCATCCATACCCGTCTTCCCACTGCTGGTATACCCAAGAGTATACGAAACCCTGTACTTGCATGTTTCTGACCCTTTCTTGCCCTGCAGCGTCGGCACCCACGTCCTGTTCGACGGAATGCCTCCATGCAAGAGGCGAAAAGAGGACGAGGGAGTGGCTGCAGATTTCTGTGGCGACCGGATTGGCGCTCTCCCAGACGTGCTCCTGCACCACATTCTGTCTCTCCTGCCGGCGGAGGAGGCCGTGCAGACGTCCGTGCTAGCGCGGCGCTGGCGCCACCTCTGGAAGTTCGCTACAGGCCTGCGCCTTGGGTGCCTTGACATGGACGAACGAGAATCTGTGGATGATCTCCGGAGGTTTGTGGACTCTCTACTCCTCCTCCGTGGAGGATCACCTCTTCAGACTTTTGAGCTCAGAGTTGGTGACTTCTCAGATGATGACGATGAGCACCGCGTGAACCTCTGGTTTCGGCGTGCTCTAATATTAAAGGTTCAGGTGCTCAAGCTCCATCTTGCTGAGAACAATTATGTTGATCCCTGGCTTTCACTGGAAGAACTTCCTCTTGTCTCTCAGCACCTGACGAAGTTACAACTTCAAGGTGTACGGTGTTTTAGTGGCTTCCTTAACTTCTCTAGTTGTCCTGCATTGGATTGCCTCGAGTTTAATTTCTGTGGTTTCTCATCGGCCATGAAAATCGTGTCTGAGTCCCTCAAAAGTCTTACCATCAGAGATTCATGTTTCTGTGAGAATGTTCGCATGCAAATATGTACCCCAAATCTAATTGCACTATGTCTAGATGACCCTTCGAACAAGACTCCCGTCCTTGAGAGTATGCCATCATTAGTTGATGCATTTGTTCAGATTACCGTGGACTCTAATGACCGTTGTGCTAAACTATGGGATGCACATCTAACTTGTGACTGTCAGTATTGTGACAGTTCTCACAACATTGCCTATGGAGGTTCTGTGCTTCTAAAAGGTTTAACAGAAGCTAGGAATTTGACATTGATTGGTATACTTGACGCGGTATTTTTACTTCTTACATCCATTCCATTGTAACTTATAAATTCATCCCCCTTAGTTCTGCTGCAGTATTTATACACCTGACAACAATAGAGGCCACTTGGGCAGGACTTTATTTGTTGAATGTATTGCTAGTACCAACCTAAATTATACAATCATTATTGTAAGGATTATCACATATGCTTGGTCTGAATCTTGTCCAGTTTATTTTCAAATGGGATTTGAGATGGTGCCCTATGTTCAGCAACTTAAAGACTTTGGTGCTTAATGAAAACTGGTGTGTGCCTAATGACATCCATGCATTAGCTTGTATTCTTGAACATGCACCGAATTTGGAGAAGCTCAGGCTTCAACTCCTTTCTAAGGTATATATTTCATATATTGGCAGCTTCTTCATTTAAGAATGATTTCACTTCTTATTGATCTTAAAAAAAAACCGATTTTCCCTCTTGGTCACTTCAGGAGGCTAAACATGAAGTGGAAATTATTGGAAGCTTCTGTTCGATGGAAAGATCAATTGCAATTTCAGAGCAACTTAAGGTAGTTGAAATCAAATGTGAAGTGGTTGATGACAGAGTTCTCAAAGTTCTCCATTTCCTTTGCACATTTGGCATAAGTAAGTTAACTTGACCTCCTTGTGCTTCTGTATTTCTGACATTGTTGTAAGCTTCAGTTGTTCAAAACAAAGTAGAGTGTGCAAATCTGTAAGAAACAAACTATAGAGAAACGAAAATCCTGCACTGTTAGACATTTTGTTGGATCCACAAAGTTCTGGAATTATTCAAACTCAACCACATCAATAGATAACAAGAAAATTCGCTTACTTTTACCATATTTTTTAATGTTTGACTAGTTTTGATTTGTTTGAAATTGAGAAAACTTACTGAATTGAGTTGTCCTGGCTATATGTTAGGTTTCTGATTCGCTCTGAACAATATTTGTTACATCTGCATTAACCATTCTCTAAGAAGTACCGTGATATGTGACCTCTTGTCTTGCTCTCTGAGTTTTTCCGAAGCCTCATTTGACATAATCAGTTAAATGAATCTAGCCACTGAATCAGGCATCAAGTTTGTTTAACAACACCTATGTGTTTCTGTAGTCAAAAGAATTAATCCATATATATTTTTAATCCAGATTCAGTAATGTTTTCTGTATTTCGTATTATAAAAATCTGACATATTTAAACCATTGCTTCATTTTTCAACCCCCTCTGTATATGAATTTTTTATCACAATTCATGATTGTGTCATTCTTTTTCTAACTGTACTCATTTTCCTGTGTCACTTGCTTTTCATATCAATTAATACCCTCAAGTGACCTTTTGATAATTCTAAGTTCTAACACTGTTGTGTTTGGAGATCATGTGCGCTATGTGTTCTTTTCATCATTAGAAATGGAGATGATCCTAATGTAGCATGGTTAGAGAACTATGTACGAAACAAAAGAATTTTTTGGTTCATGAGGTTCTTAGAACATGTAAAGCAGATTGAGATGAATGTCGGTCAACTAAACTTCCTATTCATGGAAGTCCATTCAAACATTTTAAATTTCTTTAAAAATAACTCAATACCTTGCGTACTTCTGCATGTTACATCCGATTCTAAACTTATTTGTCTTCTTTTCTCTACAGGTTTTAGGTTTTGATCTGGTGTTCGAGAAAATTGGTTTGATGGTCGGTCTGCCGTGTCTCAATGCAGTGAAATGCAAGCTTGATGTTTGCTGTGACAAAGCTGTTGTCTTTTGCCTAGTGTGTAACCTGGGGATCGGAGAACTTGATAATCAAGTTGGTATGGACACATCACATAGACATGTTATCTCACTCATAGCTTAGAACGCTACACTCGCTCATTAATGGCTCGCCTCGGCTTGGTTTGGTTCATTTATATTTTTTGGGGGGTGAGCTGAGTTAGCATTTATCCCATGGTTAATGAGAACCCAATGAACTAAAGTTGTTGGTCAAAAACTTATTAGTTTTGTATGACTTGCTAGCTTGCGGTTTATATTTAGTGTGGCTGGACTTAGACCCTATTAGCTTGGGATTACTATGACTCTAGCACTTTGTTTTTAATTGATGTATGGATAATTAATACTCGAATATGGATTTATTATGCATGTATGGAGTATGGACCATGGTAGTACTATATATATTTTTGTACTTATGTATTGTTATATATGTCAACATATATTAATTTCTTTGTATGATTTAAGGCTTATGGATGCGTTTTCTTTTTGTATTCATGCTATTCTCTAGCTTTAGATAAATGTTTTGCTTGTTTTTTTACATCTGACTTACGAACTAAACGAGCCAAGCAAGGCGAGTTAGGTTGTTATCTGGCCCTTTGCTGATTCTAAATTTTTGTTTGGTAGAGGATATGACAAAATAAGAGGGATGGTGATAGGGTTCCTAGCCCTACCCTTGATCTCTCGCAGCGAGTACGGATGGGAGATTGGAGGACGGGAACGACGATGGCGTTGTGGCGCCATGATGAACAGCAGGCGCGGTGCTAGGGCACAGCAGGAGGCGGCACTAGGCAGGAGGCAGCTAGGGCAAGTGGCGGCTCGGGTTTAGAGGGGGACTTCCCGATCTAATATGTTTTTGCTTAATTCTCAATCAAATGTCTTTACAATTATATATCCTCCTCTCATCTAATATTTTATAAAAGACTCCCTGAACTAATAATATTTCTAATAATAATGATGATGAAGATAATTGGGCTCCTAGCCCATGTAGCACAGGCGGCGCCTAGCCACTTGTCGAAGCCCTCCTTTTGTCTGCTATGTCGGTAATAACATCTCTCCTTCCCTCAACAAACAGCTCGTCCTCGAGCTGCACATCGGGGTAGAGAGTCTTGAAGTCCTCCAGGGGCTCCCAGGTCGCCTCATCCGCAGCAAGGCCATGCCACTGCACCAGGAGCCGCCACTCGCCACGACGTAGCTGAGCACGCAGCACCCTCTCCGGGGCGGGCAGCAGGCGAACTCTGCCTGCGCGTCATAACAGATGGTGTATTTAACATTGTTACCCTCTATTGGTGTAGGACACATAGGGCGTGTTTGGAAGGGTGACTCTCGGCAGCTTGGCCCAGCGACCTGGTCGTGGCCAGCCACAGCCTGGAGAAAATGAGCTACACTCAGGTCACTGCCAGCCACAGCCTGGAGAAAATGAGCCACCCTCTCTTATTTGGTGCCATGGCCTATTCCAGCCAGGCCAAGAGAAGATTGTGTTTGGTTTGCTGTAGATTGGGTATATCTACCCTAGCCTAACTTTTTTGTAGACTTACCACCACATCTCTCTTTTCTCTTCTCATTGTCAATCCGTCGAACACCTTGCTAGCATGAGCACTGAAGCACAAGAACTCCATGGCTGCTGCTCGAATCTGCTGCTCGTGTCCACGGAGAGCAAAAGGCGAGCTCCACTGAAGCACCTCATGCTCCATCACCGCCATAGTTCCATGCATGCCGCACAGGCCATCTCCAGTTCTCCACCCACGACATGTGTGCGCTTGATGTCAGCACACTCCGTTCCGGCCCCACCGCTGCACGCGGCCGCCTCGCGCACCTTCCAGTCCATCGAGCGTCTCCTCTGCGACGTCCTCTCCTCCTCCCGCCTTGTCATCCTCCCAGCGTTTCACCATCCGGTGGCCGTGCCCGCTGTGGTGGCGCGCCCGCGCTTTGTCCGGCTAGTGCTTGGGTGCCATGGATTCGGTGTCAGGGAGCTGCGCTGGATTTGGGGAAGGAGGTGAACATGGGGTGAGAGACAAGCGGTGTTGTGCTATGCTGCAGATCTCGTCGCGGTGGCGACACCCTGCTCGCCGGCATTGTGCGTGACGTCAAGGCCACGCCACCACCACCACGCCCAGCGCCGGCGCGCTAGCGGTAAGCCGCGGCTGGCCAACGATGACGCGGGGCCCTTCGCCGCGGCGCTCGCGGAGTGCACCAAGGAGCGCGGCGGCGGCGGTGCGGGATCGGACAACGCCTGCCTCATGGACGCAATCTTCCCCTCGCGGGTGCCATCGTCGGAGCCCACCAGCCAGCGGTGGTCGTTCAACGCGTCCGCCGGCGCGGTCGTGGGGCTCCTGGACCTATGCGGATCGTAGAGCGTCATGGGCGGTGACGGCGCGGAGGGCACCATCATGCTGCGTCCTGGAGGTGGCGTGGGGACGCGCGGCGGAGGTGGTGAGGAGGAGCTACGACCGGGAGGGAGATGGCATGGGGCGTCCAGCGGCAGAGGCGTGCGGCTACGACGGGACGGGACGTGACGGGGACAAGGTGGAGCAGGTGAGCGTCGTACGAGCAGGAGGTGAAAAAGAGGTCTGGAAGGTGACCCGGTCCCTCTCGGGCTCTCCATCTCGCTTAATCCAGCCCGACTCTGGAGTGAAACGTGGGCTGAGCTTCGCTCGGGAGCCAGGCCGGGAAGGGGATTTGCACACGCACAGCCAGGCCGAATGGTGGGCCATAGCAATCAAATACGTGACGCTACACCATTTGGGCTCGAGCCATCCACCAAGCCGTGTACCAAACACACCCATAGTTTTTCTCTACTTCTCTAGGACTCATACGTCAATCTCTTAACATTGTCATTTCTATGTAAAAGTATTCCCCATGCGCTCAAGTTTCAGACCAACGCATCCTACCCTCATGGATTATGTGACGTATAATTAGTACCATTAGATGAATCGTGAAATTTATTTTTTATAATAACTTATTTAGATTTAGAGATATAAATATTACTAATATATCTTTCACGATGCTAGTTAAAAAAAATTGACACTATTTTAAGAAGCTCTCAAGATGCTGCAGTCCCTTACCTATGGGTCCACCCAGCAAAAAGATATGGGCCTATATGTCTATCTCTCGAAAGGGTAAAGTGTTCCCTGTCCGCCTGTCCGCTTTCGTCTTCCCTGCGTGGGTTCCTCCCTGTCACTCCACCCTGGCTCCCCGCCATTGCACTCCTCAATCTCTCCTCGCCGCTGATTCCTCAAAGATCCGCCTAAGGTTTTCGTTCTTCGACCGGGAGACGGCCGCTGCGGCGCTGCAGCAGCTTGAGGTGAGGCCCAATCTTTGAATCGATTAACAAGCGTGCGTTGGCATTTGAACTGTGCACGGCGTCTTCTTGGTGAGGCCCCTCACTCAGGGGAGGGTGGCGGGCGCGTGGGTCGGATGGGAAGTGGGCGGCGCGGCGGCGTGTTTGCCGCCGGCAGTGGGGCGGACGGGCGTAGGGTTAGGGTTTGAGCTTTGGGGAATTCTCCAATGTCGCCCGGCCATAGGCGGATGGCCGGGGGCGGTGGCCAGCCTGGCAGCAGTGGCGGTGAGGCGAGGTGGCCACGCGTCAAGGCCTCCTCTTACTCCTATTGGTTTGCTCCCCTCGCATTTTGCTAATTGATTCTTGTTGCAGCATATTCGGCGCCGGCCACCTGCTCGACAGAATGCGCCCCTGGGAAATCAGCAAGAGAGCCGCGCCCCCAGCGCTCAGCAGCATCGACGCCCTGCCGGACGGCATCCTGGAGCACATCCTTGGCTTCCTGCCTTCGCCGGAGGCCGTGCGCACGTGTGTGCTCGCCCGCCGCTGGCGCTACCTCTGGAGGTCCGCCCCAGGCCTGCGCGTTGGGTGGCTGGGTGATAGCCCAGGCCTGCCCGTTGGCTGGCCCGATGATGGCGAGCAGGCCTTGCCGCCGGTGAAGGAGTACCGGGACTTGGTGGACCGCCTGCTCTTCCTCCGTGGAGGTGCACCACTTGACATGTGCGACATCAGGTTGGGCGAGTTCCTGGATGATGATGAGCCACGCGTCAACTTCTGGGTCTGGCACGCTATGTCATGCAAAGCCAGGCAACTCACTCTTAGTATCTATTGGCGTGGCTATCTTAAGCTAGACGATCTGCCTCTCGTCTCCCAGCACCTCACCAGGCTAGTGCTGCGTGGACTATGGCTTGACACCAGTTTTCTTGACTTCTCCAGCTGCCCGGCATTGGAATATCTGGAGCTGCTTCACTGTAATCTCTTGATGGTCAAGAACATCTCATCTGACTCCCTGAAGCATCTAAGCATCACACAGTCCCGTTTCCCTGATGAAGTCGATCAATCCATGTTCACTGGTGTCCGACAGACTCGCAGTCGCACTCGCATTTATGCGCCAAATCTGGTTTCACTGCGCCTAGATGGCCTTGAGAACCTGACTCCCACTCTTGACAGCACGCCACCACTAGTGGAGGCATTTGTCCGAATAACAGAGGATTGTGGGGACTACTGTGTCATCACTGATTGTAGCTGTGAGTTGTGTGACAGTTCTCGTGGTGGCACTGGCTATGGTTGTGTGCTTTTGAAAGGTTTATCAAAAGCTAAGAGTTTGGTGTTGGTTTGTACTACAACTGACACGGTATGCTTACACTCTGACTTTTTTATATTGGTATAAGTGCTTCATGAGTCGACCAGGCCATAACCTTGTGTGCAAAGCATTTCCTACAACATTAATTGCTGGAATTTGATAGATGGCCAGTCAGACTGGGTTTGACTTTTGCATGTGAAGCTGCCATTGCCACCAACTATTGCTTGCTAAACTCAAACCATAAGCTCAGAATTAAAATCATCCTATCCTCTTTGCATGCAGTTTCTCCAGATTCTTTTCAAATGGGATTTGAGATGGTGCCCTGTGTTTAGCAAGTTAAAGACCTTGGTGCTCAATGAATATTGGTGTATGCCTGATGACTTTGGTCCAATACTCTGTATTCTTGAACACTCACCTGTCCTTGAGGACCTCACTCTTGAACTTTTTTCTAAGGTACATACTATACAAGCAGGAAACTGTTTTTATATTATAAGAATAATTTGACTTCTGTTGATCTTGGAATACAGGGGCCTAAGCATGAAGTGGAGATGAAAGGAAGCACCAATCTGAGGGAGCGATCAGCTAAAATTTCAGAGAACCTTAACATAGTCAAAATCAAGTGTCGACTTGTTGATTTGAGAGTTCTCAAAGTTTTGAAGTTCCTGCGTTGCCTTGACATGCGTAAGCAAACTTGCAACTTTTCTGTGCTTCTATAGATGTCCACTTAGAAATTAGAATTATAGACAAATGAGCACCTGCACAGACATTTACTTGGCAGAGGAAACCAGAAATTGATACATGGAGTTATCGAAGTTGAACTCTATTGGATACATATTGAGATATTAAGTAGACTTCTATAATAGTTCATACTTCTAAGCTGCTGACTAATTTTAACAAAAGATGGCTGAACTTGTTTGTTGTGACCATATTTGGCTTGGTTTTTAGTCCTGAACAATAACGCAGATACCAGCATTTATTTGTTCTATAAGCAGTCACAAACTGTTTTGACTTATTGGCCTGGAGCCTCTCCATTTTCTTGAAGGCTCTTTAGATATGAATATATGAGCTGTTATGGACCCCTGTTCATTGGAAAGCTTTAACTCAATTCTTTACACAAGCTCATTCATGCATTAGATTATCCATGGAACTAATGCTTCTCGCACATTTGTTGATTAAGCATACATGTATTCGCCTCCTACGGGTATCAACCTATTCATATGTGTGCCTCAATCATTTTTCGTATATCTTTATGTTGCCGCCTCATTATTCAATCCCTGTTTTTTTTTCTGGAAGTATGTTCAATGGCAGGGCGACTCTGTCGGCTATTTTTGGTAATGAAAATGAAACTATTCCTCATCCGTTCTCTTGTCCAACTGCTAGAGTAATTTGGGCCACAGTAGCCAACAGCTTTGGGGCCAATAGCATTCCTAGAAATTTGTCCCATTCTTGGAAACGATGTGAGTTTTGGTTACCCAGGGTAAAGAACTTCCACATGTGGGGAGTGTCAGCTATATGCTGGTCCATCTGGAAGTCCAGAAGTAGGGATTTGTTTTGGTGGGATAAAAGTACAAAGCCCTATTAAAATTCTATATCAGGCATGTGCTTTAATACGATATTGGACAGGTCGCCGTAAAGAGGATCATGAAGCTCTGATGGAAGGTGTCAATGCGATACTGGCGTCTCAGTGGCGGGAAGAGAACTTGATGAAGGATGACAATGGGGACAGCCAGGTGGAGGACAAGGATCACTCAGCATGAGGTGCCCACGGGCAGGGGTTATTTTGTTTTTGTGTTCAGGCTGAAGGGGTCTGATGGTTTGCTGCTGTGTATGTAATCGATACTCCGTAGCTTTTTGTTTTTGCTGCTAATGTCTTAAACTAAAATGATGTGTCCCTGCTTCTATGTCTTGCTGATGGTCGGCTCTGAGTCAGAACGTTTGGTTTAGAAGGATAGCAATTCTCTTTAGTCTTTTGCTGTTCTGAAACACCTGTATTTCCACTTGATGAATGGAAATGGGGCCATGTCCTTGTGTGAAAAAAAAAAAAATTGACTATCGGATTGGGCTGAATGCCTGGAACGGATCAGCTGGAATGACAGGTTTATTTATAGTAGCAATAATCAGCCGGATTATTTCCTACACTCAGTCCACACTAAACAAAAGAGGCGCCAAGGAAAATTGTTCCTGCTGTTTGAAGATTCAGCCTAGTAACTGAATTTATGTTCCTATAGACAACAATTAACTCTATACTTAACATTTTTTGTACAGATTTTGTTTTCTATAATGAGCCGCTAGAAAATTTGTGTTATCAAGGACTATCTTCAACTGTTAGGAATGCAAGGCAACTGATGCGTGTGCTGGAGGAGACGAGGGGCGGTCTCCGGCTAGAGGGGATGGCTGCGACGGTCTAGTAGGAGGACCTTGACGCAACCGCTAAGGAGCGAGGCGACGGAGGGAGCCGAAATCGCAGGAGATCGGCGCGGCGGCGGGACGCGAAGCAACCCCTCTCACCAAAAGAAACGCAGATTGGGGGTGGGGTGCTCTCCCCATTCTTTGCGGGGTCTGGAGTCGGATTATGCGCGAGTGAGTCAATTTTTCTTAACGGGGGTCATAATGGGAGACTGCTCGAGCACCTCAAATCTGCAAAACAATAAAACAAAATCTCATTGAGGATAAGAAAAGGAGACTATTGGAAATACTGTGGGAGGAGATAATTCAGCACCGGTCACGGTCGCCCGCCGCGCAACCACCCTGCCTCAACGCTCACAGGTCACGGAGAAGGAAGGCCGCCGGGGGCGGGGAACGATAAGAGGAGGTCGGAGCAGGCCGGGTCGTCAGCGAGCGTAGAGGTTAGAGTCGTAG
Organism: Themeda triandra; assembly: GCA_018135685.1. Classification (NCBI taxonomy): domain Eukaryota; kingdom Viridiplantae; phylum Streptophyta; class Magnoliopsida; order Poales; family Poaceae; genus Themeda; species Themeda triandra. The sequence continues at coordinate 955,291 of JAENPR010000103.1, forward strand.
GAGGCGGCGGCGCTCCCCGTGCCCGCGCGCGACCAGCCTGCAGCCGGAGGCGGCGGCCGTCCCCGTGCTCTCGCCCATCTCGGCCGCGCGGGCAGGGCGCGGCTCGCTGGGGACGGAGCCCCGCTCGCTGGGGATGGAGCCCCGCTCTGCTGCACGCCGAGCAGAGGAGGAAGAGGAGGAGCACGGCGATCGAGGAGGAGGAGCCCTGAGTCGCTAGGCCGCGTGGGCGAGCTGAGCTCCACCGCCGAGCCGCGCGGGCTCGCTTCGCCACCTGACGGGCATGGGTTCGCTGGCCGGGAGCACGAGCTCCGTCGTCGGGTGGGCGCGCGAGCTCCGTCACCGGGTGGGCACGCGAGCTCCGCCGCCAGGCGGGCGTGACCACGCTGGCCAGGCGCGGTAGCTCCTCCGCGCGGACAGAGAGTGGCAGGGAGGGGTGGCAGGGCAGTGGCTGGAGAGAGATTGAGGGAGGGGCGCCGGAGGAGGAAGAAGAAACGGAGAGAGAAAAGAGTAAAATAATTCTGATATATGGAGCCCATGGTGGATAGATTTCACTGTAAACAATGAATGAGTGCGAAAGAATTGGGTATAGAGTGGAGAATCTTGATGACTAGACTGGATAGAGTGCGAATATGGAGTTGTATGAGTGCGGGTAATCTTAGGCCCATGCCATGAATTCAGCCCGCTTTGGTTCTACTCAACCATAACATACATTAACCGTTGGATCGAAATGGATCGGTGAGATTTCACCCCTTCCTCCCACTTGCCACGCTCTTCTCTCCCTCGTACAGAATAGCGGCGGAGGCGAGTTGCCTGTCACGCGGGGCAGAAGAGCTCGCTGTGGACCACGACGACGGAGCCTCAAGAGCTGGCCGTGGTGGAGCTGGCGCGGCAAGCTCTCCTTGGGCGCTGGTGGAGCTGGCGCGGCAAGCTCTCCTTGACCATTCTCTATTTATGTTTTATTTCAGTCTCCCTTGGCACTTGCTTTATCATAGGCTATGTTCGGTTGACAGGGGTCAAAACCCTTAGAGGATCCTATTCAAGGAGGGATTGAGTGGATCCCTCTCTTGTCACTCAATCCCTTTGGGGGTTTAATCCCTTTGTGGTTTCATCCCTGCCCCCAAAAAGTATATTCGGTTAATCCCCGGCACATATAACTTAGTTCCACCCATATGAAGATTGCACTATTTGCAGAATTGTAGATGATCTGCAACACCTCACTACTGCAAAGCAAGCACGCAGGAACAATAGTCACACTGATGTACCCATGAAGCAAGGAAGCAAGAATGAGTGCTGAAAAACTACTTAAATTACAGAGCCTTTGTTCACAAAGATTGAAGCTCCATAAAAGGTTGAAACACAAAAAGTTTAAAGTACAGACACATTTTTGGAACTCATTTTCAGCAAGAGTTCACAGCACCAACACACTGCATAACTTGATCAAAGAGAAGTCCTGGTCCTCAACTATGATTCGATGTACGTAATATAGATCAGTTCCTAGGCAATTGATGAGTAGATTGCCTAGGAACTGCATGAGCCACGGAACCTTCTCCTCATCAGACATTTGTACAAAAGCTTGAGCAGGGCCTTTGTTATCTATGAAGTATGAGAACCCAAACATCAATTGCTCCCTTGTGAACCCAGGAATGTTCATCACTTGCTCATAGATGCCTGGGCTTACTTCAGGGTGGACTGTTGACTTGACAGCATCAGTAAACTCTTCCACAGATTGCTTTCTCTCCTTGTTAAGTGCTTGTAGCTTGATGCATTCAGACGGCTGTCCCAGTGCTTCAGTTGATTGCATGGCATACTGCCCGACTGTGACACCGTTACCAAAGATGATTTGCATTTCCATGTAGTTGTTGATTGGCCTATTGAGAAACTTTGCATCCTTTGGGAATGCCTACAAGATATTAGATGCATTACACAATGAATATTGGGTATTTATGTTTGTTGAAACATGAACGACATGAAAATAAGGACATACTTCTATGTATTGTGCATAGTAAGACCCCTCTAGCTTGATCATGTGGCACGTCCCATCCCAGCCTGCACCACTCAATTCCTTCAACTTGCAGACCTTGTCCAACGAGCGCGCCACATCTTTAGGTGCTCGTAGACCTGGTTGCTTGTGCAAGGTTGCCCACTGTACTCAGCCACATGTCTTGCCACTGAGTTCAGGTGCACCTCCTTGAATCCCTTGTCAGTCTTGACACCCTGCTGAACAAGTCGTACAAAATGATGGAGCATGAAACCTGAAATTGCATCAGTCCATAGGAACCTTGGTCCTTGCGCCTGAGCAGCAGGAGGGACATCAACAATATCAGGGGGCACCTCATTCCGACCCATCTCAGCCATTATAGCTGGGTAAAAAGTTGTTAGCAAATAACTAATGTGATAAAAATGACCTCAGATCAGTAAAAAAAGACATCAAATATTACAAAATAGCATCACTCTGAATATCACTCTGAACATTTTTTTCATGAAATTTTTGGAAAGAGACATTTGCACAATGGAACTACAATGTTGACACAGTGCACAACAGGATGAAATCATATAAATGCACGGTTATCTCAATTAAAATTTATCACCTGTATACATCCATCTCAGAAAAGAACTTACATGCAGGTGTCTGTAAAATCACATACAGGACACTTCTGAAAGAAGGGTTCCAACCATCGGCCACTAGCACTCTAGCAAACTGTTATAAGTTAGTATCAAGGTTGCTCGGAATGTTTGCTAAGCTGTAAGACATAACTTCGTTCCCAAAAGGAGTTCTTTGCTATAACATAATACTTCACCTACGACTTCCCATGTAATTTACCAATGGAGCATGTTTGTATCGTGTCCAATCTCAACAACAGAGAAACCAACCAATTTCCTAAACTTTCCATGTCATATAGATCCATCAAAGTCACAATACTACCCAAGAACACAGAATGACTTACGGGTTACAGAGGACTGTTCCTCGACCTGACACCTCCAGCAAAACTAGACTGCCGTATGACTGTTGAAGTTAACCTACCATTCAAGAATTCCGTGATCACGCAACTTGCATGTACAATTAAAAAAATTACTGCAGAACCCATCCATCGTCCAAGGTTTGGAGAGAACAGCCAACACACGAAAATGAATCTCAGCTTCCCCAAAGGGGGGGCAACCCGGGCTCTACAGCCCCCCCTAAACTTGTTTTGTGCATGGAGCCCTATCTAAGCCCTACCTAAAAATAGTCACCATGCTTACCCTAAGAAGGATGGGCTCTATATTTTTTTTTTTGACGGAAAAGGATGGGCTCTATATTTAGTATGTGTTTAGCCCCTCCTAAGATTTTTCCTGACTTCGTCACTGAACCCTAGGACTGAGACTAGAGGAAGGAAAATACAGTGGTACCTTACCGGCGAGAAGGTGGACGTTGTTAGCTAAGTGTTGACGGGAGATAAGACCCACTTCTATACACTCAAAAACCCATCAACTGTCCTCGATTGAAGGAAAATAAGCATCACATGAACATAGTTATCACTAATAAGTGCCACTTGTACTCTTAGCTTGTGAAATGCAGCGAAGATAGAAATGAGCCCTGTGGGACCCAAACCTCAGGTCGACCGACCTGGGTTTGGGCCCACCAGGTGCTGCCCTCAGGAAGTCCTTCCCAACCCCTGGATCTAGGTGTGCTACCTCTCAACGCCCCAAACACTTGGCACATGCATCCATGGGTCAACATGGAAGCAAGCAGAGAACCAAATAAACTCAACTTCGGACAAGACTACACATGATAGGTGGGGACAGCACCAGGAAGCTAGAGGTGAGCCAAGCACCCCAGTGCCAGGTCGGCCGACCTGGCTTTGGTGGCCTGCCACCTGGCCTGGCCTTCCACCGACACCTAGACCTTCTAGAAGGGGAGTGGGACCCACAGGTCAGCCAACTCCAGGTCGGCCGACCTGCAAGTGGGCCCCTCCCAAGGTCGATTGGCTCACAACCGACCTCCCCACATTGTGCACATGCTGGTTTGGTCCCAACCATCCAGATTAAGGCAGTTTGGAGGTCGGTTTGACCCAAGGGCAAGGAGGCAACGTCACGCGGATCGTTGATGTGGTGATGGAGTAGCCCCTACTCCACCTCCTACTATAAATACCCCCTAGAGCACCCCTAAATGCATCCCCAAGCATTTTCTAAGTCATTTGCTCAAGTTATCTTGGGAGATCAAGTGTAGTGTAGTCTAGTCTAGAGTGGGAGTTAGAGTCGAGTCGAGCGAAACTCGGGTCTCCGGAGTCGTCTTCTGGAGAGTCCGGTATAGCTCTTGTACCTTTTATCTTGTATTAAATTCTTTATATTAATATAGTCTTTCTTTACTTTACTAAGTCTTTACTTTAAGTACTTACTTTGAGAATTTACTTAGAGCATCTCCAACAGTTCCCTATTTGAGTTGTCATCCTTTGAAATTTGGCAAAACAACGAAAATTCAATCTCCAACAGTTTGCCAATTGGGTTGCCAAATTATTCCAACTTGCCATCCAGCCCGGCCGCGAGCGTAAAGATACGCACGTGAACTCGACTGCGAATCGCGGCCTCTCCGCGCACGCGACTCCTTCCCGCGTGGTCCTGGAAAATTCCGATCTATCCCGCTCGCCTCCGGCTCCGTCGTGGTGGTCTCGCTGCTCTGGCACCCTGGCACCATCGTGCTCTGGCTGCCGTGGCGGGCGCGGTTGCGTTGGCCACGGACGCGAGCTGCTCGGCCGCGAGACCTCCGGTTGCAGGAGCAGAAGCTGGCCACGGGACCTCCGCGCTGGATCGGCCGCGGCCACGAGACCTCCGCTGCCGGGCGCGGCAGGGCCGCCTCCGCCGTGAGCCAGATGTGAATGGGAGGTCCGCCGCGAGCTATACGCCGGCCGCAGTAACAGGTGCGAACGGGAGGTACACCATGAGATCGGCCTCGGTGCGGGGTGCCGGCGCGGGCGGACAACATGAACGCGGACGAAGGCGGACGAAGTGCGTGGCCTCCTCTCTCCACATCTACGTTATCTCCTCACACCACCAAGCAGTCGGTGAGCGTCCGCGCCGCAACGGATCGAGCCACCAAGTTGCAGTTGCCACGCCTCGCATCCAGTGTTTCTGTCGGCATCTCATGCCACAAGTCTAAGCAATCACCCCGGCGGGGGCATAGGCCCGGCCGCCACCGCCACATCGATCTGCACATGGAATCGTATATAGTCAAGTCCAAGAACGTTCCTTCTCACCGAACGCCGATTATCTCTTGCTTGCTGGTGCTGGAGTCGTGAACGCGAACGCCGTGCTGGTTGCTGGCGCGAGCGGACGACATGAACGTGGACGCCGTGCTGTAGTCGTGCTCGCCCATCTTGCTCGCTGGTTGCCTCGGGGTCGCGACCAGATGATGCAGACCGATCGGGCCACGCACGAAGCGAATTACCGGTCAACAACTTCACCCGGTGGACCTCAACTTTTTTTTTATTTGACAAGTAAAAATAGAGAACTGTTGGAGATGAACTCTTTTCAACTTGGTAAATTATTATAGCAACTTGCTAAAACACGTAATTTGGCAAATGAGAAATAGAGAACTGTTGAAGATGCTCTAAGTACATTAGTATAGTAGTGTTGTGTCTTAGTCTTATTAGTGTAGTTGCCTTAGTTAGATTGGTGTTTACAACACCTTGTGTGTGTTTTACTACCATTAGGGGCTTGGACGATTGACGTGATAGTCTGAGTCATAAGACTAGTGTAAGCGAGGTGCTTAGGCTAGCACTTATTAGTAGATAGCGGGCGGCGGTGAGCGTGACAGGCCTGCGCTTCTCATTAGGTTCTATTTGCATCAGGTTTGGTATGTAGGGCGTCCATAAGCCAAAGGTCCGTTTGGATAGGACTTTCGCCTCCTATTGCAGTCGACTTCCCCACCACACAAGACTGTTTAGATACTAGTCTAGTTGGGTCAGTTACATTATTAGGATTAGAACATAAAAGTAGAGTTAGATACACAGGAGTCCTTATTCACTCGTTGTCCACCCACATAGCTAGCTCACTACCAGTTATCTATTACTTAACTTTATCTTATTTATCTATACTTTTACCCCATGTTAACACTAGTGTACTAGATTGAGTAGACACACCATGGATATCCATCCTAACATTTATTAGAGAGTGTACACTTTCCTGTGAGCTAACTATAAATAGACAACCTTGGAATACTCATCCTTGGTGAAGTGCTACAGCATCCTTGGTGAAGTGCTACAGCGGTACCTGTGCGCTTGCAGAGTTACCCCCTTGGCACGTCTTGCATCATCGTTAGAGTTTAGCTTTGCTCAGCATTTCTAGAACCATTGCCTGAGGAGGACTTGTGACACCCTCTCTCTAGTGATAATTCAGGCTTACCGTTGAGCACTGCTGTTAGGCACCACTGTCGTGATTATTATCTTACCCAAGTCGGTGTGCGTTAAGATTTGCCAACGCTAAGTTGTTGCGTCATTATGTAATAAGATTAGTTACATCAAGTTGCATTAGCTAGACCTAGGAGGGGCTGGTGAACCGGAGGCGTGCACGGTGCACACAGCCACCTAGATTGGGTTTGTTTAGATAGCGCCATAGCGTATCTTGATGCACGTAGCGGACACCGCTGAGCAACGGTGTCACGCGTGATTTGCGGTATGGCGCGGGGACTCGGAATAGGCCGATATCCATGCATCACATCTTGTATAAAAGGAGCATGAATAAAACCATAAAGCTACGCTAGTTGCCTGCGAAATAATCTTGTGTTGATCTCTGTGTTTTCCATCTACTAAAACTCGCCACGGTCACGATGACCTCGCCGGCAGCACGTTCCGCGCACCAAGGTGTTAAGCTTGGTTCTAACAGACGTCGGAGGAGATCGACACCGGAGAGAGAAGACGCTAGTTTGTGCCTCTGTCGCCAGTGCGTCACGCCGCCGCTCGTACTTGGCCTGCAAGGCGAGCACACGCGAAGGAACATCATGAGCGCGGGATATGTTCCACCCCAGTTGAGGCCGGGCACGGTTCCCGGGCCGGGGTGACAGGGAACAGTCGGGGTAGGCCGGGTTACAAGCCACGACGGGCTTAAACGAAGACACATTTTCACATGGGTCGGGTTCCTTTCCAGATCGGGGTGATCCACGGGGATCGGGCCATGATCCCCGCCGGGTTGGGCCTAACCGAACATAGCCTAAGAGGGTAGAAACATGTAGCAGGGCAGAACTAGCGATCGAACGTTCAACGCTAGAACGCCTATGCTACAGGGCCCGGCCCACCTCAGGCTCCCCCGATCGTGCACCGCATCACACACAGTCCGCCCCTCCCACACCCAACCCCGCGGAATGCGCGCTGCCCCCTCCCGCGCCTAGCAGCATCCGCGCGCCGCGCCTGCCCTCCATCCCCGCGCACCGGCTCCTGCATGACGCCACTGCCGCCCGACATGGCTGACATGTGCTCGAAACATAGAGGGGAAGAAAATGAAACAAAAAATCAAACGCAAATTGAAACAAAAACATAGAAACAAATGAAACAAAATATGAGTTGATGTTGAAACAAAACAATTTTGCAGTTAGAAACACTTTGGAAACTGATGGAAACATCATGAATCAAAAAACTGAAACATAAATGAACATCAACATGCTGCTAGTAGGACATCACCTTGGAACTACCAGAACATCGCCCTACTGCTAGCGGGACATCACCCGGTTGCTAGCAGAACATCGCACTACTGCTAGCGGAACATCGCCCTGCAACTACCAGAACATTGCCTTGCTGCTACCAGAACATCGCCCTGCTGCTAGCGGGACATCACCCTGCAACTACCAGAACATCGCTCTGCTGCTAGCGGGACATCACCCTGCAACTACCAGAACATCACCCCAATAGCTTGCAAAAACTGAGAAACATTAAAGCTATGAAAACACAAAGATTAAAATCACACAACGTTCCGAAGAAAGTAATTGTTACAAACATTTGTGCGAAAAAGCATATGAAACCCAAAAAAAAAAAACCTCTGTTGAAAACATCCACAATGGTGGTGTTGAAACAAGCATATTCAGCAATTTGAAACAAAAAAAGGAGAAAAAAGAAACAAAAGAGCAACTGGTTAGAGTGGGGGGGGGGGGGGGGGGAGAAGGAGAAGGAGAAGGAGAAGGGGAGGAGGCTCCAGATGCGGAGCCATGGGGGCCTTGGCTCCACCATGGAGCCATGCACACGCCGCCCGGGGTAGCAGAGCGGGTCGTGTGTGCCACGAGCCGCCATGGATGCCCACCGCCGGTCGTGGGGGCTGCGCGACGCCGAGGTGGGAGAGGAAGGCCGGATGGGGAGGCCACGCGCCGCCGGGAGGCCATGGCCCGCACGCCGGGAGGCCGCCGTCGAGGGGGCGCCGAGGTTGGGCGGTGCCGCTGGGAGAGGGCGTAGGGGGAGGTGGAGGGGTCGCCGCGCTCCGGGGGAGGTGGAGGAGGCCGGCCGGCCTGCTGTGCGTGCGCCGGCGATTGGATTTGGCGGAGTGGGGAGCGGCGATATGGAGTAGCAGGCGGAGTGGATGAGGACAGGGCGACGGAGTGGGCGATGACGGGCAAAACAAACGAGGCGGCCGTCCCACCCCCACGCTCGCGTGCGAACACGCTGCCCCCTTGCTGTTGGGCCCATGACCCCGGCCCATGAAGGCCGTTCAATACGTTGAACGTTTCATATGGAGCATTACCGAAACACGTACCGCACATGTTTTCTATTTTGATTTGTTCTTGTACCTTCCAAGGGTTGCAGTTTGCACAGATAGTATAATAATAACTCATGTCCTCTTGTTTTTTATTCCCTTTTCCCGTCAGATTTCTGGGACCTAAAAGACAAGCATAAAACTATTCTCTTCTTTTGAACTTCAATCTTTCAGTTTTTAGAAAACATGTGTGCTCTACATTTCTTCTTAAAGGGTAGTTTACCTAGGTGTATTATAGTGAAAGGGCCTCTAGCCTAGTGGTTAGAGCACCTGAGTAACACCAGTAGACCTGGGTTCAACTCCCCGTGGAAGCGAATTTAAACAGGTCTGCATTATCAAAAAATTTAAAAAAATAGGCTGGGGTTTCTCTTGCTGACTTCAGTCAAAAAAACCTAGGTGTATTATAGTTCAAAGTTGAAATTGTTGTAGTTCATCACGGATAGAAACTATGTGTTAAACAATTAGTCGTTGTTTTGATCCATTGTAACTTAATTGAGCACGTCAATGAGATTGGGCAGAATGTTGGTCAAGTGAATTTCCTATTTAGGGAAATGTGTTCCTGCAGTTTGAAGATTCTGTTTGTAACTGAATTTCTTTTTTTATAGACAACAATCTAACAGTGGGGGCCTCCCTGTTGTATTTTTGGTTAAAAAAACACTGAATTCAGTTTGCCTTCCATTTTTTTACATGTTTTGGTTTCTGAAAAGAGCCGCTAGGAACGGCTGAGGTATCAAGGAATCTACTATCACTACCGGAGAACGAGTGTTTGCCGATGGCCCAGGAGTTTGCCGATGGCCAAGGAATCTGCCATCGGCAAACAGATTGTTGCCGATGGCCGGGCCATCGGCGACCAATGGCCATCGGCAACGAGCCTGTTTGCCGATGGCCAGGCCATCGGCGAACAAAAGCCATCGGCCTCGAATTTCTTTGCCGATGGACGAGCCATCGGCATATCGACACCATCGGCAAACTATGCCAGGACCTGACGGCGACCGACGCCGTCCGATTTGCCGATGGCTTCCGCCGTTAGGCCATCGGCAAACTCCGGCTTGTGCCGATGGCCACGGCCAACGGCAAACCGTGGCCACGTGGCAGCCTGGGCAGCGCCCAGGCCCACCTTGTTTGCCGATGCCGGCCATCGGCAAAGAGATATTGCCGATGGCTTTCCAAGGCCATCGGCAAATAATCCTTTTTTTTTGTTTTTTCCTTCCCAATTTTTATGGTGTCTTCCTACCTCACATACAACCCACCTCCAAAATTTAGGATGATTTTGAACTTTTGAGATATATTTTGTTAATTTTTTTGTTTTTTTGAATTTTTCTCGCAACTCAAAATTTGAACTGCAGGTACATGAAATAATGCAGACTTTTGATTCAAAAAATGATATTCATGATTCTTGGAGTATATTGAGGCCATATCCAGGACCTCGCATGAAATTACGGCCCTGTTGGCCTCGTAACATGGGTAGCGACGTGCGCGGGAAGTGTTTTTAAATTCTATAAAATCCAAACGAAGTCCAAAATTGACGAAACTTGACGAGTTGTGTGGGCATGGCATGTGTAGTGTGTGGTAAAAATTTCAAAAAGTTTCGAGCAAGTAGTGACGTCGGATGGTCAAAACCCAGACATCTCCACATGTGAACCCACTATCCACCTGTCCTAACCGTGCAGGCTAATTGTGATGCGGAAATGAGTCCTGCATTGAGATGTGTGGGCCAAACCTTCGATCGACATGTCAAGTCATTCGACGTTTATGACGTGAATGGCTATCGGTTTCGCACGAGAAGCTACGAAGAGAAACGGGGCAATCTAAAAACCACGTGCACCGGAGTTCGGACTCCGGCAGACGGATGGGAAGGACTATTACGGCATAGTCGAACAGATATTGGAGCTTGACTTTGGCAAGTTTCTAGGTTGTAAGCCTGTGATGTTCAAATGCCATTGGTTCGATCCCCAGGTCACAAAAAGGACCTTAAGATTGGGCAAGTCGAAATCCGACAGGATTCCAAATATGGAGGAGACGATGTCTATATTGTTGCTAACCGAGACGCCAAGCAAGTTTATTACCTCCCATGGGCAAACCAGAATGACAAGCGCCTTGCGGGTTGGAGCCTTGTGCCGTTCGTATCGCCACGCGGTAAAGCGGCGGTCCCGAACGATGATGATTACAACTTTGACCCAAGGGCAGATGAGTTCTATCAACCTGAGGGGCTAGAAGGTAAGTTGGAGATAGATATTGATTCGTTGATGAGTATGGAAGTAAACAACGACATCGATGAGGACGAGGGTGATGAGGTGCACGATGCGAGGACTTAAGAATCCTAGATGCACAGCGAGACGCGACGCGATGTAGAAGTTGGGGAACATGTAGCGCCTAATGATGAGGACTTAAGAGAGCTCGACAATATTGATAGTGATGACGATGAAGATCGATGACGAGGATGAGCGCTTGCCAGCAATATTGCTGTTTGCGGAGATAGTTTCTAATCCATGTAATATTGATACTGTTATTTATATTACCTTACATTTATGTTTTCTTTACAAGTACTTGCAATCTACTAATACTAACCTGTTTTAATCTTTGTCATTGCAGGCACTCGACAAAATGCCGAGGCGGAGGACGGTCGCGCCCGTAACGTCGGGTCCAAGTACATGCACCTCGGGCCCCGGCGGGACCACGTGGAGGCCGGCCACCACGAGGAGCACGTGGAGGCCGGCAACCACGAGGAGGAGGACGACGAGGAGCTTGAGGTGGAGCCGTCGACCAGCGAGGGTGGGAGTAGGCGGAGGACCGCGGAGATGAGGCTGTTTGAGGACGAGGCTGTTTGTGCCGGCGGCGGTGGTGACGACGACGACGACGAGGAGGAGGACGGCGGCGGCGGTGGCGGTGGCGACGACGACGACGAGGAGGACGGCGGCGGCGGCGGTGGCGACGACGACGAGGAGGAGGAGACTGCAGGCACCTCGGCTTCCACAGGCACCGCGAAGAAGCCCTTCCAGCGCGGGCCCGCTAGGCTCCCTGAGCACTTGCCGCGCCCTGAGGACCGCCCGCAGATCGTGATCTCTGGGACGTAAGTATCTATTGTTGATTTCTGTACTTGTTCTTATTTCATTTTCGAATTAAAACTGCATACTAACAATTGTTGTGCTTGTGCAGTGGGCTGGAGAAAGGTGTCGGCCGAGAAGTGTTCGCCCCATGTCACTAGCATCCAGGGGCGAGTGATTAAGGCAAACTTCCCGGCTTGGTCACCATCGAGGGGAGGACGATCGTGCCCGACAAATGGCCATACTACTTCCTAATCAAGGACGCACATGGGGAAGTCCTCGCTGAGAAGATCAAGAAGCAGTTCTGGGTGAGTCTTTCAATCGCAACGCATATCTCAATACTACGCATTTGTTGGACTTTTCTCAAACAATAGAATGATGTTTGATGCCTGTGTGCAGTTGTACTATAGGTTGGCGGAGGGGCCGGACCCCGATGTGGCGGACCGGCATCAGGACAACGTGTGCGAGTTGCGGATCAAGGACATGTTCTACGAGGCGCACACCCAGGCCGTCATCTCCTACTACGCCAACTTCAGGGGGGTGAAGGTGGATAAGACCCAGCCGGGTGGAGCGATATGTGAGCCGGAGACCGACCTCACCGAGGAGCAGTACATGCAGGTAAATAAGTAGGAAAACATCCGCCGTGATTCCTTATGTGACACATTCAACTCATTATCTGGAAGATCTAATACTTGAATGTCATGCAGACACCTCCGGGCTGGTGCAGCAAGTACGCCGACTGCTGGCGTACGATTGTCAGAGGGTGGCAAACGCCGGCGGCGTACGTGGAGCACAGAGCACGTCGGGCGAAGCGCTTGGAAGAGATGGCGAGGTCCGGGGTCTCACACCACCAGGGGAGCCAGAACCTCAGCGAGTTCATGGAAACATGGGTATGCTTGTGTTCAACCATTTCTTATAGCGCCGGATTTCATATATCTCTACTTGTAACCATGTTTTCTGTTTTCCTCGCAGAGGGAGCACCACCCCGGGCAGCCCATCAACGAGTACATGGGGTGGGCCCTTGCTCACAAGGGCCCAGTGAAAGCGCCCTCCACCACGTACAGCTCTTCGGACGGGCCCGAGAAGTACACCAGCCCGGTCGTGTACGACAAGCTCACCAAGTACGCCGCCGCAGCTCGAGAGGCCCATGGCGACACCTACGACGTCACCGCCGAGCCCATAGACCCTCAGCTCGTGATGAGGTTGGGAGGAGGGAAGCAGCACGGCCGGTTCTATATGGCCCACAGCGCCATTGACCCGTCCTCTGTCCCGACGCTGACCGAGATCCGCAAGGAAGACCAGCGTAGGGGCGCACCGCGGGTCCCCATAGCGCCTCGGCAGCCGAGCAGTGCGCAGCAGATCGCGGGTCTTCAGGTAAGTGGAGTTTCATTCGTCGTTCGACCGTTTCACAAATAATGTACCTTGCCTTCAAATACAATCCACCATGCTCGTGTAATATTGCAGGCCACGGTCCAGGAGGTGCTAGCCAACCAGAAGCAGATGGCGCTTGCCTATCAGGAGCACGCGGCCTCGGTTGCGCTGCACTACCAGACGGCGTGGTTGCAGATGTCCCAGCACATGCGTGCCATGGGAATGAGTGAGCCTCCAGCCGCTTTCTTCGCTCCACCACCAGTACCTCCACTGCCGCCTTTTCTCGCACCTCGTCCGGTGAGTCCCTACATTGCCTATTGCTTTAGCTTGTGATGCCAGTCCGCAGGTACTAATTCCATCACTTGGTCTTTGTGCAGACACAGTCGGAGGGTTCGAACCCAACTCCAGGTGCTAGCCCTCCAGCGGGTGCTTCTCCACAGGGTCCTGCTCCACAGCCCGGTTGGGGTCCTTTCCAGAGCCTCCTCACGCAGCCGTTCGTCCCGGGTCCTCCACCGACGCAGGGGTACTCGTGGCCGCCGCAGGGGCAGCCCGGGCCGTCTCAGTTCCCCACGCAGCCGGGGTACTCGTGGCCGCCGCAGGGGCAGCCCGGGCCGTCTCAGTTCCCTCAGCTGCAGCAGCTCGGCCACTGGCAGTACTCGTGGCAGCAGCAGCAGCAGCCGCAGCCGCAGGGGAGTTGGCCTGCGTGGGAGGATGCTTCTGGGGACGGCCACGAGCTAAGTACCTTCTATTCCTGATTTTGGACCTTGTTGTGCCACGTCGGACATGTTTGGCCGATGTTGGCCTTGTATGGATGCATTTGGAGTTGTATGCAAGAATTGTGACTTGTGATATGGATTTGTATGCATGAATATGGATTTGATGCTATATTATGGTTGAAATGGCGTATTATTGTGAATATATGTGATGAATGTTGTATATCTTGCTTGTGATATCATTATCGTGATTAAATGTCTTGGAAATGGAAGAAAACAGGAAAAAAAGGAAAAAAAAATTCCCCCTGTGTTTGCCGATGGCCGGCCGTCGGCAAACCCGGGGAAATTCACACCAGCGTACCCCAGATTTGCCGATGGTCATGGCCATCGGCAACCGACCATAAGTTTGCCGATGGCCACGGCCATCGGAAAAAAAAATCAGGGAATTCTTTTTCAAAAAAAAAAGTAAGCCGACCGCCGTGGCCATCGGAAAACAAGACTATTTGCCGATGGCCACGTGGCGCCGCCCATCGGCAAACCCGCCGTCGGCGACGGCGGGGAGGCCGACGTGGAGTGTTTGCCGATGGGGTCACGGCCATCGGCAAAAACTTTTCCGATGGCATCTACTTTTGCCATCGGCAAAAATTTGTTTTCCGATGAGCTTATTGCCGATGGGAAGTTGCCGATGGCAACGTCACTTTGCCATCGGCAACTTATTTTCCGATGGCATCCTTGTGTTTGCCGATGGCATCAAGCCATCGGCAAATACTCTGGATCCGGTAGTGTATCTTTTGTTGTTAGGAAGTGCAAGGATAGAGTTCTCAGCAGCAAAGTTGCCACCTCTGTTAATGGCACCACAAATTGTTCTCAACTTTAAATATCTGGTTGGATCTAGCGTATCATGTCACTATTTCTTCACTGAGACCATGAGGGTTTGTTTAGGCCAATTAATGTCCCATTAGCATATGCGTACTTAAGTGTAGGGGTTATGTTCTATTTTTTTTCAAATAGGAGGTGTCGTGAATCTTATTGTCATCTTGGCGTGAACTAAAATAAACATGCCATCATTATGAAATGCTTGTTGTCATCAATCTTTCAAGGATAACACCTCACACCCCCATGGTGGATTTACGAGTTTAATCAACAGTCAGACCCATTTATCACAAAATTCACATTTTGTTCGTGGTCCATCTTATTATGCACCTTCCAAGGCACCAAGGCCTGTAGAGATGTCGTCATTAGCTTTGCCCCAATGGATCCACCGCAGCCTAACAATTCGACTTCTGTCTATTGCGTTGCCTTTGTGGTGTCCCGCTGTGTTCCTAGGTAACATCCACCCACTCATTTGGATGGTGGACACCACGGTGTTTCGTTTATGCTCTTGGTGGTAAATTTATTTTTTTTCATAATGCATACCTATATTAATTAATAGAAATAAACACGTCCAAATACAAGTACACCGAATAAGGAAACATAAGACAGCTGTC
Source organism: Themeda triandra (assembly GCA_018135685.1). Taxonomy (NCBI): domain Eukaryota; kingdom Viridiplantae; phylum Streptophyta; class Magnoliopsida; order Poales; family Poaceae; genus Themeda; species Themeda triandra. The sequence continues at coordinate 970,615 of JAENPR010000103.1, forward strand.
CAACCTATATTATACAAGAAAAGATTGAGGCTGCCATCCCCCCCCCCCCCCCCCCTCCCGCCGTTTCCGGTCCTTCGTAACTAAATATCTAGAAGGAATCTGGAGAATAGGGAGATAAAACACATCATACTTTCATGTTGTTGCTAACCAAAGACATAGGAAGAAAAGGATTTTGGGTTTGGAAACCTCTCATGGTTGGGTAGAGGAAAATGATAAAATGTTATGTTCTAGGATTTTACAAGTCTCTTTTTGGTAAGAACATGACACTAATTTACATCTAGACACAAATTTTTGGGAGGAGGATGAAAAGGTGTCAAAGGTGGAAAATGAGCTCACGGAAGCTCCTTTAAGAGAAGACGAGGTTAAGGTGACACTTGGCTCTTATGCTGGGGGTACTCCTAGACCTGGTGGTCTCCCTTTCCTCTTTTACAAGTGTTCCAGGAGACCATCAAAGTAGACTAATCTGGTGAAGTAGTTAAAAAGGAACAAAGGAGTGCGTACTTAAGTTTTTGCCTCATGATTAATAATCACCATAACAAGGGCATGCAATTTAAAAAGGAACAAAGGAGTGCGTACTTAAGTTTTTGCCTCATGATTAATAATCACCATGACAAGGGCATGCAATACAACGAGGTACGTGTACTTTTCCACCAGTCAAATCAACCGATTAAAGCAATTAGACCTTGCAAATTCTTACAATTTTTGCTACTATATAGTACTTTCGTTTGTATTTGACAATTAATGTTCAATCATAGACTAATTAGCTTCAAGAGATTCATCTCACAAGTTAAAAACAATCTATACAGTTAGTTATATTTTCTCCTATTATTCCATGTATTCATCTAAAGACTCGTGCAATTTAGAATTTAGAAGCAAACTAAACAAACAAGGCCCAGGTAACACCGGCGCTCGATCGTCAGCGTACCCACATATGATCGTCGATGCACCCGCATATTACATGAGAGGATACTGCTAGATAGGAGTATCAGATAAATAATAAATATTATTGCAAGGATGAGTCAGAAATTTAGCTGACAGAAGCACTTATCTCAGCGCATGCATCAACGATAGGATACTGCTAGATAGGAGTATCAGATAAATAATATTATTACACGTATGAGTCAGAAATTCAGCTTAGAAGCACTCAGCGTGTAAGTGCAAATACATATAGCCAGAAATTACAGCCAGAAGCACTACCTGCATACTGCAGTTGCAACTTGCAACCTGAGCAATAAGTCTTTGACTTCAGACCAAGCTGTTAACGTTCTTCAGTGCAAGCAACGACTACTACAGGAGCCGCCGCAATACAGCACATCAAAAAAGAACTCAATGAAGAAGTACCATCTCGATACATCCTGCAGGGGAAAAAGGAATATTATTCAATTAGCATATTATTCCTTAATTAACTACTTTGCTGCTTCAAAACATGAAGCAACTGTGTTTTGAGGGAGGAAATTACTTGTCTGGTGCATATCTGTTTATAATAAATAAAACAATATTATACACCACAGTATCAACAAACAAACCTTACACATTTGCATCATCTTTGCTTTGGCTAACCAGTTCAGAAGGTAAAAAACCATATCCTTTTCATTTCGTTACTCAGGAATCACAATATATATACTCATACCTAGCAAGTAATATTCACTGGCTTTTTATTTATAATAACAGAGCTAACTCTCTTGCCAATGTTCCAATATACAACAGGTTTAACCTCGCTCTCTGCATTTACTTCATGCCTTTTCCATACTAACTAGCTTGTTCCATTAATAATGATGTTTGCAAACCAATGTTTGCTCTATACAGGAATTTCCTTTAGGCCTAGCCTAAATTCTATAGCTAACAAAATAAAATTAAGCAAGCACCTTTGATAACAGAACAAGGCCAAGACATTCCGATAACACAAAGAGTATAACGCATTAGATCCATACAGAAAAGCAAGCACGGTTGAACACAACAGAAGACAAGATCACTAGTACTTACCCCTGCCTATCTGCAAGCCTGGCTGGCCCATCTGCCAGTTTGAGGTTGTTGGATGCATCAGGTGAACAGGTTGGCATCCCTTTTCCAAAAGAATCCACAAGTGCTGACTTCTTCTTGTGCTTAAAGACACTTGGCTGCTTTCGGGTTCTTGTGTTGAGGTACCTTGCACCCTGCATTAGGCAGTTAGGACAGATGAGGAGCAAGAACGCACACTGGCAACATATGTTTCATTCCCAATATGGATTGAACAGCCCGGATGTAACATTGTCACACTAACAGAAATCATGAAAAATGAGAATAAAAAAGGAACAAAATGAAGCAACAAGCACTCATAAGGATTGCAAAGATATTCAAGTTTGAGATGTAAGCTCAAACTGAGTTAAAAACAGGTTGAAGCTGCCTTTCTGACAACAATCAACCCTTGTGCTGTCAACACTGTCATACTGAAGCACATAAGTGCACAGAGATTTGAGCAGCAACTTACACAACCACGGAGGATCTCGTGGTTGCTGGGAACCACCATGCCTGGACGAACAGTAGCACCATAGAAAAGATTGCTGACGGTTCCAATGCCACCACCTGCCTGAGGGTGATAACAAGAACTTTCAGTGATGCATCTCCCTTTTTTTCTCACAAACTTCAACAGCTCAGACATGTGAAAAAGTGGCTTCAGTAATGAAGAACTGATTGATAAGAGAAGATACGGTAAGTAGGAGCTTACACGGCCATGAAGCCCACGGCTATTGGGAAGCGCCGCGCCAAGGCTTTTGGTGCCATCTTCCTGGCAAGGACATGATAAAGGATTAGAACTCGGGTAGTTCCCGTTAAGGCAGAAAAAAAGAAGACTGAAATTTCAGCAAATTTTGAGCCGACAGATGGAATTATCTCAGCCAGCAATCGTAAAGCGTATAGAAAAACAACAAGATCCTGTCGAAAAGCGTGCTGGACAGCATCTAATTGAGCTGATGTTAAATTCCTCGAGAACCCTTGGGCAACCGGAGTTTATTTGTACCTACCCAAGCACGGTTGACCGGAGCAGTGGCCCTGGAGGAAGCAGATGCTAGGCGGCTTGCCGATCTCGACATCCCGATCCCTGAAGTGAGCTTCTGGAAGACGAAGCGGCCCGCCATCTCTCTGGCTCTCGATCGAGGCTGACCTGCGAAACAGCGAGGTGATTTGTACCAAAATTGCTGGGAGTAAAACCGCGCCCTAAACCGGTAGATTTATAGGTCGCGAGAGAAGGGTAACACACGAATCCGCATCATCAGATTCATGGATGGACTAATACGAAACGAACCCCGAGATCAATCCGAGCTAGGAGTACTTACCAAGACAGAGATCGGTGAGAAATCGGGGTGGGGAAAAAGGCGATGGGGGAGCCGCAAAATACGTGTGGAGGGGAAGGCGACCCTCTAGGGCACGCCTCCGTTGCCTATATGCCTCAGCCGCAGTGACCTCTTGTAGCATATACTAATGGGACATTAATTGGCCTGAACAAACCCTCATTAGCACGCCTCCCTTCATCTCTCTATGTTGTACGCAATGATTGGATGGGGGAGAGGAGGAAGGAGGGCAGAGGCTAAAAAACCTAAATTTTTTTCTCGGCATCTAGGGCTTCCTAGGTGACTCCTTGGGCTCCTTGCCGGCGGCGTCCGGATCTCTCATCTTCCTCGTTCAGTGTTCGTGAGCCACCATGTCTAGGTTCCCAACCACATTGAGGTCGCGTTCCCTAGGGATCTGTGTGGAGCTCTCACCCGGTGTCCACGTTCTTCCAAAAACCTAGATCTGCTAACCTTCACCCGGTGTCCACATACTTTGGATCGCATCCCCCGTGCGTGTGTTGGCGATCTCCCCTCTGCAGTGACAAGGCGGAGTCAGGTGTGGCAGATCGGATGGAGGGAGTTGAGGGTTTGCTTGAGCGTCTCCAGCTCTCCACGGAGGAGAAGAGAACCATCAACATCCGACGTGATTGTGAACGCGGTGGGATGCATCTGGTGCCCGGCGAAGCGGATCGCCTGCAAGGAGTTCGAGGACAATATGTTCCTCATTACGTTCAATCAGGAGGGGGGAAGAGGAGGGCCCTGGATGAGGGGACGTGGACGATCTCCAAGGAACTACCGATGGCGGCGGAGTATGACAACTCGAAGTCGGTGGAGGAATTTGATTTCTCCACGATCCCAATCTGGATGAGGTTGGAAAGAGAAGATGTTGTTCAAGGCAGGAAAGGAAGACTTGATCAAGGCTCTGGCACAAGCGATACCTAGTTATGCGATGACTTGTTTTGATTTGACAAAAACATTGTGTGATGAGATTAGCTCTATGATCTGCCGCTTCTGGTGGTAACAGCAGGAGAAAGAAAACAAACTGCATTGGTTGTCTTGGCAAACCTTGGCTAATCGAAAGGAGAAAGGGGGGCTTGGGTATAAGGGTCTATACCTGTTCAATCTAGCCATGTTGGCAAGACAGAGTTGGATGCTCATTCAGCAGCCTGATTCATTATGTGCAAGGTTGTTGAAGGCTAAATACTATCCGAATGGAAACTTATGGGCGGTCCAGGAGAAGCCAGGGATATCCTACACCTGGCACAACTTGATCAAGGGTCTTCGGGCGATGGAGAAGGGAATTATCTGGAGGATAGGAGATGGATCTTGTGTGGGCATCTGGGAGGACCCGTGGATTCCAGTAGGGGTGTCCAGATGACCGCGCACCCCATGAGGTAACACTTGTTGTCCAAAGTGTCCGAACTTATCGACCCCTACACTGGTTCCTGGGACACCGCTCTAGTGAACAACATTTTCTGTGAGGAGGATGCTAAGAACATTATGGCTATCCCAGTCCGCCTTGATCGCGAGGACATCATCGCTTGGCACTTCGACAAGAAGGGTGTCTTCTCAGTCAAGTCCGCTTACCATGTGCTCGAGGATGAGGATGAAGATCGGCGAGTGAGACAAAGGGGTGAATCCTCTAATGCCCAAAGTCGGCTAGAAGGCAATCTTTGGAAGAAAATATGGAAGCTCCAGGGGCCACCCAAGATCAAGCATGTACTGTGGCGGATCGCCCACAACAGTCTTGCTGTCAAGATGAATCTGAAGAAGAAAGGGATCCAACTTGATACACGATGCCCTGTTTGCTTCAGATTCGATGAAGATGGGGGCACATTGCTTCTTGAAATGCAAGGAAGTCCGTAAATGCTGGCAGGAGTTGGGGATTGAATCGGCCCGAACTAAACTATTGGAAGCCTCCTCTAAGGAGTTTGTGAAGGGGGTGGTGCATCTAAGAGAAGATATCATACTAAGGGTTGTCGTGCTGCTATGGCGGTGGTGGCCCGTAAGAAACAAGATGAATGCCGGTGAACTCATGCCATCACGTCATCACACAGTATCCTCGATTGTTGACATGGTACATGATATTCTACAAAAAGAAGGGGGTCCTCCACCGCGAGTGCTAGCACTAGAACAGCACTGGGAACCGCCAGCACCGGAGGTGCTGAAGATCAACGTCGATGGATCCTTCTTGCCTGGTACTAATGCAGGTGCATGGGGATTCACTATTCATGACCATGAAGGCTCTCCTATACTAGTTGGTGCGCTGGCCATCTGGGAGTTGTTCATGACGCCCTAGGAGCGGAGGCAATGGCCTGCAAGCACGCGCTGCAAGCAAGCAAACCACTTTGGCATATCGTGGGCCGTGTTGGAGACTGACTCAACGATGCTGTGGGAAGCACTACACTTGACAGCTCTTGATCTGACAGTAGGAGGCTGTTTGTTTTAGGATATTAGGGGATTGATCTCTGAAGATTTCCACGGCCTAGATGTGTGTAAGATACCTCGTCCTTGTAATTCTTGTGCTCATAAGCTAGCTAGCTTCGGGATGAGTTGGGACCCGGGACAGTACCATGTGTGGACTGACCCCCTCCCAGAGTTTGTAACAAACCTGTTGGCTCCCATTTTGCGCGAGCATGTTTCATTCAATATAAGCCAGTGGAGCCTGGCAAATGATCAAAAAAATGATTGGATGGTGTTGGTATTTCTTAGCGTAGGCAAATAACTTCGCAAGCACACGAAGTACTATTGTAGCTTTCACCCGGGAGCATTCCAAGGCATCGTATTTATCCACAAGGAACACGAAGTGTTCTAATCTAAAGCCAGGTAGTCCAAGAGTGGTGATGAAAAAGGTAGACATGTTCTTGGATAGTAGGGCTGAGGTTCTATAGATAATTGAGCAAAGAGCGATCACTAAAGTGTCTACTTCGGGCGCCTGGGACCAACCAACTAGTAAGAGCAGGCAAGTCCACTCCTAAGTCCTACAGAACAGAACTAACGTGGTGTAATACGTAGGCCGGATAGGGCTATCACCACCTGCCGACTACCACTGCGATCTGTTGAACTGAATGCAGACCAGGGTAATTAATAGCCTAGACCCCACGTCTACACTATCAATCACTACTCTACCCCGTGCACAAGGTAAATCACACACACTAGTATATACTATGCAGTAAGTAAATACTGAATAATAAATACTAAGTAGTACTAGTAAAGACTTTAATAATATAACCTAATGCTCAATTAAATATTCGAACCTGAGCTGAACTTACAAGACCTGGAGAGGAAGAAGGCATGAGAGATTCCGACAAGCCCGGCTCTTCTCCTGAATTCCTCTCTACAATTGGCGGAGAGAAACCGCTAGAGGGACACTACTACCAAGAATGAATAATGTAATATTTGTATGTGTATAGGTGTGTGTTACAAGTGGAGCTAGGTGGGAGATGAAGTAGGGGCTACTCCAATGCCACCTCATCAATCCGTGTGATGCGAATAGCCTCCGTTAGATCAAAACCGACTTGGCATCAGTGGCTAGGATGCCCCACGCGGTCCCAACCGACCTCCATAAGTCGGTGGAATATTTCCCCATGTTTTGGCGTAGAAACCCAGTCAAGAACCGGATCCTAAGTCGCCGAACCAGAGCTGAACCGGTGCGAAACTGGATTGTCTGTGTTTCTGGAGAGAAAATAGGGGTTCTGACCACCTGAACCACCTGGTTCGGCCTGTCCAGCAGGCCAGAACCAGCCCGAACCGCGCCTGACCGCCTTGCCACCTCCCTGCGCCAATCAGCTTCTGCCACGCGTCCAGGCAGGAAGGGAAAAGCCGCCTGCAGCCGCTCCCGCCTCCGCGAACGTGCGCGCCCGCACGTGGGCGACTAGCCGCCATGTGGCGCGAGCTGGTTGGCTCGGCCCCTCGGCTGTCCCCCCCCGCTGGGGACAGCGCTGACGCCGCCTGGCCCGCCTAGTCCCGCGTGGAGGGCAGCGAGGCCGACAGTGCTGACCCCGCCTGTCGGCCTGTCCCCTGCTGCTGTCGGTGCTGGCGTCAGCGATACTGACGTCAACATCTTTTCTTTTTTCTTTTCTTCCAACTTGTGAAATTCATATCTTTTTGTCCCGAGGTCAAAATGCAGCAAATAATTTATCCATTTCGATCAGCACGACGAGACCTTCGCAATGGTGTACTCCAATTCATCATTTGTGATACTTTTATTTGATGAAAACCTAAGGTTCCTGAAAAACATGTTATGACACCAAAACTCGTGGAACTTGTTAGTTTCAAACCGTATAACTATCATGTGTCATTCTTTTCATGATGTTTCATGCAATAGTTGAGGGTTATAAACAGGGTTTAATGGGGACATCTGATAGCAAGATTGGAAAAGAAAAGGTGACATGTCTAATTTGTCATTTGCCAAATTTATTATGCATTCCAAGCAAGGAGTAACGCTTTACCTTTACTATTATATATATAAGTTGATTGGATCAAAATCTATACAAACAAGAGCAGTATATGCTATATATAGTGGTGGTTGAAGGATTACTATGGTAGGCTGTAGTCTCCTGGCAGTGTGGCCAACAATGACACGCTGCGCAATCAAAAAAAAAAACAATGACACGCTGCATTCGAAAACAGAGCAGCCCATCTTGTCTATCGGCCCATCCACGAACCAAAAAACACCGGCCGCCGGCCGCCGCCCGCCGGGACCACTAGGGCCGCCGGCTGCCGGTCGTGTCCCGCCGCCCCCGCCCCGCCCGGCTGCGCCGGTGCGCCCCTGCCCTGGGCCCGTCGCGGTTCAAGCTCGCCAGCTCCGCCTCCGCTGACCGCCTGCTCAAGGGACGAGCGCTCGCCGCTTGGCCTGGCCCGGTCTTGATCCCTGCCCTCGGTTGTCAGCGCATTGCCGGTACGTGGTCGTACCCAACATTAAAATGCTCAGTCTGCCATTGCCCACCCCACACCCCCCGTCGCATTCTCTCGATGATCTGAGCGTTTCTTGGTCCAGCATCTTCGACGCCCGCCACATGCTCGACACAATGCGTCCAGGGGAAAGTAGCAGGAGACCGACGCCTCAAGCGCTGGGTAGCGAAGGCTGCATCGACGCCTTGCCTGACGGCGTACTCGGGCACATCCTCGGCTTCCTCCCAGCGCAGGACGCTGTGCGGACGTGTGTTCTCGCCGGGCGCTGGCGCTACCTATGGAGGACTGCCACTGGCCTGCGCGTCGGTAGCTGCAGTGAGTATAATGATGGGATATCAGTGAAGGGGCAACGGGAGTTTGTGGACCATCTGCTCCTCCTCCGTGGAAGTTCGCCTTTGGAAATATGTGAGTTTGGGGTCAGTGAATTAGAGGAAGACGATGTGCCACGGGTGAATCTCTGGTTCCGTCATGCCGTGATGTGCAGATCTATGGCCCGCGTCGAGGCGGCGTCCGTTCGCGTGCCCTAGCAAAGACGGAGGGAGGGGGTCGAGGCGGCGTCCGATCGATCGCGTGACGGAGCCAGACGGAACGATCGATCAATCGAGACGGAGCGAGGGGGTAGATGGAAAAGACAAAAATTAGTTGTTGGCTGCCATCGGATGACGATCCTACAGTCCAGATCGTTAGTTTACAAGTTTACACGGGATGCCTAGTTTGCATAGGATCCGTTGCCCCCCTTATTTCCTGCATTATCTAAATCATTACTCAACATAGGTAGATGCTAGTTACAGTACTTACCTATTGCATGTATTGTGTAGTGTGAGAAGTATTTCATCTAACTTGTTGCTTGCATGTTTCCAGATTATTTTCAAAAGTGATTTGAGATGCTGTCCTATGCTTAGCAATTTAAAGACCTTGGTGCTCAATGACTACTGGTGTCCATCAGACGGGTTCAATGCATTAGCTTGTATTCTTGAACACTCACTGGTTCTTGTAAAGCTTACACTTGAACTCTTTCCTGAGGTGCGCTGATGGGAAGTTTCTGCATATATATGAGAATTGTTACACACATACACTGCTTCTTGGTACTGGGAAAAAATGATTTATTTCACTGCAGGGGTCCGAGTATAAAGTGGAAATGAAAGGAAGGTGCACTTTGATGCAGAGATCAGATAAAATTTCAGAAAACCTTAACATCATTGAACTCAAATGTCAAGATATTGATGAGAGAGTTCTCGAAGTTTTGAAGTTCCTGCGCGCCATTAACATAAGTAAGCTAACTTGCAACTTTCCTTGTGATTCGACCTGAAAGTTAACTACAAAATTATTGGCAGACGAACACCCTGTTTGACCTGTTGATTAGTTTGGATTGAACTTAAAATTACTGAGCTACCCATATTTGGTTTGCTTGTTACTTCTGAATAATACCATAAATATCATCATTTAATTGTTTTAAGCAATAACACAGCCTATGTTGATTTATTGTTCTATGGTCTTCACTTTTCTTAAAGCCTCTTCAGATATGATGTTAGTTAGGTGCCCCTATTGAGTGAATCAGCTTTCACTCAACTATATGACTAGCCACAACGTGGCTTTTTATTGATGCTGAAAGAAGAGAATGTTGAGCATGCCATTGTGTCAACTGATGCCGAAGAAAAAAAAATGCAAGAATTGATTTGGTGATGAATCAACAATTATTTTTGAAGTGATGTATGTGGGAAGGCAGGGAAGGGAAGTCAGTAAGTTCTGGCAATTTGTTCCCACATCCACTCAAGCATCGATGCACAACGCTGTAATCAATCGATCGTTTCTGGGCATCAGCAGCACCGCTCACGCTGTGGCCATATATACAAACTTGTTCATGCATGACTGTCCAGTATCCAATAAAATATTCGCACATGCTTTCTGTTTTGATTTGCCAGTTCTTATTTCCATGTGGTACAGTTTGCAGAGATGTGAGAATAACGATATCCAGGTTTTTTTTTTTTTTTTGTTCCCTTCCCCATTATCAGTTGTCTTGGACCTAAACAAACCGATTCAAATGTTCTCTTCACAAACTTTAAGATTTCTGTTTGTGCGAGGTAGAGTTGAAATTGCTGTAGTGTAAGTTGGCAAGAGAATTTTTCCCATCCCAAAAACCTAATCAGTGTTTTATTCATTGTAAGGTTAACTGAACATGTTAGTCAAATTAGACTGAACATTGGTCTACTGAATTTCCTACCAAAGAATGTTTCTGCAGTTTTAGGATTCTGTCATGTAATTGAATTTATGTTGCTGTAAATAACAATCATCCATAAAGTTACTGCATTTTTTTGCTTTTTTGTACAGGTTTCACTTTCTGATACGAGGCTTTTGAAAATTTGGGCTGTTAATCTAGGGATCTGCTATTCTTCATCATTAGGGAATTCAAGGCTAAAAGTTCACTGCAACAAGGTCACGAGCACTAGTGCACAGCTTCCTGGGAGTGCAGTATAAACTTCTAGTTGTATGAATGTGTAAAAACTGGCAGCACAAATTGTTTGGAACTTTTAATATTAGTAGAATCATGAGTGTTTGTTCAACAATGTGCGCCAAGTAATTAATGTGCCTTTACTATTTGATTCACGATCGAACCTGTTACTCTGTTCCCTTATCAGCTTATCAGCCATGGTACAATCTTTTTTCTCTCATGCAAATAAACATCATGTAGCACAACCCTTCTACATCGCACTGTATTAGTACATTCAATATTTAAATGAACATCAGGTAGCATGATTCGAAAAGAAAGTGACAGTTCTCATTGGATCCTATATATAGTCTAAGTTCTCATTGGATCCTAAATATAGTCTAAAGTTGACTAAAGATAAATGCTAAACTTTAGACTGTTTTATGTCATTTGTTTGGTTTAATGAACCAATCACCCTTTTTTTGAGACTACCTAAACTTTAGATTACCTGTTTGGACCCTAAAGAGTTAAAGTGATTCAAGCTTAGTGGTTAAAATATTAGACCATGGAATCCAAATAGTGATATATCATGAAATGGTTGCATTCCATGCAAATAATAGAACATCGTTAACAATCACTTGCCTTCCTTCATAAATGTGATCTCTTACTATTTATAGTGTGTTCATATATGTGATCTCTGCATTTTCTCTCTCGCTTGCTTTAGTAAGCTACCAAAAATCATATCCAATATATCCTTAGTGGGTGAGCCCTACCAAAAAGTGTTCAAATATTTTTATTGACCCCTCTCTCTCTCTCCTCTCCTCTCCCGCTCTCTCTCTATCTCTCCCTCCCTTGCTTTCTCTTCTCCCTCTCCCTCCTCTCTCCTCTCCTCTCCCTCTCTCCCTCCCCCTCCCTCCCTCCTCTCCTCTCCTCTCCTCTTGACGGCCGCCCTGATACTAGACATGCTCTCCTCACCGCCTCAGGCCTTATCCCTAGCCATGGCCTCGCTCCTCCATCGTGTGAGTTACTGTGCCTCCCTCCACCATCCAACTACAGACTCTCATTTGCCATCTAAACTGCCTCCTACTACAACCGCCTCCACCACCTAAGCTTTCCCTCAGACGCAACCCTCTTCCGCTCGAGCTGACCGTAGCTTTCCGTGCCACCTGGTCTAGAAAAGACCGTGACCTCTTCCTTATTCTGCATGAGTTGGGACCAGCCATCGTCCATGTGGGGGTATAAACCCCATATACCCTCACGGGCCTACATGGGCCGTACCATCAAACGTGGCACAATCTACAAAACGAAGCCGTATGGCACACAATGTGCACCACGCCATATTGTAATAGTACCAAATAGGATACTTTACTTGTACAACCTGTCCCTTCAGAGTATATAAGGAGGGGCAGGGGGGTTCCCTAGAGGAGGGCTCATCTCATATCAATGCAAATAACGAGCACGGGACGTAGGGTATTACGCCAAAGGCGGCCGAACCTGTATAAATCTTGTGTCTTGTGTCTCGTAACCATCCGGTTCCTGATTACACGCACCTCTACCGATCAAACTACTACCGTCGGTATACCCTAGGTAGACTGCCGCCGATATTTCGTCGATAGTGGCGCGCCAGGTAGGGGATGTGCGTCTGGTCCATGGCGAACCAGATGGGTTTCTTCACCAACATCTTCTACGACGATTCGACATCTCGCGGCAGCGCCCTTCCCGGTAGGACGATCTTGATCAGCCTTGACGGCGGCGGGCGCCTTCCAACAACATCCACGACGGTTCAAGCTTCGTGTGGCGGCGCCGGTCGCCCTACATGGTCTGCTCGTGGGTTACGTCAAGTCGACATCAACTCACCAACGCCACTTCAGATACGCTCCGTCAGGATCGGATCTATTCCGGCCGGCACAGGAGGCGGTTCCGCATGGAATCTGCTAGCATCGGCGACATGCATATACATGTATCCACCGTACGAGACGTTTTCGATCTCCCGACTGCTATCACGCGTTCCGATCGGCAAGCAAGCCAAAATACTCGTGATCTACATCACCATGATGTAATCCATCGAAGGCATGCAAAGGCTCGATCCAATTTTAGATCACGCACGTGCGGATCTATTTGCCCGTACGTACATGAACCATATTCATGCAAGGCGATTAATCTACGACAAGATCCAATCTGGCTGCTCGGCGGATGCAACACCGCTGCCATGGGTCGGAATTAATCACGACAACACGAAGAATCAAGATCAAAGCGGCGCCATGCCATCCTGCGACTTATCGGCAAGCAAGCAAACTGGGACCTTGGAGCGATCGTCAAAGACACGCTAATTAACTAGCCTACATGCACGTATATTTATACGCGTATGGAAATTTTTGCAGGCACAATTGATTGGCGGCATCTTATCCTCCACATCCACTCGCCCGTCCAAACTGTTCGGCGATCCCTCCGAGCCGCCCGAGCCACGAGATTTGTATCTGCTCGAGCACGCCGACCGGCAAGATCACCCAGATTATCTGGCCGTGACCTGCCCGTATGCTGAGCAGCGGCGCTGCGTTCTCCGACACCTTGACATGGTGCTCGACCACCTGCGCGACATCTCCAACTGCAAAGAGTCCGATCTCTCTACACGCGATGCGATTCTCCTGGCCGAACTGGCCACGTTTCTACCGTCAACACGGCATCTGTCCTGTTGCAATTCGTGGCGGCACTCCTTCATGACATGGGAGTGATCTTCGATCGCCGGTGCCCAGCGATACATCTCCACGCTGCCACGCTGACCTGATCGATCTGATCGATCTGCTGGGCTGGTTCTGTTCACATAACAAGAGCCAGGAAGACAGCGAAAACTAATCTACCGGCAGAACGAGAACCGCGACGATCTGCAAAGCATTCACATGCTGCATCCACATGCTGGTTAACTAGTCGGCATATATGTGGCCTATACACATACGAATGCACTAGTACCCTGCATGCAAAGCTAAGTCAAACTGTTTTATTCTATTGAATAAAAATTCTATGATAATACATGTACGTCTCTAGATACTCGTATATATCCACATACATGAGTATTGTTGCCAGGAACTTGGCAGCACTAATTGATCGTCGATCTACTACGCTTCGGGAAAAATTCCTAAATGACCTACTCCATCAACATCCATTTGTTCGAACACGGCGATCATGCCTCGTCGAGATGCCGACCACGTCGAGCTATCAGCGGGCCTCTCGAGCACCATGCCCATTTGCGCGAAGAGTCGCAGGCGAGCTAGATGGAAACCTCTTCAACAACACCGCCGACCAACCAGATCTCGGGAACAATCTCGAGGTCGACGGATCCGGCAACTCGGCTCTCCTGCGCCGGGCACTCTCCATCATCGACGTCATCCGCAGCGACTCAGTTCCTGCGGGAAGGTGCTCGATCTACAAGCCATCTTGTCAGATCCAATCTCAAGATGTTACATGACACATTCATACCGGGATTTGTACGCGGCCTCAAATCTACATCGACGAGGCCTACAAGATCATGCATGCATACCATAAGCCCTCGAACGGACGCGTTCAGAAGAGGCGAGCAAGCAAGGCCAAATATATGCATGCCTGCAAGCATATACATGTGCCATACATTCACGTGACAAGGCTGTCACAAACACATCTACGATCTTTGATCAACGGCATGGCAAAGCTAAGCCAATATTCCTTGTTTGCATGAGTGCATCTCAAAAACTCGATGCTGAGGCGCAAATCGGACAAGCATGGAAGATTCGTTGATGCTCCACGTCTCCACCATGAGGTCAACCTCGTCCGACTAGCGTTCAGGCTGTTCAGGAAGCTGTCCACGACGTCGAAGAGGACATCGATCCGGCAAAAGCGGAGGACATGCGGCGTAATGCAACAACAGATCGATCGATTAGTGAAAGCAGTGATCATCGCCATCACATCGTGCAGTAGCCGCCAAGCCATCGAGGCTCGTGCTGACCCTCGTCAACTCGCATGTCTTAAGGCAACGCATGGCCTACAGCAGCATGCACGGGACCCCTCCGTGAGCGTTTCCCAACTTCGCCGACTTGCCGACCTGACAAAAGAGCAATCTGCCGGCCGGCCACACACGAGCCGCATTCAGATCATGGGACATCATGTTCGTCTGCTTCATCACGTCGCCACCTGATCGATCTGCTAATGATGGATCTGTTTCTCAACAGAGCCACGAGGGCAACGACCTCGGCTCCTCGAGTCTGCATCGCCATCGGCAACGCGGAGCAATCGCAAGCAAAAGCAAGCATGCATGTACGTGTGTCTCACGGGTGCCGTGCAATTTCTGTCCATGCATGAACACATCTACTACGAGGAAGTCTCGTTGTTCTGGCATGTGGTGCACTCGGACTCGACGCGTCTACTCATCGTCCACGCCGATCTACAAGCGAATCATCCGAGTCGTCGATCTCATGAGCCATGACAAGCCGTCGCTAAGCCGGCTGAGCCACGTTCATCTCCTCGACCATGACCACAACGTGCTGACTACACTGCTCAGCGCCGGACAACCTCGGCTCGGTGTCACACACCGCATAGCCTCATCTCACGACCTCGTTCTGCTCGGGGACTCGTCTTCGTCGCCTCGGATCGGTTCCACGCACTCCACAACCTTGTCGCCATCTACAAAACACTCTCCTGTGTTGGGCCGCGTCGAGTGCTGGGTCTCGTCGTCGACGCCTCATCGTGATTCCGTGCCGCTCAGCCGTCGGCCGACGTCCGACGTCCGGCATCCCGCGGGAGTGCGGAAGCAAGCACACCTACGTACAAGACTTTGTGGCCAGCGCACCGTGCAGCAAGCCTTGTTGGGGTCCAGGCTCGACCAATACCGTGATGATCTACACCACCATGCAAGTCTAACTTGCTTGCGGCCACATGTACGCATACACCGTATACATGTACCAAGGCCGCCCATGTCGACAACGGAAAAATGAGCTAAGTCATGTTTCTATTTTTTAGATTATTAATCAAAAGCATTCTATGGCGTGTATGCTTCTACAGGTTCGATCAGCAAGGCTCTAGCCAATCTTGGCACATGCAGGCCACGGATCACGTACATGCATACATCCAAGATCTCCGATCGTTACCTGGCATCAGGCAAAGCTAACAAGAATCGACTCGCCTACGTCAATTGACAACGCCATCACGCCGCCATTAGCTTCGTCGGCGGCTTCCATGGTGTGTACAATCTACTCCCTCAGGGAACAAATCTGAACTCGTGCTACTGGAGAATTTGTCATCGTCGCTTCAGCTCAGTGCCACTCCATGGCCTCGCTCCGCCGACCCTCACACATTCAGAATCCCGTGGCGCGCTGTTTCGCGGCGACCGTCCTCGTCGTCCACAACGGCGCTGCTCATCAGCGCACCGGCACGCCGTCACTCGACGAAAACTACGGCGGCCTCGATCTATCGTTATGTACGAAGATACCTTCCAGGGTCCGATCTATAAGATCGTGAAGATCCGTACATCAACAAACAAGTCACAAGAAACGATATGCGTGCCGCATTTATATGTGATGCACTACAAGGCCTCTACCTCCTGTCTGTAGCTGCAATTAACACGGCACAGACCAAAGCGATCCCCGCGCGTGAATGCCCCTCAACGTGAAGGGAACCTCCGGCACGGATCAATGCGGTCAGATGCTGCACATGGTCCTGGTTCCGTCAAGGTCCAAACCATCATCTTCATCGGCGAGATATATGTGCACGGCGAGTCTACATTGACGATGAAAAGCAAGCGAAAGCAAGGCAGACACACCTATGCATGTGTCATATATATAGGTGCCAAGAAATCTCCGATGATGAGCAATCGAATGCACATATGCATCTAAAAGGCATGGCGCGGTCTCCCTACATGCATCATGCGTCTGGACAGTCTTCCAGCAGCCATGCATCCAAAAAGGGAGCAGCCAATGGCACTATTATGGTGCACGATGTCAATGACGGCAGTCCTAACATCTCGAGCACGGCGGCATCCCGCAAGAATCGATCGATCATGATCTAGCCAGTCTTGCCCCGTCTCGAGGGCGACAACCAACACGCGTCGTCAACTCAGCACGCATCCGAAGCTCGAGACGATCTGCGATGACGGCACCATGAGTAGGAACTCGTGTACCTCGCCCCAACACTGATCTACTTCTCGCCTTGTCCGAGTTGACTCCTATTGCCCTAAACGGCTAGCAAGCGTCGGGCAGATGCAGTCTCTAAAGGCGACAAGAAAAACAAGGAGAATGGAGTTCTTTCTTCACCACCCCGAGATCAGTCATGTGGTCATCGGCAACTCGCCAACCAGCTAGTCCGTAGACTAGCTCGCCTACGACATCGATCCGATCTGCTGGTTCATAACCGCTGACTTCAAAAAACGGGAAGATCTGATGCGGTTCAGCCCCGACTCCGTGTCAGGGCCACGACGTTACCCTCAGCAGGCAAAAGCGGAGGACACGCGGCGTCATGCATCAACAAATCAATCGATCTAGTGAAAGCGGCGATCATCGCCATCACATCGTGCAGTGGCGACCCCGCAAACAAGAACGTTGGAGTCAAAGGCTAAATTAATTAATCTTCATGCATGTTTGCATACACATATATGGAGCACTTCCAAGCATGAGTCGATCAAGGACAACACGTCCGGCAGAGCTAAGTCGATTCCTTTATTTTTCAATTAAATATTCAATCTATGGAAATACACATATATCTGGTATTTGCATATATCTACGAACATATATTTCACCATGAGCCAGATGGTGCCCGAGCCGCCACGTGAAACGCGTCGAGCCACCAAGCAAACTGTTGGTGCTACAACGAGCCGCCGTCAGCAAGCTGCCTGAGTCATGTCTAGCGCAAGCATCTCTTGTTGAGCTGAGACTCGGCGCTCGGCCCCAACATGAAGCGTCCATCATGAAGCTAGATAATGTCCGACCTAAGCGTATCCGTCTACTTCAACAAGCAGTTGGTTGGCACGTATCCATTCTTGATCTTGCCAGAAGCTAGTTGCATACGACATATACATGCAAGGATCAGCTCCATAGTCATAATCCGGCTACAGTCAATTAGCAAAGCTAAGGACTAGCCCGTGACGAAGTCGCGTATCCCACTACAGCAAAGCTCCTTCGAACAGATGCGTACAGAATAGGCAAAGCAAGCAAGGCCATGCATGCCTACGGGCGTATGCCATACTATCTCCGGATGGCGCGTAGCCTACATGGCATGTGCTCTACCACGACGAGCAAGCCTTCCACGCTGTCGCCAAGCTGTCCGCCTGCTTCGGGGAGCTACCCAACTCAACGTACGGGCCACTATCCAGCCTGATCAAGCTGCAAAGCAAGCTGCATGCGCCATCGGGTGATGACATGGATGATTCGTCTATACACCAAGAGGCTACGCCATCCATTCATGGCAAACGAGGCGCCGGAGTTACGAGGACACAGCGGACACGCACAAGACTGAAGGCCGAGTACATCCTACGCTCCCGCCGATGTCGAGGCGTCGCACGCCGAACAAAGCTGCGCTACTCGACTACGTTGACACCTCTACTCGACCACAACGTCTACACTTCTCCACAATTGTCAATTAGCAAAGCTAAGGACTAGCCCGTGATAAAGTCACGTCACCTATTTGAGCCGGAACTGGTCGATGAATATATTCTTCGGTCTCACAAAGCAAAGCTGGGGACTAAGGTCACAACCAAGTTGTGACCTTGCACCATGTGCAACCTCGTAGCAAAGCTACAATTTAAATTTCAATCGAGTTTATTGCATTTTGTTTTGCCGTTCGTTTTGCTCCTCATTTAGTACCATTGTTTTGCACCTTGTGCACAAAAGTCGTTTTATTTTACAACAACCTACTTGCTTCTTATTTGCCACGGACGCGTGTGTCAGCAGCCTGCCAGCTCCGTCGGCCGCCGAGGCGTCCGCGAATGAAGGCCCACGGCCCAGGAAGCCCAACAACAAGTTCATAGGCGGTAACTGGGTTTGAATGATCGCCCCTGCGTGGGCTGAACGAGGCTGAGCCTCGTAAGCATAAAAGCTCCGCCCGCCGGAAGGGGCGCAACTTTTGAACACAAACACAAACTCGAATCCGAACTATGATTCCTCTGCCGTTCTTCAATTCGTCTCGTCCGAGTTCATCTTCTTCCCCAAGTTTCCTCTTATCCTCTCGTTCCCCAATCCAAGTTACTCACATCTGGTATCAGAGACACCGTCCTCGGCCTCAATTCTCCGACGAATTCGATCCGCGCATCCCATCGGCAGCTTGATTCCAAGGGATTTGGTTGGTCTAACCCGGAGATTGAGCTGTGAGCTGCAGTTCATCTCAGGGATTCCGTAATTCCAGTCCACGGCGTCGCTGTTTGTGGAGTGGATCGACCGATCTGGAGCCGGCCTCCCGCGAACACTTCACCCGCCGTCAGAAGCAGCTTGGTGTCATGGATCCCAACCACAAGTTGCTGCTCGAGGAGCTTGACAAGCGCTTCGCCGCCCACAAGCTTCAGCTAGAAGGTGTGGACAACCGCATCGACAAGTTGGAGAAGAAGATCGACTCCACCGCGCAGGCTTCGGGAGATCGCATCGAGGCTCTCGAGACCGTCGCCAAGGTGTTCGACGATTGGCGCCCCGGCGTTGATGGCTTCATCGAGGATCTGCGGGGCGAGCTGACTCGCTTCAACACCCTGAAGCTGGAGGTTGGGAAGCTCACCAAGTGCATGGAGCACGCCATGGCCGAGGGACCGTCGCCAGCCCCAGGAGTGATGGGCCCGGCGCCGCAGATGCCCGCCGCGACGTCCTCGCCACGGCTCCCTTCTCCACGCGTGCCGCCGTTGAAGTTTCCGTCGGCGCCGACTACGCCGCGCGCGCATCCGGTCGACTTCAAGCCTGCATACGCTCCTTCCTCGTCCGGGATCAAGCCTGAAATGCCGGCCAACTTCCACTACACCGGCCTCGGGATGCCGCCGGGATTCGGCGAGCAACCGGCTGCCCCGCGCCCATCTGCGGGATTTGCAGCCACTCCGCCCGACGGGCACCGCGTTGAGAATGGTGGTTTTGGAGTGGTTACCACCCTGAATCCACCACCAAACAGGGGTACGTTTCCATTGCCGCATCCTCCACCTCGTCCTAATTCGCTGAACACTAGTTCTCATCATTGGGAGTCTGATTATTCTGGTGGTGGTCATCATGGGAGGCTTCCTAAGTTTGATTTCCCTCGTTTTGATGGAGAGCATCCTAAGCTGTGGTTGAAACAGGCTACTCACTATTTCAAGTTGTATCGTGTCGAGTCTGAGGTTTGGATAGAGGCTGCAACAATGCATTTTCAGGGTGCTGCTAAGCGTTGGTTGTCATCTGTTGAGGGGATATTAGAGTCTATGCAGTGGCCAGCTTTTTCTGCTTTGCTGTTAGAACGCTTTGCGCGCGATGAGCATGCCTTGCTTGTTAGACGCCTCATTCAGCTTAAGCAGACCGGTCCAGTTAGTGAGTACATCGAGGCTTTTGTGTCCATAGTTGATCAGCTTAAAGCTTATGATGAGCATCCGGATAAACTTACTTTCATAGGCCATTTCATTGATGGGTTGAGGGATGAGATTAAAGTTGTGCTGTATGTTCAGCGTCCTTCTTCGCTCGATGCTGCTTTCGTTCTTGCTGAATTACAGGAAGAAGCCTTGGGGCTGGCTCGGCGTCCATTTCGCCGTGGTGATTCGGGATCTGGCTCGCGTCCTCCATGGAATTCACCGTCGCCTCTGCCGCCACCTCCAGTCAAGCTGGCGCCTCTGGACACATATCGCGTTCCAGACTCTGCTGCCACGAAGGGCGTTTCTGCTGAAGACAAGTTCAGAGCGCTCCGTGCTTCGCGCAAGGCTAAAGGATTGTGCATGCGTTGTGGCGCACCATGGAGTCGTGATCATCGTTGCTCTGAAGTGGTGCAGCTTCATATGGTGCAGGAGCTTCTGGACATCTTTCCTGATCATCAAACGGATAGCGAGCCTTCTCCTCCACCATCTCCTACTATTACTTCTGCTCAAGTCATGATGCAATTGTCTCTAGCGGCTGTGGCTGGTACATCTGCGCCCAAGACGCTCTGCCTGTCTGGCTCAATTCAGGGTGTGCCACTGTCGATTCTCATCGATTCCGGCAGTTCTCATAGCTTTATCAGTTTGTCTGTGGCTCAGTCTATTTCAGGGGTTCAGCCATTGCAGGATACTCTTGCTGTACAAGTGGCTAATGGAGCAATGCTGCAGTGCACCACACACATTCCTAATGCAGCATGGACTGTTCAGGATTGCAAATTTGTTACTGATCTGAAAATTTTGCCCCTATCTGTGTTTGATATGATTCTGGGCTTAGATTGGCTGTCATCTTTTAGTCCAATGCAGGTCCATTGGGAACATCGTTGGTTATGTATTCCATATGAGGAGACCTTTGTGGTGTTATTCGGATCAGCCCTAGATTTGCCAGTGGGTGCTGTGGTGCAAGTCTGCCTGTCTGACAGTGCCAATGGTTCTTCTTCTACAGTTCATCCTCAGGTTCAGGCTTTGCTTGATGAATATGCTCATCTGTTTCAGCCTCCTGCAGGATTGCCTCCCCAGCGGTCATGTGATCACTCTATACCACTGATTCCGGGTGCTCAGCCTGTCTTTGTGCGACCTTATCATTATGCTCCCAGTTTGAAATCTGAAATTGAGAAACAGGTTAATGACATGCTGCAGCAAGGCATTATTCAGAAAAGGGCAAGTGCTTTTGCCTCTCCAGTGCTCCTTGTTAAGAAGAAAGATCAAACCTGGAGGTTTTGTGTTGACTATCGTCAGCTTAATGCTATCACAGCCAAAGGCAAATATCCAGTCCCTATTATAGAGGAACTATTGGATGAGCTATCTGGAGCTAAGTTCTTTACCAGTTTGGATTTGCAAGCTGGATTCCATCAGATCAGGATGAAGGATGGGGAAGAGTTCAAAACAGCCTTTCAAACCCATTTTGGCCAGTTTGAATTCAAGGTTATGTCCTTTGGGTTGACTGGTGCCCCAGGTACCTTTCAGGATGCTATGAATACAACATTGGCACCTTATCTCGCGAAAGTTTCGCTTTGGTATTCTTTGACGATATTCTGATTTATAGTTCTTCCTTTGAGGAGCATTTGCACCATCTTCGTTTGGTGTTTGACTTGCTGTCCAAGGATCAGTGGACCCTGAAACTGTCGAAGTGTGCATTTGCTCAGACCAAAATCTCTTATTTGGGCCATGTCATCGGCGGTGGTGTGGAGACGATCCAAGTGAAAGTTGTGGCAATCTCTCAATGGCCAGTACCATCTTCTCGTCAAAGAGCTCAGGTCATTTCTTGGTCTTGCTGGATACTACAGATGCTTTGTCAGACATTTCGGCATCATATCTAAGCCACTGACAAATCTTCTGCGCAAGGGTGTGCTCTTTGTATGGACGCCAGATCATGAAGCTGCTTTCCAGGCACTCAAATCAGCATTGTGCAATTCCCCTGTCCTGGCACTGCCCAATTTCGCCCGACCATTCACTGTGGAGACTGATGCGTCGGAAGCTGGAATCGGTGCAGTATTGATGCAGGATGGCCATCCTCTGGCCTTTCTCAGCAAGGCCTTGGGCCCTAAATCCCGGGGATTGTCAACATACGAGAAGGAATATATGGCAATCTTGTTGGTGTTGGGAATATGCCCTAGAGGTAATCATAGAGATGATGATATTCCGCTTGTATCCATGATATATAAAATGTGTCCATTGAATATCCATTAAAGACAACTTGTATTGATTGGCAATTATGTGAATTGTTTGTGGAACTCTTTTACTTGTATGGTTATTCTATATTCGTCCCTGGTCGGAGTTCATGTGAGGACACACATGAATATTAGACTAGCACATTATTAGTTGAAGACTATGTTTCACAAGTCATGGACATGGAGATGTCGAACTAATAATGTGGGCACATGTATGACATGTAGGCCGGATCGACCCGACATGAGATTGTCTCTATACACATCATATACGTTATGTCCTTCGACCGAGATTGTTGTATGTACTCGAGATGTGTATCGACTTGCTTAGGGACCGACAAACGCTACTCCGTCACCGGGTAGTTATAAAGGATGTCTTCGGGTTTGTCGAGAAGCATCTTTGCGAGACATAGACAATCAAGATGGGACTTGCCCCTCTCTAATGAGAGAGATATCACTGGATCACTCAAGTGATTGGATCAACAAATGCATGGCCGTGCTTGGGTTAAGTGTTAACCCACGAGTTGAACCATATATCATGAGGCAAGGGAGTAACTTGTATATGGTCGTAGTGGTTCGTCGATATGATCATTTGCGTACGCATAGGAGTTGTCATGCCTTGCTAGAGGCCGCTGTCGCTATTGGGTGAATAGGAGTATTCGGCCCATGTCTATGTGTGCGTGAACCCATAGGGTCGCACGCTTAAGAGGCCGGGAAGCCTAATTCGAGTTGGACTCGAATTAGACAAGGCTTAGGGTTTCTAATGCGTCTCCAATTCGGAAAGCACATGAGAGACACCTATATAAGAAGAGGGGAGGAGCGTGGCCAAACACACAACAACCAATCCACGCCTTCAGGCAGCCACCGTCGCCCTCCACGCTCTCGCCTTCGCTCCTCGCGGACCTAGCAGTCCGGAGGCGCATCGCTTCTTCCTCGTATGTGTGTGACACCTCGGAGGTGCTGCATCTGGAGCACGAGGACGAACCGCACGAACCGCAAGTGGTGGGAGGAGTTGCTGGACGACCACGCAACCGCACGGCACGACCTGCTTCTTGCGACGCGTTCGACTACATCGAGTCGTCTTCCGCTGCATCTGCGCGTCTAGTGGTAATCCCGTAACCTATAACTAGTAGTAGATCCTGGGCGATGAGGTAAAAAGTTTTGTTTTCTGGCTAGCGTATCACCCTCATAACCCTAAAGTGGTATCGGAGCTCTATCCGCGTTGTTATAGGCCGGATGTCGCATATGTGATATGCGTGGTTTTAGATGAGTCTCGATCTTGGTTCATGATATTGCCACGTTGGTCTTGTAACGATCTACTCGCACCGGCCGGAATTCCGCCATCCGAGTTAAGTGATACATGTAAATCCAATCACGAGTTAGAGATCAATCGATTGATCGAATTGAACCCTAGGTCAAGTGCCGAGCGCATGTGATGCGCGGCGGTGGCGATTGGATCAGCCACCGGCGCCGGGTTGCCGAGAAAAGTTCTGTTCGTAAACAGTTGTAACTTTTTAACCGTAACTCGGATCGAGACGATTCTTAAACGAAAGTTGTAGAGAAAAAAATTTTACATACACCCCAAACCGGGCCCGAGCGATTTGCGAAAAACGGCTTGGAAGATAGAGTTTTTCGCGATTTACTTTTTGTAGTCGGAATCGGTTACCCTCGTTTTGCAGGTTTTGATGACTCGGTATAGCCCTTATGTGTATGTGATGCATGTATGAACAATGGGCTATACCAAATCATATCTGTGTTTATGACGTTCTTACCATGTTCTACTTTCATATGCTATAATGTTTTTGTCTACATTCGTGCGGTAGTGAAGTAGAACGATCCCTCGCAATGTTTAAGTTTGTGCTCCCCAAACCTTGCACTGTCATTGTCTTGTACTATCGATGGTGGGTCTATGAAATTAGGGTGCCATCGATTTTCCTTGACTAGACAAAGTTCGTATCGGATACTTACCGCAGAAGGTTTGGTTGCTTAAACAAGGTCATCCTAACGGTTAGGGACCTTGGAGCATGAGAAGTTGGTAACCCAAGCATAGAGATGCTATCCAACAACAAGAGTCATATACGATATGATTAGCAAAGAGTTGCTTACCGATCTATCATGTCTTCTAGCGGTGATGCTAAAGCTCACTAGTCGACTTGCTAGTTGTGGGTCTTGAATCACTAAGTTTCAATCGAGGGATATTGATTTTAGTGGGAGTAAATCATATTTGATATTATTTACTCTATCATGGATATTTTGTCTTAGTATTTTGCATTACTTTTGTTGTAGATTAAATAGTGTCTTCTAAGCAACCATTTACTTTGCGTTCGATTCTTGAGAAAGATAAGTTGAATGGAACAAATTATGCGGATTGGATCCGCAATCCGAGAATTGTTCTCGTGGCCGAGAAAAAGGAGGAATATCTAGACAACCCCTTACCGAGATGAGCCTCGAAGGTCGGTGGCCAAGTGTTGGCAATCCCGAACAAGCCTAACTTTAACGTAAAGAAGGGGTCGGGGGAAGAAAAAGGGCAAGGCTAAAGATGAGATTCTCTAAGCGCTCCGCCCGCCCCCAAAGCCGGACCACCGGCCGATGCTAAATGTTTTCATTGTGGTAAGAATGGTCACCGGAAGAGAAACCGCAAGCCGTACTTGGCGTCCTTAGAGAAGGACGGCGGTAGTAAAAGTACTCCCGCTCATACGCTTGTTGTTTATGTTACAGACATCTTCCTCGCTAACTCTTATATCAATTCTTGGGTATTTGATACCGGATCGATTGCTCATATTTGCAATACGATGCAAGGAATGATAAGAAGTAGAAGCGTGAAGAAAGGAGAGGTTGATTTCCGCGTGGGCAACAATTCAAGAGTTGCTGCGTTGAACGTCGGGACGATGCAACTTCACCCGTCGGATTTGTCATGGAATTGAATAATTGTTATTCTCGTTCCTAGTCTAAGTCGAAACATTGTGTCACCTTCATGTTTGATGAAGGATGGTTATTCATTTGCGAGTAAAGACAATGGTTGTGTTATCTCAAAGAATGATATGTTTGTGGCTTTTGTATCCATTGTGAATGGATTATTCATTTTAAATCTTGATGATGCACCCGTCTCGTAATGTTAATGCTAAAAGGCCTCGGCTTAATGAGTTAAGTCCTACATATATGTGGCATTGTCGTTTGGGTCATATAAATGAAAATCGCATGAAGAGGCTCCATGATGATGGACTTCTAACTTCGTTTGATTTTGAATCTTACGAGACATGTGAGGCTTGCCTTTTAGGCAAGATGACCAAGACGCCTTTCTCAGGTTTTCCCGAGAGAGCGTCCGACTTATTGGAACTAGTACATAGTGATGTATGTGGACCAATGAGCACGACGCCTAGAGGCGGTTTTCAATACTTCATAACTTTTATCGATGACTTTAGTAGATATGGCTATGTCTACCTAATGAAGCATAAGTCCGAAACATTTGAAAAGTTCAAAGAATTTCAGAATGAAGTAGAGAACCAACGTGGCAAGAAAATTAAGGCTTTGCGATCCGATCGTGGAGGCGAATATTTGAGTCATGAGTTTAGCAATCATCTTAAGAGTTGCGGAATTGTTCCACGCCTTACGCCACCGGAACGCCACGTAGAAATGGCGTGTCCGAGCGGCGTAATCGGACTTTGTTGGACATGGTTCGGTCTATGATGAGCCGCCGACCTACCTTTATTGTTTTGGGGATATGCTCTAGAAACAAACTCGCTTTCACATTAAATAGAGTACCATCTAAGTCCGTAGTTAAGACACCATATGAGATATGGACCGGGAAGAGTCCTAGTTTGTCTTTTCTAAAAATTTGGGGTTGTGAGGTTTATGTCAAACGGCTTATATCGATAAGCTAACACCCAAATCGGACAAGTGTTTTTTCGTGGGATATCCAAAGGAAACTTTAGGATATTACTTCTACAACCGCCGTAGGGCAAAGTGTTTGTTGCTCGAAACGGTGTTTTCTTAGAGAAAGAGTTTCTCAAAAGAGAGAAGAGTGGACAAAAGGTGTATCTTGAAGAAGTTCAAGATGAGCCGGCCGAGAAGGACTCTACGAGTGATGCTAATGTAGCGAGAACAAGTTGAGATGCCCGTGGCCACGAAACACCTCCACAACCACGAAGATCGCAAGACTTCGCGACTTGCGTGGGGATCGTTATTGTTGGACGATGACGAACCCGCAACATATGCGAAGCTATGATGGACTCGATTCCGAGAAATGGCGAGTGCCATGAGATCCGAGATAGATTCCATGGGAAATAATCAAGTTTGGAACTTGGTTGACCCGCTCGATGGTGTTAGACCCATCGAGTGCAAATGGATCTATAAAAAGAAGAAAGATATGGACGGAAATGTTCACGTCTATAAAGCTCGACTTGTCGCAAAGGGTTTTCGGCAAGTTCAAGGAATTGACTACGACGAGACATTCTCTCCAAGAGCGATGCTTAAATCTATCCGGATCATTCTAGCAATAGCCGCCTATTTCGATTATGAAATTTGGCAAAGATGGATGTTAAAACAGCCTTTCTAAATGGAAATTTGGAAGAGGACGTGTATATGATACAGCCCCGAAGGTTTTGTTGATCCAAATAATGCTGGAAAAATATGCAAGCTTAAGAAATCTATTTATGGGTTAAAGCAAGCATCTCGGAGTTGGAACATTCGTTTTGATGAGGTTGTCAAAGGGTTTGGCTTCCGTCGAATGAAGAAGAGCCTTGTGTTTACCAAAAGGCTAGTGGGAGCGCTGTTGTATTTCTAATCTAGTATGTGGATGACATACTATTGATTGGGAATAACATTCCTATGTTGCAATCAGTAAAGACTTCACCGAATAATAGTTTTTCTATGAAGGATTTGGGAGATGCAAAGATACATCTTGGGCATTAAGATCTATAGAGATAGGTCAAAAAGGCTAATAGGATTATGCCAAGATACATATATTGACAAGGTGTTGAAACGGTTCAACATGGAGCAATCCAAGAAAGGGTTCTTGCCTATGTCACATGGTATGCGCTTTAGCGACAAGCAATGTCCTTCATCAGATGAAGAGCGCAAACGCATGAGTAAGGTTCCATATGCTTCGGCAGTCGGTTCCATCATGTATGCCATGATATGTACTCGCCTGCATGTCTCATATGCTCTAAGTGTTGCGAGCGGTACCAAGGCAATCCCGGTGAGAGTCACCGGACGCCGGTTAAAGACATCCTTAAGTACTTGAGAAGAACTAAGGATGAGTTCCTGATCTATGGAGGTGAGGAAGAGCTCGTTGTAAATGGTTACACCGATGCTAGCTTCCAAACCGATGTAGATGATTCACAATCTCAATCAGGTTTCGTGTTCACGGTAAATGGTGGTGCAATAAGCTGGAAAAGTTCCAAGCAGGAGACAGTGTCCGATTCTACAACAGAAGCCGAGTACATTGCGGCTTCGGAAGCTGCAAAGGAAGGTGTTTGGATGAGGCATTTCCTCATTGATCTTGGTGTGTTTCCTAATGCGGCTAGCCCATTGAATCTACATTGTGATAATAATGGGGCGATAGCGCAGCTAAGGAGCCAAGGAATCACCGAAGAACAAACATGTACAAAGCAGAAATTTCACCTCATTCGAGTTCGTCGGTGAAGGTGAAATTAAAATGTGCAAAATACATACGGATTTAAATGTAGCAGATCCGTTGACAAAGGCTCTTCCATGACCCTAAGCATGAGGCGCACATGAGGTCTAATGGGGATTAGACATATTAGAGATTAACTCTAGTGCAAGTGGGAGACCGTTGGGAATATGCCCTAGAGGTAATCATAGAGATGATGATATTCCGCTTGTATCCATGATATATAAAATGTGTCCATTGAATATCCATTAAAGACAACTTGTATTGATTGGCAATTATGTGAATTGTTTGTGGAACTCTTTTACTTGTATGGTTATTCTATATTCGTCTCGGTCGGAGTTCATGTGAGGACACACATGAATATTAGACTAGCACATTATTAGTTGATGACTATGTTTCACAAGTCATGGACATGGAGATGTCGAACTAATAATGTGGGCACATGTATGACATGTAGGTTGGACCGACCCGACATGAGATTGTCTCTATACACATCATATACGTTATGTCCTTCGACTCGAGATTGTTGTATGTACTCGAGATGTGTATCGACTTGCTTAGGGACCGACAAACGCTACTCCGTCACCGGGTAGTTATAAAGGATGTCTTCGGGTTTGTCGAGAAGCATGTCGCGAGACATAGACAATCAAGATGGGACTTGCCCCTCTCTAATGAGAGAGATATCACTGGATCACTCAAGTGATTGGATCAACAAATGCATGGCCGTGCTTGGGTTAAGTGTTAACCCACGAGTTGAACCATATATCATGAGGCAAGGGAGTAACTTGTATATGGTCGTAGTGGTTCGTCTCGATATGATCATTTGCGTACGCATAGGAGTTGTCATGCCTTGCTAGAGGCCGCTTGCCGCCTATTGGGCGAATAGGAGTATTCGGCCCATGTCTATGTGTGCGTGAACCCATAGGGTCGCACGCTTAAGAGGTTGGAAGCCTAATTCGAGTTGGACTCGAATTAGACAAGGCTTAGGGTTTCTAATGCGTCTCCAATTCGGAAAGCACATGAGAGACACCTATATAAGAAGAGGGGAGGAGCGTGGCCAAACACACAACAACCAATCCACGCCTTCGGTGCAGCCACCGTCGCCCTCCACGCTCTCGCCTTCGCTCCTCGCGGACCTAGCAGTCCGGAGGCGCACGCTTCTTCCTCGTACGTGTGTGACACCTCGGAGGTGCTGCATCCGGAGCACGAGGACGAACCGCACGAACCGCAAGTGGTGGGAGGAGTTGCTGGACGACCACGCAACTGCACGGCACTGCTGCGACGCGTTCAACTACATCGAGTCGTCTTCCGCTGCATCTGCGCGTCTAGTGGTAATCCCGTAACCTATAACTAGTAG
This sequence comes from Themeda triandra, assembly GCA_018135685.1. NCBI lineage: Eukaryota > Viridiplantae > Streptophyta > Magnoliopsida > Poales > Poaceae > Themeda > Themeda triandra. The sequence continues at coordinate 999,996 of JAENPR010000103.1, forward strand.
TAGATCCTGGGCGATGAGGTAAAAAGTTTTGTTTTCTGGCTAGCATAGCACCCTCATAACCCTACAGTTGGCTGTTCACACTTGGCGCTCTTATCTGCAGTTCCAAGAGTTCACCATTCTGACGGATCAGCGCAGCGTGTCACAGCTCACTGATCAGCGCTTGCACACATACTGGCAACAGCGGGTGTTCTCTAAGCTGCTTGGGTAGCAGTACCGTGTGGTTTACAGACCGGGCTCTGATAATCGCGCAGCAGATGCCCTTTCCCGGCACCCGGCTCCTCCAGCGGTGTGTGCGGTAGTTTCAACTTTGGTTCCAACTTGGGTATCTGCTGTTCAGGCAAGTTATGCCAATGACCCCGCATCTTCAGCTATTGTTACCAAGCTGGCTTTAGCGGCTGATTCTGTGCCCAATTTCACTCTGCAAGACGGTGTTTTGCGCTACCACAACCGGATTTGGGTTGGTGATGACATGTTGCTGCGTCATAAGTTGATCACTCAGTTTCATTCCAGCCCTTGGGCAGGCCATTCAGGTGCTCCTGTTACTATTCGCAAGCTGAAGCAATACTTCAGTTGGCGTGGGATGAAGGCTGATGTCACCCAATTTGTGCAATCCTGTATTACCTATCAACAGGCTAAGCATGATCGCTCTCGTTCCCCAGGACTACTTCAGCCATTGCCAGTGCCGTCTGCAGCTTGGGAAGTGGTTTCAATGGATTTCATCGAGGGTTTGCTGCCAAGCCAATCTTTCAATTGCATCCTTGTCGTGGTGGATCTGCTGACTAAATATGGTCATTTCATTCCATTAAAGCATCCTTTAACAGCTTCTGTGGTGGCTGACGCATTCTTCCATCATGTCTACCGCCATCATGGATTGCCAACGGCGATTGTGTCTGATCGGGATCGTATCTTCACTAGTAATTTCTGGACTGACTTGTTTCAGGCCTCTGGGGTCTCATTGTGTCGCAGCTCGGCTTATCATCCTCAGTCCGACGGCCAGACCGAGCGCCTGAATCAATGTTTGGAAACGTACCTGCGTTGCTTCATCCATGCCTGCCCTCGTGCTTGGAGTAAATGGTTGACTTCCGCTGAGTTTTGGTACAATACTTCCCATCACTCTGCCATTGCTCGTTCTCCATTTGAAGCTCTGTTTGGTTATCCTCCCCGCTTGTTAGCTGTTGATCCTACTGCGGAGCTTCATTCCGAGGTCACTCAATGGTCTTCTAATCGCCAGTGGATGGATCAGCTACTTCAACAACACCTTCAACGTGCTAAACTTCGCATGAAGAAGCAAGCTGATCTCCATCAATCTGAACGCTCGTTCGCTGTGGGAGAGCTGGTATTTCTAAAACTTCAACCATATGTGCAAAGCTCTTTGGCACCAAGATCTCATCAGAAATTGGCGTTCCGCTTCTTTGGACCTTTCCGTGTCTCTCACAAGATTGGGTCCGTGGCTTACCGTTTGGAGCTTCCAGCTCACTCTGCTGTCCATCCGGTGTTCCACGTATCTCAATTGAAGAAAGCTGTCGGCGCCACTCATCAGGTTACAGCTGATCTGCCTGCTGATTTCGCTCTCAATTTGACTCCAGAACAGGTGCTCCAATCTCGCATCGTGGCGCGTGGAGTTGAGCGTGTGCAACAAGTCTTCGTCAAATGGAACAACCTGCCGGCTTCGTTGGCGACATGGGAGGACTATGAAGCTCTGCGTCAAGAGTTTCCTCGCGCACCTGCTTGGGGTCAAGCAGCGGCCAAAGGAGGGGGGAATGTCAGCAGCCTGCCAGCTCCGTCGGCCGCCGAGGCGTCCGCGAACGAAGGCCCACGGCCCAGAAGCCCAACAACAAGTTCATAGGCGGTAACTGGGTTTGAATGATCGCCCCTGCGTGGGCTGAACGAGGCTGAGCCTCTGTAAGCATAAAAGCTCCGCCCGCCGGAAGGGGGCGCAACTTTTGAACACAAACACAAACTCTGAATCCGAACTAAGATTCCTCTGCCGTTCTTCAATTCGTCTCGTCCGAGTTCATCTTCTTCCCCAAGTTTCCTCTTCTCCTCTCGTTCCCCAATCCAAGTTACTCACAGCGTGGCATTTGGGAATGCATTTGTATGGTTGTTCGCTTCCTATTTGACATGGACGCATGTCATAGGAATGCGTTTTTCTGGTTGGCCACCGACCACCAGCCCGGGCACAATAAAATCTTGCTCTTTAACGGTTTTCTCCACTTTCGTTGGCCTAGTTCATCAGCACAGACTGGGGACTGGGTAAAGAAAACAAAGTTTTCTCATCCCTCTTAACAAAGTTAAGATGGCCAACGGCGCGTCTTGGACAAATGGTAAAAGGGGGCTCGGCCGACCAGCTAAGCTACGGTCGAGTAATGGCTTAAGCCATTTTCCCTACTTCACTTTTTTCGGCAACTACCATTTTTCGGGAATGATGCGAAGCGCCGACGTAACACAAAGACACTGTGGTCCCTTGAGAGACTTTGTGCCAAGCACCAGTCCACATAATTACGCGTCTAACGCAAGGGTGCATCAAAGGTGCATCAAGTATTTGCCGCCTATTTAGCCCCGTGCACACTGGGACTCGGAAGTGTGGTGAAACGCCACAACTCCCCATGGTGAAACCATGGATTTAGAGCTGGCCTTTTTTCACTCGACACATGGCCCTTGGGGCTTGGTTGGTACGCTAAGCTACACTCCAAGCAAATGGCACAACCATTTTTTCCCATCTTCACCTTTGCAAATTTGCCATGTTCACTAGTCAGCAACTAAGTTGTTTGCCTAGACACAACTAAGTTGTGGTCGATATTTCCACTCAGCACAGCTGGGGACTGGTTGGTAGTGACACTACATAGTAGTATAACCATCAATTCACCTTGAAGATACCTCGTACGACACTACATATCTTGTGCGCCGAATCAACTTCCTGCGACGGGCGTCTTTTATCATCAACGTCGACCGTGGCAACTCGACTCCGCCGGCATGCGCTACGATAGCGCCTAGCATCTACGTCGCTTGCTACGCCTTGGAGCGTTGCGGCGGTGAGCGGTGCCTCGATGGCCCTTGGCGTCAATATTGCTTCATTGCTCTTTCCAGCATCGCGACCACACGTCGAGACTCCCCAAGTCCCGATCGGACCAGACTTCTTGGCCAACATGTCGTGCGACAAGGCAATAAGCAAGAAGCAAAAACGTACACGCCTAAGTGTATCTCCAATTTCTGACAACAAGCAATAAATACATCTACTATTGCTACAAAGCATGCACATGGTGCAAGACGGTCTTCGTACGAGGATCAACACTGTTGAAATTCAACTATGTACGTCCGAGGCTTCTTCAGGATCAAAGAGCGATACATGCTAATAAATCCAAAAGAGTCCGTACGTACGTGCACGGACAAGGAGCTCTATACGAACAGCACCATGCAAAGCTAGATGATGCAAGCAAAGCTAAGAATCCAGTTACTCGTCGTCGTTCTGCATCATCTCGTCGGCAAGCTGCGCGTCCGCGTGCATACTCGATGCTGCCGAGGTGCGACTCAGACAAGCACGGAGATTCGCTGCTCACACCATGCCGTCACAACCTTGTGTCCGGCCAGCTGTCCAACCTATGTGGCAAGCCATCTGAGGTATCACCGAGCCGTCTGCCGGCCTCGTGGAGCCACCCAACTCGAGGTACGAGTCTCGTGAAGCCATCAGCCGTACGGCCTGATCGAGCTGCTAAAGCGAGCCAAACGAGGCATTGGCGAACCGTTCGCGCCACTTTCATCTCCTCGGCCGCGACAACAATACAGGCTCCGACCACGTCAGACGGACTACGACTACAATTCCGTGTACTGTCCAAGCCGTACTCGCAAGGACCCGAAGTCGTCCGAATCATCTCGCAAGCCACGACGGAGCTACAGGCAACACCAAGTCAAGTCGTCCGAGCTGCATGCCTCTCCTGGGCATGACGTAGCCTTCGTCGGATCAACTACACGTACCTTTGTGACGATACCATGACTCCAATAACAAAGCTGGGAACTTTAACCATAGCGGAGCCGGGTTGCAGCAAAGCTGCATAGCCCGTCATAACAAAGTTATTATGCATAGCCAAGCTGGGGACTGGTCGGCGGCAAAGCTGCCTGGTCATGTAGCACGGAGTGCTAGTTAGCTAAACTTTCATACAAATACTTGGGCTCTACTTATGACCCTGAAACAACGTGCTTCACACCTTATATCAGGCTCGGGGACTACGTGGGCCCACGTCACTTGGCAGTGACTTGGGCTGGTTCAATCAATCTTTATGCCGCATGCATGACTCCTACCATCTTTTAGCTTTCTCTTGTTAGCTAATTGAGCACAATGATACAAAGTATCATGTGTTACTGTGGGCCCACGTCACCAGAAGTGCGGTCATTTTTCTTTTTTCTCTGGAGCAACATGCATCTTTCGACAACGACAAGTACTTGACAGACACAGTGATCGGCTCTCCATCAAACTGGTCGGCGACCCAGTACTCGCCTATGGTGCTCTCCATAACAGGTCGGCAGACCAACAACAAGCTCCAGCAGTTCGAGTGACTGGATCAACCATGCAAAACTTCAAGCCTCACTGGTCGACAAGCGTCAAGATGGCGTTTCCTCAAGATACATGATGCTAGGGGACTAGCTGTGGGGGTATAAACCCCATATACCCTCACGGGCCTACATGGGCCGTACCATCAAACGTGGCCCAATCTACAAAACGAAGCCGTATGGCACACAATGTGCACCACGCCATATTGTAATAGTACCAAATAGGATACTTTACTTGTACAACCTGTCCCTTCAGAGTATATAAGGAGGGGCAGGGGTTCCCTAGAGGAGGGCTCATCTCATATCAATGCAAATAACAGAGCACAGGACGTAGGGTATTACGCCAAAGGCGGCCTGAACCTGTATAAATCTTGTGTCTTGTGTCTCTGTAACCATCCGGTTCCTGATTACACGCACCTCTACCGATCAAACTACTACCGTCGGTATACCCTAGGTAGACTGCCGCCGATATTTCATCGACAGTCCACCATCGCCAGAGCGGTCGACGGGCTGTGGCCTCCCCCTCCATCACTAGAGTCGTGGTCCCCTCCATCGTTGCTCAAGTTGACTTTGAGATTAACACTACGCTCAACATGCACGCACACTCACCTCTATGAACACATGTACACAAACCCTATCCCTATGAGCACCTTCGAAGGACTGAGCCGGCAAGGCTTCCTGTTATAAGAAACTACTGGGTATGGGAGAGGGATGCATCTCGTAGATTTGAGAGAATCGGTCTTGAGTAGTTAAAACTTTTAGGTATTGATAATGGGTTAAGTGATCTGTTGATGCCTTCTCAATATCCTATATGAAAGGGTTTTAGTATTAGAGATAAGATGAGTAATTTATTGGAGATGCTAACTCTTTTGCTATTACAAAAATATACACTACTACAGATTTTTATATCATTGCCGGTTCGCAACCCTCGTCACTGACGGAAAGTGAACCGACAGTGATGTGGGGGGGGGGGGGGTTGCATCACTGCCGGTTTTTTCACCCCGGCGGTGATGAGCACACAACACTGCCGGCTCATAGCACACGCTGGCAATGTTGTGCGAGGACAACACTGCCGGCTTGTTCCAGGAGCCGCCTGTGTTGTCAGCGTGAACACTGCCGGCTCGTTCCGGGAGCCGACAGTGTTGTTCGATATGACACTGCCGGTTCATGGAATGAGCCGGCCGTGTTGGCTCTAACAACACAGCTGACTTGTGCAACGAGCCGACAGTGTTGTTCGGGAAAGACCGCCGGCTCGTTGCAGCCGGCAAGTGATCATGGTGGTTTTTCCTTCAATTTATTTTATTTTTTAAAATTTAAAATAAATTAAATATTTCATCATTCCAGTTTTTATTTTATAATGGTTTATTGTTTTAAATATTATATTTATAATTATAATTATAATTATATTAATTACAATTATAATATGGTGTCCACATTCCTTCTAACATGTCGAGTACAACCCTTGAAATGTAACATCTAGTTCAATAATTACATTAGGTGATCGAGTTTGTGCGCAAACTCTTCCTTGTACTTCCCTTCGGCTCGAGCAATTGGAAATAATCCATCCTTCAAAAGCACCGTGGTGTTGATGAAGTTCTTCAACTCCACTTGGGAATGCGGCGACTTTGAATTCTAATAGCATTTTGTGCTTTTGTTTCTTCCGCTGCCATTAAAAAAATGACGGATGCAAAGATGAATCAAGTACAACAATAATATAAATTATTAACAGAAATAAAAAAGAGGATTATACTTACAAGGTTATCCGGCTCTTCCGTAGTATAGCCGAGAAATCGAAACATGGCCCACATCGCATTGGGCATTGCCCTTAGGCTGCTTCAAGTACGCGATGTACTTCATTTTTTGAATTTTGAATGCTCTTTGCTGCGCGCCGCATATCTTGTTCAAGCCTATGTAAAAATATAAAAACAAATAGTGAAAAGAGCGAACATTAGAAAGGCATATGTGTGCAGAAAATAATATGTTATTAGGATCACTTACGTATTTAGCAAGTCCACCAGTTGTTGCAGTAATGATAGTGGTTTCTTCTTTGAATCCCACACCTCGATCAGATTGTGTTTACGATTGACACAGACGAATACCCAATGGTCTATGCAATCACATGATCTAAATTAACAAATAATATTGACAAAAAAGAAGCATAAGGACAAAGGTGGAGAAGTCATACTCGAGGTGGTAGGGCAGAAGTATTGTGGTTTTCTCATTCTGCACCAACAGATCGAAAAATAGGACCAAGAGATTTAGCACCTCATGTGGCAGAGTTTTGATAAGTCCTTGATTGACTCTGATGGGGTCAATGAAGCCTAAGTGTTGTCATTTCCTCTTTATTGAAGCATAGCACCAAATTAACCCACATAAAACCATGCAAGGTTGAAAAAAGTTAACAGTTGGTGACTCGAAACAACATTACTTAGGATTTAATGTGTTTACGATACCTACATAGTCCACAATGACATGATTTGTACGTCGAGATTTTTCCCTGAAATAGCTGAAAAAGAACCTCGTACTCGATGTCTCTTCTTTCTTGTGGATAGTAGTAGACTAGCTTCGGGGGGATAATAGCATTAAACGAATAATCCTTGTGGTCTGAACATGCGGCTATGTAATATTCTGCAACTTAACGATCAGCGTGGGAAGATTTCTGTACTCATCCTCGGAGACCAAGGGTTCTCCTAATTCAAACTTTTGCACCAATGGTGCCGTCCCAACTGACTCCCAGTAGATGTCCTCGACTTCTGCCTTGGTCATTTCCTGACATGTTTCCCACAATTCATTAATTTTATTTTGATGTTTCTTGGAACTCTTCGCCGGCCCTTTCATTATTGTACTTGTTCTGGGTGTGTCTTTCATATTTATCCTTGGGTATATTGGTGATGAGATTGAAAAAGGTTGATATTTATCCTTGGGTATATTGGCAGTCCACAGTTGGTCCAACGGGTTTGTAATGCTACCATTGAACTGCCTTTTGTTTTGCCCTTGATCACCTTGGGCAGCATTATAAACCAATGTCGAGCACCTTTTCTGCAAGCGCGAGGATGTTGTCGTCGCTTGCATCAAAGGACGACGAGAAGCATGTCCTCTAGTTCCGGATGTAGAGCAATCGGGAATCGTTTGTTTCGCCTGGGGTCCTAAAGAGCGACCAGTAAGAGGAGGGCGGCCTTTTGAGGAGGAAGAGGAGGAGGAGGATTCTGCTGACGAGGTGGAGGAGAAGGAGGAGGAGGGGCGGGCTTCTGAGGAGGAGGAGGAGTCTGCTGTCATGGTGGAGGACGAGCAGGATGAGTCTACTGATGCGGAGGAGTCTTCTGACGAGGTGGAGGAGGCGAAGGAGGAGGAGTCTACTAGCACGGAGAAGGAAGAGGATTCTGCTGGCGCAGAGGAGACCCCTGATGAGGATGCGGAGAAGAAGACATGGGTGATGGCAATTGAGGGTGTCCCCTGCTCGAAGATGCTGAGTTGTGGGGCAAGGGTTCGCATTCGTCTTCTTCATCAGAGGACATCTCATGCTCAAGCTTAATGTGGCGCTTGCTCCACGCCACAACAACTCCCATGTTCTGCTCAAGTCTTGGCATGTCCTCCGATGCGGGGTACTCAATGGGTATCCTTGCGTACTTCTTCTTAAGTACCTTGTCAATGGTGACTTTGGCGTACCCCAGCGGAATTGGGGTGCCTTTAATGGTCCCATCTAACGTGGGTAAGGCTTGGCCGAGTGCCATATTGTCTTTCGTCCATTGTTGCTTGATGTACAGCTTGACATTGACATGGTTAGTGATGCTATCGACCGGGTGAGGCACATCCACATCTGGTTCACCAAAAGGGGTGGACCCGCAACTGCTGCAACCCCGTACCTGCTGCAACCCCACAGGTGCTTGTGGACCTTGAGATTGTTGGGACGTCATAGCTTCTTGGACCCTAGCATTAACTAGTTCATCTAGTTTGGAGTTCCATCTTTCTTCCGCCTCCTTAAGCATCTTGAGTGTCTTCTCCTCATTTGCCTTTTTACTCCGGCTGCGGCTCCGATAACTATCCACATCATCCGGGAAACCTAGCAACCAATTAACAACCCCGGCTCCTCTGGTGTAGCCACCGTGCTCCTTGTTCCCGAGTGCTTGGGTGAGCACGTCGTTCTCCCTGTCAGAAGTGCGAGACCCGTGAATCACCTCCTCGGTTATCTCGGAGATCCTAGAGACAAGGGCACTCATGTTCGGATCATCTATGACTTCACTCTTTGGATGATTTAAGACGCTAAAGCTCCCATCATTACCATGACGACAGTTCCTCGCAATACAGAACATTATAGATCTAGCCTACCAATGGGTGGTCACAACCTCAACGCCTGCTTCAGTAAGCTCTGCCTGCTTCTCAAATTCTTTTTCAATAACTTCGAGAAGCTTGGCATATCCATGAGAGCCGCAATGATGAGGATGACTATTTTTTCAGCGAGTTCTGCTTATTTTGCGTGCTTAGCCGTTGGAACTCATCAGTTTCGCAGTAAGTCTAGAACTCCTACCAGTAGGTCCTGATAGGCCAACTTTGATTTACTACCAAAATCTGGTTCTTCACCACCAAGGATATGCTTCTTGTAACATTCACCCCTGAAAGTCTTGAAGCATGATGCCATTGTTTCATAGGCTCTTTTCTGGGCTAAGGGTTTGTTATAATGACCTTCCTCTGGGAATGTGAAAAACTTTGGGAGCTCCTCATTCCATATTTGCAGCTTGACACTTTCGGGAACCACGGACGGGTCCGTATCTTCTTTCCCAGTCCAGTTATGCTACTTCAAGGGGACAAATTGCCTTACAAGGTTGCCGATGACCCCTGAGTATTTCTTCATAGCTATCTTTGGTGAGGACGACAAACCCTTTCCATCGAATCGTGCCTCACCACTATGTGGTGGGCCGATGACCAGCGGAGGAACCTACTGGAGAGAATGAGTAAGTTAATACCCTGTCAATGCAGTAGTGGGTGTAGCTACGTCATCAAATGTCACCTAAGTTACCTAGTTAGCCTGCTTCTCTTGCTCATACTGCAAGTTCAAATAAGTGCTCGGGCTCACTTCTCCCTGCATGTGAGTATCGGCCTCGTTGTCACCGACAACATTAGCCTGATCTTGCGGCACTGCCTCATTGCCATCGACAACATTAGCTGCTTCGTGCTCCATCTCGACTCTACGGCTACCAGGAATCTGGTGACGAACCATGGATGTGAATAGACCGTGGTCAGTCAATGTTGTGGATCCGATGACGAACCATGACACTAATTATCAATTTAGCGCTTTAATAACAAGACAATCCACAATTACATGCTTGTTTATAAATTTGAGCTATAAATAGGACGTATATATTTGACCTACAAGTAGGATATATATATTTGACCTACAAGTGCCTACAAATCCTACATCATGATCACCAAATTTCACCTAAAATCTTAAGTTGTCGATGATCAATGCACATGAATGTCATGTTATAGCATAGGCCAGTCTTCATGGAGATTGTATGTTACTATTTTCAAAACTCATATGTGGGAAACAGTATAGACAAGTTTTATTCTCATGAAATTCATTTCATTCATGAAATTTTTATTATTTTTTCGCGAGCAGGCATATATGCCTGTATTTCAATGAAATTTTTATCATTTCATTCATGAAATTTTTATTACATCTCTCTTCATCAATACTATTGCCACATCAGTTTGTTTGATGTCCACGAAACCTCTATTGAGACCGGCCTTGGATACAAAGACACTGATTAAGGCCGGTGTCCAAATGTAGTTAATGACCCTATTAATTACTTGAGTGATACTCCATGGAGAGTTTATCCTTCCAAACAGGGTACACCAATTCACGATGTGTGGACATGCTTTGGTCTAAGCAAGTCGAGATACTCATGCAATCCAGCCGTTTCTATCGGTCATCGTGGAAATTTTGCTATTGGCTGACCAGGTGCTCCATTATTTTTCTTACGAGTTTACAATTTGTTTCCCCAGTTTACAACTAGTCATATTGTTCTAGAAAAAAAAAGTATCACGAAGACGTGTCCGATGTCAAGACCGGACTCTTTGAGACTCACCATTGAGAGTATGAGAACTTTTCGCAATTGCCTGGAGAGCCTGTTGGTTCGATGTTTTCTTGATTTCAGTAGATTGTGAACAAGATGTAGGCAGACAAGCCGCAGCTATCCGTCATGTTTGTGGGCCATGTCCTTGGCGCTAGTTGTCCCCTCCGATGCATCATTTCCTCCTTCCTCCAAGCTCCCAAGTTATTTCCAATGGTAGTCTTGACTACGAGAAATTCCACTAGAAATTAATTTTCTAGGGTGAGCTGTCTGCTAGGCCGCTCCTCTCCATTTTTAGGGATGGTTTGCTTTCTTAACTTTATGTGAAAAAAATAGAGGCATGTCGATCCACAAATTGTTTTCTAATGGTTGATATAACTGCTTATGTAGGGTATACATCTATATGTATTCCGAATAAACAACAGTTTGATCAGTAATAAATATGCTTTGAGCACAAGGCTCATGGCCAGCCCTGTAGAGTGGTTCGATGTCAACTTTTGTATTGGCACTGAATAGCTAAGGCTGAATCGCGTCACCGGCCCTATCCCCAAGCTGACATTCGGCTCAATCTTAGCCATCCGATGTCGATTGGACACACATTGAGCCATGCTATAAGTTAGGCAATTGTCACTGTACTTATAAAATCCACACTCATATATATAGCTTTTAAGGTGCTCCTTGCCCGAGGGCATTATGAAGTGTGAACCGAACAACATGGAAATGTCGCAAGCAATCTCAATGGTCGAAATAGTGCCTGTGAAAACTCATCTAAATTAAATAATCTTGTAGAACCCTACCTTTCAGATTATTATATATACTATGCATGTAGTCACTGACTTTTCTTAGGCCAGTCTTCCTGGAGATTGCATATTACTATTTTCAAAACTCATATGTGGGAAACAATATAGACAAGTTTTATTCTCATGAAATTTCTTTAATATCTCTCTTCATCAATACTATTGCCACATCTGTTTATTTGATGTCCACGAAACCACTATTGAGACCGGCCTCAGACACAAAGACACTGATTAAGGCTCGTGTCCAAAGATACTCGATGGAGAGTATATCCTTCCACACAAGGTACACCAATTCGCGATTTCTGGACATGCTTTGGTCTAAGCAAGTCAAGATACTCATGCCATCCTGCCGTTTCTATCGGTCCTCGTGGAAATTTTGCTATTGACTGACCAGGTGTGCCAATATTTTTCTTACGAGTTTACAATTTGTTTCCCCAGTTTACTACTAGTCATATTGTTGTAGAAAAAAAAGTATCACGAAGGCGTGTCCCCTTTCAAGACCAGACTCTTTGAGACTCACCATCGAGAGTACAAGAACTTTTCGCAATTGCCTAGAGAGCCTGTTTTTTTTTTTTTTTTTGACAAGAAAAACTGAGAGGAGTTCTTACATACAAACTTAACTGAAGGCATCTAACCAAACACAAAAGGTTGACCTAAGGTCATCCTTGAATCTTAGGGACTGGAGAAGACATTGATTCTTGATATTAAAAAACCAAAAACTAGGGTTGTGCTCCCTCCTCTGAAAGACCTTGTCATTCCTAGCTTTCCACAACTCCCATGCTGCAATAAACACTGCTTCAATGAAACAGGGACTGTTATCATCTCAGCATCGACAAATCTGTCAGAAAGATCAGCCAAGTCAGTCCAGGTTATCCCAATTTTTTGCCCGCACTCCTTGGCAGAAGAGCAGCAAAAGAATAGATGTTCAATGGTTTCAAGCTCCCTTATGTTACACATGACACATTCCTGTCCTCCCTGCACATTCAAATGTCTTCGCTGCAGCATTGTCTTGGTATTCAATCTGTCCACCATCACAAGCCATGCAAAAAATTTGATTCTTGGAGTGCATCGAGATTTCCAGATTTTCTTGAGGATTGGGTGAGCTTCTACACCTCTGAAGACATGCTTATAAAATTTTTTGGATGTGTATTTTCCTCCCTAAATTGTGAACAAGATGTGGCCAAACAAGCCACAGCTATCCGTCATGTCTATGGGCCATGTCCTTGACGCTAGTTGTCCCCTCCTATGCGTCATGTCCTCCATCCTCCAAGCTCCCTAGTTATTTCCAATGGTAGTCTTGACTACGAGAAATTCCTCTAGAAATTAATTTTGTGGGGTGACCTGTCTGCTAGGCCGCTCCTCTCCATTTTTAGAGATGGTTTGCTTTCTTAACATTATGTGAAAAAATAGAGGCATATCGATCCACAAATCGTTTTCTAATGGTGGATATAACTGCTTATGTAGGGTACACAAGGCCCATGGCCAACCCTGTGATATGTTGTGGTTCGATGTCAACTTTTGTATTGGCAGTGAATAGCTAAGGCTGAACCGCGTCACCGGCCCTATCCCCTAGGTGACATTGGGCTCAATATTAGCCATCCGATGTCGATTGTACGCACATTGATCCATGCTATAAGTTGCGCACTCGTCCCTGTACTTGTAAAATCCACACTCATATATCTTACTCATATATCTTTTATGGTGCTCCTTGCCTGAGGGCATTGTGAAGTGTGAACCGAAGAACATGGAAATGTCGCAAGCAATCTCAATGGTCAAAATAGTGCCCGTGAAAACTCAACTAAATTAAATAATCTTGTAGAACCCTACCTTTCAGGTAATATATACTATGCACGAAGTCACTGAGTTTTCTTATGCCAGTCTTCCTGGAGGTTGTATGTTACTATTTCCAAAACTCATATGTGGGAAATAGTGTAGACAAGTTTTATTCTCATGAAATTCATTTCATCCATGAAATTTTTATTATATCTCTCTTCATCAATACTATTGCCACATCAGCTTATTGGATGTCCACGAAACCTTTATTGAGACCGGCCTTAGACACAAAGACACTGATTAAGGCCGGTGCCCAAATGTAGTTAATGGCCCTATTAATTACTAGAGTGATACTCCATGGAGAGTTTATCCTTCCAAACAGGGTACACCAATTCGCGATTTGTGGACATGCTTTGGTCTAAGTCAAGATACTCTTGCAATTAATCCTGCTGTTTCTATCGGTCCTCGTGGAAATTTTGCTATTGACTGACCAGGTGCTCCATTATTTTTCTTACGAGTTTACAATTTGTTTCCCCAGTTTACTACCAGTCATATTGTTCTAAAAAAAGGTAGTAGTTCAAAAGTAGGAGTAAGTTTCTTTGACAGGTTCTTGAGAGGTGGTCACCTCGTTGCTACCATATAAATACCCGGCCCTGCGTTCTCCACAACTCATGCATCGCAGATCTCTCAAAAGTTCCATTATATGATATTCTTGTCGGATCATATACTTCTAGATAGCAATGGCCTACTACCCATCCGGAAGGGTTGTGTGCTTAGCTCTGTCGCTCGCCATAGCGGCGGCCACGGTCGCCGTCACGCCGTGCGCGGCGCAGAACTCGCAGCAGGACTTCCTGGACCTGCACAACGCGGCCCGCGCAGACGTGGGCGTCCGCCAGGTGTCGTGGGATGACACGGTGGCGGCGTACGCGCAGAGCTACGCGGCGCAGCGGCAAGGCGACTGCGCGCTGGTGCACTCGGGGGGCCCCTACGGGGAGAACCTCCTAGCAGGCCCCGGCGGCGACTGGACCGCCAAGGACGCGGTCGACGCGTGGGTGGCAGAGAAGCAGTACTACGACCACGGCAGCAACTCCTGCTCGGCGCCGGAGGGACAGTCGTGCTTGCACTACACGCAGGTGGTTTGGCGTGACTCAACCGCCATCGGCTGCGCCCGCGTCACCTGCAATGGCGGCGGCGCCTTCATCACCTGCAACTACAACCCGCCAGGCAACTACGTCGGGCAAAGCCCATACTAGCTGCCCTAGCTAGTTCCTCCAATGGATCGTACGTAGTAACTCATATATACCCCGCTGGATTCCAAATTATATAAGATGCTGTGGCTTTTCTAGATACGTTGATTTACTATGCACTTCAATATACACCATGTGTAGATACATACTAAAAGAAACATATCGAGAAAACCCAAAATATCTTGTAATTGTAATTTGGAACCGAGGGAGTAGAAAGGAATTTCCATATAGAAAGGAATAATAATCGACTCGATTGTGACATGATAATAAATCGGTAATGATATGCTTCTTACGTTCCATCCCACGCGCCTCGGCTGCTCCGCCACGGGGTGGACGACCACACCCCCCCCCCCCACGCCCGCCCCGGCTCTCTCTCTCTCTCTCTATCTATCTATCTATCTCTCGCTCACTCACTCTCTCTCTCATCTCTCTCTCCGACGACGGCCGACGGCGGCTGTGCCTCCTCCTCACTCCTCCCTCCTCTCCACGACAGCGACGACCTCCTCCCGCGTGGCCACGCTCCTCCTCTTCCTCCCCCTCCCCCATTGCGTCGGCGACCTCCTTCCTCCCTCCGCTCCCTCCCCCCCATATGGCGACGCCGGCCGTGGACCGTGGGATCCGGCGGCGGCGGCCTCGGATCCGCGGGATCCGGCGGCGGCCACGGATCCGGGCGGCCAGCAGCCTAGGGTTCCGGCGATGGAGGGGGCGGATCCAGCCATGGGGTCGCGGAGTAGCCGGATCCGGCCATGGCGGCCGCGCGGCAGAGCCGGATCTGGGCATGGCGGACGCGGCGGAGGCGGATCCAGCCATGGCGGTCGTGGCGGAGATGGAACCGGCCATGGCGGTCGCGGCGGAGCCGGATCCAACCATGGCAGTCGCGGCGCTCGCGAGAGCCGCCAGATTCGCCGGGCGCGGCGGTGGATCCGGGCAGATCGAGCTAGGTACGCCCCTACTCCTCTTTTCTCATCTTGCACCTCCCTTCTCTTTAACATCTCCGGTGGGGGGGGGGGGGGAGGGATCCTCGCGGGGGACTTCTATGTTTCGTCAACGTGGGTTTTTTGTTTCAACCGCATTGTTTGGCATGTTTCACTAGCTTCCACCTAGTGTTGCTCGTGTGTTGGACACGTCGTGGCGTGTTTTCAAGAATTTTTTTTAAATTTTGACCCTTTTTTAATAATATTTACCAAAATAACCGCAAATTTTTTATTTTTTAAAAACTAACCCTTTTGGTGGCGCCTCCACGCGAGGCGCCACAGGGTGGGCCCGGATCGGAGCCGGTCTGGGATTCTAGCTGACGTGGCAGGCACTGTGACGCATGCATGCAAAGCGCCACAGTGTGGCGCACACATGCAAGGCACCACTTCATTAAGGGCGCTGTGGCGCACACATGCAAGGCACCACTTCATTAAGGGCGCCACAGTGCTTCCTCCGTGTGGGTTGTTGCGTGCAGTGGTTGCATTGCACTGGCCATGTGAAATTCCTGCAGGTAGGCAAGAATGGTCGTGCGTGTCAATTATTGCAGTGGCCATGTGAAATTCCTGCAGGCCGCGCTAGTGAGCATGTGTGGTGTGTACCGTGCAGTTGCATGATGTATGTACATACATACATTAATTATTGTATGTACACAAGGGAACGGTCGAATGGAAATTAACATGCCCGTAATAAGCCGGCAGTGGTTGCCTTGCGTGCAAGATCAGAGAACATAGCTACGGAGTCTGTTTCTCACGAGAAGGCAACTCTCAGTTCTACCTTGAATCTGGATTCTATATACTATACGCTATTATGTTTTATTTGATCAGACTAAAAGATGAAGCAAAAAAATGTTCTTTTTTAGCAACGTTGGACATATGATCCTCCAAACTTATATTTAGCAATGGAAAAAGGGTTGGACTGAAGTTACATGGGACTTATAATCCTACATTAATTTTTACATAAGTAAATATGTGTACCTTCATGTTCATACAATTTTTACATAAAGGGTTCGTACCATTTAAAATAACACTGATATCATTGAACTAATAATAAATTTGACATACGTCAAAACTCTATGGTACTTCTTTTTAGACAGAGAGTACGGGCAGGCCGGCGTTTCAGGCTTTGAGCTAGCTCTACAGCGTTTCAGGCTTTCAGCTGCTGTGGCTAGCGTGCTGTGGCAGGCCGGCGTTTCAGGCTTTTACATGGCCACTGCAGCTCAAGCACTGTGGCGCACTTAATGAAGGCGCCACAGTGTGGCGCCTTGTATGTGTGCGCCATACTGTGGCGCCTTCGTTAGGGGCACCACAGTGCCTGCCACGTCAGACGGAATCCCAAATTGACTCCGATCCGGGCCCACCTTGTGGCGCCTCCATGCAAGGCGCCACAGTATTAAATTGTGGCGCCTCGCGTGGAGGCGCCACCGAAAGGGTTAGTTTTTTAAAAAAAAAATTTAGGGTTATTTTGGTAAATATTATTAAAAAAGGGTTAAAATTGAAAAAAAATCGTTTTCAACTCATTTACGCGCTCACTGCCATGATGCTCGTGTTTCAAATGGTTGCTTTTTGGGGGTAACAACACCTTGTTCATCCTTGTTTCACAAGTTTTGGTTCTATGTTTCTGGAACACAAAGTAGTGTTCTTCACATTATGTTTCATTTGATTATTGCCTGGTGTTTCTATAGTTGTTCTTCAAATGTTTCAAATATTTTTCAGTGTCTGATTGTTTATATTTTTTCTGATTTTTGGATTTGTTTAAAATGTTGTTCTCCATTTGTTTCTCTATTCTTTTCCTGTTGTCTTTTTTTCCTCGGTTTGTTTCAGGTGAAACATAGGACAATCTTTTGTTTCTGGAACACAACATAGTGTTCTTCAGTTTATGTTTCAAGTGTTTTACCCCTGGTGTTTCCATAGGTGTTCTTCAAATGTTCTCCAGTTTATATTAGTTTCTTTTTTTGGATTTTTTATTTTGTTTCATATGTTGTTCTTCATTTGTATCTCTATTTGTTTCATGTTGTTTGTTTTTTTCTCTCAGCATGTTTCAGGTGTTTTAGTATCTGATTTTTTTTCTTTTGTTTCAGAGGCACGGTGTCATCCATGTCGAGGCGGAGCGCGCGGCGGCGGCGGCGGGTTGTTGCGGGGGCGGGGGCGCCCGTGTGCGACCGCGTGTGTGTGTGTACGTGTCGTGGGCAGTGGTGTGTGTGTGGGATCTGCGTGTGTGCGTGTGCGTGTGCGTGCGATGGGTGGTGGGGTGTCGGGCGGCCGATGCGGGGAAGATGGGCCGGGCCCTGCTAGCGACGGGCGTTCAACCATAGAATGTTCGATCGCTAGCAGGTCCTATAATAAATCTATACCTATATATTATTTTATTTTCTATATCTATATATAGTTCTATACCTATATATAATATTGTCTTGCCTCTCCGAATAATTTCTCTCCCAGCCACTTTATTTCTTTCATGGTGTTCAATATAGACTTCACATCATGACCGAATAAGCTGCATTTGCAAGAGGATTATTTTGATGGTTGTATATGTTTGCCGAGGTCAAGATTATTCGGTCAAGACCTTCACATCATGACCGAATAATCAAGAAACATATACAAGACCTTCAGATTAGACTTCTCATCATGACCGAATAAGCTTCCCTAGGTCTTGTATATGTTTCTTGATTTACGGAGGCGGACGTCTTAAGCCAATCTCCTACAAAAATGATCTATTCTTTGACGCGGTCGCCTTAGGGTGCCTACCTCTATAAATCTATTTTTTGGAGCAGGCACACAACAAGGCTCGCCTCAGAAAATATTAGCTCGGCTCGAAGTCTAGCCAAAAGCCCATATCTATCTTCCAATCTAGATTATATATGAACCGGACTTAGATTAAATGGCTCTAGTCCCACTCGCACCCCTCCCCACTGCATCTCGCTGCCCCCTCTCCGCGCCCCACCCGCCCCGAGCCTAGCAACGATTGTTGTGTGAATATGTAATAATCACATCCAAAATAGCCGGAAGGTATTCAAAAAAGACATGGGAGGGCCCATAGCTTGCCTCCCAGTGCCCAATGAGGCCCAGATGCGTCACCGCTGCAGCTGCTAGAGAAGGAATCATCGTTGCCATGGGAGGAGCGGATGCCATCGCCGCTCCCACGGAGAGCCGCCATACGTGCAGGTCAGGCCGGCGCCAGTGTTAGATGGAATCAGAGGTGATGAGAAGATGACAAAACAACATTGTATCTCTGGCACACAGCTGGACGAGCTTTGGCCTCACCGTTGATCTCCGGCAGGAGGGGAGCGCAGTCGATGCCTATGGTGAAACCCGATGAGAGGAGCGTTTGTGGGCTCGTGGCTAGAGCCTTGAGCCTCATGTGGCCATGATGGTTGGGTTGCATGCGGTGGTCTTTTACGAGGCTTGGGGCAGAGCTTGTGGGCGGTGTAGGATGGAGTTGCGGTTTGGAGCAGGCCCGAAGTGGCGGCAAAGGGCTCCACATCGAGTTTGGGCTTTTCAAAAGCCAAGGGAGCAAGAAGAAAGTGTCAAAAAGCTAAAAAATGATATTTCACCACGGTTTTCACCACTGGGTTTGTCTATACCCAGCAGCATTATGATGAGCAAGTAGCATTCCAACACGACACCACCGCTACCCTTAATCGCCACGAACTGTGGTGGAATAACCAGCGTTAGTGGAATCACAACACCACTCAAACACTAGGCACCATTTCGAGAGAGTCAGGGAGAGACCACCTCTGTCCTGAACAGCCTGGTGGACATGCCGAGCATCCACTATCCACCATCGCTGCCGCAAGACTAGCTTGGGGAGGACCCCGTTATCAAGATAAGTTTTTCTTTCCTTTTATTTCAGTTTGTTTATTTTCAGTTTGTTGTATTTTAAAAAAACAGAAAAACTCAATAAAAATTTGCTTGCTACTTCAAGATTGTGTTTTAATTTGCTTTTTACTATCTTTAGTGTGACTATTTAAAATCCGAGCTTGCCTTAAGATGAAAATCAAATAAAAAGAGTGTGTAAGTTTGCTTTTAATTCAGTTTGCTATAAATAAAACTGTGTAGACTTGAGGATTGCATGATGGAAATGATGAATAGTTGCTCTACCGTAATTCTTTGCAAGTACCTAGCTTTAAATTTGAGTTCTCCCAAGATTTGGATACACTGTTTGACAACTAGATTTACTCTACACTTTAAACCTATGGGAGCATATGCTTAAACTAAGTCTAGGTAGTTGGCGGACATGATATGATGATAGTCTGAGGTGTTGTTCATTATGTTCCAAAGTGCCACTAAATTCTGGAGATTTGTTTGTGAAAATTATAAATGTTTCATGATGAGTTCCTTATATGATAGAGAGCTAAAATTCCTACCACAGCCAAACTTGATCATTAGAATAGGAAGCCTCCTCATTTATATTTGTATAGGGCACGTGTTGTTCGGCTGTGTCGATCCTTAGGAACTCATCATACAGTTAAGTCCTGGTTTCACACACTCACATTCTCCCTTGCTACTTCTACCCTGGAAGTACGCACCACATATATATCCTATTTTTACCCATTAAAATTGTTCTACTCTTACACTGAGAGAACACCAAAAATATTCCCTTGTTCATTTGCTAGCCACTTATCCAAGATCAATGCTCCAAGTATCAATTATCATTTCCTTTATAAAATTGTCAATTGAGAAGTATTCCATTTTGGGCTGCAAGATGTAAAAAAAAAAAGAGAGAGAAAAGAAAAAGAAAGAGAGATTTATGAGCCCGGTCTTTGTCAAGTTCAAGTTCCAAGAAGTTCAAGTGTGAAGTAGTTCCAAGTTTCTTCCAAATAAAGGAGCATTGATAGTTATTGTATACCCCTTCTCCTTCCACAAATATTTCTCTTCATTACATCATCCACATATAAAACCACACATGCACAAACCGATTGGTTGTATGTTGAGTTCCTTCAGAATCCATGGTTCAATCAGACCAATGCATTAGTTCTCCACACCTATGAGCTTCACATAAGCCTTTAGTAGACTAGGATGAGAGAGAGAGAGTGAAGGCTCATCTATATGCCTTGAACCAAAAATACCACATACTATGAGAGTAAGAGAGAAGGCATACCTCCTTTCAATGCCTTAGAAACGATCCAAAAACACCACATATTGAGAGACCTGAAAGGGTCATACTAAGGAACTCTGAATTTTGTCTTGAAAATCTTGTAGAAGCTCCAGAACAGAGGCAGAACAACAGAACATGAGACAACAGTGCTTGACTTAATTGTTCTGTCTTTCAACTACTCAAGACCCAAGTGCAGGTAAAAGCCCCTTGGTTGAAAGAAACATGAGTAAATTTGGAAGTTATGATAGTCCACTCTAGTCTGGAGATGAATTCTTGTTTAGGGCATGTGTACTTATGAGGCATGAAAGCATTGTAGCAATTCCTGATCCATCTTCTGTAGCTGTTTGCTCAGGGACGAGCAAAAGATAAGCTTGGGGGAGTTTGTTGACGGTTGTTAACCATCAATTTTATGTGTCAACTAGAGAGAGAAAGAGGGGCATAATCTGTTCACCACCATAGACTTAGGGTTTAAACTGACGAATTCCACAAGTTTTGGTGAATATGTGTTTTCATAGGGGATTATCGGAAAATCATCCAAGAAGGCCCACATGTCGGATTTACATAGAGAGAACAAGCATCCGGGTAAAAAAGAGCAATCTGGAAGACTCGAGAAGGCAACCCCTGTAAGCGGAGCCCCACCTGGCATAGGCCAGGGGCGGACGACTTCCAGGTGGGGGCGGCCGCCTCCCCCCTTCAGCCAATCAGGGGGAGTCTCGCGGATCCTGCCTCCACCGACTTTGAGGAGCAATAAAAATCGTCCGTTTAGGTCGGTTTGATCCGACGGCTGTGGTGCCTCCGAGAGGGCTATATATTCAGGGCCCCTCCCCCTAGGTTAAACCCTAATTCATTCTAGAATTCATTATTCAGAGGTAGCCATCAGCAGAGCCAAGGTTTAGAGAGATTTCTCCACCAGAGAATTAGAATAGCTACTCTAGTTCTTCAAGTTCTACATAGGTTTAGACTAGATAGAGGAAGAATCGGACACCTGTGCTCGGAATTCTAGATCTTCATCATCAATAATTTGGTATTATTTTGTATCTATTCTTGTGACTTTATTCTAATATCATTATGCTTCTATTTATTATGTTCCTAGTTTATTCTAGTTCTACATTTGATATGGTTATGATTGATAATAAGTTTATGTATATGTTTGCAAAGCGCTTAGCTCTCTTCGCGGGAGGGTTAAGTGGTAGATTTCATGTAAGCATGGTGCTTAGATACTATTTACCTGCAAATGCACCCTATTGGTCGGGTCGTGTGGTAGATCGCGGAAGTGACAGTTCTGTTGAGTCCTTTGTATTCCATACCCCGTTGGTAGGTCTAGCAGAACTAAAATTGCGTAGGAAGTCCTGCTATGTCTTGGCTTGTTATAGCAATGATTCTTATACATAGATGAAGAGTCTTTTGTGCTATATGTGATAGTGTAGCGTTAGAGTAGATGAATGACGTAGTAGATTAGAACCTACATAGGATTTCTATTTCTTGTACTAAGATGTCAACCTACCTTTTGTTGAGTAGTCTATCTCTAATCTCAATGTGATTTATTCCCTCGAGCTTTATAATTCATATTCCTTTATTTATTATGGTTTACCCCTCTGCCAAAGTATGTAACTGTGCAATCAATCACTCATAAGTAGTCGAGTTTAGCAAGTTTATCTCATTGTTTAAGTCCTTAGTTCTTTCCCTTGAGCTAAATATAAATTACGATACCTGGAATACTTCCCTGTGAAATGCTACGATGGTGTATTATCTGTTCGCTTGCGGATCCCATATTTATTTACTAGAGGAGCAGTTTCTATACCAACACTTCTGGCACCATGCTAGGGATGACAACTTAGCGTGAGTGATGTTAGAAGTGTCAACAAACACACAAAGGGAAGAGGTGGCCGAATAATTGATGCTTCCAAGGAAGAAAACGGCGTCTAGAGACTTCGTCGTCATCGGCCCAAGAGGGCAAACCTTTTGCCATGAAAACTCAACCCCATGCACAGCGTTGGCCATGACTTGTCCACTGCACCGGCTGCGGCCCTGTCCGATAGAGCCACCTGCTGTCGTCGATGTCGGCAGCCACTGTCGCCAAACTCACCGGCCAGCAACTATGGCCACCGTCGTGTCGATGACACCCCACGCCGGAACAGGAGCAAGAGATCCCAGACGTGCAGGTGGGCGACGCCATCATGCGGTCAGTACCGCGCAGCCGCAGCTATCGTCCCCTTCGGGAGAAGGCCCACGTCGACCCGGCTGGCGGCTGCCGCAGCATAGTGCCGCCGCGCAGCCACTGCAGCGTCACCGATCCGCACCACTGCACCACCGATCTGTGTGCCAGCACATCAAATTTCGCCAAAGGGACGCCAGATCGGGGCATAGATCGCCGGAGTCCTACCACCCTCGTACACAATGTTTGGAATAGGAATATTCTTTGCTGCACAAAATTGTCTTGCCTCTCCGAATAAGTTCTCTCCCAGCCACTTTATTTCTTTCATGGTGTTCAATATAGACTTCACATCATGACCGAATAAGCTGCATTTGCAAGAGGATTCTTTTGATGGTTGTATATGTTTCGATCAAGACCTTCACATCCTGACCGAATTATCAAGAAACATATACAAAACCTTCAGATTAGACTTCACATCATGACCGAATACGCTTCCCTAGAGGTCTTGTATATGTTTCTTGATTTACGGAGGCGGGCGTCTTAAGCCAATCTCCTACAAAAATGATCTATTCTTTGAGGCGGTCGCCTTAGGGTGCCTACCTCTATAAATCTATTTTTGGAGCAGGCACACAACAAGGCTCGCCTCCGAAAATATTAGTTCGGCTCGAAGTCTAGCCAAAAGCCCATATCTATCTTCCTATCTGGATTATATATGAACCGAATTTAGATTAAATGGCTCTAGTCCCACTCGCACCCCCTCCCCACCGCATCTAGCTGCCCCCTCTCCGCGCCCCCCCACCCGCCCCCGAGCCCAGCAACGATTGTTGTGTGAATATGTTGTAATCACATCCAAAATAGCCGGAAGTATTTAAAAAAGAAATGTGAGGGCCCATAGCTTGCCTCCCAGTGCCCAAGGAGGCCCAGATGCGTCACCGCTGCAGCTGCTCGGGAAGGAATCGTCGTTGCCAGGGGAGAAGCGGATGCCATCGCCGCTCCCACGGGGAGCCGCCATACGTGCAGGTCAGGTCGGCGCCAGCGTTAGATGGAATCAGAGGTGATGAGAAGACGACAAAACAACATTGTATCTCTGGCACACAGCTTGACGAGCTTTGGCCTCACCGGCGATCTCCGGCAGGAGGGGAGTGTAGTCGATGCCTATGGTGAAACCCGATGAGAGGAGCGTTCGTGGGCTCGTGGCTAGAGCCTTGAGCCACATGTGGCCATGATGGTTGGGTTGCGTGCGGCGGTCTTTTACGAGGCTTGGGGCGGAGCTTGTGGGCGGTGTAGGATGGAGTTGCGGTTTGGAGCAGGCCCGAAGTGGCGGCAAAGGGCTCCACATCGAGTTTGGGCTTTTCAAAAGCCAAGGGAGCAAGAAGAAAGTGTCAAAAAGCTAAAAAATGATATTTCACCACGGTTTTCTCCGGAGGAGCAAGAAACTAATATTTTATTGTCCATGGTGTCCATGAGCGAATTTGATAAATAAAAGGAAGTATCTATCAGCAAAGCGATCTATTATGCATATCTACTAGCAAAGAGGATCACTCTTAGTGCCCTGTAGCAAATTTTGTCGAAAAAATAATTGTAAACAAACAAACCCAGAAAAAATAGCCGGTGGTCGGTCAAACAGCCACTCAATTTGCGAGTTTCAGTTTCCTCGTCCCTCCGTTTTCCCACTCCCGCTTCAGCAACTAGCAACTAGCAAGTCAAGCGTCTTCAGCTCCTCGCCGCGGGACCACCCCTGCAGCTGCTGCCGGCAAGGTGAGGTGGCCGCCGGTCCAACCATCCATACCCGTCTTCCCACTGCCGGTATACCCAAGAGGATACAAAACCCTGTACTTGCGTGTTTCTGACCCTTTCTTGCCCTACAGCGTCGGCGCCCGCATCCTGTTCGACGGAATGCCTCCATGGAAGAGGCGAAAAGAGTACGAGGGAGTGCCTGCACAGTTCTGCAGCGACAGGATCAGCGCTCTCCCGGACGCGCTCCTGCACCACGTTCTGTCTCTCCTCCCGGCGGAGGAGGCCGTGCAGACGTCTGTGCTAGCGCGGCGCTGGCGCTACCTCTGGAAGTTGGCTATAGGCCTGCGCCTTGGGTGCCTTGACATGGATGAACGAGAGTCTGTGGATGATCTCCGCAGGTTTGTGGACTCTCTACTCCTCCTCCGTGGAGGATCACCTCTTCAGACATTTGAGCTCAGAGTTGGTGACTTCTCGGATGATGACGATGAGCACCGCGTGAACCTCTGGTTTCGGCATGCCGTAACATTGAAGGTTCAGGTGCTCAAGCTCCATCTTGCTGAGAACAACTATGTTGATCCCTGGCTTTCACTGGAAGAACTTCCTCTTGTCTCTCAGCACCTGACGAAGTTACAGCTTCAAGGTGCACGGTGTTTTAGTGGCTTCCTTAACTTCTCTAGTTGTCCTGCATTGGATTGCCTCGAGTTTAATTTCTGTGGTTTCTCATCGGCCACGAAAATCGTGTCTGAGTCCCTCAAAAGTCTTACCATCAGAGATTCATGTTTATGTGAGAATGTTCGCATGCAAATATGTACCCCAAATCTAATTGCACTATGTCTAGATGACCTTTGGAACAAGACTTCCGTCCTTGAGAGTATGCCATCATTAGTTGATGCATTTGTTCAGATTACCGTGGACTCTAATGACCGTTGTGCTAAACTATGGGATGCACATCTAACTTGTGACTGTCAGTATTGTGACAGTTCTCACAACATTGCCTATGGAGGTTCTGTGCTTCTAAAAGGTTTAACAGAAGCTAGGAATTTGACATTGATTGGTATACTTGACGCGGTATGTTTATTTCTTACATCCATTCCATTGTAACTTATAAATTCATCCCCCTTAGTTCTGCTGCAGTATTTATACACCTGACAATAATAGATGCCACTTGGGCAGGACTTTATTTGTTGAATGTATTGCTAATACCAACCTAAATTATACAATCATTATTGTAAGGATTATCACATATGCTTGGTCTGAATCTTGTCCAGTTTATTTTCAAATGGGATTTGAGATGGTGCCCTATGTTCAGCAACTTAAAGACTTTGGTGCTTAATGAAAACTGGTGTGTGCCTAATGACCTCCATGCATTAGCTTGTATTCTTGAACATGCACCGAATTTGGAGAAGCTCAGGCTTCAACTCCTTTCTAAGGTATATATTTCATATATTGGCAGCTTCTTCATTTCAGAATGATTTCACTTCTTATTGATCTTAAAAAAAACCGATTTTCCCTCTTGGTCACTTCAGGAGGCTAAACATGAAGTGGAAATTATTGGAAGCTTCTGTTCGTTGGAAAGATCAATTGCAATTTCAGATCAATTGCAATTTCTGACCATTACTTCATTTTTCAACCCCCTCTCGTATATGAATTTTCCTGTGTCACTTGCTTTTCATATCAATTAATACCCTCAAGTGACCTTTTGATAATTCTAAGTTCTAACACTGTTGTGTTTGGAGATCATGTGCGCTGTGTGTTCTTTTCATCATTAGAAATGGAGATGATCCTAATGTAGCATGGTTAGAGAACTATGTACGAAACAAAAGAATTTTTTGGTTCATGAGGTTCTTAGAACATGTAAAGCAGATTGAGATGAATGTCGGTCAACTAAACTTCCTATTCATGGAACTCCATTCAAACATTTTAAATTTCTTTAAAAATAACTCAATACCTTGTGTACTTCTGCATGTTACATCCGATTCTAAACTTATTTGTCTTCTTTTCTCTACAGGTTTTAGGTTTTGATCTGGTGTTCGAGAAAATTGGTTTGATGGTCGGTCTGCCATGTCTCAATGTAGTGAAATGCAAGCTTGATGTTTGCTGTGACAAGGCTGTTGTCTTTTGCCTAGTGTGTAACCTGGGGATCGGAGAACTTGATAATCAAGTTGGTATGGACACATCACATAGACATGTTATCTCACTCACAGCTTAGAACGCTACACTCTGCTCATTAATGGCTCGCCTCGGCTTGGTTTGGTTCATTTATATTTTTTTTGGGGGTGAGCTGAGTTAGCATTTATCCCATGGTTAATGAGAACCCAATGAACTAAAGTTGTTGGTCAAAAACTTATTAGTTTTGTATGACTTGCTAGCTTGCGGTTTATATTTAGTGTGGCTGGACTTAGACCCTATTAGCTTGGGATTACTATGACTCTAGCACTTTTTTTTTATTGATGTATGGATAATTAATACTCGATTATGGATTTATTATGTATGTATGGAGTATGGACCATGGTAGTACTATATATATTTTTATACTTATGTATTGTTATATATGTCAACATATATTAATTTCTTTGTATGATTTAAGGCTTATGGATGCGTTTTCTTTTTGTATTCATGCTATTCTCTAGCTTTAGATAAATGTTTTGCTTGTTTTTTTACATCTGACTTACGAGCTAAACGAGCCAAGCAAGGCGAGTGTTGGCGGTCATTAACTCAATTCTAACCCCGCCAACTTTAGTCTAGGCAACACCAATTTTCACCTAGAATAGGGCTCTACTCTAACTATTTCCACAGTGTGGTGCAGATTTCTTATTTTGCAGGACATACCTGAATTACACATAAAATGAGCCAAGACATGAGGAAAAACTATGATATGAGAAGGTGGCCCACTTACCATAATATCCGGGCCATGAACATGGTCCAAAATGCCAAGCATGGACCCGAGAGGTGGAAGCCCAAAACCTAGACCAACTCTATCTTGGGCTGCAGGACCATGTCTCACTAATTTGGGCGCCACGGATACATCCGGACTCCGATTTGGGCAAATGACCAGCCGATTCGAAGACAGCTGAAAGGCCTACACACTGGGGGCGAAAGCATAGGCCCAGGGGGCCCACAATGGCGCGAGCGCGCCTCCTGGGCTGGCTCCGGGCCCATCTTTGGTCGGTCGGTTCGTGATTACGTGAGGATGTTGATTTATTTGGTGCTTCGGTATGGAAGGTCTCAAACCGCCTATGGAGGTCGGTTTTGGCCCTTCCATGTGGGGATGGCATATTTCCAAGGAGCCCCCTCTTCTCCACCTATAAAAGGAGGCCATTCCCCCTCCTCTCAAGACATTCCACACAATGTAGACACAATAACAATTCATTCTTCATTTTTAGTCTCACTCTTCACCATACCTCCACTCTACAAGTGTACAATAGAGAGAGTAGAGCCACTCTACCTAGCCTAGCTAGAATAGAAGTAAGGAGTGAGAGAGGAGCAAGAGTAGAGCATCTCTCCAAGAGAGCTCTCGGGAAGCTAGTCTTCCACGGGCGGAGTGCTGGACTTGTCGGCTCCCTCCTCGCTTGTACCTCTACAGCGTCTTGCTACTTGAAGTAAGACATCGTGTTTATCTTTCGGTAATACCTTTGAGTAAGTTATTCTTGCTTGTTATCTTCTTGCGGGTTCGTTGTTCGTCCCCGTGACGGAAGCTCTAGTAAGAGGACCCCTGATAGAGACGGGAGTTCCTGGCCACCGCTAGAGTTGTAGCAAGCGGCATAGACGTGGTGTCTAGGCTAGGACCTACCTTCGTTTGCCTCGTAGTCCACGGTTGAGGTGGTAGGCGGCAGTGGTGACAGCCCTGTCCGTCCCTTGTAATCCCCACGTCCGGCTACGGCGTAGAGCTCTGTGCCGGCATCACTTGGCGGACCGGGTGCGATCCGGTGCCCGAAGTAAGAAGTATAGCAACGAGTTTAGCCATCTCTTAGGCCCATTACCCTAGAAAACCTCATTGCCTAAGCTATCCTACTCCATCTCTGGGTAACCTCTGTTTAGAATTAACTCACAAGCCGTTCTTCGTGAAAAGAAATACGATACCCGATTACTCACCGGGTGAAGTGCTATAACGGTGATTTCCGTGCACTTGCGGATTTGGCTGCACATGCTAAGAAACGCCAACAAGCATTTCTGGCGCCGTTGCCGGGGAACGGTTGTCGCAGTTAGCTCCGAACCTAGATTGCTCGTGTACCTTGACCTACCTTTGCTCCACTTCTTTTGTTTTATTTTAGAAAACAAAAATATTCATGGAGCCACCAACCATTTACAACCTATCCGCTCCGAAGGGCGAGCTCATTCAAACACCCCAATCCTCGAAGCTGATCACAGCTTCCGAGTATGAGCTCCGCCCTGGCTTTATAGCCATGGTTCGGGACCAAGCCTTCTCGGGCTTGGAATATGAAAACCCATATGATCACCTACGGGAGTTTGAGCAACTCGTGCATGCCGACCATTGCGGGCATGTCACAAGATACATTGCGGTGGAAATTGTTTCCCTTTTCCCTCCATGAAAAGGCGAAGCAATGGTACACCCAAAACGTAGGGAAAGTAAACGGAGATTGGGAAGAATTGCGTAAGCATTTTTGCTTCACATTTTACCCCATTTCTCGTGTCGCTTCTCTACGACGGGAGGTGCTCGGCTTCCAAAAAGAGAACGAAACCATAGGTGCAGCACTGGGAACGCTTTTTGATCCTAACACGATCGAGGCCCGGACACTGTCTATTCCTAACCATGTGCTCTTACAACACTTTTGGTTAGGATTAGACAGAAATTCTGCCCTATTACTCGATGTAGCTGCCGGAGGGTCGTTCCAGCACAAAACCACCGAAGAGAGGCAAGCTCTCTTGGATCGCATCCAAGAGAATGCTCCTCCATTAGAACCCATCCGTGTAGAACCCGAGCCAATAAAAGAGGATGTCTCTTCGGCATCAGCCGAACCTTCCCAATCCATAGAGAGACCCTCTCCCGAACTGAGAACCCAAGACGGAAGAACCCATGGATCTTCCGGCTTTCGAGGATGAGCTTTTCGAAAGTTTAGGAAATACCTCGAAATATGAGTGTCGCGCAAAACCACCAATTCCGTTGCTCCTAGCGAACCCCTTGATGAATTTTTTCTCAAGGAGTCCGTTAGAGAATTAACTTCGTTATGAGCTCGGAATGGTTGGAGAAGGTGAGCTGCGTACGAAGTAATTCAGATTCGCGCTCCATCTTCTACCCGCCGCCGCAAAATCCAGCGGGGAATGGGTGGATGTTTTGTACAATCCTACCGTTAGAGCGAATATAATGTCCTACTCCTATGCACTTACATGTCTAGGAGTAACATCATTTACCCCAACAACACGGTCCTTAAGAACACTAGATTCCGTTCAAGAAGGACTAGGGATTGTACATAACGTGACACTCCACCATGGAGATGTCGAAATGGCCCTGGACTTCATTGTCTTTGACATCCAGGAATTCGACATACTTATCGGGCATCCCCTGGAAACACTCCTTGACAATCCGTCAAAAACAGGGGAAATTAACGTGAAACTAGGGCGAGAGACATTCCCGATTCAAGTCACTAGAGCCAGGAACTCAGTGACCGAGCCTCCCCCTAGTATGCCCATAGAGGTTCTAGCGGTTGACATGTTTGAGTCACCCGAATCGTCTTTAGATAAGGATGCGGGAATTCTTTGTAGAAGAAGAAGACGAGTTCGGGGAGACAGTTGATCTTCCTATAGGGGAAAAACCACCTAGACCTCCAGTTGAGCTTAAACCCCTACCCAAAGGCTTACGTTATGTTTTCCTGAACGGCGACACCCAAACTCCTGTCATCATAAGTGACCAACTTAGTGATGAGGAGACGACCAAACTCATAGCCGTCCTAGAAAAACATAAGTCAGTCTTTGGGTATTGCCTAGACGATCTTAAGGGGATAAGTCCAATGCTCTGTACCCATCGCATTCCCATAGAGCCATCTAGCATACCTTCTCGGGAACCTCAGCGTAGGCTGAACAATGCGATGCGGGAAGTCGTGAAAAAGGAAGTCCTGAAACTTTTTCACGCCGGGATAATCTATCCCGTACCACACAGTGATTGGGTTAGCCCAGTCCAAGTGGTTCCAAAAAAGGGAGGAATGACAGCCATTGAGAATGCTAAAAACGAACTCATACCTCAACAAACTGTCACCGGATGGCGAATGTGCATTGATTACCGAAAACTTAACAAGGCAACAAAGAAGGATCACTTTCCGCTCCCCTTCATTGATGAAATGTTGGAACGGTTAGCGAAACACTCCTTCTTTTGCCTCCTTGATGGGTATTCGGGATATCATCAGATTCCCATCCATCCGGATGATCAAAGCAAAACGACCTTCACATGCCCCTACGGAACGTACGCGTACCGTAGGATGTCGTTCGGGTTGTGTAATGCACCCGCGTCATTTCAACGGTGCATGATGTCTATCTTTTCGGACATGATCGAAGAAATCATGGAAGTTTTCATGGACGATTTCACCGTCTATGGGAAAACTTTTGATCATTGTCGAACAACTTAGACGGGTCTTGCAAAGGTGTCGGGACAAAGATTTGGTACTTAATTGGGAAAAGTGCCATTTCATGGTCCGAGAGGGGCATTGTCGGGACACTTAGTGTCCGAGAGGGAATCGAGGTAGATAAGGCTAAGATAGAGGTTATCAAGCAAGCGCCTCCCCGGTAAACGTAAAAGGAATCCGTAGCTTCTTAGGTCATGCGGGGTTCTATAGAAGATTTATCAAAGACTTTTCACAAATCTCTAGACCCCTCACGAACCTATTAGCTAAGGATGCTCCCTTTGAGTTTACCGATGAGCGCTTGAAAGCATTTAACACTCTCAAACAAGCACTCATCTCTGCACCTATCATCCAACCTCCCGATTGGTCTCTACCTTTTGAGATCATGTGTGATGCAAGCGATTATGTTGTTGGTGCGGTCTTGGGCCAAACCAAGGATAAAAAGCATCACGCGATAGCCTATGCCAGCAAGACTCTAACAGGAGCTCAGCTCAATTATGCCACAACAGAAAAAGAGCTTCTTGCTATAGTATTCGCTATCGACAAGTTTTGGTCTTACTTAGTGGGCGCGAAAGTGATCATTTACACATATCACGCTGCCTTAAAATTCTTGCTCACTAAGAAAGACGCGAAACCACGCTTGATCCGTTGGATTCTTTTGCTCCAAGAGTTCGATTTAGAAATAAAAGATAAAGAAAGGAGTAGAGAATACCGTAGCAGATCATTTGTCGTGATTGCAAGTCACTAACATGCAGGATTTGCCCATCAATGACTTCCTCCGCGACGACATGCTATTGGCGGTGACGGACTCCAACCCCTGGTATGCAAACATTGTGAATTACATGGTTGCAGGTCATGTTCACCCTTGAAGAACCACATCACTAAGCATTAGGCACACACACACGCTTTTTCCCTATCCAATCATCTTTTGATTTCCATTCGGTTTAAATTCGCTGCCTATTATATCAATCTTGATTATCAATGAAATATTTCTTTGTTATATATCTATATATTGTGTCTTGTCTCCACTTGTTTTTGTGTGCATATTAGAAAAAGACAGGTACAAAAACAAGTGTGGGGGAGGCACCACGCTCCTTGGTGCACAAAAAAATATTCGACACGGCAAAAACACAAGTTTGTGCACCCTCTCACTCCCTGCTAATTCTCTTTATTGCTGAAAATAAAAGTTATAAAACTAAAAACTTTGCAAAACTCCATCTCCTATTTTCACCAATCGAGAAACGAGTTGCATACTTTTTATTCCTTGCTTATCTTGATTATGTGAACAACTTGTGCCATAGGGACCCCATGTTTTATCTAAGTTATTGGCAGGTGAGATATAGTAGAATGATATGATGCTTACCAACTCGTGCAATGGACTTGGGTATTTTTATGCAAAAATTCAAAAAACTTTTTAGCAAATGCTCCTCATGTGATAAGTGCTATGTCCTACCAGAGCCAAATATCTACGCTTACGCTTACAAAACCTGTTTAGCCACTTATAGCGATGTCAAGTCTTGAGATTCTTGCTAGAGATGGCCTTATCCCCAAGATCATTGCATTCACCCACCAAATAAATATGCCGACTCTCACAGTGAAAGTCGCGCACTCATTTCATCCACCATTCCACCAAAAACGCTCAAATTCTTACACCGAGAATTGAGCACATATTTTCCATATTTTCTCCCTCTTCCACCAAAATACTCCTGTCAACAAGTCATGCATCTCTCTCTCCATCATTCATTCAAAAAAGGTATGGATTGTTATTAGAAAATCCTACAAAGAGAAGCATGGTTTATGAATAAGGAAGAGTTCTTTTTCTCCAAGGTCTTGAGATAGAAAAGAAAAAAAAGAGAAAAAAAAGAGAGAAGAAAGAAAAAAAAAAAGAGCAGCAGAAAAAAAAAAGAAATAACGCAAATCTTAGAATTGTTCTTCAAGGTCCATACCTTCTTGCATTTTCATTCATCAAGAGAGAAACATGATCAGGAGTCCACAAATATTTTCTACACTTGCACTTGCACTTGCATCATCTAGGGATATGGCCTTCTCTTCATGACATCCAGTGGCTTGACATTGGAACCTGTTCATCATCCATACCCAAAACTCCACATATCACCGTAGTGGTAGGATGATCAAGAACACCTGGACAGGACTAGCCACACGAAAAAGAGCGACTTGAGAGTATCACATGAGGAGCTAAGGCTAACTTTTGCGAAAATTCTAAAACCCCGAGTCTCAAAGCATGGGTAGTGTGAGTTGACTTGATTTCAAGCTATTCCTCCTTCAATAGCAGTAAGATAACTTGGTAGCCACCATGAATGTTCACAAATGCAGGAAGAAGCTCGGAATAATCTGTATGCAGGTCAACTCTTGGGAGAATAAAACCACCTAGTTCTTCATCCTTTACTCGAGGACGAGCAACGAGCTAAGTGTGGGGGAGTTGTTGGCGGTCATTAACTCAATTCTAACCCCGCCAACTTTAGTCTAGGCAACACCAATTTTCACCTAGAATAGGGCTCTACTCTAACTATTTCCACAGTGTGGTGCAGATTCCTTATTTTGCAGGACATACCTGAATTACACATAAAATGAGCCAAGACATGAGGAAAAACTATGATATGAGAAGGTGGCCCACTTACCATAATATCTGGGCCATGAACATGGTCCAAAATGCCAAGCATGGACCCGAGAGGTGGAAGCCCAAAACCTAGACCAACTCTATCTTGGGCTGCAGGACCATGTCTCACTAATTTGGGCGCCACGGATACATCCGGACTCCGATTTGGGCAAATGACCAGCCGATTCGAAGCCAGCTGAAAGGCCTACACACTGGGGGCGAAAGCATAGGCCCAGGGGGCCCACAATGGGCGCGAGCGCGCCTCCTGGGCTGGCTCCTGGGCCCATCTTTGGTCGGTCGGTTCGTGATTACGTGAGGATGTTGATTTCGCTGGTGCTTCTGGTATGGAAGGTCTCAAACCGCCTATGGAGGTCGGTTTTGGCCCTTCCATGTGGGGATGGCATATTTCCAAGGAGCCCCCTCTTCTCCACCTATAAAAGGAGGCCATTCCCCCTCCTCTCAAGACATTCCACACAATGTAGACACAATAACAATTCATTCTTCATTTTTAGTCTCACTCTTCACCATACCTCCACTCTACAAGTGTACAATAGAGAGAGTAGAGCCACTCTACCTAGCCTAGCTAGAATAGAAGTAAGGAGTGAGAGAGGAGCAAGAGTAGAGCATCTCTCCAAGAGAGCTCTCGGGAAGCTAGTCTTCCACGGGGCGGAGTGCCGGACTTGTCGGCTCCCTCCTCGCTTGTACCTCTACGGCGTCTTGCTACTTGAAGTAAGACATCGTGTTTATCTTTCGGTAATACCTTTGAGTAAGTTATTCTTGCTTGTTATCTTCTTGCGGGTTCGTTGTTCGTCCCCGTGACGGAAGCTCTAGTAAGAGGACCCCTGATAGAGACGGGAGTTCCTGGCCACCGCTAGAGTTGTAGCAACTGGCATAGACGTGGTGTCTAGGCTAGGACCTACCTTCGTTTGCCTCGTAGTCCACGGTTGAGGTGGTAGGCGGCAGGTGGTGACAGCCCTGTCCGTCCCTTGTAATCCCCCACGTCCGGCTACGACGTAGTGCTACAGGCCGGCATCACTTGGCAGACCAGGTGCGATCCGGTGCCCGAAGTAAGAAGTATAGCAACGAGTTTAGCCATCTCTTAGGCCCATTACCCTAGAAAACCTCATTACCTAAGCTATCCTACTCCATCTCTGGGTAACCTCTGTTTAGAATTAACTCACAAGCCGTTCTTCGTGAAAGAAATACGATACCCGATTACTCATCGGGTGAAGTGCTATAACGGTGATTTCCGTGTGCTTGCGGATTTGGCTGCACACGCTAAGAAACGCCAACAGCGAGTTAGGTTGTTATCTGGCCCTATGCTGATTCTAAATTTTTGTTTGGTAGAGAATATGACAAAATAAGAGGGATGGTGATAGGGTTTCTAGCCCTACCCTTGATCTCTCGCAGCGAGTATGGATGGGAGATTGGAGGACGGGAACGACGATGGCGCTGTGGCGCCATGATGAACAGCAGGCGCGGTGCTAGGGCACAGCAGGAGGCGGCACTAGGCAGGAGGCGGCTAGGGCAAGTGGCGGCTCAAGTTTAGAGGGGGGACTTCCCGATCTCCGGCTCCCTAAAGGAAGCCGGAAACAATAATATGTTTCTGCTTAATTCTCAATCAAATGTCTTTACAATTATATATCCTCCTCTCATCTAATATTTTATAAAAGACTCACTGAACTAATAATATTTCTAATAATAATAATGATGAAGATAATTGGGCTCCTAGCCCATGTAGCACAGGTGGCGCCTAGCCACTTGTCGAAGCCCTCCTTTTGTCTGCTATGTCGGTAATAACATCTCTCCTTCCCTCGACAAACAGCTCGTCCTCGAGCTGCACATCGGGGTAGAGAGTCTTGAAGTCCTCCAGGGGCTCCCAGATCGCCTCATCCGCAGTAAGGCCGTGCCACTGCACCAGGAGCCGCCACTCGCCACGGCGCAGCTGAGCACGCAGCACCCTCTCCGGGGCGGGCAGCAGGCGACCTCTGCCTGCGCGTCATAACAGATGGTGTATTTAACATTGTTACCCTATATTGGTGTAGGACACATAGGGCGTGTTTGGAAGAGTGACTCTCGGCAGCTTGGCCCAGCGACCTGGTCGTGGCCAGCCACACTCAGGTCGCTGCCAGCCACAGCCTGGAGAAAATGAGCCACCCTCTCTTGTTTGGTGCCATGGCCTAATCCAGCCAGGCCAAGAGAAGATTGTGTTTGGTTTGCTGTAGATTGGGTATGTCTACCCTAGCCTAACTTTTTGGTAGACTTACCACCACATCTCTCTTTTCTCTTCTCATTGTCAATCCGTCGAACACCTTGCTAGCATGAGCACTGAAGCACAAGAACTCCATGGCTGCTGCTCGTGTCCACGGAGAGCAAAAGGCGAGCTCATGCTCCACACAGGCGAGCTCCACTGAAGCACCTCTTGCTCCATCACCGCCATAGTTCCATGCATGCCGCACAGGCCATCTCCAGTTCTCCACCCACGACGTGCGTGCGCTTGATGTCGGCACGCTCCGTTCCAGCCCCACCGCTGCACGCGGCCGCCTCGCGCACCTTCCAGTCCATCGAGCATCTCCTCCGCGATGTCCTCTCCTCCTCCCGTCTTGTCATCCTCCCAGCGTTTCATCACCCGGCGACCAGGCCCACGGTAATGGCACGCCCGCGCGCGTCTGGCGGCCGTGCCCGCTGCGGTGGCGCGCCTGCGCTTTGTCCGGCTAGTGCTTGGGTGACATGGATTCGGTGTCAGGGAGCTGCGCTGGATTTGGGGAAGGAGGTGAACATGGGGTGGGAGACAAGCGGTGTTGTGCTATGCTGCAGATCTCGTCGCGGTGGCGACACCCTGCTCGCCGGCATTGTGCGTGACGTCAAGGCCACGCCACCACCACCACGCCCGCCCGGCGCGCGCGCTAGCGCAAGCCGCGGCTGGCCAACGATGACGCGGGGCCCTTCGCCGCGGCGCTCGCGGAGTGCGCCAAGGAGCGCGGCGGCGGCGGTGCGGGATCGGACAACGCCTGCCTCATGGACGCACTCTTCCCCTCGCAGGTGCCATCGTCGGAGCCCACCAGCCAGCGGTGGTCGTCCATCGCATCCGCCGGCGCGGTCGTGGGGCTCCTGGACCTGTGCGGATCGTAGAGCGTCATGGGCTGTGACGGCGCGGAGGGCACCACCATGCTGCGTCCCGGAGGTGGCGTGGGGACGCGCGGCGGAGGTGGTGAGGAGGAGCTGCGACCGGGAGGGAGATGGCATGGGGCGCCCAGCGGCAGAGGCGTGCGGCTACGACGGGACGGGACGGGGACAAGGTGGAGCAGGTGAGCGTCGTACGAGCAGGAGGTGAAAAAGAGGTCTGGAAGGTGACCCGCTCCCTCTCGGGCTCTCCATCTCGCTTAATCCAGCCCGACTCTGGAGTGAAACGTGGGCTGAGCTTCGCTCGGGAGCCTGGCCGGGAAGGGGATTTGCACACGCACAGCCAGGCCGGATGGTGGGCCATAGCAACCAAACACGGGACGCTACACCATTAGGGCTCGAGCCACCCACCAGGCCCTATTGCAAACACGCCCATAGTTTTTCTCTACTTCTCTAGGACCCATACGTCAATCTCTTATAACATTGTCATTTTCTATGTAAATGTATTCCCCATGAGCTCAAGTTTCAGACCAACGCATCCTAGCCCTCATGGACTATGTGATGTATAATTAGTACCATTAGATAAATCATGCTATTTATTTTTTATAATAACTTATTTATAGATATAAATATTAGTAATATATCTTTTACGGTTCTAGTTAACCTTAACAAAAAATTGACACTATTTTAAGAAGCGTTTAGCCGTTTACTACCCGCTTTGTTACAAGTGAGAAGAGAAGTGAGCGGCAGAGGGGGCCAAAGGTGAAAGACCGAAGCTCTCAAGATGCTGCAGTCCCTGACCTATGGGTCCACTCAGCAAAAAGATGTGGGCCTACATGTCTGTTTTTTTTTGTCCGCCTTCGTCTTCCAAAGTTCACACCCCTGCGTCGGTTCTTCCCTGTCACTCCACCCCTGCCTCCCCGCCATTGCACTCCCCAAGCTCTCCTCGCCGCTGATTCCTCAAAGATCCGCCCAAGGTTGTCGTTCTTCGACCGGGAGACCGCCGCTGCGGCGCTGCAGCAGCAGCCGAGGTGAGGCCCAATCTTTGATTTGATTCACAAAGCGTGCGTTGGCATTTGGCAACTGTGCACGGCGTCTTCTTGGTGAGGCCCCTTATGGGAGGGTGGCGGGCGCGTGGGGCGGATGGGAAGTGGGCGTCGCGGCGGCGTGTTTGCCGCCGGCAGTGGGGCGGACGGGCGTAGGGTTAGGGTTTGAGCTTTGGGGAATTCTCCAATGTCGCCCGGCCATAGGCGGATGGCCGGGGGGTGGGGTGGCCGGCCTGGTGGCTGTGGTGGTGAGGCGAGGACGCGAGGTGGAAACGCGTCAAGGCTTCCTCTTCCTCCTGTTGGTTTGCTCCCCTCGCATTTTGCTAATTGATTCTTGTTGCAGCTTATCCGGCGCCAGCCACCTGCTCGACAGAATGCATCATGGGGAAAGTAGCAAGATAGCGTCGCCAACAATGCTCAGCAGCGGAGGCAGCATCGACGCCCTGCCGGACGGCGTGCTGGAAAACATCATCGGCTTTCTACCTGCACAGGAAGCCGTGCAGACGTGCGTGCTCGCACGCCGGTGGCGCTACCTCTGGAGGTCCACCCCCGGCCTGCGCGTTGGGTGGCAGCGTGATGGCCCAGGCCTGCTGGGTGGGTGGCCGGGTGACAGAGTCTCACCGCCGGTGAAGGAGAACCGGGAGTTGGTGGACCGCCTGCTCCTCCTCCGCGGAGGTTCCCCGCTTGACACGTGTGACATCAGGTTGAGCGAGTTCTGGGACGACGACGACGACGAGCCACGAGTCAACTTCTGGGTTTGGCACGCTGTATCGTGCAAAGTAAGGCAGCTCACTCTCAGGATCCATTGGAATCGATATCTTGAGCTAGATGATATGCCTCTAGTCTCCCAGCACCTCACCAGACTAGAGCTGCACGGAGTATGGGTCAACAACAGTTTTCTTGACTTCTCCAGCTGCCCGGCCTTGGAATATCTGGAGTTGCTTCGCTGTAATCTCTTGACGGTCAAGAACATCTCATCCGACTCCCTGAAGCATCTAAGCATCACAAAGTCCTGTTTCCCTGAATTCAAGTTCTCTGTTGTTCCACGGACTCGCATTTATGCGCCAAATTTGGTCTCACTGCGCCTAGATGGCCTTGAGAATTTGACTCCCATGCTTGACAGCATGCCATCACTAATGGAGGCATTTGTCCGAATAACAGAGGATTGTGGGGACTACTGCGTCATCATAGATTGTGTTTGTGAGTTGTGTGACAGTTCTCGTAGTGGCACCAGCTATAATAGTGTGCTTTTCAAAGGTTTATCAAAAGCTAAGAGTTTGGTGTTGGTTTGTACTGCATCTTTTTCTGACATGGTATGCTTACACTCTGCCTTAGTTATATTGATTTGAGTGCTTCACAAGTCGAGCATATTTCCAAAGCATTATCTATAGCATTAATTGCTGGGAGTTGATAGATGCCAGTTAGACGGGATTTGGCTTTTGCATGTGGTGCCACCAACTATGTTTACTAAACTCACACCATAAGCTCTGAATGAAGATTGTTCTATCGTCTTTGCATGCAGTTTCCTCAGGTTCTTTTCAAACGGGATTTGAGATGGTGCCCTCTATTCAGCATGTTGAAGACCTTGGTGCTCAATGAGTATTGGTGTAATCCTGATGATGCTAATCTATTACTTTGTATTCTTGAACACTCACCAGTTCTTGAGGAGCTCAGTTTTGAACTTTTTTCTGAGGTACATATTATAAACTTGAAATTGTTTTATATTATAGACTTCTCCTTGATCTTGGAAATTTGTTTCTGTCCACTACAGGGGCCTCAATATGAAGTGGAGATGAAAGGAAGCATCAATGAGATGGAGCGATCAGCTAAGATTTTTGAATACCTTAACATAGTCAGAATCAAGTGTCAGATTGTTGATGAAAGTGTTCTCAAAATTGTGGACTTCCTACGCACCTTTGGCATATGTAAGCTGACTTGTAACTTTCTGCTTCATTAATGTTGACTTAGAATTATTGACAAAGGAACACCCTGCCCTGTATAGAAATTTAGTTGGCAGATAAAATAAGAAATTTATGCATGGATTTGTCGAAGTTGAACTCTATTGCACAGACATTGAGATATATTAAGTAGTCTTCTATAATAGTTCGGATTGTTTGAGCTGCTGAATAGTTTTGACAATAGATGACGTAATTAGTTTGTTGGGACCATATTTGACTTGCTTTTAAGTACTGAACAATAACACAGATATTAACATCTATTTTTTTCTAAGCAATCACAAATTATATTAACATGTTGTCCTGTAGCCTCCCCGTTATCTTGGATGCTCCTTTGATATGATGGGTTATACACCACTGTCATTGAGCAGCTCTAACTCAATTCTTTACACAAGCTCATTCATGCATTTGATTATCTATGAAACTATTGGTTCTCCATACTTTCATAGTTTTGTTGATTAAGCATACATTTACTCACCTCCTACAGGTATCAACTTATTCATATGTGTCTCAATCATTGCTTATGTATCTTTATATTGGTGCCTCATTATTTAATCTATGTTTATTTATGGAAGTATGTTCATAGTGTATATATCACTACTAGTGTTCTCTGATAATACAGTAATGTGTCAGATCTATTTTTCCTATTTAAGTTTTATTTCAGTTTCCTTTGGCACTTGCTTTACCATCCTTTATAAGAGGGTAAACATGTACCCCACATGTTTTCTGTTTTGATTTTCCTTCTACTTTCCAAGGGTTGTAGTTTGCGCAGATATTAGAATAACACGTCCTCTTGTTTTTTATTCCCTTTACCTGTCAGATTTCTGGGACCTAAAAGACAAGCATAAAAATATTCTCTTATTTTGAACTTCAATCTTTTAGTGTTTAGAAAACATGTGTGCTCTCCACTTCTTCTTAAAGGGTAGTTTACCTAGGTGTATTATACTTCAAAGTTGAAATTGTTGTAGTTCATCATGGTTAGAAAACTGTCTTAAACAACTAGTCATTGTTTCGATCCATTGAAAGTTAATTGAACATGTCAGTCAGATTGGGCAGAATATTGGTCGAGTGAATTTCCTATTCAAGGAAATATGTTCCTGTAGTTTGAAGATTCTGTCTAGTAACTGAATTTCTGTCTTTATAGACAACAATCTAACATTGGGGGGCTCCTTTGTTGTATTTCATGTCAAAAATAAAATGAACTCTAAATTCAATTTGCCTTCCATTTTTTACAGGTTTTGGTTTCTGAAATGAGCCGCTAGGAACATCTGAGGTATCAAGGAATCTTCTATCTTTTGTTGTTAGGAAGTGCAAGGCTAAAGTTCTCAGCAACAAAGTTGCCACCTCTGGTACAGAGGTAATTAAGCTTGTTATGTTCACTCATAGACTTCTAGTTGCATGTGTGTGCAAAAATGACAGCACAAATTGTTCGGAACTCTAAATATCTAGTTGTATCTAGCGTATCATGGCACTGTTATTTCTTCACTGAGATCATGGTGGTTTGTTTGGGCCAATTAATGTCCCATTAGCATATTTACTTTGGTTCAGGGGTTGTGTACTAAGGTGACATCTCGTAGCATAATCAGGTCATCTCTCTATGTTGTTGTATGCAATGATTTGATGGGACATCTGGTAGCAAGATTGGAAAAGATAAGGTGACATGTCTAATTTTTCATTTGCCAAGTTTATTTCCTGAAAGCTCCGCATTCCAAGCAAGGAGTAACTCTTTACTACTCCCTCCGTCCCATTGAAGATGTCGTCCGGGAAGCGTGTTTGTGAGAGGGGGCACGGATTTCCAACGACTTCTTCAATGGGATGGAGGGAGTATGATAAAGCTCCGCATGCCAAAAGCTCAACCAAAGGGCTTAAAAGCCTAAGCTACTTTCACCAAAAGCCAGTTTTCACCGTAGTACAAACTCAAAAGCACTTTCACCCCTTGCTTTCACCTGCTTTTGGGGTAAAAAATTACCCACCTGCCACTGGTTATGAAACATACCGGTTCGTTTTCTTTTTTTTCTTTCCCGTTCGTAGGCCGTCCGACGCTTCTTCCCCGCACGGACGAGCGCAGCTGCCTCGCGCCACCTCCATCCTCATCGGCTTCGACGGCGGACGGGTGTCACCGGCGAGCTCCTCCACCGGCCACGGCTGCGGATCCGGCGGCGCTGGCCCCTCCCTACTTCCTGCGCACGGCGGTGCGCCTCCCCTGCCCGACGTCCCTCCATGGCGCGCGGCGGCGTCCCTCCCGTGCGCGGCGACGCCCCGCGTAGCCCCTCCCCGGCAGCAGGGCGCGGCCCTTGCGAGGCCCCATTGCGGCGGCGAGCCACCAGGGCGGGCGCGGAGGCGGTCGACGGGTCCAGCCCCCTCTCCCCGACGAGCGCCCTCCATCGAGCCCAACCTGCTCCCCGTGCAGCACTTGAAGAAGAATATAGAAGAAGCGACGGGTGGGATCCACATGTCGGTGATAGTGATGTTCAAAAGCCACAGCCGGTGAACCAAAGGGCCTTTTGACTCTCTCGTTTACCTTTTTCAAAGTTGCTTTTCAGAAAGCCACAGCCCACAACTGCTTTTCCAAAAGCCACAGTCCAACCAAATACACCCTTATTATCACTTGTTAATTGGATGGAAATTTAAAGAAACCAAAGCAGTAAATAGTGCTGGCAGCCTCCTGGCTGAGTAGAAAACACAATGGCTATAGTAAGATCTTCGGCTGGCTCAGGTTTGTGAAAATTGAAGCCAACAATGGCACGCTACATCAGAGGACAGCATTATGAAAACAGAGCAGAAGAATTTGCCAGGAATACTTCAAAAAAATATTTGGAATATGTAGAAAATATGTATTTCTAGCTCCAGCCCTTGAGACGCGGTTAGGCAGCATGATTTTATCAAATTACTTGGCAGTCGATACACATCTTGTAATGGCATGTATTGGCAGGAATTCCAAGCAATGTCCCACTACTCATAAAAGCATTATGAAAATTAAGCCGCAGGTAGGAAACTTCATCATCTACGGCTTTCAAGTTGTTTTTGACTTTAGGACTGTCAAAACATGTGAAGTTATGTTAACATGTAATGATGTACTTTACACCTTTGCAACGATTATGAAAATTCTTACAACGTTCGTGCAGATCAAACATTCAAAAAATTCTAAAATTAATACGGCTTAAAACTGAATCCATCTAAAACTGATCTTAATGTCGTCAGAAAAACATCACGAACTTCTAAGAGACATAACTTCTAAACCCAATGGTTTATATATTGACATGATCCTTGTGGCAAAAGAATGTTACAGAACTCTACAACATTGAGGTAAAATTTGATCAAAACATTGTAACAATTCTAACATTAATACGGCTTAAAACTGAATCCATCTAAAACTAATGTGGCGAGAAAAAAAAAACATCACCAACTTCGAAGAGCCATAACTTCTAAAGTTCTAAACCACATGGTCTATATATTGGCATGATCCTTGTGGCAAAAGAATGTTACATAACTCCATAGCATCGAGATAAAATTTCTATGATATTTGAACATCAAGAATCATGCTAGCCGAGTCAAAAACAAGTGACAGAGCAAAACCTGACAATTGTATCAGCAACGACAATGGGGTTAATCCCTAATCTGTGCAATCTTCGCATGGCAACGAAAGGCAAAAGCAAAACCGGTCATTGAGGGAAGAAATCAAGAAACCCTATTTTGTTAAATAACCCGTTGTCGTGATGGATGATAGCTCTAAGACTACTAGGGTTTAGCCTAGGCATTATAAAGGGGTTGCAACTCTAGGCGTCATAGTTCTTTTACACTCGGTTCAAAAGGCCATATACCTACGTCTTGTGTTCCCACTACAAATCTACTTTCGGTTCTTTACCAATGAGGAGCATCAAGCACCCAGTTTGATAAAAAACTAA
Source organism: Themeda triandra (assembly GCA_018135685.1). Taxonomy (NCBI): domain Eukaryota; kingdom Viridiplantae; phylum Streptophyta; class Magnoliopsida; order Poales; family Poaceae; genus Themeda; species Themeda triandra. The sequence continues at coordinate 1,043,605 of JAENPR010000103.1, forward strand.
GGACCTAATCATCTATATCAACATCTATACGTTTGATGACATTTTATAGGCTGTAGTTAGTACCAAAAGCATCTTGTCACCAAGGTTAGGCTAAATTAAGGCCAATCTTGTACTTCAAATTTTAATTGTATCAAGACTTGCTGAGTTCCTAACATGATCCTAAACCGAAAGCTATTTGAGTTTAGAGGCCTCTGCTAGATTAATTAGACCACTATTTAGATCGTATATGCATGACTAAAGTTTAATTAGCCCTGAGAAAAGACTGGTCCTATCATATTTTACTTCCTTATCATGTTGTTCACCTCTTAAACTTGACTTCGAAATTTTAGAGGTGTGTAGAGGTATATACATGTACTCCATTCATTCCATAGTATAAGTCATTCCAATTCTCTTAGGGTCAACCAAAATTATAGGGAAAATTATAAAAAATTATGACATCAAAAATATAATTAATGAAGAATCTAATGACACTTATTTGATATTATAAATGTTAGCATTTTATTGTATTAATTTGGACAAACTCAAGATGTTTTGAATTTTTAAGAAAGTTTATTGACTTATAATTTAAAATGAATTGAATATTTCCGGCCTTTTCCGAATTCGCATTCTCCACGCTCGTGCAGAACTGTGAATCATCGAGAGAGGGGAAAAAACACCACCGCCGGGAACCCTATTGCTGCCGGCTGCCGGCTGCCGGCAGTGTACCGCCGCCCCGCGCTGCTCCGCCGGTGCGCCTCTCCCTGGGCGCTCACGCTCTCCAGCTCCGCTCCCGCGCCCCCGCCCCCGCTGGCCGCCGCCGACCGGCTGCTCGAACGACGAGCGCTCGCCGCTTGGCCTGCCCCGGGCTCGGCCCCTGCCCTCGGCCGTCTCAGCGCGTTGCCGGTACGTGGACATACCCACCATTAATCCCTCGGCCGTCTCTTCCTCGCCCCCATCCCCATCCCCATCCCCATCCCCCGTCGCATTCTCTGATGATCCGAACGTTTCTTGGTCCAGCATCTTCGACGCCCGCCACCTGCTCGACACAATGCGTCCAGGGGGAAGTAGCAAGAGCTCGGTGCCTCCAGCACTCGGCATAGAAGGCTGCATCGACGCCTTGCCTGACGGCGTGCTCGGGCACATCCTCGGCTTCCTCCCGGCGCAGGACGCTGTGCGGACGTGTGTTCTCGCCCGGCGCTGGCGCTACCTATGGAGGACTGCCACTGGCCTGCGCGTCGGTAGCTGCAGTGAGTATAGTGTTGGGATATCAGTGAATGGGCAACGGGAGTTTGTGGACCATCTGCTCCTCCTCCGTGGTAATTCGCCTCTGGACATATGCGAGTTTGGGTTCAGTGGATTAGATAGCGACGATGCGCGGCGGGTGAATCTCTGGTTCCGTCATGTCGTGATGTGCAGAGCTCGGGTGCTCAGGCTGCGTGTGTTTTGCCACAGGTTTCTTGATTTAGACGACCTGCCTCTCGTTTCTCAGCACCTGACAAAGCTAGACCTTCGCTCTGTAGGGGTCCAGAATAGTTTTCTCAACTTCTCCGGCTGTCCGGCCTTAGAACACCTTGGACTGGTTGATTGTGATCTTTCTTGTGTTGACAAGATCGCTTCCAAATCCCTAAAGCATCTGATCTTGACCGATTGTGATTTTAACGAAGTTTTTTACCAACATTCCCGCATTTGCATTTCTATCCCGAGCCTGGTATCACTGCATCTGGATTCCTTTGAGAATACTCCCATATTTGACAGCATGCCATCATTAGTGAAGGCATTTGTCCGAATAACTGAGGGTGGTTGGGATTTCTGCAGTAAACAACACAATTTGGATTGTGCTTGCCTGTTATGTGATGGTTCTGGTAGCCAAGGAAGTTCTGTGCTTCTAAAAGGTTTATCTCAAGCTCAGAGTTTGGTGTTGATTTCTGCACCCAACCAGGTATACGTGAACTTTGCTTATATGGCATCCCCTTATTTCCTGCATTATCTAAATCATTACTCAACATAGGTAGATGCTAGTTACAGTACTTACCTATTGCATGTATTGTGTAGTGTGAGAAGTATTTCATCTAACTTGTTGCTTGCATGTTTCCAGATTATTTTCAAAAGTGATTTGAGATGCTGTCCTATGTTTAGCAATTTAAAGACCTTGGTGCTCAATGACTACTGGTGTCCATCAGACGGGTTCAATGCATTAGCTTGTATTCTTGAACACTCACCGGTTCTTGTAAAGCTTACACTTGAACTCTTTCCTGAGGTACGTTGATGGGAAGTTTCTGCATATATATGAGAATTGTTGCACACATACACTGCTTCTTGGTACTGGGAAAAAATGATTTATTTCACTGCAGGGGTCCGAGTATAAATTGGAAATGAAAGGAAGGTGCAATTTGATGCAGAGATCAGCTAAAATTTCAGAAAACCTTAACATCATTGAACTCAAATGTCAAGATATTGATGAGAGAGTTCTCGAAGTTTTGAAGTTCCTGCGCGCCATTAACATAAGTAAGCTAACTTGCAACTTTCCTTGTGATTCGACCTGAAAGTTAACTACAAAATTATTGGCAGACGAACACCCTGTTTGACCTCTTGATTAGTTTGGATTGAACTTAAAATTACTGAGCTACCCATATTTGGTTTGCTCGTTACTTCTGAATAATACCATGAATATCAGCATTTAATTGTTTTAAGCAATAACACACTATGTTGATTTATTGTTCTATGGTCTTCCCTTTTTCTCTAAGGCACCTTAGACATGATCTCAGGTAGGTGATATTGACTGAGTTAGCTTTCACTCAATTCTATGACTAGCCAGAACCTTGCTTTTTACTGGTGCTAAAAGAAGAGTGTTTAAGCATCGATTCATGCCAATATGTGAACCGATGCTGATGTACAAAATGCAAGGGTTGAGTAGTGTTCTTGTTTAGTGCTGTACAAATAAACAATTATTTCTCAACTGATGGATGTGGGAAGGGAGGGAAGGGAATGTTTGTAAGTTCTGACAATTTGTTCCCACATCGACTGAAGCATATGGAGAATGTTGTAATCCCTAGTTTCTGGGCATCGGCATGAGAAGGGTATGGATCGATGAAGATTCTTTTTGGCACCTCTCACGTTGTGGCCAGTCTATATAGCAGCTCATTCATGCTTAACTTTCCAGTATTCAATAAACTATTCCTACGTGTTTCCTGTTTTTTATTTGTCAGTTCTTATTTCCTAGGGGTATAGTTTGCAGAGAAATGAGAATAATCCATGCCGAGTCGCTTTTTATTACCTTTTCCCATCATCAGTTGTCTTGCACCTAAACAAACGGATTCTTATTCCCTTTTGTAAGGTTAACTGAACATGTCAGTCAAATTAGGCTGAACATTGATGTATGAATTTCCTAGCAAGGAAGCATGTTCCTGTAGTTTTAGGATTCTGTCAAGTAACTGAACTTTATGTTGCTTAAATAACAATCATCTCTGAAGTTACTGCATCTTTTTTTGTTGTACAGGTTTCAACTTCTGATATGAGGCTCTAGGAAATTTGGGCTGTCTAAGGATCTACTATCCTTCAACGTGGATCTACTATCCTTCAACGTTAGGGAATTCAAGGCGAGAATGTGGATCTACTATCTCTAGTGCTCAGCTAACTGGGCGGGTTGTATTCTATGTTAGTTAGACTTCTGCTTATATGAATGTATAAAAACTAGCAGCACAAATTGTTCGGAACTTTAAGTATGTATGGATCTGGCATTTCACTGTCATCTCCTTCCTGAGAGTTTATTCAACAATTTGCACCTGAGTAACTAATGTGCCTTTATTACTACATATATTTTGTTTTAGGATCGAATCTGGTAACATGACCTGGTCTTTTAGAGGCAGCACAATTCGTTCACATCCCACTGTGTTAATGTGCTAAAAAATTTAGCATGTACTTAATCCATTCCAATTTATAAGACGTTTGAGTTTTTCAAATCCAAGTTTAATTACTCGTCTTATTCTAAAAAAAAATGTAAAAACAGTCAAATTCAAGTCATTATTAAAGAACTTTTATTAATAAAGGAAGCCATGTCAAAAGAAGTGATATCTTGAATAAATTTTTGAATAAGACGAACGGTCTAAGCTAGTGTCAAAAAGGTTAAATGTCTTACAAATTGGAATGGAGGGAGTATCATATTTGGAAAAGAAAGCTGACATGTCTCATTGGACATGGCAAATTATATCAAGAAATGGTTGCATTGTATGCAGGGAGTAGAGCACTTGCAACCATTTGCTGATATACATCAATTGCTAAAAGACACTCTAATTCTGGGTAAATTTGCTGATAGACATTTGCGCTTATTGAAATATTCTGTTTTGACTTTGTTGGAGAGAGAAGGATCAGAAGGGAGGCGAAATGTCATTTTTAACCCCCCCCCCTTTCTTTTGTCCTGCCATTTTTTCCGTTCTCGTTGACGGCGCTGTTTTCTTCCTCCTAGCCACGGCTGCTCCAATTCAAGCCGTGAGCTCAAGCGTATCCTTGTTAGGGACGACGGCCATGGCCCAGGGCAGGAAACCTCGCTGTGGATGGCGGCCACGACCTGGGGCGGGCACGGCCTCGCTGGGGTGCAGCCATGGTCGGGGCTCGAGAACGGGACGGGGGCGCGCAGCCTTACCAGGGGCAACAGGTGTGGCCTCACCGAGGGCGGCGGGCGCGGGCATGGCATGGGACGGCGTGGCCTCGCCGGGGGCTCGCGACCTAGCTAGGATGGCAGGCGCGGCCATGCCCTGGGGTGGGGGCATGGCCTTGCAGCCTTGCCAGGGACGGCGGGTGTGGCCTCGTGGTGGGCTTGCGACCCAGCGAGGGCACGCCCTTCTCTCATGGCCTTGCTGGTGTGACGACTAGAGGAATAAGACCAAGTTAGAAGAGAAGGGAAGGGGCAAAAATGACATTTCGCCGCCCTTCTTTCTGCTCCAAAGTCAAAAATGAATATTTTAATAGGCGCAATGTCTACTAGCAAATTTACTCAGGAATCGGAGTATTTTTTTTAGCAATCGTTGTATTCGCAAATCGCAATGTCCATCTGCAAATGGAGTGTCTAGGAGCCAATTCTCCCAAAAATTTAACATCACAATCGGTAGCACGCTTAGAAAAGAAAGGTGACATGTCTCATTGGACATGGCAAATTATATCAAGAAATGGCTGCATTGTATGCAGGGAGTAGAGCACTTGCAACGAATTACTTGTCCTCTATCCTTCAAAAATTGATAAAGGTGATCTACTACTAGTACTTCATGTTATTTTTCTTTTGTTTTCTTCAACGGACCAAAAATCCATCTCCAATTTATCTCTCTCGTGGACCCCTGTGGTGTCTAAATATGTTTTATTATGTATCTAGGCAGCGGCCGTCCGGGCGCACGGCCACGTAAAACTTCCGAAGGGCGCATAAAAGCATCCGCGAGAACAAGTGACAAGTGCCTAGAGGAAAGATAAATAACCACAAACTCATTTTCGATGGTTTTTTTTTTTGACAAAGTTCCCCACAGTAATGATTTTTTTTAGAAAATAGGCACCCAAATTCGCTCCCGAGGGAATTCAAACCTGGGTGGCTAGGTGTAGTGCCACATTGAGTCACCTAGCCACTTCCCAAACTCATTTTCGATGGTTGTTACCGTGATTTGTGAGTTCTTCTGAAGACGTTCTTGCCTCTACATTCCTCTACGTTCTTGCTACTAAATTACAGGGTTCTATCTTGATATAAAGAAATTTTCCTTTTGAGTGTTGGCGATGAGCCCCGCCGGCTGCACGGGGTGGCCGGGTGGTGGCTTTGCCACTGCATATATATAGTCTGTACACCCAAATTTCAATTCCTGCGTCCCCCACTGTAAGCCAACAAAAAAACTCATTCGAAGAAACGGTCTGCGACTACAAGCTCGCCGGGAAGAAAATCTTGGTGGACTTTTGATGTCGCCAGCGAGGGTCTGTGTGCGCCATTGGTTCTCGTCGTCACGACTCTCTTCTCGCCTGACTCCACGGAGTGGCGAAACCAACCAGGGAATGCAAAGTGTGTGATAACGTGTTAGAAGTAGAGAGCAAGACACAAGTGATGGATGCCAATGATTTTTTTTTTTTTTTTGACCAAAAAAGACTGTGGGGGAGGTCCCCACAGTGCAAGATCATTTTCATTTATAAAGGGAAGAACAAAGTCTTACTTACAATCTTAACTAAAGGAGTCTAACCAAACGCAGAAGGCTGACCTCAGGTCATCCCTAAAATGAATAGACTGCAGATTACATTGGTATTTAAATTTACAAAACCATGTCGATGGAGTTGGGTCCCTTTGCTGAAAAATTTTGTCATTCCTTAGCTTCCATATCTCCCATGATGCTATCATTGCAGCTTCGATGAAGCACGGTGAAGAATTTACAGACCTGGCATGGTTGATCCTATCCAGCAGATCAAGATTTGCATCCCAGTTGATTCCAATACGTTGCCAACATTCCTGAGCAAATGGGCAGTCGAAGAACAAATGCTGAATATTTTCAGTCTCACCTGAGTTGCACATGACACAAATTTGTGTTCCTGGCACATTGAAATGTCTTATGTACAGCATTTCTTTGGTGTTCAGCCGATCCACCATAATTAACCAGATGAAGAACTTTACTCTGGGGGTGCATCTTGATTTCTAGATCACTTTAAAGAGGCGGTGCGTTTCCATACCTTTGTAAACCTCTGTGTAGTATTTCTTGGAGGTGTATTGGTTGCCCCAGATTGTTTCCCACATGTCAATATTTTCTGGACATATTCGATGTCTTGTAGCTAGATTTGCAGGTCTTCAAGTTCCTGAAATGCCTCTATCCACAGTGGTAGCATAAAGATGGTGTCTAGGTCTTCAGCCTCCATTATATCAAACACAGAGGCCCCATCATTCTTTGCAAATGAGGACAGTCTTGGGTACTTATCGGAAAGTATTTCATCAGTCCAAAGAGCATCCCAGAAACATATAGAAGCACAATTGCCCACTACACATCTTGCAATTCCCCTGTATAGAATATTTAGCCTTAGTATGTCCTTCCACCAAAAGGACCCAGTCTCTGTTGCAGTGTGTGGTACTTTGGTGGTGTAGTATCTGTTCCATATCATTCTGACCCAAGGTATGTCTACTTTATTGTAGAACTTGTGCAAATGCTTGATTAACAAAGCATCATTTTATTGTAGAACGGATGCCAATGATTGTCCGTGTATTCTTGGTGTTTTCGAAATGCATCGGCATCACTATCAAGGCGCGGACCTCTAAAGTTCATCTTAGAGAGTTGGCCAAGGTTCAATAGCTCAATAAGGCCACGATTTTGTATTAGAATGTTAAACTCTTCATGAAATATCCTTTATATAGTGAGTGTGTGTACCGGTAACATCATGCACACTCAGAAGTACATAACTATTTCTTCCTTTTAATATAATGATATGCACACTCATGCAGATTCAAGAAAAAAGATAATATAGGGTGTGTTTGGTTGCCTGCATAACCCTGGCCTTGGCTTCCTAGGGCCAAATTTGGTGTGTTTGGTGCGCGCCACCGCTCATTCTTGTTCGCGTCACCCTCCACCTCTCCGTCTTCCCACCAGCGACTGCGCGCCCCAGTCAAGTCCTCGGCATCCATGCGATGGCCACCCGCCTCTGTCTTCCACACCGGTGACCTCGGCCTGCTCCTCCTGGAAGAAGAAGCAACAACAACGTTGGAGATGGCCATCCTCGCCTCCACCCGCGACACGGCATCCTCGGGCCGCCAGTCCACCGCCGCAACAGGAAGCCACGGTGAGCGCGTCGATCTCCGTGACGCCCAGTAGGATGAGCCACGCCTCATCTATCCGCGTTAGCCGCGGCAGCCGCTGCTTGCCTTTCCGGCTGGCACCAAGATCCGTAGCGGTCTTGCCGTGCGAGAACGTCGAGCTGCAACGTTGTCGCCTTGCAGTTTTGGCCGATTCATTCCCATAGTTGAAGCGGTGTACGATGGGGGCGACCTCATCGGAGGCGCTGGTGCAGGGGAGGAGGGCGACCACCGTAGGCGCTAGGGCTCGCTAGAGCTCCGGTGACCCCTAGCGCATGGGGGCGAGGTCGCCGGAGTGAAGATGGAGATGTGGAGCGGGAGCCCGATCAATTAGACGTCCGAACGCGCGAATCACCCAAAATATTGCTATCTTTATTTGTTTATCAAGTGTCACACTTAGTTTGTCCTAAGTGAAACATGTGCAATATTTGGCCGAAAAAAGTGAAAATGGTCGGATCAAATGTAGAAAACGATGCGATTCGGTCGGAAATTTTCATTTCCGTTTTCAAGCTTACACACAGTTAACTTTGGACAAAGCCAAATGTGACATATAGAAAAAATGGAAATAGTAAAAGGAGAAAATGTTATGCGCCTAGTTCTCCCACCACACGGAGCGGACGCCGCACAGCTTTCGCCTCCGCCGGCCGCCGCCGCTGGCGCTGGCGCCCCTCCCGTCGCAGTCCAAGGCGGCGCCCCTCCCATCCGTCGCCGGCCATCCAAGATGGCACACGACGCCCACATCCACCGGCCTCCAATCTAGTCAGCGCCAGGCACAGTAGCCGACACTGCCATCTCGTTCTCCAGAGTCGAGATCTAGCTGCTGGAGGAGCCAGTGACTGGAGATCCACAACCAAAGGAGCCTGTAGCGCGAGCTCTGAAGAACGGCCAGGGCTACTACTTCCACCTCTCAAGGTGATTAATCCCGCTTCGTTTCTCAAGTGTCATGGTTGGCTCCTTGAATATATTTATATATATTATATATGTGCCATATATGTTGTGCCCTAGCACATCGAATCGAAAATTTTATTTTGTGCTCTGATTATTGACTGATTCAGCAAATTTATGTCACCTAGATGTGCTGCCTGGTTTATCATATTTTGTGTTTCAAAATGCAATGCTATTTTGTCTGGCTGACTTGCTTATGTGAACTATTGTACTATTTGAGCTTGGATCCCCTTGTTCTTATGCGAGCTATTATCTTGGTGCAGTATCAGCGGCGCCTGCCAACTGCTCGCCACAATGCATCCAGGGGGACGTGGCAAGAGATCAGTGCCTCCAGCGCTGGGCAGTGAAGGCTGCATCGACGCCTTGCCGGACGGCGTACTCGGGCACATCCTCGGCTTCCTCCCAGCGCCAGAGGCCGTGCGGACGTGTGTTCTCGCTCGGCGCTGGCGCTACCTCTGGAGGTCCGCAACTAACCTGCTCATCGGTTGCTACAGTGAGGATGCACCGGGGGAGGAGCGACGGCAGTTTCTCCATTTGCTCAGTGTGAATCAATTGCCACCGGTGAAGGAGCAACGGGAGTTTGTGGACCATCTGCTCCTCCTCCGTGGAAGTTCGCCGCTGGACTTATGCGAGTTTCGGTTCAGTCAATTCCAGAGGGACGATGTGCCACGGGTGAATCTCTGGTTCCGTCATGTTGTGATGTGTGGAGCTCGGGTGCTCAGGCTGCTTCTGTTTTCCGTCGGCTGTCTTGTGCTAGACGACCTGTCTCTCATTTCTAAACACCTGACGACGCTAGACCTTCGCCGTGTAACGCTGCAGAATAGTTTTCTCAACTTCTCCAGCTGTCCGGCCTTGGAACATCTTGAGTTGTTTTCCTCTGTTCTCACTTACGCTGACAAGATCACTTCCAAGTCCCTAAAGCATCTGATCTTGCGTGATAGTATTTTTCATTACTCTTCACGCATTTACATTTCTACCCCAAGCCTGGTCTCGCTGCATCTAGATTCCTTTTGCGAGATGACTCCCATATTTGATATCATGCCATCATTAGTGAAGGCATTTGTCCGAATAACTGATAATTGTGGGGATGTCTGTGATAAATCAGACAATTTGGAGGAATGTACTTGCTTGTTGTGTGGTGGCTCTGATAGCCGAGGTAGTTCTCTGCTCCTAAACGGTTTATCTCAAGCTCAGAGTTTGGTGTTGATTTCTGAATCTAACATGGTAATACATAAACTTTCCCTTAATCACGTCATTGCTTTATATTTCCCTTATTTCTTGCATTATCTAAATCATTACTCAACATAGGTAGATGCTAGTTATGAGGCTTACCTGTTGCATGTATTGTGTGCTGTGAGATGTATTTCGTCTGACCTGTTACTTGCATTTTTCCAGATTATTTTCAAAAGTGATTTGAGATAGTGCCCTATGTTTACAAATTTGAAGACCTTGTTGCTCAATGACTACTGGTGTACACCTGACGACTTCAGTGCATTAGCTTGTATTCTTGAACACTCACCGGTTCTTGTGAAGCTTACACTTGAACTCTTTTCTGAGGTACGCTAATGGGCAGTTTATGCATATATATATGAGAATTGTTACTCACATGCACTGCTTCTGGATACTGGGAAAAATTATTTATTTCACTGCAGGGGCCTAAGTATAAAGTGGAAATGAAAGGAAGGTGCAATTTGATGGAGAGATCAGCTGAAATTTCAGAAAACCTGAACATTGTTGAAGTCAAGTGTCAAGTTGTTGATGAGAGTGTTCTCAAAGTTTTGAAGTTCCTGGGAACCTTTAACATAAGTAAGTTAACTTGCTCCTTTCCTTGTATTCTACCTGAAAGTTCACTACAAAATTATTGACAGACGAACACCCTGTTTGACCTGTTGATTAGTTTTGTTTGGACGCAAAATGACTGAGCTACCCGTATTTGCCTTGCTCGTTACTTCTGAAGAATACCATATATATCAGCATTTAATTTAATTGTTTTAAGCAATACTCCCTCCGTTCTAAATTATAAGTCGTTTTGACTTTTTTGGTACATCCATTTTGCTATGAATCTAGATAAGTAATACGTCTAGATATATAGTAAAATGGATTAATCAAAAAAAAGTCAAAGAGACTTATAATTTGGAACGGAGGGAGTAATACACTATGTTGATTTATTGTTTTGTGTCCTTTCTTTTTTCCTTTATAAGGCTCCTTAGATATGATGTCAGTTAGGTGTCCCTATTGACTGAATCAGCTTTTACTTAACTCTGTGACTAGCAACAACACTGTCTTTTTACTGATGCTGAAAGAAGCGATTGTTGAACATGCCATTGTGTGAACCGACGCTGAAGTAAAAAAAATACAAGAATTGAGTAGTGTTCTTGATTTGGTGTTGTACAAATAGTTATTTCTCAATTGATGGATGTGGGAGGGCAGGGAAGGAAATGGCTGTAAGTTCTGACAATTTTTTTCCCACGTCCACCCCGCATCCACTCAAGCATTGATGCAGAATGCCGTAATAGATTGATCATTTATGGGCATCGGCATGAGCATGCTATGGAGATTCTTTTCAGCACCACTCACGTTGTGGCCAGTCTATATACAAACTTGTTCATGCATGACTGTCCAGTATCCAGTAAACTGTTCCCACATGTTTCCTGTTTTGATTTGTCAGTTCTTATTTCCAAGTGGTACAGTTTGCAGAGATATCAGAATAACCCATGTCTAGTTGCTTTTTATTCCCTTTTCCCATCATCAGTTGTCTTGGACCTAAGTGAACGCATTCAAATGTTCTCTTCACAAAGTTCAAGCTTTCTGTGCAAGCTCTACATTGTTCTCAAAAGGGTAGTTTGATATATTCCAGTTTGAAGTTGAAATTGTTGTAGTGTAAGATGGCAAGAGAAGTATGTCCCAAACAACTAATCATTGTTTCTATTCATTGTGAGTATTGGTCTACTGAATTTCCTACCTGAAGAATGTTCCTGCAGTTTTAGGGTTCTGTCAAGTAATTGAATTTATATGTTGTTATAAATAACAATTATCTCTAAAGTTACTGTGTCTTTCTTTTTCTTTTCTTTTTTTTGTACAGGTTTCACTTTCTGATGAGGCTCTAGGAAATTTGGGCTGCCTAGTCTAGGGATCTGCTATTCTTCATCGTTAGGAAATTCAAGGCTAAAAGTTCACCGCAACAAGGTTGCCATCTCTAGTGCACAGCTTCCTGCAGTATAAACTTCTAGTTATATGAATGTGTAAAAACGCTGGCAGCATAAATTGCTCAGAACTTTAAATATTAGTTGGATCTGGCACATATCATTTCACTGTCATCTATTTAGCTCAGAGAATCATGAGGGTTTGTTCCACATATCATTTCACAATGTGCACCAAGTAATTAATGTGTCTGTACTATATATATACTTTGATTCACGATCGAACCTGGTACTTAGTCGTAGCATAACCTGGTACTAAAGTTAAAAACTAGACTTTAGACCGCTTTATGTCATTTATTTGGTTTAATGAGTCAATCGTCTTTTTTTAGATTACCTAAACTTCAGACTTACCTGTTTGAAGCCTTAGAGTCAAGTGGTTCAATCTTAGTGGCTAAAATTTTAGACCATGGAGTACTTTTTTTGAACTTTTTAGACCATGGAATCCAAATAGTACTATATCATGGAATGGCTGCATTCCATGCAAACAATAGAACATCTTCAACGAATCACTTATCTTCAATCCCTTAAAAGTTCATATATGTGATCTCTTACTATTAGTATTTGCCTTTTTATTCATTCTTGCTTTAGTAGGTTATCAAAAACTATCTCTAACATATCCATATCGGGTGAGCCCCACCATATAGCATTTAATTTTTTTTTATTGAACCCACTCTCCACTAAGGGCGTCCGCAATGGTTAGCTATTTGGGTTTTTTGGTTCTGTGCCGTTATAATTTTCCGTCTTTTGAAATATGCCATTACAATTTGTCTTATGGGAAACTGGCCATTACAATTTTCTCTTTATTTGAGATATGCCACTAGATACGTATGACGACGAATTGGGCCCACCTGCAGGTTTACATGGCATACGAATGACGGTATACGACCGTATCCTGTGGGTAAGAAAACGGGCGGTTTTTACCGCCGTCACCGCCGTCACTCTATCGTTGTTTCCCGTCGGTTGGAGAGCCCCGCGTCGGTCACGGCCATGGCGAGAAGCGTGCGCAACCGCAGGTGGGCGCCGCTGCTGCGACGCAGGCGAGCGAGCCAGGGCGGCTACCCCGATGGGCGCAGAGACCCCAACCCGAGCGGGTGCGGCCCCGGGCGCGTAGATGCGGCCTGCTGGGTGTGCCTCTCGGCCACCCGATGCGGGCGAGGAAGTGGAGGCGTTTGGCGGCGGCCCGCACGGGGGCGAGCTTGGAGGAGAGGCGCCTCCCCATGGCCTCTCCAAACCCGGCGGCAACTCGTGGCGAAGGCGCGCAGTGCTCACCGTCGCGGAGCTCGTGGCCTACCTCTGGACCACGGCGGAGGCCCGTCCATGGAGCTCGGCCGCCGGTGCCCCCACCCAATCGCCACCGGTGCACCAAGCTCCCAGGCGAGATCCATGGAGGCCCCCTCCTCACCGGCTCCAAGCTCGCCCGGAGTAGAAGTGGCGGCGCACCTGCCTTCCACCCGTGCGGGGCGCACCGTCGTTGTTGCCCCTCCCCACCAGGCCACCACGGTGCCCTCCCCAAGCGCCCTGCCCCTCGTGCTGGCGACGTCTAGGGCCGGCCGGCCCGGCGGCTGCCTCTGCTCCCCGCGGCGCCCATGGAGGCTGGGAGCAGGAGATGGGAGAGACAGGAGATGGAGAAGAGACGGGAAGAAACGGCGAGCAGGTGGGCCGTTTGGTTGGGGACGGCATACGGTCGTATACGGTCATTGGTATGCCACGTAAGCCTGTATGTGGGCTCGATTCATTGTCATACGTATCTAATGGCATATCTCAAATAAAGGAAAAATTGTAATGGCCAGCTTCCCATAAGACGAATTGTAGTGGTATGTTTCATAAGACGAAAAATTGTAATGGCATGGAACCAAAAAACCCTAGCTATTTAGCTATCTAGATGTGACATGGCAAGTAAAAAGTAGGAGAGAGAGTGCCCACTAGCTACATACAAATAGCTTATCTATTTCACGTGGCCCAATGTTGGCATTTCTTAGCGCAACTGCCAGAAGTATGGCGGCAACACCAGAGATGCCAGGAGGGGTAATTCTATATCTATTGGATATTCCGCAAGCGCACAGAATGTACCGCTGTAGCATTTCACCGAGGAGTATTCCAAGGTTGTCGATTTATATTTCTCCCAAGGGAAAGCAGTAGCTAGGAGTTAATAGGAGGAGAAGATCCAGGTGTCTCTAGTCTAGTATCACTAGTGAAGAGAGATAAACGGAGTGTATAGGAAGGGTGGATCAAGGAGCTGGCTAGAGGGTTTATAAGGTAGAGTGATAGCTAGGTGGGAGGACAACGAGTGAGTGAAAGACTCCTATGACTCTACTTCTACTAGTCTTGTATTCCCTGGTTGCTGGTGATATGACTGACAAATAGGAGGGTTCATCCCCTATTCCAGCGATACCTTTTCATTTACGAGGCACCTATCGACCTACCCGACGCGAATAGAGCCCGCTGGGGTGCTGCGTTCTGTCAGTACCGCCCCCGCTAATACACGTTGGGAGTTTGAATGGTAACTATACCAATCAGTGAGGCGAATATCCACCGGTAGGTTTAGTCTGAGCACCACGCTCACACTAACGCCTACAACTTAAGCTAAATATACGTCTTAACCTAAGCTCTAGTCTGTCAGGACCAATGCAATGGAAACAACTAAGCAGACAAGACTAACTTATCTAGTGAACTACTACTACTAAACAGACTAGAACACTATAATACTACTACTAGAGTAATACTACACTAAGCAAGTGCGAAAGTAAATACTCGGAAAAGTAAAGGAAAAGTATGAAAGTCTTACAAGAGGAAGACATGCAGATTCTCCGAAGACGACTCGGAGACTCGAGCTTCGCTCGACCCACTCTAACTCCCACACTACTACTACTACTACTACTACTACTATAGTGGACTACATAACTTCACATGGCTCTCAAGAGGCTTCTCCTTGATGTCTTGAATGAGAGGGAGTGAGGGGGTATTTATAGTGGGAGGTGGAGTAGGGGCTACTCCGCCGCCACGTCATCGATCCGCATGACATGCCTTCTCCACCCTTGGATCAAACCGACTTGGAATGGACGTTTGTGGGCAGAGGACACGTGGAGACCATGCAGGAAGTCGGTGGGAGGCAACCGACCTTTGGTGGGCCCACATGTCATGGTCGGCCGACCAGCCTTTGGCGACATGTGGGTCCCACCGCCAGCCTTCTAGAAGCTCCCGAGGTCGGTGGTGAGTCGGGACGGGTGGCATCCCACCAAAGGGTGGTCGGCCGACTGGCCCATTGGGGGGTTGACCCACCACCGTCTTCCGACGTCTCGGTGTTCGCGGTGTCCGAGATGGCCCCAAACCTTGGTCGGTCGACTGCCTTTGGTGGAATCAAAGGGCCATCTTTTGCGGGTAGTTTCACCATGCAATTCTAAGCACAATGGTGGTATTGGACCCACAAATGTCGGGTCGGTCGACCGACCTTTGTGCTCATCTTTTGCACACTTGTCTCCGAGAGGTTATTACATTGATGAATGTGGAGTTGGTTTGGTCATTGGCCATCTTGGTTGGTGGTTCTACCTTCCTTTGTAGCTTCCGAACACCGAAAAGTGCCTGTTGGTACCTGCACCCAAATAATGACACGTACATCTGGAACCAAGTCAATTGTACCTATGTCACTACTCAATGGCATGGTGTTAGCTCCGAACTCAACTATTGTTGACGGCTTTTCATGGGGTGAAAACAGGGTATAATTGCCGTCAACACCCAAGAATATGTAAAAGGAGCATGTGGACCCAGTAGTATAAAATAGTCATTTTTCTTATCTCTCACCTCCATATCAGCTAACTACGTAGCTAGTACTAGCTATTACCATTGCGGACGCTCTAACCACTACTGACCCCCGGTACTAGACATGCTCTCCTTCCTAACCATAGCCCCGCTACTATGTCACCTGAGTTGGCTGCACCTCTCTCCACTATCTGACTCAACCGCCTCCACCACCTAATTAAGTTTTCCCTCTCTTCTACTCGAGACGATGACAGCTTTACCTGCCACCTAATCTCCCCGCTCTTTTGCTCAAGATGACCATGGCTTTCCCTGCCACCCACTCTCCCCTCTCTTCTGCTCGAGACGATCGTAGCTTTCCCTACCACCTATTCTAGAAAAGACTGTAATCTCTTCCTTTCTCCGGCATGAGCTGTCACTGGCCATATCCTCAAAACCATCACCTAAGTGGTTGATGGGCTTTTTTTTTTTGACAACATAAGTGGTTGATGGGCTTTGGCCTCATCCACCATCACCTGAGTCGTGGCCGCCTCTGTCGTTACTCGTGTTGACTTTGACCTCGCCAGTATCTCTCTCTATGTTTTCATTTAATGTCTTCTTACCATAAGAAACTGCCATGTATTGATCTCCTAGAGTTAAGACAAAGGATCTTAAGTAGTTGTTTAAAAAATTTAGGTATTGATAATGGGTTAAGTACTCTGTTGATGCCTTCTCAGTATCCTATATGACAAGTTTTAGTATTGGAGATAAGATGAGTAATTAGATGCTAACTCTTTTGCTGCCGGTTGCTCAGTTCTTCAAAGGTGTTTATATGGGTACGGTTTGCATATGTGTTTTCATAGGGGTAAGTTTGCTTGGGTGTTACGACCGTCTGTGTAATTCTAAAAAAGAAATCAAAGTTGACAATATGTAGTCGTTTATGGTAGCTATAAGATGGTTGCCTCTTGGGTCTTCGGATGGCAGAAGAACACAATGGTTTATGAAAATTGAAGACCTACAACGGAACACTCCTAGCTAGGTAAAAGCTTTGCAACAAAACTTAGCAAAAGCTTTGCTACAAAACTTAGTAAAACCTTTGCTACAAAGGTAAAGAAATGTATATGGAAATAGAACATGGGCAATTGCTATGATAATTCGAAATAACTATATGAACCATCCATATAAGTACGTGTATAATTATATCTGAAATAAAAATATATTTGTACCATTTTATTTTCTAGAATAGGATGTACCGCGGAAAACATTTGTATTTGTATTAGAACTTATTTACATGCATGATTTGTTGTATAGTGACCAGGGCCGTGCCGTCAAAATTTGAGGCCGTGTTCCAAACTCTAAAATAGGCCCTACTGGCCTTAAAAAATAAAATGTTATATGTATACATAGAAATGTGATAATTGAAAAGCATACCTATAATTAGTTTGTGGTCGGTTGCATATTATTTGTTTGAACACAATATTAGTGTTCTTTATTGGAATAAAAAACTTGTTCACTTGTGATTACCAGTAATTTGTGCTTTGCGCAATACAACAGTTCTAAGTCTACTTATAGCTATGAATATTATTCATTCATTAACATAAAAAAATATTTCCAATGATAAATATAAGATAATTAGTCAATTAGATAATTACCTTCTACGAGATCAGGTCTTTAGGAATCAGGAATTTACACCTTCGGCTTGCTTGATCACAGAGTGACAAAGATGAAGAGACAGTGAAGCCACGATGCGAGAGCCGGGGAGACGGATTGCTGTAGATGGATGCCACGCACCGGCTTGCTTAATCATGAGGGACTACGGGAGATACGAAGACAGATCGACGTAGATGGATTCGTAGCGCAGTATAGAAAGAGACACAGCGTCAGGAGCTGTAATTTGGAAGCCGCCAGGCTTAATATGGGTCACAAATTTTGGGGCCTCTTGGATTTTGAGGCCCTGTACGAGCGCACCGCTCGCACGCCCGCCGGCACGGCCCTGATAGTGACACATCACACATCTGATTTTGTGGGAAGGTGGCAAATTGTTTCTTTGGGAACGTTTGTGAGACATATTTAGGTCATAGTGATTCGTTTGACGACAAGTCGACAACCCATTTGTTTCTAATAATATTCAAAAGACAAAGTATAATAGTCAACATAATGTTGGATTTAAAATTTCCGTAATAAGTCCGTTATTACAATCAGGATTCAGGACACACCTTATTGACGACATGAGGCAATACACGAATTTCGCTGAAAAACAAAATGGTAATTTTCCAAATTGATTTGGGGATGAAAGAGACATAGCTAGGCACGTAGTTCTTCCCCTCCACTTCGCTCGCGCACGCTGCAAGCTCGGCCTTCGCCTCCGCCGCCGCTGGCGCCCCTCTCGTCGCAGTCCAGGGCAGCGCCCCTCCCGTCCGTCACCGGCCATCCAAGGATGGGGCGCGACGCCCACATCCACCGGCCTCCAATCTAACCCTAGAGCTGGGCCCCGCTTCCCCGGCCTCCACTCCACTCCAGTGACCAGGCGACGCTCCTCCACGCCTCCTCCCCTCCATTCTCAATGAGGCCGCCACTTCTTTCACCACGTCCCGCCGCCGCAGTAGCCGACACTGCCATCTCCCCCTCGTCGTCCTCGAGAGTCGAGATCTAGCGGCTGGAGGAGCCACTGAGACTGCAACGGATCCACAACCAAAGGGGCCTCAGGCCCCACCAGCCGGAGGAAGGAGCTGAAGGACGGCCAGGGATACTACTTCCACCTCCAAAGGTAATCAATCCGCTTTCTTTTCTCCGAGTGTCGTGGTTGGCTTCTTGAATGAGTATATTTATTTATGTGTGCGATATATGTTGTGCTCTAGCTCATTGAATAAAAAAAATTATATTTTGTGCTCTAATAATTGATTGAGTGAACAAATTTGTGTCACCTAGACTGTGCTGCCTTGTTTGTCATGTTTATTTTGTCCAGTTGGATTGCTTATGTGAACTGCTATACTATTTGAACTTGGATCTTCTTGTTCTTATGTGAACTATTATCTTGGCGCAGTATCATTATTGGCGCCCACCACCTGCTCGACACAATGCATCCAGGGGGAAGTGGCAATAGACCGGTGTCTCCAGCGCTGGGCAGCGAAGGCTGCATCGACGCCTTGCCTGACGGCGTACTCGGGCATATCCTCGGCTTCCTCCCGGCGCAGGAGGCCGTGCAGACGTGTGTTCTCGCTCGGCGCTGGCGCCACCTCTGGAGGACCGCAACTCGCCTGCGCATCGGTTGCTGCGGTGAGGATGATGGGACACGGGTGAAGGAGCAACGGGAGTTTGTGGACCATCTGCTCCTCCTCCGTGGAAGTTCACCTCTGGACATATGTGAGTTTCAGTTCAGTGAATTAGAGTTCAACGATATGCCACGGGTGAATCTCTGGTTTCGTCATGCCGTGATGTGCAAAGCTCGGGTGCTCAGGCTGCATATGTTTTCAAACTTGTTTCTTATTCTAGACGACCTGCCTCTCGTTTCTCAGTACCTGAAGAAGCTATACCTCTGTTCTGTAGGGGTCTCGAATAGTTTTCTCAACTTCTCCAGCTGTCCGGCCTTGGAACACCTTGAGCTTGATGACTGTGATCTCAGTTTTGCTTACAAAATCGCTTCCACGTCCCTAAAGCATCTGAGCTTGATTTGTTGTGTTTTTCACCAATCTTCCCGCTTTTGCATTTCTACCCCAAGCCTGATCTCGCTGCATCTAGATTCCATTTTCGAAAGGATTCCCATATTTGACAGCATGCCATCATTAGTGAAGGCATTTGTCCAAATAGATGGCGATTCTGAGGATGTCTGTGGTAAACCAAGCAATTTGGATTGTATGTGCCTGTTGTGTGATGGTTCTGATAGCCGGGGTAGTTCTGTGCTGCTAAAAGGTTTATCACAAGCTCAGAATTTGGTGTTGATCTCTAAACCCACAAAGGTATACATAAACTTTGCTTCAGTCACATTATAACTCTAAATACCACCCCTTATTTCCTGCACTATCGAAATCATTATTCAATGTTGGTAGATGCTAGTTATAGGACTTACCTTTTGCATGTATTGTGTACTGCAAGAAGTATTTCATCTGACCTTTTACTTGCATTTTTCTAGATTATTTTTAGAAGTGATTTGAGATGGTATCCTATGTTTAGCAATTTAAAGACATTGTTGCTCAGTGACTACTGGTGTGATGATTTCAATTCATTAGCTGGTATTCTTGAACATTCACCGGTTCTTGAGAAGCTTACACTTGAGCTCTTTTCTAAGGTACGTACACTCTTTATAAATAATGGGAAATTTTATCATATATATTAGAATTGTTACACACATACACGGCTTCTTGATCCTAGGGAATAAATGATTTATTTCAATACAGGGGCCTAAATTTAAAGTGGAAATGAAAGGAAGCTTCAATGTGATGGAGAGATCACCTAAAATTTCAGAACAACTTAACATTGTTGAAGTGTCAAGATTTTGATGAGATAGTTCTCCAAGTTTTGATGTTCCTGTGTTCCTTTAACATATGTGAGCTAACTGTTGTCTTTCCTCATGCTTCTACCTGAAAATTTACTACAAAATTATATATTGACAGATGAGCGCCATGTTTGACCTGTTCAATAGTTTGGATTGGATGCAAAACAACCAAACTGCCCATATTTGTTTAGCTCGTTATTTCTTATGAATACCCTAAATATCAGCTTTGAACATTTTTAAGCAATAACACACTATATTGACTTACTGCTTCGTAGCCTCCCCTATTTCTTTAAGGCACCTTAGATACGATCTCAGTCACGTGTCCTTATTTGGTGAATCAGCTTTCATTCAATTCCATATGTACAAGTTTGTGCATGCATGACAATCCAGTACCCAAGAAGCTATTCCCACATGCTCCCTGTTTTGATTTGTCGTTCTCAGTAAATATTGGGTCCAAACCACCTCGGTGCAATCATGAAAACCCTTCCAAGAAACTTAGAGGTTTCAAAATTTATGAAATGATGCACATCTTTAGTTCATCCATAGATATACATCGTAACAAAAGCTGGGAGGCAAACTAATTGTTTAAAAATCCACACTTAAATAACTAATTTCAGGTTCAAGTGCACTAGAACACAAAATTCCTGGAATTTGTCTTCCAGTGCAAATGCACATGAAGTTTGTCATTTCCATACGATTTTTTCTAGATTACTTTTGTTTCCCAACTTTTGGTACCAACGTGCATCTATGGTTGAACTATGAATATGCATCATTTCAAAAAAATTGAAAACCTCCAAGTAATGTTTTTTAAAAGGGTTTTCAGGATTGCACTGACAGGGTGGTTTGCACCCAATATTTTCCCGGTTTTCATAGATATGAGAATAACCCATGTACAGTTGTTTTTTATTTCCTTTTTCCATCTTCAGTTGCCTTGGACCTGAACGAAAGCATTCGAATGGTCTCTTCTCGAGTTAAACTTTCTGTGTCGATTGGTTTGATGATGAAATTGTTGTTGTGTAAGATGCCAAGAAAACTATGTGCCAAACATCTAATCATTGTTTAATTCATTGTCAGGTTAACTGAATATGTCAAACAAATTAGGCTGAACATTGTTCTAGTGAATTTTCTACCAAGGAAACATGTTCCTGCAGTTACAAATTCTGTCAAGTAACTGAATTTTTATTCTATAAATAACAATCTTCTCTAAAGTTACTGCACCTTCCTTTTTTTGGTACAGATTTCAGTTTCTGATAGGAGGCTCAAGAAAATTTGGGCAGTCTAGGGACCTACTATCCTTCACCACAGAAAATGCAAGGCTAAAAGTTCACCGCAACAAGGTCGCCATCTTTGGGAGTGCAGTATAGACTTCTAGTGATATGAATGTTGAAAAACTGGCAGCACAAATTGTCCAGTTGTTTTTTTCCTCTTTTCCCATCAACAGTTGTCTTAGACCTGATCGAAAGCATTCAAATGTTTTCTTCGCAAACTTCAAGCTTTTTGTGTGTGCCCTACCTTGTTCTCAAAAGGGTAGTTTGATGTATTCCAGTTTGAAGTTGAAATTGCTGTAGTGTAAGATGGCAAGAGAACTATGTCCCAAATAACTAATCATTGTAAGGTTAACTGAACATGTCAGTCACATTAGGCTGAACCTTGGTCTAGTGAATTTCCTAGAAAGGAAGCATGGTCCTGCAGTTTTAGGATTCTGTCAAGTAACTGAACTTTATGTTGCTCTAAATAACAATCATCTCTAAAGTTACTGTGCCTTTTTTTTGTTGTACAGGTTTCACCAACTCTAGGAAAATTGGGCTGTCTTGGGATCTACTATCCTTCAACGTTAGGAAATTCAAGGCTGAAGTTCACTGCAACAAATGTTGTCATCTCTTGTGCACAGCTACCTGGGCTTGTTGTATGCTGTCAGTTAGACTGCTAGTTGTGTGTGTAAAAATTGGCAGCATAAGCTGCTCAGAACTAAAATATGTAGTTGAATCTGGCACATCATTTGACTGTCATTTCGTTCGCTCAGAGTCAGAGATCATGAGGGTTCCTTTATTACATATGCTTCGATTGAGGATCTAACCTGGTAACAGGACTGGCTCTCTTAGTCGTGTTCACATTCCACTGTGTTAATACGTTCAAGAGTTAACAGGACACCAGGTAGCATTATTGGAGAAGAAGGGAGCATGTCTTACTCGTTGGACATGGCTGATTATATCAAGAAATGGCTGCATTCTATGCACTTAAATTACTTGTCTTCTATCCTTCAAAAGTTCATATAGGCGATCTCCTAATACATGTCAGTTTTCTCTTTTTAGTAATGCATGCCATTTTTCTCTCTTTTTTATTCAATTCACAAAAAATCCGTCTCCAATTTCTCTCTCTCATCGGCCCCTCTCGTGCGCCTACGAGCTCGCCGGGAAGAAAAATCTTCGTCGTGGACTTGTGATGTCGTCGGCGAGGGCCTGTAAGCCTGCCATTGGTCCTCGTCGCCACAGCTCTCTTCTCGCCCGACCAACCCAGGGAATGCAAAAAAGTGATAACGTGCTATTAGAAGTAGAGAGCAAGACACAAGTGAGGGATGCGAACGTTTGTCTATGTATTCTAATATTCTATTGGACAATGTAGTTATAAGTCAAAGACACCCTTTACATTAATCCCTAGTTGATCATTAAATATCAACTTATTAAAAAAAACTGACACACTTAATCCTACGTCATGGTATCTTTTCGATCACTCACGTCAAGTAAAATTACGTGACTTGATACCGCAGTTATAAGTCAAAGACACCCTTTACATTAATCCCTAGTTGATCATTAAATATCAACTTATTAAAAAAAGAAACTGACACACTTAGTCCTACGCCATGATAACTTTTTCGATCACTCACGTCAAGTAAAATGATCTAACGACACACTGGTGAATGGTGACTACACGATACATGATACATGAAAAGTGGCAAAACACGAGTAACATGACTTTCTTCTTCTTCTTCTTCTTCTTCTATGAGTCGTGCTGCTAACACCTGAGCTTACGGCCAGAGTGAGGGCGATCATAGGGAGTGCACGACGCACACATCAGAAATAGGGTCAGGCGACCACGCTGCGCGGCTGAGGTAGCTTGGACCCAGGGGCACCTCTAGCAAGTGAGCACGGGGTTTGACGACGTTGAGGGCAAGGCTGGTCATGAAGCCGTGGTCGGATCCTACCGCGTCATGGCAGCCCCGCCAGGCTGGGGGCGGCGCTCATTGCATCGGAATAGGGTCGGAGCCCTGCTGGGCTAGTATGGAGTCTTGATCTTATCATCGTGTTCCCTTCGACCTGTTTTGGTTGTCAGCCAAGTTTTTGTTTCACCGATGCAAAAGATTCTGTAATTTAGCCACTATGAATATGAATTTCTCTGATTTTTCATCTCCAATATGAATTGGCTAATTTGCCATTATAAAGCGCATGCGACCCCCGAAATGTATTTGGGGGAGTTTGGAACTCATTTAAGGCGGCGTATCTCGGCCATTGTTCGTGTGTGCAACCTTTGCAATATCCAACCACAGATCGCAAGATTTGCATCGATGGCCAGATTGAAGGTGGGTAATTTTAACACTTTAAATCCCCCACCATTACATTTGTTAAAAAAAATCCCCTAAACCCTCCACCATTTCCTCATGTACGTTGGAGACCAAGTCGTACGTAAGGAAATGGTGGAGGGATTAGGGGATTTTTTGTTAGCAAATGTAATGATGGGGGGTTCAAGTGTTATAGCCATCGGATGCACATTTTGTGAATATGGTTCGATGTTGCAAATATTACACACGAACAATGGTTGCACAGAATACGCTCCCCTCATTGAATAATTATTATAGTAGAAAAATGACCTAATTTCCAGTACTGCCTGTATCTTTATTTTCCCTTGTACGGAGTAGGCGAGAGGCTTCTTCACCATTCGGTTCCCAAACGGATCGAGCCGACGCTGCTGCCTCTCGTCGCCGTCCCGGCCACCGCCGCCGCCGGCCCAAGTTCGTCGCCGCCCCTGCCCTGGTCTCGCCCCAGGCTGTCGCCGCCCCTGGTTGCCGCGCGCCCGCGCCCTGGCGGGCGCCGCTCCACTGCTCCACCCCACCCCGCTGCGGCCCCGGCCTTGTGGGGACAACTCCGGTGGTCCGACAGCCTCCGCCGAGGTGAGGTGACCGCAGTTCATAGCCTCCGTCCGTCTTCCTCCCGTTGGCCTTTCCCCCTCCCATTCTCTGACAATCTGATGGTTTCTTGGTCCAGTATCTCCGACGCCCGCCACCTGCTCGACACAATGCGTCCCGGGGAAAGTAGCAAGAGATCGGTGCCTCCGGCGCTCGGCAGCGGAGGCTCCATCGACGCCTTGCCTGACGGCGTACTCGGGCACATCCTCGGCTTCCTCCCGGCGCAGGAGGCCGTGCGGACGTGTGTTCTCGCTCCGCGCTGGCGGCACCTCTGGAGGACCGCACCTGGCCTGCGCATCTGTAGCTGCACTGAGTTTACTACATCGGTGAAGGATCAGCGGGAGTTTGTGGACCATCTACTCCTCCTCCGTGGAAGTTCGCCTCTAGACATATGTGAGATTGAGTTGGCTGCAGATGCCGACGGCGATGATGAGCCGCGGGTGAATCTCTGGTTCCGTCATGTCATGATGTGCGGAGCTCGGGTGCTCAGGCTGCATTTGTTTGAGAACTATTATTTTGAGCTAGACGACCTGCCTCTCGTTTCTCAGCACCTCACCAAGCTATACCTTTGCTGTGTAAGGGTCCGGGATAGGTTTCTCAACTTCTCCAGCTGTCCGACCTTGGAACATCTTGAGCTGGTTGACTGTGATATTTCTGATGATGAAAAGATTGCTTCCAAGTCCCTAAAGCATCTGACCTTGACTAATTGTGTTATTCTCCAAGATTTTCTCAAGTCTTGCCGTATTTGCATTTCTACCCCAAGCTTAGTCTCACTGCATCTGGATTCCTTGGAGAGTACTCCCATATTTGACACCATGCCATCTTTAGTGAAGGCATTTGTCCGAATAACTGAGGGTTGCTGGGATTTCTGTGGTAAACCAGATGATGATGATTTGGATTGTACTTGCCTGTTGTGTGACGGTTCTGATATCCGTGGCAGTTCTGTGCTTCTAAATGGTTTATCTCAATCTCAGAGTTTGGTGTTGATTTCTGCACCCAATCAGGTATACGTAAACATTGCTTCAGTCACACTAGAACTATATTTGTCATTTCATTATTTCTTGCATTATTTAAAACATTACTCAGCATGGGTAGATGCTAGTTATAAGACTTATCTTTTGCATGTATTGTGTACTATTAGAAGTATTTCGTCTAACCTGTTACTTGCATTTTTCTAGATTGTTTTCAAAAGTGATTTGAGATGGTGCCCTATGTTTAGCAATTTAAAGACCTTGTTGCTCAATGACTACTGGTGTACACCTGACGATTTCAGTGCATTCGCCTGTATTCTTGAACACTCACCGGTTCTTGCGAAGCTTACACTTGAACTCTTTTCTGAGGTAAGCTAATGGGAAGTTTCTGCATATATGTATATGAGAAATGGGACACATATGTTGCTTCTTGATTGTGCGTAAAAAACTAAAAATGATTTATTTCACTGCAGGGGCCTAAGTATGAAGTGGAAATGAAAGGAAGCTACAATCTGATGGAGAGATCAGCTAAAATTTCAAAAAACCTTAACATTATTGAAGTCAAGTGTCAAGTTGTTGATGAGAGAGTCCTCAAAGTTCTGAAGTTCCTGTGCACCTTTAACATAAGTAAGCTAACTTGCAACTTTCTTTGTGATTCTACCTGAAAGTTCACTAAAAAATTATTGACAGACGAACACTCTGTTAACCCTGTTGATTAGTTTGGATTGGAAGCAAAACAACCGAGCTACCCATATTTGGCTTGCTCGTTACTTAGTACCACAAATATCAGCATGATTGCTTTATCCAATAACTATGTTGATTTATTGTTCTGTGGCCTTCCCTTTTTGTGTAAGGCTCCTTACATATGATCCCAGTTAGGTGCCCCTATTGATTCACTCAATTCTATGACTAGCCACAACGTTGTCTTTTACTGATGCTAAAAGAAGAGTGTTAAAGCATCGAGTCATGCCATTGTTTGAACCGATGCTGAAGTACAAAATGCAAGGGTCGAGTAGTGTTCATGTTTCAGTGCTGTACAAATAAACAATTGTTCCTCAACTGATGGATGTGGGAAGGCAGGGAAGGGAATGGCAATTTGTTCCCACATTCACTGAAGCATTGATGCAGAATGTTGTAATCGATAGTTTCTGTGCATCGGCATGAGCAGGGTACGGAGATTCTTTCCAGCACCGCTCATGGTGTAGCAGTCTATATACAAGCCCAGTTGTCACATGTTTCCTGTTTTGATTTGTCAGTTCTTATTTTCATGGAGTAGAGTTTGCAGAGATATGAGAATAACCCATGCCCAGTTGTTTTTTATTCTCATTTCCCATCATCAGTTGTCTTAGATCTGAATGAAAGCATTCAAATGTTCCCATCGCAAAGTTAAAGACTTAAAGCTTTCTGTGTGTGCTCTGCATTGTTCTCAAAAGGGTAGTTTGATGTATTCTAGTTTCAAGTTGAAATCGTTGTAGTGTAAGATGACAAGAGAATCATCATTTTTGTTTCTTGCAAGGTTAACTGAACATGTATTATGCTGAACGTTGGTCTAGTGAATTTCCTACCAAGGAAGCATGTTCCTGCAGTTTTAAGATTCCGTCAAATAACTGAATTTATGTTGCTATAAATAACAGTCATCTCTAAAGTTGCTGCTCCTTTTTTTCTGTACAGGTTTCACTTTCTGATATGAGGCTCTAGGAAATTTGTGCTGTCTAGGGTCCACTATCCTTCATCGTTAGGAAATTCAAGGCTAAAGTTCACTGCAATAATGTTGCCATCTCTAGCGCACAGCTAAATGCGCGTGTGTTGTATATATGCTATGTCAGTTAGACTTCTAGTTATCATGTAAAAATTGGCAGCACAAGCTGCTCAGAACTTAAATATGTAGTTGGATCTGGCACATCATTTGACTGTCATTTATTTTGCTTAGAGATCATGAGGGTTTATTCAACAATCTGCACCGAGAAACTAATGTGCCTTTGGTACTACATATATTTTTGTTCATGATTGAATCTGGTAACATGATCTGCTCTCTTAGCCGTGGCATCCGTACACGTCCAACAAGCCAGGTAGTACGATTGGAAAATAAGGGTGACATGTCTCATTGGACGCGGCAAAATGTATCAAGAAATTGCTGCATTCTATGCATTTAGTAGAGCACTTCCAACAAATTACTTGTCTTCTATCGGTGAAGTTCATATAGGATCTCCTTTGAGAGTAATAACATGTCATTTTTCACTCTTCCTTCAACAGACTACCAAATCCATCTCCAGTTTATCCCTCCCTCGTGGACCCCCATGTATTGATAAGTGTGCAAATATGTTTTGTTACTCTGTATATAAAATATCTAGAAGAGTCAAAATAACTTATCATTTAGAATAAGGTGATTTTTTGTTTTATAAACAGAGAGCTAGAAAACACACTGTTTTGGTTGGGAAAAAAAATTGAACAAACCGTTCTTGTCGCCACGACCTTCTCTTCTCGGCCAACCCCAAGTAGTGGCGAAACCAACCCAGGGAGAGCAATGTGCGTGATGACACGTTTGGAAGTAGGGAGTGAGACACAAGTGAGGGATGCAAATTATTGTCTGTGTATTCTATTGAACAATGTCGCATATATGTACAGGAGCTCAAATAGGCAGTTATAGGTCAGAGAGAGGTGAAAAGACACCATTAGATTAATCCCTAATTAATCACTAAATATTAATTTAAAAAAGAAATGGACGCACTAAATCCTATGCCGTGACAACTATTTTGGTCACTAGCTCACGGCCAGTAAAATGACATGACTTGATCCTACGCGGCTAGGGTAGCCCGGATTTGGGGGCACCTCTAGCAGGCGGACACGGGGCTCTAACGACGTCGAGGGCGGGGCCGGGCATGCAACCGCTATCGAAGCCTACCGCGACAAGGGTGGGGTGAGGTCGACGACTCGCCGGTCTAGAGCGTAAAAAATTTGAGCATATGTGAGTGTCGAGTCTTGACCTTATCATCGTGTTCCCTTCGACTTGTTTCGATTGCCATCAAAGTTCTTGTTTCACCTAATCTCGAAGCTCCACAATGCGGAGATTTTTGTAATTTGACAACTATGTAAACCTGAATTTCACTGTTTGTCCATCTTTCCTGCCGAAATGTATTTGTGTGCGTGGGTGGGTGGGGCGGTGTGTGTGGGGGGTGGGGAGGGTACTGGTGTTTGGAGCTCATTTAATTAATGGGACTTTTACCTCTATACCATTATGAAAGATGGTTGCAACCTGTGTACTACTAAAAGGTTCGGGCGCACCTGTATACCATCGACCTAAAACGCTCTTGTCACACGTACCATTCCGTCCATGTTCTGTTTGTTTTCCACCGTTTGACAACCCTGACAGATGGGTCCCACCAGTGACAATGTCCAAGATACCCTTTTCTTCTCCTGTCTTGTGGGGCCAAGTTGTCAGTGAAATAGCACCTTCTTCCTCCTCAACAACACTAGCGTGAGCTCTCTGACACCAGAGACATCAGCATGCATCGCCGGAATTCGATGCGTCGCGCGGGCGTGTATGGCTCCTCGCCACCAGCCATACCCCTGCGCGCCCGTCGCCAACACCCGCTGCCCGCGCGGACCTCGCCCAAATCCACTGTGGCCCACCGCCGACCGCGCGCCCCATGATCGGCCGCGCCGTGATGCTTGTTGCCGCTGTCGTCCGCTGCGGAAGTGGTGGCGGCTCCGATGACATGCACCTTCACGTTGGTGAGCACGACAGCGACAGCCGACACATGCCATGGGAGGAGGATGTAGATGGCGATGCGGGTGACGGCAAGGACGACAACGAAGGGGAAGTAGATGTACATGGCGAGCGCGGCTACACCGTCGGCGAGGAGCCTGCCCGCGGGGCTCGGGGCGGAGCTTTGCGCACGGCGCACCGCTGGCAGGGCTCGGGGAGGAGCCCGTCCACGCCGCATGCCACCCGCGGGGCTCGGTGCCGAGCTCGCCCACGCCGCGCCGCTGCAGGATGGGGCCGCGCCGCGCCGTCGAGGACTAGCCGCGAGGTGGGCCTCGATTCGCGTCGCGCCGTGGGTAGGATGAGGAGCGGTGTGGCATGGTGGAGTGAGAGAGAGAGAAAATAAGTGGGAAAAAAAGAAGAAAAGGATAAAAGAATCTCTAAGGGCATTTTAGACTTCTTTCTGACACCGTTACTAGCAAAGTGGACGGAATGGTACGTGGGATAAGAGTATTTTAGATTAATGGTATACAGGTGCGTCCCAACTTTTCAGTGGTAGACATCTTATGACCATCTTACCTAATGGTATACGAGTAAAAGTCTCTTAATTAATTATTAGACAAAACGACCCCAGCAGCCCCTTCACCGTTCCGTGCCCAAACGGATCGAGCCGACGCAGCTGCTTCTCGTCGCCGCGCCCGCCCCCGCCGCCGTCGCAGGCGCCGCCCCAAGTTCGTCGCCGCCGCTGCCCCGGTCCCGCCCCAGGCTGTTGCCGCCCGTGGTTGCCGCGCGCCCGCGCCCTGGCGGGCGCCGCTCCACAGCCCCACCCCACCCCGCTGCGGCCCGACATCGGCAACATCGGCGGTCCGCCCAGGCCTCGTGGGGCAACATCGGCGGTCCGACAGCCTCCGCCAAGGTGAGGTGGCCTTCCGTCTTCCTCCCGTTGGCAGTTGGCTCGCTATCATTCTTTGACGATTTGATGGTTTCTTGGTGCAGTATCTCCGACGCCCGCCACCTGCTCGACGCAATGCGTCCAGGGGAAAGTAGCAAGAGATCACGCTCGGCAGCGGAGACTGCATCGACGCCTTGCCTGACGGCGTACTCGGGCACATCCTCAGCTTCCTCCCGGCGCAGGAGGCCGTGCGGACGTGTGTTCTCGCTCCGCGCTGGCGCCACCTCTGGAGGTCCGCACCTGGTCTGCGCATCTGTAGTTGCACTGGGTATACTACGTCGGTGAAGGATCAGCGGGAGTTTGTGGACCATCTGCTCCTCCTCCGTGGGAGTTCGCCTCTGGACACATGTGAGTTTGTGTTGGCTGCAGATGAGGATGGCGATGATGAGCCGCGGGTGAATCTCTGGTTCCGTCATGTCATGATGTGCGGAGCTCGGGTGCTCAGGCTGCATTTGTTTGAGAACTATTATTTTGAGCTAGACGACCTGCCTCTGGTTTCTCAGCACCTCACCAAGCTATACCTTTGCTGTGTAAGGGTCCGGGATAGGTTTCTCAACTTCTCCAGCTGTCCGACCTTGGAACATCTTGAGCTGGTTGACTGTGATATTTCTGATGATGAAAAGATTGCTTCCAAGTCCCTAAAGCATCTGACCTTGACTAATTGTGTTATTGTCCAAGATTTTGACAAGTCTTGCCGTATTTGCATTTCTACCCCAAGCCTAGTCTCACTGCATCTGGACTCCTTGGAGAGTACTCCCATATTTGACAACATGCCATCATTAGTGAAGGCATTTGTCCGAATAACTGAGGGTTGCTGCGATTACTGTGGTAAACCAGATGATGATGATTTGGATTGTACTTGCCTGTTGTGTGACGGTTCTGATAGCCAAGGCAGTTCTGTGCTTCTAAATGGTTTATCTCAATCTCAGAGTTTGGTGTTGATTTCTGCACCCAACCAGGTATACGTAAACTTTGCTTCGTCACATTATAACTCTATATGTCCTTATTTCCTCAATTATCTAAACCATTACTCAACATGGGTAAATGCTAGTTATAGGACTTACATTTTGCATGTATTGTGTACTGTGAGAATATTTCGTATGACCCCTTACTTGCATTTTTCCAGATTATTTTCAAAAGTGATTTGAGATGGTGCCCTATGTTTAGCAATTTAAAGACCTTGTTGCTCAATGACTACTGGTGTACACCTGATGATTTCAGTGCATTAACTTGTATTCTTGAACACTCACCGGTTCTTGTGAAGCTTTCACTTGAACTCTTCTCTAAGGTATGCTAATGGGCAGTTTCTGCATATATGTATGAGAAATGTTACACACATACATTGCTTCTCGATTGTGCGAAAAAATGATTATTTCACTGCAGGGGCCTAAGTATGAAGTGGAGATGAAAGGAAGCTGCAATCTGACGGAGAGATCAGCTAAAATTTCGAAAAACCTTAATATCGTTGAAGTCAATTGTCAAGTTGTTGATGAGAGAGTTCTCAAAGTTTTGAAGTTCCTGGGCATGTTTAACATAAGTAAGCTAACTTGCAGCTTTCCTCGTGATTCTACCTGAAAGTTCACTGAAAAATTATTGACGGACAAACACATTGTTTGACCTGTTGATTATTTTGGATTCGACACAAAACTATCAAGCTAGCCATATTTGTCTTGCTCATTACTTCTAAGTAATACCATAAATGGCAGAATTAAATTGCTTTAAGAAATAACTATGTTGATTTATTCTTCTATGTCCTTCCTTTTTCTTTAAGGTACCTTAGACATGATCTCAATTAGATGCTTCTATTGACTGAATCAGCTTTCACTCAATTCTATGACTAGCCACAATGTTACTTTTTCTTGATGCTAAAAGAGTGTTGAAGCATCGAGTCATGCCATTGTGTGAAACTATGAACTAATGCTGAAGTACAAAATGCAAGGGTCAAGTAGTCTTCTTGTTTCGGTGCTGTACAAATAAACAATTGGTTTTCAAATGATGTATGTGGGAAGGCAGGGAATGGAATGGCTGTAAGTTCTGACAATTTGTTCCCACATCCACTGAAGCATTGATGCAGAATGTTGTAATCGATAGTTTCTGGGCATTGGCATGAGCAGGGTATGGAGATTCTTTTCGGCACCACTCATGGTGTGGTAGTCTATATACAAGCTCATTCATACTTGACTGTCCAGTATCCAATGAAGTATTCCCACATGTTTCCTGTTTTGATTTGTCAGTTCTTATTTCCATGGAGTAGACTTTGCAGAGATATGAGAATAACCCATGCTTGGTTGTTTTTTTATCTCATTTCCCATAATCAGTTGTCTTAGACCTGAATGAAAGCATTCAAATGTTCTCTTCGTGGAGTTAAAGCTTTCTCTGTGTGCTCTGCATTGTTCTCAAAATGGTAGTTTGATGTATTCTAGTTTGAAGTTGAAACTGTTGTAGGGTAAGATGACCAGAATCATCATTTTTATTTATTGCAAGGTTAACTGAACATCAGTCAGATTATGCTGAACGTTGGTCTTGTGAATTTCCTACCAAGGAAGCATGTTCCTGCAGTTTTAAGATTATGCAAGTAACTGAATTTATGTTGCTGCCCTTTTTTTTTTTTTTGCTGTACAGGTTTCACTTTCTGATATGAGGCTCTAGGAAATGTGGGGCTGTCTAGGGATCTACTATCCTTGATCGTTAGGAAATTCAAGGCTAAAGTTTACTGCAACAAGGTTGCCATCTCTAGTGCAATGCTATGTTAGTTAGACTTCTAGTTATATGAATGTGTAAAAATTGGCAGCAGATTGTTCGGAACTTCAAGTATGTAGTTGGATCTGGCACATCATTTCACTGTCATCTCTTTTGCTCAGAGATCATGAGGGTTTATTCATTAATCTGCACCGAGTAATTAATGTGCCTTTATTACTACATATGTTTTGGTTCAGGATCGAATCTGATAACATGACATGCTCTCTTTTAGTCATGGCATGATTGGAAAAGAAGGGTGACATGGCTGATTATATCATGAAATGGTCCAACAAATTACTTGTTTTCTATCCCTCAAAAGTTCATACAGGTGGTCTCTTACTATTATAGTAATAACCTATTATTTTTTGTTAAAAAACATGTTATTTTTCCCATAAAAATATCACACGTTATTTTTCTCTCTTCCTTCAACTGACTACCAAAAAACCATCTCCGATTTAGCTCTCTCGTGGACCCCCTCTATGAATAAGTGTGCAAATATGTGTTGTTATGTATATTAAATATAGCGTATAAGATGATTTACAACTTGGAACCGGTGATTTTTTTGTTTGTGTGTTATATAAATAGAGAGCTTCCGTTTTGGTTGGGAAAAAAAAATTGTTGTTTTAGAAGAGTCGCTGGGGGAAAGATAGGAACCGGTGATTTTTTTTGTTTGTGTGTTATATAAATAGAGAGCTTCCGTTGGTTGGGAAAAAAAATGTTGTTTTAGAAGAGTCGCTGGGGCCTGGGGAAAGACGACTATAGTTTCATTTTCAGAGAGCTAGAAAACACACCGTTTTTTCTAAGCATAGTTACCAAACAGTGTTCAGAAAAGCCAAAATTACTCACGAGACGGCAGGCACGTTGCTTATCCTCAACCTCACCATCTCGATTCTTGTCCACCCGTCCTTTTGCATCAGGCCACAGTCGAGGCCTGTCTGCCGCCGTACCGTCGTCTCCCTCCCACATCACAGACCAACCTTTCTCTCCTGCTCCAGCAGTCCAGCACCGAGGTCCTCCCCTGCTCTCCATTTCTTCCAGGCGTGCTGCGGGTGGTTTTCCTCTGCTCGCTGGTCAGCGAGCACAGCTCTGGGGCCTGGATGGGATTCCTTCTTGCTGAGGCCCTGTTCATCTGTGGGTTTGTCATGTCCTACCTAGGCGAGATGCATTGCTGCCTTATCTGCCGTTGGTTCCTCAGATGAACAGCTCACTGCAGAACTGACAAGCATGGTTGGAGGATAGATTATTCGTTCAGCTGTGATGTAGGCAAAGTCGACCTCTTCAGTTCACTGTTTCTGCAGTGACTTTCAGGTTTGACGTTCTTGTCAATCGTGTTCTTCTCTTCTAGGATTACTGCTATTATTTTTGTAATACAGATACCTCTGAAACATGCACCTAGCAACCTGTAATATTTGCTAGATATCTATGTTAATTGATGGTGTTAGAAATTAAGCCCGTGTGCTTCTTGGTGGTATGTCAAGTGGCTTATACTGATGTACCTGAATCTTCCATGTACTTCGTTGTTATAGTTTTACCTCATGTGATGAATTAGGTAATCTTTAACAGTTCAAACTCATTTCTTGTTTTCGCTACTGAGCTAAAAGTTTGCTGGTTTGTGGTTGCTGACTTGTTACTGAGCTACAAATGAATATTTTACTAATCTATTTATATCCTGTCACGCTAGTTATAATATTTCAGAATGTGATATGTCATGAGTAGGCAATATTCAAGCTCAGGACACCAAATTCCTTGACTACAAACAGAGCATTCAGTATTGAGTGCCTTGATAATTGGCTTCATGTGGCGCCAAGCAAACACACTTCTTAATGAGGCTGTAAGTGACAGGGAAACCTTGGGTGGCCACCTGTAGCATTAGCATGGAGTGCTTCCATAATCCTTAACTGGAGGGGCTGGTTATCTCGGATCCAAATATGCAGGCAAATGATGTCGTTCACCAGTGAGAATGGAGGGTTGAAGCAGAGTAGATGTTATGGAGCTATTCTGGAGGTGAGGGGTGCTGAAATAGGGCATCAACTGCCAAGTTGGTGACGCCAGGCTTATACACTGTTGGAGTATATGTGTATCAGGCCCATGAGGCTAGGCCCATGAGGCCCATGTATGCTACACTATATTGCTACCCTTCTAGGGTTAGCCAAAGCAATAGAGAATCTAATTCCAACATGGTATCAGACTAGGTTAGGGTTTCCTTCCCTGCCTCCCGATCCCGTTTCCAGGGGCGCCGCCGCCGGCGCGCCGCCGCCGGCCGCCATGACCGGCCAGCTTCCTCCCCACTCCTTCCCTCCCTCTTCTTCCTCACCGTGGGAGCAGGAGGCTCGGCCCCAAGCCACCGCGCGGCCCCCTGCTGCCGCCTGGAGCTCGCCCAGCGCCGCCGCCGCCATGGCCGCGGCCGCGGGGGCCGGTGCGGCGCGGGGCCCCGACCATCGCCGCAGCCGCCGCGGGTGCGGCGCGGCCGCCGCCCAGCCCCGCCGCGGGCGCGTTAGGTGGCAGAATCGCGCCGCCCGGCCGCCGCGGGGCGCGGGTGCGGGCGTGGACGCGGAAATCTCCGCTGCGGGCCTACTCGCCGCCACCGCCGCCGGAGCACCTCCTGGCGCGAGCGCCGCAGATGCTGCAACACCGAGCGCCGCCCTGAGATCCACCGCGCCATGGCCGCAGATCCGCAACACCGAGCTTCCTTCCCGGCGCGCTCCTCCTCGGGCGCTCGGGCTCGCCAGCCCGCCGCCGCCATGGCCGCGGCCGCGGGGCTCTCGTGCGGCGCGGCTCCTCTTCCAGCGCGGCCTTCACCGCTTCACCCCCCACTTTGCCCGCAAAGACGCCCTCACCGCCGCGGATCGCTCCCGGGTCCGGACCGGGCGGCCCTCCGGCGGGATGGGGGCAAAGGCGGGGGGCGTCTCTAGCACCGCGCCGCCGAAGGTCTCGATGCGGTGGTCGCGCGCTGAACGCCGCCCGCCGCGCCATGGCGGCAATCCTCCTTCTTCCGGTGTGGGTTTTTCCGCCGCGGCGCGGCCGCCGCCTGCCGCCCAGTCTTGCGCCGCCGTGACGTGGCCGCACCACTCTCGCCAGACAAGGCCGCCTCCGGCCTCGCGGCCGCCCTCGTTCGCCCGGCCGCCGCCGAGGCAGGGCAGCCCCGTGTTCGTGCGACCACCATTCCTTGGGCGCCTGCCTACCACGACGCGGTCATCTGGCACGATCCGACCGATCCACTCGTCACGGCGGAGCTCACTCAGGGTGCCCAGCCCGGGTCACTTCCCGTGCCGCCGCCCTCGTCTTCCTCGTCTGCTCTTGCGACCACCCCTCCACCGGCGTCCTCTCTCGAGCCAAGCGGGTGTGGCGGCCGTCGTCGTCGTGGGGGGCGTGGTGGTGGACGTGGGAGCACACCGACGCCTCCAGGTGCTCAGGCTGAGGATACTCCCTGGCCCTTCTTCGACAACCCATGGGCTCGGGATATCTCCATGTGGCCCTACCAGGCTCCGGGTGCCCCAGGCAGTGGCGCTCCGGTGGCCCCTTTCTCTCCGTGGCCCTTCCAGGCTCCCGGCGGTGAGCCTCACCCGCCGGCCACCGCCATGTTCGCTGCTGCTTCTCCAGGGTGTCACCCAGCAGCGTTCCGGTGGGCTACACCTCCCGGCGCCTTGCCCGGGCCTGTCGGTTGGGACCCGGCGGCCTTGGCCACCTCTTTCAGCACCATGGCCCCGACACCTCCTGTCGGGCCAGACTGGATTGCCGACTCGGGCGCCACCTACCACACCACTCCTGACCCCGGTATACTCTCCTCCGTTCACCCTCCTTCTTCCTCTCACCCTTCGTCCATCATGGTCGCAAATGGTTCATGCCTTCCTGTCACGTCTGTGGGTGCCGCCGGCGCTCATGGCTCTTTCCGTCTTCCTGACGTTCTTGTGGCACCTTCTATGGTTCACAACCTTCTCTCTATTCGTCGATTTACCGCCGACAATTCCTTCCGTGGAGTTTGACTCTTCCGGTCTCACCGTCGGGATTTGGCTTCCGGCGTCCACGCCGGTGTGACAAAGACGGGGCCCCCGTACACCCTCCGCTTCCCGGCGTCTCCTTCGCCTTCTTCGCCGGCCCCTTTGTCACCTTTCACCACCACTACTTCCTCCACCACTTGGCACCGGCGCCTCGGCCATCCGGGGTCGTGATGCCCCGATACGGCTTCCGGTCGTAGTTCCGACATTCGGTGTCCTCGGGCTCACGATGAGCATCCGTGCCATGCGTGTCGGGCCGGGCCGTCATGTCCGCCTCCCTTTTCGAGTTCTTCCTCCTGCGGCCCACATCTTTGATCTTGTACATTGCGACCTACGGACGTCTCCCGTCGTCGCATTTCGGTTACAAGTTCTATCTTGTGATACTTGATGATTTCTCTCACTACTCCCGGACTTTTCCTCTCCGTGCGAAGTCCGAGGCTTTCCCCGCGATTCTCCACTTCTTCGCTTGGGTGTCGTTGACATTTCTAACGCCACTCGGTGTTAGGTTATCATCCCCAACATGGCGCCAAAAATGCTCGGTACTAAATAATGCAACCGCTACTAGAAATAAATATGGGATCCCAAGCGCACGATAATACCGATGTAGCATTTTAACCAGGAGTAATCCAGGTATCGTTATTTATATTTTTACCACCGGGAAGGGAATGCACATGGATAATGAGTGATGAGCAATGCACATGCAATAATGGAGAGCTTAACCTTGTCTCGTATCGATCATCTCATACGGGGTAAGTGTCACATAAAATATAGGAATGAATGATAAATGACATAAGATAAATGAGAGCATTTAGCCACATAAAATAATAGTAATAAGCCATCTCAACTTAGCACTCTAAGCTTATAACACTAGCATGGACTAGGACGATCTAGGGTATAATCCTATGTTATTCTAACTACAAAGTCAAAGCATACAATGATTAGTGCAAGAACATCTAGCAATCATGGCGGGAAAAGGTTACATCTATGCATAGTGATATTACCAGAGAAGACAAGAGACATAGCAATGACTTCAATGTAATAGGTTTGTTCCGCTAGACCTATACTCGGGAGAAGGGCTACAAAGGACTCAACAGACATGTCACTCCCGCGATCTACCTCACGATCCGGAATATAGGGTGCAATCGCAGATAAATACGGTCTAGGCACCACGCCTACACAATATTTACCACTCACCCATCGATCTAATGAGCAAGCGCTATACGATTCTATGCATAAACATAATTCTAGTCCAACTATGCTAAACATATAATCAAAGTAAACTAAAAACAATATAATTGAGAACATAATCAAATAGAGCAAAGTCAAGTCTGATATAATAGAATAGAATAAAGTACTACTCATAGTATCACGAACAATGATGAATATTACAAGAATGTAGAGGGGAATTACCAAGAACTCCGACAGATCCGGACTCCAAGCTAGGCTTGATTCCCTCTAGATCTATTCCTATGTAGCTATGCTACTAAACTATGGAGCTCTAATTGAGATGGTGGCTCTGGCTTCTCCGAATTCTGATGAGAGAATGAACTCTTGAATGAATTAGGGTTTCACCCAGGGGCCAGGGGCTCTGAATATATAGCCCCCTAGGATGAACCACAGCCCTCGGATCAAACCGACCTAAATGGACGATAATTATTCATCCTCAAAGGCGGTGGAGGCAGGATCCGCGAGACTCCTCCTGATTGGTGGAGATGGGGAGTTGGCCGACTCCCCCCGGGTCGGCCGACCGCCACCCCCAGTGGGTCCGGCTTGGTTTGCCTTCGGAGTCTTCTAGATTATACAATTTTACCCATTCGGTCTTTATCTCTATGTAATCATGACATGTGGGCCTCCTTTGGTTCTCTTTCTCGATAACCCCCGCGAGAAATAGACAATCACCAAAACTCGTGGAATTTCACAAGTGTAACCCCTATATCTAACAGTGAACTCATATTAGTCCTTTCTCTTGCTGCGTTGACGGTATAAAATTGATACTTAATGACCGTCAACAAACTCCCCAAGCTTACCTTTTGCTCGTCCCCGAGCAAAGATAAACTCTGATGGATCGGGAGTTGCTACAATACTTTCACTCCTCACAAGTACACATGCGTTCAAACAAGAACTCTCCTCCGGATTAGAGTGAACTATTCGACTCAAAACTTACTCATATTACCTTTCACCATGGGGCTTGTAACCGTCACTTGGGTCTTGAGTAGTTGAAAGATAGAACGGTCAAGTCAAGCGCCATGTTTCTCGCTCTTTGATCAACTATTATCCCGGAGTTTTTGCAAGGTTTTGAAACAAAACTCGAGTTCCTTGTATGAACCTTTCGTGTCTCTCATTTGTGGTATTTCGGATCCTCTCTAAGGCATGAGTAGTGTATGCCTTCTCTCTTCTCTCGAATATGTGGTATTTGTGGAACTAAGGCATAGTGGAAAGTGCCTTCTCTCTCTCACCCTACTTTCTAATAGGCTTATGTGGAGCTCATAGGTGGGGAGACACTCAAACTCACTTGCATATATTGCACGCTTAAGACATGGATCCAATAGGAACTAGAATAATAATAATAAAGTCATATGTGCATGTGAATGAGGAAATAGAATGGATGAGATGATGATAGAATGATGGTGATAAGGAAATGATTATGAGGGGTACTCAACCGGTGAACATCTACTTCTACACTCGCTCCTTCGAGGATAACATGACTCCCTTTATTTGGAAACCTTGAAACTTCTTGAATAGAAGGACTTGGCTACTCTTTCTTTTTTTTCTTTCTTTCTTTTTTTTTTTTAGAATAACCAATCCTCCGAAAATGAAACTTTAGCACGGGGAGTGTATAACTTGAAATGATAATGACTGGAGCTTTTTATGTAGGCAAATAGAACGGCGATGATTATGTCTAGATGTTCACTCCAAGGATAGGAGTAGAACCTTTTCTGGATGATGTGAAATGAATGGCGTATGTATATGTGGATGGATGAATGGATGGATGCGTACTCCCAGTGTAGGAGCAGCATAAGTGCGTATCTCCAGGGTAGAGATAGCACAATATGTGGGGAATGCGTACTCCCAGGATAGGAGTAGCATAAGTGCGTATCTCCAGGGTAGAGATAGCACAATATGTGGTGGATATGGATCTATATGTGGGTGGTACTTCGAGGAACGAAGTAGCACGGATGAATGTAACATTTATAAAATGGGTGCATGCTTCGGGACGAAGTAGCTTAGATCAATGGATGGAGAGCACATAGTATTGACTTTAACTCGCGTGACTAATTCCTTATGGGTCCACAAAGATAACCATACTCAATGCCTATAAAGTCTACACTCAAACCTACAATATGATCTATATAAACGAGATGGGTCTTTCCTAATCTAGTAAGCATGAATATATGGTGTGGTAGGAATTTGAACTCTCATCATAAAGGAACTCATCATGCAGGAATTTAATATTTTCACGAGATAAATTCTCCGAACTCTAGTATCTCTAGGAGCGGGATGGATGACAGCTCAAAACCTTCCCATATCATACCCGTCAACCACCTAGACTTAGATCAAGTGTTCGCTACCCACAAGTTTCGGGTTGAGCAAATCTCGAATCTAAATAGTTGTGTCCAAAACTCGGGAAAGTGCAAGGTTGAAAACTAGGTACTTGAAAGGAATTGCGGCAGAGCAACTATTCATCATCTCCATGTAGAGTTTATTCTAAGGATCACTTTTAAAGACAGATTGCAAGAGCTCTCCAAAAGTAGAAAAGATAAATAAGGAAATCTTTCGGGTTTCTATGGTTATGCATCTTTTTTAGTTGTTTTAACAAAGCATACTTTAATAAAGCATAATTAGATAAATTGGAGACACTTAGCTTGGTACACGGGGATGCTCTCCCCCAAGCCGGATGTTGACATAGTCTCCGATGTTGCCGATGAGCACCGAAGACGTTCTAGTCCTCCAGGAGTGTTGTAGATAGTTGCCGTTGGAGACATTCAATTGTCACGGCAAGCACTTTCCGACGGGGATTTGGATGTCCTTTCGCTCGTTAGCTCTTCTTGATCCTTGATGATCTGTGAAGCTCAAATAGACAACAAAGCTTGTGGAACTAATTAAGTGTTAGTAACAAAAACCTCTAGGCTTTAGTTGTCTAGAACTTTCTTAACTTAGACTTGTTCTAACGGGATCACAAGAAATATTTTTATCTTTTTATTATTTAAGGAATGCGAGACGGGGGAAATAAATATGCTGAGAAATTATTTTTGTGCCACCACAGTGAATGACTATTCACATGGGGCTTGACGATTTTCTAGATGCAAATGCACAACATCTTTATTTTCTTTTCTAATGCGGGGATAAAAGAGTAAAGATGCAACTAAGATGGAAATAAATATGCTAAGGTAAAAATATAATGCTGAAAAGTAATGCCGATAAATACCAAGTTACCTCTTGGCGCGGCGTTCGGTGGTTTTAAGTCCTCCGAACAGGGACTTGTCATGTTCGCTCATTTTTCAAGGGGCGCATTGGCCGGCGCCTCGGATGATGTCGCCTCGTGTGTAGGAATTGATTCGATTTTGCTTTTACCTTCCACACCTTTTTTGTTGGAGAGGATGACCTTGAGGAGGAAGCTTCTTGGAGCACTTGTTTCTCTTTCGATGACAAGCACCTTCTCGGGTTCTTCTACAATGTTCTTCTCATCCGGGTACCGATCTTCATATCGAATACTTCTCCTCATAGTCACCCATCCATCTTTAGTGATGTTCTTCTTGTTACGCGCGACGGTACGCCTTCTCCTTGTTCTCGTTCTTCTTGGGCTCTTCGGTGATTATATAATTATTGTTGAAGTAGCGGCGTACCTTCTCGGTGGGAAAGTGGAAATGGATCTCTCCCGTCCCGATATAGATGATAGCTCTGGTGGTGTTTAGGAATGGTCTTCCTAGGATGATTGGAGGATCGTAGTCATCTCCCATGTCAATGACTAGGAAGTCCGTAGGGACATAATGGTCATCTATCCGGATGAGGACATCCTTCACTTCTCCTTCGACGAAGCGGAATGTCCGATCCGCCATCTGCAGCATTGTGCATAGGTAGGCTCCAAAGGCATAGTGCCATATAGATACTCATAGGTTACCTTGGCCATGATGTTGACGCCCGATCCGGTGTCACGACAGCTTTATTGAAAGAGCTTCGTTGATGGAGCATTGAATGGTTGGGACACTGGGTCATCCTTCTTGATCGACGTGGGGATCCGAGTAAGTGGTCATGCTCCTTATGGACCGCAGTGACCATCCTCACCGTCTCCGTCTTCTTGGTCTTCTTATTCTTGTTCTTGCTCTTCTTAGCTGGATTCTTCTTCTTCTCATTGTTCTCGCGATGAGGATGTGCTTGGGAACCTTGCAAGACTGTTCTTGAAGAAGAAGGTTTCTCGCTTGCCCTTGATGTTGAAGATGATCTTGGCGGTGTTGGCATACATGATGGCTCCAGCGGTGTTCAAGAATGGTCGTCCCAAAATGATAGGGGACCTTTCATCACCGCCATATCCACTACCACGAAGTCTGGAACATACGAGTTGCCTACTCGTACACATATGTCTTCAAGTACTCCCAAAGGAACACGAAGTGACCGATCCGCAAGCTATAAGCACATGGTTGTGTATGCTAAGGGGCATCTCGAATAGCTTCTCATATATCACTCTTGGCATGATGTTGATGCTTGCACCGAAGTCACGACATTGCCTCATTAAAGTTAGTACTTCCAATGGAGATCGGAATGACCGGTCTCCCGGATCGCCCTTCTTGATTGGCGAGTTGAGTCAATCCATGACCCCTTCGATGGATCACTCCGGCTATCTTCTACATTGAATATATCAACAAGATTTGCGTTTCGAGCTCTTCGGGTTGTCCCGCGGTTTACCTTGGCCGAGTGGAGGGAGCAAGGTTAACAAGCCGTTGTACCGCGACTCAAGTATCTTGTTGAAGCCGAGCCGACTCTTGATGGCATTGGAAAAGCCATCCATCCCGTTGCCGAGTGTCTCTAGGACCTTGTCATTTGATGTCGGCTTCTTGGACAACATTGTCCATCATCTCGGCCTTGATTCAAGACTAACTCTCTCAAAGGCTATTTGGTTGAAATTATTGTAGGAGGAGTTGTTAC
The DNA here is from genome assembly GCA_018135685.1 of Themeda triandra. Lineage (NCBI taxonomy): Eukaryota > Viridiplantae > Streptophyta > Magnoliopsida > Poales > Poaceae > Themeda > Themeda triandra. The sequence goes on from JAENPR010000103.1 coordinate 1,086,426, forward strand.
CTTGATAGTTGCCCGAATAATTGCCCGAGTAGTTAGGCCTCGGCCGCCGATTCCAACCTTGATTCGCCGAGGACGGTAGTAATTGTTGTTGTTGTTGTTGTTGAGGTAGTTCACGTCCTCCTTGGCTACGGGCGGTTAGCACCGTGTGCCCGGTCTCTCCACACTCTTCACATGTCATGCGAGCATCATGTATATGCATGACTTCTTTCTTCTCGGGGCTCTCTCATCGAGCCTCTTCATTAGCAAATCCATTTTGGCGAGACGGCATGTCTACCTCTTTGCCTGGTGCATTCCTCCACCTCTCTTGCGGGTCGAGTTCTTTCTTCACTCCAACCTTGGTTGGATGCCATCTTCTCCACAAGAGCCGTGGCTTGAGGAATAGTGAGTGATAAGAATGCACCTCCAGCAGCGGCATCCATTGTCTCACGTGTCTTTTCCGAGCCCATGGTAGAATGTCCGCATAAGCGCCAATTCTCCATGCCATGATGAGGACACTCGAGGATGTAATCTTGAAAGCGCTCCCAAGCTTCTGGGACAGTCCCATCATGGTGTTGCTGAAAACTTGATATCTTCCCACGAAGAGCATTTGTCTTGCCCATGGGGAAGAACTTCGCCAAGAAATTGGTGGAACATAATGCCCACGTAGGATTCTTCTCCTTATTGGCGTAGAACCACTGCTTCGCTCTCCCCAAGAGTGAGAATGGGAAGAGGCGAAGTAGTATAGCATCTCCGGGGACATCCTTGATAGTGAATGTGCTACAAATCTCCGAAAGTGTTGGAGATGAGCACTAGCATCTCCATGGGCCTTCCCACGTAACCGGCTTGCTTGCACCATGTTGATTAGCGCAGCTTGAGCTCAAAAGCTCCTTCGATGTCCGCACCGGTCCAAGACGAATGTTGTCCGTAGTTGGAGCCGAGAACTCGCGGAGTGACTTGTTCGCCATGGCTTCAAACGCTGGTGTCAAGTCTCGCACGAAAGGTTGACTTTCGCTTCCGACAAACTTCCAAGTTGAGTTGATGATGATGATGATTGATTGGTCTTCTTCAACTTGCTTTCCGGCCTTCCGAATAAAGCTTCGGATTGTCAATAATTATCGGAAGAATTGTCTTTTTCATACATTACCCCGCATAAGATATAAAAATAGACGAAAGACAAGGGTAAGGTGTATGAGTAGAGAATGGTGACAGTGCTCAATCTCATTATGTAGTGCAATCTTTGCTCATTATCCATTGGCTTTCAACCTTCCCCGGCAACGGCGCCAAAAATGCTTGTTGACATTTCTAACGCCACTCGGTGTTAGGTTGTCATCCCCAACATGGCGCCAAAAATGCGGTACTAAATAATGCAACCGCTACTAGAAATAAATATGGGATCCGCAAGCGTTTACGATAATACCGATGTAGCATTTTAACCAGGAGTAATCCAGGTATCGTTATTTATATTTTTACCACCGGGAAGGGAATGCACTGGATAATGAGTGATGAGCAATGCACATGCAATAATGGAGAGCTTAACCTTGTCTCGTATCGATCATCTCATACGGGGTAAGTGTCACATAAAATATAGGAATGAATGATAAATGACATAAGATAAATGAGAGTATTTAGCCACATAAAATAATAGTAATAAGCCATCTCAACTTAGCACTCTAAGCTTATAACACTAGCATGGACTAGGACGATCTAGGGTATAATCCTATGTTATTCTAACTACAAAGTCAAAGCATACAATGATTAGTGCAAGAACATCTAGCAATCATGGCGGGAAAAGGTTACATCTATGCATAGTGATATTACCGAGAGAAGACAAGAGACATAGCAATGACTTCAATGTAATAGGTTTGTTCGCTAGACCTATACTCGGGAGAAGGGCTACAAAGGACTCAACAGACTGTCACTCCCGCGATCTACCTCACGATCCGGAATATAGGGTGCAATCGCGAGATAAATACGGTCTAGGCACCACGCCTACACAATATTTACCACTCACCCATCGATCTAATGAGCAAGCGCTATACGATCCTATGCATAAACATAATTCTAGTCCAACTATGCTAAACATATAATCAAAGTAAACTAAAAACAATATAATTGAGAACATAATCAAATAGAGCAAAGTCAAGTCTCGATATAATAGAATAGAATAAAGTACTACTCATAGTATCACGAACAATGATGAATATTACAAGAATGTAGAGGGGAATTACCAAGAACTCCGACAGATCCGGACTCCAAGCTAGGCTTGATTCCCTCTAGATCTATTCCTATGTAGCTATGCTACTAAACTATGGAGCTCTAATTGAGATGGTTGCTCGCTTCTCCGAATTCCGATGAGAGAATGAACTCTTGAATGAATTAGGGTTTCACCCAGGGGCCGGGGGCTCGAATATATAGCCCCCTAGGATGAACCACGCCCTCGGATCAAACCGACCTAAATGGACGATAATTATTCATCCTCAAAGGCGGTGGAGGCGGGATCCACGAGACTCCACCCGATTGGTGGAGATGGGGAGTCGGCCGACTCCCCCCGGGTCGGCCGACCGGCCACCCCGCAAAGTGGGTCCCGGCTTCCGGGTTTGCCTTCCGGAGTCTTCTAGATTATACAATTTTACCCGTTCGGTCTTTATCTCTATGTAATCATGACATGTGGGCCTCCTTTGGTTCTCTTTCGATAACCCCCCGCGAAATAGACAATCACCAAAACTCGTGGAATTCCCGTCGGTGTAACCCCTATATCTAACAGGTGAACTCATATTAGTCCTTTCTCTTGCTGCGTTGACGGTATAAAATTGATACTTAATGACCGTCAACAGTGTCTACACAGTTCGGCCTCACCATCAAGGCCGTCCAGTGCGACAATGGTCGTGAGTTCGATAACTCCGCCTCCCGTGCCTTCTTTCTCTCTCACGGGGTCCAGCTGCGCATGTCTTGCCCGTACACCTCTTCCCAGAACGGCAAGGCTGAGCGCATGATTCGCACCTCCACCGAGACCCTGCGCACCCTCCTACTTCAGGCGTCACTTCCTGCGCGCTTCTGGGCTGAGAGCTTGCACACTGCCACCTATCTCCTCAACCGCATTCCTTCCGCTGCCTGCCCAGCTCCCACGCCCCACCACGCTCTTTTCGGTACCCCTCCGGCACGACCACCTTCGCGTCTTCGGGTGTGCGTGTTACCCTAACACCACGGCCACCGCTCCCCACAAGCCGGCACCCCGTTCGACTCGTGTCTTCCTCGGGTACTCCCCGGATCACAAGGGGTACCGCCGCTACGACCTCACCTCTCGTCGGGTCCTCATCTCTCGCCATGTGGTGTTTGATGAGTCCGTCTTCCCTTCTCCACCCCCACCACCACCACTTCCGCCTCCGAGCTTGACCTCTCCTCTTTGTTTTCCACCGACGCGGTGGTCGAGCCACCTTTGCGCTTGTCTCCCGCAGTACTACCGCTTGTGCCCTTCGCCGGGCCGTGCCCCGGCTCACCGGCGCGTGCCTCTCCCGACTCCCGCTCCCCGTTCGACCATGGAGGGGCCGAGCGGGGGTGGGGGTCCCGAGCCGCCGCCTCAGGCTCCGCCTCGGGCGCCACTGCGCGCTTCCCGGCCGGTGCACGTGTACCCGCCGCGTGGACCGCCGCCTCAGCTCCGACTCAGCGCCACCGCGCGCTTCGCCCGGCCCGGTGCACGTGTACCGGCGCCGTGGACGGGGCGGCGGCGCCGCCACCCGCCGCCGTCACCGCAGTGGCCCTTCTTCGCCGGGGTCACCTGCACCACCGGTGGTGCCCCTCTCTCCGCCGGCGACACCGACGCCGCCGCCGCCGCCGCCGCGGCCTCCGGCCGCCCGTGTGGAGCCGCCGGTATACCACCCGCCGCTTCTTCACCGGGACCCTCGTCACACTCACCCGATGGTGACGAGGCAGGCGTCCCGCCCGCAGGCCCTCACCGCCACTGCCTGTGAGCCGGGGATCTCTCCGGTACCCTCTTCCGTCCGCGAGGCCTTGGCGGACCCTCACTGGCGCCGTGCGATGGAAGAGGAGTACGTGGCACTCCTCGCCAACCAGACCTGGGATCTGGTGCCACGTCCGCGAGGCTCCAACGTCGTCACCGGCAAGTGGATATGGACACACAAGCGCCGGGCTGATGGTACACTTGAGAGGTACAAGGCTCGCTGGGTACTCCGGGGTTTCACTCAGCGCCCTGGGGTTGACTATGATGAGACTTTCAGTCCGGTGGTGAAGCCCGCCATCGCCCGCACAAGGCTCTCGGGCTCTCACCCGCTCTTGGCCGGTGCACCCACTGGATGTGAAGAATGCTTTCTTGCATGGTCTGCTCACTGAGACAGTTTACTGCAGTCAGCCAGCTGGGTTTGTTGACTCCTCCAGTCCTGAGATGGTCTGCCGGCTCAACAAGTCTCTCTACGGCCTCAAGCAGGCTCCCCGGGCATGGAACCACCGCTTTGCTGCCTTTCTGCTGACATTGGGGTTTGTGGAGGCCAAGTCAGATACGTCGCTGTTTGTCTACCACCATGGAGCTGAGACTGCGTACCTATTGCTCTATGTTGATGACATTGTCCTCACGGCCTCCAGTGAGTCACTCCTCCGCCGCATCATCACCTCACTTCAGCAGGAGTTTGCTATGAAGGATCTGGGTGTACTCCACCACTTCCTTGGGGTCACTGTTGAGCCTCACCCTGCTGGGCTCCTTCTTCACCAGCGGCAGTACACTCTGGATATCCTTGAGCGAGCTGGGATGACAGACTGCAACCCCTGCTCCACTCCAGTTGACACACAGGGCAAGCTGTCAGAGGCCGAGGGTCCCCCAGTGACAGATCCCACCGCGTACAGGAGTCTTGCTGGTGCTCTGCAGTACCTCACCTTCACCCGGCCGGACATCACCTATGGAGTTCAGCAGCTGTGCCTTCATATGCATGATCCGAGGGAGCCCCACCTCACTGCTCTCAAGCGTCTACTCCGCTACCTCCGCGGCACTGTGGACCACGGCCTGCTCCTTCACCGGCGGTCCTCCTCCACCGAGATGGTCGTCTACACTGACGCTGACTGGGCCGGCTGTCCGGACACTCGGCGCTCCACCTCCGGCTACGCTGTCTTCTTGGGCGGCAACCTGGTGTCCTGGTCGTCTAAGCGCCAGCAGGTGGCCTCCCGCTCCAGTGCCGAGGCGGAGTACCGCGCCGTTGCCAACGGCGTGGCTGAGGCTTCCTGGCTCCGGCAGCTCCTGGCCGAGCTCCATAGCCCCCTTCGCCGGGCCACGCTCGTCTACTGCGACAACGTCAGTGCGGTCTACCTCTCCACCAACCCCGTGCAGCACCAGAGGACGAAGCATGTGGAGATCGACCTACACTTCGTCCGTGACCGGGTTGCCATCGGCGAGGTGCGGGTCCTCCACGTACCGACTACCTCCCAGTTCGCCGACATCTTCACCAAGGGCCTCCCGTCGTCGACCTTTACCGACTTCCGCTCCAGCCTCAACATCACCAGTGGCTAGTTGTGGCTGTGGGGGGCTCATGTGCTCTTTCTTTATGTTGGTCCAGTCTGGAACTCCGCTGCGCCGGTAGTTCAGACTGCGGGGGAGTGTTGGAGTATATGTGTATCAGGCCCATGAGGCTAGGCCCATGAGGCCCATGTATGCTACACTATATTGCTACCCTTCTAGGGTTAGCCAAAGCAATAGAGAATCTAATTCCAACATACACCACTCTTTAGTGCAAGCCAACCAACTTAGTGTACATTTTCAACTACCATAGGGTGTGAAGTCACTGATCAGAGATGTGTATGAAGTTGTGGTGATTAGTGAAGGTTACGAATTTGCCATGCTGTAAGTAGGGACGTCCCTGCTCCACGGCAACCAGGATAGCGAGATACTCATTGCAAGTAGAGAGCCTGCGAGTGCGTTGGCTCTGAGAGGTTTACTAAGATATGCCATCAGTCCACCCTGAAACAAGACTGCACTGACACCTAGATCACAAGCATCGGTTTGCAGCTGAAAGGGTTTGGAGAAGATGGGAAGGGTCAGAACCAGTGCAGCAACAAGCGCAGACTTCAGAGTCTCAAATCCAGCAGCGTGGTAAGAAATCGACAAGAATGGCGAAGCGGTGCACAAAATTTATATAATACCCTGCTAACCTAAGAAAGCTGGGTAACTGTTTGATATCGTCAGGAAGCGGCTACTCACTCATATGGACTTTATCGATCTTAGCTGGGTCAGTGGAACGCCAGGGGCACTAATAACATGTCCCAAGTAGGAAATGCTCTGTTGGGCGAACCGACATTTTAATAATTTGATTTGCCACTTATCCTTAGCCAAGAGGGATAGTACTTGATGCAAGTCCTGCAGGTGGTTTTCAATGGACGAGATGTAAACCAAGGCATCGTCGAAGAAGACAAGGACACATCTATATATGGAAAGTGGTTTCAGGGTAGAGTTCATGGTGCTTGGAACATGTTTAGAGCTCTGGTCAGTTCGGATGCCACAACCATGAACTCATAGTGTGTCTGAATTGATGTCTTTGTGCTTTTCCTGGTTGCCAAACGAATCTGATTGAGCCACCGTGCAAATTTAACTGGAAAACAATCGAGCTGAGGACAGTTCATTGAGTAATTCATCGATGATAGGAATGAGAAACTTGCACATGATGTTAAGGCATTAAGTATTCAGTAATCAACATAAAACCGTCAGGAGCCAACCTTCTTATCCAGAAGTAGAACTAGGGAAGAAAATGCTCTGGAACTAGATTGGATCAGACCTACACTCAGCATTTCAGAATCTTGATTCTTGATCTCGATCTTTAGTGCAGGTGTGACAATATTGAAGAGTTTCTTGTCAAGTGGAACAACTGAACTAGGGAACATTGGGTAGGTTCAGAAGCAAGGTCTTGGAGCAGAATTTGTTGATTGCCATAAGTGAAACTAATCCGTTTATGGATCGATCCAATGCACTGTCATGTGGGGCCGCACGTACGCTCGTCAGCGGCGGGCCCGCGATGTCAGGAGGACCGCGGCCAGGGCGGCAGCAGCAGCGGAAGGCGCCCCTGAAGGAAGTGGCTAGATATTATCCCTTAAGTTTAGGAGTGATTGTTATTTAATTAGCTATTTTCCATATAATTACTTGCATTAGTCGGTTGGGCCAAGGCCTATATATTGTAACGTGAGACACTTGAGAAGATTCATGATCAGTAAACCTAATCTCTCTCTCCCTAATCGCTCTCAAGCCCGAGCCATCAAGAGGGGTATAACCTCCGCGATCGGAAGACACGGCACGAGACTACGAACTACGTAGTCGAGGGCCGCCTACCCTAGATCACCGTGCCCTTGACATGCACCTTCATAGGTGAAAAGGCCTCCTGCCAATTCATGACACACATTGAGAGGAATGATCTTCAGAGTAGAGTGGAAACTGAAACCTGAACAGACCACTCTGCCTAGGTAATTTCTTTGGAGCATCCAAGTGTGCCACCATCTGCCACCCTCACAGTGGTCGAAACTGGCAGAGGTTGAACACCAGGCAGAGAAACAATTTCTTAATGGCCCGTGTTGCAGTCTGCTGTGAAAGAGCTACTGAAGACAACAGCAAGAAAAGATGCTGGGTCAGCGATATAATCATCAGTGAGCCTTTTTTTTTAATGCAAATCATCAGTGAAACTATCGTGGCACAAATCCCACACTACCGGAGACAGAGTTTATGCCGATGGTCAAAGGTTTTGCCGATGGCCAAGGCATAAGCCATCCGCAAACAAGAGGGTTTGCCGATGACAAAGCCAAGCCATCGGCAAATATTTTTTTGCCGATGGCCGGGCCATCGGCAAAAAAAAAAAAAAAAAACCATTGGCAAAAGGCTTCTTTGCCGATGGCCGGCCATCGGCAAAACACGGCCAACGACAAAACATTACTAAGATCCACAAAAAAAAACTTGCCAGCAGCGGACGGCGGCCGACGCCGTCTTGTTTGCCGATGGCGGAGCCGTTAGGCCATCGGCAAACAACATAATTTGCCGATGGCCGCGACCACCGGCAAAGCCATGCCACGTGGCTGTCAGTGGAGCGCCCAGGCCCACCTTCTTTGCCGATGGCCGGCCATCGGCAAATAGTCTTTGCCGATGGCTTCACAAGGCCATCGGCAAATTTTGATTTTTTTTGTTTTTCCTTCCCATTTTTTTCTGGAGTCTTCCTACACCACATACAACCCAGTTTCAAAAGTTGGGACAATTTTGAGTTTTGTAGCTATATTTCGTTAATTATTTCAATTTCTTTGAATTTTTCCCGCAACTCTAAATTTGAACTGCAGGTACATGAAATAGTAGAACTTTTTGATTCGAAAAATGATATTCATGATGCTCGGAGTATGTTGAGGCCGTATCCAGGACCTCGCATGAAATTACGACCCTGTTGGCCTCGTAACATGGGGAGTGACGTGCGCGGAAAGTGTTTTTAAATTTTATAAAATCCAAACGAAGTCCGAAATTAACGAAACTTGACCAGTTGTGTTGTCATAGCATGTGTAGTCTACAGTAAAAATTTCAAAAAGTTTCGAGCAAGTTGTGACGTCGGATGGCCAAAACCCAGACATCTCCACATGTGATCAAAAAACTTGCTCGAAACTTTTTGAAATTTTTATCGTAGACTACACATGCTATGACAACACAACTGGTCAAGTTTCGTCAATTTTGGACTTCGTTTGGATTTTATAAAATTTAAAAACACTTTCCGTGCACGTCACTCCCCATGTTACGAGGCCAATAGGGTCGTAATTTCATGCGAGGTCCTGGATACGGCCTCAACATACTCCGAGCATCATGAATATCATTTTCGAATAAAAAAGTTCCATTATTTTATGTACCTGTAGTTCAAATTTAGAGTTGCGGGAAAAATTCAAAGAAACCGAAATAATTAACGAAATATAGCTAGAAAACTCAAAATTGTCCCAACTTTTGAAACTGGGTTGTATGTGGTGTAGGAAGACTCCAGAAAAAAATGGGAAGGAAAAAAAAAAAAAATTCAAAATTTGCCGATGGCCGGCCATCGGCAAAGCCTGTGGCCCAGGCCACGTGGCACGGATTTGCCGATGGCCACAACCATCGGCAAAGATCCTGACCCTAGAACGTGATAACGGGCCGGCCCACTCCCTCTCGCCTTCTCCTTCTCACTTCTCTCTCTTCTCTCTCCCTCGCCCCGACCGCCGCCCGCCGCCCGCCGTCGCCGGCCACCGCCGCGCCCTTCCTCCGTGAGCAGCCGGCCGGCGTCCGGATCTCCCCGGATCTCCCGACCCGTCCCCTGCGACCCCCGCCCCGTCCGCGCCGCCACCGCCGGGCGCCGCCGCCCGCCCGTTCTCCGCTCCTCGCCGCCGCGTCGCGCCACCCCGCTGCTCACCGCCGCGGCCGCTCCACCCCGGTCCTCGGCGCGCTCGCTCCGCCCGCATCCCGCTCTCCGCCCGTCCCCTGCTCCCCGCCGGCACCGGTCCTCGCCGCCGCTGCCGCCGCCGCCGGCCGGATCCGGATCCCGGCATGCTAGGCGGCCACCTCGCCGGGCGCTTGGCCGGGCCCTGCAGAAAGGAAGAAGAAGAAGAAGGCAGAGGAAGGGAAGGGAAGGGAACAGGAGGAAGAAAAGAAGGAGGAGGAGAAGAAGAAGAAGGAGAAGGAGGAGAAGAGAAGGGGAAGAAAAGAAGGAAGAAGGGGAAGAAAAGAAGGAAGAAGAAGAAGGGAAAGAAGGGGAGGAGAAGGTCCGCTCTTCGTTCATCGACGTTCGTCCCCGCGCATCGCGGAGGAGAAGGTAAAGCCCTAGTTTTGTCGGCCTTCGTGCCGGTTATGATGTGCTCGACATTCGTGTCGGTGTTGTTGTTGCGTGGGACTTCATGCCAGTTATGTCGTGCCCGACCTTCGTGCCGGGTTTGTGGATGTGTGGGCCATCGTGCCCCAAATGTGGACGTCGGCCTTCGAGCCGACATTTTTTCTTGCGGTTTTGGGAACCTCCCGTACCGGGAGGTTTCGCGAAATTTTCAACTAAGAGTGATGTCTTTATTGTTTTGCAGAGCAGGACTTGTCGGAGGGGACCTTGACCGTGTTCGTGCACCTACCCGCCTCCGCGCCGACACCCTAGGTATAAATCACCTCTGTTCCTTATAGTTGTTGTAAGTACATTGCGTAACTGAGTTAGGCGTCTCCCGTCCGAAAGCGATTCGCGGTCGTTGGTATGCGGATTAGTGCATAGACGGTTTCTCTTTCGGATTGTCCACGTTTTTTGGACAGCCCGAGGATGTGTAGATGGGTTAGCTTCCATGTTCCGCCCCGTCCGAGTCGGAGTTTCGGCAGCCCCTCCCCATTGTTCTCCGGATACACACTCTCCCGTCGGGACGTGTATCGGGAGAACAAGGGGGAGGTGTCGCCGAAATTCCATCTCGGGACGGGAGCGAGCATGGAAGCTAACCTCATATACGCATCCTCGGGTGGGATTAGGACCTATCCTTCACCTAGTAGATGGTAGGAACGCCTTGTAGATGCAGATGTTGGTCCTATTACTCGCTTACATTGGCACATGACAGAGGATGGCTGACCATGAGTGGATGTACACGGGCTTCAAAGACAAGACCGATGAATGGGTTAAGAGGACCGGGGACTTCCTGGAGAAAGCATTTGGCCCAGCTGCTATAGGGGCGATTTGGGTGTTTTGTCCCTGTAGCAAGTGTAAGAACCATACAAGGAAAGAGCAATGACAGGTGAGGAATGATATTTGGGCGAATGGATATGTTCCAAACTATACCCGCTGGATCCTCCATGGGGAACCCCAACGGGTTACGGAGGCGGTGGTGAGACCGGACCTCGAGGGGTTTGATGTAGATGCCGGAATGGCAGACTTGCTGGAAGACGTTCAAGCCATTCGAGGAATGGAGGTGGAGGAAGAAGATCCAGAGGAGACCGCAAAGGCGTACTACGCCATGATGGAGGCGGCAAAGGAGCCCCTTCATGAGAAGACCCGCATTTCTAGACTGGATGCCATTTCACACCTAATAGGGTTGAAGTCGTCCTTTGGGCATCGGTCGAGAAGGTTTTGATCTCGTATTGGCAACTGTTGGCGGGCTACTTCCGGAGCTTCACTGCCTGCCAAAAAACACGACCGAGTCACAGAGGCTCCTTCGTGCACTCAAGATGCCTTATCACCCGATCCAAGCTTGTAAGAACGGGTGTGTCCGTTCCGGGGAGACCACGAGGCAGCAACACACCGTCCGGAGTGCAAAGCCTCTAGGTACGTGGAGGTAGAAGGCAAAGTGATGGCAATAAGAAACAGATCTAAGATCCCGAGATGGTCATACGACACCTTCCTGTACTACCAAGGCTGCAACGGCAGCACATGATAGAGGAGTCCGTGAAACAAATGATGTGGCACAAGAATGTCAAAAGATACAGTGACAAGATGCAGCACCCGGCAGATGGTGATGCATGGAAGCACTTCGATGCCATGAATCTTGTCAAGGCCTAGGAGGCTCGAAATGTACGCGTAGCACCGGCAACAGATGGGTTCAACCCGTTTGGAATGATGGCGGCCCCGTACACTTGTTTGCCCGTGTTTGTGATCCCCTCAATCTTCCCCCCGGCGTCATGTTCGACCCGGGAACGTGTTCTTGACGCCGATAATACCTGGACACCCGGCAACAAAATGGGTGTGTTCATGCGGCCAGGTGTGGGATGAATTGCGAAAGCTTGGGATGAGGGGGTGCGACGTACGACCGAGCTACACGAGACGAACTTCACGATGCATGTGTGGTACCGTACTCAATGCATGACTTCCGGCGTATGGCTTATTCAGCACGTGGTGTGTTCACGAGAAGTTCCCTTGCCCAACATGCAAGGCAGATGTGATGTTCACTGGGCGGCCAAGGGTGGCAAGTATTCTTCTTTCGACAAACATCGTCAATTCCTAAAGGAGGACCATGGCGAGACGAGATAAAAAGCACTTCACGAATGGTGTTGAAGTCACTGGCCCCATCCCTAAGGAAAAGAGCCCAGCTGACATCCTTGCACAGATAGAGGCTCTCGAAATTGATGAAGTGAATGGTGGTTTCAAAGGATATGGTATTGACCACATGTGGACTCATATATCGGGCTTGACTAGGCTCCCCTACTACAAGCACCTTCTTCTTCCACACAACATCGATGTAATGCACACAGAAAAGAATATCGCCGAGGCACTTTGGGCAACACTCATGGACATTGGCAAGAAGTCAAAGGACAATGTTAAGGCTAGACTGGACATTGAAACGATTTGCGATAGACCAAATCTAGTGATGAAGACCCCTACGCCAGGCAAGAGATGGAAGAAGGGCTCGGCCGATTACATCCTGAAAAGGCCACATAGGAAGGAAGCACTGGAGTGGTTGAAGAAGCTAAGGTTCCCTGATGGGTATGCGGCGAATCTGAGCAGGGGAGTGAACTTGCTGACTGGCAAAGTCTTAGGGATGAAGAGTCATGATTTCCACATCTGGATTGAGCGGATCCTTCCTGCGATGACCCGGGGAAACCTCCCTGAGCCGGTGTGGCGCGTCCTGGCAGAGTTGAGCTTTTTCTTCCGCCAGCTTTGTTCCATGGAGTTGTCTAGGGACGTTTGTCTTGAACTGGAGGAGGCTGCACCTCTTTTGCTCATCTGATTTTACACCTCTTTTGCAGCATCATATTTCCACCGGGCTTCTTCCTGTCCATGCAGCATCTGATTTTGCACCTACCAAGGGAGGCATGGTTGGGGGGACCCGTGCAACACCATTGGTGCTATCCAATCGAGAGGTGTCTAAAGCTTCTTCGGAAAAAGTGTAAAAATAAAGCCAAAATTGAGGCTTCTGTGGCAGAGGCATTCATTCTGGAGGAGGTGTCCACATGCACACAGGCGTACTATACCGAGGCACTTAAGAGACCACGAGATCCAACCCCTCGTTACAACATCGACGAGAATTCATGCACTCTCGGCCTTTTCAGAGGGGATCTCGGAAGAGCAGGAGCAGGGACCAACGTGTACTTGCGGCATGTTGAGTGGCACACTATCATGATGTACTTGTTGTTGAACCTTGATGAAACACTTGATTATCAAGAGTAAGTTCTTGTTCAGCTTGTTACATACGCCGCCACTATCCTCCACCTATCGATCCGACCCCCTTGTCTATTGTTTCTCCAGGAAATTTATTAATGAACACTGGAGGTGCAGTAGGGATCCTATCGAGGAAGAAAAAGACCATCTTCTCAGACATAATACGCCCGGTTTCGTCAATTGGTTCAGCAAAAAGGTAACTATCTACCTAACCTCGTTTCAACTTTGAGATTCCACTTTGCTCCTATGAGCGAGTAACGTAACTATCCAACTGTCCTAACCATGCAGGCTAATTGTGATGCGGAAATGAGTCCTGCGTTAAGATCTGTGAGCAATGTTGGCGGTCCTTAACTCTGATTTCTACCCACCAACTATAGGACATTATGGGGGAAATAAATATTTTATTTCACATATATCTTTACTATTGACCTAGTTCCACCTGTGCTTGGAGAAAATATTGTTTTGCAGAATGTACACCAAGTACAGGAATTTTTAGAATAAAAAGGCGCTTTTCAGAAGGCGTAAAAGAGCAAGAGAACAAGGGCCAGCCACCTGGGCCCAAAATGGGCCAAAATCACCAGCATAAACGAGACCCAGAAGGCGGCCCAGTCCCACCTGCCAAAGGCGGTCGGGGCGGCTGCGCCGGGGCGCGCGCGCGCGGCCTGCTGCGGAGTGGGCCCGGCCAAGGTGGTTCGCCTCCTTCCATCCGGGGATGACGGTTTTTCTTTGGTGTTTTTACACCACTACCCCCGAACTGCCTTCTGGGGGCTATAAATGAAGAGGAGAGGCCCTCCACCTTCACACACACCATTTGGAGCCATCTCACTTCCTCACACTTGTTCTTTAGTCTTAGCATTAGTCCATTGGAGCTAGGCAAAGCTACTTGGAGAGCTTGTCTCCAGGAAGAAAAGCTACACTCTTGGTATAAATCTATGGAGCATTCTTCCTTAGTCAAGTTCTCATTACATTTATATAGTCGTGCACATGAACTAGAGTATAGTCTAGTACACGATATATTCGATGATCAAGAACTAGGCCATAGTTCTTGTGAGAGTTGTTCATCGTGTTCTACATTGTTCTTCATTGTTCATATGTTTTACTTGTTTAGATTAGATTGTAGGAGAGGAATAGCGGTTCGATGTGCCTTCGGGTTTGCCTATGTCCTAGCTCGTCCATCCGTAGGGTGGGAGTCCTGGGGGGATGTAGGTAGCTCCTTAGTATGCGGACATGGTGTCCGGATGCGAGGGAACCTTCGGATATGTCGGCATGCCACGGTTGAGGTGGTAGGCGGCGGTGGTGGCAGCCCCTTTGTCCGTCCTTTGTAATCCCCCACGTTCGCATGTTGAGTAGGAGTTCGTAAATGCCGCCATCGACTGGCAGACCATTTGCCGCGGTCTCCCCATATTCCTAGTCTATAGTCGAGTCTTGACTTGTATAACATGTGGAATTAGCTGTTCTAGCATTGACTATATAGGACCTGCCTGCTCCACGTAGATTATTCTTTATTCTTTATTTTACCTTTATTCCTTTGAGGTTGCTCTTAGTGTGTGTCCACTATCCAAACTACCGTATGCTTACCCCTGTATAGTACATTGGTCGGTTTCTCCTCATGCTACATATTGTATTCATACCCATGCTAGATTACTTAACTACCCCATGCCTTCCTTTGGGAAATTATAAATAACGATACCCTGAATACTTCCGGGTGAAATGCTGCAATGATAGATCCGTGCGCTTGCGGATATTTATTCTAATAGGATGTGATCTATCTCTTGGCAACACTCGCGTAGTTACTAGAACCAGTTTCTAGTGAATATGTCGAGTAAAGCCATTTAGCGTTTCTGGTGCTGTTATCAGGATTAGGCTCTAAGTCTATTTTGGTAATCGCGCTAAGAAATGCCAACAGGCAAAACCTTCGATCGACATGTCAAGTCATTCGACGTTTATGACGTGAATGGCTATCGCTTTCGCACGAGAAGCTACGAAGAGAAACGGGGCAACCTAAAAACCACGTGCACTGGAGTTCGTACTCTCGGCACGGATGGGAAGGACTATTACGGCATAGTCGAACAGATATTGGAGCTTGGCTTTGGCAAGTTCCTAGGTTGTAAGCCAGTGGTGTTCAAATGCCATTGGTTCAATCCCGAGGTCACGAAAAAGGACCTTAAGATTGGGAAAGTCAAAATCTGACAGGATTCCAAATATCAAGGAGACGATGTCTATATTGTGGCTACCGAGACGCCAAGCAAGTTTATTACCTCCATGGGCAAACCAAAATGACAAGCGCCTTGCGGGTTGGAGCCTTGTGCAGTTCGTATCGCCACACGGTAAAGCGGCGGTCCCGAACGATGATGATTACAATTTTGACCCAAGGATAGATGAGTTCTATCAACCTGAGGGGCTAGAAGGTAGGTTGGAGATAGACATTCATTCGTTGATGAGTATGGAAGTAAACAATGACATCGATGAGGACGAGGGTGATGAGGTGCACGATGCTGAGGACATACGAATCCTAGATGCCTGGCAGATGCGGCGCGATGTAGTAGTTGGGGAACATATAGAGTGTAATGATGAGGACTTAAGAGAGCTCGACAATATTGATAGTGATGACAACGACGAGCGCAAAGCAATATTGCCGTTCGCGGAGATAATTTCTAATTCATGTAATATTGATACGTTATTTATATTACCTTACATTTATGTTTTCTTTACAAGTACTTGCAATCTATTAATACTAACTGTTTTAATCTTTGTCATTGCAGGCACTCGACAAAATGCCAGGCGGACGACGGACGCGCCGACAAAACGTCAGGTCGAGGTACATGGTGCTCGAGCCCCAACAGGAGCACGTGGCAGCCGGCCACCACGAGGAGCACGTGGCGGCCGACCACCACGAGGAGGATGACGAGGAGCTTGAGGTGGAGCCATCCACCAGCAGGAGTGGGAGTAGGCGGAGGACTCCCAACAGGAGGCTGTTCGAGACGGACTCCTAGCAGGGGGCGACGACCATCGAGGGGAAGGCGATCGTGCCCGACAAATGGGCATACTACTTCCACGTCAAGGACGAACGTGAGGAAGTCCTCGCTGCCAAGATCAAGAGGGAGTTCTGGGTGAGTCTTTCAATCGCAACGCATATCTCAATACTACGCATTTGTTGGACTTTTCTCAAACAATGAAATGATGCTTGATGCCTGTGTGCAGTTGTACTATAGGTTGGCGGAGGGGCAGGACCCCGTGCGGGTGGACCGGCAGCAGGACAAGGTGTGCGAGTTGCGGCTCAAGGACATGTTCTACGAGGCGCACACCCAGGCTGTCATCTCCTACTACGCCAACTTTAGGGGGATGAAGGTGGATAAGACCATGGCCAGGGAGATGATATGTGACCCAGAGACCGACCTCACCGAGGAGCAGTACATGCAGGTAAATAAGTAGGAAAACATCTGTTATGATTCCTTATGTGACACATTCAACTCATTATCTGGAAGATCTAATACTTGAATGTCATGCAGACACCTCCGGGCTGGTGCAGCAAGTACGCCAACTGCTGGCTTGAGATTGTCAGAGGGCGGCAAACGCCGGCGGCGTATGTGCAGCACAGAGCACGTCGGGCGAAACACTTGGCAGAGATGGAGAAGTCAGGGTCTCACACCACTAGGGGAGCCACAGCGTTCATGGAAACATGGGTATGCTTGTGTTCAACCATTTCTTATAGCGCTGGATTTCTTATATCTCTACTTGTAACCATGTTTTCTGTTTTCCTCGCAGAGGGAGGCGCACGGCGGGCAGCCCATCAACGAGTACATGGGGTGGGCCCTTGCTCACAAGGGCCCAGCGAAAGCGGCCTCCACCACGTACAGCTCTTTGGACGGGCCCGAGAAGTACACCAGCCCGGTCGTGTACGAGAAGCTCACCAAGTACGCCGCCGCAGCTCGAGAGCTCCATGGCGACGACTATGACGTCACCGCCGAGCCCCTGGACCCTGAGCTCGTGATGAGGTTGGGAGGAGGGAAGCAGCACGACCGGTTCTATATGGCCCACAGTGCCATTGAGCCGTCCTCTGTCTCGACGCTGACCGAGATCCGCAAAGAAGACGAACGAAGGGGCGCACCGCGGGTCCCCATAGTGCCTCGGCAGCCGAGCAGCGTGCATGTGATCGCGGGTCTTCAGGTAAGTGGAGTTTCATTCATCGTTCGATCGTTTGAAAAATAATGTACCTTGCCTTCAAATACAATCAACCATGCTGGTGTAATATTGCAGTCCCAGGTCTAGGAGGTGCTAGCCAATCAGAAGCAGATGGTGATTGCCTATCAGGAGCACATGGCCACGGCCAAGCAAAGCACTACCAGCATGCGATGTCACAGATGTCCCTACACATGCGTGCCCAGGGAATGAGTGAGCCTCCAGCCTCTGTCTTCGTTCCACCACCAGTACCTCCAATGCCTTTTGCTGTACCTCGTCCGGTGAGTACATTGCCTATTGCTTTAGCTTGTGATGTCAGTCTGCAGGTACTAATTCCATCACTTGGTCTTTGTGCAGGCACAGTCGGCGGGTTCGAACCCAACTCCAGGTGCTGGCCCTCCACCTGGTGCTTCTCCACAGGGTCCTCCTCCACAGCACGGCCGGACACCTTACCAGAGCCTCCCCACGCAGCCGTACGTCTGGGGTCCTCCACCGACGGCGGGGTACTCGTGGCCGCAGCAGGGGCAGCCCGGGCCATCTCAGTTCCCTCCGCAGCCGGGGCACTTCGTGCCTGCCGTGTTCCCTCAGCAGCACGTCGGCCACTGGCAGTACGGTGCGGCCCCGCATGCGAGTTGGTCTGCGTGGGAGGATGGTGCTGGGGGCTCTGGGACCCCCGGGGACGGCGCCTCGAGCTAGGTACCTTCGATTCTATCTTTTCGACCTTGTTGTGGCACGTCGGACATGTTTTGCCGACGTTGGACTTGTATGGATATCTTTACACTTGTATGGATGACTCCGGATATGTTATATGTGGTTTCGACTTGTATGGATGATACCGGACATGTTATATGTGATTTGATGCTATATTATGGTTCAAATGGTGTATTATTGCGAATATATGTGATGAATGTTGGATATGTGTTATGTTTGTGATTAAATGTGGTCTAAATGAAAGAAAACAGAAAAAAAGGAAAAAAAATCCTAGGGAAAAAATTCCCAGCGAAGCCCAGGTTTGCCGACGGCCATGGCCATCAGCAAACTGACCATAGCTTTGCTGGCCATCGGCAAATATTTTCCAGGAAAATATTTATTCCCGTTTACAAAAGAAAAAAAATTACGTCGACGGCCATGGCCATCGGAAAATAATTTTTTTAAAAAAGAAATTTGTTTGCCGATGGCCACGTGGCGTCGGCCATTGGCAAACACGCCGTCGAAAATATTTATTCCCCTGACGGCGTGCTGCTGATGTGGCGTGTTCGCCGATGGCGGACGCGGCTATCGGCGAAACTTTTGCCGATGGCACGGTCAGTTGCCATCGGCAAAAAATTGTTTGTCGATGCCCGGTTTGCCGATGGGAGTTTGCCGATGGCAACGTGACTTTGCCATCGGCAAACTCTTCGCCGACGGGGTCCTGATCCGGTAGTGCCATACCATGGTAGAGATTATTGTCCCTCTCTTGACCCTAACTTGCAGCCTATAGTCATACGAGTTAGAATAGCACACGTCGAGCCATTGTAGAGTCTGATTTCAAAACGTATTAGAACGAAGGACTGAAAATGTAAATTTTGTTGCAATACAAAAATGTTCACTATATATTAAAAGATAAAAATAAAGAACTATCAGGTATCCCTAAATCTTGTCATTACGATCAATATCTGTGAGAATCAAATTTAATTTTATGACATATTCACAACCAATCTATGCACCTAAATATAAGGTATATGTACCATGAATATTTAATTTTAAGATTGATGAATCAATCATATACTAGGAACATATATACAAAATCAAGAATGGAAGCTTAAATTTAGGTAAAAACACCTGGAATTGATCTCCCAAGACGGATTTGCTTGTGGCTTTGGTTTATATAAGCAAGCACTACCAAGATTAAAGAGCATCAATAATATACTATCACTAGTCTCTAGTTAGTCTCTACAAAAAAGGAAGATCAAGAGTAGCCTCCATGGCGCTCCTCATGTCCTGCTCCAACAAGAAGGGTCCCATTTTGGTGGCGACCCTGCTGATGGCTCTCCTCGCGGCGTCTGTGTCAGCGGAGATCTGCAACAGAGTTGTTGTTTGCAGGCAAGAGATTTGCACGGGAATGTGTGCTGTGACCGGAGCCAGTACTCTTGGGGCATGCAGGTACATGTGGGGCTTCCCAACCTGCTGCTGCGTTCTACAATCCTCCTCCACATCCGTCATCGCGGGCAGTGTTCACCAGCTGCCTGTTCATTGATCATCTGTTGCCGCTCTTGCTTGATGCAAGATAAAGCAGCAGCCGCTGGTTATTTTCTTTTGATATGAACAAATTGTATGATTGTACGAGGAACCGAGCACAGAGTCATAATAGCTGCATACTTCTTGGGGCTAATATTCACACATACTCATTATACTCCTAAAAAGTTTTGTTTATGTTTTACCTTTTTTTTTCTATATAGGGTTATGCCCCACTTTAAAACGGAACACAGAAAATATCAATAGTAGAAATCACTAGTAGAGAATAGACCTTCCATCTTTGCTTTAGTCTCGGTCATAATTAGTCCCTAGACTAATGGGAGAATTATTCCTGGTTGGAGCCACCAAACGGGACTATATTGCCCAGCTCAACTAGGGCAGCATGCTTGCGCCTTTGCCCGCTTTACTTTTGAACCGAATTGTTGTTTTAGTCTTGATCTGGGGACTTCCTCGGAACCAAACTGTATAGGAGTCTTAATTATCATTTGTTGATTTGCCTTTGAATCTAATCATTCTTCACCATGTAAATGTGCTAGTTATTGTTCTTCGATATTCTTGGGGCAAATCCCAGGAAACCTGCTTGGACAAGTCCTGAAACCCACCTTGATCCGTTGTTTGCCGTTGTTTGCAATCCAAGCATTCGAGGTCTTCATTGTGTTTTACTTGTGTCAACAAATTGTATCTCATACCAAACTACCAGTCTATAACTGGTTCCATTTGTGTTTGATTTTCTAAAAGCTTTGTCAGAAACCAAATTTGAATTGGTTTTCGCCGGTACCCAAAGTACTGAGTAGGTTTAATTTGCTCTAGCTAAATCCATATCGTTTTTTTAGAATTATCTTAGCATTAGCAAAGACACCATCAAAGTACCAAGTACTGATTTGCTCAGGTAAAAATCGTACCAAATTTGTTTAGCTAGCTATGATCGGAAATAAACTTATTATTTAGAGAAATTCCTTATTCTAATCAGAAACATTTGCGAATATGCTTCTAAATACTTATTAGTCTGCAGTCTGTAAACGTGAAATCTCATTAAAGATTACCTTATTTTTGTGTAATATATTGTAATTGAAACAACAGGAATATAATTTAGAGATTGTGTTTTTATGTCAAATATTTGTTTTCTCATCATAATACGATCGATCATATCCAGCTGGGATCTTCATGAGGACCAAATCTGGTATGATATATTGGCTGCCAATAGTGGTGCACTCAATACATGGTATATATACCTAACCACGAATAAATAAATCCTGAAAACTGCACCTCTAACAATTACACACTACTATACATGAAAAAATAAAAATGGCAAGAATATCTGAATT
Source organism: Themeda triandra (assembly GCA_018135685.1). NCBI lineage: Eukaryota > Viridiplantae > Streptophyta > Magnoliopsida > Poales > Poaceae > Themeda > Themeda triandra. Next base: position 1,107,232 of record JAENPR010000103.1, read on the forward strand.
GATCGATCATGCCAAATTTACTTCTGTCTCCAGCCTACATATTAAGCACCCCGGCCCTTGCAGACTAAATAAGCATCAATAGAAGACCATAAGTCTCTACGCACTCGATCTTAGCTACGCCGGCCTAATGGCGCCATCACTCGTCGCGTCCTCCAACAAGTCTCTCGTCTTCCTCGTCGGCGTCCCTCTGCTGATGATCGCTCTCCTGGCTGCGTCGGCGGCAGCGGGCAGGGCCAGCGGCGGCTTCCAGTTCCAGCAGGAAGCGGATGGCCTGTACGGCCACCCTGTCAAAGTCTGCAAGGAAGAGCAGTGCTCGGGAACGTGCGCCGTCCTCGGAGTCGCTGGTGTCGGCAAATGCAGGGACAACACCTGCTGCTGCGTCCCAACAGAACCCTCCGCCTCCAATGGTGTCCAGACCACCGGCCTGCGCGTCGATCCGTCTCTAGATTGATCATTGATGTATGATGGGGAATACCTTTTCTCTTTTTTTTTTCTTTATAATGAAATTTTGAGTTCTTGGTGTGGTTACTGCGGCGCAAGATCTGTGACACAGCCTGATATTATTCATGCCAGTAAGCAGTAACTACAGTTTTGTGATACATGTTTCTTTGCTTGAATCAGTTGCATTGGGTAAGAAATGGAAATGATACATCTGTTGTGCGTATTTTTGTGTTCTTTTTTTAGTGCAACTTTTGTGTTCATTTTTATCCTTCATTGGTCGTCTACTAAATTACCCCTATGTCAAAATTATTACTACGAATTGTCATAATAAGTAAAATAATGATCTCTCTAATCTACGTTCAAATATCGACACAAACTTTGAAGGGAAATAGTTCAATAGCTGCAAAATATGTACTATATAAATTACATGCTTCAACCACAAGACTGCTAAAATAAAAAAACATGTAACACAATATAGACCAAATAAGCATGTATATACTACAATAAACATTATTTGAATAGTTTACCAATCATGGAATGTACCTTTTGAGGAATGCATAGCAATGGCACCTTAGGTAATAAATTACATGCATGATGTTTTATGTTGCAACCATATTTGGCAACAATCACCACGGCAATAGATTAAGATATGATGCAAATCCAGCTTGGTTCATATCAGATTTGTTGGTTTTGGTGAAGGCCTTCAAGTCGACTAAATATGATAATTCAACATCTTTTATTGAGTAAAGTCTGCCGGCGGTCCCTAAACTTGCGCAGCTGTGTCAAGCCGGTTCCTAAAGTCATAAAACGGGCATTTAGGTGCCTCATCTCTGTTTGGGTCTCGTTCGAGTCAATCGGGCGCCGGCGCACATGCACATTATGCATTAAGCCCCCTGCGTTCTGTTTAACCCATTGTGGATTCTGTCGTTGAGAGGTTTCCTCCGTTGCCGCCGTTATATTGTTCAGATTTCCTCTGTCGCCGCCGCTGCATTGCCATTGTCGCGATTTCTCCTCGCCGCCAGTGTCCAGCTCCTAGCCGCATCCACTGAGCCGCTGGCGCTGGGTGTGTATGGCGAGCAAGCTCTGAAGCCGCCGGCGCTGGGTGCCGAGTGCGTGTACAGTGTGATGCCATTGTCATCGGTGATTGTATATTTTTAAGAACAAATGAAATAAGTGTACGCAATCAGCAAGCGTATCACTGAAGCAATCCATTCCAACATAAGCAAGCATATTACTGCATCATCGTATTTGACAAAAGAGTGTCATGACAAGTAGCGATCTGCATCTGAACAGTTTGATGCATACTAACTTCTGACAAAAGTAATATTTGCATCAACATAAATTCGATGCCAAAAGGCTGGAATGAAACTACAGTGGTCCTTATCCCAAAATTGCAGAACCCAGAAAGATTAAAGGACCTTCGACCAATCAGCTTATGCAATGTGGTTTACAAAATTGCTTCCAAAGTCTTGTCAAACAGGTTAAAAATCATCTTGCCAGAGGTTATTTCTTTGAACCAGAGTGCTTTTGTTCCTGGACGTTCTTATTACAGATAATATTTTGCTTGCCTATGAACTGACACACTATTTGCAAACAAAGAATACAGGATCAGATGGTTATGCTGCTGTGAAACTAGATATGAGTAAAGCATATGATCGTGTTGAATAGGTTTTTGTGGAGAAGATGCTGCTCAAGCTGGGTTTTCATGAAAATTGGGTTCAAGTCATTATGAGTTGTGTTTCAACGGTCACCTACTGTATTAAAGTTAATGGTGAATTAACAGAAGAGTTTATTCCCAGTCGGGGTCTTCGACAGGAGATCCTCTTTCACCTTACCTGTTTTTAATTTGTGCCGAGGCATTTTCATGCCTACTGGGGGCAGCGAAGGAAGAGGGGAGTTGTCGGAGTTAAGATATGCCAGCATGCACCGAGTATAAATCATCTTTTGTTTGCAGATGATTCACTGTTACTCCTGAAAGTTGATGAATGGAGTGCAGCTCATCTGCAAAATATTCTCTCTTTGTATGAAGATTGCTCGGGGCAAATGATTAATAACGACAAGTGTAGAAAAAACCAATTAATGACTTCCCTAGAACTCACAACAGAAGCAAGAAATGAGAAATATCTAGGATTGCTGATGTACATGGGAAAGTCAAAGAAAAGAACTTTTGAGTACTTGAAGGAAAGAGTCTGGAAGAGATTACAAGGGTGGAAGGAGAAGCTTTTGTCAAAGGCTAGTAAGGAAGTTCTAATCAAGGCTGTAGTACAGGCCATCCCAAGTTATGCAATGTCATGTTTTGATCTCACAAAAACTCTTTGTGATGAGATTAGCAGCATGATTGGCAGGTTCCGTGGGCTCAACAAGAAAAGGAAAACAAAATGCATTGGCTATCTTGGGATTTGCTTTGTCAAAGAAAAGACAAGGGTGGTTTGGGATATAGAGATCTGCATCTTTTTAATCTAGCCATGCTTGCTAGACAAGGGTGGCGCCTCTTGGTAAATCTAGAATCTTTGTGTGCTCAAGTCTTGAGATCTAAATATTTTCCTGATGGTGACCTCTTATCAGTTGTGGAGAAACCTGGTATTTCTTACTCATGGCGTAGTATTGTACGAGGGGTGCAAGCACTAAAGAATGGGCTGGTGTGGAGAGTTGGTGATGGTACTCAAATTAATATATGGCTAGATCCTTGGATACCTCATGGTGTCACTAGAAGACCTATTACTCCAAGAGGGCATACTATTCTAAATAAAGTTTCTGATCTGATTGACCCGATTTCTGGTGAATGGGATATTTCTTTGATAAATGAAGTTTTCTGGGAGGAAGATGTGAAACACATTTTGGGCATTCCACTGAAATATGGCATGGAGGATAGCTTGGCGTGGCATTTTGACTCGAAAGGGAGTTTCTCTATTAAATCTGCGTACCATGTTCTAAAAGATAGAAAAGAATTGGCCAAAAGAAGACAAGTGGGAGAATCCAGTACAAATGCTAACTCCTCCAGGAGTTTTAAATGGAAGCAAATCTGGAATCTTGATTGTCCACAAGGTAAAACATTTCTTCTGGAGATAGTCTTCCCCTTCGTTTAAATATTCAACAACGGGGAATGGATATTGACACTAGATGTCCAGTCTGTTGGCGTTTAAATGAGGATGGGGGACATTGTTTTCTCAAGTGTAAGTTTGTAAAGAAATGTTGGAGAGCAATCAACTTGGAAGAAATTCGTTTGTGCCTGGTTGATCTAAACTCGGCAGGACAGGTTGCTTCCAAAATTCTCTCTTTGGATGATGACAAGAAATGTCTTGTGGTGTGTCTTCTATGGGCATGGTGAGATGCACGAAATAAGGCGAATGCAGGGGATAAGATGCCTTCCACGAGGAGATAATTTACAAGGCCCAAGGCTTGAGATATGATAAAAGTCTATATGTACAAAAGAAATAGAATATGGAAATCATTTTGCAATCGGGCTGGTCTCCACCACCAACCGATATTCGAAGATCAATTTCGATGGGGCTTTTCTAGAGAAAGAGAGGACAGGTGCATGGGGTTTCATTGTGAGAGATCATGATGGCGATGCAATGTTAGCTGGTGCAGGGAGAATCAATGTGCTACATGATGCTTTAAGTGCAGAGATCCATGGTTGCCTTGCTGCTCTTAATGCAGCGATGGATCAAGGTATGTCCCAGATCATCCTTGAATCAGACTCAAAAATTTTGGTTCAGGCTCTCCAGTCCAGTGAGTATGATTTCTCCGCTGCTGGTGTTCTTATTAGAGAAGCAAAATTTCTTATCTCTATGAATTTTGTACAAGTAGATGTGGTCCATGCGCCACGATCATGTAATAGTTGTGCTCATGAGCTCGCTCGTGTTGGCTTGAGTTGGGACCCGGATCTTTCCCACCATGTTTGGACTGATCCCCTCCCGGAGTTTGTACTTTCTTGGATAACTCGTGACTCAAGTGATCCCGTAAGAAGGCAATAAAATGATTGCTTTGTGTCAAAAAAATAAATTCGATGCTTACAAAATGGCATGACAAAATTATAGGTGACTATTAACAACCATAACTACAGCTAAGGGACATTTGAATTGCCGGTGCCTTCCTCATGTCTTTCCTGTTCTAAGTTCCCAGATTTCCCTATAGCCATGGATTTCTTCCTTTTCTTCTTAGCTCCTCTTCCATCAGTTTTTTTTAGTTGGTGGCTTCCTTTTGGTACCTGATGCTGCCTTCCTGCCATCATTGGTCTAGACAGTGTTTGTGGCCTCTCAAGAAGAAGCCGGTGTTTCTGCCATGGTCAACGACATAACAGCGGCGGCGACGGAGGAAACCTAAATGATATAACAGTGGCATCGGACGGCATCGGAGGAAACCTCAAGGACAGAATCCACGACGGGTTAAGCATACCGCGCAGGGGGTTTAATGCATAACGTGCATGCACGATGGCGCCCGATTGGACTAGAACGAAAACCAAAGAGAGATGAGAAACCTAAATGTCTGTTTTACAACTTTAGGGACCGGCTTGACACAACTGCACAAGTTTAAGGACCGCTAGTGGACTTTACTCTTTTTTATTTGAACATCCAGCTGGGAATATATGGATGCCTGCATATATTTCAATGAAAATAATTTTAACAACTGAATAAATATACTGCACAACATCCAATGCATATCATTAATATTGTTGGCTTCATATTTGTCAAAAGTCTTTACAGGCATGCATCAGCAACTCCATAAATGGAAAAACTATAAACTAAGCGAAGCTCCTACTTCAATGAACTCAATACCATACCATTCCATACAACCATTAAGTATCATGATATTCCATCCGTCCCACATTTCATACAGAAAGAAGTCAAATTTTATAAACTTTGACCAAGAATTAGCCCTATTATATATCAGTTTAGGATACATAAAATATATACATCAATAGCTTTGCATTTGAAGTGCCTCAGATAATATGGATTCGTTAGGAAAAGACAACATATTGCAATATTAATTAAAGGTCAAAATTGGTTTTGTATGACTCCTCCCAGATCTAAATGCATGTATCGCAATAGCAAGATAAGTATCTTTTGCAGTAGGAATCAAGGTTTCATAAAGTCATGCATATTGCTACCTTTCTGTTTTCTCTTATTTTCAATGTGAACAACAGAAAACTAATGGCACATGCTAAACACAATGTGACTTGCTAATTCAACACAAATTTCCATTCATGTTCTCTAATGCTCATCAACAAAACCAACACATCTAGGACTCCGTATCGCCCATGTAATTTCACTGAGGAAAGTCTGAGTGATTCGTTAGAACAAACTGTTCATCCTAAATTAAATGTGTACAAGTGGGTCTCAACAAATTGACGTGTAAATGTACCACATGGAGTGGAAATTTAAATCATGGCGATCTCTTAATCTCTATTGTTGATCAGAGGGGAGACGCTAAATGCAATAGAAGGCAATAACGATCCCATTGACATTGCCTGCAGTACAGACTGATTAAGCTGCTAGCTATGACAACAATGATGGGAAAGAAATTGTTTTGCTAGACTAGAAGAAATCTTAATTCTTGTTAACATTGAAAAGAATCAAGAACTTGGAACGTAGCTACACAAAACACCACTTGAATTAACTTGAAGAGAAACATACTCAGATAATTATCAGAAAGAGGCATTCCTGTATGGTTAAATGAATACATTCCATAGTTCCATGATGCGAATACTCATCGATTATCTCTGTATCTTTTTCCCCTAATATGCATCTACAAGAATATATTGCATATAAATCATTACTATCTGGGAGAGATATATTATTTTTCCTATGTTTATTCTCAACATAAAAATCTACAAAAACAATATATGCTACTGTATTTCACAGCTACAAGGAATACCTTATCTGACAAAATAACTGAAAATTTCGGTTATAACACCAAAAGATCACGCTGCTAGATATATAACATTCCGTGGACTTTGTCATCCAACTACCGCGTCTCTCCATTGCTGTGCATGCTGATCTTTCTAGCTGTAGAACCTCCACAGCTCTGGCACATATTGCGCACCCCAACCCAGCGGCGCCTGAAACCTGAGCACTGTGCCCTCCACTACTCAAGGCTGGAGCACAACAGGTCGCCTCAACAAAAATCTGTGACCGAAAAGCTAAGATCGACCAGATACCATCTAATAATGCTGCACTACAGCGTGCCTATCTGAAACCAGCATCGACATGTCCAATTTTGTAGCTCATCTCTCTCTCAAATTGAAAAGATCGATTGCCGAATTCGCCTCCCTCGGTTAGCAGCAGAAAATCACAACCAGAATTTTTTAGTTTTCGCTACTAAATGCCTCCTAGTGAGGATTCCCCATGTGTTATGAGTAGTGATAGTGTTTTACTACTACTTAAAAGCACTATGAGAATTCCATCATTTTGGTAGTGAACAATGCTAGGTTTCGACCAAATCACCATATGCTACAAAGATACCGCTGAATTGTAACACAACCGAAAAAAGAGCAACCAAGCAATTCTGCCGACGACTAGCAATAATCAGATCACAGAATAGTAGTGGACGAATCAGATTAAAATAACAACAAATATTTGGTTCTTGTTGCCCCCTATAATAAGCTAGAAAAGGATGAATATTCCAAGGCCAGATTTGCACTTCCTAAGCCAACTGACTGGAAGAGGGGCTGCAAACAGGCTATTGGCGACAACAGGTTATACTGAGGAGGACGAAGCACTCAATCAACAGCCACTTACAAGAAAACGGCAGGACTGTGATGTGTCTGGATTGGTACACAAGGTAACCGACTGGCACCGAAGACGTGGTTTGCACAGAGTATTTTGCCTTATTAAACAGCCTAGAATTTTGATGGTACTGAAGTGCATTAAGATTGATTGATGATATATATTTCTAAAATTGAGATGATTCAATGTCACAGATCCACCATAAAATGAAATGTTTTGCACAACACATACGTACACCTTGGTAATTATTACAAGAATGCTGATTGCTGCAGGACATGATTAAACACATCTAACTAGACAGCAGGCTTCATGCATTTGGCTGCATCTGATCTGCAAGCTTCACTCGCACAGGACGGCCATCCAAAATCTGAAAAATTGATCCAACATGAACAGTTTATATGCATAGATTGGCTAATTAGCTATTAACAAAATGAAGCATGCACCAGTAAATTTGTACCTTTCCATCCAGCTTAGCAATAGCATGTACATGCTCATGATCGACAACGGTCGCCAAGGTCACAAACCCAAACCCTCGTGAACGCTTGGTTTTCGTGTGGCACATGACCCGTGCTTCTGCCACCTTGCCATACATGCTGAAGAACTGTCTCAGTCGATAGCTATCCACATTTCGTGATAGATTGCCCACATAAATCCTGAAATAAGACCCGAATTGTGGCCCTCCTGCAGGCTTTCTGTGTGAAGGCTCAAGCCTCTCTCTAATTTCCTTCATGTGCATGCAAATTAATGTTACTTTACTAATAAATGCTTGGCTAATTAAGTAGAATATATGATATGATAAACAGATATGATACTGTTCTTCTAGAAACACCAGAAATTCAGTATAAACAGTTAAAGATTTACACACTTGATTACCTTAGTTGAAGCGATGGTAGGTTGTGGTGGCGTGAGCCACATGCAGGCGCCATTGTCCCATTCAGCCGGGAGCTGCTCTATGAGTTCCGACCTATCGTAGTGGAAGTTGTACTTGAACACACGGCACCGTGTGATGGTTGACTTGTTCCAGATCCCCCCATAGAGCTCACTCTTGATGACGAAATAAGCGCACCCACCGTTGATCACGCTAAACAGTGTGGCATCCACAGCAAAGCTGGTTGGACTTCCTAGGAACATGACACGATCAGCCAAGCTCTGGCTGTCCTTCTTCACCCACTGTGTTTTTCCGCCTTCCGCCTCCTGCAGCGCGTGGACTGAAACCGACAGCCCGTCCAAAAAACTGGCTACGGTATAACTGTGGGCATGATTGGTTAGGACATTTGCCAGAAGAAGCTCGCCTCGAGACTCCAAGAGGTAGCTGGCCTGCAATGCCTTGCCATATTGAGATGGCAATCGGGTTTGCAACTGGCGGTGGATGACCTGCCTCGTGTCAATGTAGTATGAACACCAGCTCCTGTTGCATGTGACTATCTTCCCATCGTGATGGGCAATGCAGCTGTAGGGGTATTCTCTAATGGAGGGTATGTCCAGGTGCTGTTCCTGCACCGTTGTCCACGCTGCATCGCTAGGACGCAGGAGGGCAGCGTTGAATGCCGGCAGGTTATGAGACCTGCGGCGCATGGGACCAATCAAATATAGAAAGATTGTGCCGTCACCGCAGACCACGCCGTTGGCATGGTCCGCCCACCGCTTGGCCTCATTGTCATATGAACAGGGCGGCAGGGGAATGGCCGATGCAGATGCAGCAGATCCAGTGAGAGGGTCGGTGAGTCTGCCGCCACCGGGAGAGGAACAGGTACTGGTGGTGAGGGTGGAGACGGCAGTGCCGTCTACCAGGCTAATCACCCACCTCCGATCTCGAACCAATATCTCAGTGGCGGCGCTGGTGCCACGGCGGACAGAATTGGAGGAGGAGAAGACGCAGCGAGCCCTTCGGTGCTTGACGGAGTCCGGCGGCGCGAGCAGCCATGGCAGGAACGCGGGATAGCATGTCGCCGCCGGAAGCGTCTCGCGCCAGGGTTTGCACGTGGCGTGGAAGCGGATGTAGTCGGTGGTGGCGTGAAGGCGGCGCGAGATGTCGCGGAGGAGATCCAAAGGGAGATCCGCCCATGGCCGCCAGAGCTCGTCGTCCTCGTCCAGCAGAACTGCTTCGCCGGGCATCACGGATCCTTTCCAACTAGGGCTGCGTCATGGTTTGAGTTCCGTATATATATATATATCGACTATATTCCTAATGTGGGCTGGGCTGGGCTGGGCCATCAGGACATGCTACGGCCTTCTGACAAAAAGATCTAAGGCATGCTAGGTCTTTAAAATATCTAAGGCTCATTTTTTTTGCTAACAAAAAGATCTCTCATGGTTCATCTCAAAGGTTGGATAATCTGCAGTCTGCAAGTCTAACTTTTTTCTCTTGACAGCGTGGCTCAAGTTGAAGTTCAGGTTCCAAATAATCTCCATCACTTCTTTGAAAAATATGCAGCGCCGCCCAGCACACATCGTACTGCCCAAATGTTCCTGCACATCGTAATGACACCATACTGAGATAGAAAGTAAAGGTCAAATATGTTTTGTATGACTTTTCTCTGATAAAAATACATGTTTTGAAATGTTACAACGTGGTCGTCATGGTGTGTGGAGGGTGAGCGCAACCACCACAGTGACTGAGAACTGGAGCGAAGAGGACGGACGATGGTGGGTTCGTCTCTTTAGACATCTGAATTGCCCGACGCCACTATAAGGGAAAACCCTTATCTATAGGGGGGTTTATTCTTTCTCAATAAAGTTCACTCACTACAATCCTATAAGTGCCCTATATAGAACAGCCGCACTTTCTAACAATATCAAAACACATCTCCTGGAAGTCCTCTGTATTCCGTTTTTCCTAAACGGCCAGACATAGCCATGGCTTGGGCTCGCCACATGTCTTGGACCCACGAACAAGACCACAACCCTTCGTAAACTTATATGTCAAAGTGAACCACGCAAAACTAAGAGCAACTCCAACAGTTTAATAAAATTCACTTGGTAAATCTATAGTTTTACCAAGTCTCAAAACTAAATGGCAAGTGAAAAAAGACGCCTTTGCCAACAGTTTGCTATTTGGACTTGGCAAAAGGACTTGACATCCTAAAATTTTTGCCAAAATCATAAAATTGAGCCTCCAACAAGTTGGCAAAACTAGTTGGCAAATTGGGTAACACGTGAAAGGGCCTAGGATGCCAAGTTATCCAATTTGCCAACTTGTTGGAGGCTCTTTTTTATGATTTTGACAAAAATTCTAGGATGCCAAGTCCTTTTACCAAACTGTTGGAGTTGCTCAGCATATACTAAGAGCGACTCCAACAATTTGCTAAAAGCACTTGGCATCCTAGAATTTTTACCAAACCCACAAAAAACAGCCTCAACAAGTTGGCAAAACTACTTGGCTTTTCTATGAGCTTGGTAAAATTTTCCCTTCACTTGGCAAATATGCCAAGTCCTCCATCGCTTGGCATCACGTGTATCTCAATTTGCCAACTAGTTTTGCCAACTTGTTGGAGGCTCAATTTTATGATTTTGGCAAAAATCCTAGGATGCTAGGTTCTTTTGCCAAGCCCAAATAGCAAATTGTTGGAGAAGACCTCTTTTTTCACATGGCATTTGGTTTTGAGACTTGGCAAAACTAAAGATTTGCCAAGTGAGTTTTAGTAAATTGTTGGAGTTGCTCTAAATACATTGTGGCCTTCTAATTTATCAGAAATTTTACAGTCCTGTTCTCTAATGCCCATCAATAAATCCAAGCATCTAGGACTCGTTATCGCCCATGTAATTTTACAATGAGGAAAGTATGTTTGAATGGTTACGTCTCAACAAATTGATCGATGTGTAAATGTACCACATGGAGTGGAAAACAAAATGATGGTTATCTCTTAATGCATATTGTAGATCAGGGGAGGCACTAATGCAATAGGAGGTAGACAATGATCCCATTGGCATTATATTGCCTGTAATATAGATCAGTTAAGCTGCCAGCTATGACAAAGATGATGGAAAGAAGTTGTTTTCCTAGACCAAAAAAATATTATTACTTGTTAACATCAGTTACTATACCGATACTAATCAGGAACTAGGAAGATAGCTACACAAAACATGGTATGGAACTACAAGAACTCATTGCATATAGATATTTAATATCACACTACCTGGCCAATGAAAAACTAACAGGAATTTTACACCTGACGGTTGACGCACACTTGAAATCCAGACTTTGCCAATGCCTGGGACTTTGCCGACTGCAAAATTTTGGAGCACTCGGCAATTTTTTATTATTTTTTTGCCGAGTGACAGCCCCTGGACACTTGAATATTTTTTTAAAAAAATTCTTTGCCGAGTGCCAGCCCCTGGGCACTCCGCAATTTTGTTTTATTTTTTTGAAGAATTTCTTTGCCGAGTGCGAGCCCCCGGAGACTCCGCAATTTTTTTTTATTTTTTCTTTAATAATTTCTTTGCCGAGTGCCGAGTCCTAGGCACTCTGCAAAATATTATTTTTCAAAATATTTTTTTCAGAATTTTTGTCGAGGGCCTCCCGCAGCGCAAAATATGTTTTTTATTTTTGGCTCAATTTTTTTATGGAGACTCGATACAATATTTAAAACTCTATTTTAAAATTTGAAACAATTTTGACTTTTTTGATATATTTTATTAATTTATTTCTTTAGTGCAGGTACATGGAATAATGGAATTTAGTTCAAAATATTTTATTAAAATTTTTTGATATATTTTTTCGAATATTTCAAATTTGAACTGCACGTACATGGAATAATGGAATTTGGTGATCAAAAAATGATATTCATGACAATTGGCATATGTTGAGGCCGTATTCAGGAACTCACATGATATTCCAAGCTTCTCATTGATGTAACATGTCGAGATACTTACGGAAAAAGTGGTTTTAAATTATGTAAAATCCAAACTGGTGGAGGCATCGTGTTATCGCATGTGGAGGATGTGGCAAAAAATTGAGAAGGTTTCAAACAAGTTGTGACGTCGTATGCCAAAAACCCGAGACATCACTCCCTGAATTTCATGAAACAACAAGATAGAGAGATAAGATTTGTAGATCTCGAGTTTTGATTTTTTTCTCAAACGGCCTCGGATGGAAAAACAACCAGAATATACTTTGTAAATCTTGAAAAATTACGAAACTTTGTAGTTAAGTTTTTTCATTTGAGTTCATCTTCTCATGCTTTTGAAATTTAAAATATTTAAAACAAAAAATAAAAAAATAAAAAAATATAAAAAAAGGGTTTGCCTAGTGCCCTTCCTAGGCCACTCGGCAAAGTGGCCGGCCCAATAGGCCCAGCAGGCCCATGAGGTCGGACTATATAAACGCCCCACCCCATTAAGGTTTCGCCAACACCCCCTCCACACCCCTCCGGCCACCACTCTCTCTCTCCTCCGTTCGACCGCCACTCTCCCCTCCCTTCCTCCTCGGACGGTGGCGCCCCTCCTGGCCCCTCCCCGGTGCGGGCGCGTCCCTCCCCGTCCCCAAAGCACGGACCCTCCCCAACCCATCCCCGTCCTAGCGTGGCAGCGCCCATCCCCGGCCACGGTGCAGCGGCGCCACTCCCCGACCCTTCACCGGTGCGGGCGTGGCCCTCCCCCTTCCAGGTGCGGCCCCTCCCCGTCCCGGCACGGGCGCGGCGCCTCTCTCTCCCTCCCCAGCCCTCCACCTTCCCGGCGCGGCAGCAGCCCTCCCCGGTGGGGGCGCGACCCTCCCCTTCCCGACGCGGCCCCTCCCCGGCACTGGCGCGGCGGTGCCCCTCCCGACATGGGCACGACCCCTCCTCGACCCGACACGGCGACGCCCTCCCCGACCTTGGCGTGGCCCCTGCCCCTCCCCGGCGCAACTCCAACAATTTACTAAAACTCACTTGGCAAATCTTTAGTTTTGCCAAGTCTCAAAACCAAATGCGCATGATTTGCTAGGACATTTGCCAGAAGAAGCTCGTCTCCAGACTCCAAGAGGTAGCTGGACTGCATTGCTTTGCCATATTCAGATGGCAATGGGGTATTGGTATCCCACTTCGCCCACCAATTACTATAGTTGACCTGCCTCGCCTCGAAGCAGGAAGAAGAAAGACGAGTAACCGTCGCGTCGTATGATGATCATGTCATCGTGATAGGCAACGCAGCTGCAGGGGTCCAGGCACAAGTGTTGACGCAACATTGTCCACGCCACATCGCCAGGACGCAGGAGGGCAGCATTGAACCCGGACAGGTCATACGACCTGCAGCTGACCGGACCAATTGAATATAGAAAGATTGTGCCATCGCCGGAGACCACACCGTCTGCGTGGTCCGCCCACCACCTGGCCTCGCGGTCACATGAAAAGGGCGGTAGCGGTCGACGTGTGGCCGATCCAGATGTAAGATGGTCGGTGAGGCTGCCGAAGCAGATATCCGCGAGGGTGGAGACGACAGTGCCGTCTACCTGGCTGATCACACACCTCCGATCTGGAACGCATATCTCAGTGGCGCGCTGGTGCCACGGTGGGTGGACTTGGAGGAGGAGAAGACGTCGCGAGCCTTCCGGTGCTTGGTGGAGTCCGGCGGCGCGACCAGCCACGGCAGGAACGCGGGATAGCATGTCGCCGGCGGAAGCGTGTCGCGCCAGGGCTTGCAGGTGGCGTGGAAGCGGACGTAGTCGGTGGTGGCGTGGAGGCGGCGCGAGATGTCGCGGAGGAGATCCAAAGGGAGGTCCGCCCATGGCCGCCATAGCGCGTCGTGGTCCGGTAGAACTGCTTTGGCGGGCATCACGGATCCCTCTGCCAACTAGGGCTGCATCGTGGTTTGAGTTCTTTCTTCTATCATATATCAGGGCTGGTCTGGGCCGTCGTCAGACTTGCTACGGGCTTTCTGATCTCCTCTGAGTCTCTAGCCAGACCTAGCCATGGCTTTGACTCGTCAGGTGTCTAGCACGCCACCTCTGCTGACGGCAGAGGCCATGAACGAGTCCACACAGCACTTTCACTCCTCCCTGACATACAGCTCATCCTGGAGCTAAGTAGAATAATGGTAGCGTTCCTTCATGTTCTTCACCACCTCGCACGTAGCATCAGCAGCTGTGCGATTTTCCTAGTGAATAAGGAGTTGCTAGCGACCATGGTTGAGACATAATGGAGACGCAGCCAAATGCAATCACCCATTGACACCTTGACCAAGCGGTGCTTCCTATTGTGACGCTCCTTCATGACGGCCTGGGCTAGCTGGGATCTGTTGATAGCAAGATTTGGACAAGGATATATTTAGTCTCAATGATGTCATTCACGGGGTTACTTTTTGCACAAGGGAGATGAGCGATGTACTGCAGCAGTATGTGCGTGGGAGCAAGAGAAGGTACCAGAGAGAGATATCTTCTTGGTGGAGCAGTACAAGTTTCCACAGGTCTGTGAATTGGCTTGGGCACGACCTGAATCAAGCTTGTTGCAGCATGCATGCATCGATTTGCATGGACATATACGTTGTTCTGCATACATGTTTGGCCACTTTGTTTGCAACCTGAATCATGTTAGTTGGATGGCAAAGCTGATGAGTCCGGCTCTGGTTGAACTAGTTAATTTTTCATATCTCATCTGGAGATCAAGCTGGCCGACGGACAGGTATATACATGTATATGGTAACCACAATAGAATTAGAGAGTCCGAAAGGAATACTAGATATGAATAATTGGCCTGTGTATGCATTGGATACGAGAGTGCTCATACGTACCATCGGCCGGTTGTAAGCTGAAGATGTACTTCGATTCGGTCTCTATTTTCTTTTTACCGTGTACATGTACAGGGAAGACCAGCCGCCCTATATATACATTAGGGGTGATGGCCGATTGACAACACACAATCGACATATCAATCTACTATATTATTTTGCATCTACTATTTTCTCGAGCCTTTTGCTTCTCGTTCTTCGTTGCCGTCTACTTCGTTGCGACAGCGAGCACAAGGTCCTAGTCCTAGGGGTGGTCAGGCCGACCTAGAGCAGCCCATCGCCGCCGTTCTCCCTAACGGGGTCCCCCCAGTAGCGCGGGGTGTCAGGTTTCAAGAGCTCTCGCCGGTGTGTCTTGTATCGCGCTCCCGACGAGACTCGCCTTGCGACGTGTCCTGCGCATCGCGCTCGTCGCCGGGGGCACACATGACGTGTTTGTGTGCGAACACACTTTTTGGCGACTCCGCTGGGGAAGGAAGATCACAGCATGTCTACATCATGTCTGACATCCCAAAACCCTCAGAAGTCAGCAAGGACAACATCATCAAGCCTAGCTTTGATGAATTGTCTGAAGACCATCGCCAAGCATATGAATTATATAAGAAGAAGCGTGATGAGGAGGATATGGACAAATTTCTCACCAACTTCAAGAAGGATCATCTTGGCAACGTCACAGCGGTTGGTGATATCACGCTCCCACCTCTACCAGGCAAAGAAAAGGTACAACACTCTGTAAGTAGCACTTTTTCTCCAGAACAATTAGCCGAATTACAGTTTTGTGTTGCACAGAATAATACTATGCTTAATGATTCCATGCTAAATATGTTGCACAGAACAATTGCCACAACGACCACAATATGGCATGCCGTTAAATTTCTTTTCTGGACAGCAAGCTAAACCTGGAGGTGAGTTGATGGTAGTACCCACATATCCTGAACCTATTATGAGCTTACCACCTTTCGGAACATCGGCAACAAACACGAGCATACCAAAGTCACTGCCACAATTTGCTTCGTCGCTGATGCCACAGTTACAGACTACAACAGTAACTAGCAGACCTGCAGGTCCTTTGCCACCACCTAGAACACTCCCAACCAATTTAGAAGAACTTATGGCTGGAATCCGAGAAGACATGCATAGGATGTTTGTTGAGTCCTTCGGAGTTGAGCCGAAGGTTAGAGGACGTACCTATCAAAAGCCATACCCATCTTATTTTGATGCTATTGCTTATCCTCAAGGTTATAAGGTTCCTGAATTTTCTAAATTTAATGGTGAGGATAGTAAAACTACATGGGAGCATGTTAGTCAATATCTTGCTCAACTAGGTGAAGCGGGTTCTGTAGAAGGGCTGAAAAGTCGTTTATTTCCATTATCTTTAACTGGTACAGCCTTTTCATGGTTTGCTGCTTTGTCTCCTGGTTCTATAACTACATGGTCGCAGCTAGAACAAAAGTTTCATGATCATTTTTATAGCGGCAATAATGAACTTAAGCTATCACATCTTACATCGGTTAAGCACAAGCATGATGAATCTGTTTCAGATTATGTCAAAAGATTAAGAGATGTTAGAAACCGATGTTATAGCCTTGTGATAGGAGAAAGAGACTTGGCTGATCTTGTGCTTAATGGTTTGAGACCACATATTAGAGAAAAATTAGAAGGCTTTGAATTCTTGACTGTTAACCAAGTCTTGCAACGAGCTTTGGCTGTACAGAGCTGAAGCAAGGATGACAAAGCTAATTATAAGGCTAAAACTGATCATCCTCGCATACATGTTGCTGATTATAATTCTTGTTCGGATGATGAAGCTGATGTCTATGCTGCTGAATTTGTTTGGCCTTCAATGGCCAAACCATATTCTTGTAGTGCTCTTAAGCCGATTCGCAAGAATCATGAAGAAGAGATGAAATTTACTTTTGATATTGCTAAATGTGATAAAATTTTTGATGCTTTGCTGCAAGATAAGTATATTAAGATTTCACATACTATATCGCCGTTTGAAGAGCTGAAACGGCGTGCTTATTGCAAATATCATAATTTTTTCTCTCATACTACTAACGATTGTAATGTTTTTCGGCGACAGATCCAATCGGCTATAAATGATGGACGATTGAGTTTTGCTGAAATGCAAGTTGACAAGACTCCCTTCCCCATGAACACGCTAAATTTAGAGGGCAAGAAGGTGTTACTTCGGCCTGAACAAGCCGAAGCTACTAAAGGGAAATCAAATGTTGTTATTGGCGAACCTAGGATCATACACGTTGATGACAAAGTTTTGGGAAGAAAGGTTGTGCTTGAAAAGGCCCCCAATGTCATGGAAACATTAAAAATTACTATGAAAGCTTCTGTACCTAGGGGGCAAGTGCAGCAAAGAAGTCGTGCAAAATTCATCAAGCCCAAAAGTCCAGAGATTGGCAAGTGGAAGGTGAATGAGGCAAATGTACAGCAGAAGAAAATCAAGCCAACATTTGATATGTTGCTGTCCAAGTATGCTAAGCAAGCGGCCGATTTTAGCTCTAATCGGCCGTCACAGTTGAAGCGTCCAAGATCACCTCCACGTCATCAATTTCAGCATCAACATGGTCCATATGGGCCATGGGCTCCTGCACCTTGGATGGCGCCACCTTCCTATGCACCATATTATGGGAGAGAACACTTTGGAGGATGGGGGCAGCCCCAATGGCCCCATTTGCTTTTCATCCAGGGTGGGCAGCACCTACAAGACCTGTATTTGAGAGGCTAACTCGTTCTGTAAGAGGCTGTTTGGATAGTGGTTCTAATCGGCCATTACAAGTCTCTCCAAAGAAGAAGATAGTGAGACAAGAATGGCGCGCTAAGTTACCAAGTGCTGGAATTTCAGAACCAGCAAGTAAGCAAGAAGATAGGTCGACAAGCTCTGACATTATCAAAATTGGTATTATCCACACGGGGGACGGGGGTTACTCGTCCAGGACGGACGGAGCACGCCGACGGCAGGACCACGATCGTGGTCGTACAGGGAGGGATGCGCGCCGTGCACTCGAGGAGGGGGATCCGGATCCACACGGAGGTTGCTCGTCCGACATGGACGGAGCACGCTGGCGGCAGGTTCACAGTCGCGGTCGTACAGGAAGGAAGCGGATTTCGTGGCGGTAGGCGGGATGGATTGAAATATTTTGAATCACGATGATCAGGCGGGATGGATTGAAATATTTTGAATCACGGTGATCACAGAAACTAAAAATAGGAAATAGAAAAAATGAGTGTGTCATGCGTACGTACGTACTAGATCCCGTGTCCTGCCTGTCGCGAGCGTGAAGGTTTTGAATCACGGTGATCACGGAAACTAAAAATAGGAAATAGGAAATAGAAAAAATGAGTGTGTCGGTGATCACGGAAACTAAAAATAGGAAATAGGATTGGTAGGTGCTGCGTGAGGGAGAGTAAGGCCCTGCATCAAACTTCTAATCTCAGCCGTTGCATCCGTAGTACCTGTATTGTGAGCCGTTGATCTTGAAGGAGGGGAATGCCTTGGCAAGTATTCAATTATAGTAGAGATTTTCTTGCATGACGATCAAAGAGTCACTACATATTGCTGAAAGAGTGACGAATGATCGTACCGAGTGGGTTTGGAGTCATCAGACACCCATTAACACAACTGTGTTCTCGAGGATCGTCTCATCAGAAATATACTAACAATACCCACGCCAGCGTGTACTATGCATACCGAGGCTCTATCGTCAAAAAGAACTTGCGAGGAACAATCCATTGTCGTAGTAGCACACGATAAATTTCTCTAATAGGCACAATGTTAGCAAGCTTCGGATAACACCATTTTGAGGTGCTGTGGATTACATTGACAGGGTAGGAATAAACGACTATCCAAGTAGAGTTGCATAATGGAAAAATTTCTAGCTGACGTGACTAAGATATTGGTCGCGATCTAGAGTTGCAATACCAGTATGATTCCTAGTATACGCATCCATGTGCCGCGATTCACATGGTGGCTCTAGGTTCCCGTGCGGCACTATAACAGTTTTAATCGAGAAAACGTTACTAGTTGTTGGACGATAAGATAACCCACCGAATAAATCAGGATATATAAACAGACATCTTGTGCAGCTGAGCAATGCGCACAAGGCAAGATCAGGTCGAATGAGGACTTTAGAATCAAGGATAGCATGGGGTATCACTGAAAAGAACGCAGCAAATGCTGCGTATGTTATCAACGTGTTGTTCGCAAAAATGACGAGCAAATACCATATTCACTCAAATGAGTTTGCTTAGACAAGTGACAGCCAAAAATCAACATTGACATGTCATTATTGACTAATGAGGCATAAATCAAATTTTTTCAAGAACAAGATCGAGTTGACATTAAAACGATGTTGAAAATTCAAACCCAAAGATGCTAGCGGACCAACGTACTTGTTCTGACCTATTACTTTAGATAGGTACACTACATTGGCTAAGCTTGTCGTAATCACAGGTTCCGATTGGTACATTATCAGTGGACCAATCTACCTAGGATCACACGTCGTTACATAAGTCAAACAAAAGAAAGCACTAATCTCATGAGAGGCTTAGCCTTAAGACTACTCCACTTAAGCATGGTCCATGTCTCCCGTACCCACTGCATTCCTAGCATCAACATCGTCGATGTTGGGTACGACTTGAGTACCTTCCGGATTAGCAGTTCCAGGAGGATTGTGGGGATGCTGGTCATAAACCCATTGTATCTCTGCATTGAGAGCAGCATTCTTGGTTACCAGCACATTAACCCATTATCTCAGGTGATATTCTTCGCCCAGGTTGCATTTTGTTGTTGCACAATTGTTCCATGGCCTGTTGCCTCTGACCAAGCAGGGCAAGAAGATCCAAAAACTGACTTTGCGCTACAAAGGCTTTAGGCATGGCAACACTCTTTCGCTGCCTAGCCTGTCCCTGGGAAGGTGTCATTTGCACAAGCAATATAGTCACCCTCTTTACATTCTCTTCGGGTACCTTCTTCGCTTACTGTTGCTTGGTGGTGACATAAATGGACTCATGATTAAGAGACTCCAATGCATTTTGCAAACAGGAGTAGCTCCTCATGGCGACCATTGCACTGCTAGCAAGACCGTTGCTACTCTCAGCCTCATCCGTACCACCAACAAGTGCAGTCTCACTAATCTGGCACCACACGGCATGGTGTAGGTCACCCTTAGGAAACACACCTGCAGTGGCATGAGCGACCTCATCTGGACATCTCTTAAGCAAATCCCTCAGGGCCTTGCAAGCATCTATATTTGCACCTTCCTGAGGGTTCCTGCCTCGAGCGATAAATCGACGTCAACACCAAAGTGACGTATCTTCGCTCTTGGCGGGAATTACACAACTTCAACAGGGAGTAAACTCAGGCGTTGACTTTCCAACTCCTTGCTCCACTGATAGCGAGGCTCTTTACCCGTGGTGTAGCCCACTGAGTGCAGAATTCGCCATAAAAGAGACGGCATTCCAACTTCCTTCAGAAACTTCTTGGCACCACGTGGCTCACGGGTGACAAGTTGTTGTTGTCTCCGAACTTGTACCTTGGTGGAATTGGATTTTGATGCGCTTCATTCGTGGCATCTATAGAACCAGTGTACCGCTCTCATGAGACGAAGGTTATATTGGTCGATTTTTATTGAAAAGAGAAGTATTCATTTATAAGGAGCGAAATAGCGTCTTCCCCATGAGATGATCATATGACATGATGCATGTACGTTCCGTACGTCCTCACCTACCTAGAAAACGATAGATTCTAGCGTTTTAAGCGGTGGGATACATACAACATCTATACGGCTCTCAAATAGCGGAAACTAGTCGAACTATACGAACTTGCGCGGTTAGTGTATCTGCAGAAGATTCCATTTCAGCCCGAAATCCCATATGAATGCAAGCGACGTAAAAACTCGGCACCTTAACAATAAGGTCAAAGCTTCAATTACAAACAATCCTATCCACACCCCCCTCCACACAGGCATATCCCCGATATCCCTGCATGTAGGTGCACACTACCCGAATCATCGTCAGAAGACGACATCCCACACATGGGACACATTCATATAAACATGTGTGGAAGATGTAAATAATCCGGTGTCATATAAGCACTCCCCTAGATCAGCAGTGTAACAGGTCATGCTCTCGCAACTCACACTTACCTTGGGCGTTGAACCGACTTACCTGAGCGTAGAGGCAAAATGAACCAAACATAACCATTCAAGTGAATGGCCCCCATACATATCCGTCGTGTATGAGCGCGATAAAAGAAAATATGATGCAATATCCCAAAGTTATCCTGTTAGATAGCCACCTAGTAGTCCTTAAGTGGGCCTATAGGACACGACCATTGGCACACTTTAGTTGGAACTCATAGTTTTCAAACACCTATGTATCTATAAGTTGGCAAATAGTGTTGTGAAACTAAATTCTTTTGTTTTGAAACACCCCAAGTGAACGGTAGGTGCTGAACCATGGAGCTGATATCGTTGCAGCAGAACCGACCAACTAATTTAATTACGAAGCACTAATCAAGCTGATGTGGCAACTCAATTAGAACTTAGTAACCAATCCAGCCCGGTAGTCCATGAAATCTCGAAGGATTTCAAACAACTCTACACCAAACCTAAATCCACAGTCCAGCAGTTCCCAATCACCTGTTTTAATTATATTTCGCACATAGGATTATTACAATCCAAATCATAAATAAAAGCGGAAGAAAACACTTTTGATAATACATACTCACACCTATGCTTTTAAATACAGTGCCAGCTCAGGGTCGGCTCCATCAATAGCATGTAGATGAGATATAAGAGTTGACTTGCCCGAAGTCTATTCCTCTTGTAGTTGGATGTAAGTCCACCGTGTCGCCACGACAGTACTCTCCAAACCTACAACAACATTGGGAATTGCACCCTGAGTACATTGTACTCAGCAAGACTTACCCGACTAAAAGAAAAATAAAGACTCTTTGGTGGATGCCAGGCTTTATAGTGGGGTAGCCGACTCCTTTGTTTGCCAAAAAAGTGAGCTTATTAATAATCATTTAGTGACAAAAGACTCTCTAGCTTAACCCATTGAGTTATTACCTAACCATGCTAGGTTAGCACCTGCTCTAATCATCATTTTAGTAGAAGCAATCAAACTATTAAACATATCCGCATTGATTGAGTATCTTAAACCATCATGTGAGGAACATAACCAACTCGCATTCAAATCTTATTTGTGGCACCGTAACTACTCAGTCAAGTTATTCGCTATCCAGGAACGATGGCGATTATAATCGATTGTAAATCAGCTGGCGGGGTATTCCTCACACAAACCGCACTCACCCGCTAAAGTGAGATATAGGTCACCTTGATCTACTCGGGAGAAGACGAGGGATCAACAACTCACCACCATGACCAAGGAAAGTCCCGGTTGCCAACAGGTAAGCGTGCCCATCAAATGACACTGCCCCATCTTAAGATATCACAACCGGGCCCTTGTTTACAACCGCACCATCGCTAGCATGGATACCTGGAAGTTGAAACCTGGCCCAAGTAGATTCTAGGCATCGCGGTTGGGCACTCTGGCCCTTCCAGCTATCTGTGAGGCATTGTTCAAAATGATCCGAGGACGCTCGTGTGCCATAGTTCATTAGAGGTGATTTATCAAGGCCACATGGTTATGTTCAAATCCAACATCTCACTATAACTTAATGAAGATGATGGTCGATCATCCGACTTCTACCGATTAAGAGAGTAGGCCTAAGCATGTAGTCGATCCTGTACTTAAAATCTAGTCCTGATGCAACTACGGTTCCAATCAACGCCTATAACTTGATGCATCATAAAGAATAAAAGGACGCAAGGTAAATCATTTGCAAACGTAGGAGGGATGCTCCGGGGCTTGCCTTGTTTAGACGATCGGGGTTGGAGGCCCAGGTACTCGACTATTCCACGTCGGGTTCCTAGTTCTCGACCACTTCTCGAGCGGAACTCTGTTCACGACTTGTCCTTCTAGATCCTCGACTCTTCGACGAATGTTCTACTCGTAGTCCTGGAATGATGCATGTGCATATGTATGAGTACGTGCTTGTTGGTGTATGCATGATCATGGATGATAGATGCTCATAGGTGAATAGTTTATTTAATCTCGCTACACATATCACTAGCAAACAAGCCGGTAAAGCCAAAGACCTATACTTACATAATCATCGTAACCCAATCATCATGACACATTCATTATCAATTAATCATACATAGCCTAATCACTATGAGCTCCTAACATAAGCCTCACCTACAATGATCACATAATCAAATTGCATTGACAACTATAGTCCTACAATCAGCAATCCACTAATAAATTCATAGCTAGAGAATTATAAATCGAATGAACATGAAATAGGACAATCTGAAAATCTTAAGAAATTGTCCATGAAACATCTTAAGACATCAGAGCTCAATTCTCAAGTTAACTAGGCCTAAAACAGAGAACATCAGGGCTGGGTCCTGACAAAACAGCATTTGAACATTTCTGTCAACCATATTGCAACAGCTATAACTTCTAGATTATTGATCCAATGACCAACAAATTTTGACAGTAGACAGATACACTAATCAGCTACCCATCATATAAAGATAAGTTTCCCAGAAAACCAAACTATCATTAGGTTAGGCATGGCATCTTGGAATCGACTCTAAATTAACCCACTATGGGTTGAACAGCAACCCATAGCTAGACACATCCTAAAATCCTATAATAATTACAGTAGCTTATACATGGCAATGCAAGCCCATCATCCAAATTTCACCCTATTTGGATGAAGCTATTGTCCTACACAAAATTGACATGGAAGCAACAATAGGAGTACCTAAAAATACTTTGTACTACCAACTTGATCAAACCAATAAATCAATCATATACAGAGCTACCTCCTGGCATATAAGAAGCCTACAAAAATTATCAACTCAAAACTATGCACCTATAATTCATTTATGAATTATCCTGAAAATGGGCAACAAATAACGCTTGAACTACAACTCTATTTTATTATACAGCAAGCATGCACAATATCTTTACTATGGATAGGGCATCACATAAGAAGACTAACAAATCAACAATCACATTTTTCTGAGCAACCTATGAATTACTATGCATTTTCTAAGATTACAAGCATTTCAAGAATTAAATCTAAACTCAATATAAAAGTATCTCAAACATGGCATTTCATAATTTCTATGCATATCTCATCTAATAAGAAAAGTACTGCAATTTGAATCACTCGATTTGGACAAATATTTAGCAAGATATAAATTTCTAAAGCTTTATACTAATTTCTGGAAAATCCTTTATAAACCGAATAAGAAAACTGCTTTTCAGAAAGGCCCCTGCACTTTGCCCAAATTGCATAGGGGCAGATCCGTGAATCCTCGTGTCTGGCTCTTTTTCACTGGGCCCCTTACCATTTCCCTAATTCTAATCACCCAGTCCTCGAGGCGGGAAGGAGCAGAGGAGGTCGGGACCGGCTCGTCGGTGGTTCTACGGCGTTGCTGGAGTGGCGGCGGAGCTTCACACGGACGCTGCGCGGTCACCGGTGCCGTTGGAGCGGCTCGAGGTGGCTCGTGGTCGTCCGGCGGCGGCTCGACCCCGTCGGTAGTGCTACGGACCGCTGGAGGACCGAGGTGGGGTCGTGGCGCATGCAGCGGAGGGCGACGACCACGAATCGGCACTCGATTGCGGACGAGGGAGCTCAAAGGGAGGAGCGCGCTGCCATGACTTTGGGTGATGGCAGCGGCGATGGAATCGGCCGGCATGGCCGTGTTGCTGGGCGACGCTCGCTGCTAGGCAGTGGCGAGGCACTGGAGGTGCACGATGCACCCGTTGGCGGCCCTAGCACGGCCGGAGGAGGCCCCAGGCGGCCCATCCTGGGAGCACGCGTATGCCCTGGCCACGCCGAGGCGGAGCTCACCGGAGCTCTGTTTTCGGTGGCGGAAAGCGCGGCTCGAGCAGGCCCTTGCTCGTGCACATGGACAGGCGAGGGCGCTGCGGTGGCGGCGAAACACAGCGGCACGGCGACGACAAAGGTGCACGTGACTGCCTCGGTGCTGTGGTGGGCGGCAACGGTGGCCATGGAGCTCGGCTGGAGAAGAGGGAGGCGAGAGCGGAGAGAGGCAGAGAGAGAGCCAGTGAGAGAGAAAGTGGAGGAGTGAGGGGGAGAGTGACCGGGTGCTCGTCCATCATGAGGGCGAGGTGGCCGGTGGTAGCAGGCGCCGAGCACCACACGGCGTGAGCGAGCAGAGCCGGTCGGGACGATATTTTCGTCTTCGTAATTTTCGTGACGACCATTGACTGTTTGTCACTGAAATCCTAATTCCACGACACGTAGAACAAACTTAATTCCTTAAAGAGTAGATATCTCCTGAACTAAGCCGAATTAGGGGAAACTTTCTATATGAAAAATATTCCCCTTGAAGAGTATATCATTTGGTCTTAAAGGAGTTTGGCCAGATTCCTACTAGATTTGGAGATATAAAATTCCAAATGAAAATACCTCTAAAATTCCTTAAAATAGAAAAACAGCCCCCAAATCAACCTTTATCTGCCCTTTTGGAAATCTTCCACTCATTTTCATGAAAAGTGAGTATTGGGACTTTTGATCCTTACTAGGAAATATGCCCGTGCG
Organism: Themeda triandra; assembly: GCA_018135685.1. Taxonomy (NCBI): domain Eukaryota; kingdom Viridiplantae; phylum Streptophyta; class Magnoliopsida; order Poales; family Poaceae; genus Themeda; species Themeda triandra. The sequence continues at coordinate 1,132,765 of JAENPR010000103.1, forward strand.
TTGCTACGAGTGAATAATACATTTTATAAACTTCATAAGGTTTTTATCTAGAAGGGGCCTTGTTAATTATTTGTACAGGGGCACATATGGTGGAAAATTGCAAATCAGCTATTCAAAATACTCCCACCGTCCAATAAAACATGCAATTACGGGTTAATATGTGCCATGAAAAGAAGTTTATTTTTAACCATATTTCTATTAAATATTATTTATATTTATGACATTAAATTAATTTATTAAAATATATTTAGTAATTAATTATAATTGTATTTATTTGATATCGTAAACATTGATATTTTTATTTTTAATTTATTATTGAAATACTAAACCATGATATTGTGCTAGAATTCCATGTTTCCTGGATAGAGGGAGTATAGTAAACCTAGGTCCGTCCCTACTCTCTAGGTTAGACGTACTGCTTGGGGGCACTACACTGGCTTTCATATTCTTCCCCTTGCCCATATGTGAATGACAAAATTAAAATTACTCTAGTCTCCCTCCACGCCGACTTTGCCTGACCATCTTCTCGTTGCAATTGTTAACCATATCAAAATCAAGATTGCTAGCTTTTGAATTCAATGACACCCTCTGTATATAAATGACCCAAAGCAATTTAGGACCCATAAAAGATGTCCATAATAAATGTGCAGAGATAGATTTCTGAGAACAAGTAGAAAATTCAGGATAGCAAATAATTACACATTTTTGTGCTATGAATCTGCTCCTCCATGTCATTGTTCCCCTCATCCATCATAATCAGATCCTCTTTATCAAGAGCTCCGTGAACCTGCACAACAATCACCAGTCTGAACTCCAAATACAAAATGTGATTTTGAAAAAGTATAACTATTGATGCAGTTCAATTGCATGTACTCATTGTGACATTTGACGGATATTTTTTATTAAAACAAGAGAACATAGAGCATGACTGCAAAATATAGCATATGTCATAATGCCTTTGTCCAAATTTATTCCCTATCTGAAATGTCAGTCTCCTAAAATATGAGACAAAACCAGGATCAACTTTAGACACATTCCGATGATCACAGAATAGCACCACACCAACTTGCTGCGATAGCTGAAGTGAAATCGCTGCAGGACACACACGACTCGGGACGTGTAGTGCTGATAGCCTGACATGGCATGCATGGTGGGGCAGTTTGTATATATTCAGAATTATACATAGCAACGCGTAGTACCTGCTGCAGCTTCTCTTTTCGGTGAATTGTTCAGCTTGTCGAGGCGCTTCTCTGCTCGGCAAGATCAAGTAATTGCTCAGCTCGGCCAAGAAATCCCAATAGAACCTTTTAATTTTATATAGAAGATCCAACCGAAGAAAAAATCAAATGGGATTTGTGTAGAACGTGGAGATCGTAAAATACCACACATGAGATTTTGATTCGATTCCAATCCAATTACCGATCTGATTCCGACTCCATCTCCACCGAACGGCCTGGTCTCCTGCTACCATACTGCCGGGACTGGCGGCCGGCCGGCCTTAGTTGCCGGCAGAGCCGTCCTGGGTGGCCGCCCTGGATCCAAAGGTTCCTCAGGCCTGCGCCCGCGCCGCGGTCCATCTCCCAGCGAGGAGATGCTTCCACGCCGGGCATGGCCGGAAAGACGGAGTGGCAGAGAGAGAGACCGGCCGCAGGTATGGAGAATACACCATGCGGAAAGAAACGCTGCGGGAGTTGAGGGAGAAGGCCGCGGACCTTGGTTTCCAATCCCGACATCCAGCGGTGTGGCGGCAATGCGACACTTTGTATTTTTATTACGGAAAACAGCGACCATGCGAGGCGGACAGGGAGAAGGCCTGATAGGCCGCCATACGTATACGCAACAGAAAAAGGTGTGCTTACCTTCTCATGGACGGATTGCATGTCACATAAAAGGGCCGCCATAAACACAAGCAGTTCAGGCATCATCAAGCGTCAAGGAGGATTGCATGTCAAAACTGTGATGCACTGCAAATGATATGGTTATGCCTGTGATGTGCAGAGCTAATGCATGATTAACATCCGGGATGTTACAGCATGCTACAAAGACGTGACAAGTAGCATGTTCTATAGCAATACTCTACTCATGGCAGCCACTACAGCTAAGGAACATGGTCAATCCCCACCAAACACTACAAGAAGACTTGTGTAGCAACTTGATGCCAGCCAGCTTGAAGAGCTCTTCCCAAAAATGGCTGGTGAAGACAGACTCCCAGTCACTAGCAATGGAGCAAGGGAATCCATGTAGGAACACCATGTTATCGCAGAAGCCCCATGTTAGAACACGCTGAATACATATGACTCAAGGTGATAAATTGCGCCATCTTGGAGAACCCATCCATGCAAGAACCAATGATTTACCTCCAATAGGCGGAAAACCCTCAACAAAATCGATGGCAATGTTGCCCCACATGTGCTTTGGAATGGTGGTGGATGCAGCAGTCCTGCCAAATGGAGGTGTTCAATCTTGTTCCGTTGACATACATCACAAACCACAATCGATGTCGTCATAGACTTGCCGGTGAGCATGGGCGTTGTACAGAGATGGCTAGAATCGATGAATTGTCTTTTGTGCCCTCACATGGCCATTATAATGTGCCTCCAGCTGCTATGGACAAGGCATTGAGCACGAATACATGCCCCTAGAATAGCAGCAGGTCATCCACTAGCACACAACCTATAGGCATTGTACCCGTAGCGTGCTACGCCCACAACTCTTGGGCTCATGGGTCATGATCAACTCCACCTAGAATGCATCGTAGAGAGTGAATTCAGGCCCTAAGACCCATCGCACCACCACGTCCTCCGAGTCATGGCGGGACAAGACGTCGACCATGGTATTTAGGTTCCCAGGCTAGTACTCAATCATGAGATCATAGCTGAACAACTTGGTCACCCATATGTGCAACAGAATCATCGTCCGACACTGGTTGATGATGAAATTGAGGCTCCAGTTGCTCGAACACAGTTCTTGCATAGTGTACATATTTGGCCCATGAGGAGTTGAACATTATTATATCATAAAAGGACAAAACCCTAGATAAAAGGCTTCAAGATGTCATTCATCAGGGCTTGAAATTGTTGCTAGAGTGTTGGTGAGGCCGAATGGCCTGACTAGGGGAACCTAAAGTGGTTGCGATGGGCCTGATATGCTTTCTTTGTGATGTTGGTGAGCGCATGCTCACCTGATGGTACCCACTGTGTAGATCAATCTTAGTGAATTAGCGGAGGCCCTTCAGCTCATCCAAGAGCTCATGGAGCAGTAGAATTGGAAATTTGTCTTTGATAGCGTTGTCTAAATTCAAGTATTGGAATAGCAAGATAACTATCTAGACTTGCAGTATGAAACAGGGTTCATCATAAACTCAAACTGCTACCTTTTTGTTTTCTTTCTTCTTCAATGTGAACCACAGAAAACTAATGGGACATACTTAATATAATGTGGCTTGCTAGTTTAACAAAATTATTTTCAGTTGTGGTTTGCTAGACTAGAAAAGAATTTAAGTCTTGTTGACATCATTTAATATACCAATACTAATCAAGAACTGGGAAGATAGCTACACAAATTATCACTTGTAGCTGAAGAGGAACAAATTCAGATAATTAACAGCAAGAGAAGTATTCCTCCACGGTTAAATGCAGTGGTTCCATGATGCAAATACTCATCGATTAACTCTGGAAATTTCTACTAGTATGGACCTAAAGAATGAATACATTGCATATAGGTCATTAATAATGGGAGATACATATTTTGTTGCCCATCTTTTTTTTCAAGATAAAAAAAACTAAGAACACAATATATGCTACTGTATTTCACAGCTATCTGGAATGCGTTAACTTCACTGACAAAATAACTGAAAATTTTGGTTCTGTGACAGCAAAAGATCGTGCTGCTAGATATATAGCATTCTGTGGCATTTGCCATCCATATACCTTCTCTCCATTTCTGTGCATGACGATCCTTCTAGCTGTAGACCCTCAGTGCCCAACCCAGCTGCGCCTGAAGCCTGCGCACTGCTGCCCTCCACTACTCAAAGCCATATCACAGCAGTTTGCCTCAATAAAAATCTGTGACATCCTAGCTCAGGTACACCAGATGCCGCATAATAACGCTGCAACACAGTGTGCCACACCAGATGCCGCTTAATAATGCGACACCGTGGTGTGCCTCAGCCCGAAACCTGCATCAAATTTTCCAGCAATTCTCACGAACTAGCGATAATCAAATCACAGAAATAGTAGGGTACCAATTGGATTCATGTAACAACAGATTGGTTTTTGTTGCCCCTATAAGCTAGAAAAGGACGAACCAATGCCTGATCTGCACTTCAATTCCTAGGCCAACTGAGCCGAAGAGGGGCTGCCAGCCTGCCACCCCCATAAAAAGATAAGGAGAACGCTGTGAAGCAGGCATGGTGTTGTGTAAGAGATAAAACTTTAGGGTATTGTTGAAGTGACCTTGCCTTGTGGCGGTAACAGCTATCGGCGAAAACAGGCTGCACGAAGGAGGAGGAAGCACTCAAACAACTGTCCACATAAAGAAACCCGAAAGGCTGTGACGCAACTGGGTTGGTACACAAGGTAACGGCCTATTACTGAACTGCCCTGGAATTTTGGTGTAATTGAAGTGCATTAAGATTGTTTGATGGTATATTACTAAAATTGGGATCTTTCACTGTCAAAGAACAAGTTTTTGACAAAATGAGATGTTTTGCACAATACATACACATTGGTGATTATTACAACAATGCTAATTGCAGGACATTATAAAAATAACTAGCTCAGCAAGCTACATGTTGCTGCTTTTGATCTGCAAACTTCACTCGCACAGGACGCCCATCCAAAATCTGAAAAAAAAAAGATCCAACATGAACAGTTGAGCATGTGTATCTAGGTGATCATTCATTCAGTCATTCATGACACAAATTTGCTAATTATCTATTCAAAAGTTATAAGTAAGCACCAATAAAATTGTACCTGTCCATCCAGCTTAGCAATCACATCTTCCTGCTCATGATCTACAACAGTTGCCATGGTCACAAACCCGAACCCTCGTGAACGCTTGGTTTTTACATGGCACATGACCCTTGCCTCTGCTACCTTGCCATACTTGCCGAAGAACTGTCCCAATCCATAGCTACCTACATTCCGTGGCAGATTGCCAACATAAATCCTGAAATATGGCCCAAATTGTGGCCCTCCTGCAGCTGCAGCATTTCCTTGTGAAGGCTCAATGCTGTCTCTAATTTCCTGCACGTGCATGCAAATGAATGTTATTCTTTGCATAAGTAAAATATAAGATATGATAAACATGCTGTTTGACATTGTTGTTCTTCTAGAAACACTGCAGATTCAGCACAAATAGTTAAAGATGAGATCGTGGTAGGCAAGATTTCCACTTGATTTACCTCAGCTGAAGCCATGTAAGGTTGTTGCGGCGTGAGCCACATGCAGGAGTCGTCATCCCATTCAGCCGGGAGCTGCTCGATGAGTTCCGACTTATTGTCCTGAAAGCTGTACTTGAACACACGGCACCGTTCGATGGTCGACTTGCTCCAGACACTCGCATACAGCTCGCTGTTGATGACAAAATAGGCACACCCATCACTGATCTCGCCAAACCTTGTGGCATCCACAGCAAAGCTTCTTGGCCTCCCAAGGAACACTACGCGATCAGCCAAGCTCCGACTGTCCCTCTTCACCCACTGCGTTTTTCCGCCTTCCGCCTTCTGCAGTGCGTAGACAGAAACCGACAGCCCATCCAGAAAGCTGGCCATGGTATAGCAGTGACAGTGGGCATGATTGGCTAGGACATTTGCCAGAAGAAGCTCGCCTCGAGACTCGAAGATGTAGCTCGACTGCAATTCTTTGCCGTATTCAGATGGCATTGGGATATTGGTACTCCACTCCTCCCACCATTCGTGGTCGACCTGCTCCCTCGGCTCGATGATGCTGGAAGAAGACCAGTAACTGTTGTGTCGTATGATGATCTTCCCATCGAGATGGTGAACACAGCTGCCGGGTTCCACGCACAGGTCCTGATGCACCATTGTCCACGCAGCATCGCCAGGACGCAGGAGAGCAGCGTTGAACTTCGGCAGGTAATTTGACTTGCATCGGAAGGGACCAATCAAATATAGAAAGATTGTGCCGTCGCCGCAGACCATGCCGTTGGCATGGTCCACCCACCACTTGGTCTCATGGTCACATGAAAAGGGCGGTAGGGGTAGAGGTGTGCCCGATGCAGATGCAGCAGATCCAGTGAGAGGGAAGGTAAGGCCACCGGAACAGATATCGGTGAGGGAGGAGACGGCAGTGCCGTCTACCAGGCTGATCACCGACCTCCAATCTTCAATGGATGCCTCAACGGCGGCGTCGGTGCCACGGCGGGTCGACTTGGAGGCGGAGAAGACGCAGCGATACTTCCGGTGCATGGTGGAGTCCGGCGGCGTGAGCAGCCATGGCAGGAACGCGGGATAGCACGTCGCCGGCGGAAGGGTGTCGCGCCAGGGCTCGCACGTGGCGTGGAAGCGGACGTAGTCGGTGTTGGTGTGGAGGCGGCGCGAGATGTCGCGGAGGAGATCCAACGGGAGGTCCGCCCATGGCCGCCAGAGCGCGTCGTCCGGCAGAACTGCTTCGGCGGGCATCATGGATCCCTCCCAATCCCAATCAGGGCTGCGTAAAAAAGGTTTTGAGTTCTTATTCCTAATGTCAAGGAGTCAAGGGCTGGGCTGGGCCGTTTGGACTCAGGACTAGTTAGGGCCTTCTCATGATCAATTCAACAAGCATCTAGGACCCACCTGTACTGACGGCCCAAGGACCACAACACTTCCTTCCTTCTCGACAAACAGTTTGTCGTCAAGCTGAAACGAAGGGTAGCGTTCACTGAAGTCCTTCACCACCTCCCATGTAGCAACATCAGGTGTGCGACCTTCCAAGTGAATAAGGAGCTGCGGGCGAACACGGTTGAGAGACGAGGACGTACAATCGCAGCTAGTGTGAGTGGCGAAGCTAGAGAATCAAAGACCCGAGTGCACACTTGACACAGTGGTGCACATGATTAGATCAGAGTGGTGCACAAGAGGTAAATATTACTACTTGTTCTCTAATATTTTCATTTCACCCTGGTGCCTGTGCACTCGGGTCACTCAACGTGGCTTCGCCACTGGCTAGTGTCGGCACCACCCGGCCATGGAAAATGGAAGGTAGGGGCATGGGAGTCGGCTGAGTGACAAGGGCAACATGGAAGACATCCTAAAACGGTAGTCAACTAAGGCGGTAAGGTAACTAATCATGTGCTCTCCTTGATTTGGTATGGCCGAAGAAATGAGACACCAATTTGGATGACGAGGCTGCCATGATGCCAATAGCCGTTCATGCTGGAGATGCAGCCAAACCCAATCACACACTGTGAAGGCAGCTCTTCCTAATATGATGCTCAGTTCCTTCATGACGCAAAAAATCAAGAACTCAATACTACCAATACTAATCAAGAACTGATAGCTACACAAAACATTACTGCAATTAACTTGTAGACCAATATAAATCAGATAATTAACAGCGAGAGGCGTTCCTGTACAGTTACACCAATACATTATACATTTCATTGTCCCATGATGCAAATACTCATCCATAAATTATCTCTGGAAATTTCCCCCTGATATGGATCTACTAGAGTACATTGCATATGATTTTTAATATCTGCAGGACATATATTCTTTTCCAATCCCCATGTTTTTCCTCTCAACACAAAAATATAGGAAAAAAGTATATGCTACTGTGTTTCACACCTATAAGGAATGCCCAGGAATGCCTTAACTTACTTCTCTGACAGAATAACTGCAAATTTTTGTTGTGACACCAAAAGATCGTGCTGCTAGATATATAGCATTCTGTAGATTTTCTCATGTCGATCTTTCTAGCTGTAGACCCTCCACAACTCTCGCACATATCGCAGCACCCCTGTTACAGTAGTCGGGGGGCTATTGGGCCATAGCCTGTTAGGGTTAATTAGTCGCTTGCTTAAGGGCCAAGTCAAACCTCTCTATATAATGAGAGGAGATGTATCAATCTAGAATCAAGCAAGAGCAATCAAATTTGCTCGGCTTCCCTTAGGAAGCCGGGAGATCGGGAAGTCCCCCTTGCAACCCTAGCCTCCTCTCTCACAGCCGCCGCCACCCCATGAACAGTACCCGCGGGTACTGTAGCACCGCGGGTACTGTAGCAGCAGCCGCCACAAACTCCCTCAATTCACCCCTCAACCCTAGCAGCCACATAACAATCTGGTATCAGAGATCTCGGTTTCGATCTTGATGAGAACCTCGCTGCCACTGACCGCGTGGGCATCCTCATCCACCGGTTCCGTCATGTCGAATGCGGAATTGACGGCGGCGGTTTTCGACCTCGGCAAGCAGGTGGCCGAGATTCACGCGTTCCTCATGGGACAGCCGTCGAACCGGTCGCTGCCTCCGTTACCAGCGTGGCTCACCGCTTCCTCAACACCCGTCTACACGTCGGCGACCACTCAGCCCTACTTGGTGCCGTTGCCAGCCACCGTGGTGCCGCTGCCGCCCACTGAGGCGCTGCTGCCGGCCATCGGGACGGCGTTGCCGGTCACCGAGGCGCCGCTGCCGACCGCCGAGGCGATGCTGCCGCCCACTGGGGCACCGCTGCCGGCGGTAGTGCGACTACAGGCGGCGGCGCGTGGTCTCCTTGTGCGGCGGCGGGTGGGGCGACTGCGTGATTCCATCCGCTGCATCGGGGATCTTCAGCATGGTGTTTCCGCCACGGGCGGCGGGCATGTTGTTGTTTCTGCGGATGACGAACTCCACCTCTGCGGCATCGGCGGTAGGGGAGGCACTCCCTTCCTTGTCACCAATGAGGATGCTTTGCCTAGCGCCGCCGTTTTTCGTCGCCGGCCGCCACGAGGGCGTCTCCGCTGGTCGTTGTTGCGACCAATTTCCGGTGGCCATCCATTTGCTCCCCTTTCGTCCAGATGGCGTCCATGGGATCCAGGTGGCTACGCACGTGCATATCCATCACGCGGAGGGTGTCTGTGGTATCTTCGGGAGTCAAAAATAAAGAGTGCAAGTCTATTTCAAGTCAATAAAATAGGCCGAGATGTAAAAGGCATATTTTTAGGTGTTAAGTTTGTGTTTCATCAAGACGTCATTAGGTCGCAGCTCGAGGACGAGCTGCTTGTCCAGGTGGGGTGTAGTGTTAGAGTAGTCGGGGGGCTATTGGGCCATAGCCTGTTAGGGTTAATTAGTCGCTTGTTTAAGGGCCAAGTCAAACCTCTCTATATAATGAGAGGAGATGTATCAATCTAGAATCAAACAAGAGCAATCAAATTTCCTCGGCTTCCCTTAGGGAGCCGGGAGATCGGGAAGTCCCCCTTGCAACCCTAGCCTCCTCTCTCATAGCCGCCGCCACCCCATGAACAGTACCCGCGGGTACTGTAGCACCGCAGGTACTGTAGCAGCAGCCGCCACAACTCCCTCAATTCACCCCTCATCCCTAGCAGCCACATAACAACCCCCATCCCAGCTGCGCCTGATAAGTGGGCACTGTAGCACAGCAGGTTGCCTCAACAAAAAGCTATTCATCTTGTCCTCAAAGCTGCATGCGGCAGCTTCTGATCCGCAAATTTAACTCGCACAGGACGGCCATCCAACACCTAAAAAATTGATCCAACATGAACAGTTTATCATGCATGTGCGTCTAGGTGACCCTTCATTCATACATTCATGGCATCAATTGGCTAATCAGCTATTCAAAAAAAAGTAAGCATCAATAAATCTGTACCTGTCCATCCAGCTTAGCAATAGCATGGTCCTGCTCGTGCCCATGATCCACTACTCACTACAGGAATGCTATTGTTTGCCGACAGCCCAGTGGTTTCCCGACAGCCGGGATCCGGGGCGTCGTCGGAACAGTCAATTTCCCGAACACAAACGCCCGGTGTCGGGAAAGTATACTTCGCCGACAGATCCACGGGCTGTCGGCGAAGAAAGGCTGTCGGCGAATATTATTTTCCGACGAGTCCGGTTGTCGGCAAACTAAGGCTATCGGCGACGGCGGCTCGACCAAACGGCGCCGTCGCCGTTTGCTTCGCCGACACCACGCCGTTAGGGTTGTCGGCAAAGTTTGCCGACAGCCTCCCCAAGTTGTCGGCCAAGATCGGTTTTGCCTTTGAGCCTTTGTATCTTTGTCGGCAAACTATGCTCTTTGGCCACAAAGCAACTCTATCTTTGTCGGCAAAGATTATTTTTTTTTTCGAATTTTGACTTCAAAATTTTTTTGTTGCCTAGATTCATTGTTTACAATTACATGTTTCAATTTGGGCCCTTTTTGGCAACATTTAGCTATATTTCGCTAATTTTTTTCCTTCACTTGAATTTCCGCATTTTTCAAATTTGAACTGTAGGTACATGAAATAATGAAACTTTGGCCTTCGAAACGTGATATTTATGGTGGGGAGTGTGTTTTAAGGCCGTGTACCAAAGCTCACCCAAAAGTTTCAAGTCCTTGTCCACGTAACACGACCATCCAGGAGTGGTAAAAGTGTTTTTTAATTATATAAAATCCAAACGAAGTTGAAAAATTACGAAACTTGACGGGGTGTCGTGTTATCGCATGTAGAGGCTATGAAAAAAAATTGAAAAAGTTTGGACCAAGTTGCGGCGTCACATGCTCAAATCCATCGATACATGTGTGGATTCATGTTGGGATCGAATCCGATGATGAAATGCGCTTTATATGCTATATTGTTGTTATAAATGTGATCTGTGGTGTATATATATGCTATAAATGTGGTTCGAATGCAATGAAACAGCAAAAACAAAAAAAAATCCCAGCTTTGCCGACAAAGATTGGCCATAGCCGTCGGCAAAGCTGGGACGGGACAGAAATCTTTGCCGACTGCCTTGGCGAGGCGGCTTTGCCGACCCGGCCGGCCAAAGCCGTCGGCAAACAGTGACTTTGCCGATAGGAATTTGACCTGTCGGCAAAGCTTTGCCGACAGCCTTGTTGACTGGCTGTCGGCAAACAGTGACTTTGCCGACGGGAATCAGCCCCGTGCTCGGCAAAGCTTTGCCGACCTTGTTGACTGGTCGTCGGCGAAGCGAACGCGGCCGAGTTGACGGCGTTGTTCCTTCGCCGATAGGGGGTGGCTATCGGCGAAAGTACGCCGACCACGCCACGATTCCTGTAGGCAAAGTCCGGTTTGCCGACAGGATTTTTGCCCGGCGGTTTGCCGACGGGATTTTTGCCGACGGCGGTTTGCCGACGGGAATAGGCAAATCCGTCGGCAAACCCTTTGCCGATGTATATGGGGCTTTGCCGACAGCTTTAAGCTGTCAGCAAACCCGCGGATTCCTGTGGTGACTGTTGCCAAGGTGACAAACCCGAACCCTGGTGAACGCTTTGTTTTTTTGTAGCACATGACCCTTGCTTCTGCTACCTTGCCATACTTGCTGAAGAACTCGCCCAGTCGATAGTTATTCACATTCCGTGGCAGATTACCCACATAAATCCTGAAATAAGGCCCAAATCATGGTCCTCCAGCAGCTTTTGAGTGTGAAGGCTCAAGCCTCTCTAATTTCCTGAATGTGCATGTAAATGAATGTTACTAATGAATTTGATAACTAGAATATATGATATGCTAAATAGATATGATACTGTTGTTCCTCTAGAAACACTACAAATTCAGTATAAAAAGTTAATGATGAAATCGGGCAACCTAAGATTTGCACTTGTTGATTACCTCACCGGAAGCAATGGAAGGTTGTGGCGGTGTGAGCCACATGCAGCCGTTGTCGTCCCATTCAGCCGGGAGCTGCTCCATGAGTTCCGACTTGTTGTCCTGGAAGCTGTATTTGAACACACAACACCGTTTGGTGGCAGACTTGCTCCAGACACCCCCATAGAGCTCGCTCTTGATGACGAAATAGGCGCACCCACCACTGATCTTGCCAAACCGCGCGGCATCCACCACAAAGCTGCTTGGCTTCCCTAGGAACATGATGCAATCACTCAAGCTCTGTCCCTCCCTCTCAATCCACTCTATTTTTCCACATTCCAACACCTGCCGCTCGTGGACTGTAACCGACAACCCATCTACAAAGCTGGCTATGGTATAACGATGCGCATGATTGGCTAGGACATTTGCCAAAAGAAGCTCTCCTCGAGACTCCAAGAGGTAGCTGGCCTGCAATGCCTTGCCATATTGAGATGGCAATGGGGTTTCCAACCGGTGGTGGCCGACCTGCCTCTCAATGCACCATGAACTGTGCCTGTCACGTGCGAAGATCTTCCCATCGTGATGGGCAATACAACTGCAGGGGTCTTTTCCTATGCCGGATATGCCCAGGTACTGTTTATGCACCATTGTCCACGCCGCATCACCAGGACGCAGGAGGGCAGCATTGAACGCTGGGAGGTAGTAAAACCTGCTAACAAGACCAATCAAATATAGAAAGATTGTGCTGTCGCTGGAGACCACGCCGTTGGCGTGGTCCATCCACCACTTGGTCTCATCGTCACATGAAAAGGGAGGCAGGGGTAGGGGTGTGGCCAATGCAAATGAAGCAGATCCATTGAAAGGGTCGGCGACATCGACGTCTACGGTGAGGCCCGAACCCGAACATATACTGGTGAGGGTAGAGACGATAGTGCCGTCTACCAGGCTGATCACCCACCTCCGATCCCGAACTGATATCTCAGTGGCCGCGCCGTTCCTGCGGCGGGTCGACATGGACGTGGAGAAGACGCAGCGAGCCTTCCGGTGGTTGGTGGAGTCCGGCGGCGCGAGCAGCCACGGCAGGAACGCGGGATAGCATGTCGCCGGCGGAAGCGTGTCGCGCCAGGCCTTGCACGTGGCGTGGAAGCGGACGTAGTCGGTGGTGGTGTGGAGGCGGCGCGAGATGTCACGGAGGAGATCCAAAGGAAGGTCCGTCCATGGCCGCCAGAGCGCGTCGTCCGGCAGTGCTGCTCGGCCGCGGTCGCGTCGTCCGCCCATGATCGGAGATCCCCTCCCAACTAGGGCTGCTGCATCGTGGTTGAGTTCTTAAATTATTTGTAACCGAGTTAGTCAAATATTCCTTATGTCAAGGGCTGGCCTGGGCCCTAACGAGTTGGTACGACCTTCACATCTCTTCTAATTCCTTTAAAATCTCTCAAAATCAGTCTCTCACCATTAGGCATTGGTGGCTGTTGGGGGCAGGGATGGACCTTGCCACCCTGTCCCTCACATTTCATCTAACCAATTGTGCTCAGACGCAGGTTTCGGTGGATTTGGGCCGGAAAGGCGCCGGATCGGCAGGGAGCAAGCCGAATCCGCACATTCGGGGACGGCCGCTAGAGGATTCGGTCTTCCTGGGCGGCAAATGCAGCGCCAGGCTCACAGGCGTTTCGCAAGCTCTCCAGCTCGCGGCAAGGAACAGAGGAACCGAACGAGTGGATTCGGCGGCCGGGGAACGCACATTCGGGTGACGAATGCGGCACCTAGCTCGAAGGCGCTCTGGAAGCTCTCCAGCGCACGATGAGGAATGGAAGGACCGGACGAGCGAACTCGGCAGCCAATACCGCGCATTCGCGAGGATCAGGAGAAGATGCGCCGAGCGCCAGGGTGGACCAGTGGCGGGTCGGTGGTTGGGCGACAAGTGTGGGGTCCATGGCCCATGGACGTGTTTGCCCCTGGTCGGTGTAGGAGACTCCAGGAAATTGGTTTACCCGGGGGCAAAAGGGTCAAGTAAATGCCTACGGGCTCCTATAAATACTGCCTCCTTGGGCTTGTAAAGTGGAGGTCAGTCCCGAGCATTTTAGCCAGGACCTAAGTAGCTCCGGTGATAGGCGTCGTTTGCGTGTCAACATTCGTGTAAGTGTGTTATACTTTCGTGAGTTTACATTCGTGAATACACAACCGTGCGTTTACATTCATGTGTCTTCGTCCGAGCGTCGGCATTCGTGTGTCGACGCTCACGTTGTTCGCGTTCGGGTTCTCTGTTTCGGCCTAGGGGGTCCCACCTCTAGGGCCAGAAACAACAGTGGCCTCCCTGGTGGCGGACGGGGCTTCAGGATGGATCAAAAGTTCAAAACTGAGAGAATGGGAGTTGTTGGCGAAGATGAAAGTGTCTAACATGGTGAAGACAAGTGTTAAGATTGCTGGGGCAATGGGGCAGTACACAGAAGGCGAGAGACGCAAGTGGTGGAAAAGGTGTTGGCAGGAAAACCCATTAGAGCCGATGTGATGGAGGCGGCTATGGGCAAAATCTTGTGCCCAATCAAGGGTATAGTGTAGATCTTGGTCAAAAGCGAATCTTATTCACCTCCCTATAGGTGTTTGAAAACAAGCGGCCTCTCGAGGATAAGTCATGGATGGTGGGGGAAGGAATTGGTAGAATTTTTTAGAATTACATAATACAACGCAGATGCCCACAACACGCACACACACGTGCTAATATGATTATTGAAATCGACTTCTCTACAATTCCCATGCCTTAGATTTAATAAGAAAAGGTTGAAAAATCTTGGGAAAAAAATATTTTCCATGGATTTGGCATTCTAGTTGTGAGGCATTGGCAAGTTTTGGTACTGAACAAAATAGCTACCAAATTTTTCGCTTGCCTAAGTTTTGGCAACAAAGTTTTGACAACCAATCAGAATCTCATATCCGGCTATGGGGATGAAGGGCACACAAAACAACTCCTTCTTTTCCCCATTGACTCCTTTTGTCCTTCCCTCCTCCCGCTACTGACATGGCCATCAGCGTCTATGCCTTGTCCTAGCCTAGCGCCGCCTGCACTGCCACCGGAACGCTAAGCCCTCCCTTTGTCCCGGCCGTTTGAGTAGACTGCCTCCCCTGCTCAACCCCAAAATCTAACCAAGCTAATCATAGGACGCAAGAAGAAATCATTGTTGCATTGCTCCAAAACCCTCGGTTGGGGTAGTGCATCTCTTCGTGATACATATATTTTTTTAAAAAAACTTTAATCAGTTCGGGTAAGAGATGGAAATAGTACGTGTACTACATCTGATGCACATAATTGTGTTCTTTTTTTTATCCTCATTGGTCATAAGCGTGATGTTCATAACGCTTTATTACCAAGGCCGCGTTTGATCAAACAAGTGGGTAGATGATTTATTTTCATGTTTGTTTAGGAAATGGTTTTCATGTATTTTTACATCTAAATTACCCATATGACATTAAATTTTTGTTTCAAATTTCTTTTGCTCTCATATAAAAAGTAAAATAATGATCCCATCTTATGTCTAAATACCAACATAAACTTTTGTGTAAAGTAGTTAAATATAACTATAAAATATGTATGTACAGTATATAAATTACATACGTCAATGACTACTAAAATAAATAAATCTCATCTAGCAAGAAATCAATAGATTTGCATTTGAATTGCCTCAGATGAAATTGACTTATTAGCATATGACAACATATTGCGATAGAAATTACAGCTCAAAAGCTGTTTATTTGTATAACTTTTCCCAGATCTAAATTCAAGTATAGGAATAGCAAGATAACTATCTAAACTTGTAGTAGGAAACAGGGGTCATTATAACTCAAATTGCTACCTTTCTGCTTTCTCCCATTTTCAATGTGAACCACAGAAAACTAATGGGGCATACGAAATATAATGTGGCTTGCTACCAACAAAAACCAAGCATCTAGGACTACTATTTCGCTATGAGAAAAGTATGAGTAAATGGTTACATCAAACAGCTCATCCTCGATTAAATGTGTACAGGTTATGTCTCAACAAATTGAAGTGTAAATGTACCCGGTCGAGTTACTCCAAACAAGGTGGACATTACTCCAAACAAGGTGGACATGATTCTCGTGGAGAAGCAGTGTCCACGTCACAACAAGGTGGATTACCACCGTTAGATCTTAAAATGGACGGCTCAGATCTCGAATCAGCTTCTACCGGAATCAGCTTCTGCCTGCTTCTCTTTATCTTCTTCGGCTTCTACTCAGCTTCCGTCTCCCAGCTTCAGCTTCTTGGCCAATCAAATATATATGTGGCTTCCACTCAGCTTCCGCTTCTCACACACAAATAAAAAACAGTCAGCTTCTCTTCCTCTCCGTCTCGATCTCTCCAGAAGGCGGCCTTCTCCAGGCGGGGCGACACAGGCGGGGTGGCCCGTCGGCTGGCACTGCGGTGGCGGCGATGGCTCGCGCGAGGGGCCCGGCACGGCGGGGCGGCGAGGCTAGCCGGCGCGGGCGGGCGGCGTGCACGAGGGGCCCGCCACGGCGGCCGGCGCGCCGCGTGGGTGGCGCGGCGACGGCAACGACGCACGCGAGCGGCCCGGCCCGCGGCCGGCGTTCACGCGGCCGGCCTAGCGCAGTAGGCCGGCGAGCCCAGCTCGTGCAGGGCCGCCATGCGCTGGCCGTGGAGCGGCGTGGGCCGACACGGCTGGGCGGCGCGGGACCAGTGCTGCGGCGCGGCGCAGCAGGGGGCGCTGGCGGCCCGGCTCGACGGCGCGGGCAGGCGCCCTTCTCCCTCAGTCTCTCCATCTCCACATCCCCTCACCACGCAGTCCTTCTCCCCCTCATTGACGGCCCTTCCTTCTCGTTCCGGGTATATGGCCACGGTCGCCCACACCGGGTGCTGCTCTGGTTTGACGACTCGCCGCTGCCGGGAGGCGCTGTTGGTGCTCGCTGGCGCGACTTCCTGCCACGTCGGCCTCGGAGGGCAGCCCCCGACATGGTCGGGTGCCCCTCGGGCGTGCGAAGGCGCGCGTCTAGCCACTAGTGGAAAATAAAATGATGGTGATATCTTAATGCATATTGTAGATCAGGTGAGTCAGTAAATGCAATAGGAGGCAGACAATAATCCCATTGGCACTGCTCAAAATTGCAGACTGATTAAGCTAATAGCTATGACAACGATGATGGGAAAGAAAATTTTCTGCTACACTAGAAAAGAATTTAAGTCATGTTAACATCATTTAAGACCAATACTAATCAAGAACTAGGAATACACAAAACATCACTTGAATTAGCTGAAGAGGAACAAACTCAGATAGTTAACAGCAAGAGAAGCATTCCTGCACGGTTAAATGTAGTACATTTCATAGTTCCATGATGCAAAATTGCAAATACTCATCGATTAACTCTAGAAATTTCCACTGGTATGGACCTACAAAGAATGAATATATTGCGTATAGGTTCTTAATATATGGGAGATATATATATTTTTGCCCATCTTCTTTCTGAAGATGAAAAAACTCAGAACACAATATATGCCTTAACTTTGCTAACAAAATAACTGAAAATTTTGGTTCTGTGACAAAAAAAGATCGTGCTGCTAGATATATAGCATTCTGTGGCATTTGCCATCCATCTGCCGTCTCTGCATTCTGTGCATGACGATCTTTCTAGCTGTAGACCCTTGGCGCTCAACCCAGTGTGCCTGAAGCCTGCACACTGCAACCCTCCACTACTCAAAACCAAATCTGTGACACCCTAGCTCAGGTACACCAGATGCCGCCTAATAAGCCGCACCACAGTGTGCCGCACCAGATGCCGCCTAATAATGCCGCACCGCAGAATGCCTCTGCCCGAACCTGCATCAAATTGTCCAGCAATTCAAGTAGACTAGCAATAATCAAATCACAGAAATATTAGGGTACCAATTGGATTCATGTAACAACAGATTGGTTTTTGTTGCCCCTATAAGGTAGGAAAGGACGAAATAATCCAAGGCCTAATCTGCACTTCCTAGGCCAACTGAGCCGAAGAGGGGCTGCCACCCCCATAAAAAGATACAGGTTAAGGAGGAGAACACAGTGAAGAAGCAGGCATGTTGTTGTGTAAGAGACAAACCTTTAGGGTATTGTTGAAGTAACCTTACCATGTGGCGGTAACAGCTATCGGCGAAAACAGGCTATACGGAGGAGGTGGAAGTACTCAAATAACGTCCACATAAAGAAACCCGAAGGGCTGTGACACGGAGGAGGAGGAAGTACTCAAATAACGTCCACATACGTGTTTTTTTTTTCTTTGCGAGTGCAAAGGCAGTATAAGCTGATGCCTCATCTTCTTTCTTCCTCGCTGGTGATAAGGACAAATAGGCAGCCACTTGTTTTCATTTAGATGCCCTTTTTTCCTGATTCTTCAAGCTAATACTTGTGCCTTATAATGTTTAGCACTATAATGAACTATGCTTCTTTCTTAATGATCATAATACGTATTCTGGTACTAACAATTTCGAAAGCTCACGCCTTCTTATTGTGTATTATATAGATGCTAGGTATAGCAGTAACTAGACATGCTTTTGCTTGTACATCAAAGAAAGTTATGCAATTTTGTACTATCACTACACTTATTTGCCGCAGCAGTTTGGTGGCTGCAGAAGGATTCAGTGAGGAATCCTATCATGCAGATTTCAAGTGATCATGGATAGGCTATGCTTGATCTGTTAATTTAGATGTCATATTTTTATGCTAGTATGTAATATCAGCCATTCCAGTTGGCATTGAGGATTTATACTTTTTTAGCTTTTTCTGTTTTTCAGTTTGGTATCACAGACGTGTGTTGGTTATGCGTGCCTATGATAAGGGAAACTCACAGACATGTCATGACTAAACATGTCTGTGATAGGGTTACTGCAGACGCATCTTAATCTCACTAGTCTATCATGTATCCAAATCCCAGACACGTGTTTGGGACATCACAGTCATGTGTTTATAATATGTGGTGTAATATTTGTTTATTTGCAGACGTGTTCTATTGTGCATACAGAAAAAACCTATATAACAGACGTGCCCCGTAATGTGCTCAACACGCCTCTGTAATGTGTCTTTTTTACATAGTAATGTTTTGTAAGGATTTTGGCCTCTCATAGGATCGGTCTAGTACACAATGTATATATAAAGGGCTATGACCAATTGAGTAAAAATTAATCTACAATTATCCTTTGCACTATGTCTTCTCCATTTTTCAAACCTATTTTCTAATTTGCCTATAAATGCAACAATGCTTAAGTGCGCTAATTATCACTTGGATTTGGATCACTATGCCAGAAAGCGCTATCAGTGACGTCACGATTCGTGACACAAAAATAAAACGCGTCACCAATAATCTATCAGTGACGCGGGTTCATGAGACGCGTCACCGATAAGTTGTTGCCCATGCCACAGGAACAAGACGCGTCACTAATAACGATGTATTCGTGATGCGTATTAATAAGATGCGTCACGGATAAAAATTGCGACGCGTATTGTCCATGCGCGTCACAGATAGACAGTCGTATTGGTGACACTTGCTAACAGAACGACAACACGAGTCACGGATAATAAATGTGACGCGTGTTCTATTCACGCGTCACGAAAAGAAAAAAGATACGAAAAGGAAATAAACAAAAAAATAATAAATGTGACGCGTGTTCTATACACGCGTCACGAAAAGAAAAAAGATACGAAAAGGAAATAAACAAAAAAAAATCGACCACAGTGGGAGTCGAACGCACAACCTTTTGATTCGAAGTCAGAGAGCTAAACCACTACGCTATGCGGAAGCTTAGTGATCGTACTATTGTTCAAAACTAGATAACCACGACACGCGTGTTCTATCGAGCGGGATAGAAATCAGACGCCCGTGAAATCAGACGCCCAAATCGGAAATCACACGCCCAAATCCCGCGCCATCGCCGAAATCCCGCCATCGCCCAAATCGCCCGCGCCGCTTCCTCGCCGCTGCAATCGCCCGCGCCGCCATCGCCGCTGCTCCACGCTGGACGCCGCCGCCGGGACGGGCTGAACTCGTCGCCGCCGGCGGCCTGCCGCCGCGGGTGGAGCGCCCATGCTGCACGGCGCACCTGCAGCTCCGGCCGGTGGAGTCCCCACACCACGGCACCTACAGCTCCATCTTTGTGTACCTGCACTCCGTCTAGAGCCGCCCACTCCATCTTTGTGCACCTACAGCTCCATCACCGGTCGCTCGTGCATTGGAGGCTAGGTTCATGGCTGCTTGTGGCAGGGAATCCAGGTGAGGTCCTCCCTATCACCCCGTTCCCCATGCTGCTATATTGTGCTGCATCTATTGTTGCCATGTGCTTGTTGTGCTGCTGGAAATCCTCTGCCCAATGCTCTATTGTGCTGCCATGTGCTTGTTGCTATGTACTGCCGTTGCGTGTAGTCTAGGTGTTTGATGAAATGTCAATGCCTACAGTCTTGCTGCTGTTCTTGATCCGTTGCTGTGCTTGTTAATTAATCGATGGTCTGAAATGTGCATCTCTCTGGAAGTTGGTGTGTACAAGTGGGTTCAGCAAGTGTTCTAGTTAGACTTGGAGTGGTGCGCGTTGATGCTTGTCGGAATAGTGGTTCTCGTCTTCTGTTTGAATTGGAATGGCAAAAATCACACTAATTCTCACCTGATAAACTGTGTGAATGTGTGATTAGTCTTGCGCAACTGAGATTTTACATTGTTTGGCACACAGCACCCATACCAAAAGCTTTGTTTACCTTAGCTCATCTCTGCAGCTGGTTTTCAACATGACACCACGTATGTGTTCTGTATGCAGCTTAGATCAGATAGGCAGCTGGTACTGCATTTATCCAATTTCATTGCATTCTCTTTATCAAAATGGAGTGATCTCCTGTTTTATAGAGTGCTTGGATACTGGTTCTAACTTGCAGACAGCTTTTGTTGTTACTTAGGCATCAGGTTTTTTACCTGCTTACACTTGCAGCAAATTTGCTTTGTTGTGACTTCATTATATGGCTATCAAGCAAGCCCATTGTCTGCACATGCTATTCCATTGAACTGGTTTTATTCTCCAGATCTAACAGAAACTGACTCTACTTCCAAACTTGCCAGACTTTGAGATATTGGCATTCCCCTGCAATCAGTTCTTGCGACAAGAGCCGGGTACGCCTGAGCAGATAAAAGACTTTGCTTGCACCAGATTTAAAGCTGAATACCCAGTTTTTCAGAAGGTGAGAACTGTGTCAGACATCTCTATCTCGCTAAGTAAAGAAACTTTTGATCCTTCTTCTGAGATAGGGTATTCTGAACACTAGTCTTATGTACCTGGTAGTAAGAATAACATTGGATATTCTTTATACTAATTTCTAGATGATCCCATAGAGGTAGAATACATCAATTTGGAAACTAACGTCATGTGGTAGAAATAATCACAGAACTTGACAAATGCATTATTATGTTGTTTTTAGTTTGGCACAATCAGACATGTTTTAGTCAATTTGCACAAGCATACCATCTAAAAATAGAAGTAATCATCCATGGTGAGAATTTGATATTTTCGATAGACCTAAAAGGCTGATATCAACATCTGTTCTGGCCTTGATTCTACTAATGGGAGCCCATTCTGTCCTAAAAACAAGATGGTGTTAGTTTTGCTTGTGTGCCGGTCCATGCAGTTCTTCTGACTGATTTGTGTTTCTCTGCAATGGACAAATAACCAATACTGCCAGATGGTACTTATTAGCAGCAAAATTTCTTGAGGTCGTGCCTATACTGAACTAATTACTGGAATGCTTGTGAGTTCAAATTAATAATAACCGATATGCTTGTTTTCTGCAGGAGCGAAGCATCGGATACTCGACGAATAGCAAAGCCTGATTCGACAACTGTTTGTTCCAAGCTGCAAATGCTTTACTGCTTAAAATAATCAATGGAGGATAGGAGTGCTGAACACCAAGAAGGTATTTTCTGCGGATCTGACTGAACTCACATAGCCCAGCTAAGCACTATTTCAGTGCAACTTGTTTCTCATAGAGCTTCAGCTAGTCATCTGTTTCTTTGGAGTGCCACTTTGATGCAATAGTAAATTTACTATTTCCCATTTTCATACTTTTGTAGGTATGGAGGATCGGAGCTGGATGTCACTTCACAACCGTGCATGTGCTCAGTACTTGGATGGTCTGAAATTATTCATAAGAGCTGCAGAGGCGGATATGTTGAATCAGCACAAGACAACTATGTGGTGTCCATGCAAAGATTGTGAGAATAAGAGGCAGTTCTCGAATCCATTATCACTCCATGCCCACCTGATCCTCCGAGGATTCATGGATCACTACGAGATGTTGGAACAAGCATGGAGAAGGAGTTAATGATCAAGACTTGCAAGGTGGTCGTATGGACCAAGGATTCTCCGGTGACCTACGTCGGGAAGATGATGGAACTCATGCTGCTGGTCGGGACAACGAGGAAGGACCCTCTTGCATCCCGGATCTAAGCGATGAAAAGCTAGCGGACATCGGTGCCAATTATGCCCAGAAGTCACAGGACCTTGAGGAGATGGTGCGTGATGCCATGGGCTTTGGTGAGTACACTGAGGCGGAGATGAAGAAGCTGAAAAGGCTTCTCCAGTTGAAGGCGACATATCATTGGACTGACGGGAGCTTCGATGCATTGCTACTTCAATTGGAGGACATATTGCCTGAGGGGAATCAGTTACCCAAGACCACATATGAGGCCAAGCAGATTGTTTGCCCTATGGGAATGGAGGTTGAGAAAATCGATGCCTGTAAGAATGACTACATACTGTACTATGGCAAAGAAAACGAAGAGCTGACCGAATGCCCCGAGTGTGGAGTCTTTCGATACAAACGAAGAAATGATGGGGGTGATGAGGACAAGAGGCATGGAGCTCCTCAGAAGGTGGTATGGTACTTCCCTATAATGCCCTGCCTGAAGCATTTGTTTGCAACTGCTAAGGACGCGCAGCTGTTGAGTTGGCACAAGGAGGGACGCAAGATTGATGGTTATCTACGGCATCCAGCAGATGCTATTCAGTGGCATTTCATCGACACCAAGTATGCATTTTTTAAAAATGAGCCAAGGAACATTCACTTTGCACTGAGCACAGATGGTATGAACCCGTTTGGTAACAGGAGTAGCTCGCGCAGTGTTTGGTCTGTGTTGTTATTGATCTACAACATTCCACCGTGGCTGTGTAACAGGAGGAAATACATGATGATGCCACTTTTGATCTCGGGTCCGCATCAGCCAGGGAATGACATCGACACGTATCTGAGGCTTGTTTGGATGAGCTCAAGACGCTCTGGTCAGACGGTGTCAAGGTATATGATGGGTTCAAGAGAGAGTCATTCAAGTTGCATGCAATGGTGTTAACCACCATCACTGATGTTCCGGGACACCATTGCTTGTCTGGGCAGTCTAAAGGAGACGAAGATTGCTTTCAGTGCTTAGATGATACCGAAACCCTTTGGCTGAAGAACTCAAAGAAGAGGGTGTATGTAAGACAACATCATTTCCTTAGCCGATCCCATCCTTATCGGCTCAGGAGACACTAGTTTGATGGCACAATTGAGAAGGGATCTGCTTCGAGGCATTTCACTGGGCACGATGTCTATGAACAGGTAAAGGATGTCAATGTAACATTGGGGAAGAACAAAAAGACTACCCTTGGAAAGAGAAAGCGCAAGGAGGATGAAGTCGCTGATAAGAGGTGGAAGAAGAAGTCTATTCTATGGGAGCTACCATATTGGAAAGACTTAGCAGTTCACCACAGCATCGATGTCATGCATGTGACAAAGAATGTTTGTGGGAGCTTACTTGGAACACTCTTGAACATCCAGGGGAAAAGCAAGGACCATGCAAATGCACGAGCGGACATGAAAGATTTGGATATTAGGCCCGAGTTGTATCCTAAGAGCCCCGGTGCCAAGCTACCAGCATGTGCCGTAAATTTAACTAAGGAAGAGAGGCAGGAGTTGTATGACTTCTTCCGCAGCGTGAAAGTTCCTTCCGGATACTCAGCGGACATTAGGAAACTCGTGTCGCCAAAAGAGAACAAACTGCTCCCCATGAAGGCTCATGATTGTGATGTCATGCTCACAACAATGCTTGCGGTTGGGATCAGGAACATCTTGCCAGAAAAAGTCCGAATGGCAATCATGAGCCTATGCTTCTTCTTCAATGCAATATCTCAGAAGGTTCTTGATGAGAGGTCACTGGACAATCTTGAGAAGAAGCTTTTCCTGACAATGTCTCTTCTAGAGGCTTACTTCCCGCCAGCATTCTTTGATGTATCTGTTCATCTCATTGCTCATCTGGTCAAGGAAATTAAGTATCTTGGTCCCGTGTTCCTGCATCATATGTACCCCTATGAGAGATTCATGAGCACTTTGAACAGGTATACAAAGAGTCGGGTTCATCCTGAGGGAAGCATGGTCCAGGGTTACTCTGTTGAGAAGGTGGTTGACTGGTGCCTTGGTTACATTGATCCTACAAATCCAATCGGCTTATATAAGTCTCCCCATGAGGGAAGGCTAGCGGGGATAGGGACTCTTGGGAAGAAGACACTTAATCCAGATCGGGATGATCACCAGCGAGCTCACTTTCTTGTGTTGGTACACACACTAGAAGTGTCTCCTTATATCGAGGAGCATAGGAAGCACTTGCGACGAGAGAATCCAGGTCGGAAAGAAGCTTGGATAGGGAGGGAACATATGAAGGGATTCAACATTTGGTTCAAAAAGCAGATTAGATCGAGCTCTTGCACAGATGAAGTGCTTCGGACCCTAGCAAAAGGCCCTTTGTTCACAATCACAAGTTATCAGGGATATGACATAAATGGATACACATTCTACACCTTGGCTCAAGAACAGAAAAGCGTCTACCAAAATAGTGGTGTTCGTGTAGTTGCTTTTGACAGCACTGGTGTACAGCAGGATGCATACTATGGTCAGATAGAGGAAATCTGGGAGCTCACTTATCCTATGGTCAAAAAGGAGCCCATCAAGGTGGCCATTTTTCGGTGCTGTTGGGTTAAGGGCAAAAATGCCATCAAGAATGACGACTACGGATTCACCACCGTTGATTTTGAACAGGTTGGGCACAAGGATGAACCATTCATACTTGCATCTCAGGCTTCACAAGTCTTTTATGTGCTCGACACGCAAAACAAGAAACGCCTTGTAGTTCTCCCCGGTAAGAAACGGGTTGTCGGAGTTGATGGTGTTGGTGAGGAAGAGTACAATCTGACTGATGAAGTCCCTCGTTTTGGTGATTGTACCCTCCCTGTGATTCTGGAGAGTGAGGAAACTTCATACTTACGAAATGGTCATGTAGAAGAGGCCACCGTGGCAAAAGGCCGCCAAAAATGGAAAGCACGCAAGAGAAAGTAATTCTTATCTATTAAAGGTACACTTAGAAATTACTTGTTCTTTCAGTCATTTCTTTTTGCTGCTTGTATACATGTGACATGGTCTGAGCACTGTTTTTTATATGCAGATTTCAGTTTTCAAGTGGATAGTTGATCTTTGTGCACAAGGGCAGATTTCAGAATGTATATTGTCAGATTGACTTCTATATGACTGTAGTGTATATTGCTACTGATAAACTAATGTTTATGGTTGTACATCTGAGCTCAAATAAGTAGAGAATTTCTGGATTACTGAAAATACTGATCGGCCTCTATCTTGCAAGTTGACGGAACATCAAACTGATTGTGTTCTTCTTACAATGATAGCTTGCCGCTGAGATGAATCATCAGTTTGCAGCTGGCATTCAGGTTAGTACGAATTTCATGCTGCATTTCTTTAGTTTTTTGTTTTTGGTCTATTTGTTTCAATTCTAGTGTTTAAGTTAAGTTTTGGTTCTCTTTATTAGTACATGTTTTCAGTTGAAGTTTGTTCTGGTTCTGTTTATTAGAATTAGTTTCAATCTGGTCCAGTTTCAGTTTTCTATACTAGAGTGTTTATTGTTAAGTATTTCAGTGATGTCTTTCAGCTTGTCAGTATTAGAATTAGGTTCTGGTTCTGTTTATTAGGATTAGGTTCAATCCGGTGCAGTTTCAGTGAACTATAATAGAGTGTTTATTGTTAAGTAATTCAGTCCTGTCTTGTTTCAGTATTTGGGCAAACTTTTCTCTAAAATGCTCAGTAGCTTGTTGGTGTTTTGTGGGTTATCTTTTTTTTTTTCCACGAATGCGCAGGAGAGCAGCTGAGGGTTATCTTGTATCATCTTAAAGTTTCAGACTGTGCCCACAACTGAAGTCTTTTGTTCCCCACGACTGTGCCCTGTTCCAAGAAGGCCTTCCAAGAAGCAGCAGAAAGGCACTGCGATTTTCAGGTATGGCGCCAGCAGACTTCATCAGCTCCTACTTCAGGTATGGAAACCATGATTTCAGCATTCTACAACTGTTGATTGATGAGTGAGTTGTTTGTTTACCTACTTTTGATTTCTTGCATGAATGCCAATGTCAATGAACAAACATAATGAGGCATATATGTGTGTTGCATGTAGGGCTTTTGCAAGACACACAAGCATGCTCATTGACAAACCAAAGCCATTGGAACACTTATTTAAATATGCGGTAAGTGCTTCCAAAATAACAGTCAGTATTATTGTGCCTCTAGTGTATTAAGTAATATGTTCAACTTCCATTTTCAAATGATTGACTATATATATTTGTCGCAGTGCCTTAAGCAAACTTCTACCAAGTCATCTGGCTGGTATGCTATGCACAACTTATTCTGGTCAATGAGAAAGACAAACTTGGAATGCTGTGAGGTATATGTGGTGCTGGTCACCTCTCGACTTCTTATATCGTGTTTTTACCTATGCAAAAGACAGTTTTTCTTAAGTAGCATTAACCCAGCCATTTTGCTATGATTCAAATGTTGGTTTCATGAGACATATTTGAAGATGCTTTTTTATTTCTTTCTTGTCCTATGATATTTAGTGGTAACTTAGAGACATAGACTTGCATTTCCCTGCTGTTGCCATAACCTGCTGCTGGATTTTACTGTATGGTTTAGCGCTGGTCGTTGTTCTGTTATTCACAATCAGATTAGAGGTTACTTAACATTGATCTTATATATTGTAAATGATGTAAAAACCATGTTCAGATTAGCACTGTGACAGTTTCTAGTAGTCCTAGGTAAAAACCATGTCCAAAAGTTGAACGATGTTCAGATTAGCATAACGTGCTCAGCTGGGTGTTTGTCCTTTGCCTCCTGCTCTTGGAGTGAAAGCTTACTGTTTAGTACTATAATGAATGCACTTGCTTAATCATGTCTTAGTAAGAAGCAAACAAGTACAAGTAGTAGAAATGGGAGATGCAGCTAAAGCAAAATGTTATATATCTATATCAGCCTAGTCAGCCTAGTCAGTCCCTTGACTCTTTCTTGGGTACCAAGGTGATTAGCTTGCCTAGATTTCCTGTTATCATATCCTCTTTCTTGTGGTTTCTATGTGCGTGTTATATCTATATATATACTGGTTGACAGAATAGTTTGGTTTGATTGCAATCTGCTCATCGTTCAATTATTGGATTGGGTTCATGATAGTTTCTTATGATCTTTTATCAGCTTTTGTCCATGTGTTTTGGGAACCTAAAATTGATAAGAAAATTGTGGTTTATTACTTTCGTGGATTAAAAAGTCTTGTGGTTCATGATAGCTGTAATGTGACCTCTTGTCCTACTCCCGTTTGTAATAATGATACTGTTTGTTTTATGTGAGAAACTTATGGTTCTGTTAGTTTACTCCACCTATTGCCTGAGAAGTGATCAAAGAAAAGTGGGTTCTAACTTCTTATTCAAGCTTCCATTATGTGCTGACAGTAGTAATACCATTTTGCCAGAAAGTTTTGATTCCGTTAAATTATAGACCATTGCATGAATAGTCCATGGTTCACTTGGACTTTAAGTGTGTTGCAGTCTCAGCAGAATTGAGAAGGGCTTTCTTCTGTTGGTTTATCATCTTCCCCCTTTATAGTTTCACCCAAGTAAAATCTGACGTTGGTTTACATTGATCTTATATATTGTAAATGTACCCAAGTTTTATTTTTGACCAAAGCTCTATCTTGACACAGGAATTTGAAGTCTTGACGGAGCCCATCGACATGCTTGTGATTAGAGAAAAGTTGGCCAATTTCTTAGTGGAAAAGGTCATCAAGAAGAATGGAGAGTTCTATCATCACCACTGATGTGTGTGTGTTTGCCACTGATGTGTGTGGGATCCCAGTGATGTTTAGATGGATTTAGAATGAGTGAACAATTGATATAAATGTGAATCTGTGAACATGTTATATATAAATATCATTGTGTGAATCTGTGAACATGTTATATATAAATATCATTGTGTGAATCTGTGATCCCAGTGATATTTCTGTGAATCTGTGAGCAATGTGTGATTCTGATGAAATGGTGATGTCACTGTATCATTAGCACGCGTCACTAGTTATATTCTATCAGTGACACGCTTTCTCAACTCGCGTCACCCTTTGTATTTTATCAGTGACGTGTGTTACTGTTATCCGTGACGCGTATTCTAAACCAACGTCAGTCTTTGTGCCTTATCCGTGACGCGTGTTCCCGTTATCAGTGACGCGTGTTATAAACCCGCCTCACACATTACTTATTATTAGTGACGCGTGTTCCCGTTATCCGTGAAGCGTGTTATAAACCCGCGTCACACATTACTTATTATTGGTGACGCGTGTTCCCGTTATCCGTGACGCATGTTATAAACCCGCGTCACACATTACTTATTATTAGTGACGCGTGTTCCCGTTATCCGTGACGCATGCTCTAAACCCGCGTCACACATAGGTTCCTATTAGTGACGCGTGTTCCCGCTATCCGTGACGCGTTTTTTAAACACGCGTCACAAATTTTTCATTATCAGTGACGCGTAAATACGCGTCACTGATTGTACCCTTATCTCAGACGCGAAAATAGTGACGCGTGCTTTACGCGTCACAGATGACCCTCTACACGTGTCACAGATAGCGTTTTCTGGCATAGTGGATGTTCTTGGGCAGAACCCCGGAAACCGGCTAGACCAAGCATTCTAGCTCACTATTGTGTGGAATCTATAGTTACGTCAACAACTAGTATCCTGCACCAAACTACTGGCCTGTATTTGTTTTTTTCCTAAAAGTTTTCTCCAAAACCATGCATGACATGGTTTTTTTTTTTTTACTCAAGTACTGAGCATGTATGTTCCTACATGGTGGAAACCTAACCACCTGGGTTCAATTTCTCGACTTGGCACGGGTGCTCACACTTTCCTGGATTTATTCCTTTTTGGTAGTCTCGTGATTACAATCCTAAGTGTCCTATCTCTGGATCTTTGTCTATCCTTGTTCTCAGTTTGTTTTAGTTCCCTTCTTTCATCTTCGGACAGGTCTCTCATCTCAGCCAGGCTTTCCAACCTGGTAAAATTTTTGACAACTCAGTTTTGGTTCTATTTTGAGCAGCAACCTGATTTGCTGCCCATCCTATAACCATTCTCCTTATGTTATGTGGATGGATATTAGGGGGGATAACTAGGCCTTATGCTTTGCCAAGAGCTTAGGATAACTAGGCCTTATGCTTTGCCAAGAGCTTGAGAGATAGAGGGAGACTAGATTGTTTCTTCATAATTCATTGCTTCCCTTCCATTGTGCCCTATGGGCTGAATATAAAGGGTACATAGGACTAACACCTCTTGTGCCTAGACAATATGGTACTATTCCTATAGACAAATAACTAAGAGAGACACTAATTAACACTAATGGGCTTAAGGCCCAACTAGGACACTTGCGCCCTACGACGCCCCTCTTTAGGCCCATGACACCTTAGAGTCCTTACTCTAAACTGCCATCTATCTTATTGCTAGATAGACTACATGATCTCTCCTAAGATTTCCTTACCACCTCTCTGAAGGAATCTTTTTTGAAGCTACCACTTCTCAAACCTAAATCTTTTCTTTCCAAAACATCTATTTGTACTAGCGTCTCACTAGGTAGTCTCTTATCACTAGCCAAAGGGAAAGCAGAAATCCAAGCATTAGAAACTAAAACTCTATCTAACTGAGCTAAAATAGGGTGTTCTTGGTTATTAGTCCAAGCAACTTCTTATTACTATGATCTAATTCTATAAGAGCCCGCTTATGAATCCACTCATTAAAGCGAGCTGCCCATCTGTGGTTATAAACACCATTACTTTTTTTCACTACCAAACCTAACTAAATTAAAATCACCACCAACTAAAGTAAGAGCATCCCATTTACTCATTATAGCTTCTAGCAAATCTAAGAAATCTTGTCTCAGATTATCATAAGCAGGCCCATAGACCACAATAAGTTTTCAAGAATCCATTAGACTTGTTAGTGAGCATGACACTAACAGAATATTGCAAAACATCCCCAACAACCATATTGAAACTGTCAGAATTTGCTCCAACTAAGATCCCTCCTTCATATCCTTTAGCCTCTAAATGGTCCCATGTAATTTCACTATGAGAAAAGTATTAGTGAATGGTTAGAAGAAAAACAGCCCCCTCATCCTATGTCTAAATAAATTGAAGTGTAAATGTACCACATGGAGTCGAAAACTAAATGATAGTGATCTATTAATGCATATATCGTAGATTCAGGTGAGACACTGAATGCAAATAACTCCATTGACAGTTTCCGTAATACAGACTAATGAAGCTGCCACTATTGCAGTGATGATGGGGAAAGAAATTGTTTTGCTAGACTACAACATTTCTAAATTCTTGTTAACATCACTTAGTACCAATACTAATCAAGAACTAGGAAGAAAGCTATACAAAACATCACTCGAATTTACTTGAAGACCAACAAACTTAGATGATTAACAGCAAGAAGCGTTCATGCACGGTTAAATGCAGTACATTTGATTATCTCTGAAAATTCCTCTGGCATGGATCTACAATAATACATTGCATATGTATCTGGGAGATATAGATATTTTTGTCCACGTTTTTTCTCAAGATAAAAATCTAAGAACACAATATATGCTATTTCACAGCTATCAGGAACACCTTTAACTTCCTTCTCTGACCAAATAAAGGAAAAATTTGGTTCCTAACAAACAAAAGGATCAGGCTGCTAGATATATAACATTTTGTGGCATTTGCCACATCCATCTACCGTCTCACCATTGCTGTGCATGATGATCTTTCTAGCTGTAGACCCTCTGCAACTCTAGCACATATTGCCGCACCCCAACCCTACCACACTACAGCGTGCCTCTGTCCAAAAACCATCGAAATGCCCAATTTTGCAGCTCATCTCTCTCAAGGATCCATACTTGCCGAATTTGCCTCCCTCATTTAGCAGCAGAAAATAATGCTAAGCTTTGACCAAATCACCTTGTGCTGCACAGACCCCACTGAATCGTAACACACAAACCAAGAAAAGAGCAACCAAGCTATTCCACGAACTAGCAATGATCGAATCGCAGAAATATTATGGGATGAATCACATTGATGTAACAACAGGTATTTGGTTTTTGTTGCCCCTATAAGCTTGAAAATGGTGAATTAATTCAAGGCCAGTTCTGCACTTCCTATGACAACAACGCGCACATAAAAAGATACAGTGAAAGAAGGACAGCACTGTGAAGCAGGCATGGTGTGGCGTAAGAGAAAAACATTCTGGGTTGTGTTGAGGTGACCTTGCCATGTGGCGGCAATAGCTATCATTGAAATCTGAAAGCAGGCTGTGCATAGGAAGAAGAAGCACTCAATTGACTGGCACTCAAAGTAAAACAGCCGGACTGCATATTACTAAACAGCCCTGGAATTTTGGTGGTATTGAACTGAACTAAGATTGTTTGATGGTACATTTATAAAATTGAGATATTTCAATGTTACTGATGTTCCATAAAAGGAGAAGTTTTGCAAAACACATACATACCGGTGATTATTGCAGGACATTAAACATAACTAGCTAGACTAGCAAGCTACATGTGGCTGCTTCTGATCTGCAAACTTCACTCGCACGGGACGTCCGTCCAAAATCTGAAAAAATTGATCCATCATGAATATTTTATCATGGATGTGTGTCTAGGTGACATTCATTCATTCATTGACAGCATGGATTGGCTACTTAGCTTTTAAAAAATTACAAGTAGGAACCAATAAATCTGTACCTGTCCATCCAGCTTAGCAATAGCATGTTCCTGCTCAAGATCGACTACAGTCGCCAGAGTCACAAACCCAAACCCTCGTGAACGCTTGGTTTTTATGTGGCACATCACCCTTGCTTCTGCTACCTTGCCATACTTGCCGAAGAACTGTCCCAATCGATAGCTATCCACATTCCGTGGCAGATTGCCAACATAAATCCTGAAATAAGGCCCTAGTCTTGGCCCTCCTGCAGCCATAGTGTGTGAAGGCTCAAGCCTCTCTCTAATTTCCTGCATATGCATGCAAATGATTGTTACTACTAATTAATGCATGTATAATTAGAATATATGATAGGATAAAAAGATATATACTATACTTCTATAAACAGTACAAATTCAGTATAAACAGTTAAAATGAGATCAAGCAATCTCAGATTTGCACTTGATTACCACAGTTGAAGTGATAGAAGGTTGCGGTGGCGTGAGCCACATGCAGGCACCTTTGTCCCATTCAGCTGGGAGCTGCTCGATGAGTTCCGACCTATCGTCCTGGAAGCTGTACTTGAACACACGGCACCGGTTGATGTCAAACTTGCTCCAGATGGCCCCATAGAGCCAGTTCTGGAGGACGAAATAAGCGCATCCGCCACCACCGATCACGCCAAACCGCGCGGCATCTACAGAAAAGCTGCTTGGCGTCCCTAGGAACATGATGCGATCAGTAAAGCTCCGGCCATCCCTCTTCACCCACTGCTTTTTCCCGCCTTCTGCCTCCTGCAGCGCATACACTGAAACAGACAGCCTGTCCACAAAGCTGGCTATGGTATGGCCGTGGCGGTAATCCTGCGGGCAATCATTAGCTTGGACGAAAGCTTTGGCTAGGACATTTGCCAGAAGAAGCTCGCCTCGAGACTCCAAGAGGTAGGTGGCCTGCGGTGCCTTGCCAGATTTAGATGGCGATGGGGTATCCCACCGGCGGTGGTTGTCGACCTGCCTTGTCTCGATGCAGAACAAAGACCCGTAACTGCTGTGTGCGACGATCTTCCCATCGTAATGGGCAATGCAGCGGCAGTCTTTGAAGCTGAAGTGCTCTGCATGCACCATTGTCCAAGCTGCGTGGCCAGGACGCAGGAGGGCAGCGCTGAACGGCCGCACGTAATTCGGCCAGTAGACTCGACCAACAAAATATAGAAGGATCGTGCCGTCACTAGAGACCAAGCCATCGGCGTGGTCCACCCACCACTTGGTCTCCTTGTCACATGACGACAAGGGCGGTAGGGGAGTGACCGATGGAGATTCATCAGATCCTGTGACATGGTTGACGGCAACGAGGCCGCTGCCGCCGGGGCCTGAACAGGTGCTGGTGGTGAGGGTGAAGACTTCAGTGCCATCTACGAGGCTGATCACCCACCTCTGAGGTCGAACTGATACCTGAGTGGCGGCGCCAGTCCCACGGCGGGTGGACTTGGAGTAGGAGAAGACGCAGCGAGCCTTCTGATGCTCAGCGGAGTCCGGCGGCGCGAGCAACCATGGCAGGAACGTGGGATAGCACGGCGCCGGCGGGAGCGAGTCACGCCAGGGCTTGCATGTGGCGTGGAAGCGGACGTAGTCGGTGGTGGCGTGGAGGCGGCGTGAGATCTCGCGGAGGAGATCCAAAGGGAGATCCGCCCATGGCCGCCAGAGCTCGTCGTCCGGCAGAATTGCTTCGGCGGGCATCACGGATCCCAACCCACGACAAGGGCTTCGTCGTGGTTGTATATTTATCAAGTTGAGTTCTTATCGAGTTCCTTTTCCTAATGTCAAAAGGGCTGGGCTGGGCTGGACCGTCAGGACTTCCCTCGGTCTCAAAACAAGGAACATGGGACGTGATTGACACACAGTTCTAACATAGAATAGAAAATAGTATGTTTCTATTTTTTTTCAGCCAAACACCTCAGCTCCACAAAAATTCAAATCCACCCAAAACTACGATATATGGTATCTCACACATCCACCAAAATCCATAGAACACCTCGAGGGGTGATTTGTGAAAACTCTAATTTCGCGAAGCTGGAAAAAATTATCCACCATTACCACCAGCTACCATTTCGTTCTAATTTCTTTCCTGTCTTCTACCCTCACACAGCGATGCCCCGATGCAATGGCCACACCTAGTGCCTCCCGACGATACCTGTTTTTCCCACTCGTGAAAAGTTGTGGAAAATGGTTAGTGATAAATTCTTGCTTTCTCTACTTCCTCCTCCACCCAACTCCCATCCTCCCTCTTAAGCCTCCCTATTTTATTTCTCCTCCTCCTCTCTCAACACCGGCTGTGCAAGAACTTAGTGTTTCTATCACCCTTCGCTAGCCAATCCGCATTAGCTCTTTGCTTCCATAAAATGTCCACCTGCTCCTTTAGCATGGCATCAATCTTTTGCTTGGCACTGTTGCCGTCGGTAGGAGATCCACGACTATCGGGCAATGCTATCCCCTGCAGGTCCAGCTTCTTTGCATCCTTTGCCATCACCACATCATTAGCCGATACCCTCTCAGCAATGTCGAGCGGTCTCGTCACCTCCTTCTCCTCTCCAACACATGTCTATGTTTCTTTTGATTCCTTACTGTCAGACCCATGCTTACGCCAAGACAATGCATTGCTCCTGTTTTCACCCAGAGATTTCCCAAAAGAACCACTCAGGCTCCCCCGGCCCCCACTTCCGCCAGAGTTTGTGCGCCATGGCAGTCTTGAGTTTGACCCCCCTCCCCCCGAGCCTCCACTCTCCATTGAGCCCTTCTTTTTCAACGGTATAGTTCTCACACTGCGATCGTATGCGAGGGGTGTACCCTTCTCTCTAGGTATCTCGCACAGCTTATCGGTGTGTCCTTTTATGCCACAGATGTAACAGAAGTTAGGGAGATACTCATATGCCAATGGGCACCACCTCTCCTTCCCCGTTGACACCCCTAATGAGCTGCTTCCTAATGTCAATTCTAACTTTCAGCCTCAAAAATCTCCCCACAACATTCACCCCATCATCAGTATCGACCTCTAAGAACTCCCCCACCTCATCGCCAATGGCCTCTGCTGTTCTCGTATTCACCATGCCGAGGGGCAGCTGGGAAACTTGGATCCAAATTGGGATGGAATTGAATTCCGGCTCATCCACAGTTTGAGTCATCCAGATCCGATATCACCAAGAGTTCCTTTGACAGGTTCCATGGGCTATCCTCTAGTACCTTTATCTTCCCCGTAGCCTGGTGAAAAGCGATCAGAAACTTGTTATCCCCCGTACTCTTACATTCAATGCCCTTCATCGGGCACCAGATGCGCCCCAGAGCTTGCTCGATCGACTCTGAATGCGCCAATTTCTTCGAGAACAACTTTCCCACCGCCTGAACCTCCCTCGCCAATGCAGATGCGAGCCTCTTCTCTCGGCCGTTCACCTGCACTTTCTTCTTCCCCGTAACCGACAGGGTCATCTGCCGGTAGAGCACCTTCAATCTTCTCCATCGTGCAACCAGAATTCCGTCATGATCTCCACCAAAGCGAGTGGATCAGACTCCAGAGGACCGGGCTAGTGGGTTTTAGGGTTTTGGCTGCGCACACAGAGTTTGACTTGGACACCGGGCAGATGGGAAGTGGGAGTCGGGATCCTGCAGCCTCGCGACTCGTGGAGCCGCGAGGCAGGAACCAGCCGGAGATCGTGATCGAGGAAGGATGAGAGTGGATGGAGAGGGCCTAGGTGTGGGGGGTATAAACCCCTATACCCGCACGACCCGACTTTAGGCCTGCTCGGACAGAGACCCTTGGCCCAAGAGCGCAAGGCCGACCAGGGCCCAACTCTGGTCGGCTACCTTGGAAGACAAGGAAGGAAGGGCGGACTAATTGACGCTTCTGGTCGGCGGTGAAGATATTAATCACAGGAGATTGGATCGGATAAAAGTTGTTACCTAATATGTGCATTTGTACCCCGGAAATATTGGGCTTGTAATCCTGCTCCCCCACTATATAAGGCGAGCAGGACACCCCCCCCAAAATCATCTCCACATTAATATATAGACTCGATCAAGAGCACAGGACGTAGGGTATTACACGTATCGTGGCCCGAACCTGTATAAATACGGCGTCTTGTGCATCTTGATTACATCTTGTTCGTCATCTAGCGTGCCTTACCGATCAATCTACTACCTTAGGCATACCCTAGGTAGACTGCCACCGATATTTCGTCGACAGTGGCGTGTGCGTTTAGATCTCAAGATGAACAGGATGGTTTCGTTCCCTGCCTCCATGGACCTCGACGATATCGCTCCGATCACCTTCGGCTCTTTCGGCTCCTATGACGTAATCGAGGTAGCGCCGGCTGTCGAGGCGATCGCACTCGACGCTCAGGACGCAACTCTACCACCAGAACAAGACTCCGACCTCACAGAGAGGCTGCTAAGGCCGATGGTCCGATCATCGATCCCGCGCTATCAGAGACGCGGGGTCGATAATTCAGATCTGATCAAGATGATTGATCGCCATGGGGAAGGATTGGCGGAAACTCTCGCCCTCGCGGAATCCGCGCTCAAGCAACTTGCCGACCTCCGGGTCGATGACGGTTTCATCCCCGTACAGCGACGAAGGCGCTGCAACACACAAGGGTCCCGGTCAGATCCAGATCTATCCAGATCAGATACCCCGAGGCCATCACTCACCCGCCCGCCACACCCTACGCCGGACGACAGGTCCGTGAGATCAGGTAGCCCCTTCATGTTTGGACTCAAAAACGCCGCCGCGTCCTACAAGGAGCTATTCCCTCCATTGGTCCCTCAGCACGCCAGACGGATCCGGCATCCGCCGACCTCGCCCCACTTCGTTAACATGATCACTTCAGGAGGGGCGCCTGACGCCGCAGCGCAACCATCAGACATGGAGGATTCGAGCATCCCATCGCTCCCCTCTGCCGTAAAGGCGGCCCTCGAAGCACGATCTCCAGGTCAACTCCTCAACGCAATCGGCTATATGCCTCCCGCTCCTACCGAGATGCCGAGCTCCATGACGACACAAGTGTCGCCAATGGCGATGGACGTCGATAAGATCGCCAATAACAACACACCAGATAAGGAGATTCACCAGTCGGTTGCTGAGCCAAGCAGAGAAGATGATAGCCCCGAGCGCCCTCCGGGCTTTGGCAACACCGTATTCATGGTCAGCAATGACGAGCCGTCCATCGACAACGAGACTCCCGATCAACGTCGCGACCGCACCGCACGCAATGCGCACCGCGCCGTTCGGCGCGATCGTGAACGAGATGAAGAGCAACGACGGGCCGATCAGGCTCGCCATGTCAACCGCAACTTGGCCGACGAATTTGATCTGGTCGGACAGCGTCGAGTTCAAAAAACTCCGACAGCTAACATCGCGGTGGCCAAGAGCAAGTTGGAGGCAATGCCTCACACCCCAGCAGTCCAAGAAATCATCGACCACCTGATGGCAGCTGAAGGGCAGGTTAATCGCATGCGCCGGGCTGAGGTACCCCCAGAAGTCCCGGCAGCATCCGCTCAACGCAGCCGCCGCCCAGAGTTAGGGGAAAGATCCGCGAATCACGACCCAAGCAACAGACCGGTGCACTCTTCAGATCACTCCAGCAACTCCAGTTCCGATTCATCCAGCCGTGACGTACGATCCATAAACCGCGACCGCCGCCGGCGATCGCTGGATAGACGCCGCCGCGACGACTCACCACGACGACCCCGGGAGCGGCGTGGCCGCCGAGCTTTCCGTGATGACGACGTCGACCAGCACCGGTGCCGGGATCGCTACGACGACGATGATCGGCGCTACGATGGGGGCCGTTTTGAGATCCCCGGCCCCAAGCCATATTCCGAGCGACTCAGGGAGGTGCATTGGCCGCGGAACTTCAAGGCCAGTGAGGTGCAGCCCTACGATGGCCGCAAGAATCCCGACCAGTGGCTCTTCCTGTATGAAACTGCAATCCGAGCCGCAGGAGGCGACGAAAGTGTGATGGCAAACTACTTACCAGTAGTCCTGGGCCCTTCTCCAACCAACTGGCTCATGTGCCAACGCGAAGGCTCGATTCATAGCTGGCCCCAACTTCGCCAGATGCTGTCCGAGCACTTCAAGGCTACGTGTCATCAGCCTGGCTCCATGTACGCCTTGGCCCAGATCCACGACTACCCCAACGAACCTCTACGCGAGTACATACGCCGCTTCAATGAAATGTGGACGACGGTAACGGACATCACACAGCAAGAAGCCGTCGAGCTCTTCATCAAGGGGCTCACCCAACCCCGCAATGAGAAGTGCAAGATCGAACTCCTCCGAACTCAGCCGAAGATGATGGGCGAAGCCCTGAAAATCGCCGGCGAATGGACATGTGTCGACGACGCATTGCGATCCAGCAAAGAGGACGGTACATCTCGACGACCTCCCCGCCGCGACGACGACGACGACCGCGATCGCGATCATCGCGCGCAGAACCGTGGAAACCGCGATGACAGACGCGATTCCCACCGCCGCGAGCAGCGCAGCTGCAGCCGCGAGGATGATCGGCACGGACGCAAGCGTAACCGACGCGATGATGGCCAGCGCGACCGCGGAAACCGCGTCCACAACGTCAACAACCAAGATAAGCCATATGATGATGGCTACAACAAGGTCCTTAGCCAAGATTGCCCAAGGCACCCAAACAAAGGCCACACGATGGGTCAGTGTTGGGGCTTTGCGAACATTTTCAAAAAAGCTGACACGCGGCGACCACGGGGTGGCAACAAGAATCGGAAAGACAACCGCAACACCGACAAGGACGTCAAGAAGGAGAGAGACGACAACACCTCGGACGATGACGGCCGCCGCGAGTTCAAAGAACCCGAAAGAAACGTCGCTGTCATCTTTGGCGGCAAGGTCGCCACGGAGTCCCAAAGGGACAAGAATCTACTCCGACGGTCGATAATCGCTTTTAGCAGCGCCGACCAGGAACGCGTTGCAGATGTCAAGGCACCCGCCTGGTCGGAGCAGCCAATCTCCTTCAGCCGAGCAGACATGTGGGCACGAGGGGAGACTCCGGTCGTTTCCCCCTTGTCCTTGACCCCGTCATCCAGCACCTCCGCTTCGAGAAAGTGCTGGTCGACGAAGGCAGTGCCTTAAACATACTGTTTTTACAGACATACAAGGAGCTCGGCCTGAAGACAGAAGATCTGGAGCCCTACGACTCGCCGTTCTGGGGGGTAATGCCCGGAAAGCCCTCCATGCCCCTCGGCCAAGTTACTCTCCGAGTACAGTTTGGTACAAAGCAGCATTTTCGCTTCGAGTACCTTAACTTCATCGTCGCCAACTTCGAAGGTGTCTACCACGTGATCCTCGGCCGACCAGGTATCGCCAAGTTTATGGCGGTGCCGCATTATGACTACATGGTCCTCAAGATGCCCACGGAAAAGGGCATCCTCTCCCTCCGCAGCAACGTCCTCATGGCATGCCACTGCGAGTCAGCTTCATTCGCCGCCACCGACCTCGCCGACCTCCGAGCCCGCATGGCGGATATGGTGCTTGAGGCCAAGGCCATCCCTCCGGCCGACCTCGAGATACCTCTCAAGGAGGCCAAATGCTCCTCCAAGAAGAACCGAGAGTACAAGGAAATCGAGCTCGTCCCGGGAGACAAGACAAGAACCGCCCTGGTTGGGGCCAACCTCTCCAGCAAATAGGAAAGCGTGCTCGTCCAGTTCATTCGGGAGCGTGTTTGCATGGAAACCAGCAGACATGCCGGGTGTTCCCAGGGAACGGGCCGAGCACTTCCTGAATGTCTCCAAAACCGCCAAGCCGGTGAAGCAAAAGCTCCGACGGTTCGCGAACGACAAGAGGGAGGTGATTAGGGTAGAAGTAGCAAAGCTATGAGCCGCAGGCTTTATAAAAGAAGTGTATCATCCCGATTGGCTTGCCAATCCGGTCCTTGTACGCAAGAAGAATAAAGAATGGAGAATGTGCGTTGATTACACCGCTCTCAACAGATGCTGCCCTAAAGACCCCTTCACCTTACCACGTATGGACCAAGTCGTCGACTCCACTGCGGGCTGTGAGCTGCTTTCCTTCTTGGATTGCTACTCCGGCTACCACCAAATATCCCTCGCTATCGTCGACCAGGAGAAAACTTCGTTCATCACCCCTTTCGGCGCTTACTACTACAAAACAGTGTCCTTCGGCCTCAAAAACGCTGGGGCCACTTACCAAAGAGCAATCCAGAATTGCCTAAAAGACAAGATCAGAGACCGCCTGGTTGAGGCGTACGTGGACGACGTGGTGGTAAAAACCGCAACAGCCGACTCTCTGGTCGCCGACCTCCAGCGAACGTTCGACGCCCTAAACGTGTTCCAATGGAAACTAAACCCCACCAAGTGCATCTTCGGCGTGCCCTCCGGCATATTGCTCGGCAACGTCGTGAGCCAAGACGGCATACGCCCAAATCCCGAAAAAATACAAGCCGTGCTTAACATGCAGCCACCTCAATGTGTCAAAGACATTCAAAAGTTAACAGGGTGCATGGCGGCCCTAAGTCGCTTTATATCGCGACTAGGGCAAAAAGGACTGCCATTTTTTCTGTTGCTAAAGGCAAAAGAAAAATTCGAGTGGTCGGCTGAGGAAGATGCCGCCTTCATGGAACTTAAAACTTACCTAACCAATCCTCCGGTGCTTACGGCGCCTAACGACGGCGAGGAAATGCTCCTCTACATCGCGGCCACCGACCGAGTAGTCAGCACGGTACTGGTGGTCGAGCGAACGGAAGCTGGTCACGTTTACCCAGTCCAGCGCCCAGTTTATTATGTTAGCGAAGTGCTCAATGATTCCAAGCACCGCTACCACCACATTGAAAAATTGCTATACGCAATTTTGATTACCAAGCGAAAACTTCTACACTATTTCCAATCTCGGCAGATCACGGTGGTCACAAGCTTCCCGCTAGGCGACATCCTGTACAACAAGGACGCCAGTGGTCGAATCGTCAAATGGGCGCTCGAACTTATGGCATACACTGTCAAGTTCAAGAACCGCAACACCATCAAGTCACAAGCCCTTGCCGATTTTCTAGCTGAGTGGTCGGACCTTACCACCCCTTGGTACGAGTCC
Organism: Themeda triandra; assembly: GCA_018135685.1. Lineage (NCBI taxonomy): Eukaryota > Viridiplantae > Streptophyta > Magnoliopsida > Poales > Poaceae > Themeda > Themeda triandra. The sequence goes on from JAENPR010000103.1 coordinate 1,173,734, forward strand.
AATCACAAGTACTGGGAAATGTACTTCGATGGTTCGCTCAAAATCGATGGCGCAGGTGCTGGTGTGCATTTTACCGCCCCCTCGGGGGACGAGCTTAGCTACGTCCTTCGCATCCATTTCCCGGCATCAAACAACGCTGCTGAGTACGAAGCTGCGCTTCATGGATTGCGCCTCGCCGTCGAGCTCGGCATCAAGCGCCTAATGGTATACGGCGACTCCCTCCTTGTCGTCAACCAAGTGAATAAGGTGTGGGACACCACCAGCGAGCGAATGGAGGCCTACGTCGCCGCAATACGCTAGCTCGAAGACAAATTCTATGGCCTCGAGTTCCATCATGTCGTACGCGACAATAATGACGCCGCTGACAAGTTATCAAAACTTGGCTCCACCAGGGCCGCCATCCCACACGGTGTGTTCGTTCATGACCTGCTCGAACCATCCGTTTTGGTGCCCTCGGAGGCGCAAATTCCCTTCCCAGCAAAGCCGGATCTCAATCCTCCGCGCCCCAGTCGCCAAGCAACGTGACAGCCGACCATGTTGCCTTGATGGACATCGACGACGACGAAGACGCCATGGCCGACGATGCGTCGGCACCGCAAGAACAGTCGCCTGACGTCACGCCGACCACGCCCGACCAGTCAGACTGGCGTCTGGACTTCATCCGCTACATCACCAACGAAGACGTGCCAGACGATCCCATCTTGCGCGAACGCATAATACGACGCAGCAAGCACTATGTCCTCATGGACGGCGAGCTCATGCGGAAAAATGCCAAGCAGGAAATCTTGCAAAAATGCATAACGCAGGACGCTGGCATAAAACTCCTCGACAAGATACATTCCGGCGAGTGCGGCAATCACGCCGCCTCCGTAACGCGGGGTCGGCAAGGCTTATCGTGCCGGTTTCTGCGGCCAACCGCCGTCGCCGACGCCGAGCGGTTGGTTCGGCACTGCGTCAACTGCCAATTTTTTGCCAAGCAAACACACGTTCCGGCTCATCAACTGAGACAATCACGGCCTCTTGGCCCTTCTCATGCGGGGCTCGACATGATCGGCCCTTTCAAGAAAGCTCCTGGTGGATTTCGATACGTCTACGTACTCATCGACAAATTCTCCAAATGGATCGAGTACATGCCGTTGGTCAAGGCTACCGCCAAAAAGGCAGCCGACATGCTAAACGACGTCATCCATCGATTCGGCGTCCCAAACTCCATCATCACCAACCTCGGCTCCACATTCACTGGAAGTGATTTCTTCGATTTTTACGACAGCAAGTGTATCAAGGTCAAATATGTCTCAGTTGCCCATCCACGGGCCAACGGACAGGTTGAACGTGCAAATGGCATGATACTCGATGCTCTGCGTAAACGCCTATACCAAGACGACACCGACGAACAGCGCCCTGGTCGATGGCTCAAAGAGCTCCCGGCCGTAATATGGGGACTCCGCACGCAGCCAAGTCGAAGCATCGGCGTCTCTCCTTACTTCATGGTGTTCGGTTCTGAAGCCGTTCTCCCCGACGAAATCGCCTTCCGCTCTCCACGCGTCGCTCAGCACGACGAATGCATATATGAAGACGCCCGAGCACTAGAGGTCGACTCCATCGAGGAAAAGCGGCTCGAGACCTGTGCACGAACCGCCAAATACCTGGCATCCATGCATCGGTACTACAACCGAAACGTCAAAGAACATCTCTTCATGGTCGGCGACCTGGTGCTACGACGAAAACAGAACCTCGCCGGCATCCACAAACTTGCCTCCCACTGGGAAGGGCCATTCATGATCAAGGCGGTCACTAGGCCAACCTCGTATCGGTTGTGCACCTTGGATGACCCTCCGATAGAGGTCCCTAATTCGTGGCACATCGACCACCTACGGAAGTTCTACCCGTAGATCCTAGCGCTAAGAGTTGCATGTACCTTTCTTGTATTTTCTCGATTCATGTCGATTGAATAAAAGATCGTTACTGTTCCATCTTGTCTAAAGTGCGTCTCCAGACACCTCTCGCCATTTCTTGCTCCTACCACTACGGATACAGTCCCGATAAAAGCTAGAACACGCCTACATATAATAAGGCGGCCATAGCCGCAATGTTGCAAAAGTGACCATGCCTTGCGTCACACCACACAAGTTTTCAGTCATAGCCGCAATGTTGCAAAAGTGACCATGCCTTGCATCACACCACACAAGTTTTCAGTCTTCTGATACAAAGGCAATACAACACCACCCCCACAACGTTCAGGGTACTATGCGGACGTTCTTCACCATCGCCTTGGACGTCTCCAGGGAGTCGCGCCTGAGCTCTTCCGCCACGTCTGCGCTAGTGCCCGGCGCCAATCCCTTCTGCAGAAGCTCCAGGTTGATCGAGGGACTGTGGGAACGCACCACAGCAAGCACGTAGGAACCCACGTGCTCCGCACCCTCCCTGATGAACTCCTGCAGGCGAGGCCAAGACGCCTGGCTCGCAGCAGCAACAGCGCCAAGCGGGGTCGCCAACGTGATGGTCTCCGCCTCGTCCTCAGCCAACACATTCAGCACTGGGGCGATACCGCCGACAATTTCCGCCACCTCGCCTCCAATGCGTTGGGCATCCGCTTGCAAGCCCTGGACCTGCTCCTGTGACTCGCAAAGGCGACCTGCACATCACGCGCAATGTGAGACACAACTCCGGCTGCCCGACAACCCAAGCCAAGGGGATGCGTCATACCTTCAAGATCCTGCTGTATTGCCGCATGGCGAGCGGCTTGCTCCTCCATTTGCCGGCGCATCTCCGCTATCTTCTTCTCCGCCTGCTCGGCGCTCCTCCACGTCTGCACCCCAACGATACATCATTATGCAAATGGCAAATAGCACAAGTACCTTCCTCCACCTTTTCCCATACCCAGGACATCGCGTACCTCTTTTCTGCTGCAGAAGCTGTCTCACGTGCTCGGCTACCTCCTCCTGCTCGGCTGTCCGGGCGGCCAGTTGCGCGTTCAGTCCATGCATCGAGCTCCTCAGATGCTCGACCTCGCCGCGCAGACGGGTGTTCTCTGCTGCCGTTGCCTCAAGCTGCTCCAAGGCACGTTTTCGCCGATCGGCGGCCCGACCGACGCTCTGCCGAACACTCTATCTGTCAGGCTACATAAAATGTTCATCGCCAACAAGAAGAACGGCTCCCCGTACAATGACATACCTGCACTTGACGAAGCAGCTTGGTCACCGTCCCCTCCATCTGACGCATGGCGTCCTCCGGAATCTCCTCCTCCGCCGCCGCGTCGACAGCTCCACCTCCTGAGTTCTGCCCAGTCTCCTGCGTGGTCGCCGCGGCTTCAGGACGCGGCGGTGGACCAAACGCCGGAGTATACGTCACCATCATGCCTGGCTCGACACGCGGCGTACTTACTCCGGTGCCCGACCCACCGTCAACGACGGTCTGGGCAGTGGTCGGCTCAGCCACCACCTCGGTGTCCCTGTGCATCATCAGCATTCTTTCAGTCGTTAACACTGGCGCATATCTTGCACATGACTTTGGGACACGTTCATTACCTCTCGATCACAGAAAAGGTCGACTGTAAGCGGTCACGCCGACGACCATGGCTACTCCCTCCATCACGCGAGGTAGCTCCGGCGGCTTGCTCTGCCGTCACAGGCACCTGCACCACCACCACTGCGGCCGGGTTTTCATCAACTCCCGAGGTCGGAGCAGCATTAATGACCTCGGCCTCCTGCGCTACCGTCGTGGCGTCCGGTTTCTCGCCACCCCCCGTGGTCGGCGAGGCGCCATCCGCCTCGTCCACTTGCTCGGCCGTCGTCGCCGCAGGATTTTTGACGACGCCCGTCGGCGGCATGGTACCACGTACCTCGGCGCACGGTGTTTCCAGCGGGGCATCCTGGACGGCATCAGGGACCATGGGTGGCTCCTCCAAGGGCATCTCCTGGCTTTCCCCTTCTTCTCCGCCGCCAGCTCCCCTCGCCTCCTTCGACTGTACTGGCGCCGGTGAGAGCTCGCGACTCGGCACCCTGCCCGGCGACGGCAGATCCGGTGCATTTGCTCCAAGCGACACCTCCGGGCTCGCGGCCGGCGGCGTCGCAATTGGCGACCCACTGGTCCGAGCCTTCTTGTACAACTGGCTCAATGGAATATCATCCATTGAGCCTCCCGACGACGACGATGAAATCTGTGCCCTCCTTCTCCTCTTGGTCAGCGTCTTCGTCTTCGGTGGAGATGTTCGGGACTCCGGCTGCTTGGCGGCCACACGCCGCAGTGCCCGTTGCGCCCGTGGCGTAGCACCCTGCACGGTCTCCTCCTCGCCGTCCCCGTCGCTCGACTCATCGTCCAGGGCCGCCATACGAGCGAGACGTTCTTCCAGCGTGCGATCGTAGCCCTGGACCTCGCCGCGGGGCCACTCCTCGGACGGAACGTCCGAGATATAGACAGCGCGACCCTGCACAAAAAACATTACCATCAGTGACCACACAAGCATAAGTTTTAATATGAAGATACGCAGGTTGCTACATACCGTTGGTGGCGGATAGGCCGCAGTGTACGGCGTCTGCGGTTTCTTCGGCGCCATCTTCGCCGGATCAAAGTTGTGGAAGCACTCGGCCCCCCGAGCAGTCATCTCCTTCGCCTCCACAGAGTCCGTCCCCTCGCGGGACGGGTCAGTCAATCCCCGATATTTATACATCAGGGTGGGCCTCTCCTTGCACGGCTACACTCGACGCTGCCACCACATTACGGCCACCATCACGCCCTGCACACGCTCTCTGTTCACGAGCGGCAGCAGCTAGTTCACTTGCTCCATCTCCGTAACATTGGACCTCGCCGCCCACTTCACATTCGGCTTCGGCACCAGCGCCACGTCGTTGGGGACCGGCCTCCCCTCTAGATTTTGCCTCATATAGAACCATTTGTCGAACCAATTCTTCATGGAGGTAGAGTGGGGGATGGTCACCCATTGGGATTTCATCCCATCCCACAGTACAATGTAGCAGCCCCCAACTATTTGGGACCCACCGGTACCTTCCCCTTTCTTCTTCAAGCAATAAAAATGGCGAAAAAGATTGAAGTTCGGCCGAATGCCGAGAAATGCCTCGCAAATGGTGATGAACTCCGATAGCGTCAAGATGGAGTTAGGGTGGGGGTTGCATAGTGAAATCTCCCAGTGGCGGCACAAATCATGGACGAAGGGATGAACCGGCGATCCCAATCCCCGCACGAAATAATCCTCCAAAACTACAATCTCTCCCTCGCGGGGAAGCGGAAACCGCTCACCTGACGGCGACGCTCGCCAGATCCGGCTGTCCTCCGGCTGCAGCAGGCCCCGCTCCACCAGCTTCAGCAACGACTCCCTCGTCGTCTTCGATGAGCCCCAATGCTCCGCCATGAGCTTCTGCCTCGCCGCTTCCGATAGCTGCAACTGCCCGCCCGCCATCTCCGGTCTGCTCCGCCTCCCTCTCCGGTACGCGCTCCAGCTCGCTGCCCTGTGACTCCGGCCCGGCCAGATGGGCGACGGCAGGTTGCGGGGCGGCGGGATTGGGTGCGCGACGGAGGCAGTGGAGGTTAGGGTTTGAGGAGCGAGTGGTGCGCTAGAGCTAGGAGAAGAAGAAGAGAGTGGAACCGCCTGGAAATGAAACGAGGTGATTGAGCGGCACCAGCCGCCTTCCCCCTTTTTATACGAATCGGCGGTCCCCGCACGGGACCTAGGGTTGACTCAACTTGGGTCATTTTCTAAATGGGCCGACACAGGTGGGCCTTCATATTTTATCCCCATGCCCGGTACTTTATTTGGCCTGCAGCGCCTCTTTGGCGAGAACCGAGCGATGGACTCGCCCTACTTTTGGCGGATCCATCCAAACGTTTTGCGGCGCACGTGGATGCACGTGCGCACAAAGCTGGTTCTTGCCTTTTAAACTTTCTTCCACGTGTGATTTTTTCCACGTGCCACATTTTTTTTCTCCGACCACTGTTGACCTAGTTTACTGGCAATAAGCTAGGGACTGAGTACAAAAAGCACAGCTTTTTCATCTCTCCTAACAAAGTTAGGATGGTTCAATGCGTACTTATGGACACATGGTGACAGAGGACTCGGCCGACCAGCTAAGCTCCGGTCAGAGTAATGATTAAGTCATTTTCCTCTTCTTCACTTTTCGGCAAAACTACCATGCTTTTTGGAATGATGCACAGCATCGACCAGAACACGGCACAGCCGTGGTCCTTTATGAGGCTCTGGTGCTTAGCACGGGCCCGCTTCGGCGCGTATTATGCAAGGGTACATCAAAGGTGTATCATTTTCCACCTAGTTAGCCTTCAGCGCAGCCGAGGACTGGAACTTTGCAGTTGCCACCGTGTTCCCCAGGATAAAGTCATGGAACTAGCATGGGTACGTTTTTCTTTTTCGACACATGGCATTCGGGGTTTGGTTGGTACGCAAAGCTACCCTCCATTCAATCGACAACGTCGGTTCTCCCTTCTTCACTATCTTGCGCCATGTTCACTAGACAGCTGCAAATGCTGTGTGTCTAGACACAACACAGTTGTGGTCGGTTTCTAATTCTGTGTCACCAGAGACTGGTCGGCCCAGCCACCACTTCATCCCTGGGGACTGGTTAGCGGAGCTACCAGTCTTATCCCCATCACTGGGGACTGGTCGGCTAAGCCGCCATTCTTTGCCTGGGGACTGGTTAGCAGGGCTAACACAGTCCCATCTCCAGCACTGGGGACTGGTCGGGTAAGCGGCCATTCTTTGCCTGGGGACTGGTTAGCAGGGCTAACACAGTCCCATCTCTAGCACTGGGGACTGGTCGGCTTAGCCGCCGTCATGCATTTGGTGCACCAGGCTCTCTTTAGATCTTGATACAACTTGTTCCACATCTTATATCAGGCTCGGGGACTACGTGGGCCCATGCCACTTTGCAGTGACTTGGGCTAACTTTTATGTAGTATTCCACGATGGCATGATTGTTTTTGCACAGTCAAGAAAACTTTTTTGTTTCGACTGTGGGCCCACGTCATGTGATGATTGGTAAATCTTTCTTTTCGCACAAAAAGAGCAACATGCATCTTTCGCTCAAAACAGCATGCCGAAGCTCAAAGAGCCTGACCAGTTACTGGTTGGACGCATGCAAGTCTTCAAATGCCTCAAGACACATGATGCTCGGGGACTAGCTGTGGGGGTATAAACCCCTATACCCGCACGACCCGACTTTAGGCCTGCTCGGACAGAGACCCTTGGCCCAAGAGCGCAAGGCCGACCAGGGCCCAACTCTGGTCGGCTACCTTGGAAGACAAGGAAGGAAGGGCGGACTAATTGACGCTTCTGGTCGGCGGTGAAGATATCGATCACAGGAGATTGGATCGGATAAAAGTTGTTACCTAATATGTGCATTTGTACCCTGGAAATATTGGGCTTGTAATCCTGCTCCCCCACTATATAAGGCGAGCAGGACACCCCCCCCAAAAATCATCTCCACATTAATATATAGACTCGATCAAGAGCACAGGACGTAGGGTATTACACGTATCGTGGCCCGAACCTGTATAAATACGGCGTCTTGTGCATCTTGATTACATCTTGTTCGTCATCTAGCGTGCCTTACCGATCAATCTACTACCTTAGGCATACCCTAGGTAGACTGCCGCCGATATTTCGTCGACACTGGGTGACGGAGGACAGCGATCGCAAAAAATCGCCCCGAATCACCTAGGAAACCCTAGGTGCCGAGGAATAAGATATCACTTGGTTTGGGGCCAAGGTTTCATTGGAGACAACATAGCAAAGGTGTTGAACTCCATGGTAACATTATTTTTTAAAACTTTCTCTATACAAATTTGCTCTAAAAGATTGGTATTTTTTCATATGTCTTTCTCCAACTTTGTACTATTTCAAATTGGGTCCTTATTTTTTTTCATTTGTATGCTGTCCTATAAAAAATAAGGACTTAAATTTGCTTTCAACTCCAGTCCAAGACCCTATTGCTGGCCCAAGATAGAGTCCTCCAGGATTGGAACTAAATTTTGGGAGTTCTCTTAAAATAGGAGTCCAAATAGAAGGCCCACTAGAGTTATTATTTTTTTTTACTTTAACTCCTAAAAATTAGAATAGGGGCCTATTTAGGAGGCCCAGTGGAGTTGCTGTTAGTTGACTAAATTTGACGACTAGAACTGACTATTTTATAACTTATATATGTATGATCTAAAGTTTTATGAGATGGTCTGAACTTGAGACAACACTTTAAACCTTCTTTTTAAAGCCTTTAGAAATAAAAATGATCTAAAGGTTCACTACTTAAGATTAGATCTACACTTCTTTATTAAAATAGTATTATTCTAGAAAAGATTCATAGTTGTTAGAGCATCTCCAACAACTCTCTAAATCCACTTGGTATTCTATTTTTTGGGGCAAAAACTTAAAAACAGCTCTCCAACAACTCCCTAAATCTACTTGGTATTTTCCCAACTTGGAAAAAAACCCTCTCCGCACGCGGAGCGTGCGCGCATCGGCCCGGCTCGCCCGATTTCTGCATCGCTCGGCCCTTTTTCTGCATCGCTCGCCCAGAATTCTGCATCGCTCGCTCGCCCGCTCGCCCAGCCGTCTGCGTGCTCGCCCGCTCACCCCTGCATCGCTCGCCCAGGCACTACGGTTGCAAAGATCGATATTTTGATGGTCGAGACTGTAGAGTGCTCAATATTTTGATGGGAAATGCTTAAAAGTTTTGCTTTTTCGTTACGATCGCGTAGGATCAAACCTTACCCGATTTGGTGCAGCCGTTGTCGAGAAATCGCGAGTCAAAATTTCTATCCCGCTGGTCAACGTGTTCTATTCGCGTGGAGGAGGTGATGACATGCGGGTCCCATCTGTCATCCTCTAGTTTTACCAAGTTGTTAGAGATGACTCATTTTTTCACTTGTCAAATAATTTACCAAGTTGCTAATAAAACATGAAATATACCAAGTGAAATTTACAAAGTTGTTGGAGATGCTCTTAGAAGGTTTGAAATTTCCACTTGGTTGGCTACTAAAAACTGAGATACCGAAAATTTGGCACGAAAAAATTGTCAAAACTAAGGCAAAAATGTTCTCCATAAATTTAGCGGGCTAGTAGTGACATTCTGGTAGATTTTGACAGCCAACAAAATGGCTGCAAAAATTTTGGCTTGACTAAATTTTTGTCATCAACCAACCATGCCCTTGATCCCATCTCGTTCGGAAAGTTGGAACAGAAATCAATCCCGACTTCCCTCGTCTCCTCCAGGCGCTGCTGCCGGCGGCGAGGTAAGGAAACCGCGTCCCCATCTTCCTCCGGTGGTCCTGCCATGCTGTCTTCACTCCCACAACTGTTTTGCTCCTTGCAGTGGCGACGGCGGCGGAATGGTGGACGAGGGCGCGCCGCCGCGGTCCACGGCGAGCGGGGCCGATCGCATCAGCGCCCTGCCCGACGGCGTCCGCGAGCACGTGCTGTCCTTCCTGCCGGCACACGACGCCGCACGGACGACCGTGCTGGCCCGCTCCTGGCGCGACCTCTGGATGAGAATATGAGATCCCCCACGCTCCGCGTCGTCGGGTGTGGCACCGTCGCCAAGTTCACCCAGTTCGTCGAACGCCTCATGCGCCTCCACCTCAGTGCCCCGGCGTGCCAGGGGCTGCACCGATGCCTCTTGATTCCTGTCAGTTCGATCTATCCCCATCTGATTTCCACAATGAAACAAACATGGACGCTAACGAGATGGGGACGCAGATGAATGAGTGGATCCAGCGCGCTTTTTGCCGCCATGTTCGCGTGCTAGGGTTCAGCTTCCAGCGCCGCGGGGTCCCGCTGGAGCTAGATCGCCTGACTCATATCTCGGAGCATTTAACCAAGTTAGAGCTCGCTGGTATCGTATATCAGGATAACCTTGATCTGTCAGGCTGTCCATCACTGCAGGATATGAAAATTGAGGATTGCTGTTTCTTTATCGATGAAATTCAGGCTCCATACTTGAAGCATCTGACGATGAAAAGCAGTGGCTTTTTCGGTTATAAGAGCACTTTAGTTCATCTGCCGAGTCTGATTTCACTCGAGTTAACGGAATGTCATGGCGCTCCATTCCTTGCAAGCATGCCATCATTGGCAACTGCCATTGTTACGCTGGATCCGGTTCATTATATATCTCATACTGAACACACAAGTTGCTTGCTTCTCAATGGTTTATCTGAAGCTACATACTTGGAGCTATCAACTTATCCTAAATTGGTATTTTTACTGTACCTTGTACCCTTGATATTTCTTCTACTCCACTGTTTCTCTTGCTTCTTCAATGACAGTATATAATTCTTCAGTTGACTGGAATTATTCCAAACTCCTGGAATTCATGTTGTTATTACAAAAAAAAAGAACGATTTTGTGCATGTTGTTAATTTCACTCCTTATTCAATACGGCAAATAGGCAGAATTTCCATAACTTATGTGCCTATTTTTTTTCTCGAACAGCGCAAGAGAACTGCGCGTCATTTCATTAAGGTAGAAAAAGGATACATAGGTCCAAGAGACCCAACACACACACACACACTCAACTCACACACCCTACACACAGGACACTAGGATACAGAAACGCCACACAAAGAACAAAGAGACGACCAAAAGCCTCCAAGCCCTAAGCTCCAGAAGGCAGCAACCTAAATACTAGTTCCTGGAGTTTGGAGGCACCCGCCGAACACCAAAACCCTCCCTCTGAGCTAATAGCCCCAAGGATTTCCTGAACACTTGGCCTCTTATTATCAAAGACACAAGTATTGCGATGCTTCCGAATCTCCCAAGCCACCAAAATTATCAAGGAATTGAGGCCTTTACGCACTTCCTTTGGGACAGCAGCAGATGATCTCTTCCACCACCCAGAGAAGCAAGTCACAGTAGGCTGTGAAGCCAACTGCAGCAGCCCAAACTGTTGCAAAACCAGGGACCAAACTTGTCGAGCAAAAACACAGCCCACTAGCAAATGATTTATTGTTTCATCCTCTTGATCACAAAGAGGACATGCCTCGGGATGGGGTAGGTTCCATTTTGCTAAACGATCAGCTGTCCAAACCCGGTTGTGAAATGCCAACCAGATGAAAAACTTACAGCGCGGAGGAGCCCAAGTTTTCCAGATCCTTCTCCAAGAGCCAAACTTGATGGACCCCATAAAGAAGGCTGTGTAGGCCGATTTACTGCTATAGGAACCATCTTGTGTTAATTTCCATCTAAATTGATCTGGAATTTCTGGTTGCAAAATGAAACCATCCACCATATCCCAAATCTGGAAGTACTCAAGCATGACCACAACTGTACGAGCTCCCTTAATATCTTGAGTCCAACATCTATTATGGAGAGCCTGAGCCACAGTCCTTCTTTTGGCTGTTCGTTTTGGAACTGCCTTGAGCAAATTAGGCGCTATTTCAGCCATGGTATGCCCATCCAACCATCTATCTGTCCAGAACAATATTTTCTCTCCATTTCCGACTATGGCATCAACTGCAACATGGAAGAGAGCACGGGCCTTATGAGGAACAGTGATAGGAAGGCCAGCCCAAGGCCTTTCATTATCTGTCTTTTGTGCCCACAGCCACCGAATCTTAAGTGCGCAACCAGGAAGTTCAAGATTGTGAATCCCAAGGCCTCCATATTCGAGAGGTCTTTGTGCCTTTTCCCAAGCCACCAGGCAATTGCCACCATTGGCCTGCTGGTCACCTTTCCAAAGAAAACCCCGCCGCTTTTTATCAATGGCCTTAATCACCCATTTTGGAAGGTCCAAGGCAATTAAAAGATAAATTGGGACAGCCGTCAGCACAACCTTTACCATGACTAACCGTCCAGCCCTATTCATAAGGGAAGCCTTCTATCCAGGGAGATAATCTGCCACCTTATCAACTAAAGGTAGCAGCACCTCTTTAGTTGGTTTTCCAATTGAGAGAGGGAGGCCGAGATACATGCAAGGGAAAGCTTTTATGGAACATGAAAGGATGTTTGCCGTGAGTGCCAGCTCCTCATCAGAACAGTGAATAGGGGAAACCGAGCTTTTGGCCAGATTAGTTCTAAGACCGGAGGCATGGCCAAACAAGTCCAGGATGTGTCTAATAGTGATCAGATCCAAATTGTAGGGTCTCAAAAATATCACCGCATCATCAGCATAGAAGGACACTCGATGTCGTGCTTGCTGAACTGCTAGAGGCTGCAACAAACCCATCAAAGTGGCAGAATTGACCAAAGAATTCAGAATATCCATAACTAGAATAAACAACATTGGAGACAGCGGGTCTCCCTGTCTGAGGCCACGGTGGTGATAAATAATGTCCCCAGGCTCTCCATTGACTAGGATCTGTGTCGAGGAGGTGGACAGGATTAAGCAAATGAGGTCCCTCCACAGCTGACCAAACCCCACCTTGCGCATGACCTCCAGGAGAAACGACCAAGAAACAGAATCAAATGCCTTGGAGATGTCCAGCTTAAGAAGGATATGAGCCTCTTTCTTCTTATGTAAAGATTTAACCATCTGTTGAACCAGCAATAAATTATCATGTATTTTCCGTCCCCGCACAAAAGCGCTCTGGTTAGCAGAAACCAAAGAAGGCAATAGAGGAGCTAGCCGGTTAGCCAAGAGCTTAGTCACTAATTTGGCAAAGCTGTGAATAAGGCTTATAGGCCGAAAATCCTTCACTTCCACCGCATCCACTTTTTTAGGCAGCAGGGTAATGTAAGCCTTGTTCAGGAGCCGAAATTTGAAAACATGGCCTTGCTGGATGGCGTCCAATGCAATCAGCAAATCCCCCTTAATAATGCTCCAACATCACTTATAAAACCTCCCTGTGAAACCATCAGGCCCAGGGGCCTTGTCCAAGGGCATATCCTTTATAGTAGCCCACACTTCATCCTCAGAAAATTGAACATCCAGCTCAGATAAATCATGGTGTTGAATAGCCAAAGCATCTAAATCAAGAGTAAAATCTCTTTCTTCAGCCCTGCCAAGAATGTTCTCATAAAAGTCATCCACCGCCCTCTGCTTTTCTTCCTGTGAGACAACCACCTGATTACCAGCTTGTAACTTTGCGATGAAGTTCTTCTTTTTTCTATATCTAGCCTGTTGGTGGAAGAAAGCAGTATTGGCATCACCTTCCTGGATATAAAGGATCCTAGAACGCAGCCGTGCAATGATTCTCTCTAAAGAAGCCAGACCGAGACAATGAAGTTTAAGTTTCTTTCTCAGCCATTCCTCATGATCCGAGAGCGCTCTTGAATCTCTCTCTATTTCCAAACGATGAAGAATCTCCTTGGCCAATTCTAGTTGAGCTTTAATATTCCCTACTTTCCGTTGCCCCCATTTTTGTAACCCCTTGCTGAGACGTTGTAGTTTAATGAAAAGGCGCTCTACAGCACAATTGGATTGTATCGGAACCTCCCAATTCTGTTTCACTGCATCAAGGAACCCAGGCATTATGGTCCAAAAACTTTCAAAGTGAAATCGACGCTTGCCGGTAGTGCTCACCTTCAAACCAAGTATGAGTGGGCAGTGATCTGAGACTCCAGCTGTTGTACTTTGCAGGACAGCATCAGGAAAAATATTTTCCCACTCCCCACAACAAAAAGCCCAATCAAGTCTTACCAAAGTAGGCGATCTCCTTTCATTAGACCAAGTATATTTACGACCCAAGAGTGAAATCTCCTTGAGATCACTGTCATCAAGAAAACGCCTGAATCTTCCCATCATTGCTCTGTCTAAATTTGCATTGTTCTTGTCAGCAACCTGATAAATCAAATTAAAATCTCCACCTAGCAGCCAAGGTCCATTGCATAGAGCCCTGATATTTCTTAGTTCTTGCAGAAACAACACCTTCTCATCATCTCCTTGTGGCCCATATACGCCGGTGAACCACCAATTACGACCCTCTTGCTCCGCAAACAAAACAGAAGCTGAATAAGTGTCTATCCTTGAAGCCACTGCCTAGCAAGAACAGCCCTTCCAAGCAATCAGAACCCCTCCTCTAGTCCCATTGGCCGGGAGCGCAATGAAGTTATCATACGCAAAACCAAAGACCGAAAGGAAAAGATGTTGGGACATATTAGCAACCTTAGTTTCTTGCAAACAGACAATGTCAGCATTATTGGAAAGGATAACATCTCTGATAGAATTCCGGCGATCCCTTCGATTAAGGCCACGGACATTCCAAACTAGAATAGTGGAAGGATTCATTTGACCCAAGAATAAGCACGACCTCTAGAAGGAACCAGACCTTACAACATTGTGAGGACATCAGCAGCCCGTACCTGCTCCCCATCTCCAACTTCCCATCCAAAAATAGCGGCTAAAGCACAATCATGGGAAACAGAGAGCAATGGACTGAAGAGCTTACTATAATTATCTTGGGCTTCAAGTTGAATGATCTCCCTTTCCTCAAAGCCAAGCTGTCGCATCACCCTCTTCTGGGCCACTGAAAGCACCGGTCCAGGAGGGCTGGGCGCAGCGCTAGCGACCCGCCTGCTTCACCGTGGAAGAGACCCAGGAGGAGGGGCCTTCTTCCTCCGCTTCTGGATCATGGGCAGAGGAAGGAGCCTATCCACCGGCTTGCGCAACTTGTCAAGTTTGGGGAACCGGGAACCCGCCCCCGGGCTCGGGGAAGAACCATCAGCGACAGCCGACGCGGGGGTCCTTGCACGGCGTCACTGCCTGGAGTAGACTCGAAGAGGTGGGGTGGCGATGGCTCCTCCCCGCAGCAAATCAGGCTCCAGTCCCCCAACTTGGAGAGACTGAGCGGGCCGCGGGAAAGAGCTCGGCGGCATAGCAACGACATCAACTTGCAGCGAAACAGGACCCAGCCCCTGCCCCCAACTAGGATAGGTTGGGCAGACGAAGCAGCCGCTGTCTGGCACAGGGGCTCCCTCTCCGGCGGTGAGACAGGCGCTGCTCCAGAAACAGACAGGGAGGTCGCTTGCAAGTTGGACTCTGGGAAGACTGAGCGTTCAGGCGAGCGTGGTGAGGCTGGAGTTGGAGCTCCATCCGTTGCCAAGCCGAGCCTAGTCGGCTGGCCGGGGGTGCTACATACCGTAGCCTCACCAAGGCCAAAGACATCCAACTGAGAACCACAGCCCAGCCCAAGAGAATCAAGTATGTCAAGTTGAGGGCCCAATTCCAGCCCGCGGTGAGCCACGTCCGTTGAGCTGTCAAGATTAATAGGCAAAGACCTAGCAGCCATCGAGGGGATCGGGAGCTCCTCGTGAACATGCACGGCAACATCAGCATCTGAACCGGTTTCAATTGCTGCTGCTGCCACATCGGGCACGGGGACATCCTCGGGACCGTGCGCCATTGCAACTAGGAAGGGGTGACTGTCTCCTGGGAGGTCCCGCTCCAGCACGGCCCCCGCAGACCCGTGGCCGTAACCAATAGCCGAGCGCCCACAGCCCGAGAGAGGGCCACATGAGACTTCCCAAGAACAGAGTGCTCCACCTGCTCCCGGACCACCCCCCCTCCCGAGCACCGCCACCATGGTCTGAGGCAGCACCGCCGGTAGGACCTGATCTGGGTGGTGGTGATGGGGAACGGGTATGACGCCGCCGCCTTGCAGAAACTTCATCATCATCATCTCCCCCATCAGATGAGGGACCTGGCACCATAGGATGGAGAGCAATAGAATACCGTATGTTGACAGGGTAAGCCAAAAGCCTTTTGACCGGAGGATCCTTGACGACAACCGTCGGTGGCTCGATCACCCATAAGTCCCTTGACGAAGGTAGAGCGGATGGGTCCGTGCTCCAGGCCAAACACCGAAAGCAAGAAAGATCCATGAGCCCAAGGGTATCAGGATGCACCTGCTGAACCCAAGCATGAGGACTCAAGAAACGATCCACAGTAGAGGTTTCCCAAACATGAATTGGTATGCCGCGCAGCTCAATATCAATCAGAAACGGTAGAACACGACCCTCAGCGCCAGCCTGACGGTTCCAACGCTTGCACAAAAGACGAAAGTTGAAGCCGGACGAACTGATCGGTTGCCGCAACCCAACCAGACGCTCAACCAAGGCCAAGTCAGGGAGGACCAGCAAGTAGCTAGAGGAAGAAGCCTGACGGAGCACCAAGGAGCTAGCAACATCGTCAATTCTGTTCGCAATCACTGCCGCATCCTCCTCCGCCGCGGCCAGCGGACCATCACCGATCACATACACCACCACCGCATTTGCCAGGTCCTCCTCAGCCCTAGGCACCTGATCGGTCCAGTCAATGATGCACGGAGGAGGCCTCAAATCATCCTGGGACGTCCCCGACGAGGTCGTGTCCAGCAGTGGACCAGCAACCATATCAGAACCGGACCCTTGCACTTAACGCCGTTGGGAACACGGTGGACGCCGACGGCGACGCGGCTGCCCAGCCCCAACCCGCGCACCATGATCCTGGCCATGCACCTCCATAGGGCCCTGTGCCGTACCAACGCCACCCGCAGCACCCGCCGGAGAAGGCCATTGCGGGGGGGGGGGGGGGCAGCACTGGTGGAATCGATGTCCGGAGAAATCCGTCGCCACACGGGAACCCGGGCAGGAGCACTCGTGGAGCACCACCAGCAACACCCGCCGGAGGAGACCGTTGCGGGGGGTCAGCAGCCTTAGCACTCGAAGCGTCGTTGGCCGGAAAAGCCCGTCGCCACACGGAGGCACGTCGTGGAACGCCACCCGCCACACCCGCCGGAGGACACCGTTGCAGGGGTGCAGCACACGTAGCGTCGTTGGCCGGAGCCACCCGTCGCCACACCAAGGCGCGGGCAGGTTCGGAACGAGGAAGGCCGTTCCCGCCGTCGATCGCCAGAGGGCACACGTAGGAACGGTGGCCCTGGGATCGGTAGCGGAAACAGTGGGTCTTCTGGCGGCAGAGAGCAGCAGTGTGCGAGGGAGAGAAGCAGTTAAAGCATCTACCGACGAGGTCCGCCGGGATAGGACGGCGTGGAGGACGAGCTGCGCGCCGCAGCCGCCGCCGAGCGCCGCGAGACAGCGCCTTCTGCCACCCCTCCGGATCAGGACGCGCAGCCCCAGACGAGAAGACCGCACCCCTACGCCCGGGACGGTCCCACCGGAGGAGCGTAATCCTAGGAGCCCAGGAGGTCGCCGGTGGAGGAGCCGCGGCCACCGCAGGAGCCGCCGAGAGAGATGCACCCGCGTCCGTCGAGAAAGTTGCGTCCGCGTCCACCGGACCCACGTCAGGCGTCCTCCGCAGGCCCTCCTCCACCTACCGCCGGAGACGCCGCACACGACTCGCGCGAAGACACCACGACGTCACGGAAGGATGGCGAAAAGCCGCCAGAACTGGAGGAGTTCGGGGACTCGACACCAAAGCTCCCGCTTGGAACGTCTGCACAAAACGAACGGCGCCGCCAGGGACGAAGCAGGGGAGGAGGGAACCACCGTCTTGGAGGGGGAAGGAGGCGAGGACGCCACTTGGGTGGCCGCTTGGGAACTTAGGGTTTAGGGTTTACTGCTACTGCTACTGCTACTACTACTGCTACCGCTACTACTACTCCTACTCCTACTGCTACTGCTGCTGCCAAGCCTGCTTCGCTCCTGCTGCTGGCTGCTGCTGCTTGCTAACACTGCTCCTGCTCTCTGCTCCTCCTGCTCCTCAAGCTCCTGCTCAGCCTCCTGCCTCAAGTATCAAGTATCAAGCTCAAGTATCGCTACGCTCCTGCTCCTGCTCCTGCTGCTGCTCCTCCTGCTCCTGCTCCTGCTGCTCCTCCTCCTGCTACTGCTACTCCTCCTACTACTGCTACTCCTCCTACTACTGCTCCTACTACTACTGCTACTACTACTTACTACTACTACTACTTACTACTACTACTTACTACTACTACTACTACTACTACTACTACTACTACTACTACTACTACTACTTACTACTACTTACTACTACTCCTACTCCTACTACTACTCCTACTCCTACTGCTACTTACTACTGCTACTTACTACTACTACTACTACTACTACTACTTACTACTTACTACTTACTACTACTTACTACTACTACTACTACTACTACTACTACTACTACTACTACTACTACTACCTACTTACTCCTACTCCTACTACTACTACTACTACTACTACTACTACTACTACTACTACTACTACTACTACTACTACTTCTACTACTACTACTACTACTACTACTACTACTACTACTACTACTACTACTACTACTACTACTACTACTACTACTACTACTACTACTACTACTACTACTACTACTACTACTGCTACTACTACTTAAGGATGGCAGCGGGTCGGGTTCGGGGCGGGTATCCGCGGGGTTCGGGTCTGGCGGGTTCGGGTTTGGGGCTAGTTTTTCACCCACGGTTTTCGGGTTCGGGTACCCGAAACCTATCGGGTTTGGGTTCGGGTTTGGTTTTTCACCTGTGGATATCCAATGGATATCTGAAATATGTATATATATGTGAATATATGTGTATATATATGTGAATATGTGTGTGTGTATACATGAATATGTGAATATGTGTATATATATGTGTGAATATGTGTATATATTTCCGCGGGTTTCGGGTATTTATTCGGGTTTTGGGTATCCTTTCGGGTTTTGGGTACATGCGGGTTTGGGTTTGGTTATGAAATTCCACCCGAATCAGTTTCGGGTTCGGGTTCGGGTTTTGACTTCGGGTTTTGGGTTTGGGTGCACGAAGACTCCACCCGATCCGAACCCGACCCGTTGCCATCCTTACTACTACTCCTACTACTGCTCCTACTACTGCTACTACAACTACTACTACTGCTGCTGCTGCTGCTACTGCTCCTGCTCCTGCTCCTACTGCTGCTGCTGCTGCTGCTCCTCCTACTACTGCTACTACTACTGCTACTACTACTGCTGCTGCTGCTGCTGCTGCTGCTGCTGCTACTACAATTAGAAAGGAGATGAGAGATGACTTGGAAACCAGGAGGAGAATGCACTAGCAGCAGTGCAAAATTAAGAGATTTGAGATCTCAACTACTTGATTGTGTTTAGTAATAGTCTACTAGCACCACCTATTATTGTATTCCATGCTAAGAGTTGGAAATATTAATGTCTGATTTGCTTTTGAATTTTTAGTTAACTTATATTAATATGTTATATGGCGTTGCCTAGGCCTCCAAAAAGGAGGTTGCTTGCCTCGCCTTGCCTTACCGCCTTTCAAACATTGCTTATTATAAGCATGTGAGAAATAAGGTGCTCATTTATCAACTCGTTCAATTCCACAAACAAATAAAAAAAGTTAGGAGTGATACGACGGCCTATTATCATTTCTGGAACCAAACACCATATTAATGAAACTCCAGGCAACTTAGTTTCTTATATTTAAGGATTGTTCTAATTTATGAAACTGCTTTCATCCTCTAGAAAAATTGTGGATGAAGAAATGTTGAGCATGGTCCATGTTTCAATTATTAAATTGTATTTTTGTGCCTTATGTTAATGTATATACAATGGAAATATTCCATTACTCCTATGATTTATTTTTTCCATTTTTCTCTCGTTCAGGATTCAGCAATGTTTGCTTCACTTTTGGTGTCAAGAAGTGACGATAGTTTGGTCATTTATGTATCTTCTCTTTATTGATTATTGAGAATCATTTGATAAATAAATTTTCAACTAGACATTGCAGCCCTATGTAATCATGAGCCGCTATAGTGGACGCTGAATCTTGATTGAAGTTTTGATTCATATGTACGTTTTCGAAGATAATTTTAGTCTTGTCTCAGGTTTATATGTGTGGCATGGATGTTTATTGCTGATTATTTGAGATACATGCTCTTAATACTATGGACATTTTCTGTCAGAAAAATAATTTGTTCATTGCTTATACTCTGGGGTTCATTGTGCTTGGTTGTGTGCTCCATAGCTAACAAAATGACCTCTAATTAACCGCTAACCAATTCAATGAAATACTGTCACTAGATTTATAATTTGAATATGTAGCTTTGTATATCAACCAAGCATGGACGATAAATCAAGGAGTTCGTGCACATGTGAGAAGGTGAGGTGTGGCTCCTCGTGCATGCAGTGTGGATGGGGAAGCTGGTGGCATTGGCGGCTGCTTCCACCCGTGGCCACTCATCAAAACCAATCATCAATGGAGGGTCGCTTCTACCTCTAGCTCTGATAGGCTCTCGTCGTTGTGGCCAGGGCAGGAGCTGCCTGTCATCGACAGCCTGCACCACATCTCTGGTCAGCGAGCACTACATGGATGCCGCGGCGTGCCACGTCTGGGCCAGACGACATACAGCTCCGGTTCCGTATCGGCAAGGAACTGGCTCTCTGGTGGGATCAGCCGTGCGCCGTGCCACGCTGAGAACATTCTCAATGTTTTAATTTGTGGTTTTGAAGATTCAGAACCATGTTAAACTCTTAAATTCCGCTGGAAAGACAGATGACGACAGCAAACCAGGATCTTTGTATGTATTCTTACCATTTACTTTTATTGTTAGCCCTGAACTTGACCGGTTGCCATTTTTATTTAGAACATACACTTGTAACATGTATGAAAAACATATCCAACATCCAGATAAAACACTAAACACTTATAATGCACCATAAGACTGAAACATCAGAAACACTTCGAAAGTACTCAACATATGTATCAAACATATGCAACATCTAAATCCAAAACACTTGTAAAATACATATGAAACATTTTGAACAAACTCTTGCAACATGCGTTTCCAACACTTGCAACATGTCCATGAAACACTTGCAACATCCCGTTCTGCTTTTGCAACATCCATAGAACCACTTGCAACATAGATCTAAAACATCCGAAATACTTGAAACATACATTTACAATATAGAGAAAGGGGAGGTTGAGACCTGTTCATACTGACCTCGTTGGGAACCAATGGTGAGTTGTGGCATGCAAGCACCATCGGCACAAGCCATGCTCGTGGGTGCCCTTGGCCTGGCTTCACCAGACAACGTCAAGGGCCACATAGAGGTTCTTCAACATGGCGTTGAGTTCATCATGCTCTTGTGGGCGCTGCTGCTGCACGCTGGCATCACCAGCAGGCCGGGTCGCCACGTTCCTGAAGCTTGATAAGCAGTGGAGTAACAGTATAATCATGTGCATGCTCTTGTGGGTTACATAGATTCTATGCGTGGAAGGTGATGTTTGATTACTTCAATCCATGCAGGTTTTGGTTTGTGAATTTAATTATTTTGTGTGTATTTGATACTCATCCTTAATTGTAGTGGACACTGAATCTTAATTGAAGTTTTGGTTCATATGTTATTTTTGAAGATAACTTTCACTACCGGAGATAGAGTCTTTGCCGATGGCAGGATGCCATCGGCAAAGACCTGGAAACTGCCGGCTAAGGCTTTGCCTATGGCAAAGCCACGTGGCCATCGGCAAAGGCCGCATCGGCAAAGAATTCTTTGCCGATGGCCACGTCCAATGCCATCGGCAAAGCCTTCGCCGATGGCCATGTCAGCCACCGGCAAAGACGCCACGTCAGCCGTCCCGCCGTCAGGCTGACGGCGTCTTTGCCGATGGCTGACGCCACGTGGCCATCGACAAAGAAATTTGTTTTTTTTTTGAAAATACTTTGCCGATGGCCGGGACCGCCGGCATACTTTTTTTTTGAAAATGGAATTTAATATTTTCCTAGAAATTTTGGTCAGTTTGCCGATGGCCGTGGCCGTCGGCAAAGCTGGGCTTTGCTGGAAAATTTTCCCTAGCTTTGCCGACGGCTGGCCATTGGCAAAGCTGGGAATTTTTTTTCCTTTTTTCTGTTTTTTTGCATTTAGACCACATTTAATCAGTTATATAACACATGTCCCACATTGCATCTCATATATTCGCAATAATACACCATTTCAACCATAATTTAGCATCAAATCCATATATAACATGTCCGGAATCATCCATACAAGTCCAAACCACATATAACATGTACGGAATCATCCATACAAGTCTAAAGTTATCCATACATGTCCAACATTGGCAAAACATGTCCGACGTGCCACAACAAGGTCCAAAAGCTAGAAGTGAAGGTACCTAGCTCGAGGCGCCGTCCCCGGGGGTCCCAGAGGCACCACCTTGCTCCCACTGAGACCAACCCGACTGCGGGGCCGCACCGTACTGCCAGTAGTCGTGCTGCTGCGGAGGAAAGTGAGCCGTCCTGGGCTGCACCTGCTGTGGCCACGAGGAGTACCCCTGCGACGGTGGCGGACCGTAGACGTACGGCTGCGTGGGGAGACTCTGGTAAGGTGTCCAGCCGTGCGGTGGAGAAGGACCCTGTGGAGAAGCACCTAGTGGAGGGCTAGCACCTGGAGTTGGGTTCGAACCCGCCGACTATGCCTTCACAAAGACCAAGTGATGGAATTAGTACCTGCAGACTGGCATCACAAGCTAAAGCAATAGGCATTGTACTCACCGGATGAGGTACAGGAATAGGTAGTGGAAGTACTAGTGGTGGAGCGAAGATCGAGGCTGGAGGCTCACTCATTCCCGGAATCTGGGCACGAAAGTGTAGGGACATCTGCGACAGCGCACGCTAGTAGTGCTGCATAACTGCGACCATCTGCTCCTGATGGGCAACCGCCATCTGCTTCTGGTTGGCTAGCACCTCTTGGACCATGGCCTGCAATATTACACCAGCATGGTTGATGGTATTTGAAGGCAAGGTACATTATGTGTGAAACGAGCGAACGACGAATGAAACTCCACTTACCTGAAGTTCCGTTATCATCTGCGCGCTGCTTGGCTGCCGAGGCGCTATGGGGACCCTCGATGCGCCCCTTCATTGGTCTTCTTTCCAGATCTCGGTCAGCGTTGGAACAGAGGACGGCTCAATGACGCTGTGGGCCATATAGAACCGGCCGTGCTGCTTCCCTCCTCCCAACCTCATCACGAGCTCAGTGTCCAGGGGCTGGGTCGTAGTCATCACCATGGAGCTCTCGAGCTGCAGTGGCATACTTGGTGAGCTTGTCGCACACGACCGGGCTGGTGTACTTCTCAGATCCGTTCGAAGAGCTGTACGTGGTGGAGGCCACTTTCGCTGGGCCCATGTACTCATTGATGGGCTGCTCCTCATGCGCCTCCCTCTGCGAGGAAAACAGAAAACATGGTTACAAGTAGAGATATAAGAAATCCAGCGCTATAAGAAATGGTTGAACAGAAGCATACCCATGTTTGCATGAACTCTGGGAGGATCTGGCTTCCCTGGTGGTGTGAGACCCCTTACTTCTCGATCTCTGCCAAGCGTTTCGCTCGACGTGCTCTGCGCTCCACGTACGCCGCCTCTGTACGCCACCCTCTGACAATCGCAAGCCAGCAGTCGGCGTACTTGCTGCATCAGCCCGGAGGTGTCTGCATGACATTGAAGTATTATATATTCTAGATAATGAGTTGAGTGTGTCATATAAGGAATCATAACGGATGTTTTCCTACTTAATTACCTGCATGTACTACTCCTTGGTGAGGTCGGTCTCCGGGTTACATACCATCTCCCTGGCCATTGTCTTATCTATCTTCTGCCCCTTCACGTTGGCATAGTAGGTGATGACGGCCTGGGTACGCGCCTCAAAGAACATGTCCTTTGTTGATGGTGATTAAGTATCATTTTTATACCGTCAACGCAGCAAGAGAAAGGACTAATATGAGTTCACCTATTAGATATAGAGGTTACACTGACAGAATTCCATGAGTTTTGGTCATTGTCTATTTCTGTAGGGGGTTATCAGGAAAGAACCTAAAGAAGGCCCACATGTCAGGATTACATAGAGATAAAGACCGAACGGGTAAAAATGAATACTCTAGAAGACTCAAGAAGGCGACCCCTGGAAGCTGGGCCCCATCTGGCAGCCTCCAGGGGCGTCCGACTCCCTCCTTGGGGTGGCGCCTCTCCACCTCAACCAATGAGGTTGAGTCTCGCGGATTATGCCTCCACCGCCTTTGAGGATGAATAATAATCGTCCGTTTAGATCGGTTTGATCCGAGGGCTGTGGTGCATTCTAGAGGGCTATATATTCAGAGCCCCTGACCCTGGGAGAAACCCTAACTCATTCTAATTCATTCTCTAATCATTCATCTGAGAGAATTCAGAGAAGCCAGAGCCACCATCTCAATTAGAGCTCCATAATTTAGTAGCATAGCTACATAGGAATAGATCTAGAGGGAATCAAGCCTAGCTTGGAGTCCGGATCTATCGGAGTTCTTGGTAATTCCCCTCTCCATTCTTGTAATATTCATCATTGTTCGTGATACTATGAATAGTACTTTATTCTATTCTATTATATCAGAATTGACTTTGCTCTATTTGATTATGTCCTCAATTATATTGTTCTTAGTCTACTTTGATTATATGTTTAACATAGTTGGACTAGAATTATATTTATGCATAGGATCGTATAGCGCTTACTCATTAGATCGATGGGTGAGTGGTAAATATTGTGTAGGTGTGGTGCCTAGACCGTATTTATCTGCGATTGCACCCTATATTCCGGATCGTGAGGTAGATTGTGGGAGTGACAGTCCTGTTGAGTCCTTTGTAGTCCTTCTCCCGAGTATAGGTCTAGCAGAATACCCCTATTACATTAAAGTCATTGCTATGTCTCTAGTCTTCTCTGGTAATATCACTATGCATAGATGTAACCTTTTCCCGCCATGATTGCTAGATGTTCTTGCACTAATCATTGTATGGTTTGACTTTATAGTTAGAATAACATAGGATTATACCCTAGATTGTCCTAGTCCATGCTAGTGTTATAAGCTTAGAGTGCTAAGTTGAGATGGTTACTATTATTTTATGTGGCTAAATGCTCTCATTTATCTTATGTCAATTATCATTCATTCCTATATTTTATGTGACACTTACCCTGTATGAGATGATAGATACAGACAAGGTTAAGCTCTCCATTGTCGTATGTGCATTGCTCATCACTCATTATCCAGTGCATTCCCTTCCCAGTGGTAAAATTATAAATAACGATACCTGGATTACTCCTGGTTAAAATGCTACGATGATATTTTTCTGTGCGCTTACGGAACCCTCCTTATTTCAGTTGCACTTAATAAACATCAACAAGCATTTTTGGCGCCGTTGCCGGGGAAGGTTGAAAGCCAATGGATAATGAGCAGCATTGCACTAGATAATGTGATCGAGTTGTCTTTTTCATACTAACCCATCTCTATAGGATTACCCTTGTTTTGTCTACTTGTGTATTTTATACAGGGTAATCAAGACAACTCTTCCTGACAATTATATTGACAATCCAGAAACTTTATTCAGGAAGACCAGAAACAAGTTGAAAAAGACCAATCAATCATCATCATCAACTCAACTTGAAAGTTTGTCAGAAGCAGAAAGTCGACCTTTCATTTGAGACTTGACACCAGCGTTTGAAGCCATGGCGAACAAGTCACTTCATGTGTTCTCAGCTCCCACTACGGACAACATTCGTACTGGACCAGCTGCGGACATCGACAGAGCTTTTGAGCTCAAGCCTGCGCTGATCAACATGGTGCAAGCAAGCCAGTTCTGTGGGAAGGCCCATGAAGATGCTAGTGCTCATCTCCAACACTTTCTGGAGATTTGTAGCACATTCACCATCAAGGATGTCCCCAGAGATTCTATACTACTTCGCCTCTTCCCATTCTCACTCTTGGGGAGAGCGAAGTAGTGGTTCTACGCCAATAAGGAGAAGAATACTACGTGGGCACTATGTTCCCCCAATTTCCTGGCAAAGTTCTTCCCCATGGGCAACACAAATGCTCTTCATGGGAAGATATCAAGCTTTCAGCAACAACATAATGAGACTGTTCCAGAAGCTTGGGAGCGCTTTCAAGATTACATCCTCGAATGTCCTCATCATGGCATGGAGAATTGGCTGCTCATGCAGACATTCTACCATGGGCTCAGCAACAGCACATGTAAGACCATGGATGCTGCTGCTGGAGGTGCATTCTTATCACTCACTATTCCTCAAGCCACAGCTCTTGTGGAAAAGATGGCATCCAACAAAGGTTGGAGTGAAGAAAGAACTCAAACCCGCAAGAGAGGTGGAGGAATGCACCAGCTGAAGGAGGTGGACATGCTGTCTACCAAAATAGATTTGCTAATGAAGAGGCTCGATGAGAGAGCCACGGAGAAGAAAGAGGTCATGCATATACATGATGCTCGCATGACGTATGAAGAGTGTGGAGAGACTGGGCACACATGTGCTAACTGCCCAGAGCTGAAGGAGGACGTGAACTACCTCAACAATAACAACAACAACAATTACTACCGTCCTCAGTAGAATCAAGGTTGGAATCAACAGCAGAGGCCTAACTACTCATGCAACTACTCAGGCAACCACCAAGGTAACAACTCCTCCTACAATAATTACAATCAGCCACCTTTGAGAGAGTTAGTGCTGAATGAAGGCAAGTTGGTGGACAACTTGTCCAAGAAGCTGGCATCAAATGACAAAGTCCTAGAGACAATCCGCAATAGAATGGATGGCTTTTCCAATGCCATCAAGAATCAGCTCAGCTTCAACAAAATGCTAGAGTCTCAGGTGCAACAGCTTGCCAACTTCGTTCCCTCCACCAGCCAAGGTAAAATACCAGGACAACTGGAAGATCTAGAGACTGCAAATCTTGTTGATATATTCAATGCAGAAAGCAACTGGAGTAACCCATCAAAAGGGTCATGGATTGATTCAACTCTGCCAATCAAGAAGGGCGATCCAGGGAGACCAGTTATTCTGATCTCCATTGGAAGTACTAACTTCAATGAGGCAATCTATGTTTTCGGTGCAAGCATTAACATCATGCCAAGAGTGATATACGAGAAGCTATTCAGATGTCCTTTAATATGTACAACCATGTGCTTGCAGCTTGCAGATCAGTCACTCCGTGTCCCCTTGGGAATACTAGAAGACATGTGTGTACGAGTGGGCAACTCGTATGTTCCTGCGGACTTCGTGGTAGTGGATACAGGCAGTGACGAAAGGTGCCCCATCATTCTGGGACGACCATTCTTGAACACTGCTGGAGCTATCATGTACGCCAACACTGGCAAGATCATCTTCAACATGAAAGGCAAGAGAGAGACCTTCTTCTTCAAGAATAGAGTGCTGCAGTTCCCAGCACACCCTCATCAGCAGAACCATGAAGAAGAAGAAGAAGAATCCTGCTAAGAAGAACAAGACCAAGGATAAGAAGACCAAGAAGACGGAGATAGTGAGGATGGTCACTGCAGTCCACAAGGAGCATGACCACCTACTCAGGTCCCCACGTCTGATCAAGAAAGATGACCCAGGTGTCCCAACCATTCAATGCTCCATCAACAGAAGCTCTTTCAATAAAGCTGTCTGTGACACCGGATCGGGCGTCAACATTATGGCCAAGGTAACCTATGAATATCTATATGGTGCTATGCCTTTGGAGCCCACCTATGCACAGCTGCAGATGGCAGATCAGACATTCCGCTTTGTCGAAGGAGAAGTGAAGGACGTCCTCATCCAGATAGATGACCATTATATCCCCACAGACTTCTTAGTCATCGATATGGGAGATGATTACGATCCTCCGATCATCCTAGGGAGACCATTCCTGAACACCACCAGAGCTATCATCTATATTGAAACAGGAGAGATTCATTTCCACTTTCCCACTTAGAAGGTACGCCGCTACTTCAACAATAATTATATAATCAGTGAGGAGCCCAAGAAGAACAGAGCAAGGAGAAGCCAGCGTACCCATCGCCAGAACAAGAAGAACATCACTACAGATGGATGGGCTGACTATGAGGGAGAAGTGTCAAGATATGAAGATCAGTACCCAGAAGAGAAGAACATTGCAGAAGAAGAGGTGCTACCAGCAGAAGAAAAAACAAGTGCCCCAAGAAGCTTCCTCCTCAAGGTCACCCTCTCCAACAAAGAAGATGTGGAAGGTAAAAGCAAAATCAGAATCAATTCCTACACAAGAGGCGACGTCATCAGAGGCGCCAGCCAATGCGTCCCTTGAGAAATGAGCGAACATGACAAGTCCTATTCGAAGGACTTAAAACGACCGAACGCCGCGCCAAGAGCTTTGTTGTCTATTTGAGCTTCACAAAACATCAAGGATCAAGAAGAGCTAACAGGCAGAAGGACATCCAGTTCCCTGTCGGAGTGCTGCCCGCAACGTTCAAGTGTTGTCTCCAAAAGCAACTATCTATGACACTCCAGGAGGACTAGAACATCTTCACCGCAACCGACAACA
Organism: Themeda triandra; assembly: GCA_018135685.1. Classification (NCBI taxonomy): domain Eukaryota; kingdom Viridiplantae; phylum Streptophyta; class Magnoliopsida; order Poales; family Poaceae; genus Themeda; species Themeda triandra. The sequence goes on from JAENPR010000103.1 coordinate 1,201,940, forward strand.
TCGACACTCCGAGACTATGTCAACATCCAGCTTGGGGGAGGGCATCCCCCGTGTACCAAGCTAAGTGTTTCCAACTTATCTATTTATGCCTTGTTAGAGTGTGCTTTGTTAAAACAACTAAAAAGATGCATAACCATAGAAACCCAGAAAGATTTCCTTATTTATCTTTTCTACTTTTTGGAGAGCTCTTGTAATCTGTCTTTAAGTTATTTCCTAGAATAAACTCTACATGGAGATGATGAATAGTTGTTCTACCGTAATTCCTTTCAAGTACCTAGTTTTCAACCTTGCACTCTCCCGAGTTTTGGACACAACTTGTTTAGATTTGAGATTTGCTCGAACCGAAACTTGTGGGTAGCAAACACTTGATCTAAGTCTAGGTGGTTGACGGGTATGATATGGGAAAGTTTTGAGTCTTTGTCCATCTTGTTTCTAGAGATACTAGAGTTCTGGAGAATTTATCTATGAAAATATTAAATTCCTACATGATGAGTTCCTTTATGATGAGAGTTCAAATTCCTACCACAGCCATATATTCATGCTTACTAGATTAGGAAAACCCATCTATTTATATAGATCATATTGTAGGTTTTGAGTGTAGTCTTTATAGGCAGTGAGTGTAGTTATGCTGTGGACCCGTAAGGAATCAGTCATGCAGTTAAAAGTCAATACTATGTGCTCTCTATCCATTGATCTATGCTACTTCTGTCCTCAGAAGCATGCACCCATTTTATAAATAATACCTTCATTTTGTGCTACTTCTGTCCCTAGAGGTACCACCTACATATAGATCCATTTCCACCACATATTGTGCTATCTCTACACTCAAGATATGCACTTATGCTGCTCCTACCCTGGGAGTATGCATTCCCCCATATGATGTGTTGTCTCTACCCTGGAGATATGCACCTATTCTGCTCCTACCCTGGGAGTATGCATCCATCCATCCACATATACATACGCCATTCATTTCACTTCATCCAGGAAAGGTTCTACTCCTATCCTGGGAGTGAACATCTAGAAATAATCATTGCCATCCCATTTGCCTATATAAAAGCTCCAATCACTATCATTTCAAGTTATACACTCCCCGTTGCTAATGTTTTGTTTTTAGAGGATTGGTTGCTCTAAAAAAAAGAGAGAGAAGAAAGAAAAGAAAGAGTAGCCGAGTCCTTCCTTAAGTTTCAAAGTTTCTGAATAAAGGGAGTCATGTTATCCCCAAAGGAGCAAGTGTAGAAGTAGATGTTCACCAAGTGATCACCCCTCATAATCATTTCCTTATCATCATCATCCTATCGTTCATCCCATTCCCTCACTCACATGCACATATGACTTTATTATTATTTTAGTTCCTTTGGATCCATGGCTTAACTATGCAATATGTGCAAGTGAGTTTGAGTGTCTCCCCACCTATGAGCTCCACATAAGCCTATTAGAAAGTAGGGTGAGAGAGAGAAGACACTTTCCACTATGCCTTAGTTCCACAAATACCACATAATTTTGAGAGAAGAGAGAAGGCATACGCTACTCATGCCTTGGAGAGGATCCAGAAATACCACAAATGAGAGACCTGAAAGGTTCATACAAGGAACTCTGAGTTTTATTTCAAAACCTTGCAAAAAACTCCAGAATAATAGTTGATCAAAGATCGAGAAACATGGCACTTGACTTAACCGTTCTATCTTTCAATTACTCAAGACCCAAGTGACGGTTACAAGCCCCTTGGTGAAAGGTAATATGAGTAAGTTTTTGAGTCAGAATAGTTCACTCTAATCCGGAGGAGAGTTCTTGTTTGAACACATGTGTACTTGTGAGGAGTGAAAGCATTGTAGCAACTCCTGATCCATCACTGAGTCTATCATTGCTCAGGGACGAGCAAAATGTAAGCTTGGGGGAGTTTGTTGACGGTGATTAAGTATCATTTTTATACCGTCAACGCAGCAAGAGAAAGGACTAATATGAGTTCACCTATTAGATATAGGGGTTATACTGACAGAATTCTTTGAGTTTTGGTGATTGTCTATTTCTGCAGGGGGTTATCAGGAAAGAACCTAAAGAAGGCCCACATGTCGGGATTACATAGAGATAAAGACCGAATGGGTAAAAAAGAAAACTCTAGAAGACTTGGGAAGGCGACCCCTGGAAGTTGGGCCCCATCTGGCAGCCTCCAGGGGCGGCCGACTCCCCCCTTGGGGCGGCCGCCTCTCCACCTCAACCAATGAGGTTGAGTCTCGCGGATTATGCCTCCACCGCCTTTGAGGATGAATAATAATCGTCCGTTTAGGTCGGTTTGATCCGAGGGCTGTGGTGCATTCTAGAGGGCTATATATTCAGAGCCCCTGACCCTGGGAGAAACCCTAATTCATTCTAATTTATTCTCTATTCATTCATCTGAGAGAATTCAGAGAAGCCAGAGCCACCATCTCAATTAGAGCTCCATAGTTTAGTAGCATAGCTACATAGCAATAGATCTAGAGGGAATCAAGCCTAGCTTGGAGTCCGAATCTATCGGAGTTCTTGGTAATTCCCCTCTACATTCTTGTAATATTCATCATTGTTCGTGATACTATGAATAGTACTTTATTCTATTCTATTATATCAGAATTGACTTTGCTCTATTTGATTATGTTCTCAATTATATTGTTCTTAGTCTACTTTAATTATATGTTTAGCATAGTTGAACTAGAATTATGTTTATGCATAGGATCGTATAGCGCTTACTCATTAGATCGATGGGTGAGTGGTAAATATTGTGTAGGCGTGGTGCCTAGACCGTATTTTTCTGCGATTGCACCCTATATTCTGGATCGTGAGGTAGATCGCGGGAGTGACAGTCCTGTTGAGTCCTTTGTAGTCCTTCTTCCGAGTATAGGTCTAGCAGAATACCCCTATTACATTGAAGTCATTGCTATGTCTCTAGTCTTCTCTGGTAATATCATTATGCATAGATGTAACCTTTTCCCGCCATGATTGCTAGATGTTCTTGCACTAATCGTTGTATGCTTTGACTTTATAGTTAGAATAACATAGGATTATACCCTAGATTGTCCTAGTCCATGCTAGTGTTATAAGCTTAGAGTGCTAAGTTGAGATGGTTACTATTATTTTATGTGGCTAAATGCTCTCATTTATCTTATGTCAATTATCATTCATTCCTATATTTTATGTGACACTTATCCTGTATGAGATGATAGATACAGACAAGGTTAAGCTCTCCATTATCGCATGTGCATTGCTCATCACTCATTATCCAGTGCATTCCCTTCCCAGTGGTAAAATTATAAATAACGATACCTGGATTACTCCTGGTTAAAATGCTACGATGATATTTTTCTGTGTGCTTGCGGAACCCTCCTTATTTCAGTTGCACTTAATAAACATCAACATCCTTGAGCCGCAATTCGCACACCAAGTCCTGCTGCTGGTCCACCCGCACAGGGTCCTGCCCCTCCGCCAACCTATAGTACAACTGCACACAGGCATCAAGCATCATTCCATTGTTTGAGAAAAGTCCAACGAATGCATAGTATTTGAGATATGCGTTGCGATTGAAAGATTCACCCAGAACTCCCTCTTGATCTTGGCCGCAAGGACTTCCTCATGTTCGTCCTTGACGTGGTAGAAGTGTGCCCATTTATCGGGCACGATTGTCTTACCCTCGATGGTGACCAAGCCAGGGAAGTTCCTTTTAATCAGCAGCCCCTGGATGCTAGTGACATGGGGCGAACACTTCGTGGCCGTCACCATTGCCCAGCCACTGCACAACGAGTCATAAACAACAATTGTTAGTATGCAGTTTTAATTTGAAAATGACATATGAACAAGTACAAAAATCCACAATGGATACTTACTTCCCAGCGACCATGATCTACGCGCGGTCGTCAGGGCGCGGCACGTGCTCAGGGAGCTTAGTGGGCCCGCGCTGGTAGGGCTTCCTCGAACCTGAGGAAGTCAAGGTGTCTGCAGTCTCCTCACCCTCGTCGCCAAAGCCGAGGTCGTCCTAGTCCTCGTCGTCGTCGTCGCCAACACCGCCGCCACCGTCACTGGTCGTCGTCTTCGCCCCTTGCTGGGAGTCCGTCCCGAATAGCCTCCTCCTCAGCGAAAGAATGTCTATCTCCAACTTACTTTCTACCCTCAGGTTGATAGAACTCATCTGTCCTTGGGTCAAAGTTGTAATCATGATCGTCCGGGACCGCCACTTTACCGCGTGGCGATACGAATTGCACAAGGCTCCAACCCGCACGGCGCTTGTCATTTTGGTTTTCCCATGGGAGGTAATAAACTTGCGTGGAATCCTCCATATTTGGAATCCTGTCGGATTTCGACTTGCCCAATCTTAAGGTCCTTTTTCGTGACCTCAGGATCGAACCAATGGCATTTGAATACCACTGGCTTACAACCTAGGTATTTGCCAAAGTTAAGCTCCAATATCTGTTCAACTATGGCATCCGATGCACGTGGTTTTTAGGTTGCCCGATCCGTGCCGTGACTCGGATGTGCTTTTCGGCAGGCAGTGAAGCTCCGGAAGCAGCCCGCCAACAGTTGCCAACACGAGATCAAAACCTTCTCGACTGATGCCCAGTGACGACTTCAACCCTATTAGGTCTCGTGAAGGGGCTCCTTTGCCGCCTCCATCATGGTGTAGTACGCCTTTGCGGTCTCCTCTGGATCTTCTTCCTCCACCTCCATTCCTTGAATGACTTCAACGTCTGCCAGCAAGTCTGCCATTCCGGCATCTGCATCAAACCCCTCGAGGTTCGGTCTCACCGCCGCCTCCGTGACCCATTGGGGTTCCCCATGGAGGATCCAGCGGGTATAGTTTGGAACGTATCCGTTCGCCCAAATATCATTCCTCATTTGTCGTTGCTCTTTCCTTGTCTAATTCTTACACTTGCTATAGGGACACCACACCCGAATCGCCCCTTTAGTAGCTGGGCCAAATGCTTGCTTTAGGAAGTCCCTGGTCCCCTTAACCCATTCATCGGTCTTGTCTTTGAAGCCCGTGTACATCCACTCATGGTCAGCCATCCTCTGTCATGCGCCAACGTAAGCGAGTAATAGGACCAACATCTGCATCTACAAGGCGTTGCTACCATATAATAGGTGAAGGATAGGTCCTAATCCCACCCGAGGATGCGTAGATGAGGTTAGCTTCCATGCCCTGCTCCCGTCCGAGACGGAATTTCGGCAGCACCTCCCCGCTGTTCTCACGATACACGTCCCGACAGGGAGAGTGTGTATCCGGAGAACAACGGGGAGGGTCTGCCAAAACTCCGACTCGGACGGGGGCGGAACATGGAAGCTAACCCATCTACGCATCCTCGGGCTGTCCAAAAAACGTGGACAATCCGAAAGAGACACCGTCGCAGATATGCACTGATCCGCATACCAACGACCGCGAATAACTTTTGGACGGGAGACGCCTAACTCGGTTACGCAATGTACTTACAACAACAATAAGGAACATAGGCGATTTATACATAGGGTGGCGGTGCAGAGGCGGGTAGCAGGCCAGTGGAGAGTCGACGTGGTGCAGGAAGACCCACAACGCCCACAAAGAAGATCGTCGTCACCGAGTACCCCACAGGTCCTCCTCCTACAAAAAGAGAAAACAAGATTAGTATCCACTCAAAATTTCAGCAGCACCTCCGCTGCACGGGGAGGTTCCAAAACCTGCAAAAAACATGGGACGAAGGCCAACAACAACCACGGCACAAAGGCCGATAACCAACATAGAATGAAGGCCGATAACCACATCGGCACGAAGGCTGATAAGCATAGTTGCACGAAGGCCAATAAACATAGCGGCATGAAGGCCGACAAGAAGAGAAGGGTTCATATACCTTGCTCTCATAGCCGGATCGACGACGGTGGAGGTGTCGGCGGGATGTACATGCGAAGAAGACGGCCGAGGCACCTCCTCACCCTCTCCCCTTCTCCTCCTCTCTTCCTCCTTCTTCTTCCTTCTCCCTCATCTACTTTTTTCTTCCTTCTTCTTCCTCTTTCTCCTTCTTCCTCCCCCTTCTTCTTCTTCTTCCTCCCTTCTCCTTATTGTTCCTCCCTTCTCTTCCTCCTCCTACCTCCTACTCCCTACTGTGGCACCAAGGCAGGCCGACCAAGGGCGAGTGCGGCGGCCATGAGTTGCGGTGCGGCGGGCGGCGCACGTGTGGCAGCCAGCCAGCGCCGGCGAGCTACACACGCTGGCCGCGGATCTGGTCGTCGGCGTGGGCGGTGGCGCGAACTGGCGGCGCTGGCGACCTCCGCGTGGGAGCGGCGCTGGCGGGGGTGGGGCACGGCGTGGGAGCTGGCGGCGGGTGCGCGGGAGCGGCGGCGACGGGGAGTGCGGCACGGCGCCGGAGCGGCGGCGAGCGAGGCACGACGGCGAGCGGGAGCGGCGGTGATGGTGGAGCGCGAGGCAGTGGCGAAGCACTAGCGGAGCGTGAGGCGCTGGCGGAGCACGGGCTGGCAGAGCGTGAGGCGCTGGCGGTGGCCGGAGTGGCGTCGGCAGATCGGGAGCGGCGGCGGCGTGCGGGCGCAGGTGGGGAATGGATGGGGATAGGGTTTCGCCTGGTGGGCCGGGCTTGTTATCCATTTTTATTTTTTTAAAAAAAGGCTTCGCCGATAGCCCTAGCCGTCGGCAAAGACTGCCGATGGCCACCTGGGCCCGGCCATCGGCAAACCATCTTTGCCGACGGCCTTCACAGGCCGTCGGCAAACTTTGAATTTTTTTTGTTTTTCTTCCCAAATCTTTTTCTCGTGTCTTACTACACCAAATACAACCCAGCTCCAAAAGTTGGGACATTTTTGAGTTTTTTAGCTATATTTCGTTAATTATTTCTTTTCTTTGCAATTTTCCGGCGACTCCAAATTTGAACTGCAGGTACATGAAATAATGGAACTTTTTGATCACATGTGGAGATGTCGCGGTTTTGGCCATGAACTTTTTGAAATTTTTACCACAGACTCCACATGCGATGGCCACACAACTCGTCATGTTTCGTCAATTTCGGACTTCGTTTGGATTTTATATAATTCAAAAACACTTTCCGCGCTTGTAACTCCCCATGTTACGACGTCAACATGGTCGTAATTTCATGCGAGGTCCTGGATACGGCCTCAACATACTCCGAGCATCATGAATATCATGTTTCAAATCAAAAAGTTTCATTATTTCATGTACCTGCAGTTCAAATTTAGAGTTGCGGGAAAAATTCAAAGAAATCAAAATAATTAATGAAATATAGTTAAAAAACTCAAAATTGTCGCAACTTTTAAAGTTGAGTTGTATGTGGTGTAGGAATTCACCAGAAAAAAATGGGAAGGAAAAAACAAAAAAAATATATTCTTTGCCGATGGCCTCATAAAGCCATCGGCAAAGATTCTTTGCCGACGGCCGGCCGTCAGCAAAGAAGGTGGGCCTGGGCGCTCCGCAGGCAGCCACGTGGCTAGGCTTTGCCGGTGGCCGCGGCCGTCGGCATAGGATGTCCTTTGCCATTGGCCTGACGATGCTGCCATCGGCAAAGCAGACGGCGTCGGTCGCCGTCCGCTACGGGCAAACTTTGCCGATGGTGGTCCTTTGCCGATGGCCAGGCCATCGGCATAAAGTCTTGGTTTGCCGTTTGCCTGGCTTTGCCGATGGCCCGGCCATCGGCAAAGAAGCCCTTTGCCCATGGGGTTTCTTTGCCGATGGCCCGGCCGTCGGCAAAGAGGCCTTTACCGATGGCTTCACTTTGCCATCGGCAAAACCTTTTCTTTGCCGATGGCTTATTCCTTGGCCATCACCAAAGCGCTGGGCCGACGGCAAAGACTCTGTCTCCGGTAGTGTTTAGTGTTGTCTCCGGTATATGTGTGGCATGGATGTTTATTGCTGATTATTTGAGATACATGCTCTTAATACTATGGACATTTTCTGCCAAGAAACATTTCTCGTCAGTTTGAGGTCTCCACGCCCGACAACTAGCAGAAATTATGTGCCATTTTCTTTATTCAGAATTTCCATCTAACGATTGCCGAGTTATAGAAATTTGTGAACATATCACTCTGAGCCTAAGTTTCAATTATGAATTCGCGATGTAAACTCATGACCTACTGGATACTCTGAATATTCGTGATTGTTCATAGAAACCGTAGGTCGAATCTTTCTATACACTCCATAAAGTCTCATGTCTGCCATTAATTTTCCAAACCACAGAGAATAGTAGGTCCCATATCTGCCATTGATTTTCCAAACCATCAATCCTCTCGGTGCCATCATATAGCTAGCATATCTTTTTGGATTAAAAACAAGCATACTAAGGCGATCGAAGTGGACAGCGGGATGATTTTAGGATTTGGAAGCAATAATTGTTTTCTTCGATAAGGTTTGAAAGTACTTGTCACTCAATCAATAATAGTGCATGGAGTATGGCAGTACTCAATCAATCATTCTTCACTGCCCGTCTCGAGAAGGCCTACTTTTTTTTTTACCTAAGGTTTGAATGTAGTTCTCAACTGATACTGTAGGTTTACACTCATGACCTACTTGTTTTTAGCAACTTTTTTTTTGAGCAACAACTGAAGGCCATGTTTGAAAGTAGTTGATAGGAAATGGCTCCGGGCTGAGCCCACCATTCTGGCCCACGAATTTGGCCCAATGGTTTCCACCCCAACCCTGCTTGGCTTCATCTTCTCCCCTCCCTGACGGCGCCGTTCCTCAGTCCCGACTCGTTCACCACCGGCCATCGTCGCCGGACGGCGTGCATCCCCCAGAGGTTCGTTGTCGGTGGCCCAGGGCATCAATCGGAGCTGCGGCTCGCCGAAACGAAGAGGCGGCGCGCGGAGGCTCAGGTCCTCCCGTGTCCGAAAGCCCTTGGTAGACTGGTTCGCCTCCAAGGGGCTACGCAGGCAGACTGGCTGCACGCGCCACGCCAGTCGCAGCAGCCTATGACTAACAGGTAAGTACCCCTCATTTCCATCGTCCCCAGTTGGTGTATAAGTTGTTAGGGATAGTGTGTATAAGTTATTTATCTTGTTAGTTGGTGAAGTAATTTTGAAATCTAAGATGAAAATAAACTGGCTGATTTGGAGGCACCGAACCGGATGGGGATGTACTAAGAAATAGTATCCGCACGGGAGCCATGCTTGAATGATGCTATTTATATTTGCAAACTCCTGTACCTAAACAGGTTACACATTGTTAAAAAAAAAGGAGCTCTAGCCATCCTAAGCATGGCAATGCACTCCATATCAGCTGACTTGTATATGACAGCCAGGCAGCTGACTTGTATATGACAGCCAGGTTCTGGTGCCTGTGCTCATCTGCTGCTAGTCTAGCTAGGCCCATAACAAATTGGATCATTCTGTTCCATAACCCTACTCAGTTTAGAAGAAACCAACAACCATGGCAGCAGACTGGGAAGCCATGGCAGATCGCTGCTGCTACAAATCTATCTACATGCATGAATGAAATGTTGAATTCAGGTTAAGGCTGCCATGTTGGCCTCTAAATGCATCACATTGCAGACATCAGAATCTAGAAATGGACAGAGCCTCATGGTCTCGGCTGCAGTGTGCAAAGCAAAGCGACCCAGAGATTCGATCCCAACATCATCGACCAAAAAACTCCCAACACTAACAGATCGCGAGCTCAAACCATGCATAAACGTAAAAAAGAAGCTCATAGATCATATCACAGTGTTGTATAGTTATGCAAATATCATCGATTGGGACCAATGACACACAGATTCACCACAGAAACCACGTTATGAGCACATTGACCGCTGAAATCGGGTCAAGTATAAACCAATCACCATGCTATGAGCACATTGACCACCGAACTTGGGTCAAGTATAAACCAGTCACCACGCTATGAGCACATCGACCACCGAAATCGGGTCAAGTGTAAACCAATCACCACGCTATGAGGACTCTGACCTCTGAAATTAGGTGGTGTTAATAAACATCTCAAGATATCACCTTGCTATTGCGATGGTGAGGAAGCAACAACCAAACAAGCTGATGGCTTGGGTAAGGGGAAGCGGATCTGGAGTAGAAGAAGACGAGGAAGATGAACTCTAGCTACCAGCACCACTGATCGCCTCGAAGAAGACAAGGAAGACGAAGAGCAGTAGCACCCGTACACCGGCAAGACGGAGGAGGAGGAGTTGTCGTGAGCCAAGCGAGGCCCGTATATGACCCTGCCGCCACCACGCTCGGCGGTTGGGCAACAAAGGAGGCGAAACCCTATCACTGAGGGTAGTGGAGAGCGGGAACAGGTGAGGGGAGTGGAGATGACGTGGGAGTGAGTGGCGTCGTCCACTTATAGGGGAGCTGAAACCCTAGCGACGGGAAGAGGAGGAGCAAAATTCTGGGTCGCGCGCAAGATGGGAAGAGCTAGCCCGCCAATGGCCAAAAAGGGAGGCGAGCGGCTTAAATTAGTTGAGCCCAGGAGAAACGAGGGGAGTGTTCGTTCCTTGGGAGTGTGGCTCCTAGCTGCTTTAAACGGTATGCGGCCCGGGCCCCAGAGGTGCCCGGGCAAACAAAAAGGTCGGTCTTGTCGGGTTCCAATATTTTCCACCTCCTCACTAAAGGGCTTCATCTCATGATCCGAATGACAGTGGGACAAACCCCGCAATCAATATTGATAGCCAAGGGAAAAGGCCAAGACGGATCTCTAGAGAGGACCGTCCCGCTAAGGCACGGGCTATAGAGAAGACAAAACCCTACCTCCCAGTGGGGGGTTAAGCTCTTTTACATGCCTAGAAAGTGTTCGATCTCATCGGATCTAAGATGTAGTTCACCCGATGGCTCGAAGGAAACCATCATCGGGTGACCCCCACATAAAAGAGGGGACCGACGGCTCAGTAGTTTGAACACGTGGAGCCGTTGTACTGCGAGCATCCGCACAGGAGATGATGGGAAAGGACAGTTGGGAGCCCCCCCCCCAAAGACCTTTACGGCAGGTCTGCTCGTCTAAGATGGGTTGATTGACACCGCAACAGCTAGATCATATACGGAGCCAATCGGTGTGAAATAGCTCGTACCAAAAGCCGCACCGAACGGGGCGGCATGTTGGTCCGAGGCCATCTGCTAGGAGGCAAATTATTGCAGGTGTATCTCCGTCAGCGGAATAAGGTAGGGGGACTTGACAGGGTCCCTTTGTGGAAGAGTACGACTCCTAAGGCCTTAGGTCATAGGCACACCTTGTTTATTCTTGTTCAACCGAGGATGCAAACCATCTGACATCTCTCAAACGTGCAGTCCATGGTCCATCCTTGAACTATAAAAGGGGAAGGACTTGGGACGGAGAAGCAGGCTCCCAAGCTCAGATCAATAGTAGAAAACCTCTCTTCTATTGTTCAAATACTTCTAATTCTCCTAAAAAGACTTGGGTTTTTCCTTAAAGAACTCTCTCTCAACCAAGTTTGTAAACCCTCTTTTACAAGCTCCATCAAAGAGAGTGGACAACACATAGCCTGGAACTGGATATAGGGACATTCAGCCCGAACCAGTATGAACCCTTGTGTCCACTTCGCTCTACCATCCGACTGCCTAAACCTGCTTAGTCGATTATTATTGTCGGTCGTTCTTCAAAACACCGACAGGTCTACAATTCAACAAGATCTACAATTGTTATTTTAGCCATTTATTCATCCGAATTCATTTGGATATTTTTAATTTGAGTTTCAAAATTTGATAAATTCGAATATAATCTTCACATAGTAAAATGATTTCAAATGAAAAAGTGAGCAACAAGAAAGTTGTACAACTCATCGAGATCTATGAATTTGGTATTGGTCATTTCTTCATCTGAATTTGTTTGAAACAATTTAAAACTCTTGAATTTGATCTCAAAATGGATTAACAAATTAAAAAGAAAAAAAAAAAAAAAAAGTAAAACTCTTGGCCCTTCTATGTTAAGCCCAACTTGTCTCCCTCCACCCTGGTCACCTCTGCGTTTTCACATGGGCCGCTGCCTGGCTCCAAGCCCAATGGACATGGGTCAAGGGTTCAGCTCTTATTAGGGTATTTTATGACGTTTGGGTATCATATTTAATAAAATATTCGGCGATGGTCTACTATCGGCACATAGAAACTATATGCATAGTCATAAATTCGCAGCCATCAACCAGATTCTAGCGACTGACATTTTGTGATGACACTTGGTATCTTTATGTGACAAAAAAATAATATCATCATAAATAGTTCTAGGTATCTTGATTTTATGACGCTACATAAATTTCCATCATATTATGTTATATTATATGAAAAAAATTGGCCCTGTCATAAGGTATCTTAAATCTTAAATTCCTATAAAGCTAATGTCCACTAACTATTTCTCTAGCCTATCCTTAAGCCATGTCATCTGTGGGTCCCATAGCTCACTAACCACCCACTAAAAAAAGAACTAATCAGGCCGCCTCCTGCATACCATGCGTGATGTTTGTGGTTTGTGGCAATCTTTTTTTCTTGCAAATTCTTTTTGCGTAACTTATTATTAAACTGTACAATTTATACTATTTCACTAGAGGCTACCAATCGATTGCCAAATGCCAATCATTTTAAGTATTATATCAATATTTACATGGCATGTTGGTAACATTCTAATACTTTTTTACTGTTTTCATCCGTAATGCAACAATTTTATTCTAAGAAATTAGTGTTGAGTGCGCAAGGTGTCACAAAATATTTCTTGGAGTATCCTGCATTCCTACAGCAATGCGGGGTATACACCTAGTTTTGTCATAGAAAGAATGATTTCTTATAGTGTTGGTTCACCTGCTCATCCAAGCAAACAAAGACACCGGTTGAATCTCACGTTGATGCATATTTGTATACTAGGGGCTATAGAACCCCTCCCGGCCCGGTGGGAGATCTGCATGTTGTTGCCGCTGCGGGGCTGAACGGCGATGGGGAGATGCGATGGCAGGATGGAATGGAATTGAGGGCACAAGTCCTTTTGTTATTTATGTCCTCTCTAGGCGGATGAGGTAAGGGCAGTCCCAACGCCATTAAATAGCTCGCTTCGATCAGCATTTAAGAGCGCTCCACGTAAGGAAAAAGACGACGTGGCAAGACAGTTAATGAAGAAAGAGACAGATCGACGAAGAAATCGTTTCGCCTGCAAGAAACGATGTCGACGCTCGAAACGAGGCACCAAGAAACGACCGAATCAGCGTTGGGAAGAAACCGGTTATTTCTACGTCCGTGAGGCTCGTCGCGCTTCTCCGCCCGCGCCGCGCTCGCCCGCCAGAGCAGCATGCAGCTGTGCTCGCTCGTCCACGCCACCGCACTCGCCCGTCGGAGCCGCCGTGGTTGCTCGTCTGCCGGAGTAGCCGTGGCCTAGAGCCCGCCGCGCGCCGCCGCATGGAGCACACGTGCTCCGCCGCGGGAGCTCGCAAGCGCCGCCGCCTGGAGCCCGCTCGCGGGGTGCCGAGTAGCCCGCCGCCTGCAGCACGCGCGCGCCGCCGAGGAGCCCGCCGCGCGCCTCGCCAAGGAGCCCAGGCCGTCCGCGCCGCCACGATGACGACGAGTGTGAGCACGCGCATCCACGACGAGCACACAACCATGGAGGTCGCCTGCGCTGCTTGCTGGAGCTCTGCTCGCGCGCCGGCCTCGCTTGCCGACGCCGGCCGTGCCGACCCTTCTGGCCAACACCTCCGCCCACGTCTAGTGCTGCGCACGCAAGAGCTAAGCTGAGCTGCTGCTGCTTCCTCAGTGCCTCGCCGGACTCTCAAAATCAAAGACGAAGGAGAAAGGGAGTGACGGGAGAAAGAAAGGACAAGGAGAGAGAAAACGGAGAGATGAATGACATTTATTGACATTTATTACTAATAGAAACTATGAGTTGGGAAGTATGCGGTTTCTAGATGACGTGGCTGTTATGGAATGCGTGCGTGGTTTCGATGGTTGGAACTGCCCTAAGGACGAGGAGAACGACGCCGGTGACCATATAGGCATGGCAAACCTCGAGTGGAGCCTCGGCAAACGGTAGGTGCAGCGTCAACTATTGATCTACAGGAAACTGATATGATCGGGGGAAGTACTTTCTTTACCTGCTGTCACGCTGTTGGTGGTTCCAGAATCACCACCCCCCCCACCCAAATCATTTCTTCTTATTTGACCGGCGGCCCTCGGGGAGGAACCGGCCGATCCACGTCGGCAGAATTTCTTTACAGCGTCCGATCTTCTTTCTACGGTTAATTTTACCCCCACCGCTCAATCACTGTGCCAATCCACGTGTCCACGCGTCCAGCCGGAAAGGAAAAATATCTTCCATCTTCTCCGTATCTCCTCCTCGTCTCCTCCGTCCGCCCTCTCTGCTCTCTGCGCTCCCTGTCTCCCTGCGGGCCAAGGCGGCGGCGGCGGGCGGTCCTCGGCGTGGCGGTGGAGACCGGCCCTCCTCCTCTCCTCCCGCTGCGTGGCACGGCTGACGCGACGACGACCCCCGCCGGGTTTTGCGCCCACGCGGCGGGTGGCCATGCGCGGGCGCGGCCGGGGACCCCGCGTCGTGCCTGGCCACGGCGTGACGGCAGCGGCGGCTGTCGGTGCCACCGAAACCGGCCTGGTCCCTGCGTCCCGATGTTCCTCGCGTTTCCCCTCGGTTTGGTCTCGACGTCCTCGGCCCTCGTTTGTTCTTCTTCCATCCTCTCTTTTCCTGGGTCCTGATTTCTTCAGTGTTCATGCCCTGCGCGTGTCTTTGGTTTTAGATTTGGGTGCTCCTTCAGCCGTTCTCGATTTGCCGCCGTCCTCGTGGTGTATTTGCTGCTCGATTTGGAATGGTAGGGTTCGATTTTTGGGTACCCTCGACTTCTCCTCCTGTGTCTACAGTGCGCATCTGCGTCGCTGTGTTCTTGATTGAATTGGTCTGTTCGGCGCGGCAGCAGTGCTGCCTTCCTACGTGGATTTCAGCCTCGGGCCAGCAGAGGCGACACTGCCTTCCCGCATGGTTCGAGCTCGGCTCAGCCAGCCCCGACATGGTTGGTGTGCCTGTGTGAACGGACGCGTTGGCCCAGGCGGCGGCGGCGGCGATGCTGACCTAGGTCGGCACCCACCGTGCCAGCTCCTCATTCCAGTGCGTGTGCCTAGGGAAACCCTAGCCGTTGTTTCCATCCAGGTCAGTTCTCACACACTCCACTTTCTCTGCATCCTCTTCATGTTGAAACCAGCTCCTGTGCTTGGGCCACTATGATTTTTACGAAGAGAATAGAACTATAATCTTGCATGTTCTTCTTTTTCCATTAGATAACTTGGGATTTGCTCCACTCCGGGTGGGGATGTTTATTTTCTCTTCCAGTCAGTCCATGGTGATTGAGCCTAACCTCATTGCACCCAAACTAATCCCTTCAATCATTATAGAGAAAATTCACTCAAAGAACATATAAATTTATTGTAATGATTTTGTAGCACTAGAGATGTTTGCAGCTTGCGGTAATGATTTTTTTCACCTAAGTTCGGTTTGCCATTGTATTCAGTTATCATGGTCTTCAGGAAACATATACATGGTTTTATTTTTCAGTCAACTAAAATTTTTGCTTGTGGTATATGATTCAACCATCAATATATTTTCACAGAATGGTCTATACAGGTGATGCTACTGAGGTCCTGACATACAAGATGCTTCCTTCGCTTATCTTGGTATTTTGCTTGTTCAGTCAGTCTTTGCATCATTCTACTCTTCTTTCAGATTTAGTGCTTGTCAATTTTTTAGTCCTCCTTAATGAGATTTTAGGCTTTATAGGATTCAACCATTGATATATTTTCACATAATGGTCTATGTAGGCGATGCTACTAAAGACCTGACATACAAGATGCTTCCTTCGCTTATCTTGGTATTTTGCTTGTTCAGTCAGTCTTTGCGTCATTCTACTCTTCTTTTCCGATTTAGTGCTTGCCAATTTTTTAGCTCTCCTTAATGAGATTTTAGGCATCTTAGATTTCATTGTCAAATTAATGGGTGAATTCAAAATAGCTTGACCAAAACTAAAATGATGAGTGCTGCCAAGGCAATAGCGGAACTAAATTGATGCATACTGCCAAGGCAACAGTGGTCTTTTCTGTTTGCTTGATGTGTTCAACATAAAAGATGTGAACATAGTAGAGGCCATATCCAAAATTCAGTTTTAGACATCCAACCTTTGCTAACGATGTGCTGGTATGATTCATATTGATTAAATTTTGATCCTTGCTTCTCATGGGTTTTATCTTGTGCTGATCATTTTAAGGGGAACCAGCAATGAGCAGACTTTGTGTTCTTGAGAGACTTGCACACCACAATGACGCACTACTCTAGGTAGAGTGTGCTCACTGTAAACATGGTAGCTCGTACTCTTATAAAATCTCGGCTAAATGGCGTGTCTCGTATTACTTCAATGACTGCTCTGTTTATGGGCTTCTCCAGGAATAATGGACACAATTTCACCGTGGTCGGCCCACATATTTGTACCTTTTATGTATGTGCAGTGTTATCCTGTGTATGGGTTCATTTGTTTGATACAAAGAAAATGAACATGATGTGGGTTTTAGTAGCAGCTGACACACTTCTTTGTCTAATTTATAGGATTTTTATACATTTGTTCCTTTTGCTTTCAGTTTTTCCTATACCAGTTAGCTCCATCCCTTGACTTTTGACTTACTTAAAGTAATCCATGTTTAATAAACTAATTCCAATGTTAGTTTTTTACATGTACACTTTTTCCTTCTTCTTCGGTAGCAACAATTGTCTTTGGTACAAGGAGAACTAGATGAACCTTTTGGATGATATATTGTCAGATTAGCATGTATATGGTTGTAATTGTAGAATTGATGTTCTTCTCATTGCCTTAATATGCTTAATTGGGATTGATCCTAGGTTTTTGCATATACATGTTTCCATTCATTTGTAGTAGGAAGGATGTACCATGCTCATGCTCCTAAGTTCTAGCTCATCAATATGTACTTACCTTTAGCTCCTTGGAACAGACAAGATATGCTATTTCTACACTATTAGTGATAGCTAACTTAATTCTTCTTGCAGCTACAACTTATTACGATAGTACTCTATGTTCCATTTTTAATATACTATAAGGTAGATTGTAGTCTCATTCATATAAACACTATGTAGATCAATGAAATTGCACTTTGTAGAATACTTTAAACATGCTATGCATGCTTCTGCCTTGTCCTACTGGATTTTCTTTGAAAATGCCAATTTTCTTTGATTACGCTTTTGTTGAGGAAGCAACCAGAATTGCCTATTTCTTTTGGAGCTATTCTCATAATCGTGTTATCAATCTGGTTTTAGTGTCCACCCATGAGTCCTCTTTGCTTGATATTTGAGATTGTTGGCATTTTTGTCTACCTTCTCGTTTTTATTCATCTACCGATCAATTTGAGTTCTGAGGCTCTATGCAGCTAAGTGGTTATCAATGGAGTCATTTGGACAAGCACAATAGAGTCCAAAGTGGTTATCAATCAGTGGCCACCAGAAGTTGTTGATCAGGCCAAGGTATGTGTTTCTTTCTTTGTCTTATCGGCCCTGTTGGTTCTTCCCTTCCAACCCCTTTTTATACTTTTTCACCTCTCTATGTAGTCCACCCACATTGCCTTAGCTAACAGATCTTGAGATAAAGCTTCTTTTCTTTGTTTTGAAATACATCAGAGCAGAAATTGTTCCACGGATTCCCACATGTCCTTATGTCCCTCAAATGATCACTCGAACTCTACATTTGTTGTTTGTGCAGGGTACTCATGTAGTAAGCCACAATGACCCCACCGCATGTTTTTTTTCGTACTAGGCTTGGTTTCCTATTACATTTAATTTAAGTTATATATATATAGGATCCAAAACATATCTACACCCATTGCATCTCGGATATATACTCATTATGTTGAAAATAATTCTAAGATTTTGGGTGGCCCTGCTTTTGTTTGACCTTCTCCCATCTCTTGTCTTATTTGACCTCAATTTTGATTTTCTCCTCTTTGTTTTCCTACTTCACTTTATTTGGATTTGGCACCTCTGATACACACACCTGCAACTCCTAGATAGTTCCCATAATATGTACCATCCCTGCCTCCATAAATAGATAGTTCCCATAATATGTACCATCCCTGCCTCCATAAATATATTAGGTTCTCTGTCTCTGTATTCAGCCTACCACCATGTAGGAACTTCTATTTAGCCTTGCCAACTGATGTGAGTTGTCACTAATGAATATTTTTTCCATATATACAGTTGTTGTCATATGTATGAACTTTTCTTTGCTCTTGCAAGCTGATGCGAGCAGTGACCTTAGCTATTTGTTGTTGTATTGCAGGTTGGAGATCCTAGACTTCTAAAGGAAGGAGTGGGGTACGGTTAAGTTCAGAGAGAGCATTAGGTCAGTTTTTGTGCCTCCTCTTGCTTGCTACTGCAATATTTGTACATTCTTCCCACTCCCACACTCCCATGAAAAATATGGTATTTTATTGAGTATGACAGGTTGCCGCAGCTTCATGTAGCATATGTTTGTTATCTAGGTTTAGGGAAAAACTAATTCTTGGATATCTATTTATAGTGCACCAGTCATGTTCCTTAATGGCATGTATATTGAGAGATAATATTTTTGTACTATCTAAATCTTCTTATTCCATTCTAACAATCAGATCTGCCAATAATGGTGCATGACAGTTTTATTTTGCTGATTTGTGGAGAAGAGCAAATTGGATTGAAACTGAATCTTGTTCCTAGCTTGTCTTTATATGAACTCCCCCACATATATTCTGAGGCACCACAATTGTGCATTTGTATGAACAAAGTGCTATAGGTTGTCCATAGCAAATTAACAATATATGTGGCTGCCTCTCCACACTTCACATAAATAAGTTATTTTCTATTTTTCCATTATTTATATGCAGGTATCAGTCCTGAGGTTATCCCATATTATGTACAGTTGGTACTGCTTGCTACCACTATTGGCACTTCTGAAATACTATGTTCTGTATACCTTCGACCGTTTGGGCGCTTCTCGAACTACCACTATGATCTCAGAGTGCTATAGGTGATTATTTCATGATCTGTAGAGTTAGAACTTGCTGTTTTAGTTTTCATGGTGCAGTTACTATATTCTTCTCAACAAAACGTGTAGCCTTTTCAGATTATAGGCATTTCACTATGATAGATGCATTCCCGTTGGGTTAGCTCTGCTAGATGTCATGCATGCCACTTCATAAGGATGATAATTAGATGTTGAGATGGGATTCCATTAATATCGATTTCATTTGCTCATTCGATTAAAATGGGTGTTAATGAATTTGAACTAACATGGTATATGAATTACTGTCTCATTGCAGGTTCGGGTTCCTAGGCTACTGAAGAATGGATAGGGGTTCGAGTAATTTCAGAGATAGCATTTTGGTATGCTTTTTGTGACTCTCCTGCTTGCTCGTTTGCACATTCTAAATCCATCATTAGGTTCGATAAATTGGATTTTGCTTTATTTGTTGCAGCTTAGTGTGTAAACACTAATATCAACACTTCTCTGACAGGAATGACATCTGGTGTGCCATTATCTCCTATACCAAGCTGCAGCACGAAAGAACCATTGTGCCTTTGTTGCCGCTGATGCTGCTGCCTACTAAATTCTTCCCCAGTAGAGTTGCCGCTGATGCTGCTGCCTACTAAATTCTTCCCGCAGTAGAGTCTCGGCTTATGGTTGTGGATATGAGCAGACCTTGCCTCCATGAAGGTGAGCCTGCATTGATTACCTGATCCCAACAACACTGAAACCTACAGAATAAGAGCGTTTTACTAATAACCTCCAGACTAATCTATACTGCAGACACCTCCCCCCTCTCTTGAAAATAGGGATCCACCATCCGTGAAGAGTCAGCCATGGTGGTCTATCTTCATGCTCCTCCCAAAAGCAAATTTGCTAGCATATTTACACATTCTATCCTACTATTTACATGTGTTAAACTATTTACCTGTAGCAGGAGTTAAGACAAAGATGCCTTTTGCTTGCAGCAGCTATTTCAGTTGAACAAGATGAAGTCAATACTTATCTTCCAGGCAGCATGTTGCTGGTATTTGAATCCAGAAATCCCAAAGACACGTCAATTCTATGAAAGGTATTTTTCTAACGTAAATGTACTTTTCCAGCCTTTCTTTCGCCTAGCTCTTCACAGTCTTAGCTCATGTCTGTTTTGTGCATTCAGCCTCTAGAACTAGAGACTTGAAATAAGGTCTCTTGCATCTCCAGTACAGCGGCATGCCCAGAACAACTTGATAAGAAAACTCTAAGGCAGCTAAATACAATTGGTCCATACGAATTTGCTGTAAGAAAAAACTTGTCTCTTATCTGTCTCTCCCACCTCCATTTCTTTGGTTCCCTGTACAAAGTTGTCATTTCTTTCTTCCATTTTACAGGAAACTGCATGCGCTGCATTGTCACCGCGGCTGATTGATCTGTATCTACAGTCAGTTGTTAAAGACGGGCAAACATCCTTCCTGCCGCCGCAAGATCTTATAGGATCCTCCTGATGCTACCGCGCTGCCGCAGAAGCTTCAGTCTCAGGGTGTGCACACATCATGGCCTTGTCATTTCACTCGCACACATCCTTAGATACTGATGTACCTAGCAATACTCCAGATGAAATTTTGCACAGTCCACCCACAGGGTGCTTCTTCTGGAATTATAAACCGCATTAGTAAATTTGCTTCCAATAGTATAGAATCCACAGATTGTTCATAGCTTGGCTCCAAATCTCTAAATTATCTCCGGCTGAATCATGTATATGCTAGACTTTGCCGCCCTGTGGTTCTGCCCCATCATGCTTACAGCCTACTTTGTTACAGTTTTGCAGCTGGGAAGGAATAGGCTACTGAAGCTGACAACTCCTCTCCGCTCAGGAGAGCGGCTAAATGAGGCAAGTAACATAAAATATTGTTACTATAAGGCAAGTGTAATAAATAGATGATAACAAAACATCTATTGATTTGTTATTTGCATTTTGGTTCTGGTGGTTAATTCACACCCTTAGGCCTAAAACTTGCTCGGTGCCTCTATGCTTCTTCTCGATACATATTTTGTTATCATAGATCTCCCACCGCACCGCAAGCTTTTCCTCTTTTAATATAAAAATGTGCAAGCCTTTTGCATGATTGAGAAAAGAAATTGGTTTTGGCTAACATAAATTCAGAAACCAATTTTCATTGTTGTGGGCAATTCCATTTTCCTATTTACACCTCTCAAGCCAAGCAAGGCTACAGGCAACATCAACGAGGACAATAGTTAGCTCCTTCATAGTCTCCAAATTTTCCAATGAAGTTGTCTGTAAACACATGTTTTGGAAATCTATTATTAGTTTGCCTCAATCTTGCCTCGGGTATATTTCTGGAACATGCAGGAGTTTACTTTTGGGATGCAGTTCACACAGCCATAATAATTCAAGGTACCATATTAACTTTTCTTTACCTGCCTTCTATTATAAATGTAGTTTTCTTATAGTATTTCTGTTGGGCAAAATGAGTTCCTGGAACTTTTATAGTAAAATTATCTCTTGGTTGGACATAATTGTTCAGTTTTCACTAAAAAAATCGCCACACTGCCCACTTTTTCTTAGTTTAAGATGAAATTTTGCCTCCGAGGCTACTGTGCATCTATGAAAAATTTGCCTTTGTTCCGTTAGGTAGACTGAGAACAAGGCCAGTGTTATATTGATTTGCCTACGTTCCGTTAAGTAAACTGAGGACAAGGTTCATTCACTAATTATCTTATGTCTGTCTCCATTGACACATCATCCAGTGACTGTTTATCAAAATCTCATTATTCCCATCCTTTGTTTTCGTACATGGTCATTTAACACTTGCTTATATTGATTTTTGCTACTTATTTCTTATGCCAAAGTAGTCCTCACTATTATCTATTCTGCTGCAGGTTCATGGGAAATGCAATTCTAACTTTAGTAACTGAGGTATGCATGAATTTGAGCTTTACCTGCGTTAACCTATTTGTGGCGCCTCCTTGTTCTCTAGAAAAGGAAGACACCTGATCATGCAATTCTAATTTCAGTAACTGAGGTATGCATGAATTTACCTCTCGATAACCTATCTGTGGCACCTCCTTGGTTCTCTAAAAATGGAAGACAACTCATCAATACAGTGTAGCCTTTATGCATGACATGTGTGCTTTAAGCCATTCCTCCAGGATTAGCTCCATCTGCTCATTAGCAATAATTCTTTCATTGTATTCAGAGGCAATGGTGAGCACATTCCACTGCTGGTACAATTGTTGTTGACGAAATCAAAATACTGCAACATTGTTCGTAGTGCGCCCTATAGAGTACAAGCTATTTCTCATAATTTCATTTCATCCATTACTTTTCTATATGGTTAGCTCACACTTATGAAAACACAGTTTCAAAATTTGCCCTAAATATTCTTGATCTTGCTGTAGGTTATTGGGATATTGCCTCAGTTGAGCAGTCCTTCAGCAAATGTTAACTAAAAAAATTGTAATGCTCAAGGTTTGCATATTCGCCAATGTTAGCCATGTTAGCCTTGCGAATTTGTTTCCGAAGTTTGCATTTTAGGATAAGCTTTTCGTACTTAAGCTTCTTAGATAATTAGGATAAGCCTTTCGTACTTAAGCTTCTTAGATAATGAATAAATGCTGGTTTTCGTTCCCAGAAAACTCAATATTGAGGAAACTCATGATTCAGAAAACAACATCACAGCTAAGTCCGGATCTGGACCGCCCTAGCCCGAGTCATCGAGAAGACAACATCATCGACGGTAAGAAAATAATGCTGAAAATTTAGCCTAAAAAACTGCAGCCCTTAGATATCTGACAAGTATTGCCAATGATGCAGAAGAAGAAAACCTTGATGACGTCGATCCATACTGGCTGCAATGTGAACGTGACGAATTTGCAGGTGACAAACAACTAATTTCTATGGTAATTCCTCTTCATTCGATAACTAGGTTCTATATACACTAACACAGATCGCTTGCCATGCCACAGCCAACCATTAAATTTGTGCATTACGCTCAGCATCACAGCAAGTTCAGCCGAAGACAGCTTCAACTGCAGACCACCAGCAGCCAACAACTGTCTCCAACGACTCTAGTCCGTTTTGTTGCTTTATCCTAAATCGACGCTACGCTGTATTGTAATATAATGAAGACCAGCCACTCCTATGCCGTGTTCTTCCTTGCACACACTCCCCCTGTATATTGAATTTCCTTTTATATCTAGCTATACTGCATCTGCTATTTACAAGTGTCTACCTATGTCATACGTGCCACTTACAAGTGCGAACAACGCTTATATAACTATTTTATCTTGTGTTACTTCTTTGGCTGATTGACCACGCGCGCAATGGCGCGCGCAATACACTAGTTGATACTAGTCCAAACTGAGTTACAGGCTCAACCCTGTCTTTGTTCCCAGCCCCACCTATACTGTTCTACTCATCAATCCCACATGGCTAGACGTGGTCCTTGGCAGCACGTCATCTTTGGGGTCGCTTCTCTCCGAGATGGACAGCCTGCTGCCTGCACGAAGTGGATGCTGGGGAGTACTCCACGGTGCCGCAACGCTAATTAAAAGCCTAAAACCTGAACTTGTTTCTTCTTCATGGGACCCTCAACAACTCGGAGCTAGAGCTTCCATCGTCGACGGTAGTGTAAACCTCAGGCGAAGGGCTCCGGTGGTTTGTTATCGCCATTCTCTTATATAAAGCTAATCCCCACCAGATGTTTTATAACTTCATGTAAGATGTCCATATTATCCCCTACTACTTATCCTCCTACATGCATTCCATTCATACAAGCTATCCAATCATCACTTATTAATTAAAAAATATCCACACGTCATCTCAACAAAATACCATATATTTGCATAACAGATTTGTAAGAAAATCCCATGGTAACACACAGTGTATGCTTCTTTTTTTTTTTTTTTTTTTTGGACAACGGTGTATGCTTCTAGTTTCTGTCGAGTAACAACACTTGCTACAGCAGCAGTTGAAAACATAGACGATCGGCCAGCCTCATAATAATGAGTAATGACGAATAACATTATGGGTCAGGACTCGGGAGTTTGTTGAGATATCGGCGTCTAATGCGGAAGCGATTGCCTGAAACTGGGTGAGATGCTCATGAGAGATCACACAACACATCATAGGAGACTCGATGTTTGGTAACGAGGTTCGACCAAGCCTACTCTCCGGGGCATGCTTACGGGTGCTCCTCCCTAAACTGTTACATCGGCTGCCCGGGGCACCGGCCAAATCGCCAGCGCCCCCCGCGAGCCTGTCACTTTGTGTGTTGCCTATCTCAAGTGAGATTGTTTACAACTGCAGCCTCCTTCTCCTTTTATAGAGGCGTCAGGTTATAAGAGCCAACACCTAGCTCACCTAACCCTATACTGCTTATTACAACACAAGTCCAGTGTAACCCCATTAGTACAAATAAATATTTGACATATTTTCTAACAGAGCACTATCCATCTCTCTATATATAATAATATAATATAAATAGGGTTTGCCGGAGCCGAGCAATTAAATTTTTTTGAAGCAACTGTTATTATTTATGAAACTATGTCACTGCCATTATACTCTATAGATGTTTGAGATATGCTATTAGAGCATCTCCAACAGTTATGCAATTTTGATTTGGCATTTGTTGTTGTTTGCCAATTCTCAAAACGATATGGAGAGGAAAAAATAAAGCCATCTCTAATAGTTTGGCATTTGGACTTGGCATTTTAGGAAAAAAGGGAAACTAACTACGTTGTGGGCAGTTCGCGCGAGACAAATATGGCAGGATTCTCGAGATTTCACAAATGCCAAGCCACTGGTGCCTATGCAAAAATGCCAACTTTCCTCCCTCAAATGCCAAGTTACCCAAAATGCAAAACTCAAATGCAAAACTGTTGAAGACCTTTTTTTAAGCTTTTTGGCAAATTTCAAGAATGCAAACCCCAAATGCATAACTGTTGGAGATGCTCTTATATGTGTCGTGAGACGATTTGGGCCCACTGTCACTATAAATAGGATTTGGGCCCATATAG
Source organism: Themeda triandra (assembly GCA_018135685.1). NCBI lineage: Eukaryota > Viridiplantae > Streptophyta > Magnoliopsida > Poales > Poaceae > Themeda > Themeda triandra. The sequence continues at coordinate 1,226,953 of JAENPR010000103.1, forward strand.
ACAAGATTGCCCCATTCCTCTTCTCTATCACACTCAATGATAAATGGGGCCTAGTTGTTAGCTTTCTTTCCCACAGCCTCCCTTCATTTTCTTGTCTTCTCCATCTTCGGGGCCAAGGGAGCGATTTCGAGCACGGAAAAGCAGCCGCACCGAGCCAGCCTGCGCCGCTGTCGACCGAGCTTGCAGGCGGTCGACCATGTCTAGTCCGCCGCGCCACCGCCGGCCTAGCACGTGGGCGGGCTACACAAGGGTGGGCTCTGGGCATGGTCCTTGGCCGGAGGCGGAGTTCCGGCCAACCGCTCTGGGCAGGCAGCTTTTAGTCGGCAGTGTGGCTCGCTATGCTCACAGCGGAGCTACACGGGACTAGTAGGATGCGGGTCCAGGGTGGATTGTGAGCTAGAGTATGTTGCCGCGGCCGGGGAAGGAGGAACCAAAAATGCTGGAGGGCACATGTAATAGCCGTGGCGGCATTGGAGAAGCAGAAAAGGGAGAGAGAGCTTCGTTGCATCTTGGATGGAAGAGGTAATACAAGTGGCCTGATGCGTCGGAGTGGATACATGGCGTATGGCGACTAGCTGGAAAAAACGTCTATACGAAATTATATTAGCCTTAAGATGTCTGAAAGTGGTCCCACTATGCTTACATAATGGCGTATTTTAAAGATGAAAACAATTGTAATGTCACGAGCATAGTTTCTTAAATAGTAACAGTGTGCTTAAAAACGAGAGAATGATTGCAATTATATAACCCATAGCAACTTTCAAACGATATAGCTCTCAGCTATCATTGTGCGCTTCTCGACAACTCCGGCGTGGGTCAGTAGTGCCCAGAGGTGCGTGATGAGCTCGCCACCGTTTGCTAGCTTCTGGACGTGACCGGTCACGTTGTCAGATGGCGCTAGAGAAAGAAGCAGCTCCACCCAAAGCTCTGCAAGAAACCCCCACTTGTTCACTGTTCTTGGCCCAGCGTTGTGCAGTACTTCGCCGAGCCTTCTGCCTTCGACCAAGATGTACCTGTGGACGGATGCCGCTGGATCTGCCTTCACCGCTTGCAGCTTTTTGTACATGCCAATGCCATCCCGGGACAAGCAACCTTTAAGGGCTTCCCGTGCCTCACCCTGCACGCCTTCCAAGAGAAGGTGCGTGTCGTAGCTGTGCTCCGGCAGGAGCTCCGGTGCTGACGACACCAGGTAGGCGCAGTACGCCGAGAGAGTGGTGGCCACGAGGTGCTCCTTCTTGATTGGGCTGCCAGAGTGCTCGTTCCCAAGCTGGCCTTGCGAAAGTAAGTCGCACACTTGGGTGGCGATGTGCCAGATGAGGATGCGCTCCACGGCGGTCGTCACCGGAAACTTGGCTGGCCGCGCGCTGAGTCTGAGGACGTCCAGCACGCCGTTCTTCTCCAACGCGTACTCGCCGTAGCGCACACGGGCAAGCCCGTGATTGAGGAATATGTAGATTGAGCGCTTCACCTCCTCGGGTAGGTTCCGGTGACGCGTCGTCCTGTTCCGGATCAGGAAACCCATGATCCACCCGGGGAGCGGCAGCCGCCACACGCCCTTCCGCTGAGAGTGCAGGCACGCGGACAGAACCCAGTACTGCCCCACGGAGTTGTTCCAGTACCCTATCAGCCTAAACCGGCACATGAGCTTGAGCATTCGCTGCAAGCCCGGCCTGCTGTGCCACGATGGCTCACGCACGTAGCGGCACAGCATCTTCACCTTGTGCCAGTCGGAGAAGACGAGCATCAAGAACTGGAACGATTCCAGCACCAGAAACAGGACTATCACTGCTCTTGTTAGCCAGATGTCGAAGCCGGTGGCGGCGGTGTTGCCACTGCCACTGCCAGTGGAAGGACTGTGGTGGAGCACCGCAGGCGAGAAGAGCGTGCACAGGCTCGTCACCACAACGGACAGGAATAGAAGCGTGTCCGGGATGAGAGTTTCTTTGGGCGAACGGTACCTTGCGTAGTAGAAATCGAAGAGGAAGCCAAGCTCCACCTCAATGACGCGATACATCCTCTCGTGGTCCTCCCCGGCGAGGAGGCCCACCTTCACGAAGTCGCGCGTCTTGTTGAGGCGGGCCTCGGTGAGCGGGAACCCGCCCAGGCGACGCCGGAGCAGCTTGAACATCGCGAAGGACAGGCAGATGTCCTTGCGCCTCCTCGCCGCCGCGTCCACGTCGGAGGAGCTCAGAAGTATACCCTGGCACTGCCATACCTTCTCGACCGTAACAATCTCGGGTTGCGACGGGTCGATCGGGCGGTCAGCCTCGCCGGCAACTACATACTTGTATCCTTTCATGGTGGCGGCGTCGTAGTCCCGACCACCTTCCGTGTGCTCTTTGTTTGACATGTAATCGGCGATGAGCTTGTTCTCCACAGTGAGAACGCTATCCCGGCTTGATGCATCCCCAGCTTGATGCAGCTCAACGCCCAGAGCAAGAACAGGAGCACCTTCAGGTGCAACGGCAGAGCACCAACATAGGAGAGGAGGAGGATGAAGACGTAGACGACCTGGAGTCCCTGGTTGAGGATTGTACGGGCCTGCTGGTCGGAGTCGCTGAGGGTGTAGGCCGCTATGCCATCGGCGCAGCCGAGTAGGAGCAGGAGGAAGCAGCCCCAGACGACGATGAGCTCGTTGCGGAAGGAGGCAGACTGCATCAGCCCGATGGTGTAGGAGACAGCCGGGTAGCTCAGCATCAGCGCTGACCACACGGCGAGCCGAAGCGTGGCCCTGCGGTTGGCGCGGCGGCCGGAGCCAAGTAGCACCAGAACGGCGAGCAGGCAGCAGCTGATGGTCACAAGAACCTCGATGCGGGCGAGCCGTCCGACAGGGCTGGCGACCCACGCCGTGGCGGCGTGGGTCAAGTTACCTACGGACAGCTTTTCCTCCCCTAGCTCCATCTCCCTCAGTTGCCTGGGCTCGGCGCTTGCGTTTCTTCTCAGTTCTTCGTGATGATGAGTTGCACGTTAAGTGGAAGGCAACACCAGCGTTAGTTGGCGTACAGATTTTTGCGGCATATAACTCCATAGTCGACCATACTAATGTACCCTCATTTTCATTCCCACCCACAACATCCATCGATCAAAAATACTTTTTTTTTTAAGATTACACAGCACAATGCAGACGTCCAACATGCATACACACTCACTCCTATAAACACACATACGCAGACTCTACCCCTATGAGCACCTCTGAATGACTCAGCCGGCACATCTGGAGATTCTTGAAGTCACAATTAGCGTCTCGTTGTCGACGGGAACGTCATTTACCACTTAAAATATAACGTCAGAAAATCCTAAGATAAATTCAGGAAAATGCGAGCACCAGTACCAAGTCGAGAGCTTGATCCTTGATGGGTAGGTTGCACCACAAGGAACCCAACCAGCTAATCTATGACCAGTTCGTATATATCTAGCAAAACAACGTCTTAAAAACAAACCGTCCATATCATTTTTAAATCTTCTCTCCTTAGTACTCAAATCTAACATATATATATGGAGATGTTCGAACCAAAACTAATAACTGCTCCCTTTGTCCTCAAATAGAGTGCATTTTAGCATTTGAAATTTGTTCTTAGATACAACACATTCTGGGAAAGTAGTGCATGTACTTGCCATATTTTTTTCATAAGATAAGTATTACATTAGTTCCCCAAATGTAATTTGAGGGTAAATTACGAATGCCTAAGTCAATTTGTGTTGTCCATTAGAGCGTATTGAATGTGGACCCTTCGTCTGGACTGCTGAAGCCTAAGGGCAGTTGACCACCGCCACCTCCTGCGCTCACTGTGCATTTCATCCCCTCTCTAGAAATCTCTTCCTCCATTGCATGCCTCATGCAGCGCCACCGCTAGATTCAAAACCTACGGTAATCATACTAGTGGCACTTTACTACTAGATCTTTGTTGGATTATTTATCACTTTACCAATCTTATTACCAAGGAATCCCTAATCATACTGCATACTGACTATCTTAGTCTCTTCTAAATGATGGTGCGCCACAAGAAGATGGACACTATGGACTGGCTCAATGACGAACTCGTTTTTGAGAACATTCATCGCCTCCCCATCCGCTCCTTGATCCGCTGTAAATTGGTCTATAAAACCTGGCTCTGTCTCATCTCGGACTCCATGAACTAGGAGAAACTGCCCCAAACTATGGCCAACTTCTTCTTTGACGATGCAGCCCACAAACGAGACTTCATTAGCATTATCGATGTACACCGCCCCTCCTTTAAATTCTTGTCTTTCATGGAGAACTTTGTAGTTGTCTTGGATTGCTGCAATGGGCTCATCCTATGCTGGCGCCTTGGGGTCACGGATACCGCTATGTTGTCTACAACCCAATGACCAAAGGTTATGAGATAGTGCCTCCTATCACCCTTGTTTTGGCCAAGCTTTGGGTGAGGCTTGCTTGTATTTCGATCTAACAGCTTTCTCGCACTTCCATGTGATTGAAAATGTAGATGGTGAAGATGGTTGATGCATAGGTTAGGTGATCTACTCATCTAAAACTGCAGCATGGATCTATAAGGAATCTAAATGGGATGAGGGTACAAATGTGATGAAGTTTATGATAGACTTAGAACAGGATCACTAACAGTAGATTAGTAGGAACATCACTAATTCAAGGATAATATCACTGATTGAAACACCTAATACATGATCTAGTAGAGCAAGAGGTAGAGGATTAGATTAGGGTATGAGTTACCATCAACGCCCTTTGCTCCACCTTGAGCGCCATGGCGCTGCTGTAGACGCAATGGCAGCGGTGGGAGACTTCCGGTCACTGGCTGCACGCCCTCTGGAGATCGGTCTAGGGTTAGGACAGGTAGGGTGGCGGCTATCACAGCAAACCTCGTGTCCAGCGCCCTGGCCCCACCTCCCTCTTATATGTGCAGCGTGACAGGGGCCCCCAACCCTTGGTTGGGTTAGGCTCCCCCGATCAGGGAGCGAGTCAAGGTCCCTAATGGACCGTTGGGTCCAGTAGGGAGAGATCAATTCTAACAGTTTAGAGCACCAAATAGGTTTCTTAACGATTGTCTGCACATTACGGAGCACTATGAGGAAGGCACTAAAATCCTTGCTATGGAAATGGAGGTAGACACATGGAGGAATATCGATAGTCCTGGTGGGAAATAACCCTCTATGCATTAATCTCAAGGTCACTTGTATGTATGTAGTGTCGATGGTCTAATGATTCCATACTTTCAATCTAGATCCTTCAAGACTACGGTACTGATAACTGGACATTGAGGCATACCGTCAATATTTTGGAGCTGTTTGAAAGCATTGATATTGGATTTGGTGACTACTGATGGCTTCACGAGGAGTACATGGTGAACAAAATTTGATTTTCTTTGATGGAAAGAATGGAACAATCATCACATATGACAAGGCTACAGAATAGTTCATGTCATCTGTGCCCATGTCTTTGGGTATGTTACACGTAGCATTGAACATGTGTTCATCTGGACACCATCCTTTCTTACTTATGCTCCCTTGTTCTCTGATTCATTATGGGAGAAGTAAAATAAAGCTCCAGTTGATGTATCTGTGCATTGTACTGTGTAGTTCTCAAAAAAATTGACCAAAATTTGTTTCCTTGTTCATAGATATGCTAATTTTCTCAAGGATGGATATTGTAATTATTTTAGCTAAACTAGTGTGTCGTCTTTGTTCTGTTTGCAAATTGAATTATTTATTTGGTTCGTAAAGTGCTTTGCAATGGCGTCACATTTCCTAACGCCCACTCATCTGTGGTAGTTTTGCCCTAGTATATTTCTTAAATTGATTTCTAATGTTATGGGTACAAGGGGTATATTGTAATTCAGCCCTTGTATATAGTTAAATTGATTCTCTATCACATTTGATTCCTACATCAATTTATCCTCATCAAACTAAATTTGATGGTATCATACGACACAAGCATATACAGAGTATATGGCACGAGCATTTCTTTCCCGTCCACATTTCTTTGTCCATATATACTATGAATGTGGGTCTAGTGTTGAAAGTAAAAGTGATACAGTGGTGTTGATCCATTGGTATATTACCATTTTATTTTAATTTTCTATTTGTTGTCATTTTATTTTTAATTTTATATAGTCGGCCAAAACTGTATTGGCGCATGAACTTCTTCATTCTTCGTTTTTTTGTGTGAGGAATCGCCACCATGCGCTGTCGTATCATACGGCAGTTTGCATACACAAGCCAAAGCCCAGCCTGGAGGAGTAACTGGCAAACTTGAACCCTCAAGTCACAAACATAAAGAAAATAGTAACAAGTATCATAGTTATTTCTTGGATAATTGTCTTTTGAGGAAAAAACTATATATGTACAACACAGTAACAACCATCACATGCACATGAGGAAAATTTCGTTAATAATTAACTCAGCCATTCCATAGTTGTACAATTACAAAGACCTAATGAAGACTACTAGGTGTACAATAACAATGACCTGTCGAGTACAAGTACAACCAGTAGTCGATTCAATAAACTGCGGAGTATGGAGCTCAACAGACGATTTGTTATCATCAAGTTGGTGTCCTACTGAACACCCAGATGACCACTATAGTGCAAGTTAAGGATGAGCTAGAAGAGGACCTTGCAAACTTCCACTAGCATCTCAGTGATGTGGCAGGGCAAGCTAAGGAGGCAAAGAGGTCATCATAAAACTTCCACCAGCATCTCTGTGAGGAGCTTTACCTTCCTCGTCCCAGTTGAAGGTGTATTTGATTAGGCAGGCATGGAAGAGAAGCATCACCGTCATCACTGCTGCTGCTGCATTGCTCTAGAAGAAGGGGGGTCCACTGTCGAAAGGCAAGTGAATCCCCTTACACTACGTGAAAAACCCACTGTAGGAGCGCCTCGCCATTTCTAGTAGGGGCGGCTCGTGATCCAGCCGCCCCTACAGTGGCTGGCGCGGGGGAGGCTGGCGGCCAGATCACCAGCCGCCCCTGCTAATGCACTGTAGGGGCGGCGGTGATCCGGCCGCCCTTACTAGTGGCTGTAGTAGGGGCTATTTGGTGATCCGGCCCGCCCCTACAGTGGGTTTTCACAAAATTAGTTAAAAAGAGGCACCAAATTATCTCAAATAAAAAACTTTTGAATACAAAATAGTTTTATCTCATCAAGATACATATTTCATACATAGAACACTTTTGCATTTGGAAAAGTTTTAGTAAACTCTTCTCACGGGGTTTGAAAATCCAAGGCGAGACTTGGTCAACTCTATTCAAACGAGGCACCAAATGACCTCAAATGAAAAACTTTTGAATACAAGATAGTTTTGTCTCATCAAAATACATATTTCATATATAGAACACTTTTGCATTTGGAAAAGTTTTAGTAAACTCTTCTCACGGGGTTTCAAAATCCAAGGCGAGACTTGGTCCACCCTAGTCAAACGAGGTACCAAATGACCTCAAATGAAAAACTTTTGAATACAAGATAGTTTTATCTCATCAAGATACATATTTCATAGTTAGAACACTTTTGCATTTGGAAAAGTTTTAGTAAACTCTTCTCACGGGGTTTGAAAATCCAAGGCGAGACTTGGTCAACTCTATTCAAACGAGGCACCAAATGACCTCAAATGAAAAACTTTTGAATACAAGATAGTTTTGTCTCATCAAGATACATATTTCATATATAGAACACTTTTGCATTTGGAAAAGTTTTAGTAAACTCTTCTCACAGGGTTTCAAAATCCAAGGCGAGACTTGGTCCACCCTAGTCAAACGAGGTACCAAATGACCTCAAATGAAAAACTTTTGAATACAAGATAGTTTTATCTCATCAAGATACATATTTCATAGTTAGACCATTTTTGCATTTGAGGAAGTGTTGGTAAACTCTAGTCACAAATTCTTGAATCCCACACAGACTTAATGAAACTTCATGCGGGACGAGTGGATTTAGAACTACACTTTCACAACGCTTCGTCAAATGCAAAAATGACCTTTGTATGAATTGTTCGTCTTGACGAGTGGATCAAACTTGATGTTCATGACTTTTTGAGGTGGGCCCGTCTAGGGGGTCGAAAACCCGCGTCTAGCCGTGAAAAACTGAAGTTTCAAAGTTTGAGTGGTCCAAACAATCCCAGATGAAAAGGTGACCATTGGAGAAAATATGTATCTTGATGAGTGGATCAAACTTGCTGTTCATCACTTTTGCATCTGAGGCCATCTAGGGTCTGGTCAACGTGTATTTTCCGAAAAAACAAAGGTTTGACTTGGTCAACCTAGGTCAAACGAGGCCCTGAATGACCTCAAATGAAAAACTTTTGAATACAAGATAGTTACATCTCATCAAGATACATATTTCATACATAGAACATTTTTGCATTTGGAAAAGTTTTAGTAAACTCTTCTCACAGGGTTTGAAAATCCAAGGCGAGACTTGGTCAACTCTAGTCAAACGAGGTACCAAATGACCTCAAATGAAAAACTTTTGAATACAAGATAGTTTTGTCTCATCAAGATACATATTTTATAGATAGAACATTTTTGCATTTGAGGAAGTGTTGGTAAACTTCGATCACAAATTCTTGAATCCCACACGAGACTTAATGAAACTTCATGCGGGACGAGTGGATTTAGAACTACACTTTCGCAACGCTTCGTTGAATGCAAAAATGACCTTTGTATGAATTGTTCGTCTTGATGAGTGGATCAAACTTGATGTTCATGACTTTTCGAGGTGGGCCCGTCTAGGGGGTCGAAAACCCGCGTCTAGCCGCGAAAAACTGTAGTTTCAAAGTTTGAGTGGTCCAAACAATCTCAGATGAAAAGGTGACCATTGGAGAAAATATATATCTTGATGAGTGGATCAAACTTGCTGTTCATCACTTTTGCATCTGAGGCCATCTAGGGTTCGGTCAACGTGTATTTTCCGAAAAAACAGAGGTTTGACTTGGTCAACCTAGGTCAAACGAGGCCCTGAATGACCTCAAATGAAAAACTTTTGAATACAAGATAGTTACATCTCATCAAGATACTTATTTCATACATAGAACATTTTTGCATTTGGAAAAGTTTTAGTAAACTCTTGTCACAGGGTTTGAAAATCCATGGCGAGACATGGTCAACCCTAGTCAAACGAGGTACCAAATGACCTCAAATGAAAAACTTTTGAATACAAGATAGTTTTATCTCATCAAGATACATATTTCATATATAGAATATTTTTTCATTTGAGGAAGTGTTGGTAAACTCTAGTCACAAATTCTTAAATCCCACACAGACTTAATGAAACTTCATGCAGGACGAGTGGATTTACAACTGCACTTTCGTAATGCTTCGTCAAATGCAAAAATGTCCTATGTATCAAATGTAGGTCTTGATAAGTGGATCAAACTTGCTATTGATGACTTTCCGAGATGGGGCCGTCAAGGGTGTCGAAAACCTGCTTCTCGCTATGAAAATTTAAAATTTCAAGATTTGAGTGGTCAAAATGTTAAAGTTTTATTCAAAATGTTCAAATGAAAAATAGTTTAAAATCAATCTAAGTATTGGGCTAAGTATTGGAATGATTAAAACTTTTTATATAATTTTTTAGAATTTTAAATTATAAAAATCTATTTGACTTGGAATGATTTAGAATATTTAGATTGTAGAAATATTTGGATTTGTATAAATATTTAGATTATATAAATATTTTTAATTATATAAGTATTTAGAATGATTAAAACTTTTATATATATATTTTGGATTTTTAATTTACAAAAGTCTATTTTTAATGAATAAAGTGGTCTTCAAGCCACCATATACCCATAACCCGTAAATGGGCTTGTGGGGCCCATTCGGCACCTTCATGGGCCGGCCTATAAGGCCCAATTGCTCCTGGCCGTCCATCTTGATCGACGGTCAAAAATTTTCCTCGGTTATATAAATAGGGAGGGTGAAAACCCTAACCCTAAATTCCCTTTCACTCCTCTCCCCACACTCTCTCTCTCCCTTTCACTGCCTCCTATCACGGTCGAGGCCGGGGCCGCGTGGCCGCACCGGGGTCGCGAGCCCGCGCGTCGGGCCTGCCGCGTGTGGCGGCGTGGCCGGCGAGCCTGCGCGGCGCGTCGGTGCTGCAGCGCCTTCCCCGCCGGCCACGTTGCGGCGAGGTCCCGCACCCCTCCCCGCCGGCGGCGGGCCGCCCTCCCCGAGCAGATGCGGCGCATCCCCGCGCCTTCCCCGTCTCGCGGTGGCGCAGCGCGCGCTCGCCCCGTCCCGGTCTCACGGCGGCGCGGCGCGGGCTCGCCCCTCCCCGTGTCACGGCGGCGCTGCGCGGATTCGCCCCCTCGCGCCAGCCCCATCGAGCGGCAGGCTGCGAACCCAGGCAAGGGCAGTGGAGGCAACGGGATGATGCGGAGGCAGCGAGGCAGATGCACATCAACGGGATCCACAAGAGAGCAGCGGTGAGCTCGATTCGACGAGAGGGCCCCGGATCCGACGACCTCTGCTGCCAGCGTGCCACCGTCGGCTCCTTACGGCGCGAGGTACCGGCAGGCGCCCCCTTCGACGCTGTAGCTGCGAGCAAGAGCTGCTGATGCGGCCACCCTCGACGGCGTCGACCGACAGCTGGATGTAAGAGACACGACCCTCAGCCAGTTCCCCCTTCTCTCGCTCGCTCGTTCACCACCGAGATCTTGTTTTTTGTATTGCTCTTACGCTCCATGGTTCCCCGTTTCCTGGCAGCAGCTTGTTACTGGATTGGTCGACAGTAGCTTCTCTATTTGATTTTCAGAAAGCAGTATTCAAGATGCTAGACTTGTCTCATGAGTGCAGCTTGTATCCTGTTCTTTGCTTCATGATAGTATATAGTGCATTCCAAGGTTGAAGCTTATTTCAATTGCTTTAGTTGGCATGACGTAAATGTAGCCATTGCTTAGATCATGTTTATTTTTCTTTGTTTCACTAAGAGATCTACTTGTACATGTGACAGATATGAGTTAGGTTGTGGCTATGTAGTCAAAAACTCTTAGTTTTTGCCTTGTGTGTTATCGATTGTTACTACACTACATTCTTGGTACAATTTTGATCAGTTTAATAGAATAAACTTTATCTCAATGAATATTGTGGAGGGTGCCATTTATTTATGAGTGATGAGTGATGCTAGAAGGAAGTTCTAGTATTTCTTTGTTGTAAACTACAACTGTATTTTCTAAACTGAAACTGAAGCCCATCAGCTTTACTAGTAGGAGCTCATATTGAAACGTCATTTTGCTGCTGCTGTTACTGTTCTTTCTAACTAGGTACTGTCTTTGGTCATCTTTACGTAGAAATAGGAAATAAATAGTTTATAGCTGCCATTGCTTTAAGTTTTCAGTGTTTAATTTCAAATTGCAATTTGAATTTTCTGTATGGCTTATATGCAGCTGTTGTTAGTTACTAGATGAAATGTAGCTAGTTCTCTGATGTTCAATTGTTTTTGGTACAAGGTTGCAGTCAACAAGATGCAGTTGGAATGGCAGGGAGGTTCAACATCCTATGATGAGGTAGCTAAAAACAGTATGCTTTCTCACAAGTGATGCAGGCTTCCAGATATGCTTTAGTTTTCTTCTTCAGCAAAGTCCTAGAACCGGCTATGCCTTATTCAATTATTAGCTTCAGCATTATGCTTCGAGTCACTATGCCATATTCGCTAAATAGCTTCGGTAGTGTCAGACTTGCCATTCCATATCGGTTTTGTTAGCTTTAAAAGTATCCTGGCTATGCCATATTCCTTCCTTTTTTGGTGTCTGTATGCATAATCCTTGTAATTTTAGGTTGTGCCATATTATCAGTTGCTAGTTAATCATGCAAAAGCAGTAGACAACATTTGAGCAGTAGAAAAACCATGAATTCAGTATATGCTCAAGACTTTGGATGCAATACCTGAGATACTAATTTAATTTTGCTTTGTCTTGTATTTCCTTGCAGATGAACAACATCATGACATCCTTGGACTTGTCCTTCCTGTCTAATTTTGCATCATTGGCTGGTACCTCCTTGCCTTCTCAAGGTACAGTGACCCTCCTCTTCTATTTAGAATATAGCCCAGTAAATTAGCTTACAAGGTTTTTGCTTTGTTGCATGTGACAGGGTACCTGCATGCCTGTAAGCAGCTACTAGTGCAGAACCTGCAGTGAGTTCTTTCTCTTAGGGATTTTGATTGCAGTTCTAGGAAGCTAGTATATTAGATTTCTTCATGCATTTTTAGATCAACAGAAAGATAGTGGCTTGTAATGATGATTTAAACTGTGCTCGTGTGTTTGTAAACATATATATCTATATATGTGGTGGTAAGATTTGAATTTGAATTCAAATTGCGGTGGTCAGATTTGGATTTGAATTTATATTTTTTTTGCCGAAAATTCACTGTAGGGGCGGCTCTAGATTGAGCCGCCCTTACAAATAGTCACTATAGGGGCGGCTGGAATAACAGCCGCCCTTACAGTGGAGGTCACTGTAAGGGCGGCTGGTGTTCCAGCCGCCCTTATAGTGACCCACTGTAAGGGCGGCTGGTGTTGAGCCGCCCCTACAGTGGCCGACCACTGTAAGATCGGGGGCGTAGGGGCGGTTACTGTAGCCGCCCCTGTAGTGCTCTGCTGTAGTAGTGTTAATGACAAAACTTCCACTAGCACCTATATCCAGCAGCCCTCACTGCATCTAGATGTAGGTTATACCCAATCTTGAAGGCCTTATCCTAGTGCCACTGCTGCCATTGGTGCAATTGGACAGGAAGTGCCATGGCGATGTTGAACAAAAAAAGATGGTTGCCTCAGGAGCGTTGTCATTTGTATATTCTCTATTCTAAATTCTAAAAAAGAGGAGGAAGGGTGTGTGGAATGAGGCGAAGAGGAGCACCTAGACCCGACTTAAATAGGCCAACCCTAAAGGGGAGTTGAGACGCGTGATTTAGGCATACTGTTTACACTAAAAAATGTCCAAGGATGATTTCGGAGCAATAGAGCAATTATAAAGGTCTTGGGCAAGGCGAAAATTATCACCAACACATGTGCTTCGGCTTCGACGCTAGAATAGGCGCCGGACGCGCCGTACAGAAGCGCCCGACGCGTCCGGCGTGCGCCGAACGCTACTCAGAGCGGTCCAGGCGGGCGCCCGGACGCTGGACGCCAAGCGCCGGACGCGGCTCGTACGCAGACGCACGCGGCTCTACGCGCCGGACGCGGAAGCCCGGGGTGTCCGGCGTGCGCCGGACACGACCCAGAGAGGGCCGTTTTCGCGTGCCCGCGCTGGACGCTAGCGCCAAACGCGCGCCCAAAAGCGCCAGATGCTTCCGGCGCGTTGTCCGAAACCAGTTCAAATCTGAATCGTGTTTTGGATAACTTTTGATGTGGGAAACTTGGAGGACGCAAGTCGGAGTTGTTCTCCATCGGGATGTAACACCCGGTTTTAAGGACAAAACCAGATATACACCATATGTGAGCCTTAGAGGTCAAATCTCACATATAGCTACAAATAAAAGGTAGTATCAGTAAACAATGCTTAAAATTCATAATGTACTTAATATACAACACGTATCCTTTGCAAACAACGGAATGATGACTCTAATCTCCGGGTGTCGACTCCACTGGATCCAACTGACTGGTTGATCACAAACCTAACTCTTCTCCTGAGGTGTGGGGGAAAAACAAGGGTGAGTTCATGCGAATTCAACAAGTATAGCAAGTAGTTTGGTCCCATAAACCCATGATCAGTGTAACATAAATATTGTAAAGCGTAAAACGGTAAAGGAATGAACATCTTAACATGACAAGAATCATTATCCAATTTAAATGTGTCAGGGCTGCCCTGTCCGTGGGCACGGACGATATATCGATTTAACTCTGCGCAGAGGTGTACCCTTTCCCTGTGAGTCGTGATTTACCCTTTCGCCCGAGGCGGCCAACCTCTTAGCCCACTACCAAGGAAGGCCGGCAGAGTTCACTATGAAGCCTTTCAAAGGTTCGTCTAACAAGTTAGGGCCGCTAAGGATTCCCCAATGACTAGCAAGATCCCTCCCCCATGGTGTGACTAACAAATACAAAGAAACCAAAGTGCACCCCCTTGGTGGGCCACGGAATCAAACGAATTAGGGCCCCTCTTGCGCCCTTTCGGGTAACCACTAACAAGCTAGAAAAGGTCCTCATACTGAGCTAAAGCCAGAGCCATATAGCCCTCACAGCGGCACGTTAAGTCCATGATAAATCACTTACCGACAAATCCTCAAGTTGCTAAAATGTCATTTTTATCGTTTCTTGCTTAAACATTAATCAAGTCACAAGATCATGGTTACGAAAAGAAAACCCAAACTATACTTGCCTTAAACTTTTGATCCTTCTTCTAGTCCAAACCTTGGTAGAATTGCTTTGATCTCCAACTCCTTGTGAATCGCCAATGTGAAGCTCATCGACTGGATAGGATCGTGGAACACCACACAAGCATATCGAGACAATCATACACGAAGCAAACAATATAACTAAATTAGAAAAATACACCAAACATTAAAAATGTTTGAAAACTAATCTTCGCATTGCTACGGTCACACTGACGCGAAAAACACTCTAATGGAGCTACGATGAAAGAGACACGTCTACCGAAAGATTTATATAATAAAACAAAATAAACCATTATAGGTTTGATTCATTTTAATGGAGAAATTATGGGAAATTACAAATTAGGATTAGCCAAATTATATTTTTAGTTATAAAAATGATTAAAGTTGGTCTTATATTATTCAAAATCGTGAGATATTATTTAATCAAATTAGACTTTAACCGTGCAAAAGAAACCGTGTATGAGACATCATCTAAACGTATTTTGTGCTGTAGTGTTTAGTCTAGCAAGTTATAGTTAAAAGCAATACTCAAATTGATATTTGGCTTGTGAAAGACGAGGTTAAACCTGAGTTTATTTTAATTAGAAATAAAATTGGTACTCATAGATGTATAGTCATATTAAAATTGGATTTAATAAATCAGTAACAAGAAGAGCCTATACGTGCAAACATGCATGTGGAGAGATGTGATCCGTAGTCTGCACAAGTACAGGATTGCCTGTTCTTAAAGACGGAGACAAAAGCGTATTTTCTTGTATTCTCAGATTTATTTTTTTTAAAAAGAAAACAGCCACAAAACATCTTATGATGTCATAAAGCTAAACCGATGGGCACGCTAGAATCTGGAGCACGAAGAAAGCATGCACGGCGGCGGTGCTACCTAGTGTTGATGGCGGCGCTGCGAGCTAGCAAACTCATCTTTATCTGGGATGTTGTTTGCCGTCGTCGAGAGGCCGAAGGCAGCTGAGCACACGCACAGGACTACATGAGGCATGAATACGGCGGCTAAACGTCACAGCGACGCGTGGACAAAGCAAAGAAGTAGATAGCGCACGAAAATATACCAACGGGTTCCTTACCCTCGTGAGGTGCTCGGAGAGATCGTCGCGACGCGGGAGTGGCGGCAAAAGCAGCAGCGGAGGTACACGGTGGCTTCCTGTTTTGATCGACGACGATGTGAGCGAAACAGGGAGTAGGCAGGCTCGACGGCTTCGGCGGCCGAGTACTCTTCTCGGCGTGATCCAACACGGCGGCGCAGGTGTGCTAGGACAAAGGCGGCTCGAGGATGGGAAACTCGGTTGCATAGCTGTTCGCGTTGGGGCGCAAGCGTAGGCATTATGTAAAATCCCGTAGGAATCGTTGCCGAGCGGTGGTGGTTCCTCGGACGGAGTCCGTCTTCCGCACCATGTGAGGAGGGAGAAGACTGGCTGCCATGCATGGGTTCAGCCTGGCAATGAGATTGAGGAGCGGGGCGCTGGAGAGGAGAGCGCACGACGTGAGAGAGGGATCACGACCATCATGCTCAGAGCATGCCAGCAGCTGCGCTAGCTAGCTAAATATAGTTTCTATTTTGAACAATTCGTTTGAACAATTCGATCACTTAAATTAAAGAGTTGCAAGGTTTGGAAATTGGTGGCAACGAGCTGCTATTCGTAGGAGTTGAACTTGGCTTTCCTGGTCTTACATGCCGGGATATATCAAAGGATGTTGAACAGCCTATGCATGTTGAGGTGGCCATGCTTGGCTGGCTGCCATAGTGCCACCGGAGGTGGCTTACCATCGACCAGCTATTTTTAAGGGTAAATAGCTGAAGCCAAGATTGCTATTTATAGACGGGTATGACGTGTAGTCACTATAGCTCATTTTGCTCTTTCGTAGCACCAAAACCAAGGCTAGCACAGGCCCTAGAGGAAACAAATCCATTTTTCTTCTTCTAAAATTTTGAAGTCATTTTCAAATTGAACTTTGAATTCATTTCACTTCAGTAAAAAAATAGAACAGTGCAAAACTCAATGCACCAGCAGGAATGCGAGAACAATATTTTTGTACCCTTATGACGAATTTTAATTGGATGAGAAGCTTTATTTTCCTATATTTTTCATGAGCACAAAAATACACAAAACAAATTATTTTTACCCTATTTAAAAGTAAAGCAAATTTTAGGGCGTTACAATTCTACCCCCTTAAGATGAATCTCGTCCTCGAGATTCGAAGGATGGTGATAAAAGAGATATGAAAACTCTGTCTTTATTCGATCCTTATTTTTCCAAATTACATATTTCTATGTCTGCATAAGGCATTGTACACTTTAAGTACTTTTCCATTGAGAGTCATTGGGAGGCTTCAAAGTCCTTGGCTAGCTAGTCTACAAAAACATGACCGTCTCCTGTCTTCAGCTCTTCCAAACCCGTTTGTTTCTCTTCACCCATATCCGAAAATTCAATATCCACTTTACTATCATCGGTATTCACACCTTCGAATAGGTCATCATCCTCAGGTGCAGGTTGAATACCAACATACTCAATTCTTTCTCCAGATGGTGTTCTTAAAAGCACTGAGCGTTGGGCATAATTGATCACTCCTTTACAAGCGGTTAACCATCCATTTCCAAGGATAACATCTATTTCCACTGACTCCAAAACAATAAGGTTTACCACGAACTTCACTCCCTTTATGTCAAGACTAACTTTTGGGCATATGCGGTCTGCCTTCTTTTCTCCTTCTGGAAAGTTAACTATTATGGGTTTTCTTATTGGAAGCATGGCCATCTTATGATCTTCTACATATTTTCTAGATATGAATGAATGTGAAGCCCTGCGGTCAAACAAAACCATAGCAGTGTTTGAGCTTACACCAATAAAACCATAAACGACCTCCTTGGCGCCATGAATGGTAATCATATCCACATTGTTCAACCTTCCAGGAATGTACTTTCGCTCTAACTTGTTTTCTTGCTCCTGCTTATTATGGACATCTTGTTGTGCCTCTTGTTGTTGTTGATTCTGGATGTGGTTACTCTCAGTAAGCTTCCTAGCACATTCATTCTCATAGTGTTCAATTCCACCACAATCATAGCCTTCCTCACTAGTAGTAGTAGTACTCTCCATCAAGGTGATGGTAGGAGGTGGCAGCCATGGCTCTTGAGAGGTAAAATGTTGCACTTCATCATTAGGTTGCTGAAACTGGTACTGATCCAGATCTGTACTAGACAGATTCACAGAGTGTGACTGATATGTTGGTTGTGCAGCAAAACCGAGACAAGTGTTGCTACCTATAGATTGATGTTGCATCTTTCTTCTCTTCTTATCATGCACCTTGCGAATATTGTCAAGCACAATAGCACGATTTGCCAATGCTTGGAAATTGGGGTATGTGTTTCCAAGTAACTGTAGCCTGAGATCATAATAGATACCCTTTAGAAAAAGACGTTGCTTATCAGCATCCTCCCTCACTTCATTGGGAGCATACCGAGACAACTGGACAAACTTATCATGATATTTGCTAGCAGTCATGGAGCCCATCTTGAGAGACCTAAACTCCTCCTGCTTGACTTCTATTAAGCCATCTAGAATATGATGTGCTTTGAAGTCCTTCACAAATTCTTGCCAGGTGATCGCAGGAGCATTATCGGGGCGTGCAGCTTGATAAGACTCCCACCATGTTTGAGCTGCTCCTTGCAACTGGCCAGATGCATATAACACTTTCTGTTGATCATCACACTGAGCGATGTTAAGCTGCTTCTCCACGGCACGTAGCCAGTCATCTGCTTCTAGTGGTACACTTGCATGAGAGAATGTCGGTGGGTTTCCCATCATAAATTCACCACGCTTGTTAATAGGTGGTGCTTGTTGCTGGTTGTTCACCACATGATGAACCAGAGTTTGCAGCAGTTGAGTCTGCGTCGTCAAAACTTGCTCGATAGTTGAAGGATTTGTTGCCGACGGAGGATTAAAATTGGTTGCATTGCTTTGGTCATCATGCGAAGCACTTCTCATAGTAGACACCATCTGTTTTTCAACATGAATTGGTTAAGATTTAGTCTTTTTTAGCATTATTAATGCAACTTCGTGGGACGACAAGATAATATTTGATAGCATCAGGGATAAGAGAAAATCTAACCCTAGAGATAATCAAATTCTTTATCATGGCTACCCCCTTAAGAAAAGATAAACTAGGGGGCACCAAAGAGTATGAATCTTCTTTTAAGTGAGTTAACTTATCATGAAGTCCTTCGATATCCAAAAGAATCTTGTGTGCATAGGCAAGGAACATGAAATTTGAAATTCCTCGCGAGTGGAAAAACAGCAGCACAGTAAAATAGCTGTAACTCTCATTTCATTAATCTAGTGAAGTTATCTTTTGTACCATTGGAAAGCTTATGAAATTCTCTACAACTTCCTTATAGAAAAGTTTTCCAGATTCTGCATTTAACTTGGTCAAAAACAGTCCACAACAGAAACTACTCCAGATTCCTCGAAGCATAGATACATGGTCGTGTGATTTGTATATCCCCAAACCAAAATAGTTATGTGGGTGATTCTTGTGGTCAGAGAAAGATATAGAAGTCTACTATTGTCCACAATTTTCTCATGATTTTTGATCATCCAAGAATATATATAAGATAAAGAAGATAGACTGTTCAGAAAAGACAGGATAGGAAGAAAGAGGAGAAAACCAAAACCCAACTATTTATGTCATCAATCCTTATACCTTAGGACTATAAACTAAATGAAATTGTGGACAAAACCACAATATCATTGCAATCATTACAAAGATGCAACTCAAACATAAGAATAATAACAACGCAACAAGGCATTAAAGGTGCACACAACAAACAATGACTTAGCTTACGATACAATCGTTATCTTCATGTTAAGGGCAAATATCCTAAAGCTTATCTTAAAATTACGCAAGAATGTGGTAAGAGATGGTTCTAAAAACATATCAAATCAAGGAGTAGATGAGAACAAGAACTTTAAAATGAGCATCAAGGAGGAGATGAACATCAAGGATAGGTATAATAGAGAAGAAAATATCAAGGTATATAGAACAAGATTGTTCTAGCAATTTTAAAACCTTAAGACGACCATTTTCTATCTAGGCTTGCGTCCTACAGTCAGCATTGAGCTGATACCATTTGTAACACCCGGTTTTAAGGACAAAACCAGATATACACCATATGTGAGCCTTAGAGGTCAAATCTCACATATAGCTACAAAATAAAAGGTAGTATCAGTAAACAATGCTTAAAATTCATAATGTACTTAATATACAACACGTATCCTTTGCAAACAACGGAATGATGACTCTAATCTCTGGGTGTCGACTCCACTAGATCCAACTGACTGGTTGATCACAAGCCTAACTCTTCTTCTGAGGTGCGGGGAAAAAACAAGGGTGAGTTCATGCGAACTCAACAAGTATAGCAAGTAGTTTGGTCCCATAAACCCATGATCAGTGTAACATAAATAATGTAAAGCGTAAAACGGTAAAGGAATGAACATCTTAACATGACAAGAATCATTATCCAATGTAAATGTGTCAGGGCTGCCCTGTCCGTGGGCACGGACGATATATCGATTTAACTCTGCGCAGAGGTGTACCCTTTCCCTATGAGTCGTGATTTACCCTTTCGCCCGAGGCGGCCAACCTCTTAGCCCACTACCAAGGAAGGCCGGCAGGGTTCACTATGAAGCCTTTCAAAGGTTCGTCTAACAAGTTAGGGCCGCTAAGGATTCCCCAATGACTAGCAAGATCCCTCCCCCATGGTGTGACTAACAAATACAAAGAAACCAAAGTGCACCCCCTTGGTGGGCCACGGAATCAAACGAATTAGGGCCCCTCTTGTGCCCTTTCGGGTAACCACTAACAAGCTAGAAAAGGTCCTCATACCGAGCTAAAGCCGAGCCATATAGCCCTCACATGCACGTTAAGTCCATGATAAAACACTTACCGACAAATCCTCAAGTTGCTAAAATGTCATTTTTATCGTTTCTTGCTTAAACATTAATCAAGTCACAAGATCATGGTTACGAAAAGAAAACCCAAACAATACTTGCCTTAAACTTTTGATCCTTCTTCTAGTCCAAACCTTGGTAGAATTGCTTTGATCTCCAACTCCTTGTGAATCGCCAATGTGAAGCTCATCGACTGGATAGGATCGTGGAACACCACACAAGCATATCGAGACAATCATACACGAAGCAAACAATATAACTAAATTAGAAAAATACACCAAACATTAAAAATGTTTGAAAACTAATCTTCGCATTGCTACGGTCACACTGACGCGAAAAACACTCTAACGGAGCTACGATGAAAGAGACACGTCTACCGAAACATTTATATAATAAAACAAAATAAACCATTATAGGTTTGATTCATTTTAATGGAGAAATTATGGGAAATTACAAATTAGGATTAGCCAAATTATATTTTTAGATATAAAAATGATTAAAGTTGGTCTTATATTATTCAAAATCGTGAGATATTATTTAATCAAATTAGACTTTAACCGTGCAAAAGAAACCGTGTATGAGACATCATCTAAACGTATTTTGTGCTATAGTGTTTAGTCTAGCAAGTTATAGTTAAAAGCAATACTCAAATCGATATTTGGCTTGTGAAAGACGAGGTTAAACCTAAGTTTATTTTAATTAGAAATAAAATTGGTACTCATGAATGTATAGTCATATTAAAATTGGATTTAATAAATCAGTAACAAGAAGAGCCTATACGTGCAAACATGCATGTGGAGAGATGTGATCCGTAGTCTGCACAAGTACAGGATTGCCTGTTCTTAAAGACGGAGACAAAAGCGTATTTTCTTGTATTCTCAGATTTATTTTTTTAAAAAGAAAACGGCCACAAAACATCTTATGATGTCATAAAGCTAAACCGATGGGCACGCTAGAATCTGGAGAACGAAGAAAGCATGCACGGCGGCGGTGCTACCTAGTGTTGATGGCGGCGCTGCGAGCTAGCAAACTCATCTTTATCTGGGATGTTGTTTGCCGTCGTCGAGAGGCCGAAGGCAGCTGAGCACACGCACAGGACTACATGAGGCATGAATACGGCGGCTAAATGTCACAGCGACGCGTGGACAAAGTGTTGACACTCAAAGTTGGCCAAGGGTAAAATGACTATTTTTGTAAATTGTCAAAGGTAAAAAAGGACTTCACCATTGTGTTCCTCTCGTCGAGACGATTGAAAAACATATATGGATCATCCAATTTGAGGTCCGGATGCGAGAGTTATGCTCCCGGGAAGACTGCGTGAAGTACTGTTGGTACTACCGGCCCGTGAGGTCGGTACTACCGGCGATTGGCGGAGGCTGACGCAGTTTGGCGCAAAAATGAACTACCGGTACTACCAGGATTACGTCGGTACTACCGGCAGAGGGCGGTACTACCGACGGTTGGCGGAGATTTGGTGCGCATTGGCGCAAAATTGAACTACCGGTACCACCGGGCTTCCACCGGTACTACCGGGAAAGGCCAGTAGTACCGACAGAACCTGTCGGTACTACCGGGAGTGCCTGTTCCGAATCTAGCTTTCGGAATACCGAACCGATTCGTTCCTAGATCGGTTTGGGGTCAGTTTTGGACGTGGGAAACTTGGAGATTATGCCTTGGAGATGTTTCCTACTGGGATAAGACCACCCCCTCTATAAATATAAGAGGATCATGGCCGATTGATCCCATCCACATCAATCGACAAAACACAACACGATCAAACATGATCTAATCTATCTTCTCCTACCTCTCTCCTCTCCCTCCTCCTTCTCCGTCGCCGCTGCCATGAACAGGTGATCGACGACGGCCACAAGCCCTAGAGCGGTCAGGCCGGCTAGGACGCCCCATTGCCGCCGTGCGCCCACAAGGGTCCGTCCCGGGCGTGTGGGGTTTCGGGTTTCAAGAGACTTCGCCGGCGTATCTTGCGTATCGCGCTCCCGACGAGGCTCCTCCGGCGACATGTCTTGCGTATCGCGCTCATCGCTGGAGGCACAAGGTCCCGGTGTGGACATCCGCTAGGCGCCGGCCGATCCCCGTATTCGGCTTGCCCTACGTCTATCAGGCACCGGCCGATCCCCGTATTCGGCTTGCCCTACATCTACTAGGTGCCGACAGATCCCCGTATTCGGTTTGCCCTACATCGAGCGATCTAGCTCCTTACCCGGTGTGCTGACCTAAATTAGCGTCAACACACTTTTTGGCGACTCCTCTGGGGAACGATTGCTTCGGCTCTACTTTGTAGCTGAATCTTTCTGACCTAGCCTATCCATTGGTTTTAATTTTTTGTGTTCGCCATTACCGTTGCGTCTAGCCCACAAGGCCGGTCGCATCTGGTTGTGATCTCCCGTGATTTTTGTGCTATTCACTAGAAGAATTCAGCAAGGAGATCGAAGATCTAAGTCATGGAGTATCAAGGGGAATCATCGCATTATCACTATAATAACCCTGAGGTACAACTTGCAGATTCAGATGATGAGTTTTATAATTATTTTGCAAGTGATACAAATTGCAATGTTGATGTTGCTAGCTGTGATGATAATAGATATTTTGCATCGGTCAATGCTCTTGATGAATATCATGATCAAGAACCGATGTTTGATGATTTTAATTCCTCTAGTAACATGCAACATGTAGATTCATATTCATCGGCTAATAGCTCACATTATTTGTTTTCACCACAAGAGGAGCCGATGAATGAGACAATTGGCTATGATGATAATTTAGCCAATTACTCTCAAGACTTAGCACCTTATGATATTGAAAATCATAATTCGGCTTCATATGATTTTAGCCGAATCAATGAAAACTCAGCAAGGTGCATTAGTAACAATTCTAATAATTCGGCTTCATGTGTTGCTACTAACTCTAGCCGAATCAATGAGGATTCAACAAAGTGCAAGAAGGTCATTACTTGTGATTCGGCTTCATATGCTACTTGTAGCTTTAGCCGAATCGAAGAGGATTTAGCCCACGCTAGAAATCCATATGGCTCTTCTCAATGGAAGGTACCCGCTTATCATAGGCCATACACTTTACATTATGATTACTTAAAGTCACCTAGTGGTTGGACTGCATCGAAGTTTGAAAAATTTAGCGGTGAAGATGATGATCATACCGCTTCGGAACACGTTCGCCGGTATCTTGAGTGTTTGCGAGATATGTAGTGCAGGTGAAGAAGACTATATGAAAGTGCGGAATTTTCCTTTATCTCTTACTCGGTACCGCTTTTGTATGGTTTACATCTTTACCGAATGTTGTTGGATCATGGTCTTGTTTGGTAAAATTGTTCCGTAAACATTTTGGCAAGACCAATGGAAAAAGGCCGATTACAATTAAGTCATCGGCCAAAGGTCAATCCAAATTGGTCCCTTCGGCGTCTGAAACCGATAAGACCAGTTTTAGGAAGACTAATATTATACCTCCCGGTATGAGCTTGTCCTATTGTTTCTTTGATCGACAGGGCAAACTTGTTTTTAGGAAACATCCTAAATTGGTCCCTTCGGCGCCTGAAACCGATAAGACCAGTTTAGAAAAGATTAACGTTATACCTCCCGGTATGAGGTTGTCCTATTGTTTCATTGATCAACAGGGCAAGCTTGTTTTTAGGAAACATCCTAAATTGGTCCCTTCGGTGCCTGAAACCGATAAGAGCAGTTTAGAAAAGACTAACGTTATACCTCCCGGTATGAGGTTGTCCTATTGTTTCATTGATCAACAGGGCAAGCTTGTTTTTAGGAAGCAACCTAAATTGGTCCCTTCGGCGCCTGAAACCGATAAGACCAATTTAGAAAAGGCTAGCACTATACTTCCGGAGATGTAAATCCTTCACCCCGCAATAAAGTGTTTTCCATGGCTGAAACTTTGGAGATAAATAATCCGGCCATCTTGATCCGACCGGAGCAGCCGATTCTACTATTGGAAAGAATGTGATAATCGGCGAGCCAAGAGAGCCTAAGAAGGGAAAACAGATTTTGGACCGTGAAGTGGTGCTAGAGAAGACCGATGGTAACCGGGAGAGTCTCAAGATTACTATCAAGTCTTCTAGGCTCGGGGGCAAGCCCAAACTTCGTGGAGAAGCAAAAATCGGTTAGTAATACTATTATGCAAAAGATAGTAACTAAGCCGACTTTAAAAGTCGGCCAAACCGATTCTAATATTGCTAAGCGAAAAAATCAGCAAGACCGATTTCTCAAATCGGTCAAGCTAGTTTTAAGCAAAAACGCAAGATCTGCGTTTCCCATGGCCGATTGAGCTATAGCCAATCGAGCCTTAACAAAGTAAGACCGATTAAGCCAGTTCCATGCAAACTTGCTAATCAGGTCCAGCAAAAGATCAATGAGCGAGTTGTTGCTAAAGTTGTTTCTACAGGTGCTTCAACCAAAGAAAATGATGGACCGATTATTGATGATAATCCGGACCAATCAAACATTGAAAAGATGTCAAGGGGCACTAGTGCTAGCAATTGTGAAGCTCAGAGCAAAGCATCAACTCCTAAGAATTTCAAACCACCATGGTGCCCTGCGGGTGTGTCGAAAACACAGAAGCGTAAACTTCAGCGTACTCAATGCATGAAAGATACACCTATTGTAGTGCCTACCGATGCTACTTTGGTTGATTCGGTTTCCACTGTTGATGATCTTGCTTTTGTGCATGTCAGAGAATCTTCTGAAGGTCATGATTGCATACCTCAGGACGCTATCTTCAGGAGGCCATCAGATCCGGTGAAACACCTTAGAGCATTGCATGTGACAGGATATATCAATGACAATTTGGTCAATCACATGTTAGTGGACACCGGGGCCAGTGTGAATTTGATGCCTTATTCGCTTTATAAGAAGATTGGTGGATCTGATGAGGAACTAGTTAAAACCAAGAGAAAGATCAATGGAATTGGAGGAAAACCTACTTTGGTCAAGGGACTTGTCTCAATGATGCTTACCGTTGGGAGTAAGACATTAGCCACCAAATTTTCCATTGTAGAGGTGCAAGGGAACTACAGTTTGATCCTTGGGCGAGATTGGATTCATAACAATCAATGTGTGCCTTCTAGTTTGCACCAGTTCCTCATTCAGTGGGTGGATAACAAGGTTGAAGTTGTTCATGCAGATTTATTCACCTATGCTATGTTTGACGCCCCTATGCATGGGGGCATGGTGATATGACATGCTTGTCGGGAGAGATCTTACTAATGTTGAATTTATAGAGGAAGTCATGTTCCAGTCTCTCTAGAACCGATCGACAATCGGCTCCATATCATCATGTTATATGAATTCTGCTTGAATAGGAATATCATCGGCCAATCTATATGAGCAAGTTGATATTGAAATTATTCCATGGCCGATGCATGCTGAACAAAATTTAGAAGCCGATTATAATTAATCGAGCTTCTCAAAGATTCTTTGTCAACACTACTTGTTCTTCGTGCATCTAAGTTGATTTTCATCCATAGCATTGCCGAAGTGACTGCAAATGTGTTGCCTTGATTCAAGAAGATAGAAAAAAGGAACATGCTATTATTGATTAATGTCTTCTTGATCCGCAGACAAGGTATGCCCATATTTTAATATATATGCATGTCACTATATTATGTACTTGGTTTATTCCTTGCCAAATATATGTGTCATTGCATGCCAAGCCGGTGTGTGCATTTTATATCGGCTAATCCTCATTGTTAGGATGGGCAAGTGGGCATACACTTTTGCTGAAATATGATTTGATTCTTGAGCCACTAGAAATAATTAAAAGTCAAGTCATTGCTGATTTTATTGTTGAGCATGTTTTATTACCCATTGGAGGCTTTAATCTTGATTAATCGGTTTGCAAATAAGGCCAAGGTGTTGGCATGATTATTGTTTCTTACAGTATGCATTATTTGAAACATCAAGCCGATTAAAATCATATTTGCATCAACATTAGAGCCGAACATATTCTTTCATTCGGCTTTGGGTTGTTGCACTCCATGCAGGTAAAACATGTTGAGGCCAAAGGCATGAAAAATTAAAGGTTAACATGATAAGCTCAACTATCATCTGGCTATTGCATTGGTGGATGTAACTTCCATATGTAAGAATAGCCGATGCATATTTTTCTGTGCAGGTACTAGTAAATTGGTTCAGCCGACTGTGACAGTCAGGATTAACCAATTCTTCTGAGGTACATGCCGCTGATTTCTCGAATCGGTCTAGTTCAATTTAGTAATACTAGTGCCGATTTAGGGAATTGGAAGACTCCTAGAATAAAATATTTCCAGGATCCTAGCATCAAGTTGATAAGAGCATCCGGAGAGTTGCATTTAGTGAACTCTATCGGAAGATTTATGATGATTCGCTGCTCAAGTACTTAGGATCTGATCAAGCAAAAGTGGCTGCGGGAGAGATCCATGAAGTAATTTGTGAAGTTCGTATAAGCTGGAGATGATGCAAATTTGATAAATCTCCCAAGAGCAATCAACGGAAAATGTCTAGAAGTATTTTCCAAGTGTTTGGCAAGAAGCCTAGTGTTCTTCCAAACAATGGCCGATACATGTATCGCTCTTAGAACAAAATGGCCGATGTAATACATCGCCCTTTGTAGCCGGCTAGCCGATGTGATGGGTATCGTTGCTAGTTGGTTGCAAGTGGAAGAGTATTTTCAAGTTCATTGACTAATTCACTTGAAAACAGGGGGCATGTGTTGACACTCAAAATTGGCCAAGGGCAAAATGACTATTTTTGTAAATTGTCAAAGGTAAAAAAGGACTTCACCATTGTGTTCCTCTCGTCGAGACGATTGAAAAAAATATATGGATCATCCAATTTGAGGTCCGGATGCGAGAGTTATGCTCCGGGAAGACTGCGTGAAGTACTTGTTGGTACTACCGGCCCGTGAGGTCGGTACTACCGGCGATTGGCGGAGGCGACGCAGTTTGGCGCAAAAATGAACTACCGGTACTACCGGGATTACGTCGGTACTACCGGAGAGGCCGTACTACCGACGGTTGGCGGAGATTTGGTGCACATTGGCGCAAAATTGAACTACCGGTACCACCGGGCTTCCACCGGTACTACCGGGAAAGGCCAGTAGTACCGACAGAACCTGTCGGTACTACCGGGAGTGCCTGTTCCGAATCTAGCTTTCGGAATACCGAACCGATTCGTTCCTAGATCGGTTTGGGGTCAGTTTTGGACGTGGGAAACTTGGAGATTATGCCTTGGAGATGTTTCCTACTGGGATAAGACCACCCCCTCTATAAATATAAGAGGATCATGGCCGATTGATCCCATCCACATCAATCGACAAAACACAACACGA
This sequence comes from Themeda triandra, assembly GCA_018135685.1. Lineage (NCBI taxonomy): Eukaryota > Viridiplantae > Streptophyta > Magnoliopsida > Poales > Poaceae > Themeda > Themeda triandra. Next base: position 1,254,575 of record JAENPR010000103.1, read on the forward strand.
TCAAACATGATCTAATCTATCTTCTCCTACCTCTCTCCTCTCCCTCCTCCTTCTCCGTCGCCGCTGCCATGAACAGGTGATCGACGACGGCCACAAGCCCTAGAGCGGTCAGGCCGGCTAGGACGCCCCATTGCCGCCGTGCGCCCACAAGGGTCCGACCCGGGCGTGTGGGGTTTCGGGTTTCAAGAGACTTCGCCGGCGTGTCTTGCGTATCGCGCTCCCGACGAGGCTCCTCCGGCGACATGTCTTGCGTATCGCGCTCATCGCTGGAGGCACAAGGTCCCGGTGTGGACATCCGCTAGGCGCCGGCCGATCCCCGTATTCGGCTTGCCCTACGTCTATCAGGCGCCGGCCGATCCCCGTATTCGGCTTGCCCTACATCTACTAGGTGCCGACCGATCCCCGTATTCGGTTTGCCCTACATCGAGCGATCTAGCTCCTTACCCGGTGTGCTGACCTAAATTAGCGTCAACACAAAGCAAAGAAGTAGATAGCGCACAAAAATATACCAACGGGTTTCTTACCCTCGTGAGGTGCTCGGAGAGATCGTCGCGACGCGGGAGTGGCGGCAAAAGCAGCAGCGGAGATACACGGTGGCTTCCTGTTTTGATCGACGACGATGTGAGCGAAACAGGGAGTAGGCAGGCTCGACGGCTTCGGCGGCCGAGTACTCTTCTCGGCGTGATCCAACACGGCGGCGCAGGTGTGCTAGGACAAAGGCGGCTCGAGGATGGGAAACTCGGTTGCATAGCTGTTCGCGTTGGGGCGCAAGCGTAGGCATTATGTAAAATCCCGTAGGAATCGTTGCCGAGCGGTGGTGGTTCCTCGGACGGAGTCCGTCTTCCGCACCATGTGAGGAGGGAGAAGACTGGCTGCCATGCATGGGTTCAGCCTGGCAATGAGATTGAGGAGCGGGGCGCTGGAGAGGAGAGCGCACGACGTGAGAGAGGGATCACGACCATCATGCTCAGAGCATGCCAGCAGCTGCGCTAGCTACCTAAATATAGTTTCTATTTTGAACAATTCGTTTGAACAATTCGATCACTTAAATTAAAGAGTTGCAAGGTTTGGAAATTGGTGGCAATGAGCTGCTATTCGTAGGAGTTGAACTTGGCTTTCCTGGTCTTACATGCCGGGATATATCTGTTGTAAAACATAAGGACTCTATCCTAGAAGGAAAGGAGAAGGAAGAATCCTAATCCTAGTCCGTTTGTATGTGGGCTCTTACCAAAACTCTAGCCCTTAGCAGGACTATATATACGTGGAAGCTCTATGTTGTAATCACCAATATTCACAGAAATAAAGAATAGTCTCCCTACATCTTGTGTCTACTTGTTCTATTTTCATCTACTATGTTGATCGTGAGAGACGGAGAGGGGAAGGTCCTAACCACTGGCAACATGTTTTATAACACGTTATCAGCACGACAAGCTCTTCGTCGACATCGCCGTTGAAGCCGACGCCGACGTCCGTGCCGACGTCCCTGCTGCGACTACTCCGACGACGTCGACCTCCCCGACGTTGTTAGCGGAACGGATCTGCTACTAGTTTGCACTGCATCGACGTGTACCATCGTCATCAAGCAAACAGGTCTACGACAATGCCAAACGCCCTACGCGGTATGTATCTACTAACCACTGTCCTACGCGACACGTGAGGTAGATCAATTTGGCATCCTTTATTACAAGGTATGAAGTACAATCCCGTAGATTGCTCGTGTTCGTCACTGAGCCGATCTCTATACTCTATATTGCATCATACACGAAGTACCTATATATCTTGAAGTAAAAGATCGCACAGTTGCATCTAGGGTTAAAAAAAAAACAGTACAAATTAATGGTGTACATGAAGTACAAACTGTTTCCGTACATGTGTATATATACCATATATATACATACACCTGCATGTGGACGGTGGGCACTATCCAACTTTATCTCGGCATATAATGCTCCAGCATGAGCTTATCACACCGTTGACACGGCATCAACCGTGGCTTATACGTTGCCAGCACCGGCACCCGTGATTGTGAACCAACTCGGCTTTGAAATTACTACGGTGTCGCTTCTGCAGTACCGTGACCGAGAACAACACTATGCGATGATGTTGACGTACGTGAACATCCATGGCATGGTTAGTAATTTGCGGCCCGTATGCCGCTGCCACGCCAAATACGCCAATACGCCAATGTACTCACCCGGGCTTTTCGTACGCCGCTGGTGTAGGACCTACTGTTTAGGCATCCGGAAGACGACTCGCAGTCGAACACAATAGCTGGCAGCTAGCAACACACAAGAGGAATTTGTTTTTCTTACGTGTTTTTTGCCACGAGGAGCACGCACGGCCCGAACGCCATAATCTTACTTGAGTACGGACTGAATGTCGTCACGCAATACGGTCCTGCAGATTTTGTCACATGATGTGAACGCTCTCCTAGCTTGTGTGCTGCTAGTGCCCGTGTGTTGGCCATATTATAATCGAGAAAAATCAGAAACAAAACGGAAGGAAACAGAAATAAGAAAGGGCTCTATAAATCTGAAATTTATATATATAAGCCCATGATTCTAGCAGAATCTATGTATAGGTAATGCATTCTTGCAGCATATAGTTCCTATACTTTCCAGTTTTACAATGTTTATGAATGAAACCCCTCGATATTTTAGTTTTTATAACTGTTTTCTAAGTAATTAACCCTAGATCTTTGTCAATGTTTTTCTTATACCCGCATGTATAAGAGCATGGATATAAATATTGAATCCGAAGTTCATTAGCGAATGTTTTGCCTAGCTTTATTTTCTATAAGAATTGTATGCCATGTAATTATAAGAATAAAACTAGAAACATGGTATAAGTTATATGAGCTCTCTAAATCTTGCAGATCTTAGACTTACCACCTTTGAGAGTCTCATATTTGTTTTTCCTAGCATAATAAATTTTGGGATGAATGAATGTTCGGTACAAATTCTGAAATTTAGTATGTACCATAATCCTAAAAATGCTAGGATGCTTCTAAGAATATTTTTTGCATAACCATCCACCGCCTTTTTGCACCTTACTACTTGTTTACACGCAGTAAACCTATATGCACATGATTTTATTATAATGATATATGCATACTTTCATGAAGAAAAAATATCCTGGACTTGCCCTGAATGGCATAATTATTTGTTACGGTCATTATTAAATCCACGTAGAATATTTAACTACCATTGAAGTGTAGTAAACTTTAGAATGAGTATATGGCCAAGAGAAGTAACAAAAGGCATTGTGGGACTCACTGCATGAGTAAAATTTTAAATTATGATTACAGAATATCATATTGCTTTGAAAGTTGAATTTTCAAGCTTATATGCCTAATATTGAGATATAATGTTGATCTATAAATAATAGCTTGAAGCTTTATACTAAATGTCTAGAAGACAAGATGGTAAAGAAAATTTTATCAATGCATATTCTCGAAGAAATGTCTCTTGTGTATAGAATATCACAGAGCAATATAATACATGAAGTATTTAAATTTACCATTACTCAACATAGAAATTGAGTTGAATTTTTAGACAGCTTTATAAACCAGGATATTATCAATTGTAATAACTTTAAATATGTGACTTGCATATATCATACTCCTAGAAGGAGATCGAGCAAGCATGAAGCTACTAAATGTCAAGCGCTTTAAGCTAAGACATATGAGAACTTTTAAAGACTTAAATCATGTGCTTATAGATTTGTTGTATCTTAAGTTCATATCCTGAAGTATTAATAGTAGTGGTAGTGGTGCATTAAGTTTTAATTCCCGTTGGATTAAGTGATTGATGGTTAATTTATTAGCTTGAAGACTAATATGAAATATTTGATATTCTTAGTTGCAATTGTTACATAAAGTAACAAGTGATAATTTCTCATAGAATAAATTAGTTTTATATGTTTCACATATAAACAATTGCCCGTATTGCCTATCTAAATAAGTTTTGCATTATTTTATTCACAAAGCCTCAATTAACCATGAAGGTTAGTTTTTTGTGCACTACTACCATTTAGGTAGAATGGAAACTGAACTTCCTAGAAGCACATGAACAATTGGACTATACTGGCGTATGAATTGCTCCTAGAAGGACAAATTTAGCCAAGAAATAGTATAATCCTAAAACTAAGTATTTAATATTTTTAGCTCAAGAACTAGAATTTTTATTCTACCCTATATATGTGAATTTCATGCCATAAACAATGAATACTAGAAGTATGATTGGATTGTATGGATCATTAGAAGTGATCATTCATAAATGATGCAAGAAGTATATAACTACTTGAAGTAATTATGGCATGAGGGGGAGAAATTTTGGGTAAAGGCATAAGAAAATGTGGGTAATATATATTTAATAGGCATAGCCTTCCCAAATCTATCTTTAAGTGCATGTATAGTTTTGCCCGTGTCCCTTTCGGCCGAGTTAACTTTCTCTACTGCACTAATTGCAAGTAAGCTTGTAGCTTTGCATTTTTATTGTTATCTACTACGTTGGACCGAATACCAACATTTCACATTATACAAATGCAAGTGTATTACTATTTTATTCTCTCATTGAGCTAAACTATTTACACTCTTTGCATTAATATTAGCATAGAAGCTATAGTTATAGCTAGTAGCTATATTTACACCCCCTATAATTAAATTGACTAGCTAGCACGCTATGTCCAATGGTTCTTGTTGAACTAAGAAATATGTTGCTTTCAATGCATTGCATGCATAAGCAAAAGATTGATCTATGACCATATAGCCTAGGATCAGGGGGAGTAAGTTAATATGTTTGCTCAATGGAGACTAACTCAATTGATTGAATGAATAATTGTGGATGATGATGGATAACATATTTATGATGATGTGGGATTTATGAAGAAAAGGCATCAAGGGAATTTTGCATTAATGGCAATTAGAAAATTCTAGAAGAATTCCATATAAACTGGATGTTGTGTATTTTATATATTTGAAATATATAGTCTATTTGTTTTTAATGTATGAGTACATGGATCAATTATATTGGCTAAATAATAAAGAAGCTAGACAATGAAATAGTTTGTTCTAAACTATACTATGTGCACATCAGGGGAGAACATTCCTGATTTTGAAGAAATGTTGAACATTCGTGCACTATGTGTATTCTAGCTTACTGCATATAATATAGAATAACCCCCATGTTTAAATATGTGTGTGAATATTTCCCATAAAATTTCATTACAAAGATACATGAATGGGCCTCCGCTTGTAGTTGGAGATACATGAATATGAATTATTGAAAGCCCATCATAGGGGATTATTTTGAAGTATGCTATTAAAGATCTAATATTGGCATTAGGGGAGAGAAAGCCTATTTTAAATGCCAAATATTATTTCCGCGGAAGGAAAATGATCTAGAGAAAATATTCCTTGAAGCTTGAAGCAGGAATATTATCACACACTAAGTCAACTATTAGTTTGACTAATGCTCTTGTGAAGCATGAAGCGGAGCATATGCCGATATTGAAATGAGAGGAGTAACTTGAAGTTATAAACCAGAAGTTTTGTTTACTAATAATAAACTAATTATTGTATACTATCAAGCTACAATCTATGGGGACGCCTATGGATTATAGTTTTAATGTATACTTATTGAATAGAAATAAAATAAAACTCCTCCATTCTCATGAAGAGAACACCTCATGAATAAGGTTGAGCACCTCATGAAGAGGATCATCGTGAAGATGGAATCCAACACACTAAGTGCGCACATCATTAGTGTTGGATATGCAGAACAATAAAGTATCTCTTGTTTTTGGGAAATAACAAAGAGACAGAATAATCTCATATTATGAGAATATTGGGAGAAAATAATAGTTGTCGACAACGCTACCTCTATAATTGCAAATGTTTCTCTTATGAGAACCCGGATCCGGAAACAAAGTCCATGGCAAAGTCGCTTGTAGCGATTATATCGAGTCAATGAAGAAATGCAATTGAGGTTGAATCTCCTACTAAGAAGAAATAAATGTTCTCGCTATATCTCGGCAAATAAAATGAATGAATATGAAATATGCGGTTAATAAGTGGATTATGAAGATCCATATACATAGTTCCCGAAGAATACAAATCGCAACATATGAATATAAATCTCATACAAGTATTATGAAGTCTAAGGTAGAATATATTCACTAATGAATATTGAAGTCTCTAGAAGAGCATAGAATAGTCATCGAATGACTTCATAGTGAATAACACTATCTCATTGTGTATATCACTTAATAATCTCTCTTGTAGTAGAGTGAGAACATCCTTGAAGGAACTAATCCGTGAAGGATTTACTAGTCAATTCTTGAAGAAACATCATTTATCCCTGAAGTGAATATAGACCCGAGAGAAAGAAAATGAGGAATTCTAAACACCATGAAGGTGTCATACAAACATTCAGAAAGTGTAAAGCTAAGCAATAAAAATATTGATATCCTCTAAATACCATAGAAGGTATGAGAATAATGGTGGTTTGGCATTTGAATTATCCCCTAAATGCCAAATGCAAGGCTGGATTTATTACTTAGTGGTACAATCAAAATCCTGAAGATTTATAAGTTTAAAAATCCACTATGAGAGAATTATTAGTATTGAAACTCTTGTAAGAGTTTGACACTTTGTAATTTATTTATCCCTGTCATCCTCTGAAAGGATCTATTACCTTGAAGTGTAAATTTTTATTTGTTTTGCACAACTAATAAGTGGTTATTTATGCATGAAGCATATTGCTCTTTGTTATACCCATATAATTCATAGAAGAATTATGAGCCAACTTTTTAAAAGTATGGTTTGAATAGTAAAATTCAAAGGATGGCTTTATTAGGGGGAACAATTTTATTCAATTTATCTTGAAGATAATTGAAACCACTAGAATTATAAAGATCAAGTAGATCCTATTTGCTAAAACATTGGAGTTTATGCATAGATCGTGAAGATCAATATCTATTCATGAAGAATACAATATCCCGAAGAATATATTACCAAAAAGGTTAAATATTGTACTCTTTTTTTCCTATGTGAGTTTTTACTTGAAGGTTTCTCACACAAGGTTTTTAATGAGACAACATGTGCAATACAATTAACGAATGCAATGTACTCTTTTATCCAAGAACCGTTTTTTCCCACTAGGTTTTTGGATGGAGTTTTTAACGAGGCATGTGCATATCATGGTAATCGCCCAAGGGGGAGTGTTGTAAAACATAAGGACTCTATCCTAGAAGGAAAGGAGAAGGAAGAATCCTAATTCTAGTCCGTTTGTATGTGGGCTCTTACCAAAACTCTAGCCCTTAGCAGGACTATATATACGTGGGAGCTCTATGTTGTAATCACCAATATTCACAGAAATAAAGAATAGTCTCCCTACATCTTGTGTCTACTTGTTCTATTTTCATCTACTATGTTGATCGTGAGAGACGGAGAGGGGAAGGTTCTAACCACTGGCAACATGTTTTATAACATTAAAGGATGTTGAACAGCCTATGCATGTTGAGGTGGCCATGCTTGGCTGGCTGCCATAGTGCCACCGGAGGTGGCTTACCATCGACCAGCTATTTTTAAGGGTAAATAGCTGAAGCCAAGATTGCTATTTATAGACGGGTATGACGTGTAGTCACTATAGCTCATTTTGCTCTTTCGTAGCACCAAAACCAAGGCTAGCACAGGCCCTAGAGGAAACAAATCCATTTTTCTTCTTCTAAAATTTTGAAGTCATTTTCAAATTGAACTTTGAATTCATTTCACTTCAGTAAAAAAATAGAACAGTGCAAAACTCAATGCACCAGCATGAATGCGAGAACAATATTTTTGTACCCTTATGACGAATTTTAATTGGATGAGAAGCTTTATTTTCCTATATTTTTCATGAGCACAAAAATACACAAAATAAATTATTTTTACCCTATTTAAAAGTAAAGCAAATTTTAGGGCGTTACACGGGATAAGACCACCCCCCTCTATATATATATATGACAGGATCATGGCCGATTGATCCCATCCGACCTTTGGCCTCCTCTATCCTCTTCTTAACATTTTCCAGGTCCACACTCAGGGCCCGCATATCCCTCCTCAATTCCAAGCTCCGGTTTATCGCCTTCTCCGCATCGTCAGCAACTTTCTTCGAGGTATCCCGGAGCTTCGCCACATGGCTCTCGTAAGCTGCCGCCTCTACGAGAAGCTCTTCATTCTAGTGATTGAGCTCCCGGTTCTTCCTCTCCAGCTCCTCCAGCCTCTTCTGGGACTTCTCCTCCTCCCTCACAACTTGCTGGCGCGAAGCTCGGGCGAGCAGAACGGCCTCAATGAGCTTCGCCTCAGTATCCACAAGGTTATCCACTAGTTTTTGGTTCCCCAAGTAGACCTCTGCTTCTGGGATGCTGACTTGTCCAAAAGCAGGAACTAGAAACCTCCGCTCTTCCTCGTTACAGGTCAGGTGGCAACCACGAAGCTCCGAGCTGGTGTGCAAATGCGCCTTGGGATCCTTCACGCCCGCAGACTGGGTGAAGTATGGAAGTGAGCTCGGCGAAGCTTCACCAAGGGCCTTATTGCCTGGCCCAGCAGAGGGCTCCGGAAGTACCTCCTTCCCATCGGCCCAATAGTGAAGGCCCTCATAGTCCGAGGGAGCGCCCTTGTCGACAATCGCCCACTCCGCCTCCAGCATCTCAGCATCCGGATCCTCCGCCACCTTCAACTCCACCTCCGCATTGGTCTCCTTATCAACCTCCACCGGCGAAGAAATCTCTACTTCAATGTCCTCATGAACATTCTCACCTCCGGGACCAGCCGACGGGGACGAACTACCAGACGAGCCCCCCTCCGACCCGTCGTCGTCACCTTCACTGCTACTGCTGGACGAAGCATCATCCACAACCGGAGTGGGCACCGCTAGCGACAGCGAAGCGCCACGGCCCCTGCCCAGTCCTCTATGTCCTCCTCTCCCAGCCAGTAGAGGACGTTGCGCCAGTGGCGCAACACTCAGGATCTGCTCCGCAGATTGGGTCGGAGCGGCCATCAGAGCAGACGGTGCGGTCGCCGTCGAAGTAGTGGCCTAACCCACACCGGTCGCCGTCGGAGCAGACTCAGGATTGCAACTACAAAGGATGTGATGAGTGTCAACTGTTTTGGAATATTCAGATGGTGCCAACTTTGGAGCTCCATTCTATCATGAAATTGTGGCCATTCAGAGGTTGGGGGCTTCACTTCATTGGCCAAATCCATCCCCCGTCTTCAAAGGGACATCGATTCATCTTGGTTGCTACAAATTATTTCACTAGGTGGTGTGAAGCTATTCCTTTGAAGAATATGACACATAAGGAGGTGATTCAGTTCATCACGGTGCGTATTATTCATAGATTCGGCATACCTCAAGTATTACATACAGATTAGGGGAGGGTCCTTTAAGAGTGATCAAGGTAATACGCGGTAATGCTTATGTGCTAGAGACATTGAAAGGTGAACGTCTCATAAAGGAATTCAATAGGAGGTATATTAATAAATACTTCCCAAGTGTTTGGCAAGAAGCCTAGTGCTTTTCTAATTAATGGCCGATGCATGTATCGCCCTTAGAACAAAAATGGCCAATGTATTACATCGCTCTGTCGACGAAATATCGGTGATAGTCCGACCAGGGGTATGCCCTGACCGGCAGTTGATTGGTGGAAGGCGTACGAGACTGCAAACAAGATGTCAAACAGGGAACAATGACATGAGGTTTACCAAGGTTCAGGCCGCAAGGATGCGTAAAACCCTAGTCCCGCTCTCTGTTTCGTATTATGATGTGGATGTATGAATCTGTGCGTTATGCCAAATTTCGTATCCCCTGAAGGGTGGGGTCCTTGCTCTCCTTATATGTTATAAGTCGGATCTAGCCTATCTGGTACTAAGTTTTCATGCTTTACATGACTTTACAGAAACTTTCCTATTCCAGCTAGGCCTATCCTCCTTGTCGGTGTTCGTGTAAGCTTGTCCGCCTAAGACTGTCCGACCAGCTCTGGGTCGATCGGTCTTGATGTTGGTGGGCTGGTACGGCCGTCCCGTCCAGGCCCAAAGTAGGACGTGAGGGTATATGGGGTTTATACCCCCACACGCCCTTAGTCGCCGGTCAGTCAATGTGATGGGTATTGTTGTTGATCGGTTACAGATCAAGAAGTGTTTTCAGGCTCACTATCATATTCACCTGAAAATAGGGGGCATGTGTTGACACTCAAAAATGTCCAAGGACGATTTCGGAGCAATAGAGCGATTATGAAGGTCTTGGGCAAGGCGAAAATTATCACCAACACATGTGCTTCGGCGCGATGGGCGACTTCGACGCCAAAATAGGTGGCGGACGCGCCGTACAGAGGTGTCGGACGTGTCCGGCGCGCACTGGACGCTACTCAGAGTGGTCTAGGCGGGCACCCAGATGCCGGACGTCGAGCGCCGGACGCGCCCCTCTACGCACCGGATGCGGAAGCCCAGGGCGTCCGGTGTGCACCAGACGCAACCTATAGAGGGCCGTTTTTGTGTGTCCCATGCCGGACACTGGCATGGGACACGCGCCCAAAAGTGCCAGACATTGTCCGAAACCGGTTTGAATCTGAATCGTGTTTTGGGTAACTTTTGACATGGAAAACTTGGAGGACGCAAGTCGGAGTTGTTTTCGACTGGGATAAGACCACCCCCCCCCTATATATATGAGAGGATCATTGTTGACGGTCGTTAATTCATAATTTTAGCCATCAACTCAGCATGAAAATGGATCTATTTATAAATACTTGGTAGACATAGGGTTATCACTGACAGAAATCCACGAATTTTGGTGAATATCTATTTCTGCAGGGTGACAGCTGAAAACTACCAAAGGTGGTCCACATGTCAGGATTACATAGAGAGAAAGACCGATTGTGTGAAAAAGTATAATCTAGAAGACTCCAGAAGGCGATGCCTGAAACCTGGGGCCCACCTGGCATAGACCAGGGGCGGCCGCCTCCCCACCTCAGCCAATGAGGTGGAGTCCTGCGGATCCTTCCTCCACAGACTTTGAAGATGAATAAAAACCATCCATTTAGGTCGGTTTGATCCGAGGGCTGTGGTGCATCCGAGAGGGCTGTATATTCAGAGCCCCTAGCCCCGGGAAAAAACCCTAATTCATTCTCTAATCAGAGCCACGAGTTCAAAGCCTAGATCATGTTTTCTAGAGAGAATTAGGTAGAGAGGGGTCCCTCGAATGGACATATCTCTATAGGGTTTTAGTATCAAGAGAGATTGAAAGAGTATAGAGTGGAGGTAGATTTGGAGGAAGCCCGACCTGTCGGTGTCTCATCTCCAGTGTACCTGCGGGATCAAGTCTCCTAACCTGAGGCTTGGTTTCAAGATCATTCGGCAATTCAACTTCTAACACTAGTAAGTTTGTTGTTATTATTGTTATTCTTTGGTTTGCAAGTTTACTTTATTCGCTTAGCGTTGGGAATAGAGCAATCGTTCTTTAGCTTAAGCGTGGTGTTTAGGCTAGGTTCGCTCGTGGATGCTCCCTATTCGGCCGGAATCGTGGTAATAGCGAGGGAAGTGACAATCCCTTTGTTACCTTTGTAGCCCACTTCCCGTTGGTAGGTAAGGTAGGTACTTTGTGCCCGGTTTAGCATCCTCTGCGGTGTCTTCTCCTCAGGTACCCCCTTAGAACAATAGTCTCAAAGCTTGCCATAGGTTAGAGGAAGGCTGACGAAGGAGTCCTCTCTATATCGCTTAATTCTCACTTGACTTGCAGCCCAAGGGTAGTAGTAAAGATCGGGTTAGTCTATTGCACGTTTTCTTCTAGCGGATAAAAATAAATACGATTCTCTGGACTTATCTCCCAGGTGAAGTGCTCACCGATATCCGTGCGCTTGCGGATTATTTCTCTTTGACTCTTTCGTGTGCGTATCTAGTATCAACAATCATGGCCGATTGATCCCATCCAACTCAATCAATCAAATACAACGGCAAACACCAACATATCTTCTACTTATACCCTAACCCTAATTCTTGCTATATCTCAACCCATCTAGCTACTGTTCAGCAACTCTCCTGACGGGATTGTCGGTGATCCTATGCGGCCTTGCTGGTCCTAGTAGATCCCCTACGTGCCTCTCTTCCGACGGATCCTTCCGGAGGTGGTTCTAGGGTTTTCTATGGTCGTCAACTAGCTCCACATCGGCTTATCGATCTCTAGATCGGTTTGTCGGTCATGCTGCATTGTTGCCGCTATTGCAGGTGCTTCGAGCAACCTCTAGGGTGCCCAAAGCCCACCGCTTGGTGTGCTTGATCCGTGGAGTGATCTTCGGCGTCAACACATACGCATTAGGGAAATGAGGTACAACGGTTCCCGACGCAAGTGGTGAGATGGCCTTGGAAGTTAGGGCATTCAATAATCACGCGCATTTACAGCCGGTCCACCGCATGGTCGTGTAGGGCCAACGGCCATAATGTGTACCTTGGTCAGCTTGGATTTTCAGGTCCGCCTTTGCTACCGAATATCGGATCCGCCAGTACACCCTCATAGTGATGGTCGTAGCATCACTGTTGAGTCTGTGACCGACTGTGTCGTACACCAGCAATTCCATATTAACTTATGATACGTCCGTGATTAGGTCCTTACTTTTGACACATTGTAGTAGGACCTGCCTGTGTAGGATGCACTATAGCGCCACATTAGCTTATGACCATCCTTTAATAGGTCCTTATTTGCATCGCGGAGCACAACCCGCCTGTGTGGGTGATTGTGAGCATAGTCGCCTAGCGGTCCAAAGGTTGTGCTCATTGTGCCTTGCATTACGATCTACTTTTGATGATCTTTTTCTCTAAGCTGGCTTACTAAATGATTCGACGGTGAAACACTTTTAATCCTTGCTGCATCATGCGTAATAGATGTTGGACATTCCGTGGAATGGATTGGGTACACAATTCTCGCAGCCAACACGCAATCGTGACAAAGGGTGGCACCGCCGCCCCATGGTGGTGCAACCGCCGTGGGCACCGCCCTAATTTCCCCAAGGCTAGGGTTTGGGACTTCATGAAAAATGGGCACCGCCATCTCTTGTCCGATGGCACCGCCCTAATTTCTAGACAGGGGCAAAAAATGTTTTGGTCCAGACGGGGCACCGCAACACTATGGTGGTGGCACTATCGCACCCTGTCCATAGCCAACACCATCATGTCCCGTGACTCCAAGGCATAACGGCCCTACTCGTGGCGAGGCTTATAAATTCCACCCTTAGGACACCCAATGTACAGATTCATAGTGTGAACAAGAGAAACACACTCCACTTCATCATTTTGAGTGAGATTGGAAAGCCTCTAGTGAGATTGCATAGTGTTGTTGCATCTTGTGGACTAGTTGAGCATGTTGGGCTAAAGTAGCTCTTGTTACTCTTTGTGTTCACCGATACCTTCTGGCTCGGTGATTCGTTGAGTGGAAGTTGTGCAGTTTTTTTTTTTTTTTTTTTTTTTTGGTGCTCCGATTGATTGCTTGTGAGGGGTTCATATGCCTTCGTAGGTGGAGGGCTAACGACCATTTGCTGATACCTACATTGCTTGCGATATGGCGTTGGGATCCTTATTTTGTGTTGGTTGTGCAGCACCAAAGTGTGGGTTACACATGTGAAACCTATACCATGTGAACCGCTAAGTGTATCTATTCAACAGGCTAGCTTGTCAGGAAGAAAAATACACAAAAAAAAAAAAATATCTTAGCTGCCGACACGGTTGTTGTCGCTGCGCGGACTTGCGCCGGAATGTCCAGAAGACACGCGAAGACGTTTGGCCTGTATTAAAACTGAGGGAGCTGATCTGGCCACTAACACCAACCCCTGTCGGTCGTGGTTCACGTGGGTGGCATATTGGGGACGAGACGGCGCCAATAAATGATAATGATGTTTACTGTGTACCTTGTTTAAATCTGCTTGCATACAGTTGACGCTCCTGTGCAGTGCAGTTTTGCATTGTACCCCTTGCGTTCCGATAAAAAAAAATGTACTCCCTCCTCCATGGTAGAAAGAATACAACTCTCGCTTCGTAAAAAAATGGCTATAAAACACTTTTAACATATATAATACAAAACGAATACTACTAGAACGGAATATATTTTTATAATAATATTATTTGAAGACATAAGCACTAACACTATTTATTACAAATTTGAAAAAAAAAAAAGTTGAGGTACTTCGACAGGCACAAATTCTTTCTAGAACATAGGCAATTAGTGTTAGTATTATTTCTATCTAAAATGTTAACACTCCCTATGACAACAAACACGTGTCCCTACGAGGTTCATATTGGTCAAACTTTCTTAAGTTTAATTAATTTTGTGTAAAATATTAGCAATATCTATATCTCTAAATAAGTTTATCATGAACATATACTAAGCGATTCATCAAATAATATTAATTATACACCATAACTAGAAATATTTTACATATATATTTGATATAAGTTTAATGTGTTTGTACTTCTTGGCAAGTGAGAATGAAACTCTATGAGAGTAAGGAAGTATGTATCACGGGACAAGGAAAGTAAGTTACGTCTGCAGGACCAGTTGTATAATATATTTTCTGAGAGGACCAAAACAAAAAAAAATCCATACAAATAATGTACCGCAAGATGCTCTTGCTGAGGATCGACCGGAGCAAAAGTTGAACTACGCGAGAGCAAGGAAAAGCTACAAAGCGGGAGCGAGGAAGAAAGCAATTCTGTCGTAGGCATCGCCATATAGTTTCTTCTGGGACAAAGAGTTCTTGGGCTTCATCTCTGATGATGGGAGGACCTGCGATGCTTCGTTAGAGAGGTCGAGACCTGCTACTATTTCGTATAAAGTAACAGATCCACTTCTTTTCATATTTTTCATTTGACTGTTTCTTCCTAGTGCATGTAAATGGTATTGCCATAGTCGATTAGCTAGATCGTTGAGTTTCTAGCAAGAGATTTTGCTAGTTCGGCTGATTTCTTGGCTTAAAAGAAACAAATAATTAGTTTTGCTCGTTAGCATATCTATTCTACACACTTTCTTGAGTGTTTGATAGTATTCACACTAGAGGTAGGTAGCTTTGTTGCCTACATTTCGCACTGATCCTTTATTTTTAGCTCTCCCACTAGCAACAAGATGGCTTGCTTGCTTTCTTGATTATTGATGACGAAATTGCTTGGATCCTTATAATCCTATCTAAAAAGGTTATCATATATTGTGTTTGTCCCAACTAATTTGAGGTTGTTAGCATCTCTTGGCTCTTGACCTTCTCTCATCCTGTAGGCAGACGGCAGCACAGCCAGAAGAAGACATATATGGCGAGCTCTTACCTGGTTGTGCATGTTGTGGATGCCAATGTCCCGTCAAGCAGCAATGCTTCCTCTGCCACGAGCTATTACGTAGAGCTCCATTTCAACGGTCAGAGTGCGAGGACGGAGACAAAAGAAAATGCTAAATGGGATCAGACGATCCGCTTCCATATGAGAGATGAGCAACAAGGTGATGACGACGATGGTGATCATCCTTCCGTAACCGGTGACCTCTATCTTGAAGCTGCTGTGTACAGCATCGATGAGACTAGCAGCTCGGAGACATTGCTGGGCAAGGCCGTAGTTGGTAAGAAAGATTTCGACAGCCATTCCTCCAAGGCAGGGCTCTTCCCACATGACCTGTTGAAGAGTTGCAGCAGCGACGAGAATGCGGAGGTCACCAGGTCCAGGCAAGGCTAGGTCCTGGTGAATGGAAAACTGACCCTAAGGGTGTTCCATTCCGCCGCTGATGACAAGGCCCTCTTTGAAATCGAGGACGACAATCGTGCTCGCCGAACAGAGGATGGTGGTGATAAAGTAAACAAGTTTTTCAAATACCTGTTTTCAAGCAAGGATCATCGCTATGGAGAAGAAGACAAGAACAAGACTAGTGGCGTAGGCGTGGGCACAACAACTGGCAGCAGCAGCAGCACGGCCTTGCAATATGGCGGCCAAATTTCGCCAAGAAGGATCGAACCAAGATTCGAGCCTGGCAAGCTGGTGGAGCGAATGCAGTTCCTCTTTGTGGTGGTGGTAAGGGCCCGTGGGCTGCCGGATGTGGACGCGTATGGTTGTCTTGATCCGTTTGTGGAGGTGAACTTTGGTGCTTACAATAAGGGTATCACCAAGTGCTTGAAGAGGGACGACAATCCAGAGTGGAACAAGACCTTTGCTTTCCCCTTGCGGAGCGGGAAGGCTCCACCCAGCTCCGGTGTAGATGTCGTCGTCAAGGATGGGGATCTGGTGAGAGATGAATTTGTAGGGAAGCTCTACTTCTATCTCAAAGACATCCCAGAAAGGCATCCGGACGATGACCAGCCGGAACCGACCTGGCACCCTCTCCTGGACCAACGTGGCAATGCTACATTGGGCAAGGCCAGCTTGCTACTTGCGATCTGGAAAGGGTCGCAGGCTGATGAAGCATACCGCCACGCGTGGGAGTCACCGTATGGTCCCAAAGTGTACGAGAACCCAAGACTGTGGTGCTTGCGGGTCACCATTGTTGAGGTTCAGGGTGTCGTCGCCTGTGACAAAGAGGACGAGGCGGCCGACGGCGCCAGAGCCAGCAGGACACTCAAGGACGAACTCTTCTGCAAGGTATGCTTGGGTGGACAGGTTCAGAAGACTAGGCCAGCAGCCAAGACAATGCAGACGACATCTAGTGGCAGCTATGAGTGGAGGGAGGGTGACGACCTCGTCTTCATCGCTGCACAGCCTTTCTTCGAGTCTAACCTTGTGCTCTCTGTGGTCGCCGCATCATGTGTTGGCAGCCAAGAGCAAGAGGAGGAGGAGATTGGCCAACTCACTATACCGTTGGCACAGATCGACAGGCTCGACGTCGCTGCCTATGGGCATTACGACCCCCTTGCTACACGCACACCCCAATGGTTTGATCTTAAGAACCCACATCAACACTCCTCATCGGATGTCGCTCGCTCTGTGGTGGACCAAGGAGGCATATTTGGTGCAAACCTGAGCCACATGAGAATTCGTCTGCGGACCCTGATGGATGGTGGGTATCACATTGGTCATGATCCTCAGGGCTACTTGGACGACACGAGACCCGCCGAGAGGCAGCTCTGGGGACCACCCATCGGCCGGCTTCATCTTGGAATACTCTGCGCCACCGGCCTCCGACGACATACAGAGCACTGGGGAGGAGGAGACACAAGAGGCCAGAGATCACCATCTCAACTTAAACCATACTGCGTGGCAAAGTATGGCGACAAGTGGGTAAGAACTCGCACCTTCATCGAGTCCTCTGATCCTGTATTCAACGAGCAGTACACATGGGATGTATATGACATTGCAACCGTGCTCAACGTTGGCGTCATTGACCACTGCACATCCAGGGCTAGCAGTGCGCACCACAAGATTGGCAAGGTACGGATCCATCTCTCTAGTCTGGAAACTGACCGAGTATATGCCCATGCTTACTCTCTCGTCACTCTGACCCCTTCCGGAGCCTTCAAAAACGGCGAGCTGCATCTAGCATTGAAGATCTCACTGCCATCAACCGCCAACACGCTATGGTTGTACACAGTACCCACTCTGCCCAGGATGCACTATGTGCAGCCCCTCACTGAAGAGCAGGAGGATTTTTTTGCAACAGTAGTGCCGTCAGATACCATTGGTAAACTCTGGTCACAAGCAGCTAACATCTTGGCACTCCGGTTAGACCGGATCGAGCCTCCCCTGAGGAAAGAGGTTGTTGCCTACATGTGCAACGTCGAGAGCTGGAACAATAACTTGTGGAGTATGCGGAGATCGAAAGCAAACTTTTTCCGCATCATGCAGGTGTTCGCCCCAGTCATTGCTTCACTACAATGGCTTGATGGTGTGCGCTCATGGAGGAACCCAATTGTTACCTTGCTTATCCATGCCATGATCGTGTCAGCAATATGGTTCCGTGGACTGGTACTTCCGTTGCTGCTTGTGTATGTTGCCATGGTGGGCCTGTGGAATTACAGATACCGCCCACGGATGCCTACATACATTAGTCTGCACCTTTCTTATGTTGACACGGCGCATCCGGATGAACTTGACGAGGAGTTCGATACATATCCAAGTCAGAGGAGTGAAGATTTGGTGAGAATGAGGTACGACAGACTACGGTCTGTTGCCGGCAGGATTCAGACGGTCGCGGGTGACGTGGCAATTCAGTTTGAAAGGGTCCAATCTCTTTTGAGCTGGACGGATCCTAGAGCAACTGCCATCTTTATGCTGTTCCTCCTCATTGCCGCAGCTATGGCGTTTTTTCTACCATACAAGAAGCTTGTTCTGGCAGTAGCAGGGTTCTACATCATGAGGCATCCAAGATTTCGCACCAAGATGCCTTCCATCTTTATGAACTTCTTTATGCGATTACCTAGCAAGCAAGATACAGATGCTGTACAATATTTCGGGCTAAGGGCTAGCTAATCCTCCAACGACATCGAATATGTATGTTAGGTAATTGCTTTATCCTCGCTATCCTGTTAAATACTTGTTCTAATGATACTACACAGACTTGTACGTTGCTCACTTCCTGTGTCGATAATACATTGTTATTATAAGTACCCGTCCTTTTCTAATTTTTGTAAGATGCCGCGAGCAACGTATTATAATACGTTGCTGTACTGTTGGTTGGTTATGGATGAATCCGCGAGCATTGCAATCACTCAATATAATACATACCCAATTGCACTGTTAGAGTCAGTGTGTGTTCGTCAGCTAGTGAGGAATACAAACCATTTTCTCATACGAGAAAACCAACCCAATCATAGAACTGAAGCGAATAATAGACTCATCCAGCTTTGCTGTGATTATATGAATCACATATTTGTTGAAACTGCTGTTCTCAGGACACTTCACACCAAGGAAATTAAAATTTCGTTTCTGAGAATGGATATTTCTATTAACTAACTGCTCCTTTTCATGTTCATATAGGTTACAGCTTCCATACAAATGAAGATTTACCTTTTATTATGTGATGGGTTTGCTCCTATTCATCTCTTAAGGGCTTGCAGCAATAAACTTGCGACTTCTTCGATGTGTACTGGAAATCTGGGATAATGATATAGTATAACTATCTACCTGTAACTGAACTTGGTTTAATATAGTACAACTATCTACCTGTAACTGAACTTGGTTTAAACGTTTGTCCTGTTCCGCTAGCTAGTACTGTTGGTTCTTGAATGGTCCTATGGATCAGACACTGAATGCTGACTTGCTGAGTGCTGATGCTACTTTTTTCTTATATTTTTACTGATTGTGCTCCGTGTGATATGAAGTACTGTTTCATGTTTAGAATGATCTGTATTATTCCATCATATTGTGCCCATCTTTATTAGTATTGTACTATTGATGACTGGAGCCCCAAGCTGAAAGTATTATGTTAGGCTGCTCCATTGATGACTGGAGCCCCAAGCTGATACTGATGATCTCGATTTCCTTCCAAAGCTTTCGTGCACTTTCTTGCTAGCTACCTTGAGAATCAAACGCTGGGCAGTAGGCAGTGTAGCGTGTACAGGACTACAGGTGAAATCTTGTGCGGGCCAAGTCTGCAGCTTGTGCAAGAACAAAGAAACCGGATTCTTCAGCAGAAATGGTCTATAGATGAAGCAAGGCTCTGATTAATACTCCATTCTAAAACATGCCCTTCATTCTAAAATATTCCTTTCATTCTTAATAAGACATTTTGGATTTTCTAGATACATATATAAACTTTTCTATGTACTATGCTATGAGCAATGTATCTAAAAAATCTACATGGTTTTATAATTTGGAATGGAGGGGCTACTTTATACCACATTGATTTTTAAAATCGTACCACATTGATTTTTTAAAATCTATACATTAAAATTTAATGATCATCCTCTTTATTTTTTCACATGTTTTTGGTACTTACATACATGGAATTAGGGAAATAGGTTCATTTTGATTGTACTGGTTGATCACGGTAACAATGTCAGTAAAGAATCCAAAAACTGATTTTATGATTAAAAAAGAAAATAATTTCCAATGTCATTATGCTTTGCATCTACAATAAGCAAGAGGCAAGAGCTAAGCACAGACGCTAAAGAATAGGAATGGGTATGTGCCGAAACAAGTAGCAATTGCATTTTATTTTTTATTTATATTAATACTTTTTTAGTAGAATTTATATATTAATACATATTGTTAAAAAAGATTTTAGTGTAAATTTGGAGACCCTCAAATTTTGGAGGCCCGAAGAGTTGTCCACCCTACGGCTACGGGCCCCTGGATGGAGTAAAATGTCAATGAATCATGAAACTTGCATTACTCTCAGCAATTGAGATATACAAGCATCACTATTGCACGGAACAGTTTCAGAATTGGTTAAAAAAGGTTTGTTTTGGCTGAAGCGTCTCTATAAACTAGGAGGATTCCCCGCGCGTTGCCGCGGGTATGAAAGAGGAATAAATAGGATTTCTATGTGACTTAATCTATATATGTTTGATGAAAATAAAAGAAGTGGTGCAGTGCAGAGCACATATATATAGTATATTTAGATTCTATATAACATTTGATGCTATTATTGGTGCTCCAACCGTGCATGGTGGGGGCAAAGAGTTAAGCATAGATCATACTAATATCAATAAGCATTGGCATAAAACCCACTGATAATTACCAATCTCGTCATTTACTAACATGTGTGCATCACACAACCACGGTGCATGCTAAAAGAAGAATTCGTATAGGGATGTGATGAGAAAAGCTGAGATTTGTTTCTTTTGCTGAATGGAGTACACAAATCCAATCGTTGCTATGCAACTGTTTTAGCTGGTGTAGAATCGAGCTGACAATAAAAAACGTTTCAAATATATGGATTGGTAATAACCTGAAGATGCCCAGTGCATGTCAGATTTCACGATCTTCCTGAAAATGAACAGGAACACATTATATCAGGTTCAATGAAAGAAAATAGGAGAAGGTTGTTGGCTTTCATCATACATCATGGCCGGAAAACGCAAGGTTTCAAGCGCGGCGGGAAAATCTCTGCATGGAAGTGTCAGTTTTGGTACGCTCGTGGAAGGAAGTATGAGAGCCTGTACAGAAAATAGATCACATTCGGCTATACTCATTTGGTTCTATCGAAGCAGGTTAGGCTTGCTTACCAGCGAAGCACGAGAACTCTAACTCGAATCCGGTTGCATCTCGCCTCCATCCATACCCACGACCAGCAACCCCACCTGGATCGCCTGCTTCTCGCGGAGCAGGGCGGCGTCGATCTCGCGAGAAGGCAAGACGGATGTTGTGCCCTCAGATCAGATACCCTTGGGTCTTCGGATCTTCTAGCCACAGGACACGTCTCCGGCTGCCACGACACGGCCGCCACGACGACGGCGATGCAACTGCAGGGGAGAGATGGACAACCGGGCGGCGTGCTCTGTGCTCGTCCTCCCACGGCACACGCCACCGACGGTGAAGCAATGGAAGCGCTCTGTGCTCCCTTGAAAGCTATCGTGTCATGGTAAGTAGTGGGCCTCAAGCATACGATGAGTCAGGAATTAAGGATATGTCGCTGCCCCTTCGTCTTCAAGATGCCGGCGCTGCCTCTTCGTGTACTCGGGCAGAGGTGGAGCGGGGCGGAGCAGGTCCGGGAACGACGGACGGGAACGCTGGGTTGGAGACTCGATCCGTTCGGCACGGGGTTGGATGAAGTCGATCCGTTCGGCAATGATGATGGCCTGCGATGATGGATGGCCTACGATGGACTGGAGATTGTCTTACGACTGGATCTGTCAATAACGGAAAAATAAAATGGAAAATGCTGATGTGGCGCAAGGAGAGATCAGATAATTAGCTTAGTGGGGTTTGTTTATATAGAAGGTATAGATGGGACATCTATAGGTGCAGTTATGCAATTGCCTCTAGAAATTATTGAAAGGATCAAGATGCCCAAGAGGGGGTGAATTGGGCTAATTCTAAAAATTATTGCGGAATTAAACCTACTAGCCCATGATTCACCCCTCGGTGCCTATGTGTGTTCCTACACAATCGATCAACTAAAGTTTTGCACCCTAAATTCCAATCCTATTCTAGCATGGCAATTCTATGAAAGTAACTGCAAGAATGTAATTGCTAGAAAGTAAATGCGGAAAGTAAAGGGACAAGGAACACGGCGATCTTTTTCCCGAGGTATCGGAGAGTCGCCACTCTCCACTAGTCCTCGTTGGAGCACCCGCGCAAGGGTGTAGCTCCCCCTTGATCCTCGCAAGGACCAAGTGCTCTCTAGGGCTGATTCTTCGTCGCTCCGACGCGGTGAATCGCCAAGAACCGCTCACAAGATGAGTTGGGTCATCCACAAGCTCCGCCGGATGATCACCAAGCTCCCAATCACCACCAAGCCGTCTAGGTGATGGCGATCACCAAGAGTAACAAGCACAAGCTCTCACTTGACCACAGCAAGCCTAATGAGAAGGATGGATGCACACTTTGTCACTCTTCTAATCACTTCATGAGATGCTCACACCATGGATTCGCAAATCACTAGCACCTCATGAAGCTCTTGCTCTCTCAAGCTCTCAAAGCAATGTCTCAGCAGAAGAAATGGGCAAGAGAGAGAGAGAGGAGGGGGTGAGGTCGTATTTATAAGCCCAAGGCCAAAATCCAACCGTTACCCCTCGGCAGACTGAAATCGGGGGCGACGGACGCGTCCATTGCCAGGCGTCGGACGCGGCCGGCGCACCTACCGATTAAAATCGCCAACTAGCCGTTTCCGGCGTCGGACGCGTCCAACGCCTGACCGACGGACGCGTCCGACGGTCGGCCTCCAGAAAAGGGCTACTGGTCGGCGTCCGACGGGCGTCGGACGCGCCAGCCGAGCGTCCGACGCTCGCTAACCCCACAGCTGCGCACGCTGAACGGCGACGGACGCTGGACCAGCGTCCGACGCACAATGAGCCGGCGTCCGACGCAGCGAGAGAGCACCGGTTCACCTCAGTTCGACGAACTTTGTGAACGGCTTCGACTCCGGGCAACCTCAGGAAAGAACTGGAGCCACCTAGCGCTAAGCTTGATAAGTGTGCACCACACCTAAACCATTAGACTTACCTAGGTCAAGCTACCCTTTTGCACCCCCCTTAATAGTACGGCCAAAAGAGAAAACAAAGTCCTAACGACTAATCCGATGTCTCTCAACACCATCGACAATCGGAACTAACCGTCCTTAACCTTGTCGTTCATCCTTTGAAAACCGAAATGATTTCCATCGATAAGAGGGCATGAAAACCATATTGCCTGAGATCCCATTACCATGACCTAACTTCCCACTGTTTCTGCAAAACACACGTTAGTCATGATATTTCATATTGTCATCAATCATCAAAACCCACATCAAGGGGCCTAGATGCTTTCAATCTCCCCCTTTTTGGTGATTGATGACAACCTCTGGAGTATGAAGATTTTAGTTGAGGTTTTCAAGCATGCTTGGTTCACATGAGCCTTTGACAATAAGAGCAAAGGTTAGAATGGCTCATGTGACACCAAGCCAATAGATTTGTGCTCATATAATCTGCAAAAATGAGTTAGCACAATACAAACAGATATTGCTCATATGGAAACAGAGTGAAGCGCGGAAGCCAAACACATATGAGCATAAGTGACATAGTAAGTGATACCATAACGAAGATCATATGTCACTGAAAGTACCACACACATATCATACAATGCATAAAGGTAAACATGATGCATGCAAAAGTATCAATCAAAAGAACCAAATCCCAAGCAAGAGCTCCCCCTAAGGCAACATACTCCCAACTCTCCCCCTTTGTCATCAAGGGCCAAAAACCTAAGGCTGAGGGGGTGAAGGAGCAGACGAGCCGGTCTCACGGGCATGTGGAGCAAGGACGAATGCAGTAGTATCATCTGGGCTGTCGTCTGAGCTCTGCTGGGACTGAGTGACAGGAGCCTGCTGACCCTCTGGCTGTGACGCTGGCGGAGAAGCGGTCTGGGTCTGCTCAACTGTCTCGGTGAGAGGTGCAACTGTCTCTGTCTGACCCTGTGACTCTGAAGAAGGAACAATCGGCTGAGTAGAAACCACATGGGGCACTGATGTAGTGGTAGGTGTAGGGAGTGGATCTGTAGAAGCAACTGACGATGGAATCGTGCCTGAAGTGCCTGTCCCTGTCACTGGACGTATCGCAGTCTCAAGCTGTGGCTGCGGGGCCTGCTGGACGTCAAGTCTCATGTACTCAGGTGTCGCCTCTCCTGTGAGTGCACTGAAAGAGGTCTGATGATGGGCTCCCCCTGAGTCTAGAGTGAACAACTGGTGAGAGCCAACAGGTGAAAATCCAGTGGAGATCCGAGGAAAACCAGGTGACACCTGAACTGCTGGAGATGAGGGTGCTGTTCCCGTAACTGGTAAGCCTGAACTCGGACCGGGCATCTGAGATGGTCCTGCACCCAATGACTGTCCTGCTGGCAGAAGAAGTTGACCCTGAAGCAAAGAAGGTGGCAGTGGCTGTCCAGGGTTCTGCACTAGGTGAGCAAGTAAACCAAACATCTGCTGCTATACTGCTGCTGTCTGCTGCTGTGCTGCTGCTGCCTGCTGCTGTGCAAGAGCCTGGGAGCGCTGAAACTCTACATGCTCCCTCTGCAACTTGAGCTGTTCCCTCTGGAGCTCAACCTGCTGCTGGTGGAACTCATCCTGCCTGGTACGGAGCTCAGCAAAACCTGTGGCTGTAGAGTGCTCATTTCTCTCCAATCGCTCCAGAATCTTTGCTATAGCAGTGCTTGTAGTTGCTTGATCATCATGTGCTCTAGGCTCTGCATATCGGCACGGAACATACTCCACATCCTCACTATCAGAGGTGTCAGGTAGGATCTCCTCACCCTGTGCCTCTAGCTCAGCCTCCTCAGTCGCTGCTATGTTCTCAATGGTAATATCCTGCTGTGCTGCAGTCTCTGGGATATCTGGCCTATGACTCTGTCTGATGGGAGGGACTGTGAAAGCACGCCTCAAGATTTGTGAAGCATCATATGATGGAAACTCTGCTCGAGTGTCGGCATACTCATCAACAATGTGAGAGGGGATGGCTCCTCCAATATCACCAGCACATCTGTAGATCATCCATGACAGCCAATGTGCATAGTGCATAAGCCTAGTCCTCCCAAATGCCCCATATATCACATCCTCAATAGCTGATAGCATCAGATCCCACAAGTCAAACTCTATCCTCTGGACTAGATGAGCTAGTATCCACTGCTGAATCCTGGTAAGTCCATTTCTGAATCCTCTCTTAGGCAAAATAGTGTGCCTAACAATAGCATCAAGCCCTCGAGCTGTGGGTGTAAGGTTGGGTGGCAACCTCCTAGATCCAGCACCAAAGTCACCTCGAAAGATGGGTCTAACAAAGTCTACAGGTGGAAGTATCCCAGTGTGAGCAGAACGAGGTGGAGGCATATTGGGATAGCATAGCTCATGGATCCTGACAGGTGATGCAGTAAGGCCAAACAGAGTCCTGAACTCAGATGCAGCAATAGTCACTCTGCGGCCCCGAAAGCTGAAAGCAAAGTGGGAGTGATCTGGGGCTATCCAAACAATGGCATAGAACTCAAGAATCCACTGGGGAACGTAGCTGCCTGACCTATTGAGCAAATCAGCAAATCCTGGAAGATAGTCAATACAGTCCCTGAACTGCTGACCAAGCCTCATCACAAACTCTGCCATAGGAATAACCTTGGTGTCACCAAAGCTGGCAGTCTCTCTGTATGCATTGTAGAAATCCTCATGAAGAGCTGTCTGGAAGTTCTTGACACCTGCCTGCTGCCTTGCTGGGAACCACCTATCCAGTGGCATGGTCCTGAGCCTCTTGATCTCCTTTGAGCTCTTCTCAAGCAAATTGACATGCTTTACCTTTGGTCTAGGAGGACGCTGGGGAGAGGAAGCACTAGCTGCTGCTGCCTATGCTACAACACGAGAAGAGCGTCTGCGACTGTGCTCCTCTAGTAGTGCTGCCTGCTGCTCAAGAATCTGCTCCTCTGCTTCTGCTGCCTCAGCTAGGTCTCTCTCTCTGATCACTAAGGCTCCAGCACCTCTGCCTCTCCTCTCTGCCATATCAGCGGCTGTGGCCACTGAAAGTGCCTGATCCTGCTCATTGGACAGCTTTCTCTTCTTCTTTGCAGATTGCTTCTTTGAAACTGCCTTCTGCTTGCCTTTGAGCATCTCTGGAATTCTGGGACGACGAGGGTCATCCTCATCACCTGATTGCCTGCCTGTGTTCTTGCAGCGAATCATCACTGAACCACTGTCACTGCTGAAAGATGATGAACTTTCGCCTTGAGAGGCTTGGCCTCAATCCATACCCTCAGGCTTGGCTTGGGGTTTGTCTACCACTGACACTGCTCACTGACCAAACAACAAATGACCAGCTCGCTGCATGAATTAGAGTAGATAGGATTTATCACCAATAAGCATTAGTCTAGAGATGCGAGACCCTAATGAGAAGCAAAGCACTAGGTAAGAGATAGATAGAGTGGGTTAGTACCTAGGGCATTGCTGACACCTGTGAAAAGATGAGTAATGACTGTAAGGTCCTAGATGGCTAGAGGGGGGTGAATAGCCTATAAAAATTTCTACAAACTCACTAAGCAAACTTCGTTAGTTACACAAACGGCGGAAAGCAAGTTTTGCTTAGCCTACTGGATGTTGCAAGCCTCCTATCCAAACAATTCTAGTAGGTGATCACTAGCACAAACAATAGCTACCGCTAGTGATCAAGAGTTCTACCCACGGGATTTAATCTACACAAGGAGTGGTTCCTGACCGACCACACAAGCAATTCTACCCACGGGATTTAGTCTACACAAGTTGTGGTTCCCGACCGACCACGCAAGCAATTCTATTTTGCAAGAATGTAAACAAAGTAATACAAGAGAGGATGACACTTGTTATACCGATGCGTCGAGTCGAGGTTGCCAATCACCAAGAGAATGAGCAATCAATCACAATCGGCAACACACAATCGATGACAACCAATCACCGGGAGACAAGGATGAACACAATTGTTTTTGTTCACCCGGTGTTCACTTGGGCACCGCCAAGCTACGTCACCGGTTGTGTCGACCAACACCTAGATGGTTCCTCGGTGTGACCCTCAAGTCACTAGCCCCTCAAGGATCGCCCCGCAAGGCACCGCAAGGCACCACTCTCAAGCGAGGTACTCAACGACACGCGGATTCCACTAGGATGCTCTTCGTGATCCCCACGAGGTGAGCTCAAACCTCTCACAAGCAACCGGAGGTGGCCAAGAACAATCACCTTCTCTTGCCAACGCCTCCAACAATCTCCAAGCCGGCTAGGAGCGGTACTCTCCAAGAGTAACAAGAAATCCACCGGCGAAACCACCCACAAGTGCCACTAGATGCCCTCAAGCAATGCAATGCACTAGGTGATTCACTCAATCTCACTTAGGATGAACAACCAAGCAAGGCGAGAAGAGTGGGAGAGAGTCTCTTAGCTCAAAGAATGCACAAGGGATGAGAAATGGCCAAGAGACCTCCCCAAGGGCCGGCCACCTTCTATTTATAACCCCTCAAACAAATGTGACCGTTACCCCCTCGGGAGGCCGAGCAGCACGCGCCGGACGCGTCTGCCGTGAACCGCCGGACGCGTCCGGCGCTTCTTCCTTGCGCGCGGCCCGAGCCGACCGTTGGCGCCGCGGCCAACCGCGTGCCGCCACGTCGGCGTCCGGCGCCGCGTCCGGCGTGCGCCACCACGCGTCCGGTCGAAACGTCTCGCTCTGGAACTTACTGGTCCGCGCCCGGCGCGCGCCGGACGCAGCACCCGCGCGTCCTCCGCCTTGAGTCTAGCCACCGGCACCGCGCCGTCTTCCACCGAGCGCCGGACGCTGCACAGGAACCACGCCAAGTCCGGCGCGCGCGTCCGGCCCGCGTCCGGCGCGACGTCCGGTCGAGCGGCCGAAAACCAGAAACTTTCTGGTCGCCGTCCGCCGCTCGCCGGACGCGCTCGCGTCGCGTCCGATGCTCAGCATCGCAGAGCCGCCAACGAGCACCACGCCACAATGCGCCGGACGCGTCCGGCGCCTGCCCAAGGCGCGTCCGGCGCCTCTTGCAGAAGCAGCCTTCGTCGTTTCGTCGCCGTGTCGTCGATCCACGTCACGCCACTTGCCTTCATGCACCAACCTTCACTTGTAGATCACTCTCTTGAACACAAGGGTTGGTTTATCTCTCGAGATACAAGGCAATGGCTTAGCTCACTAGGTTCTACATGCAATGCACTTCATGAATTCACCTAGTGGCACCTGTGCGTCGAATAGCCGATAAGACTTCCCCTCTTAATAGTGCGGCTATCGATCCTAAACCACTCACACCCTCTATGGTGTCTTGAGTGCAAAACAGAATGGCCTTATCGGTTATACCTTTGCCTTGAGCCCATTTTGTTCCTCCAAATGATATGAACACTTCACACCATCATGTGACCGTCTCGATCCATCGACCTCGACTTCACTTGCCCTTCACCGTGCATCGGTCCATCGGCGCCTAGTCTTGCCCGAGCTTCACCATCGCATGGTCCTTCACTCCGAAGCCTCGACTAGCCCTTCACCTTCAACACCGGTCCAAGGAGCCAAGCACCGTCTTGATCTTCATCTTTGATCACATGACACGTGTCATGCTTCATATTCAATATGCTCATCATGTGGACAACCTTTCTCTAAATCAACCACTTAGATAAACAAGGTTAGTCCTAGGTTTCATCAATTAGCCAAAACCAAACTAGGGACTTTCAATCTCCCCTTTTTGGTAATTGATGACAACCTCAACAAAGATGATTTTATAATAAAGATTTTGAACTTGTCATACTTGTCCAATCATTATGCTCACAAGAGAAATTTGGACAATTATAGCAAGTTCGGTTTTGGTAGTATTGCTCCCCCTACATATGTGCATAGAGTTTGGATTTGAAGCTTTGCACATATGCATGGATAAAAGTGTGGGGAGAGTAATTCTACCAAAATGATGCTAAGGTGTAAGAAATGGACCTTTGAAGCGTGATACCAATCGGAGTTGCCTTTTACACCATCCTTAGCACCATGAAGTAACTAGACATCCATCAAAAACTCAAGAATCCCGTGAGATCAACATTATAAGCAAAGTTCTTGAACCACTTGAAAGGTAAGGGGAGTCTAGTTACAACCTATGCATGCTAGTAGATCATTTCACCATTCAAGTCCTATACTAGCATTGCACCACACAAGCAAGGAGACACCACTTGTATAAAACTTTGAAACTAGGTGCCATGAGCAAGTCATATGAGAATGCACAAACAAATGCAACAACTTTGTTCATGAGCTTGCTCCCCCTTCTTGTGTGCATCAAAATTTTATTTACCCCTTTATCATGTTCAATCATCTTTTTCTCTCCCCCTTTGTCAACAATTGCCCAAAAATGGGATCAAATTGTGGAGAGAAAAGGACTTTGATGGAGTAAACAAAACTTTAGTCAAATTTGGTTCAATCTAGACCACTTGCCAAAGACATTTAATTCGGTTTGAACCAAAGACAAGCTTCTTCACACCTCGTGACAAGGGTTATCTTGCCTATGTTGAATTAAACACTTGTAGCAAATATTCTAGATTCAACACTAGGATTGCAAACCCACAAACGTGTCATATGTCACCACTAGATCAAACAAAGCATAGAAGCAATAGTGGTAAGCATATATACATCAAACACATTTGATTTATCATGAATGCTCCAAATGCACCTTGTATGTCTACATGTGCTACCACAAGTATAATCCTAAGCATGAATGACATGTCAACCAATTGTACCTTGCTTTGTCGAAGGAGAGGCATGTCAAGTAGTGGTGGGGTGCATTCAACACATGTTTGAGAAGTCAAGAATATTCAATTCATTCCTTAGCTTGCAAAACCTTCTTTCATCAAGTGGCTTGGTGAGGATGTCGGCAAGTTGATCATCGGTGCCCACACTTTCAATGGAAATGTCCCCCTTTTGTTGATGATCTCTAATGAAGTGATGCCTTATGTCAATGTGCTTTGTTCTTCCATGTTGAACCGGGTTTTGTGTCATCTTGATTGCACTTTCATTATCACAAAACAATGGCACATTCTTGAAGTTGATGCCATAATCCTTCAAAGTTGACTTCATCCAAAGCAATTGTGCACAACAACTCCCCGCACTAACATATTCGGCTTCGGCGGTAGAGATTGCCACACTATTTTGTTTCTTTGAGGACCATGACACAAGTGATCTTCCAAGAAGTTGACATGTACCACTTGTGCTCTTTCTATTGATCTTGCAACCACCATAGTCGGAGTCCGAATATCCAATCAATTCAAATTTTGACCCCTTAGGATACCACAATCCAACATCTCTTGTTTGCTTCAAGTACCTCAATATTCTCTTTGCGGCCGTGAGATGACTCTCTCTAGGTGAGGCTTGATATCTAGCACACATGCAAACACTAAACATGACATCCGGCCTTGATGCGGTGACATAGAGTAGGCTTCCAATCAAAGACCGATAATCCTTTTGATTCACCATATTGCCATCATGATCACTATCAAGATTCCCATTGGTGCCCATTGGAGTTGAGATTGGTTTTGCATCTTGCATTCCAAACTTCTTCAACATGTCCCTTATGTATTTCCCTTGACTCACAAATGTCCCATTCTTCAATTGCTTGACTTGAAGACCAAGGAAATAGCTAAGTTCACCAATCATGGACATCTCAAACTCATTTGCCATCATTTCACCAAATTCTTCACAATATGCTTGATTGGTTGATCCAAAGATGATATCATCAACATAGATTTGCACAATGAAGAGATCATTACCAATCTTCTTGGTGAATAGAGTAGTATCAACCTTGCCCATAATGAACCCCTTGGATTGAAGGAAAGTCTTCAATCTCTCATACCATGCTCTAGGTGCTTGCTTCAAGCCATACAAAGCTTTCTTCAACTTGTACACATGGTTGGGTTTCTTCTCATCTTCAAAACGGGAGGTTGCTCAACATATACTAGCTCATTGATGATCCCATTGAGAAATGCACTCTTGACATCCATTTGATATAACTTGATGTTGTGGGCACATGCATAAGCCAATAGTATCCTTATTGCCTCCAATCTTGCCACGGGAGCATATGTTTCATCATAGTCAAGACCTTCAACTTGAGTATAGCCTTGTGCAACTAGTCTTGCCTTGTTTCTAATCACAACACCATCTTGATCTTGCTTGTTCTTGAAAACCCATTTGGTTCCAATGACATTGTGATCCTCCGGCCTCTCAACTAACTCTCACACATCATTTCTTGTGAAGTTGTTGAGCTCTTCTTGCATTGCCATGATCCAATCGGCATCATCCAAAGCTTCCTCAATTTTCTTTGGCTCCTTGGTTGACACAAAAGATGCATACTCACAAATCATAGCCACTCTTGATCTTGTTTGTACACCACTTCTAATATCACCAATGACACTATCAATTGGGTGATCTCTTGCAACATGTTGTGGTTGTAGCACTTGCACTTGATTGCTTGCGCTTGGTTGATCACTTGACTTGTCTTCATTTGATGAACTAGCACCATGATCTTGCACTTGAGCATTGCTAGCTTGCCTCAATGGAGAATTGAGCACTTCATCTTTGTCATCTTGTACATCAACCACTTGCTTTGCTCTTATGTCACCAATGTCCATGTTCTTCATAGCTTCAACCAATTGAGTTCCACCAACATCTTCTAGATTCTCATCTTCATCTTGTGACCCATTGGTTTCATCAAATTGCACATCATGGACTTCCTCTCTAATGCCACTTGAATTGTTCCAAACTCTATAAGCCTTGCTTGTAGTTGAATAACCGAGTAGGAACCCTTCATCACATCTCTTTTCAAACTTCCCCAATCTAGTGCCCTTCCTCAAGATGTAGCATTTGCAACCAAACACTCTAAAATAGCCAATGTTGTGCTTTCTTCCATGAAGTAACTCATATGGGGTCTTCTCTAGCAAAGTATGACAATAGAGCCTATTGATGTAGTAGCATGCCGTGTTGATTGCTTCATCCCAAAATGATTGACTAACATTGTACTCATGAAGCATTGATCTAGCCATATCAAGCAATGTTCTATTCTTTCTCTCAACTAGGCCATTTGATTGTGGAGTGTATTTGGCCGAGAATTGATGACCAATGCCATAGTGATCACACAATTCTTCCATTCTTGTATTTTTGAACTCACTCCCATTGTCACTTCTCACTTTCTTGATTCTCATGTCAAACTCATTGTGAACTCTAGTGAGAAAGGTCTTGAAGGTGTCATACACTTCACTCTTGTCACTAAGAAAGAATACCCATGTGAATCTTGTGAAGTCATCCACTATGACAAATCCATACTTGTTGCCACCAATACTTGTGTATGTAGTTGGGCCAAATAGATCCATGTGCAACAAATCAAATGCCTTGCATGTGCTCATTATGCTCTTCTTTGGATGTGAGTTTCCAACTTGCTTCCCGGCTTGACATGCACTACACAACTTGTCCTTCTCAAATACAACATCTTTCAAGCCTTCAACAAGATTGTGTTGTGTGAGCTTCTTCAATTGTTTCATGCCAACATGTCCAAGCCTTCTATGCCAAAGCCAACCCAAACTTGATTTTGATATCAAACATGTTGTCAAGGAAGCTTCACTAGTGTTGAAATCAACAAGATAGAGATTCTCATATCTAAAGCCTTTGAACACCAAGTTGGAACCATCAAGAGAAACTACCTCAACATCATTTGCCCCAAAGATACACTTGTAGCCTCGATCACAAATTTGTGCCACCGAGAGAAGATTAAAATCCAAGCTTTCAACTAGCATCACATTGGAGATACTCATGTCATTTGATATTGCAATCTTGCCCAAACCAACAACCTTGCCTTTCTTGTTATTGCCAAAAGTAATTGACTCAATGCCACTATCATTCTTCTCAATTGAATCAAACATTCTTGATGTGCCGGTCATGTGTTGAGAACACCCACTATCAATAATCCAATGCCTTCCTCCGGCTTTATAATTCACCTACAAGCAAATCAATGAAGCTGAGGTACCCATTTTTGCTTGGGTCCTTGTAGGTTAGTGACTAAGCTCTTTGGTACCCAAATAGCCTTCTTCTTTGGGCCAACAATGGGTGTACCAACAAACTTAGCTTGCACACCTTTCACACCCTTGGTAAGCACATAACAAGAATCAAAAGGTATAGCATTGTCAAGTTTCTTGTTTTGTTGCTTCTTGTTGCAATTTTGCTCTAGGTGCCCAACTTGCTTGCATCTATAGCAAAACCGACCATTGCTCTTCACAAAGCTAGGCTTTGGAGTTGCAAAGGCCGACTTGCCCTTCTTGGGGTTATAGCCCAATCCCTCTTTGTTAAGAGAGAACCTTTGGCTACCCAAGCACTTTAGCAAGCGGGCCTCACCACCATAGGCTTTGCCTAAGGCATGAGTGAGCTCATCCACCTCCTTCTTGAGGGTCTCATTCTCTACCATTAGTGTAGCATCACAAGTGAAGTCATCACTAGTAGTGGAGATAGAGTCGGTGGTGGTGGTGGATGATGTGCTACAAGAAGGGTTAGCATTTGTCATGATGATAGGTTGATAAAATGACTCATCAATGATGTCACAAGTAAGACCTATATCACATGATGCAATCACCACTACTTTGCTTGTTGCTCAAGTAGAAGTGAGTGAGCTTCTTTAAGCTTAGAATGAGCATCACCAAGCTTCTCATGGTCTACCACTAGACTCTCATGAGTGGTCATAAGCTCACCTAGGGCTTTCTCAAGTATTTCTACTTTCATTGAAAGCTTCTTGCACTCCTTTTCCTTGGCAATAGCTATATCTCTAGTTTCTTGCATCAAGTCATATAATTGATCCTTAGTCGGTTCCTCTTGAAGCCTCTTCTCTTGATGAACATGTGTCCCATCTTCTTCACCACAAGAGCAAGTGCCTCATCATCAATCTCAAAGTCTCCATCTTCCTCATTGGTTTCTTCTTCTTCAAAGATTGGTGCTTTGCCCTTGGAGGATGTGGCTTGGAATGCCACGGTCTTCTTCTTCTTCTCTTCTTCCACCTTCTCATCATCTTGATCAAATTTGTCATATGTCAAGACTTCCCCAAGCAAATCATTTGGCTTCTTGTTTTCAAGCCCATCTCTTTGTAGCATTAGCTTCAACATCTTGAAGCTCTTCGGCAAGCAAATCAAGAACTTGTGACAAAAATCTTCATCTTTTGTCTTGTGCCCCAAACTCTTGAGATCATTTACAATCACTTGCAAGCGATGAAACATTTCAATGATTGTTTCATCCTCCTTCTTCTTGAAGTTCTCGAACTCACTCTTGAGTCCATATAACTTGGCACTTTTCACAACCTTGGTGCCCTCATAGGTCTCACCCAACCTTGTCCACACTTCACTAGCAAGCTCTAAATCTTTGATCCCCTCAAACACCTTTGTATCAATGCCATTGTATAGGGTGTTGAGAGCCATTCTATTGCATGTGATGTTGGCTCTATCTTCATCGGTGAGGTGATCATGATCAAGTATAGCATAGTCATGCAAAGTGACTTGCAAGACTCTCTCTTGAATTGAACCAAGATACATGATCATCTTTCTCTTCCAATGATCAAAAGAACTAACTCCATCAAACATAGGCGGTTTGCCCCCAACATGGTTGAACACAATTTGAGCCATCTTAACACCGTAGGATGTTAAGCCTTGCACTAAAACGGTGACCTCGGCTCCGATACCACTTGTAAGGTCCTAGATGGCTAGAGGGGGTGAATAGCCAATAAAAATTTCTACAAACTCACTAAGCAAACTTCGTTAGATACACAAACGGCGGAAAGCAAGTTTTGCTTAGCCTACTAGATGTTGCAAGCCTCCTATCCAAACAATTCTAGTAGGTGATCACTAGCACAAACAATAGCTACCGCTAGTGATCAAGAGTTCTACCCACGGGATTTAATCTACACAAGGAGTGGTTCCCGACCGACCACACAAGCAATTCTACCCACGGGATTTAGTCTACACAAGTTGTGGTTCCCGGCCGACCACGCAAGCAATTCTATTTTGCAAGAATGTAAACAAAGTAATACAAGAGAGGATGAGACTTGTTATACCGACGCGTCGAGTCGAGGTTGCCAATCACCAAGAGAATGAGCAATCAATCACAATCGGCAACACACAATCGATGACAACCAATCACCGGGAGACAAGGATGAACACAATTGTTTTTGTTCACCCGGTGTTCACTTGGGCACCGCCAAGCTATGTCACCGGTTGTGTCGACCAACACCTAGATGGTTCCTCGGTGTGACCCTCAAGTCACTAGCCCCTCAAGGCTCGCCCCGCAAGGCACCGCAAGGCACCACTCTCAAGCGAGGTACTCAACGACACGCGGATTCCACTAGGATGCTCTTCGTGATCCCCACGAGGTGAGCTCAAACCTCTCACAAGCAACCGGAGGTGGCCAAGAACAATCACCTTCTCTTGCCAACGCCTCCAACAATCTCCAAGCCGGCTAGGAGCGGTACTCTCCAAGAGTAACAAGAAATCCACCGGCGAAACCACCCACAAGTGCCACTAGATGCCCTCAAGCAATGCAATGCACTAGGTGATTCACTCAATCTCACTTAGGATGAACAACCAAGCAAGGGAGAAGAGTGGGAGAGAGTCTCTTAGCTCAAAGAATGCACAAGGGATGAGAAATGGCCAAGAGACCTCCCCAAGGGCCGGCCACCTTCTATTTATAACCCCTCAAACAAATGTGACCGTTACCCCCTCGGGAGGCCGAGCAGCACGCGCCGGACGCGTCTGCCGCGAACCGCCGGACGCGTCCGGCGCTTCTTCCTTGCGCGCGGCCCGAGCCGACCGTTGGCGCCGCGGCCAACCGCGTGCCGCCACGTCGGCGTCCGGCGCCGCGTCCGGCGTGCGCCACCACGCGTCTGGCGCCCGCGTCCAGTCGAAACGTCTCGCTCTGGAACTTACTGGTCCGCGCCCGGCGCGCGCCGGACGCAGCACCCGCGCGTCCTCCGTCTTGAGTCGAGCCACCGGCACCGCGCCAAGTCCGGCGCGCGCGTCCGGCCCGCGTCCGGCGCGACGTCCGGTCGAGCGGCCGAAAACCAGAAACTTTCTGGTCGCCGTCCGCCGCTCGCCGGACGCGCTCGCGTCGCGTCCGATGCTCAGCATCGCAGAGCCGCCAACGAGCGCCACGCCACAATGCGCCGGACGCGTCCGGCGCCTGCCCAAGGCGCGTCCGGCGCCTCTTGCAGAAGCAGCCTTCGTCGTTTCATCGCCGTGTCGTCGATCCACGTCACGCCACTTGCCTTCATGCACCAACCTTCACTTGTAGATCACTCTCTTGAACACAAGGGTTGGTTTATCTCTCGAGATACAAGGCAATGGCTTAGCTCACTAGGTTCTACATGCAATGCACTTCATGAATTCACCTAGTGGCACCTGTGCGTCGAATAGCTGATAAGACTTCCCCTCTTAATAGTGCGGCTATCGATCCTAAACCACTCACACCCTCTATGGTGTCTTGAGTGCAAAACAGAATGGCCCTATCGGTTATACCTTTGCCTTGAGCCCATTTTGTTCCTCCAAATGATATGAACACTTCACACCATCATGTGACCGTCTCGATCCATCGACCTCGACTTCACTTGCCCTTCACCGTGCATCGGTCCATCGGCGCCTAGTCTTGCCCGAGCTTCACCATCGCATGGTCCTTCACTCCGAAGCCTCGACTAGCCCTTCACCTTCAACACCGGTCCAAGGAGCCAAGCACCGTCTTGATCTTCATCTTTGATCACATGACACGTGTCATGCTTCATATTCAATATGCTCATCATGTGGACAACCTTTCTCTAAATCAACCACTTAGATAAACAAGGTTAGTCCTAGGTTTCATCAATTAGCCAAAACCAAACTAGGGACTTTCAATGACGGCGTGGGGCACCTCAGAAGCTTAGCTCGATTCGCTGCACATGGAGTTGATCAGACTTGATCAAAATCAGTGAGAGAGTGAGGCGTAAGCAAATAGAGTAGACAAAAGGACAGCTATGCAATGTGCTCACCACATGGAGAAAATGGCACACTAGAAGATCAAGAAGCTGGCACAAGGTGTCCTTGACAACACACAAGAATCACTGCAATGAAGATTTGTCAAAGAATTGACAAAACAGTGATTCGGAAACAGTTTAGGCATTTCGTCGAGCAGGTTGAGGGCAGGGTGGTGGCTCACCATGGACGGAGCTCCCTCTGGTGGCGAAGACACCTGGCGGCGAGCTTCAAAGCAGAGAAGGCAAGAGAGAGATGTGCCACGGACGGAGCAGAAAGGCAAACTCTGGCGAGGTCGACGAAGTCGAAGTGGCGGTGGTGATGAACACGGCGGCGACCTTGACACCCCGGGGCGGCGTAGGCGCGTGGAGCCGAGGGCGCGGCGGCCGGAGAGCACACTGCGATGGAGCTGGTGGATCGGGCGCGCGCGCGAGCAAGATGTGGCGAGGCGATGCGGCGGTGCTGAGGTAGGGTTCGGCGGCGCGGCGTCGGTTTTGAGAGGAAGGAGGAAACTGACGGCGGCTTTGATTTGGAATGAAGGAGAGAAAGGGCGGCCCCACATGTCATAGAAGAAAACATCCTCGCGCTTCATTCATGCGTCGGACGCGGCTACCGGGTTGCGTCGGACGCAGCTCCTTCCCTCGGACGCGGACCAGAGAGTCTGAAAAATACCCAGTCCATCGGACACTGGTCGTCAGACGCGGCTCTTATGCGTCGGACGCGCCACACTGAGCGTCCGGCGGAATTTTCTTTTTCTGCTCGATTTTTCCACAACGGCGACGGACGCGTCTGCACACCATGCGTCGGACGCTGGAAAAATTGGTGCATCGTCTGTCACCAACTAGATCAGCTCTGCTGCCTTGGCCACTCGCAGCACTGTGTCGGACGCCGTCTCAGCATCTGACGGTCTTCTAGTGAGCGTCCGACGCTCACTTTTTAACTCTTTTGATTCCGAAAGCTGCGACGCTTGTTCCCAATCAAGTTCCAACTTAAATAAGATGCAAATAACCACCAGTTGGACTTGATATGAGATCCTCACCAGTAAACCCTCAATTTTTCAAATATTTTTGCTATAGTGCTTAACATAATTTTCAAAATAGTCGATAACACGAGCGAGGAACAACGTATGGCCATGAGCTTGAGTTTCTAAACCAATAGAATCGTCAAATGCTTTCTCAAAACATGGACGAACACAGAGGTTACTCAAAAGATAAACGAAAAGAAACAAAGAGCAGCACACAAGCAACATAATTACTGGAATTTGAATCTAGGTGGCTTGTCAGGTTTGAACCAAGGGTAAGCTTCTTCACACCTCCGACGAGGGTTATCTTAACCATGTTTGACAAGCCCTATATGCATTACAGAAATTTAGACGTGCTCTACAAACAATGCAATGCAACCAACAACACACTTCATCTCTTCCTTGTGAAGTTGCTTAGGTCAAGGATATTGAGCTCATTCCTTAACCTACAAAAAGTTGATTCATCCAATGGCTTTGTGAAGATATCCGCTAATTGATCCTCACTTCTCACACCTTCTAGAGATATATCCTTTTTAGAGACATGATCTCTAAGAAAGTGGTGGCGGATATCTATATGCTTTGTGCGAGAGTGTTGAACCGGGTTGTTGGCAATCTTCACTGCACTCTCATTGTCGCACAAAAGAGTCACTTGACCAAGATTCACTCCATAGTCAAGGAGGGTTTGTTTCATGTACAAAATTTGTGCACAACAAGCCCCCGCTGCTATGTACTCTGCTTCGGCTGTGGATAGAGCAACACTGTTCTGCTTCTTTGATGACCAAGAGACAAGTGACCTCCCAAGCAAATGGCACCCTCCGGATGTGCTTTTTCTATCAATTTTGCAACCGCATAATCCGAATCGGAATAGAAAACAAGTTGGAATCTTGCTCCTTTGGGATACCATAGGCCAATGCTTGGGGTGAGCTGCAAGTACCTAAGGATTCTCTTGACTGCACTCAAGTGAGCTTCCTTAGGATCGGCTTGAAAGCGAGCACACATACACAGACTAAACATAATGTTGGGCCTAGATGCAGTGAGGTACAACAAGCTACCGATCATAGAGCGGTAAAGAGTTTGATCCACAGAGTTACCTTCCACATCAAGGTCGAGATGCCCATTAGATGCCATGGGTGTGTTGATTGGCTTGCAATCCTTCATATCAAACCTCTTGAGGAGGTCCTTGGTATACTTCTCTTGAGATATGAAGGTCCCATCCTTCATTTGCTTGATTTGAAAGCCAAGGAAGAAGTTGAGCTCGCCAATCATAGACATCTCGAACTCTTTTGACATCATGTCACCAAACTTCTTGCATTCTTCTTCATTTGTTGAGCCGAAGATGATATCATCAACATATACTTGACAAATGAAGATCTCTCCATTAAGCTTCTTGGTGAAGAGTGTGGTGTCAACCTTCCCGATGGTGAACCCCTCCTCAATGAGGAAGTCCCTAAGGCGCTCATACCAAGCTCTAGGGGCTTGCTTGAGCCCATAAAGTGCCTTGGACAACCTGAAAATATGATTAGGACAGCTAGAGTCTTCGAACCCGGAGGTTGATCAACATAGACAAGCTCATTAATGAAACCATTAAGAAATGCACTCTTCACATCCATTTGAAATAGTTTCATTTCATGGTGTGAAGCATATGCACGGAGGATACGGATGGCTTCAAGTCTTGCAACCGGTGCAAAGGTCTCTCCAAAATCAAGACCTTCAACTTGAGAGAACCCCTTTGCCACGAGCCTTGCCTTGTTTCTCACAACATTGCCTTGGTCATCTTGCTTGTTGCGGAACACGCACTTGGTACCTATGATTCTTGCATTCTTGGGACGCTCTTCAAGTGTCCAAACTTTGTTGCGGGTGAAGTTGTTCAATTCTTCGTGCATGGCTTTCACCCAATCCGGATCTTGAAGAGCTTCACCTACATCTTTTGGCTCAACACAAGAAACAAACGAGTGATGTTCAGCAATACTAGCAAGTCTTTGAGATCGAGTCATTACACCCCTTGATGGACTCCCTATGATTTGATCTTGTGGATGATCATGGAGTTTAGGAATCCTCTTTTCAACCACTTGAGGAGTAGGTTGTTGAGCATCAACATCTTGAGCTTGTGCCTCTCTTTGTTCACGGGAGACATGAGTATCTTCATGTTCGGTCATCCCATCTTTTTCTTTGTCATCTTGAGGCATACTTGAAGAAGAAGAAGGCTTGTCAATGACTTGCACTTCATCATCATCTTCTTTAGGTTTGATGTCTCCCACCGGCATATTCTTCATGGCTACCCTCAATGGTTCATCACCTACATCATCAAGATTTTCAATTGCTCCTTGGGAGCCGTTAGATTCATCAAACTCCACATCATATGTTTCTTCTACAAACCGGTGGCATGGTTGAATACTCGATATGCTTTGGATTTTGATGAGTAACCAACAAGAAAACCAATATCACGACGTCTTTGAAACTTCCCTAGGTGTTGCCTTTTCTTGTAGATGTAGCATTTGCAACCAAACACCCGAAAGTAAGAGACGTCCGGCTTCTTCCCATTGAGCAGCTCATAGGGGTCTTGCCATGGAACTTGTGAAGATATAACCGATTTGATGCATAGCATCTTGTGTTGATAGCTTCAGCCCACAAGTTCTCGGGGTGTTGTACTCATCAAGCATTGTTCTTGCTAGAGTGACCAAGGTCCGGTTCTTCCTCTCTACTATGCCATTTTTTGAGGTGTGTAGGTGGATGAGACTTCATGTTTAATCCCAACTTCATAACAATAAGCTTCAATGTTGGTGTTGTCAAATTCTTTGCCATTGTCACTTCTAATTTTCTTGATCTTGACATCAAATTCATTTTGAGCTCTCTTTGCAAACTTCTTGAAGCAAGGGGTAGCTTCAGATTTGTCATGAAGAAAAATGTCCAAGTGTATCTTGAGAAGTCATCAACAATCACTAGACAGTGAAGTTTCCCACCGAGGCTCTTGTATGTGGTTGGTCCAAATAGGTCCATATGCAGCAACTCTAGCACTCTTGAAGTTGACAGAAAAGCTTTGGTTGGATGAGTATTTGCAACTTGTTTGCCGGCTTGACATGCACTGCAAGGTTTGTCCTTTTCAAACTTGACATCTTTCAAACCCCTCACTAACTCTTTCTTCAAAAGCTTCTTGAGTGTACTCATCCCAACATGTGCTAGCCTCCTATGCCACAACCACCCAAGTGAAGTCTTGGACAGCAAACAAACATTCAGATTTGCATCTTCGGAGGTGAAATCCACTAGATAGAGATTGTTGTATCTAAAACCTTTGAATATCACAGTTGAGTCTTCTTTCTTTGACACTATCACTTCCTTCTCATCAAACAAGCATTTGAAACCAAGGTCACATAGTTGACCTACTGACAGCAAGTTGAAGCTCAATGGTGCAACATAAAGCACATTTGACAAAGAGTGATCATTTGATATTGCAACTTTGCCCAAACCCTTGACTTTGCCCTTTGAATTATCACCAAATGTGATTCTATCTTGATCTTGCTCCCCTTCATCTAGTGAGGCAAACATACGAGGTTCACCGGTCATATGTTGAGAGCAACCACTATCAATAACCCAATGACTTCCACCGGTCCTGTAGTTCACCTACACACAAGAGATCAAGCTTGAGGTTTAGGAACCCAAACTTGTTGAGGGCCCTTGACTTTCTCTACTAGAGATTTTGCAACCCAAATTTGCTTAGGCCTATTCTTATTGGGGGGCCTAGGAAGGTGACATTCACTTGTCCTTTTGAATCCTTTCTAACCACATAATGAGCATTGTATGCAAAGGGTCTAGCATGCTTGGGCAAGGGTTGTGGTGGTGGAGTTTGGCACTCATGAGCAAAGTGACCTTCTTGTCCACACTCAAAGCATCTCTTCGGCTTTGGCTTTTGTTGACTTGCTTGCTTTGCTTGATGTTGCTTCTCTTGATGTGCCTTGAACCCAATGCCACTTCTATCGGTCTTCATCATGGTGTTCATCAAGAGTTCATTTTGAAGTGACTTTCCTTTTGCAAACTTGCTTAACCCAATCTTGAGATGTTCTTTCTCTTGCTTGAGCTTCTTGTTCTCTTCTAGAAGTGACACATTTGTTGTTTGCTTCAAGCATGACATTTCAAAGTTGAGTCTTTTGTTCTCTTCTTTGAGCTTCTCATTCTCAAGTGCTAGTCCCTCATCTTCAATGGTGACGGTGTGACTAATTTTGGCTTGTTCAAGATCCTTCTTGAGCTGCTCATTTTCATTCTTCATTTTGACATAGTCATCAAAATGCTCAGCCACCACCACTAGCTTGCCTTTGCTGCTAGCACCTTGCTCAATGGTCTCATCACATGATGCAGCTACATCATTCTTAGCAACATTGTTAGCAGCCTCATGTGTTTTGGTGAGAAGCTCATAAGCCATCGCTAGATTCCCATGATCAACTTTGATAGTTGTGTACTCCTCTTTTAGAGAGCTATAACTAGATTTGAGCCCATTATGCTTCTTCTCAAGGTTCTCATTTTCAACTTTAAGCTCCTTTTCAGATGCTTTGATTTCCTTGAGTAGAGAAGACATTTCATTTTGATCTCTAAGCTCATCACTAGTCTTCTGCATAGCTTCCATCTTTTCTAAAAGAGAGGTATTTTCACTATCAAGCTCATCACATCTTCATCTAGTCTTTATGATGGTTTTTGAGTATTTTCTAAGTAGTTTAACAAGCCCATCATAAGTAGGTGACTCATACTCCTCATCACTGTCACTTTCACTACCACTATCATCACTATCACCATGCTTAGGATGTACCTTCTTTTCACTTTTAGCCATGAGGCAAAAGTGGGATGATGTAGATGATGATGG
The DNA here is from genome assembly GCA_018135685.1 of Themeda triandra. Lineage (NCBI taxonomy): Eukaryota > Viridiplantae > Streptophyta > Magnoliopsida > Poales > Poaceae > Themeda > Themeda triandra. The sequence goes on from JAENPR010000103.1 coordinate 1,297,554, forward strand.
CAAAATTTGTGGAGGCGGTGAAGACCCAATGCCAATAGCAGCAACTCCTTCATCATCACTTTCTTCATTGGATGAGCCACCGGAAGATTCAATATCGATGAGCCAATCACCAACAATGTAAGCCTTGTGATCTTTCTTCTTGTGATGCTCTTTCTTTTCTTCCTTCTTTTTGTGATGCTTGTCTTTCTTCTTCTTTTCTTTTTCTTTTTCTTCATCATCACTTGTGTCATCCTTCTTGTCCTTGCCCTTCTTCTTGTATTTCTTGTCTCTTGGAGGCTCTGGACATTGATGAGCTAGATGTCCAGTCTTGCGGCAGTTGAAGCACTCCATTTCGGAGATGGGCTTCCTTTTGCTACTTGTGATGAACTTCTTCTTCTTGCCAACAAACTTGACACCATTCTTGTTGAGCTTCTTCAACATTTTGGTGGTCTTTTTCACCATGAGAGCAAGACTCACATCATCAATTTCAGCATCACTAGAATCATCATGAGTTGCCTTGGCCTTGCCTTTTCTTGAGTGACTTGCATTGAGGGCCAAGTCTTTCTTCTTGGATGATGAGCCATCCTCGGGGGTGAGATGCACGTACATCTCATGAGCATTGATCTTTCCCAATATTTGAGTTGGTGTAGCATTGGAAAGATCACCTTGGTGAAGCACGGTGACAATGTGCCCATATTTCTCAATGGGGAGGACACATAGGATCTTCCTTGCAACATCGGATGCAGTCATTTAATTGAGTCCAAGCTAGTGTTCAAACGGGAATACATCTCATTAGCACTTTCATTAGCCTTCATCTCAAAAGAATTTAACTTGCGCATAACAAGATGATAGCGTTCCTCACGCTCACTCTTAGTTCCCTCATGGAGCGCACAAAGGTCAGACCATAGTGCATGGGCGTCCTTGTGGTTCCTAACACGATTGAACACATCCTTACAAAGGCCGCGGAATATAGCGTTCCTTGCCTTTGCATTCCACTTCTCATAGTTAACCTCATCACCGACAAGGTTAGCCGGATCCTTGGGTTTTGGGAGTCCTTGAGAAGCGGCACGGAAGCATCCAACATCTATCGCTTCTAAATGTGCTTCCATGCGAATTTTCCAGTAGGGAAAATCGTCTCCATCGAACATGGGTGGAGGTCCATCCCCATGGGACATCTTTACTCTAGGCGGTTAAGCCTAATTAAGAGCAAACCGGCTATGATACCACTTGAAAGGATCAAGATGCCCAAGAGGGGGGTGAATTGGGCTAATTCTAAAAATTATTGCAGAATTAAACCTACTAGCCCATGATTCACCCCTCGGTGCCTATGTGTGTTCCTACACAATCGATCAACTAAAGTTTTGCACCCTAAGTTCCAATCCTATTCTAGCATGGCAATTCTATGAAAGTAATTGCAAGAATGTAATTGCTAGAAAGTAAATGCGGAAAGTAAAGGGACAAGGAACACGGCGATCTTTTTCCCGAGGTATCGGAGAGTCGCCACTCTCCACTAGTCCTCGTTGGAGCACCCGCGCAAGGGTGTAGCTCCCCCTTGATTCTCGCAAGGACCAAGTGCTCTCTAGGGCTGATTCTTCATCGCTCCGACGCGGTGAATCACCAAGAACCGCTCACAAGATGAGTTGGGTCATCCACAAGCTCCGCCGGATGATCACCAAGCTCCCAATCACCACCAAGCCATCTAGGTGATGGCGATCACCAAAAGTAACAAGCACAAGCTTTCACTTGACCACAGCAAGCCTAATGAGAAGGATGGATGCACACTTTGTCACTCTTCTAATCACTTCATGAGATGCTCACACCATGGATTCGCAAATCACTAGCACCTCATGAAGCTCTTGCTCTCTCAAGCTCTCAAAGCAAAGTCTCAGCAGAAGAAATGGGCAAGAGAGAGAGAGAGAGGAGGGGGTGAGGTCGTATTTATAAGCCCAAGGCCAAAATCCAACCGTTACCCCTCGGCAGACTGAAATCGGGGGCGACGGACGCGTCCATCGCCAGGCGTCGGACGCGGCCGACGCACCTACCGATTCAAATCGCCAACTAGCCGTTACCGGCGTCGGACGCGTCCAACGCCTTACCGACGGACGCGTTCGACGGTCGGCCGACGGGCGTCGGACGCGCCAGCCGAGCGTCCGACGCTCGCTAACCCCACAGCTGCGCAAGCTGAACGGCGACGGACGCTGGACCAGCGTCCGACGCACAACGAGCCGGCATCCGACGCAGCGAGAGAGCACCGGTTCACCTCAGTTCGACGAACTTTGTGAACGGCTTCGACTCCGGGCAACCTCAGGAAAGAATTGGAGCCACCTAGCGCTAAGCTTGACAAGTGTGCACCACACCTAAACCATTAGACTTACCTAGGTCAAGCTACCCTTTTGCACCCCCCTTAATAGTACGGCCAAAAGAGAAAACAAAGTCCTAACGACTAATCCGATGTCTCTCAACACCATCGACAATCGGAACTAACCGTCCTTAACCTTGTCGTTCATCCTTTGAAAACCGAAACGATTTCCATCGATAAGAGGGCATGAAAACCATATTGCCTGAGATCCCATTACCATGACCTAACTTCCCACTGTTTCTGCAAAACACACGTTAGTCATGATATTTCATATTGTCATCAATCATCGAAACCCACATCAAGGGGCCTAGATGCTTTCAATTATTATTTTTCAAAAAAATATAAAACCACTCTAAAAATAGCCATAATTAAGTCTAGACAAGCACAATATGTAAGTACACTGGCGACATGTTGTGAGTCACAGATCACATGATTAGTGTCCATTGGAGGAAATTTAAGAGCCAAAACAGAGTTGATATACAAGCCATGGCAGTTGCCCAATTGCCAAGGGGTGTCCATTGACTCCCAAAAGGTGTCTGTCTATGCCTACTATACAACCGCCATTAGCAGTTACTAATGACGTGATTATCTACAATTGATCACTAATTAATTAATCCTAATTAATCTTAACAAGGTCAATACAAAATTCATAGATCACACCAAAGCAAATGTATAATGTATGGTTTTATCATGGTTGTTTGAAGAAAAAAAATCAAAATTTGAATCATGAAATTGAAGAACTTAGAACATATATTTGGTTCAATAGAAGATCTGAAATTAAAAAAAGTCCTCAACTATAACGTGTTAGATCTCATCTAGCTCTACATTTTTATAAAACATCATTCAAGGTCGGTTGAAAAAGAAGAAAATCAAAATTTGTATCTAAAAATGGAAAAACTAAAAATATGTATTTGTTTTTTTTTTTTTGGCAAATGATCTCAAAATTAAAAAATCCTAACTATAAAGATTCAGATCTCATATAGCTCTACATTTTTTATAAAATCATTGTCTTTATCGCACCAAGGAGAGGCCACAATTGACAACTCGAGTGCAAGGAGAACATTTTTTTTTTAAAAAAAAAGTATACCCCAACATATCCTGGAAGACGTGATTGATGGTGAAAATTTGAGGACTTTATCAAGTAGAGACTCGAGTGGATCTTTATTAAAAATTTATTTTATTTTTATTCTTTACGCAAAAATATAGAGGAGGGGCCTTAGGGTTTTTGTTGAAACTTCTCTTAGGCCCTATTTGATTCCTCATAACTAAAACTAAAGTGACTAAAATGTTTTAGTCACATTTTAGTACCTCTTGAGTTACTAATAAAACTAAAGTGTTTTCATCGTTTTTTAGTTAGTTTGTTTAAAAGTTTAGTCTTAAAGTGACTATAAAGTAACTAAAATTTTGTCACTTTAGTCATGGGAAACCAAATAGAGCCTTAATTGTCTTGAAAAAATAGTCACGCAGCCCGGCACTGACTTGTGGGCCAATGCGCAGTTGCCCAGACCGAAGAGTTCCCATTTGCCACTTTCTCGTTCCCACCCCCAGAACTCGGAATCCACAGATTACGTCGTCGTCTTCGTCTCCACCTTCTAGAAGTTTCTAGATCCTAAGGAACCAACCACTGTGCAATCCATTGCCAAACTCTGCTTGCCAGTCAAGGAATGGCTAGAGACGGGTTGCGTGCGGCGAGTTGCTCAGGGAGGGCGGCGCCATGAACTAGCCGCCGTCGGCTAGCGTAGCTGCTCCCGCTCAAGTCCACCCCTCCTCCGATTCCAAGCTCGAAAGGTAAAACAAGCTGTGACCCTCAAAGATTTGGATTGGAAGTAGCTGTGTGTGACGGAGCTTGGAATCCACCTTTCTTGATTCTTCATTTTCGTCTGCTTCTCCCCAGCACCGGCGCACTCCACCTGTTCGACGCAATGCCGCAGGAAGAACTGAGGGTCTACCGCCGCCGGTGCAAGAACAAGAAGGCGCGTGATGCTGGCTGCTGTGGGATTGACGTGCTTCCGGACGAGTCTCTGCAGCACGTGCTCTCGTTTCTGCCCGCGCGGGAGGCCGTGCAGACCTGTGTGCTCGCGCGCCGCTGGCGCCACCTCTGGAGGTCCGTACCTGTGCTGCGCATCACCTCTGGACCCCGTTGGGAATGGATCACACAGCAAGAGTTCGACGATCAGAACACCTTTGCGACGAATCTGCTGCGCGAACGGGACCTCAATGCACCACTGGATGTCTGTGAGTTCCGTATCTATCCGTTTGAAAACGTTGACAAGGAAACAGATCTTGAAGATGAGGGCATGGGTCCAACAGGCTCTGCTGTGTAAAGCTCAGACTCTCAGGATACAATTCGATGAGCCTGATTACCCTTGTTTGATGTCGCGCCACCTCCATTTGGTCTCCCAGCACCTGACGACACTAGAGCTTGAATATGTGCAGTTAGGAAGTGAATTTCTTGATTTTTCAAGCTGCGTGACTCTGAAGAATCTACAGATGGACCTTTGCCACATTTGGTCAGAGAAACTATCGTCCCAGTCCCTTAAACAGCTGACAATCATCCACTGTTGGTTTCGAGGACGCAAAAGGACTCGAATTTCTGTCCCAAATCTTGTTGGTATGGAATTAAGTAATAATCATCGTAAGACTCCTATCCTTGAAAGCATGCCATCATTAGTGAAGGCATTTGTTAGACTCCGTGACTGCTTGGACCATTGTGGTAAAGAAGAATTTGGGGGCTCATGTTCTGAGAATAACTGCAATAATTGTGGTCATAATGGTCACAAAATCCAAGATTGCTTTCTTCTGAAGGGTTTATCACAGGCTGAAAGATTGGAGCTGGTAGCTGGACCTGGCACGGTATTTGTACCAACTTCCCTTTATACTCTGTTTCTTTGATCACCTGTTTCTATTGTGACATTTATATTGTTCTTTGGCATACACTGTCATTTATGTGTGAGGTCACCAATTTGATGCTTTAGAAATCATATTTCAGCAAGAAAGAAATTTCTCATAAGCTGTATTTTTCCCCTTTTCAGCATTAACTAACTTCTGAAATCATAATTTGTACTAAATTTGATCTTTACTAGTAAAGAAAAAAAAAATCCAGAACATGCTGCACTAAAAATAAAGTCCTCTCAGTACCTTCAGGTGTGGTCTGGAGGTGGCATGCTATCTAGGTTTGGTGGTGCTAGATTTTGCTCAGCCCATTTCTATCGTAGGACTTAACCACAATGCCTGCAGGGAAGTTTGGGTTTTTCTCCTATTAAGTGGAAATAAACTGCTATAACACCTTGATACACATTAGTGCTGTGTAGTTGTATTGGCAAGCAAGTGTTGTTTCACAATAAATGTGAAAATCAAATTTGAAACTGTACTGTGCATGTATTATAGAAAGACACTTAGGAATAGACGTAAAGTATGAAAATGATAACCTTTCCTGATACTGTGACCATAGTTTTGTTTTTCACTTAAGTTCTTACATTGAACTATTCCTACTTGCAATTTGTCCAGTTTGTTTTCAAAAGGGATTTGATGTGGCACCCTTCATTTAGCAAGTTGAAGACCTTGCTACTCAATGAGTGGTGTGTGTCTCTTGATTTCTGCCCATTAATATGCTTTCTTCAACATACGCCTGTTCTAGAGAAGCTCACTCTTCAACTTCGTCAGGTATATGTTAAATAAATGCCATTGTCATATTGTACTTATCATGCACGTTGATTGATTTAGGGTAAATATATTGTATTTGATACAGGCTCCTAACAATTGGGTGAAACCAAAGGGAAAATATGTTCCATCCAAAGAGCCATTTGCATCTAAGAAACTTAGAGTAATTGAAGTTAAGTGTGAAAAGTTTGACGTGAGAGTTCACCAGATTTCAAGGATTCTGAGCATCTACAAAACATATCTTGAGAAGGTCACTATTGAGTATTCCGAGAGGTGTTCTGAATGTAAGTTGGCAATTTTATTCCCACACATTCACAAAAACAAATGCCATGTGAGGCTTCAATTGCTTGGCTGTGCTAGTGTGTGACAGCTAGGACGTGCTGGAGGCCATCATAGCTTACAGCTAGGCTCCTTCATCCCTTTTTTTTTATGCAAAAACTGTGGGGGAGATCCCCACAGTGAATAGGCTCCTTCATCCCTTGGTTAGGCTGTTTTATTTAATCTTGATTTAATCATTTTGTCAGCTAAAAGAGTACTTTGTTCTCCATTAGCTACATATATTAGTAGTGGCCAATTAATGTTAATGTCAATTTCACTGGTTTTATAAAGCAAAAATAAGTCTATTCTTTCATCGATTTCTCTCATTCTGAATCCTCTGGTGTCATGGTCAAGTTACATAGAAATTGGAATGCGGCTGGACAGAGAACAGCTGCTGCTATCTATGATCTCAGTTCCAGAGATGTAACATGAAACAATGCATCAACACTCAAATTCGTTATAGTTACAAACATCCATATTGCAGATCCCAGAGGGTAGTTATATTTGTACACGTCCAGTATTACTCAAGTAATTAATTCAAATGTAGCATTGACATTGGTGCAGTTCACAGCTTAAAATACTATGCTGCCAACTATCCCCACATTTTTTAAAAGATTTTTCACACCTTTATGGTGGTTTGTAGTTACAAACATAGATGGTGCTCTCACCCACTTACTTTCTGTCTTTGCCCAAGTAGTGGTCATGTTGGTTACTGTGTTAGGAAGCTGTCTTTAATTCAAGTGTCATGGTTGTGCTGAAAAATGATGTGAAATCTTACTAATCTCTCACAGACCCTCGCTTGAATAGAGGATGCCGATGAGTTTCTTTTTAAAATTTTATTTTATTTCTAGAGTTTCATATATCAAAAAAAAAAAAAGGAGAGCCAGAGTGCTACTTGAAACAATGTTTGTAAGGGGAAAAGGAACTTATCCAGTTTCACAACAATTTTATCAAATTGCATATTGGTCGTGATGCTTCTAAGTTTATGGCCTTTGTGAGGAATTTACCTCTATTCCTCTCCATGTTCATGTAGGTTACAGCTTCCAGAAAAATGAGGATCTACTCTGGTGACTGATCTGCTATGCCTATGCAGTTTCTTGACTGTTGAGATTCGCTAGACTGATAAGTGCATCGATGTTTCCCCTCCTATCCACTGGGATCTTATGTGAACCTGCTTCTTGTTTAGCAACTGACCTTAGAGATAGGCAGATAGCAGCGTAGTGTATTGACATTTATTTGGCACTTGCTCGAAGACTGCTTTATGCTTGTAAGTTGTAAGTTGCTCTAAGGATGGATGTGCTGCTGTCCATGATTTTCTGTACTAGCTGGGCTTGTATCTTGTTACATGAGAATATTGCTCAGTTTCAGAATCTCCTTTCCTTGTATGAAAGTCTTGTACTCAAGTAAATCTTGTTCCTACTGCCTACTGCTCTCAATCAGAGCCTGTTTGGCAAAAGCTAGTTCATCTACAAGTTTGCACCGTGTAGTGTGATCATCGCCTTGCTGGATAAGGGCTCAATTCTCATCAGACAATTCTTGAACTGCCAACAAGGAGACAAGCAGAAGATTTGTTTTTTCTTATATCTCAAAAATTTGTTTACTTTTTTTTAGCAAGAGATCTTGGAGACCAAAGCAGCTTGTTAGCTTTGCCATCACCAAATGTCTTATTTGCTGGTGTGCATAGGAAATAACCGTCCGGGTGATTGAAGTGTACTCCGCATTGTGTAATTTGTATAGGCTAACAGGTGTTGTCTAGCTTATACCACGAAATGTGCGTTTTTAGGTCAGTGTTAGTGAAAAGTTTCTATGTCTCAGGATTCTCAGTCTTCAAGATTCTTGGAAACAGTTAAGATGACTTTTATCTCTATGGAACTCATGATACTCTAAAGAAGCTTCCATTGAGACTTGTCTTATAGCTGCCGTAGCATGACTGCATAGTGCATATAGGCCGCCCTTCTCTCCTGTGATTCACCAATACGAAGGGGAGTGGCATCCATCCTTCTAGGTGACGTTTGGATGCAGGGAAACGGAAATAAAGTATAGGATAGCGATGAGTGGGTTAAGTTTTTCTTTGATCAATGAGCATTTCATTACTCATTATTCGCAGCAAATTGCTAATTACCAAGTCCTAGGTACATCAACCCACAAGTGGTGCTGGTGCCACTAGGAAAAATAAAACTGGCAGCCCCTAAGAGCAACTTTAGCAGGGCCTCTATTTGCCCCCCATAGCTAAATATTGGGTCTCAAGTCAAAATCTCAACTCCAGCAAAGCCCCTGCTTGGGCCCTTAATTTCACCCTACGCCCCTCCTATCTAGGCTTCGGCGAGCGCCAATCCTCCCTTCTGCGCGGCCGTTCCCCTGTCTGACGGGAGTTCCTCTTGTCCGACCGCAAGCAAGAAGCAACGACATTCTACCTCGGCATCGGCGCTCGGCCCCAACGAGCTGACGACGGCAAGGACGAGGCCCGCTCCCCATGTGCTAGTGACGGCAAGGGCAAGTTTGGTGGCTCCTGCGGATCTCATCCTGTCACGCAAGCGTGCCACATGTCCCCTTCCTCTTGGACAGGACTCCGCCCGCAACCCTGCCCATCTTCGCCCACCCGGATCTCCTCCGCCACCGTTTCCTCCCCCGAGCCGGCATGCACCGCGGGTATGGCAGTGGTGCAGGTCCCTTCGGCATATGCAATGGTGCTCCTCTAATGGACGCGACGACACTGAGTGGGTTGTTGCTCCCTCTCCCTCTGTTGGTCGGCAAGCGTCGTTGCGTGGCCACATGTCCCCTCCCTCTTGGACAGGACTCCGCCCGTAGCCCTGCCCATCTCCGCCCACACGGATCTCCTCCAGCATCGTTTCCTCCCCCGCGCCCGGCATCCACCGCGGGTGTGGCAGCGACGTCGGCCCCTTCGACGGATGCGACAGTGCTCCTCCAACGAACGCTGCGGCGCTCTTGTAGTGGTCGCGTGCTTCTTCCTCTCCGATCTCCCCGCTCGCAGCGCCGACAGAAGAGAAGAGGAAAAGAGAAAGAGGGATGGAGAGTTGGTGACATGCAGGTCTCATTTGTCGATGACTACAGAAAAGAATTTGAGGGCCTTCGATTGGGAGCTACCGCTGGAGTCGAAACGAAATGCTGGTGAACACTCAAATTAAAAATGAGGGCCTCAGTCTAGTGCTTGAGATGCTGCACGAGCCACGTAGGTTTGGTCTTTTTTTTTTATTATTCTGGGACCCACAAGTCTTTTTTTTTTTTAAAAAAAATGGAGAACATCGGCTGTCCAGTGCCCACTCGGCCTTATCCACACACTCGCCGCCGCGCACGCTGACGGGGACCTGGTGGCCGGCGACGAGCACCATGGGAGGACGGAGGCGAACCAGGCGGGAGGCAGGAGCTCGCCTACTCGCGGCCGTCGGCTTCGACGAAGATGACCAACGACCTGAGCCCGGATCGAGCTGTAAGTCGCCGGATCGACCTCCACCCCGCCGGAATCGAGCTGCTCGCCTGTGGTTCTTGGCTTCCCTCGCCGCTCCAATCTTGTCGCTACAGTGCTACCCCTTTCGTAATCGCAACCCACCCTCCTCGCCTTTGCCTGTCGCCGGAATCGACGCCCTTCCGGACGAGGCCCTGCAGCACGTTCTTGGCTTCCTGCCGGCGCGGGAGGCCGTGCGGACGTGCGTGCTCGCCCGGCGCTGGCGCCACCTCTGGAGGTCCGTCCCGGCCCTGCGCGTCACCTCTGCAGAGTTCGGCACGGAGCACGAGTTCTTGGCTCTTAACAAGTTTGTCAAGAACCTCCTGCGCCTCCGCGACCCTAAGGCTCCGCTGGAATTCTGTGAGTTCCTCGTCACCCTGCTGGGGGACTCCTATGGGTATGGCGAGCCACCAGACATTAGATCGTGGGTCGCGCAAGCACTAGCGCGTCATGCTCGGGTCCTCAGGGTGCACCACAATGATATGGATCCCGACTTCCTCATAGATCTAGTTGATATGCATTTCACCTCCCAGCGCCTGACGACGGTCGAGCTCAAGTCTGTAACAGTCACAGGCGATTTCTCGGGCTGCCTGGTACTGAAGAACCTGCGGATGATACGCTGTAATGTTACATCAGATAGAGTATCGTGCCAATCAGTCAGACAACTGGCAATTATTCAATGCTGGTTTCTATCAGGCAAAAGGACTCGGATATCTGCTCCAAGTGTTGTTCGGCTGGAACTATCTGACGGTTATTATAGGGCTCCTTTGCTTGAAAACATGCCGTCATTAGTGAACGCATTCATCAGACTCAGTTCCCCTGATGATTGTTGTGGGAAAGAATATGGAAACTCATGTTCTAATTTATGGTGTGCGAATTGCACTGATAATAGTGATGCAGTTATGGATTGTGTGATTCTCAAGGGCTTGTCAAACGCTGAAAGCTTGGAACTAATTGCTGTACCAACGACGGTATGTGTGTTCCTACTTCATTCTTTACTCATACTGTTGTTCATGATCTACCACGTCTGTTGCAATATCTGTACAGTAGCATTTGTAATCCAGCAAATACACATTCTGTTTATGTGCTGACCACCAATAGAATCTTTTGCATGTCATGTTTCAGTGAGGAAATTAATAATTCTGTCTGTGTCTAATGTAGATTTTTTCTTTGTGTTATTATAAGTTACACATCACATTTTTGCGTTTCGGAATTCAGAAATCATAGCAAGTTTTAATCTTATTAAACAAGCACCTTTTTTTTTAATTTTCCATGACCAACTATAAAAGTTCAGGTTGTGTCTAGATTTGGGGAAATATAGGTAGGGAATAGGATATGAGCCTTTGGAGACGTGGAGGTCTCTTATCCCAGCAGCTCAAACCAACACGGAGGTGGTTTAGATCAGGAAATGGAGCCTGGACTTACCCATCCTTAGACACTGACAAAGAGTGCCATTATTGGACCTCCCGGTTCACCGCCAGGCAGAGACGAGTGCTAGCTACTGCTGCATTTCTTAGCTCCTCATACGTGGTTGAGAAATGTGTCAGCTGAGCTCGCGCACCTTCACTGCGCTCCAGCTCCTAGATGGTCCTGCTCGAATCCTGGCACCAACCAATCTGGGTAATGTTGCTGCCTTTGAGCTTCCGGTAATCTACCAGGATCAACACTTCGAAATCACAGTCGGCTATATGCTTTGGCTATAGTTTGTTTGTATCTGCTACTATCTCCAGTTTTTTTTCTTTTCTTTTTGCAACAAGGGTATTTTGGACATTACAGGTTATATCTCGATCCAAAGTTGATACACACCAAATGTGGGTTTGGTGTGTTGGTGTCATGCAATCTAGGGTTTGGTTGTGCTGATTTAGATTTTGGTTCATTTCTATCGGAGTAAACCACCATGTCTGCAGGGAAGTTTGGGTTTTTCTCCTTTTCTTAAATGGAAATAAACTGCTACTACTTTGATACACGTCAGTGATGTGTAGGTGTATTGGTATTGAGTATATGGTACCTCAGGCAAGTATTGGTTCATAATAAATGTGAACTTAGTCAATGTTGAAAAATTTACTGTGCATGTATTTTAGAAAAGCACTTAGGGATGTATAAACTTGTGAAGTATGACAATAATAGACATCTCCTGATATTGTGGCCACATTACTTTTGTTTTTCACTAATAAAGTTCTTATATTGAACTATTCCTATTTGCAATTTGTCCAGTTTATTTTCAAAAGAGATTTGGTGTGGCACCCTACATTTAGCAAGTTGAAGACCTTGTTACTTAATGAGTGGTGTGTGTCTCATGATTTCTGCCCATTAATATGCTTTCTTCAACATACGCCTGTTCTAGAGAAGCTCACTCTTCAACTCAGTCAGGTATATGTTAAATAAATCTCAATAAATCTCATAGCCATTGTCAACAGTACTTATTATGAAGTTGATTGATTTTGGGTAAATATTGTATTTGATACAGGCTCCTGACAATTGGGGGAAACCAAGGAGTAGATATGTTCCATCAAAAGAACCGTTTGCATCTAAGAAACTTAGAGTAATTGAAATTAAGTGTGAAATGTTTGATGAGAGAGTTCACCAAGTTTCAAGGATGCTGAGCATCTACAATTATCTTGAGAAGGTCACCATTGAGTGTTCCGAGAGGTATTCTGAATGTAAGTTGGCAATTTTCACTTTCCTGTCTTCTTTTAGTCCCATACATTCATGAAAACAAGTGTTATGTGTTGCTTCAACTGCCATGCTGAGCTAGTGTGTCACAGCTAGGATGTGCTGGAGTTCATAATCTGTACTTATTAGGAGTGGCCCTATAATAATGGTAATGGCAATCTCATTGCTTTTATAAAGCAGTAAGACCCTATTCTTTCATTCACTTCTCTCACATTCTCAACCCCATCCTTTGCGCACACCAACTCCCTTGTGTCATGAACAAGCTGCTTAGAAGGTAGACGAGTAGATACTATTTTTTTAGCAAAAAGTACAGTAGGGTAAACCCCCAATGTGAGAATTTTTTTTTAATTATTAAAGAAAGCATGTTGGGGGGACTGTACAGAGAGGCCTTAAAACAACACAAAGAAAAGCAACAAAGGAGCAGCCTCCACAGTGGCCTGACACTCATACCGTCTATGCTCTCAAATCCAGGGATATGACACTAAGGAATGCAATAACACATAAATTCTTTGGGATATTGGCACCTCTCCATTTGCCAGCTTTAGACGGAAACCTACAGAATTTCCCTTTGGGACAGTGAATCGCCTACCTTTTTGCCACTTTTGCTGATGTGGCACGCCACATGAGCATGCCAGCTCGGCAACATCCCTATGAACCCCTACCCGACACACAAAATGACCTATTTATCCAGATTTACAACAACTTCATCAAATTGCATATAAGTCTATGGCCGTACTGAGGAACTAATCCAATGCCTCTCCATGTTCATGTAGGTTACAGCTTCCAGAAAAATGATGATCCAGCCTGGTGATTTGTCTGTTATGCCTATAAGCAGTATCTTGACTGTTCCGATTTGCAGAACTAAAGTTCGCATCAAATGTTTGCTCTCCTACACTCTAGGATCTTATGTGGACCCGTTTCATGCTTAGGATTTGACCTTGGTGATAGCAGCGATTGTGTACTGACATGTATTTGGCACTTCTGCCCCTCGCGTAGTTTTTGCAAGATCGTCAATGATTTTCTGTATTAGCTGGTAGTATCTTATTGCATGAGGATCTTGCTCAGTTTTAGAATCTCAATTTCTTTTGTATACCAAAGTCTTGTATGGTATGGAAGGCTTATAGTACGGTAAGGCTTGTTTCTACTGCTCAGTCAGAGCCTGTTTCACAAAGGTAGTTCACGTACAAGTTTGCACCATGGAGGACTCAATTCCCAGCAAACAATTCCCAAATTGCCAGTATGTAGCCAAGCAGAAGGTTTATTTATTCTTTGGAGCAAAAGATCAAGACCAAAGCAGCAGATTATCTTTGCCATCACCTTTCTTTGCTGGTATGGTTATTAGTGTTAGATGATTATCTGGTGACAGGCCATGGGCCTTAGTCCTGTGATTGATTTAGGCCTCGTTGGGTTAGAGCAAAATCAGGCCTGGAATCATTCCAGCTATTGAAAACCTATATAATTTGACTAGAAATTCCGGCCGAAACTTTTCCTCCAAGTCTAACACGGAGAAACAAACGGGGCCTTAGGAGATTGGCGTGTGTGTCCGGGCGGCGTCGGCGAGACGGTGGCGTTGACGGCGCTATGGAATAATCTCTCGCGACCTCTTCTCCGTCCTGGTGGTGTTCTCCTCCGGCACCAACAGCGAGGTCGGCGAGGTATCTCCAGGAGTCTGAGGCCGGAGCTTCATCGTCTTCTCCAGGTGATGCGGCTGCTGGCTCTCTTTTGTTCGGATGCGGTGATGTTTGCGGTTGTGGTGGTTGGTGGCGTGCCGGATCTGGCTCGATGTGCCTGCGGTGGCGGTGGTCGTCGCCGGCGAGCATGGATCTGGGAGCTGGAGGCGTTGGGGCGCGGCCCCGGTCGACGATTCATCGCCGTTGGCTTCATCCCGTCCGTGATGTCGGGTGTCTACATCGACTCCAATCAAAGCTTGAACGCGAAGGGACTCCTCCAGCTCATGGCGTCGGCGGTCTTCTTCTTCGACGGCGTTCGCCGGCGACGAGGTGGACAACCGAGGAAGGCTCACGAAGAATCGAGGACTTCGATGTAATTTTTCTTTTTCTAGGGTTCTTTGTGTAGTTTGGCAGGTACAAACGTATCCGTATCCTACCGGTGCGTATCTGTATACGTATGATGGTTTGTACGTTTTCCTTATCTGAATATACAGATACGTTTAATCAAAAAAAAAAAAAAAAAAAAAAAAAATTCTTTAAACCAAAACTGTAGATCATCCTTGCCTATATTATCTTTGTTTCCTATATAATCTTGTACTCTGTTTCCTCATAACCAGTCTTTTTCAATTATTTTTGCTTATACATGTTATTAGGCTGACCAATCATCCTCGACCTAGTGGTTTCACTGCATGCTTAACTCTACCTCTCTCATGGGCGACACACCAAGCTCTTTGGGCAACTAAGGTTGACCTGGCCATGGACTCATGGAGTAGGTTGATGCCAAATAGCGTTCCTGCAAAGCCCCCGCCGCGGCCTTGCGCGTGCAACGGTGTAACATCCAAATCGCTACTTGGAGGGACACAGCTGTTTAGATGTGTACGATGGCCTTTGGCCCAGCTCCCAACAGGCCGCCTATGCACTGCTTGCAGGGGCCCAGTTGCATATGGCCTCTTTGCAACACTAGCACACCATGCCACTGCCTACTCATTTTTTTTTTATAAGAAAAGACCGTGAGAAAGTTCTCCACAGTACTATTTTTTTTAGAAAATAGGCACCCAAATTCGCTTCCGACGGGATTCGAACTTAGGTGGCTAGGTATAGTGCCACATTGAGTCACCTAGCCAAGTGAGACAAGCTCACTTCCCTACTCATTTTGTGACGAGAACTACTTTGCACTCCTTTTTTTTTTATGTTAGCCACTCTCTTGTGAGGAGGAAATATCTCTAGAAAGTTGCCGATCTCCAACTCTCTAATCTGCTGATCCACTCTCTATAGTAGATCTTAGATAACTCTCTCCAAAGATATTTGTCCAGTCTTCACTCTGGCCATACCACAGTTTGTCACGTTGTTATAAGTTCAACCAATAAGTAGACTCCGCATTTGGCACCTCAAGGTGATAGAAGCCCAACCCTTGATTAAACACCTCTCATATATGCACTTACTGGTGGTGGTCTAGTTTCCAAATAGGACATGTATCTATGACTCTTATATAAATAAACCTCACTATCTAATTCTCTCGACATGCAACGCGTCCACATCAGCAGCCCACTATCAATCCCGCTATCTATTTCCCTTCACATACAATGCATCCACCTCAAAGCAATCCACTATTATTTGCTACTAGCAATTTATCTTGGCATTCAAGGTGCATTTCAGTAGTTTACTATTGTAAAATATTTTTATTTCTCCTTCACATCCGTGGCAACGCGCGGAGAATTCTCCTAGTTCATATGATGACCAGCCACTCCACTGATGAAACAGATCTCAGGCCTAGTACAATTGTCCACAAAATGGCCCACTGTAGTTATAACATTTCAAAGCCAAATGGTGGGTTCTAAGGATTCTAGGTACCTTGTCCACACCCCCTGCTGAGCATCCCTTCTCGGTGGAGGTGGAGGAGGTTGGTGAGGAGCACCCTAGTTCTGTTGATGTTGTGGCTTTGCCATCTTTGAGTCTGATTTGGTCGAAGAGGAATAACTTGGTGGGTATATGGTTGTGGCGGTTACTAGGGTCTCTGAGGAGTTGGTTGTCTCTTTGGTTGCCACACCCATCTGTTGCGCATCCATGGATCTCTGAAGCACCTTATTGTAGTTATTCTTGGTTTTATTCCTACTTCAAATTAACTTCGAGAAACTAATCTTTACCGACGGCTTCTTAATTCAGTCAACAACTTCGACTTTACTATCTCCTTCAGGAGCTAGCGAGAAGCATCGATGTTATTTTTACCGTCGTTCTCATTCCTTTAAATCTTTTAACTTTTAATCCTTTAACTAACGAGAAATAATTTTAACTAATTTTATGAAAAATATTAATACTGTGGTACAAAATCAATATCATTAGTTAGACAGAACATTGAATCTATTTTTATAATAATTTTATTTAGAGTTACAAATGCTGCGCTATTCCTTATAAACCTACTTAAATTGGAGAAAAAACGAAATAATAAAAATTTAGAGATAAGCCTTTCTCGGAGCAGTAGCACGCTGAAAAGGTGAAAACAAACTCCGTCTCGTTTGCATTCCGCTCGTTCCCTTCCTCAATCTTTCGTTTGCCGTGCAGCTTCCAGAAGTTTCTAGAACCCAGGGAGCTTCCCATCGAAGCCACCGCCCCCACAGCCTATCCCCAATCCAGCAATGGCTGGAGTCGGGCGGCGGCGCATCGCGCAGGGAATGCGATCACGAACTGCGCCGCAGCGACTAGATAAGATTGGCTGCTCCGTTGCTCCCCCTCTCCCCCCGATTCCATTCTTCGAAGGTAAACCAAACCATCTATGTCGAATCAAAGACTCAGAGGTGGCGCAAGATCGATGGCGCCCAGGAATCCGCCTTCGTTTGATCTTGTTCTTCTTGGTTCACCTCTCCGCAGGGCCTGCGCCGCGCACGCCAGCTGTTCGACGGAATGCCGCCGCAGGCAGAAGCGGCGTCCTCGCCTGTGGCGGGGATCGACGCCCTTCCGGACGAGGCCCTGCAGCACGTGCTCGGCTTCCTGCCGGCGCGGGAGGCCGTGCGGACGTGCGCGCTCGCCCGGCGCTGGCGCCACCTCTGGAGGTCGGCACCTGCCCTGCGCGTCACCTCTGCAGAGTTTGCTGCCGAGCAGGAGTTCAGCGCTGTCGACGAGTTCGCTGACAATCTGCTGCGCCTCCGCGACCCTGAGGCTCCGCTGGGTTTCTGTGAGTTCCTCGTCACTCTGTCGGGGCAATTCTGTGAGGAGTCACCAGAGATCAGCTCGTGGATCGCGCAGGCACTGCTGTATCAGGCTCGGATCCTCAGGGTACGCTACAATCCTTTGCCGAAGAACAGGGTAAACTACAGTGATATGAACTCCGTGAATGCCAGCCTCCCTATGAATCTAGGTGATCTGCATTTCATGTCCCAGCACCTGACAACCATGGAGCTGAAGTCTGTACAGGTGACGGGTGATTTCTCGAGCTGCCTGGTACTGAAGAACCTGCGGATGATGCGCTGCGATGTGTTGTCAGAGAAATTGTCATGCCCATCTGTTAGACACCTGGCACTTATTGAATGTCTGTTTCTAAGCAGCGCCGGTGGTATGGCTCGGATATCTGCTCCAAGTGTTGTCTGGCTGGAACTATCGGACGGTTATTACAAGACTCCTTTTCTCGAAGACATGCCATCATTAGTGCACGCATTCATCAGACTCTGTTTACCTTTTGATTGTTTTGGTATAGAGGATTCTGGAAACTCATGCTGTTATCATGATAGATGTTTGAATTGTGCTGGTAATATTCTCAAGGGTTTGTCAAATGCTGAAAGCTTGGAACTAATTGCTAAACCTATGATGGTATGTTTGTTCCTACTTCATTCTTTACTCATACTGTTGTTTCGTCTGTTGCAATATCTATACCATAGCATTTGTAATCTAGCAAATGCACATGATGTTTATGTGCTAACCACAATCGAATCATTTGCATATAAGTCTGTTTGTGTCTCACTTAGATTTTTTTTTTCTGTTATTCATATGTTACGTATCAGAGTTTTGCGTTGCGGAATTCAGAGATCATAGCAAGTGTAAATCTTGTTAAGTAGGCACTCCATGACCAACTATAAAATTTTAGGTTGTGTCTGGATTCTGGGAAATATAGGGTGGGAGTGGGATATGAGCCTTTGGAGAAATGGAGGTCAACTATCCCAGCAGCTCAAACTCACACGGAGGTGGACACGCTTACCCATATGCTGAAACACTTACAACGAGTGCCATTGCTGCACCTCCCCATCCACCCCCGGACGGAGATGAGTGCTACTGCTGCATCTCTTAGCTCCTCAACCTTGTTTGAGAAATGTGCCAGCTGAGCTCGCCGCTCCATCACTGCGCTCTTAGATGCTCCTGCTCCAAAGCTGGCACTGACCACTCTGGGTAATATTACTGCCTTTGAGCTTGCAACTGAACTAGTCTGATCAACACTTTGAAATCACTTGCCGGCTGTATGCTTTGGCTTTCATTTGTTTGGATCTGTTAGGGTATTTTGGCCATTACAGGTTTGGATCTGCTACTATCCACACCAAATATAGGAAATGGATCATGATTTCATTTCCTTACCCAGACCCACTGCTGCATAACCCAGACCCACATCCATATACCAAACCCAAGATTCATCCAAACACCACCTTAGGGGGAAAAAATCTGTGTAGTATTGGTGTGGAGGTGTCATGCAATCTAGGTTTGGTGGTGCTGAGATAGATTTTGCTGGGTTCATTTTATCATAGGAGTAAACCACAATGTCTGCAGGGAGTTTGGATATTCTCCTTTATTAAATGGATACAAACTGCTACTACCTTGATACATGTCATTGATGTGTAGTTGTATTGGTATTTGGTATATGGTACCTCAGGCAAGTATTGGTTCATAATAAATGTAAATTTAGTCAAAGTTGAGAACTTTATTGTGCGTGTATTTTAGAGAACCTCTCATATTGTGGCCAGATTAGTTTTGCTTTTCACTAATGTTCTTACAATGAGCTATTCCTACTTGCAATTTGTACAGTTTAAGTTGAAGACCTTGCTACTCAATGAGTGGTGTGTATCTCTCGATTTCTGCGCATTAATATGCTTTCTTCGACATACGCCTGTTCTAGAGAAGCTCACTCTTCAAATTCGTCAGGTATATGTTAAACAAATCTCATATCCATTGTCAATTGTACTTATCATGCATTTTCATTGATTTCGGGTAAATATAAATATTGTATTTGATACAGGCTCCTGGCAATTGGGTGAAACCAAGGGAAAAATATGTTCCATCAGAAGAACCGTTTGCATCTAAGAAACTTACAGTAATTGAAATTAAGTGTGAAAAGTTTGATGTGAGAGTTCACCAGATTTCAAAGATGCTGAGCGTCTACAATTCATATCTTCAAAAAGTCACTATTGAGTGTTCCGAGAGGTTCTGAATGTAAGTTGGCAATTTTCACCTTTCTATCTTCTTTTAGTCCCATAAATTCTCGAAAACATGGGTTATGTGAGGCTTCAACTGCCATGCTGAGCTAGTTTGTCACAGCAAGGATGTGCTGGAGTTCATCATAGTTTACAGCTAGGCTCCTTCATCCCTTCGTTAGGCAGTTTTCTCCAATATAGATTAAATTATTTTGTCAGCTAAAAGAGTTGTTTGCTCTCAATTTTGTACATTTACTAGGAAGTGGCCCTATTAATTGTGATAGCAATCTCATTGCTTTTATAAAGCACTAAGAAGCCTATTCTTTCATCCACTTCTCTCATTCTCCCCCATCCTTGCGCACACCAACTCCCTGGTGTGATGAGCAAGCTGCTTGGAAGGTAGATGGGTAGAGAATATATTTTTTTAAGCAAAAGGTACAGCAGGGGAAACCCCACTGTGAGATTATTTTTATAATTATTAAAGAAAGAAAAGCAGGGGACCGTATAGAGAGGCCTCAAAACAAGGCAAAGAAAAGCAACAAAGGAGCAACATCGAGAATGGCCTGCCACTCATACCTCTATGCTCTCAGATCCAGGGATGTAACACTAAGGAATGCTATAACCAACAAATTCTTTACAGTAGCAAATTTCATGCATGTTTGGACACATATATTGTTTTTTTTTTTTAAATCTTACACTGCATCTGTTGGAGCTCAAAGGGTAGTTATATTTTTATATTTTCTGCACAGTATTACACAAGCAATTAATTCAAATGTTGCATTAATAGTGTTGTTATTCTACTGCTTAAAACACTATGCTGACAATCTTCAACCACATCTTTTAAAAGATTTTTCATAGATGATTTTCAGTAGAACACTATGCTGACAGGTAGCGGTCATGTTGATTCCATAGGAAGAACATTCAAACATTTATGTTTGTCATTATTTTAGGTCTCATGGTTGTAGTGTTGTACTGAAAATTATGTGTACTCTTACAGATTTCTCATGAGACTCACACAATTAGATGATGCAGGGGTATAGCCGTATAGGTCTATTTGGAATTTCATTCTATTTCATCTGACAAGAGTGTACTACTCCCTCCGTTCCAAATTGTAAGTTTGTTCTAGTTTTGGATTACTATGAATCTAGACATAATGTATACGGTGTCTAGCAAAAGCATACCTACAAAGCCAGATTGAAACTTACTTGAAACAATGTTTCCTGGGAGTAGGGGGTGGGGGCACATTTATCTAGATTCACAACAATTTCATCAAATTGCATATTGGCCGTGATCCCTGATGCTTATGGGATTTTACTGAGGAATTAACCTTACTGTGCCTCTCCATGTTCATATAGGTTACAGTTTCCAGAAAAATGATGATCGATTGATCTGCTACGCCAATAAATTTCTTGACTGTTCAAATTCGCAGAACTAAAATTTGCATCAAATGTTTGCTCTGCTAAACTCTGTTTCTTATGTGGACTCGTTTCATGCTTAGGATTTGACCTTGGTGATAGCAGAGATTGGGATGTATTTTGAACTTCTGCTCCTTGCGTAGTTTTTGCAAGATTGTCTATGATTTTCTGTATTAGCTGGTATCTTGTTGCATGAGGATCTTGTTCAGTTTTAGAATCTCATTTTCTTTTGTATAACAAGAATGTCCTTAACTTGTATGAAAGTCTTATAGTACAGTAAGTCTTGTTCCGACTGCTGAGCCAGAGCCTGTTTCACAAAGGTTAGTTCGATCTACAAGTTTGCATCGAGCAAGCTGATACCAAACAGCGTGCCCACAAAGCCTGTGCCTATGCCACATATCGTGAGGGGAGAGGGAGAGGGATAAAGCTTTGCGCTGAATTGTTGATGAAAAAATTTGGCAAAGGGTGTCTCACTTTTGATCACTGAAAGTGATTGTTGGTACGCCAAACACATCATCATGTCTTCATGTATTCTTTTCACTCATTCTATGGGATAGGGACTCCAGTTTTGATCTGTGATCACCTCCTACAAAGATGTGCGCACAATAGAGGAAAACTTGACAGGTGTGGTCAGTTTAAGTTATTCCTGACGACAGTTATCTGTCATTCAGGGAAACTCACTTTTCAATTAGCTTACGAGTTACGACGACTTGATGCAGAACACAATTTAATTTCAAGATCGCAGAAAAGACGGATTTTTTTGAAAGTGGAGTTGACGCTGGTCGCACGTTTATGCAATGACTGAAATATTGGTGAAGATGCCCAAGAACACAGAGGCAAGCACGTTTAATTAGGTCGATCAAGTTTGATGCTGCAAAGTTGCAAGATCTTTGATCCAGATCTTACACACACTGGTAACACAGGCGAATGCGTAAGCACAATGAGTTAAAGCCTATTTCGATTTGCTCCTCTAAATTTTAAAGCTAAAACTCTATACAGGTGGTCTAAACTTAACTCTAAACATTAGCTCACCAAATGCCTCCTGAAACGGTACTCTGCGAAGAGATGCAAAGGGCCTTGCCCTAGCCGCCCCTGGCGGCCCCCTCCGCGCCGCTGCCGGTGGCGGCACCAGCTGTCTCCCTGGTGCCCGGCCCCTGCCCTACCTCACCACCTCTTCCTTTCCTCCCCCCCATCCACCCCCAATCCGCGCGAGCCCTGGACCGGACGTGCCGCCATGTGGTCCGGAAGCCGCCGCCGCGTCGAGCAAGATGTCGGTTGGGGGACCTCGAGCCTCCCCCGGATCCGGCGACCGCGAGCCCCTCCCCACCTCCACGCGCTCCCTCGGCCTCGCGCCGCCCTGTGCTCGGCCGCTGCCGCCGTCGCCACTGGGAAGCAGGAGGGGGCTGCGCCCAGGCCCAGCTTCGGAGCGGGTGGGTCGCCGCAATCCTCAGCGCCGTCGCAGGCCGCCTGCCAGCCACCACCCGCGCTCGCGGCCGTCGGTCCGCTGGAGCCGGCCCTCCGCCAGCGATAGGGCGGGACGACCCCTGGGCCTCCATGCCTGCTGTGATGGAGGCCGATGCTGGAGGGGACGCGGGTGAGATGTTGTGCGCACCCTCACCCACGATGGACCTCACGCCAGCGCAGGTAATCTAGCACCTCCGCCTGTCCGCGGTGGACGAGTCACAGGTCATCGTCGAGGATGCATCGGAGGACGAGGACAAGGAGGAGGGCTCGGTCACTGCTTCCCTCAGGCCACGACCGGTAGCGGGCGCCGAGACGCCTTCGCCGCCTAAAGATCCTCCCTTTCCCTGTATGCGGCTCCATTCGTGCCAATCTCGTGTGGGTGCTCCAAGCACCGGCGATGGGCGGATGACGGCGACGAGTCCGGCAATGAGCAACCCCCGTCCTATCTGACAGTTGCCATTCGCCCGCCGAAGCCGACCGTTGTGCCTGTGAGGCTGCAGGCATGTCCGTTTGTGGTCCCGGGTCATGGCGGGGTGGCTGTCAGGTGGGCTGACCCATGGCGAGGGCGGAGGAAGCGCGGCCGGCCATGCCCCCAGCTGGTGAGCGGCATCCCTGCCCGGCCAGTGGAGGGACGTGTCCCTGCCCAACAAAGCCTCGACCGACACGAGCGTGACGGGCGCCCAGACACTGACGCGAGGCCGTAGCGAATTCCTGCCCACCAACGACTGGGGTCGACGCGTCGCGCGACCGCTCCGAACGCCGATGGCTAGCAGCGCGTGCTCCCCCAACATCCTCGTCAACTTGCGCAGCCACCGCGTCCGCGGCAGCGCCATGGGTGAAAGCTCTAGTTTGATTTTGGTAATTAATGAAACCTAATATGCTAACCTCGTGCTCTAAGTGAATATGAGATAGGTTGCATATACCAAGAAGTGAGCTAGTCGGCAAACCATGAAGATGATGGTGATGGCCACATGATGATGGATCAAGTGCTCTACATTTGGAAAAGACAAAAGAGAAAAATAAAATAGGCTCAAGGCAAAGGTATAATTATAGGAGCCTTTTTTATTTTGCACTCAAGACACCATAGAGGGTGTGAGTGATTTAGGATTGATAACCATACTATAAAGAGGGGAAATCTTTATTTGCAATGGTTATCTAGTGCCACTGAAGTGTGAGTCTCATTTGCATATGCTTTACGCTTAGTGACGTGGTGAGATACAAGAGAAAAGGTTTTTAAATTGTTTGAAAAATGCTAACTCACTTACTTTGATTGTTAGAACTCATTGTGAAGTTTAGCTCGTTTAAAAAGGCCTTATATATGGAGAGTGATGGGCTGTTTTCTGGAATCCTTGGAATTTCCTAGTCTGTCTCGAAATATCCAAAATGAATGGAATATCCAAACAAATTTCCTGGCCGTCATCTCTGTCTTTGCTTGGTTGGAATATCCAAACAAATTTCCTAGCCGCCCTCTCTGCCTTGTTTGCTATCTTACGCCAGGAATTTCCTAACTTGTTTGGTATATCCTAATCTGGGAAAGCCTAAAATAGACAGTCTCATGTGAACGCATCTGAAAAAAAAGAGGCAGCCTTTGGCCTGTGCTATTTATAGCGTGAGCTTTTATTAGATGAGAGGTGCTGCCGTTGCATGCTCTTTTTATCTTTGCTCTTGTGCTCATTGTCCAAATATAGGAGCAAGGTAATTTCATGGTTGCTTCCTTCCCCATCCTGGCTTGCATGTGTTTGCTGTCCACTTGGTTGGCTCTCTTCTGCATGCATGCTTGACTTCACCGTGTGAAAGCTAGAAGGATGGAGCGGCGCTGATGGCCCTGGAGTCACGCGCCCCTGCTGGACTGTAGAGTTGCAGGTGCTGGTTTTTGAACCGTTGCTTGCTGATCGACCATTAGTGGTTGGGGCCCGTGCGTCAGCTATTCAAGAGAATGTCGTTGGCCTGCTTCTACCCGTTGGATGGCCTGAACCACTGGATGGTGTGGACGAGAAGGCAATAAAAACAGAGCGTACCCCTTCGTTCTTCCTTCTGTGGTTCCCCTCTTTTTGCTGCATACTGAGAACCAAAGAACAGAAAAGCTCTCTCTTCCTCCTCTCTCACTCTCTCAAGCACTTGTGCTCCATTCAAGTGAGAGATTGAGCTCTAGTGATTAATTTGAGAGCTTCAAGAGCATCTTCTCTCTCTCCTCTCCCTGCTCAAGTGCTGTGCTTATTCTTGAGAGGATTTAAGGGAAACACTAACCCTAGTGTGTGCATCTCGTGATTTACTTTTTGTGGCACTAGGTGATTGTTGTGATTGCAGATTTCTTATTACTTTTGGTGATTGCCGTCACCTAGACGGTTGGAGATTTGGTGATTGGTGAGGGGACTTGGTGATTGTGTCCGCCCCCAATCAAGGATTGGATTTATGAGGGGGTTCTTGAGCCTTCCCCGCGGGAGATCGCAATTGGCTACTCTAGTGGATTGCTCGTGGCTTGTGGATCCCCATCTTGTGTTGGTTGTGCTGCACCCGACTGCGGGTTTGGCTTTGTAACGCCAATCAGCGCGTGAACCTCCAAGTGGGTGAATCGCCACAACGAGGACTAGCTTGCCGACAAGCAAGTGAACCTCGGTAAAAAATATTGTGTCATCTCTCTTGCTGAGGATTCATATTGTGTTTGGTAATATTGTGATTATAATTGATTGGTTCAACTCCTCTACATCGGTGGTATCAATCACCTCTCTACCTTGTATTTATTCTGCATAGTTGTAACTAGCTGAAACCTTTCTTAGTGAATAGCGACCTAGCTTTTATGTGTCTAGAGATTATAGCTTTATTAGAACTGTTGGTTTAGGTGGCTTGCTTCACACCCTTTGTAGTGCTAGTGCAAAATTCGATTCGCCATCTTATTTACTAATAGCTTGTCTTAAGTGTTGTTGTAGAAATTTTTATAGGCTATTCACCCCCCCCTCTAGCCATTTCGGACCTTTCAATGGGGCGCACGCCAGGGAGCACAGCGGTTTCCGGCATTTGCCGATGGTCGCTGCTTCAAGTGCCTCGCAAAGGGGCACCGCATCGCCACCTGCAACCTCCCTTGGCGATGCTTACGCTGCCACGACCTTGGCCACCTTGCGCGGGAGTGCACGAGGCCGAGGCGCGTTGACGACGACGGGCGCACCACTCGGCCAAGGAGCGGCAGCGATGGAGGCGTCAACAGCACCGACGGCGGTGGCTGCGTTCCCGCAGGGGACAGCCACCCCCGCCAGCTTGGCCGCGGGCACCGCTCGTGCCGGCGACGACATCGCAGGCGGAAGAGGAAGCAGGGGATGAGCAGCGCCATCCAACCTCCCAAGGTTTGGCGGCCGTGGTCTGCTCGTCACGTGGCTGGAGCATCATTCGAGCCTCCAATCGTGGACCACGAACCAACCATTGCAGATCTGGTGGCCACTTTGATGGACGTCACCTGGGCGGTCATTCTCGACGGACCGCTCACCATGTCCGGAAGGCCAGGCCCAGAGCCGGTAGCCACCCCTCCTCTGGTGATGAGTATTCCGGGGGAGGTCCACGACGCCCTGGCCATAGCCGTAGCGCCACAGAGGGCTGTATCGCTGCTCGTCTATGCCCGCCGCACCAAAGCAACACACGGGAGCGGATCTCCCACAGGGCGTGATCGAGGTCTCCACGATGGATGCAATTGCGGCCCAAGAGCTTGACACGTCGGCGGACGACGCGGGTTGCTGCACACTGCCGCCAGGCTTCCCTGTGCCAGCGCGCCTCGGCGACGCGCAACCTCCGGAGGCCGCTCCGCTCTCGGAGGACACGCCGCCTTCTCCACAGCGCGTCGCCATCGACAATGACACCGCCATCTTCCGCACGCCGGTAGACAACGTTGCGCCGGCTATCCACCTCAACGCCGACCGGGACGCTCCACCATCACTGACAAACACTACATCTGCTCAGCGGCGTTTCCAAGCGTTTGCCGACAAGGTTATGAAGCCGAAGCCTGCTGCCATCCTGCGGCGGCCTTCGCCCAACAAGGTCGTTACGCCTTGGCAGAGGCCACTACAGAGCTGACGGATTGCTGCCCAAAGCCTTTCGCGGATACCAGTGGCCAGGCGTGGAGAGTACCCGATCCTCAAGCGTCTCGGCCAGGTTTCTCCATTGACTGCATCCACGGTAGCAAACAAGTTCAACGCCCTATTTGGTGGCAATCCGGAGGACGATAAAGCTCTTAGGGAGCTCTTCCCAGATGACCGCATCGTTGGTGGACGCAGGATGACGCGGATGAGCAACCCCCGTCCTATCTGACAGTTGCCATTCGCCCGCCGAAGCCGACCGTTGTGCCTGTGAGGCTGCAGGCATGTCCGTTTGTGGTCCCGGGTCATGGCGGGGTGGCTGTCAGGTGGGCTGACCCATGGCGAGGGCGGATGAAGCGCGTCCGGCCATGCCCCCAGCTGGTGAGCGGCATCCCTGCCCGGCCAGTGGAGGGACGTGTCCCTGCCCAACAAAGCCTCGACCGACACGGGCGCGACGGGCGCCCAGACACTGACGCGAGGC
Organism: Themeda triandra; assembly: GCA_018135685.1. Taxonomy (NCBI): domain Eukaryota; kingdom Viridiplantae; phylum Streptophyta; class Magnoliopsida; order Poales; family Poaceae; genus Themeda; species Themeda triandra. The sequence continues at coordinate 1,324,484 of JAENPR010000103.1, forward strand.
CGTAGCGAATTCCTGGCCACCAACGACTGGGGTCGACGCGTCGCGCAACCGCTCCGAACTCCGATGGCTAGCAGCGCGTGCTCCCCCAACATCCTCGTCAACTTGCGCAGCCACCGCGTCCGCGGCAGCGCCATGGGTGAAAGCTCTAGTTTGATTTTGGTAATTAATGAAACCTAATATGCTAACCTCATGCTCTAAGTGAATATGAGATAGGTTGCATATACCAAGAAGTGAGCTAGTCGGCAAACCATGAAGATGATGGTGATGGCCACATGATGATGGATCAAGTGCTCTACATTTGGAAAAGACAAAAGAGAAAAATAAAATAGGCTCAAGGCAAAGGTATAATTATATGAGCCTTTTTTATTTTGCACTCAAGACACCATAGAGGGTGTGAGTGATTTAGGATTGATAACCATACTATAAAGAGGGAAAATCTTTATTTGCAATGGTTATCTAGTGCCACTGAAGTGTGAGTCTCATTTGCATATGCTTTACGCTTAGTGACGTGGTGAGATACAAGAGAAAAGGTTTTTAAATTGTTTGAAAAATGCTAACTCACTTACTTTGATTGTTAGAACTCATTGTGAAGTTTAGCTCGTTTAAAAAGGCCTTATATATGGAGTGTGATGGGCTGTTTTCTGGAATCCTTGGAATTTCCTAGTCTGTCTCGAAATATCCAAAATGAATGGAATATCCAAACAAATTTTCTGGCCGTCCTCTCTGTCTTGTTTGCTTGGTTGGAATATCCAAACAAATTTCCTAGCCGCCCTCTCTGCCTTGTTTGCTATCTTACGCCAGGAATTTCCTAACTTATTTGGTATATCCTAATCTGGGAAAGCCTAAAATGGACAGTCTCATGTGAACGCATCTGAAAAAAAGAGGCAGCCTTTGGCCTGTGCTATTTATAACGTGAGCTTTTATTAGCTGAGAGGTGCTGCCGTTGCATGCTCTTTTTATCTTTGCTCTTGTGCTCATTGTCCAAATATAGGAGCAAGGTAATTTCATGGTTGCTTCCTTCCTCATCCTGGCTTGCATGTGTTTGCTGTCCACTTGGTTGGCTCTCTTCTGCATGCATGCTTGACTTCACCGTGTGAAAGCTAGAAGGATGGAGCGGCGCTGATGGCCCTGGAGTCACGCGCCCCTGCTGGACTGCAGAGTTGCAGGTGCTGGTTTTTGAACCGTTGCTTGCTGATCGACCATTAGTGGTTGGGGCCCATGCGTCAGCTATTCACGAGAATGTCGTTGGCCTGCTTCTACCCGTTGGATGGCCTGAACCACTGGATGGTGTGGACGAGAAGGCAATAAAAACAGAGCGTACCCCTTCGTTCTTCCTTCTCTGGTTCCCCTCTCTTTTTGCTGCATACTGAGAACCAAAGAACAGAAAAGCTCTCTCTTCCTCCTCTCTCACTCTCTCAAGCACTTGTGCTCTATTCAAGTGAGAGATCGAGCTCTAGTGATTAATTTGAGAGCTTCAAGAGCGTCTTCTCTCTCTCCTCTCCCTGCTCAAGCGCTGTGCTTATTCTTGAGAGGATTTGAGGGAAACACTAACCCTAGTGTGTGCATCTCGTGATTTACTTTTTGTGGCACTAGGTGATTGTTGTGATTGCAGATTTCTTATTACTTTTGGTGATTGCCGTCACCTAGACGGTTGGAGATTTGGTGATTGGTGAGGGGACTTGGTGATTGTGTCCGCCCCCAATCAAGGATTGGATTTATGAGGGGTTCTTGAGCCTTCCCCGCGGGAGATCGCAATTGGCTACTCTAGTGGATTGCTCGTGGCTTGTGGATCCCCATCTTGTGTTGGTTGTGCGGCACCCGACTGCGGGTTTGGCTTTGTAACGCCAATCAGCGCGTGAACCTCCAAGTGGGTGAATCGCCACAACGAGGACTAGCTTGCCGGCAAGCAAGTGAACGTCGGTAAAAAATATTGTGTCATCTCTCTTGCTGAGGATTCATATTGTGTTTGGTAATATTGTTGTTATAATTGATTGGTTCAACTCCTCTACATCGGTGGTGTAAATCACCTCTCTACCTTGTATTTATTCTGCATAGTTGTAACTAGCTGAAACCTTTCTTAGTGAATAGCGACCTAGCTTTTGTGTGTCTAGAGATTATAGCTTTATTAGAACTGTTGGTTTAGGTGGCTTGCTTCACACTCTTTGTAGTGCTAGTGCAAAATTCGCTTCGCCATCTTATTTACTAATAGCTTGTCTTAAGTGTTGTTGTAGAAATTTTTATAGGCTATTCACCCCCCCCTCTAGCCATTTCGGACCTTTCAATGGGGCGCACGCCAGGAGCACAGCGGTTTCCGGCATTTGCCGATGGTCGCTCGCTTCAAGTGCCTCGCAAAGGGGCACCGCATCGCCACCTGCAACCTCCCTTGGCGATGCTTACGCTGCCACGACCTTGGCCACCTTGCGCGGGAGTGCACGAGGCCGAGGCGCGTTGACGACGACGGGCGCACCACTCGGCCAAGGAGCGGCAGCGATGGAGGCGTCAACAGCACCGACGGCGGTGGCTGCGTTCCCGCAGGGGACAGCCACCCCCGCCAGCTTGGCCGCGGGCACCGCTCGTGCCGGCGACGACATCGCAGGCGGAAGAGGAAGCAGGGGATGAGCAGCGCCATCCAATTAACCTCCCAAGGTTTGGCGGCCGTGGTCTGCTCGTCACGTGGCTGGAGCATCATTCGAGCCTCCAATCGTGGACCACGAACCAACCATTGCAGATCTGGTGGCCACTTCGATGGACGTCACCTGGGCGGTCATTCTCGACGGCCCGCTCACCATGTCCGGAAGGCCAGGCCCAGAGCCGGTAGCCACCCCTCCTGTGGTGATGGGTATTCCGGGGGAGGTCCACGACGCCCTGGCCATAGCCGTAGTGCCACAGAGGGCTGTATCGCTGCTCGTCTATGCCCGCCGCACCAAAGCAACACACGGGAGCGGATCTCCCACGGGGCGTGATCGAGGTCTCCGCGATGGATGCAATTGCGGCCCAAGAGCTTGACACGTCGGCGGATGACGCGGGTTGCTGCACACCGCCGCCAGGCTTCCCTGTGCCAGCGCGCCTCGGCGACGCGCAACCTCCGGAGGCCGCTCCGCTCTCGGAGGACACGCCGCCTTCTCCACAGCGCGTCGCCATCGACAATGACACCGCCATCTTCCGCACGCCGGTAGACAACGTTGCGCCGGCTATCCACCTCAACGCCGACCGGGACGCTCCACCATCACTGACAAACACTCACTACAAGAAATGTGTCATCTTTTGACATTTGATATATGTCATAATACCAGTGAAATATGTCATAGGTCACCATTTATGACATCAAGTTGACGAAATAGAAATGTCAAAAGATGAGCGTCTATAATGACAACTTATGACATTTAAGTGCTCATGTCATAACATTATGACATTGATTTTGGATGTCATAACCTTTATGACATCTGCTTTATGTCACAAGTTCTTTGATCTTGCTTGGTGGCAAATTCCATATAACCCAATATTTACTTGGACATCATTCAAGACCCACAGCCCCACAAGTAATCTAGAATGACATAACTATGCCAAATAATATATTCAATTCATGACCAAGTTCACAAGTCATACATCAACATATTTATTACATCCATCATGAACACCTACTTGTTCAACAAGTGACCTTAGTAACAAAGGTATCTCAGATAAAAAACAAATGGAAATTTCACATCCATGTCTCACAAGTAACCTTTGTCAGCAAACTAATAGTTCAACCAATAGTGCTAGCAGCTAGTCATTCATGGTGTCAAGAGCAAATACTTTAGAATGCTGGAGTTTTCCCATATCCTGCGATACACAACACATCAGAAGCAAACGATCACTTGTTGGAACAAATAAAAAAGTCATAATGGACTTGTATATGTAAAGCCGAAAAAAAATCAAGTAACAACAATCCTTTCTCAAACCTGCAACATGTATTTAAGCATTTCACAAGAATACACCAATTCGCACTAATCAATCTGACACTGGTTTCACAAAATCACAGCTAGTAAATGCAACAAGAATAATAAAGTTCAAATATTTGCTCAAGTCAATACTAAAAATTTAGTACATATTGATGAAGTCACAACATCTAATTATATGGCTCTTCATAGATGTTAGTCCTTACCTTGCCATATGGAGAGACTATAAACCGAAGTGTTATGATCTTGTCACCCAACATGTGGCTCCTCATACATGGTGTCTGCAAAAACCAATCCAAACAAGAAAAACAATTCAGAAATAGAAAAGGAAAACAATCCAGGTTAAGCTGTGAAAATTAGATATTTTGGTGCCACTAGATAAATACGCAAGTTTGAACTAATTAAAATTTTCAGCACTGCAGTACATATGCAGACAATTGCTAGACATTCCTGTAGAAATTCCTGCAGCATACACACTAACATTCATATTTAGCAAAAGGGAGGCCGAATATATGCTGCATAGAAGGCCTTTTCTTAGACAAATTCAGTATACAGTACTTCAAATCTGTAACAAACTATATACTGAACAAATAAATTAGCTGCCACTATAGTAGTAAAGCAAGTAAACATAAGTAATCTCCTAGAAAAAAACTTGGTAAAGTTATCACCATTTGCAAATCGATTGCTGGAATTCTGAAAGCAAATATATGCCCTAGCTGTAGCTGGAATGAACATATACATGAATAATTTGATAAATGCTACTGACACTGATTAAGAAAATTAGCTAAATAAAAGCTGAACATTTTCTAGATGCATTTGTTTCTCCACACAACAGCAAAATAATAAGGTCCTTTTTTGGACTGTTGAACTGGAAACAAATTTCAGTTCCTCACCTATCTAGGGGTACAACAAATAGAACCATGTGTATTAATGTGAGAGGAGGGTTGTGAAATTAGTGCCAAGTTGTATTGCAATAGACCTGAACACATATATATGATATGCGCATCAGTGTTATTGAGAACCTAAATGGCGATGTGCATCACTGTCGAGAGCATGAATGTGATAGAGCTAAATGCAAAAATGATATATATACATGTTACAACAGTCTAGAAGCAGTTGTGTAAAATATTTCTATGAAATTAAGAAAGAAGAGAGTAGCTGATTTTGGAAGATTGTTGATTCTCACTAACACTGCAACACAAAACAGATCTGCCAGCTAATAAATTTTTAGGACTGCAACCTAGTTGTAATTTTGGTTTTCCAATCTTACTATCAAAGGTCGCTAGCAGATTTTCCATTGGATTTGATACAAATTAAATTCTGCTTTACAATACAATATATAGAGCACTTCAAAATTCCTGCAGATTAACTGACCTGTGTTGTTGCACTTAGATGGAAGTATGGAACCACAAATGCCTACACATCAAAAGAGAAAACAAACAAGCAATCAACAATCTTCCCTTTTGAAATAGCTTATTGATTTCACAGATCTGCAAAAAGTTAACTAAGCAATATAAAAGTGGAATTCAATGGATATGAAAGATAAAAGCTGGATGGATGGTCCATGAGCAGCAAAGAGAGGAGCCGAACGGATGCACGACTTGGCCACTGTCGCCGCTGCCCTTCATCTTGCCACAGCTGCCGAACGCTTGGACTCGGCTTCCATTGAGAATGAACTGAGACTAAATCACCAGGGCAGTGGATCTCCCCTCCTCACCACCTTGCGATAGTCAAGTAACCAACCAAAGGGGACGAGATAGGGGCGATAGGCTGGTGGAATACGCATTGCGTCAGCTTAGGGCTGCGGCGAGTGGAGGGGCGACGCATCGGAGGCGGGGTGGATGGGCGGCGCAGGGATTCCATCACGAGGAGGGAGGGAGGTGCGCGTTTGGATAAGGCTTGCGGGACTTTTTCTTTTCCTTTTTTTTTTCGGGCCACCAATTTGCTGAAGTCTCACGCGGGAAGAAAGTTTGGAGGGCGGGAGAGGATTTTGTCCTTCTACGCCCTGGCCAACTTGAGAATTTGTAAGATTAGTTTTTCGTTTAGAATTTTGTACACTACATAAAATGGGTAGGTATCGACACGAAATAAAATATTGTTGGACAATCACATACGCAAACTGTTTTTTCCATGTCGATAGTCTAATTTTCTAATGGTAAATACTTTACCGGCAGTGTAATTATTCTTTTTTAAGGCCGAAGGTCAAACCAATTGGGAAATATTAGTTTTTTAGTAGTGACAATTCCACGTTATTAATTATAAAAAAATAGATTATTTCTATATTACGTTGAAACCAATAGATTTCTGTTAGTTTCTCCAAATGTTAGTTATTAATTCCTTGTCAGTTTTCATATAACCGATAGAAATATGGGGCACTAGGAAAATCTTAGTTTCTAATAGCATTATGTTCTTGCGATATTAACAGACACAAAGACCTACCAGAAGCTCTAGGATGTTTATTGTGACATAAATTTGTTTTTGTCACAAGTTTTCCATACCTCCCAAATAAATGTCATAAAGTCACACATTTAGTGACATTTTGACAAGATGTCATGCCATAAATGTCATAAGATGACACATTTCTTGTAGTGACTACATCTGCTCAGCGGCGTTTCCAAGCGTTTGCCGACAAGGTTATGAAGCCGAAGCCTGCTGCCATCCTGCGGCGGCCTTCGCCCAACAAGGTCGTTACGCCTTGGCAGAGGCCACTGCAGAGCTGACGGATTGCTGCCCAAAGCCTTTCGCGGATACCGGTGGCCAGGCGTGGAGAGTACCCGATCCTCAAGCGTCTCGGCCAGGTTTCTCCATTGACTGCATCCACGGCAGCAAACAAGTTCAACGCCCTATTTGGTGGCAATCCGGAGGACGATAAAGCTCTTAGGGAGCTCTTCCCAGATGACCGCATCGTTGGTGGACGCAGGAGGCGCCGCCGTGCACCGCGCGCGCGGGCTTGAGCCAGCCATGGATACTACCATGTGTTAGAGCCTCGTTTGTTTAATGCAATGAGTAATAGGATAGCTAGAGATCTGTTGTGGGGTGCACGTTATCTGACAAATCTTGTAAATCACCCCGGTTGTACTAAAACTCCTCTTCTTAATAAAAAACGTGCAAATCTTTTGCGTGATTGAGAAAAAAAACATTAGAGTTTTAGAGCTCAAAAGTGAATTAACATGCTCTAAAGCATTTAGAGCTCTAATGTTTAGAGGAGGAGATCAAACAGACCCTTAGGCTACTCAAAATGATTGCATTCACACGGATTAAGAAAACGCTGTGTTCATCCATACCTATGTCGTCATGTGAAAGTCAGAAATACACAAGTTTTTTTAGGAAGTCAGAAATACACCAGTTTTTTTAAGGAAGACAGAAATACACAAGTTTTTAAGGAAGTCCATACGCAAGGCCCAAATTGACGAGATGCTGCTTTTACAGATTAGATTAGATGATCGGAGAGTACTGAAAGGAAAATCGCCAAACCCTCCGGCCGCCGCCGCCGGCCGCCACTCCATCTTGGCATCCAGATTGGATGATCGGAGAGAAGCCTAGGCGCAGCTAGTAAGGTGAATTGGCGATCTTTGCTTCCACTCTGTTCGTGCCAGCCATCTTTCGAATTCTACTCATCGTTCATTGTACATTGTTTCATCTCGTCACAGCGGATAACGACGGTGCTCTGATCGGTGGGTATCAAACCATGGCACCTCTGAAGAAACGCCAGAAGACAACCCTCGCCGCGGCACTTCCAGCTGCGGTGATCGACGCAGCCGACTGCATCAGCAGGCTTCCAGAGGAGATTCAGGCGCACATCCTCTCGTTCCTGCCGGCGCAAGAGGCCGTGCGAACGTGCGTCCTCGCGCGGACTTGGCGCCACGTCTGGAGGTTCACCAGACGCCTGCTCATCACAGGCAAGTCCGTCGGGGAGGTCCGGAAATTCGCACACCGCCTGCTACGAGTCCGCCTCAGCGGGCTCAAGCGTGCGTCCCTCGGCGCGAGCGAGATCAGGTTCGATCAATTCGTCGAGGTGGACGATGACAGGAAGGTCTACCTCACACGGAAGGACATGGGCAGCATCAATAGCTGGATCCGTCGAGTTCTGAAATGTCAAATCCAGACGCTCCGGGTCGACATATCTGCTCAAACCAACTTGGAGGTCTATTTGCGGATGAGCACAACGCCCCTCCTTGTCTCGCCGCACTTGACCAGACTGGAGCTCACAGGCATATTGTTCACCTGCCGTTGCCTTAACCTAGACGACTGTCCTTCGTTGGAACAACTGGAGATTAATAATGGGTGCTTCTTGGAAGATGTGAGGAACATCACTTCCTTGTCAGTTAAACGCCTAGTCATCACATCCTGCGTGTCCTATAGCCACATTCAGATTTGTGTTCCACGTCTAGTTTCTTTGTGGCTGCACAATGACAAGTTCAAGACATCACTTGGAGGTTTAGCAAAAGCTAAAGATCTAGTGCTGATAGCTGATCACAAAGAGGTACACTCTTGTCCCTATCGATTATTCACTGTTAAAACCATATATGTGTTCCAGTCCGGAAATTGTTCCTGTTGATTATGCACGTTGCACTCCACAATAATTGTTCTTGCTGATAGGAATTATATATTTCGACACTCCTGTATTCACCATCTGAACTTTCTGTGTAAATTACATATTTTCATGTCTGCATAGTCTAGATAAAAACAAGTTTTATTTACTCTCTTTTATTCTGTTTGCAATCTGGCCAGGACATTTTTAGAAGGTGGTGCCCCACATTTTCCAAGTTGAGGACCCTTGTACTCAATGATGATTGTTGGTGTCAGCCTGATTGCAGTGCACTAGCATGTATTCTTGAACATGCGCCACGTTTAGAAAAACTCACACTTATTTCACGCCAGGTAAAATATTTTTGGATAGGCAACGGCTATTGTATTACTATTGAGTTATAGTAAACTATTATTAATTTAACTTGGTGACTTCATTTCAGTGGCTGCGATCTAGAGGCAAATATAAAGTCCAAATGAAAGGACACCCTGATGCAACGGTGAAATCGACAAAAATATCACAACGCCTTAAGGTAGTTGAGATCAATTGTGAAGATGTCAATGAAAGATTTCTTAATGCCCTCAACTTTCTGGGTACACTCAACATATGTAAGATAATAATCAACTCTGCTTTTACTCTACATCTGTATGTTGCGTACGAGTTATATTAGCAATATGATAGCAACACTATACTCTGTCTTGGTAAATTTTATGTGCATGTAGAGAAACATGGTACAATAATATAAATACTAACAGTAATAAAACAATTATATCCTTTAACACAAACATGAGTATAAAAAAATCCTTCATGTTTTACAGTTTCAATGCACAATTTTGCAAATAATGAAATAAAACAATGACGAGGCTCCCAGTGTCATTAAAAGCAATATAAATTTAAACCAAAAAAATCGATATAAATGAGGTAGCCCATTTTTGCACTACTCAGCGGGTTAGGTTGAATTGATGTACATACCAACTAGTGATTTCTTCTTAATAGCAAAACATATGTTTGGACTAAGTAGTTCCAAATTACACACTGCATGCTGGATGGCAGCCATATGTGTGACATTGTTTTCATGCCAATCAGTCTTGTCCACGCACACTACTAGAATGAGCTATGCACGGTTCTCAACTCTAGTATGCGCTTTGGCATGGTGTCATTGCAGCTTCCCAGAATGAATTGTTGCTGCTTAGGGTGGCCATGTAGCTGGTCTTCTACGAGAACGTATGTGTGATAATACTATCTGACCCCAGTATAGTCACATTGTTCTGCTGGCATGGCAATTGGTGCCTATATGTAAATTGTGAGGAGGGTTTTTTTTGACCATTAATTGTGAGGAGGTTAAGAATGAGCCTTTACTCCATGCCTCCCCAGCCAGCTAGATGACCACGAATGGAGTATGTAGGAGCTGTTGGGCCAAGATAGAGCACTTTAAAGGACCTTAATTTGGAATTTCAATTTTTGGCTGTGCCTCATGTAGTAGGTTCGGCAACGACCTTGTCTTTATTAGCTACGAACCCACATGTGGTTCACGTTAGCTATTTTTTTTTTTTTTTGTGATGTGGCTGCTTTCGATAGAGATTAGGGTACTTAAATAGTTTAGGGATCTAGATAAACAATTTTGTAATTTTACAACCAAGATGAGAATGATGTTGTACTTTATGACCGCTAGTGTATTTTATACAATATTCATTTTAAAATGATGGCAACATTTTTATACTATATTAAAAACTGATGTAGAATTTCAAGATTGTAAACCTCTAATGCAGCATTTGTATTTTGTTGAGACTTACTGAGTAGTTATCTTATTAGGTATCAAGTATACTCCATTCCAACAAAACGTTTTTGAGTAATTAGCTTACGATTCATTTTCAGGTAGTAAATTTTTCTTATGCACTGAAGTATATTATTATATAGATTCTTGTCTGGTTTCACTATCTCGCTGTCGGTGCCCTCTTAACTTATCATTCTTCTCATGTTTCTGCAGATTTTGATATTAGAGTAGCAAAAAACTGACGAAGAAACAACTATCTCACTAAACTGGTAAATGTAAGCCGCTTTCGTCATGGCAAGCACCATATCATCAGGGACCACACTGTTTGTCTGTTACTACGAACAAGTCGTTTGCTGAGTGGTCATGCAAGTTGCTTTGTTCATTGTCTATATTTTCCTTTCCAAATGATTGTTATCTGTGAAGCCGAGTGAAACCACCATTTTTTTTTCCTCTCCATAAGTTCTCTGCGTGAGAGCACTATTTTAAAGGGCTCTTTTGATGAAGCCGTTTGGTTTTACCCCATTTGGCAAGAAAAACTCCAAATGACGCTTTATGAGCGGGTGGAGAAGCAGTGCCAAACTAGGCCCAGAAGTCCTTTTAAAATTTAACTAAACATATATATACAGACAATACCGGATCCAGACTGTTTGCAAAGCTAAGAATGCCATCGGCAAAGGGTTTGCCGATGGCAAACACACGTGGCCATCGGCAAAGCCCTATCAGCAAAAATTTTTACGGCAAACCTTTGCCGATGGCCACAAAGCTGCCACGTCAGCCGACGCGCCGTCAGGCTAACGGCGGCTTTGCCGATGGCTGACGTGGCGCGTCTATCGGCAAAGATTTTTTTTTTTTTTTTGCCGATGGCCATGGCCGTCGGCAAAATTTTTTTGCCGAATTTTGCCGACGGCCGGCCATCGGCAAAGCTTTTTTTTTTTCAGAATTTCTTTGCCGATGGCCTCGGCCGTCGGCAAAGTTATGGTTAGTTTGCCGGCGGCCAGCCTGCCGTCGGCAAATCGGGGGATTTGCCGACACATAATCCCGGGTTTGCCGACGGCCGCCATCGGCAAAACCGGGAATTTTTTTTTCCTTTTTTCTCTGTTTTCTTGCATTTCCACGACATTAACACATGCATCACATATATAGCATATAACCCACATATATAGCAACAAAATACCATTTTCATCCATACATCACATATATAGCATTTAACCCACATATCCAAGTCATCCATATACAAGCGACGAATGTCGATCGTCATCCATACATAGTCATCCATACAAGGTCCAAAAGCGACAAAGCGAAGTACCTAGCTCGAGGCGCCGTCCCCAGGGGTCCCAGAGCCCCCACCACCTTCCTCCCACGGAGACTAACCTGACTACGGGGCCATACCGTAGTTCCAGTAGCCCTGCTGCTGCGGAGGGAACACGGCAGGCCCGGAGTGCCCCTGCTGCGGAGGGAACGCGGCAGGCCCGGAGTGCGCGTGGTGCGGGCGACCCACCGTCTCCCCCGCACGGCCACAAGCGAGCTGCTCCCCACACACCGACGAGGCGACGACCCCATCGCCTCTCGGTGCCCGTTCTAGTGGGTTCCGATGGCTTCCGCTCCAACGCCGGCGAGGTAGGCGGCGGCGGCTGCTGTAAAATAGGGTGTGTAGTCAGTTTGTTGTCTACCCGCATATGCAGACGCTAGTTCGGTCCTTTTATTATATATCTATACCTACTAATAAAAAGGCAAAATTTCCGCTGCATTTTTTCGTCCATCTTCGATCTCTATTAGGATTGTGTTGACGTCATGCAAAAAAAATATCTGTCGTCCGCTTACGAGTCTGTATACGACGAGTTGGAGACAGAGACAGGCTTTGTATTCAGGAAACTAACCACACCTAGCCTAGAAACCCAACACAAACTCGTGGACGGCACTGGACGTGCATATTTTGCATGGCCACATGCAAAACAATCTAGACCACTCAATACATCAACGCTCAATGGAATAATAAAAAAATACTACAATAAGAAGTAGGGAGTTGCTATTCTGCAGTCGCCTGGGTTTTAGGGGAAAACCCAGGCGACGAGTAGAACCGTTGGATCCAGAAACAACGGTCAGATCTATGTCTGTGTTCTGTGCCTCTGTCTCAGCGCGCTAACGGGCCCGCAAAAGCTAAACGGGTGCGCCATCCAAACCCGTAGCCGATCTCTCGTGCTCCATTTGAACCGGTACCTTCTCTTGGGCCTCTTTTCTGTTTTCGGCCCATTAGACAAAACAAACCGGGCCCAAAAAGGAAGAGCGACGGAAGCTTCCTTCCCTGCCCTGCCTCATCTTCTACACCTGCCCCGTGCTGCAAGAAAGAAAGGATCCGATCGGATCAATGGAAGAAGAAGAAAACCACGAAGAAAATGGGAGGAAGAATTCGGAGATGAAGAAAATGGACGAATTTGAAGATCTGGGGAAGGAAAAGGTACTTATCTGTGCTTCCTCCAGTAGATTGCTTCTGTCCTCTTGTTGGCATCGACATGTGCTTGTTGTTCTGTCAATTTGTATCTGTCTTGTTCATGTTGAGTTTCACCATTGTGAAGTCCTTCTGAGACAATGCCCAATACTAGCACCCACTATGACTACAGCTTCACCATTGCAACATCCCCTGATTCCAACTTGTAGGATTGCAGTCTAGATCATCTCTCCATTCACTGACGAAGCAGCAGTGTGTCACTTGTTGTCCCTTTGTAGCTTTGTCTCTGTATAACAAATAGATCAGGATGACCATGCAACACAAGCACAAGCACAAACAAATGAACATTGTATTTGTTCAGTTTCAGTGCCTTCACCTCTGACAAAATCCACACCGACCCTGGCAGCAACCAAATGAACATTGTATTTGTTCAGTTTCAGTTACACTAGTATCTGCACTGTCTGAGACAGATGTGCAAATTTTAAACCAACTAATCCTAGGCACATAGCTACAGCATCTGTAGACATAACTGCATCTGCAGAAACCTTGGGCCAACCTTCAGATGCCAGACCAACCACAGCACATATCAAAGCACATACCATAAGGATGATAAGAGTCATGTCCTGCAACACATGACAAGGCCATATTTCCATCCAACATCTTCAACCTCAGGACTGTATTTGCCACCAGTTGCTATACACATCATTGACTGAAATTGTTGTCTGCCAAGTGAATCACCAACAAAAGCAAGAGTTCGGTCCCTCATCCTGAAATCCCAAAAATATGTTAGAATAATCCAGATCACAATAAGGTGCATAGGAAAATGAAGTAAAATACCTTTTTAAAAGGTTAGGCCCTGTAAACTCAGGCATCTCACAGCCATGTGGCTGCCACCGATAATTCTCATAAGAGGAATGTGCGCGCCGCATCATTCGACAAGCCCACATTTTTGACAGCCACTGCTTGCACTCGTTACCAGAGTACAGTGGCCGCTTATCATCTTTTATCCACTTCCCCTTTGCGTAGTTACAATCTATGAAATACCAGAAACATTTATGAGGCAAAGGAATTTGATATCGATTCAAATTTCATATTTGCAAAAACAAGCTATCACCAGCAAAAAGTTGTGAATCCAATGGTTGAGATGAATAGGCAAAAACAAAATGGCATTGCTCTGCATAGTTACATTCTAGAATGTAGTAACAACCTTCTATTATGCAAAGGCAGATAAATGGGGCTTATATAATGTAACATGGAGCAACCACAAATTGTTTGGTTTGCAAACAAGCAAAAGGAGAAGTATGCTTTCAGAGGCTTGAGGTAAGTCAGCAAGCACGAAGCAGAAGTGGGGCAAACAAGAAAAATAATTAGTAGTATGTCACAACATATCATCAGTTTGCCCTTACTTTTGTTCGAGCGGCTCTCGGAAGCTGGACTCGGAGACCCAGCCTAGGTTTGCTCCATCATCCCCAAGATGTTTTCGCTCCCGCTTTGTAGGAAACCTGATGCCAAGGGGAATACAAACAACAAATCAACCAACATGCAGAGTGTAGATTCTGAATTGATATATAAAGCAACAAGCCAAAAAAGTAACAAAACAACAAAAAAGCAGAGCATTATGTGAAGCATGTTTATGGCAAGGACTGAACAAGGACTCAACTGCATGTTTATGAGAATTTTTAATAAGCTTTGCATTTAGAAGCATGTTTCAAAACTTCTTGTTACAACTTGAGATAACAAATTATTACATCTCCATGCAGGTACTCAATGAGGACAACAGAATGAAATAGAAGATGCTGATTTTCTAAGGGAAATGGGAATTGGATATGAAGACAATGGAATTCAACTTACACAAATATCGAAATAACAGCAAACATACATGGTGACAAGTGCAATAAAACATAAAGAAATGGCAAGACATCAAAGCAAAGACTGTCGGCAGGTTTGGAAAAAAATAAAACTTGTTCCCTTTTGATTTATTTCATGTTATTGCCTTGTGCTTTTCAAATCTGAAATAACAATTGCAGGATGTTTTGGAAAGAGAATTTCAAGACAATACTCAAAGCTACTACAACTTTGAGTCACATATTGTAAACCCCAGCTATAATCAAGAGGTAAAATCAGAATCCCAGAAGTTGCATATTTACAAATGAACACTTGCGGTACTAGAAACATGCATTTTAAACCATTTGAATCTGCAAGTTACTAATATTTCTGTTGCATGGACAGGGTACTTCAACAGGAACAGTGGACTACAACTCCTATGGACTAGAGAAACAAGCAATGGAAATGAATGTGAGTATCCAAAAGTTCATAATTAATTGATAAAGTGCATGTAACATGCTCAAATGTCTCATATATGCAGGTTGTGTCTAAAGATGGTTTGGGACTGAATCACTCTACTTATTACCAACAAGAACAAGAAATGCAGAGTACTTCCAAGCAGAATTTGGAATTGAATCCTAAGAGCTTCTACACATTTCAGTCCAACATAGGAAATGGCAGCAAAACACTTGAGGTGAAAAAATGAAATCAACTTACTTTGTCTATCTTCTATAACCGATCCCGGCTATTTGTATTCATCTTTGCATCAATGGCATTTGACGACAACAAGCTGTAACAGGAGAGCTCAACAAGTTCAGTGAACTACAACATGAATGGACAACAAGAAATGCAGAGACAAGAGGTGAGATTCCCAAAGCTCACAATCATGTTGTTTTTTTTAAAAAAATAAACTTTATACAATCAACATATCTAAAGATTCCATTTGTCATTGGCAATGCCAACATTTGCAGCTCATTTCATCACAAGGAGGAACAACTTATGTCCTATCCCAAGGAGGAACAACCTACAGAAGCCTAATCGCGCAAGTCATAGCTGAAGCTACATCTTCAACTCAAAGCTTTCATGAATTCCGGCAGCTCCAATGACGGGAGGCTATAGAGACTTGCTCAATGGGCAATTTCAAAAGAGGTATTTACTTGGTCTCTACATGTACAGTTGGGCAATTACTTTGTTACATTACATGATGAAATGTGTATAATCCGAACATTTTTCCTTACCTGTCAAAACGGAACCACATGTACATCAAGTACTAGCGAGTGTCAGGACCAGAGGCAGCACAAGACCATCCAGAAGGCCTGCAACAAGAGAATCAGATGTACATCAGTACTAGCAGATTATCAGAGCCTCAACCATCACTAGACAATCAAGAGGGCCAGCAAAATGAACAATCCGAGGTTTGTGGCGCGTGGTTTGCCAATCAAGAGGGCCTGCAACTAGAAGAAGATGCACAAGGCGGACAAGGGTACAGAATGCGAGAGGTCCAGGACCATGTACAAAGCTACTGAGATGGTCAAGATGATGAAGAGCTAAGGGCCATTCATGCTGAAACTGAAAGTATTATGGCAGCTGAGCGTTTGTCTCAGGAAGAGTCTAGCAAGCATGTTCCTCGGATAGGCATGAAATTCCAAACTTCAGAAGATGCCTACAGCTTCTACAACGACTATGCATTTATTGTGGGGTTTTCATTGCTGAAAAGCCACACATATAAGTGCAAGGATAAAAGGGATCCGAACTACGACAAGGTAACAAGAGCAACATTCAAGTGCAACATGTCCGGTGGACCAAAAGGAGAAGAAAAATCCTGTCGCTTCGGGAGTGCAAAGCGCAAGGAAGAACAAGAAGAATATTACCGGTACACCACCAACACCAAATCCAAGTGGCAAAGAAGAGAAAAACAAGTACACTTGTGCGGACAAATTGCCCCTTTGAACTAGTTGTGACACTTCGAATGGACAATGGGAAATCACTAATTTGAATCTAGAACACAACCACGCATTTCCGGGAAGAACCAAAAGAACAAGCTCTTCTCACGAGATGAGGATGACTAAAATGGAGAAGGAGCTCATTGACACATTCAACAAGGTCAACCTGCCTGATAGGAAGATTATGGCAATCCTATCTTATATAAGAGGGTACGACACTCCTTTCACCAAGAAGCATATCAAGAATCGAAGACAAAGTTGAATAAGGAGACAGCGGAAAATGACATGCAACAAGTGCATGAATGGTTACGCAAGAAACAGGATGAAGACCCAAGGTTTTTCTACAGGTTCATGGCAGATGAAAATGATAAAGTCAAAAACATCTTCTGGTCGAATGGGACAAGCAGAAGATACTATGAGGAGTTTGGAGATTGCATCAGTTTCGACACCACATACAGCACAAACAAATACTCCCTCAAGTTTGCACCGATAGTAGGCATTACAAGTCACGGGGACAATTGCCTATTCGGGTGCGCTTTCATCGCAGATGAAACGACGTAAACGTTTGAGTGGGTATTTCGGACAATGCTTGACTTGCATGGGAGGGAAGGAGCCTAAAACTATTATCACAGATCAAGACCTAGCAATGAAGGCCGCAATTAGAAACATACTGCCGCGAACTGTCCATCGCAATTGCTACTTCCACATTGTGAAGAAAGCACAGGAGAGAGGTGGGAGGGTATTTTCAACGAGAGAGGAATCGAGAATCGCATGTCGATCTATTTGACATCCCGAGGAACTCGCCGACGTAGCGAGTTTGAGCACTTGTACGACAAGTTGCCACGAGACTTATGATGTTAGTGGCTTCAAATACCTTGAGGAGATGTGGCACAATAGGGAAAGCTTTGTTCCATGCTACTTCAGCAACGATTTCTTCCCCTTCATCAAGTCTGACTAGAAGTGAAGGAACAAACGCACTTTTCAAACTGGATGTGGGTCCAAGGTACAACATCATGAGATTCATGAATGAGTTCCAAAGAATATCGATACAAGCGTAAAGAATCAAGAGCTGCGGGACTTTGAAATCGAACAATGCCTTGGCCGAGATCTTGGATATGAGTTTGAGAGGCAGCCGCAAGGCTCTATAACGAAAGATATTCTTCAAGTTCCAAAAGGAAATCACAAGGGCTACACACTACGTGGCCGAGGAAGTACGAGAAAGACAAGGCATACGCAGTGATCAAATCTGAGAACCATAGGCACTCTGAGTTCAGAACAAGAAGATTCACTGTATGTGTTGACTTGCCACAGAAACACTACACTTGTGTATGTTGCAAATT
Source organism: Themeda triandra (assembly GCA_018135685.1). Classification (NCBI taxonomy): domain Eukaryota; kingdom Viridiplantae; phylum Streptophyta; class Magnoliopsida; order Poales; family Poaceae; genus Themeda; species Themeda triandra. Next base: position 1,342,277 of record JAENPR010000103.1, read on the forward strand.
CCAAAGAGATGGCATAATCTGCTGCCATATCATCAAGGTGCTAACTAACCTGAATATAACTCAGCTAGATGAGAAGTACTTTATCGATAGGTGGAGGAATAAGGACAAGAAGCAGTTCAAAAGACAGAATGCAATACCACAGCTTGAGTTAGAGAAGAGCAGGCCTTTGAGGCACAACATCTTGTCAAACAAACCGAGCTTGATTGCCTCGAGATGGATCAATGGATATGGAAACGTTCAACTATGTTCTAGAAGAGGCGGAGACAATGGGAAGAAAAGCTGAAAGAAAAAAAGAACAAGCCATGGGGCCTCAACCGGCCGCCCAACCGAGTGCCATGGTGCCTCAAGCACAACCTCGCCCAATGAGAGTCCTACGAGAGGTGGTTTCACAAGATGCTTCCAATGGAGTTAGGGTGCCTCTAACAGAAACGACTCAACAAAGCGGCACAATTCATCTACAAGACCACGACAATGCTAAGAAAAGAGGAAGGCCTAAGAAAACTGCTAGGCAAGTAGGAATAGGCGAGGAGGCAAGAAGCAAAACACCAAGAAACACCGTTACTGTACACATTGTAGGGAAAAAGGCCATAACATCGTTACGTGCAAGAAAAAGGACCTTCCTCAAGTTCCAAAACCTTCAAACAGCAAGAAAAGGAAATCAGGTAACACAGAGATAGATAGTCAATAAGTAAATAAAGAGCACACCATCAACCAATATGAATTCTGATAAAATGTATATTGATTTAATGTTGTTGATATCATGGTGCAGGAGAGGTTGACAACCAACAGTAGCAGTGCAAAAGCCAAGCAAAGCAAAATGAACAAGCAAATAGTCAGCAAAAATGAGAAAAACAACAAGAGATGGAATGCTAGTAGCTGCAATTTCAGTGGCAATTCTATTCATGTAATTTATTAGTAGCAAAGCAATTGTAAAAGTCAATAGAATTTTTTGTTCAGACATACAATTCAATGTATGAGGTTTTTGGAAATCTTTATCTGCGCAACATTCACAGAGATATGGATTTATCACTAGGTGTATCTTGTGTTATTTTATACACCAATCACTAAGCACACCATCATATTGCATAAGCTCGTAGCACAAGTTGCACTGCTCGGCAGATGCACTCTACAGTATATCAGACTGCAATTATACAAAGCATGTTATGAATTCTGAAAACCAGGGTGAGCTACAACACCTTTCGTCTTTCAATCCTAGTTGTTGACATACTAGACAACAAAGAAATAAGAAATGAAACCATGGCCATGGTTTGTTAACATTGAATTAGAGTAGACAACAAGACTGAATACAAGTGACATCCACAATAGAAAAATGTCAGCAGACAATGTGGCCCCTAAGACTGCTAGTGTCAGACTTTGTAACTAGTTTCAGATGACAATACTTGTAGACAGATTACATCTCACCATCCACACGAACCAATTCTTTTCTCAAAAGTCTGGTCTGGCACTAGCAGATAAGGGACAAATTGGTAACAGTAAATGGGACACCAAGCTCTTAGCATGCTGTGTTGCTGCAGCTGGTCTTATCTTAGTAAATGGTTTGCTCCTCTAACTTATCATTCTTGTCCGCTATATGCTCCTGAAATTAGACAGTGGTTCAGTATTCGGAATTACACGGAGCTAGCATGCAAAATATGCAAAGGAATAGATGTTACAGATGAAAAAAGATATTGTCAAAGTCATAGCCAGCTGCATGAATGTACCTTGAAGGATGAAATCTCCTTCTTCAGCTCATCATTCATCGAACCACATTCTCACACATGTCCTACGAAAATAAAAGGCAAGATTGTTTATGTAAATGCGGCAAACAAACTTAGCCAAGACATAGCCTATTTCTTTTGCAAGGACATCAAAGTCATAACTTCATTTTGTTTAAATTGAATAATGCTTTCTCGAAGACAAATCAATAACAATGGAATGGTTTCTCAATTCTCATTTTGTTTGAAATTACTTCTCTGGAAAACAAATTGACAAGCTTCAATTAGTGCACAAAATGTGCAAGTTTCTATCGGTTAGTGTAACTGCTCCATTTTAGCTCAATGGCTTGTTTACCAGATATGTATGCACTTTGTTCTTTCATTCAAACAAAACAACGAAACATATATAAGATATTACCACAACGCATTGCTTTTTCTAATTGCCAACCTCATTTAGCTTAAGCTCCATTTTTCCCCCGAAAGAGTAATAGATTCATTAGTTAGCTTCCAAATACCCCAAATAACAAGAGACCATCTTCTACAAGTTCAAAAACAAACAAATGACTAGATAAGGCTATTTCCTTTTCAGAGCTTCTTCTATATAGAAGTACCATATAGAACAGATCTTTGCACTGTAGCTGTACCTAACAATTTGAATCTGAAAATTCAGAACATAAACAATACCTCAGATCATACCTGTCATTGGACAAAAAGTTATGGATCAGAAGTGTTACTAGTTTTTTTCGTATAATGTAAAAGTAAATAATTCGAGAATCATCTACTCACCTCCAAGTACATTGTAGTCAACCATGTCATATATCCGGGATACCTCAATGGACAAGCACGGGATGAAGTGCAAAATTGCGAGTCAATGGACAAGCACGGGTATGAAAATACAAAAGAAATGAGGGTAGAATAGAAAAATGAAAAGAAAGGAAATCAAAATATGAGAGCCGGATAGCCAACTTTGAACCAGTTCCACCAGCAATAGAGTGACAAAGGACAAAACCCTCAAGGCTATCACTTCCATCGCTTCTCTGTCAACCATGTCCATGATATCATCAACAACTTGTTCACCCTGAAGATGTGAAAAGGCATTTTAGCATTTATTTCCAAAACGAGAAAAGGAGCAATTGGCCTAGTGACAAAACAAGCAGGTCTACAATGCTACAAGATTGGTCCATCCAGTGGAAACCTTAGGTGCAAACAGAGAAAAGTGGGCCATTATAAGGAAACAAGTAATTAGATCAGCTTATTGTCAGATACCACCATATAGACAGTCCACGATTAAATGTAAAACAGCATGAAACTGCACAGAATTTTGTCTCATCAAGACTCAAAAAGAATGAACTGAAGCAAGTAGTTAAATCTAGCAAATTCAGCTTCTGAACATAGATTTATGGCAGCCATTGTGTTTATCTTAACTTTCTAAGAGAAAATCTAGATCACCCACTCTGATAGATAAGAGTCGAGAATAGCACTGAGCCTCGTTCCAAAGCTTGGTGGCAGACCAGATTTTACAGCTGCATCTAGCTCCAACCACCCCTGCAGAGCAGAATAATTCCCATTCAGCCAATCAAACAAATACAGTAATACAACTTGATAGAGCAGTCACCTCCACCTTTATATTTCAGAAAATATGAGTCAGATGATGCATGAAAGCCTTACTTCGAAAAGCGATGCGACATTGAAGAAATCACTAAGCGTTGCTTCCTTGTAAGCTTCGGTTTACGAACGAGTCCCATATCGATAGAAGAAGACGGTGATTGATGAGAGTTGTGACATGACAAAGAGGAAGCGGGTAAGCTGATAATAAAGCATTGGCACCTTATCTATATCCTCCTTGAGAGCTTGTGTTAGGTACTCTAGTGGAGTTTATATTTCACAAATCGGATATGGGACATGACCGTAAGACAATAAAGTTAGTACATGTCAAGTAACAATTCGAAAATGCCCATGTAACAAGAAAAATAATTAGTTAGCCATATCCATTTCGGACATCTACTAACCTACCTTGACAAAAATGAAATATACAAAGTAGCTCAAAATGGCAGTATTTGGACAATATGCCCAAAAAGACACCCCTAAAACACTACCAGTCAACCTGCAAAGAATTAGGAGGCCCATCAGCATACACAAAATATTACTACCTCACAAAAGCTGATATCTGCAAATAAGTATCAGCAGGGACAGCTGTATTTTAGGCAAGCATAATAGACAAATGGACAATGGACAATAAAAGTGAATTAACCTGCAAATAAGCATACCTAGAAACACTTTCATACTCTCATTTGCCTCAACAACAGCATCTGCACAACAATAGGAAACAAAAAGTGAATTAACCAGTTCTCCTCTAGCTTGGAAACAAACCAAAATGGCTAAAAGTACAGAAATAAAAGATGTTGCTGCTGCTGTTAGAAACCAGTTCACTCATGTGAACAGAACATACCTAGACATACCTTTGTAGATATATCTTTGAAAGAGATTACAAAAGAAATGTTCAAAACTGTAGAATGACAAGTGTCTTTTAGGCAAGCATAATAGATAAAATAGACAATGGACAATTACAAATACAATCACATTTACAATTACAATGACAATCAAAATTGCAATTTCAATAACAATGAAAATTACAATTACAATCACAGAAGGACAATTTTTTTCTATGGAAAGACAATGGACAAAATTTTGACCAAGATCGACACAAGAACAATTACAGAGGGACAATATTTTTTCTATGGAAGGACAATAGACAAAAGTATTTACCTAAAACGACACAATAACAATTACAGAGGGACAATCTTATTTCTATGGAAACAATTACGATAGTAGCAAAATTTTCTCCCACAATCCTACAAAAGCAAAATGGAAACACAATATACACCACTTTAAAACCCTCCTCCTTTCTAGGGCTTGGGACCTACTAAGATGGGACACCATAGGTGTCCCATCTTAGGCGGAGTTAAAAAGTGGGTTAGAAAATCAAAATAAGCAATATAGTGCATATATAAAATACAACTTAACCAATTAAAAGTGCCAAAAAAGTTTGTAAATAGCATGACGAGAGATATATGACCATGACATATATGACAAGAACCTAACAACAACGTGCCAAACAATGAAGATCAATGCCTCAACCTTTGATTCCACACACCTAAGGAAGGAAAAAAAGATAGAAAGCTATAAGATGCAATGTGAGACAACTAATGTGTTGAAAGGTGAGAGAGCTTATACTACCTCTTTCGGCTTAGATATAGCTTCGGTTGCATAATTTTCTCCACAAAGAACCATCTCATTCACAAGCTTGATACGGAGGTTGTCGATATCTTCTTCACCAAACTTGCTCGCCACATCCACATTAACTTGGTAGTGCTCCAAATACTTCATAGCAAAGACACCACTTGTCTCCGGGTATCTTTGCAAAAGAGAAGATACAAACGAAATACGAAATCAAACAATTATAAGGTAGAAAGCAAAAAATGATGTAATATATTCAAAAGTAGGACTGCAGTTGACATACTCCTCAAGTTGATCAGGTAATTTTAGGCCGAAGCTGACCTTCCATTTTTCAATGCCAAAGTCAATCTTGACTACTTCTTTCCAGATAGGGTACAAGTTTGTGAGCTATATAACCACACAAAACAACCTCGATTTAAAGCCATGCTAAAACATCTAGTGAAACAGAATAGTGCTGAATGTAGATGATCAACAAAAAGAGGAACCTCTACTTACAAATTTTTCTTGCACGGCTTTATGGAAGGGTGACTCTACCCCAAACCTCAATGTACAAGAATCCAATATTATACGGTAATGACGAGGTAGGTACAACACTACCACGTACCACCGCCCAAAGATATTAATTGGGAAAAAGAGCCGAGAGAAAAGAACAATCAATAGAAACAAAAGGGATTATAGGTACAAACACACAAGTACGGCTTGCACGCAGAATGAAAAGATAAGATACTCACATGGCTGCGGTCTGCGGTATCCACTTTGCCTTATTGGCCCGGGTAAAAGAATTCATCGTAGTGTTATATAGTTCAACAGACTTCTCATTGTCGATTCCATGATTTCCTATAAGATAGTCCTACAATCACAAATTCACAATTAGTTGCATGCATTTCAAACATTTAGTGTGTCAGAAAAATAACAAGTCAGCCAATACTAACCCCCACTTTGGAGAAGAAGTAATGCACTCTAGATTTGCTAGGGTGTCTCGTTATGAACAGCTTCCTGCACAAGCCATTTACCACAAAATAACTCACATGTCCACTAGGACACAGAGAGGTCGAAAGAGCACCCAAATAGATTTTGACTTGCTGATAATCCACGATAACAAGACTACAGAAACAAGGAATCTATAGATCAAAACCGGGGGCACAAAATCATGCTTTGAATTTTTGTGAAATAGGATGTAAAGAATCATAAGGCATGGCAGAATAAGCACAATTGCAAACTTACCTTCGTATAGCCCGTTCGTCCCATCGATACAACAAGCATTGTAGAATTCCTTTTCGGCCTTGGACACTCTAATCCTCGATTCAGGAAGCACAAAGGGGCTTTGTTTAAACTTGCTTGGATTCACAAGACGCTTTGTACGATGACAAGCAATCTTATGACTTGAAGGCTCGAAAGAAGGATCACTGGAAGATGTGGAGTTGAAATCAAGTCCATTGCTGCCAAAAGATCTAGACCGCCCAAAAACAACTGATTGCTCAAATAGAGGTGCAGGGCGTGCTACAGCAGGTATCTGAAAAAAGTAACACAAAGAAGAAACAACGTCAATATGTTCAAGAAAGAAAAGGTCTGAATATTACCTCAGAGACAATGACACAATAAAGGGAAAAAAAGGGGGCGAGGGGGCATATATTAAAAACATTAGGACGGATAAACGATACATATGAAAGTTCCACATTACATGAACACCGGCCCCCCAACCGCTACCATGTACAATCCTACTAAGTACTTGCACATAATAAATTACAAAAGCTCAAACGAGATAAAAACTAAGTAGAAGCAAAAGCTCGATCGGTTTGTCTTCCAAAGAAGAATATCCAACAAGAAAAACCAGAGGAGCCTATAATAAATATACAATATCGGGATCATCGGAAGGATTGCCGCAAGTGGTTGAGGTTCAGGTACATCCTCATGGTTCTCGAAATAATCAAGTAAATGGTAAAGATTCCATATGAATGCATTCCTATAATAAGAATAGTATTAGTTACGTAAACAAGGAAAAAGAGACATGTTTTGCCACATTAGCGAGGCCGAGAGGCTTACTTTTGAAGATTCTCATGCACCGCACTCCCAACACCGCGGTACTAGCACTTTCCTCATTTGCCACATTAGCGGGACGAGAAGATGCATTAGATGTCATATTAACAAGACCCACATATCCTTCGACCAAGATTTGAAATTCTTGTCGGTCCCCAAATGCACTGTCAAACACATTAATGTAAAATGAGGTGTGAAAATAGTTGCAAACATATATTAACAAGGTACAAAAAACCATCTACGAAATCGAAAGGAACTTACCATTCGAGGGACACCTCCAAATGGCAATTTAGGTTCAACATAGTTGGTTGAAATAGACTTCTTTACGTTCAATTTGCACCAAGAGAAAACAAAATGTTACAAAATTGCATATTATACATAGAATAGATAGACTTAGCATGGCAAAGAACAAAAAAGAAAGAAAGAAAAAAAGATGGAAAATGGACATGTACCATGGCCCTCATAAATTCAGCGGCATGGGGTGCTTTAAAAGATGCAAAAGCAACGGGACGCCTCGACTAGGATCTTCAACATAGTTTCCTTCGTCGTCAAAATCTTCACAAAGTCTAAATGAAGGCACAGATGGGCTGTTATTGAACACGGGCAGCTTCTTCTGCAGAGGTGCTTTGCCTACAAAAGAAAAACGAGAAAGAAAAGATTACAAAGAATAGATAAGGCCCGGACTTACATAAGACAAAAAGGAAGGCATATTTCACAATTCCAATATAGAAATTGCGGGAACAAAAAGGTGCAAATCACTGCGAAAGGTAATGCAATCTACAAAAGGGAATAGAACACTAACCAATAACATTAACATCTCCACTGCATTTTCATGAGAGGCGGCACTAGAACCTTGTTGGTCTTTGACAATGGTAGAAGGGCCATGACCGCTCGGGGGCGAAGTTCATCCCTTGGAGTCATCACGTCCGGTGTTTGTCCCGCACATAAACCAACCATGTCTCGGTTGTGCGCCCCTAGTTTGTATAGCATACAATGCATAAAGATTTATTTTGTCGCCAATTCAAACCTAGGGGCTTCTCGGTCATAACAACAAAAGGGCGAAGGGCAGCCGCACTAGTTGCCTCGGCGAGCTTAAGCGTAGGAATTGAGGAGGGCAACAAATGCACTAGTTGCTTCACCTTCCCGGAAAAAAGAGAGGAAGATGGAACAAGTGCAGTTAGTAGGGAATTTCATTTACTTTACAAGTGCCTACCATGTCTACCATAATAAGATACAGGAGCACACTAGCACAATAAGAGAGACAAAAAGGCCACAATGACAAAAGCATATGGTGAAATTACAAGCCGAAATATGGCATATGCTTGCTTAACAATGAAAACTCACTTGTATTTGCCGCTTGTCACATTCGGGTACACTTTAGCTATGCTTCGTTCCATCATTAGCAGCTTCCACACGACTAAGAGGCGATCTTCCAAGCTTTTGGGACACAACACGTGGAGACTTGCGGGATGCAATAGCGGGGCTTGAAGATCGAGGTGTCTTCACATTCCTCTTCCTACCACTTACTTGTTTGAGCAGCGCAAATGAAAGGAAAAAGGGGGAAAACAAAGTCAAAACACGAAGTCAAAACACAAAAAGGGGAAACAATGATACATAGAAGAACAATTGACAAATGACAAGGAACAAGTTCAAAATTTACCTGGTGAGCCATCCGAAATGACTTCTTCAATTGATGGGGAAGAAGCATTGCCTTTGCTCCTCCCTTTCCTTGCAAGCTTTGAAGTTTGAGCACGCTTCTTCAACAATTAGAGGGTCCTCAAGCGTGGCTCCAGGTCTAGAACTATTACGGGATCCCGCAAGCCTTGTTGATGTCCTTAACCTCATCTTCCTATCACTCACAGGGGCACCACTATCAGGACTCACAGATGGAGAAGTGTTGCTCTTCCTCTTCTTGCTCTTCCTAGCTGAAGCTGCACATGAAAACAGTTTTTTAAGAAAAAAATAAAGAATAAAATGAGGAACAGATTCAAAAAGCTAACTCAAATGTTCAAACAATTTAAGAGACAACTTGACTTACCTTGATATTGTGAGTCATTGCCAGACAGAAATTCACTTCCCTGGGATGATACACCTTCTTTCCTCTTCCCATTCCTTGCACCTGACTCTGCACATGACAAAGGAAAAGCATTGAAATAGTTTAAAAACAAAGGGAGACAACAAAGTTTCAACTCAGTAATGAAACAAAGGATGCAGAACACTTTATGTACCGTGAGCTGATGAGCAACTGCTAGGAAGAATCTCAGTTCCCTGAGAAGCACCACAGAACTCGGTACCAGGAGAATCATACATACCATCAGATTCTAGTATCTCCGTTGCAGAGGTTAGTACTTCTTCAGTCTTAGCAGCAGCACCAGCTTCCTCTTCAACATCTTTCTGACTTGGACAAGTAGTACCGGCAGCACCTTCCACTGGAACATCCTTTTCACTTAGAGAAGCACCAAGAAAGCACCTTCCACTTGAACAACTTTTTCACTTTGACAAGCAGTAGCAGCACCACCTTCCATTTCAACAGCCTTTTCAGTTAGAGAAGCAGCAGCAGCAACTTGTCCTTCAGCAGATTTTTCAACTGGACAATCAACAGCAGCAGAACCTTCAACTTCAACGGCTTTCGACTTGCACAATCAGCGACACCCACTTCTTCCAATCCCTTGCCACTTGCACAGGAACAAGGTCGGCGGCTTCCTTATCAAGCACCACCTTCTTGCACTCCTTCTCCACTTGGACCCGGAAGCATGGTCGGCTTCTTTCATAGTTGTTTCACTAGGAATATCAACCATTCCGACATCTTCAAGCAACATAAGCGGCATGAGGAGGAGAATACGCTGGAGCATCATGCTCAGGGGGAGAAGCATCAACATCAGCATCTGCAGCAGCAGCACTTGTAGAAGGAGCAGCAGCACTTGCAGAAGGAGCAGCAGCACTTGCAGAAGGAGCAGCAGCAGCTGCAGCAGCTGCATCTGCTCGACGACGAGCAAATGAACTCCGTTTCAACTCATTGAACATGTTGCAAAACAATGCATCTGGATACCTATAGCCAAAGTTGGTGTGGTGCTCTTGATACATCTCGCAGAGAGTATCAATGTCCTGTAACATGTCAAGTTAATGTAACCATAACAAACGAGAAAGCTCAGAAAAAAATAGAGTCTATAAAAAGGTACCAACCTCTTCATCCATGTATCCACATTGGTCTTTCAAAGTATCCCTAAATCCAGTAGTATCCTTCACATAGCAAGTTTGATGATATCCAATCACCTACACACACAATGTATTGAAGTCAGCATGTTGAACGCAGAAATGACAGAAAAGAGAGCATGGAAAAAAGAGGATGACAATTGAGTATGGTAGACACTAAAGTTGCAACGCTCATCATATGCAATTTACATTACTATTAATAGCAAATAATCTGATTGGCATATTTATTTCGAAATTTTTATGAAGCCAACAACAAAGAGTACAATTACTACTCAAGAGTACAGTTTGGACAATAGGGATCAATTGAAGAGTTATAGTTACTTGAGAATTTAGACAACAACAGGGATCAATTAAAAGTGAATCTACAAGCAACAAAGAGGGACACATACCGGACGTTTTCCATACTTGTCTTCAGAGACGGAATCATATTTAGCATAGTCTTTTATCATCGAGCCTCTCCAAACTTTAATCCTTGGAATAGTTATAGGGATCTCCCGAACGAACCCAAAGTCAAGAAAGTCAAGGTAATACCCCTACAACACAATATGGACCATAGTTAACAAAGCAAAGAGACATTATATGTTGATGACTAAATGAAGAAAAGCAAAAAAACGAAGCGGTGGAAAAAGAACTTACCGCAAGGAAGTAAATACAGCCACCAACCGTCATCGAGTACGACGCCTCTTGTAATTTGCAATTGCATTAAACAGCCAATCAAACACAAATTTGGACCGGTCCCATTCTTTTGCGGTTGAAACATCAAGCAAAGGGCCTAGGTACTTGAGTGGGGATAGTGCTAGAATTTGGGCACAAGAAGTACGACAAAGCGGCAACCATGAAGTAACGGAAGAAGTCATCATCAGACAATGCACTGTCACTAGTCAACTGCTCAGCAAAGGTTGATTTGAGGGGCAGCAACTTTCCCTTCACATCGATCTTTTTGAGGAACTTGTCCTTCACGGAATCATCATGATGCTCCTGTATATCTCTACCACCCATTGGAAGTCCCAAGAATAAGTGAAGAGCATGGGGGCTGCAGGGGATCACTTTACCTCCAACAAGAATATCAAAGCAGTTGACATCAACGTGATCGGCAATCCACTGATAGAATCCTCTTGGCACATGGCATCCATCAAACTCAAGCAAGTGTCCAAAGCCACGAGCCCTAATTATCTCTCTCTTGGGCTCGTCCAAACGACCTATGATTTCCCCAAAAAACTTGTTGTTGCACCTACTTCCTGCCTTTTCCTTTGCACTTTCATTTGCAGCAGCATGTGATTTCCCTTTGCCCTTTACTTCAGCCTGAGAACAGAAGGAAGAAGAAAAAAAGAAGTTGGACGTTAGAAAACTACAAACAGGTCATGAATGCAACTAAAAAGTCATGCTAATGAATTCAAATTACCTTTGTGGCACGCTTGCGAGCATTGTAACGCCCAGCTCTCCCTCTCTTCTGAAAAGAAATTAGCATCATGAAAAAGAAATATCAATACCCAGTTAAAGACAAAAACAAGAGATAGAAGCTAATATGTCTACTCATGACTTGAGCTAATATGCCAAAAGACAGATAAAGAATCTAATATGCAGACTTCAGTCCAAAAAACATACTCCAGACATGGCTCCTTTTAGACCCTTGATAACTTCCATGACTACGGCGCAGGATCGATTTCATCATCGAGGCAATAGAGTCCTAAAAAGGATAACAAAATGGTAAAGGTTCAGCCAACCAAACATTATTTACCACAAAGCTTCTTAGATGAAACATCAAACTTATTCATGATGAAAACACATACCTCGCCAACATTCATTGGATCAGAGTTATTGTCATCGCCATCTTCGGACCAATCTTTGTCACTCTCCACGAGGTGTGGAGTCGGCGGTGGAACTCACATTATCATCGTCGGCCATAGCTATAAGAGACAAAGAAACAATCGGATACGGTTTTTTGAAAATATAAACATGCATGTCATTCAGTAACTAACATATAGTATCTGACATATTTCAGTAACTAAGATACAGCATCCCAAAACATAAATAAAAAAAGAATTCACATGCTATCACTCTAATCAGTGCATAGGATAGAATCAAAATGCACATTGGCCATGTAAGACACAGCTGCAAGCACTACTGTGCATCAGTATAACACAAAACTGAACAGTAGCCTAGCTTCCAAGACTAATTACAAGAAAACTGACAGGGCAGCAGAGAGGCCATTTTATTCATTACCTGCAAAAAGTTGCTATTAGTACTTAGTACATTAGTAAATTTCCAGGTTTGCAAGGGTGTGCAATCAGAGCTTCATTCAAGAAATAGTACAAGTAAAATCCAATCAGACAAGGAGTCACAGATTATTAAACAATCTGCTTCACTGCATTTTCAATAACTCACAGATGCTGATGGTAAATAAAGAAGTCTTAAACACTTTTAGTTAATCTATTAATAGCTGAGCAGCTGCTGAAGCCACAAGTATTTGCTACAGGCTAACAGTGAAATCTTTGTAGCAAAATACATGTGGCTGCTGCAGTCAGTGCAGCCGAGCAGGTTGCAGATAATAAACAAACCCAGTTGCAGATAAGAAAATTTTCAAGATGATAATCCTCTTCCCCACTTTCATTTCCCCTCCCCATAACCAAATAGAAGACACGCAGACCGCATGGGCATGATCAGATTCAGGAACCATTGCAAAAACAGGAAGACAACTAGAATGCTTGGGCATGATCAGTGAGTTTGCCATGCAAAAAATAAAACAACACGCACTACTGAAATCCTATTACCTTGTTCAGTGAGTTTTCTGAACAAGAAGCAGTATCGATAGTTTGTAAAAAAACCCCACTCACCATTTCAGTATCAACACAACATTCAGTTTCAGTAGAAACTCAGTTTTGCCAAAAGTTCTCATACAACCTAACAAGCATGCATGCATGCCATGCTAGTAAATTAGGGAGCTAAAAGATGATCAAATTTGTTGCCACAGATGAAAGCAGAGTACAAGCACCAGATTGAAGTATTCATGGCAACAGATGATCAGCAGCTGAACCTTAAAGTGAATTACTAGTACTATCTACTCTGCATACTTTTACAAGCAAAACTCGTTTGCAATCCGGAGAGGAAAACCACAAGATCTCAATTACCTTGCTATATCTTAGATGCAGTATCTCCACTGCCAATGGTACAGAACACCTGAACAAGAAGCAAAAAAGCAGGAGATCAGTTAAGAAACAATTTACATTTGCGTCTCAGTACACATAGCTGAACAAGTGAACAAAACTCAGAACTAGTGAAGACAATTGATTCAGACAACCTTGATGAATGCTACAGGCCTATAGCAACAACCGCCGGAATCAGACATGAATTCAAACAAGATATACTAAGAATAGAAAACACATTCAGATGGGAATTCCACCATTCTGCCATGCATAGACATCCTACATCAAGATATACAGAGAGGACATGGACCTCCCATGACAAAAACACATGGGGATTCCACCATTCCGGCCAAAACCTACATCAATAACTTATAAATGTTTAGTAGGGGATACCATCTGAACTTTACCCAAACACATGGGGATCCCATCTGCATTTTCAGTTCAGTACATCATATATCAATGAAATGTTGACACATCCTGACACCATCCCTCCAAGCATTTCAACCAACAACCCACGCCTAACATCATCCCACCCCCATCTGCTGCGGAAATCCCCGACAAACAATTCATTGATAAACAATTATGTTCATTGATTTCTTCATGTTGTCCTCTACTCTGTTTTGATTCTAGTTGAGTAGGCTTTTATAGTAGCACTACAAAAGCAACAACTAATTAGTAAGTCAAGTGTCAGAAACTCTGATACAATTACTCTAAAAACCTAGACGATCCGCTAGACATGTATCTATCAACATGCACATGTCAACAGAGACACTCCCGTGAATCTAATTTACTGGAATTATGATCAAATCTAAACAATAGCTCACCTAATCCTCACCAAACATAATCCAACACAAACCTGTCACACCAATAACATAAACAAAAAACAAAAGAACCCCCCACCAGATCCATCCACTGACACCACATCCACCACTACCACCAGTCATCATCCCCACTTATGTTTCCACATCAAGCATGCATGGCATAACCATCAAAATCTTTGCCAAAAGCTCTCATACAACCTAACAAGCATGCATGCATGGAAGGCGTCTCTACAGAATGAATGCACAACAAAGCATTCAGATCTGAAGGCGTCTCTGCATTCAGATCAACAAAGCATGCATGCACAACAACAGGGCGCCCCCTCATACATCTAATTCCAACACGAGCACAACACGGGCGAGCACCAAACCTAATTAACCATGTATGCAGAGGATCCCCCGTCCCGGCCACAGATCCAACTCTGGCCATGCATGCCAACAGAAAACAAACCCCCAAACGCATCCTCCTCAAAGAGGAGAGAGGCACGGAGCACATCCATTTCAGAGGACCGAAGCACAAGATCCCCAAATCGCAGGCCAATCTATCTAGGAAACAGGATCTAGCACATTACATCCACACAGCGAGCTCGAATGGAGAGGAAGTGAAGACCGACGGTACCTGACAACCACGACGGCGACCAAATCGGGGAGGGGAGAACTCCGGCGGGCGACCAAATCGGGGAGGGGAGACCGGCGGCAGGCCTCGACCAGCACGAAGATGAACGGCGCAAATCGCCGGTCGCCTCCTCCGCCCGGACAACTCCAAAACGTCGGTCGCCTCCTCCGCCCGGACACCTCCAACGCCACCGCGGACGAAGGACCTCCGGAGCGCCTCCAAAGTCGACGAGGGAGGACCGGCGGCGGGCCTCGACGGCGGAAATCGCCGGTCGCCGCCCTCCGCCTGGAAATCGCCGCTCGCCCTCCCTGTTTCGCCCCGCGAAGAGGAAAGAAGAATTTGAACAGTGCCTCCCGTGGCCGGACAGATAACTGATGCCAAATACCTTAACGGGCGTCACTCACATGTTTGGATCGACCCGCAAACCACCGAACCCGACAAAGAACCGAGCCGGCCCGTGATGCGTCGCGCCGAGCGTCGCCTCCGCTCGCTCCACTCCGCGAGCGCCGCGTGTCGCCTGGGCGCAGAGACAGAATCCAGGCGACGCCTCTATAGGATTTCTGTAAGAAGTATGTTGTTTTCTTCTGAAATAAATAAATCAAGCGCCCTTTTCAACCCCATAATACAAATCTTACTACTAAAAGGCTCAAATGTCATCGTCACCGCCCGCTAAGAACCCCCACTCCCGCGGTAAACCCCCCGCACGACTAATCGCCTCCCCCGATGCGCGCACGACGCCCACTTCCTACCCTGCCCGCACAAGCACAACCGCACCAGATCGAAGCCCATCTTCTTCCCGAGCCACGATGCCTGCCTTCGCATCTCCCTGGCACGAATCACCGCCCGGCGCCCCGCCCCGTCCTTCGAGGCCGGCGCACGACGCCCGCGGCACCACCGACACCGGGGGGCGACGCGGCGGCGGTGAGGGTCGAGGACGAGGGGATAGGAGACGCCGCCGCCCGCGAGTCATCGGCCTTGAAGCGCGAGCAGGCCTCAGGCGAGTCGGTGGCCGGGTCCAAGGGCGCGGAGCCGGACGACGCGGAGAAGGAGAGCAGCAACGTGCTGAGCTCAGCCAGCCAGCCCCGCCTTCACGAGCTGGAGATCGCTGAGGACACCGAGCCGGAGAAAGGCGGCCTCCGTCTGCCCCTCGAGGCCACCTTCCCGGCAAGGCATTGTCTAAGCGTTGGGCACGACGTCCAGGCGGCGGAGGCGGCACGACGAGGCTTAATTTCAGGTTTGTGTTTCACCACATTGGTTACTCAACAGCCCTATCACGATAATTGGTTCATCCGATTGGTATAGGGTCCCAAGTGCACGGATTGGTACCGGCTATAGGGTGTCGGTTGCTCAGGAACACACCCTCGAGTTCTTAGCAGCCGCATCCAAGGCCATCGTGGAATCACCATCGCGCCAGCATCAGGTAACTGTCTACGACACTAATAAGATGCTTTGTTATGTTTGCTGTGCTAAATGGTTCCAGTAATTTATAGGTAACTGTCTAGGACACTAATAAGATGCTTTGTTATGTTTGCTGTGCTAAATGGTTCCAGTAATTTATATAATGCTATTATTTTTAACAGATGTCTAATAGGATCGTGTGCAGATATTTTGTTTGTTCAGATATTTGGATAGCACAAAGACAGAGAATCCTAAGATGTTCACCCACACGCACATCCTCTTGTACCTTTTTTTATCAATAAATCCTCTTATATCCTTCTGTTAGTTGCTGCAAATTGCACACAGCAATTTATTTCTGTCTCTGCACTCTGCAACTTCTGGAAAGGCTTACCTAAAAATTCTATATGCTAATTTCAGTATACTGTCATTCAGTTAACCTATACCCCCTGGAGTCATCTATCTATCTTGCAGCTAACCTGACCACATAACATCTCCTTCTCACAGGCTACAAGATGCTGCCACTTGCATTGAACTTCCATGCTCGAATTGGACCTCTATCAAGATGTTGTGATGCTTGTGCGTCCAGACAATTTATTTTATTTTTGTCTTGTGATTATGTGTCATCCTCCATTTGGCCAGACTGCAAGAAAGGGAGCTGATTTAGTAAACTTTGGAGGATACTGGAGACGACAACTATGGGACCTCGACAAACAGAAGATGAAGTTGTAGGATGTGGCTAAGTGCTTAAGGGTGATAAGATGTGCAGGATTGGTATGTATTTTTTGCTTCCTGCAATTCCAGAACGATGGGATTTCACTTAGTGGGTTTGTTGTGATTTTAGAATTATATAGTACTGATTTGTACGTTGAGGTACAAAACTGGAAACACTGTTAGGCTTGGACCATTCTTAGTGCCACAAACAGTCGGAAACATGTATCATTTATTTTTACGGAATCCTTGCAGGGAGCGGTCACCTCACTTATTTTCATGTTGTGTTGGGATGAGAACAAAATTACCACTCATCGACGATGATTATAAACCTCAGCTGGAATATGTTTGCAAGTGATGTCCTACAGGTAACTTAATCCCCTTAATGTTTGGACAACTGAATTGCTACCACTGAATTCTGTAGGCGAATGTTATTATGTGGGATGAGAAGAAAAATACCACTCACTGACGATGATTATAAATCTCAACTGGCATTTTTTTTTTGCAAGTAATGTTCTACAGGTAACTTAATCCACTTATTTTTTGGCCAACGAATTGGTATCATTGAATTGTGTAGGTGAATGTTAGTTTCTCTAGGCTTCTGACAGTGGTTGTGTATTTTGGAGTGGTGGTCCTAGCTCGGAAGTGAATGTTGCGGCCGCTGCAGGTGTGGCCGGTCCAGCATGTATGTTTTGCATGAAGAAAAACTTCAAGCTCATCACCAATCTGCTCTTTGACATTCCGTGGGAGTAAGTTGTTCATGTTCTTTACACATTAGTAGGTTGCAGTTGATGTTGACCTTTGGACGATAGGTGTATGTTGCAGGCTATCAATCCTTCAGTAAAAAGGATTAATAATGAGGGTGACAGGATGCTTGTTGGCGACAGCAAAGCCAGTGCTGAAGCTTTTTGTTTTAGACTTTATGTTGCAAGGTCGTGGTGCTACTACTAACATAGTAGTAGGAGATGCTAATTCTAGGGTGATCTAGGTCAATTGTTTGCAGTCCGTGTCATTGCAAATTGTTACTTTTTTATCAATGCAAATGCTTCATTAAAATTCAGTAGAAGATGGTATATGATAGAAAGTGGGTCACTGCAGGTCAGTTTGTTGTTTCAGATAAGGTTTTTTGGATCAGTTGCTTACCTGCAATGGCCGCAACACACATACAAGGTAAGCACCTGTTTTTATGTCACTTTGCTTATGTTTAGAGCATTGTAAGTTATCAGCTTCCAGTGGTAATGGTGAGGTTTGACGACTTCAAGGAGGAGCTCGGCTCTATCAGTTTGGAATTTGGAGCTTGTCAACATTGTTGAAATAGAAGCTTTATTAACTAAGGAATTTTGGCTGTGGGCTCCCTAGGTTCCATATGATGGCAGCCACGATCAGCCTCAGCAAAGCATAGAAGAAAACCGAGCCACTACCTCAAGATTTGAAGCCAATACTCATTGATCCTTGTTGCACACTAATTTTCTAAAGCCATCACCTTTTTTTTCTTTGTAATCAATAATTACCTCAACATAGAATTTGTTCTAAAAGGAAGAATAATTTGATTGTGTTAATATTGTTTGATCTGAAGAATTTCTTAAAAATATTGCAAATTTGTGCTTGTACTGCTTTATGACAATGCATAAAGGAATCTTGTGTGGATCTTTTTTGTTTTGAGTAACAAGTTCTCCATAATTCTGTGCTAATTGTTCACGCGCGATGAGTAATAGTTTTGGCTATAAACAAAATGTTAGATCCTGCTCTTAGACATGTTTAAACTTTAATTGTAATGGTGTTCGTTTTTTAATGTAATGTAGGGCATATAAAAATTTTCATAGGAAGAATTTAACAAATGAGCAACGACGCAACACCCATGCTTACCAGCATATTGAAGCAAAATGTGTGACAAGGGGGATTGTGGGTGCAACAATTCGAATGACTCCTCCAATCAATTGACATAAAAACCACAAAGTATATCAAAGTATGTTTTGATGTGATTGTATATCAATGGATTCTATTTATATATATCACCCGTAGCAACGCACGGGCACTTAACTAGTACAAATAAAAAGATAAGAATGCACACATAAAACATATTCTACAATTCAAAATCTAATTGCTTAATAGGTTGACTAGAAGATAAACACGCTTTGTATTTAGAAGATTCATTCATGTAAACTATGACATCATTAAAGATATCATTGTCTAGATAACATAAATTCTAGATTTCAAATTTTATCAAAAAGATCAAATATAAATAAAACTAAACCATTTCTGTAATTGTTAACCATAAATATTTGAGACTTTTCTATCGTTGTCCCTTTATTATTATGTATAGATTAGAATCATGTACGTGGTAACCATATGTCCTTGAATCAATGGATCGAAGACCTTCTAGCTGTATGTCTTCAACCCAGCGTCCTGCTGGGAGGCGCTGTGATGACCTACCTCGAGATACGCGTTGTACCTGGCCTCGTATGCCGGAAGGGGTTAGGTCGGGTCAGAAGGCTGTCATGAGGAGGGACAAGAGAGCATTGCGAGGGGGCCGACGTGAATGCTGGCACGAGGAGCATAGGAAGCACATGGCAAGGAAGGGCGAGGCGGCCATGGGGAGGGGCAGAGAGAGGCCATAGCGGCGATGTGAAGCCCCTCCGAGCGATGCAGGGATATGTGCATGCACGAATGAAGAAGTGTTCGTGAAGGCAAAGACAAAATGTTCGGCTGTTAGTTTTTTTCAAGCAATTCAATAGTGTTCTATGAGAGAGAATAAACCGAAATCGGATGACAAGTTAGGCTGGTAAATTCAAGTGAATAGTGTAAAAGAGAAAAAAATAAGAAACAAAAGGGAAAATAGAAAAAGAGTAACAAAAGAAATGATGTTTTCTCCTTTTAAGCCTAGAGATGCTATTTTACATATCATTTTTTATAAAATATTTCAACTCTAATCCGCTCCCTCAACATAGCAAGAGGAAGAAACTATTTTCGAATCTATACTTTCTATATAAATAAACCCCACTAAGTCATTTATCTGCAACCACATTGCGCCACGTCATCGCTAATCCTCTGCCTTACTTTGCTCTCTCTTCCAGCGCACGAAGAGCCAAAGAGGCCTAAAGAAAACGCATCATCAATTAACTAATTAAGGAAAACGCATCCCACCACAACGCCGTCCTCCACCGCCGCCCTTCCCCGACCCTCCGCCTACATGTGGTCCATGCGCCATCCGTCCCCTCCACTTCTTCCGCATACAAAATCCCATCAAGCCTAGTAGGCAGCGATTGCCAGCATTTCGCGGAGTCATCGTTCGTGCTCTGAGGACCGAGAGGTGGTGGGCAATGGCACCGGCGTGGGGCTGCGCGAAGCGTGCGCTCGCCACCAGCCTCTGCGTCAGCCTGCCCGCGCGCCAGAGGGCTGAGGGCCATCGAGGGCGCGCCGCCGCCGGTGGCAGGAGTGGCGATTGAGTCGCAGTCTTCGGTGTTTGAGGCCAGGCTGGAATCCGCTCCGTGTTCGTGAGAGTTGGGAGCCAGAGCTCGGAGCAGGTGGGGATTTCAATCTTTGTTTTCGATTTTTATTTGTCCTCTCTGTTCTTTTCCAATTTATCTGGCATTGCCGAATTATGTATCTGTGGATTCTAGAGCGATTTATCTGGCATGTCGAATTGTGTGTGGACTGTGGAGAATCGGAGATGTGGAAGAAATGTCTGCGTGGCATTGGATTTCGTCATGAATGATTTTGTGGAAAATCGCTGTGTAAAAATTGCGAGCAAAAAAAATGGTGGCTTTGGTTTGGTGCTGGTCAAAGAACCCCTATTTACTACTACTATTGACTTTGGAGTGTGCTAAGTGCTAACTATCATGATTCTACTCAGTGCATGCAGATAACTCCAACGCTTCATGACAACAAAAATATTGCCGAGATTCATAAATTATTTTTTCAACAGTCTTATTTTCGATACAATTATGATAATTTGGTACAGTGGTCCTTTAACTGTAAAATAATTGTGACTTTCTATTATATTCAAACTATTACATATTGTATATCCAAATTTATATTTATCCCTTAACTCTAAGAGAACACGCTATAGTGTTATTAGATGGTACTGTCCATTTTACCTAGGTATTTCTTTTTCTCAAATATCATAAAACATAATTGTCGCAAACATAATTGTTGCCACAAATGCAGATAAGTTAAGATACATTATGTATTTCCTTTATTTCTCTATATATTATGCACATTCCTATACAATGGTGAGCCATGTAAATCACATGATAACACGGGACATTTATCTCCTAATTCTTAGTGGTCAACATTCTAACACATTTATATTTCTTTTTCAGACCCGCCGCAACGCGCGGGGAATCCTCCTAGTTACCAAGAGATTAAAGTCATCATTACTTAATTAATTGTCTCGAACTCATGAGCCTTATCATGCGAGTTAGGTAGCATATTTTAAACGTACATACAAACTCTGATTTTAAAGCGTATTAGGACAACTGTTATAAGATATAAACCCCGTTGCAACGTACGGGCACTTTTGCTAGTCTAAATATAAGAGTAAAATACAAACCCGGTCCTTAAACTTTTCATAGGGTGTCATCCCGGTCCATGAACTTTTAAAGTATGTTATTCACGTGTCTAAACTCTATTTGGGTCTCAAAGTAGCCCGTTTAAACATTTTATCCTGGCCATCATGACCATATATCCATCGATAACACATTTAAAGGTAAAAATATGTAATTGAAAAAAACAGCATGCCGTCGCCATCGTGGCCATATATCTCATTCAACTTGAGTTACGTTATACTATACTAGTATAATGCCCATGCTAACGCTACGGTTACATTTCAGATGAGACAGTATATTCTTCCATATTCAAGTAGCATAATTCCTATACTTCTGAATACACAACATTGTTTTTTGTAAAAAAAAATGTCCATTACCAAGCCATGTTTAAACCAATCTCTAAAAAATAGATAAAATCAATACATTTTGGAAGATGTTGAAGATTACATCATGAGGTAAAAAAATGGCTCAATATCTTGGAGGTTCTAGTCCTTAGACTACAATCAAAACTGGAAATCTAATCCCTACAACATCACTCTTATCAGTTTTTCTTCACATCGTGAAGCATATATATCTAAATGATGTTAACACCATCACCCGACTGAAGTCCAAGTGTTCCATCGCCCCACTTCTCTAGGGGAACCTTTTTGGCCATGACACCGGTAGCTCCAATTGAGATAATGAGAGCTGCAGTTTACCTAAATGGGCACAGAACATCCCAATGCTTGACCATCAAGAGAATGGTGCAAGTGCAACACATTTGCCGCCAAAAGCGCCAGCTGGAATACTAAAAATATATAGGGTTTATCAGTTTCCACAATGCTGAAAGAGTACCATAGGTAACATATTCGGGACGACATGTTTTCTTTCAAAAAATCACATTTTAGCTAAAGATTCAAATCATCCATCATATAAGTATCAATTATCTCGGCTAGCTGAGACCAAACCTCCATAGATACAGCTAGCAGATTTTCCCATTTCACTCAGTCAGTAATTGTTCAAAAACAGTCAAGACCCAATACATTGACATCTTCCAAAAAGATCCTATTTGTTATCATTAGGCAAAATTCTAATTTTTGTGCCAAAATTAGCAGACCCTCATTTCCCATTTGCTACCATGGGAGTCAAAATTCTTGTTTTTATGCCGTAATTACCAGAAAAAAGTACACGTCGCCATTATCTGAACCAAAGAACAACATTTACCCTTCAGATACCAAAGTGAGAACTTAATGCCTAGATTTCTAGGATCAATAGTGATAATTGGAGGCACAACGTTGTCGAAGCAAATATGATATTGTCATGACTGTTTCACACAAGTACTAATTAGAGCCCAATTCGCAACTTAACAAACTGCAGAAAATGAATAATCAAAATGGGAAGGAGTGAGAGAAGTGAGATATGGTAAAATGAAAAGACCAGTGGGCTTACCAAGGCTTACGCTATTCAACTCGAGAAACTTGGCTGCAATCACCACTGCCTTCAGAACGCACAAACAGAAACCTATCAATCTACTATCAGAAGTCTAGTCAGCAGGAAGCATAGCCATCATTGACCACCAAACCCCAATCCCAACTGAGAGAAAGAGAGCTCAGATTTTGATGAACCCGAAGTTGTTTGCCATGGCAAGAAACAGAAATGGATCTATGTGTCAAAGCAAGCTATATATAGGCAAATGCTTATAGATATTATTTTTCACAATAAGCATGCACATCAAATTCCACTTCAAGGCCAAACTATGCAGACCCTTCTCCACCAGCAAAATCATAACTTTAGCATTCCAGACTTCCGATTTATATAATCTTATGCATATACACCTAGAAAATATGTATGTTATACAGGTAAAACTGACATAAATGCGAACCAATTTTCGCGGTCACAGCCACAATGAAGACACCAAAACAGGAAACATTATTATTTGTCTCCCTGTTGATACAGTGTCAACATACTGATGCAATATTAGTGACTGACTCCAATATAAACTGTGGAAGAAAACTATGCCATATAGACCATAGAGGCAAACTGGACTTGGACCATAAAGGTTGACATGGTAAATTTGGATTGAAAGTCTTGGCATGATTGAAATGAAGTACAATGGCACACAATACATCCAGCAGAAAACTGTACTGGCCTGGCACTTGCTCGCAGCTGTCCCTTGTAACCTGTGGACATGACCGAACATCTAGGTACCATGTCCTCCCATCCCTCACCGCCTGCCAGTTCTAGGAGTTGCAACTACAATTATAGGATACACAGCCTTTTGTGCTCTATGGCAGCCTGAACACGAAGCAAGAGCAGGGAATGAGTTGGGATAGTGGAGGGGTGAGTGAGGCTTTTGTGCTATTGAGGGAGCAGCGACGCGGGCATACCTTGGATGGACCATGGAGATATGCATAACAGCCAGCATGGTGGCTATAGTCCAATGGACAAACTGACATGTACACCATCCATGAATCATTCTTGTCAGCTCCAGAGGTGACCAAAACCTTATACGCATAGTCCAATGGACAAACTGACATGTACACCATCCATGAATCATTCTTGTCAGCTCCAGAGGTGACCAAAACCTTATACGCATCAGATATCTGACCATTCTTGTGCTCGCCTAGATGGTTCAATGACTGAACATCTAAATAAAAAGCATGGTTGCCTTTTCCCTACAAGAAAAATAAATGTGATGATTTCTCTATACTCTCCAAGTCCCATTTAATACCAATTGGAAGAAGAAATACTGATTCACTTTGACTTGTGCTAAAAATACAATAATGGCCTATATTTTATTCAGAAGGTAGTTGTTATTGATTCTTCATCAGAAACTGTAACACACTAGTATAATGCCCGTGCTAACGCTACGGTTTTATCTTATAAATACTAAAAACATAATTCTTTTTTTCTATACTTGAACCTTTACACAAATGTACTGAGTCTTTATACAATTCAATAACACTTTTGCATACCAGAAGATATATTAAAGTTATTTCTCGTATTAACCATCTGCGTTACATTCTGTCTAACTCAATCATATATTAGTATTATGCCTGTGCCAACGCTACGTACGGCTATATTTCCACATGTATTAAAACTCGAGACAATATATTATCCCATAGACAAGCATAGTTCATATACTATTTAATGCACAACTCTGTTTTCCTTATAAAATTGTGCATTACGAAGCCATGTTTAAACAATCTTCATAACATTAGACAAAATCAGTTTGACAAACAGTACACATTACTATATCCAGTTCTCCATAACATTAGACAAAATCGGTTTCACAAACAGTACTCATTAATCAGGACAATGTTGAAGAATACATCCTCAGGTTAAAAAAACCCGGATCCAGTGGAAGTTCTAGGCCTCAGAATAAACCCATAGCTGGAAACGTGATCCCTACAACACCATTATAAAAAAAGGTAAACAGAACTATAATCAAATATCTACCCACCAGGACTCAGCTGCCTCGAGCAACACTCTTATCAGTTTCTATTCACGCCATGAAGCAGATCAAACTTCTGTTAACACCTTCCACCAGGAATCAACTGCCCCAATCTTGTCAAGATCTCCAAGAAGGAATATCGCATAGTCCATGAGACCTTGCTTAACAATACTTGGATCCAAGACTTCATTCTAAGTGCATTTTCAATAGAGGAAAAATTGTTGGAGTATGTTCAATATTCAAGTTATATTATTGCAGCTATAGTGGCATCTAGAAAAAATAAATCATAAAACTAAAATAAATCTAGACAAGGCATATAAATTTCTCACAACTCATCATATCAATATCTTTGATCTCAGAAAGATAAATCATGCCATTGAAGCCACTTGACAATTATCTTTGCATGCTGAGCTACTTGTGAAGCAACCTAAAAAGCTGAGCAAGATAAGAAAAGTGCAATTATCAGAGCCCAGATAAAACCAGTTCATTCACCATGAGAGTATTACAGTTGAAACAACACAAGTATAGATATTTTGTTGTTGCCGGTTTAGACTAAGCTCCAGCAGTCTCAAATATTAGCTGACAGAAGAGCTATTCTCCAAATAAATTATTTATAACAATGTTTTGTTTTTACATCCTAAATTAGTTATTTATTTTATATACCAAATCTAAGCCCTCAAAAACTTATACTTTATAGTAGAAAATAATAGAAGGTTGAAGTTGCCTATAAAATTTCTCACAACTCATCATATCAATATCTTTGATCTCAGAAAGCTAAATCACTGGCTCATTGCTTCAAATTCTATTGGTTCTAATTTAAATAATTATTGATGCTTAACTAAATTAAACTGTGAATACTATCGTCACTTCACAGCATAGAAGCCCAGCCAAGATTTTAATATAGATGAAAGCTAATATTCAGTCAACAAGAATAAATATATTGGATGCTACGGCTCCAAGACGAGCAGCTAATCCACCAATCCGATTCTGATCTTGTAATCATCCTGCTGGCTCAGCATAGGAGTCAAATATCCAATGGCAAGCAGCCTGTTGGTAGACATTTTTGTTCCACTACCTGTCTAAGCACACCAAAGGCTGGGAATGAAAATCGACTACTATGTTATCAGTCAGTTGAGTTGTTAACATATAGATAGAAGGTGCAGAAGGACACTAAGTAATATAGGGCCTCTTTCCAAAGTCCAAACTCCATACTGCAATTTTACCTTGTAGTGATATTTAGTACAGAAAGGATTTCCTTGAGTTCAAACCATCTATGAGCAAAAGCAAGACAATGGGAGACTAATATACGACTGTAGTGCTGCACATATATGCACCTGATCCCTCAAGTAACTGGTAATTGCACCGAAAACTACCCACCAAAAAAGGATTACAAAATTCCTTAATATCAGAATCAAACCAACACTACCCAGTTATAGTACTATTCATATGATCATCTTAAGAATGATGAAACATATTTCCTTTTGTCCTATCCATGAGGCGAGTACTTGCCTGTTGGAAATCCAAAGGCCAAAAGAAAAGGAATTTTATCTGACACCATGCTCGTATAGCCCACAAAACCATGTAACAGTGGACGATGAAAAATGGTGCCTTTGAACCTATTAGAGGAGTCGTTTAGCTCACCTGACAGAGCACTTTGGCAGATCCAACGATCGTCGCTGCCTACCTACCTCTGTAGTCTGTTGTCTCTGGCCTGATTTTTCCTACTCCTGCAGAGGCGGCGGCAAGGGCCTGAATCATAGCAACATCATTGTGTGACCGTGACAAAATCTCACAGCCAAAATAATTTTTTGTTTCATAAAAAACAAAGCGCTGCCTATATACCGCACAATTGCTAAGACGTTCTTGTAAATGCACAATGTTGGTAGCGCCAACAAAGCGGATGCCTGCAAGCTGGGACGCTTTGGTGAGTTCCAGAGAGACATGACAAAACTTGAGCAGCAGTGATTACATATGCCACAGGAGAACTTACCCGCCATCCATGCCATTTTTTCAGCTGAAAGAGGCGTCTGCAGCCGATTGCCCTGAAGGAAGCTCTTGATCGACTCCGTTCTGAACCTGTGAAAGGGAAATCAGATCCAAGTGTAAGAACAGAGGCAAGTGGATAAACTTACTTTTTCATGAACCGGAGTCAAACAGCAATAGTCCGAGACTTTCTGAAGAAATTATGGACCAAAAGCATCAACATCAGATCCTGATTCAACATTTGATGTATCAATTAACATGCCCTGCCACTGGAATAGGCAAATATAGTAGTAGTTAGAACAAGAATCCAGAAAAGCAATCAACTTCTTGCAATACTACTACAGAAGGCTGTAATTTTAGAATGTTACTTTTATTTATTCTAACACATTTGGACAAAGACTTGGAATGTATAGCAAGCAAAAAAAAAAAAAACGACGGGACGGGGTTCACTAACATGTGGATCATGATTGCCTTAAAGTTCAGGTCATATATTGGTATGCAAACAAACTAAATTAGTTGCAGGCTTATGCTGGAAGAAGATGCAAGAAGTAATCGGAAAGCTACAATCCCGTCAACGAAGGAACACGTTTCTACAGCTGAAGGCAAAAGATCCATGAGATGAAAATGATAACCAACACTTAATCATTCAAACTCACACGTCACGGCATTGCCGAGCTCACCTGGCCTGGACGTGCGCCGCGGCACATTTGGTCTGAGGTCAGCGGGGAGGCCGACGAAGCCGCAGAAACGGGCGATGGTGAGTGTGAGATGTGCCGCATGTTCGTGGGCCTCCTCGTCGCTGATCTCGTCGTCGACACCCATGGCACCGGCGCCGCACATCACCAGCGACTCCGTAGCAATGCAGCATCCCCCGACGGTGCCCACCAGTCATCCCCCTCCTCGTACCCTCCCTGCCCAAAGCATTATCTTTTCTTACCTTACCTTACGCGTTCACTCGTGGAGGCGACGAGGCGTGCTCCAATCGCGCGCCGAAGTAACTGTCCAGACTCACGTATCTTGTACCTCCGGATCCTGCACCCACCCTGCCGCGCGTGCGCTCGAGAGCACGCCCAGCCATGGGTCGACGGTGGCACCGCGCTGTCCCCCACGTCATCCGATCCCGCGGCGATCTGCGGTGCCACATCTTCTCCGCCTTTGGCGACGGCGCCTCCGCCTGGCCGCGCCACTGGCACCTCAGTGCAGGCCCCCCGCGGCTGCATCTCCCTTTACATCACCGGCCGCATCCCCCTTTCCAACACGGCGGCGGATCTAAGTTCATGCGACATACCGCGGCCACGCCCCTGATGGCCGGCCCCGGCGCTCCGGCAACCCATGCCCGGAGGCTACGACGCCCCAGCAGCCAATGCCCGGTGGTGATGACGCGACCAGGCACCTCGCGACCCTTCCCCGTCCGCCTGCCTCCCCACGGGCCACGGCACGCCGTCGTCACTTGGAGTCGGGTCGCCAACGCCGCCGATTGCTTCGAGAGTCGGAGATCGTGAGGAGATTGCGGCTTCTCCTAGGAGATCACGGCGACTCACCGAGGAAAGTGCAACGCGGGCGTTTGATATTTGAAATTTGTTGCATGATTTCTGGAGTTGGAAAGTGAGGACGTGAGATGTTGACGTGGGTGAGAAGGAGGGTGGGAAGTCTGGGTGTGGGGTTGGAGGGTGAGATTCAGGCTTCCCACTCTTTTAGAAGATTTCAATTATAGTAGAGATATTACAAAAGTTATACATTTGTAAATAAATGGCTTCAAATCAAACAAAATAGAAAATAAATGGCTTCAAATCAAGACTGCAACATACTGATCCTTAATTCCTGATGCAGTATTAGTGACTGACTACATTCTGTTATGCACCCTTATCATCAAAACTTTCCTCCAACATTATTACCATAGTTGTATTGTATTGAAATTCAGATATGATTTTCTATACCTAAGAAATCATTTTATACATAGTGTACTGGCACTATAGAATTCAAATCTCCCACGTATGTTATCTTTTGTTAGCTTTAGTCAATCTATATACCCAGTACTGGCAAGCGGCAACAAATGTTCACAAAACTAAAAGCAAAATGTAATTGACAGTAGCTGTTCCATGGGAAAACCAAAAGAAATTTTGTGTTAGACAATATGTCATTCCTGCTGTTAACTGATGGTAAATAATGACTGCATATATATATGTGCAGTGAGATCATAAATTTCTACTACAAAATAATACAGTTACTGGCTGCACAGATTCAGTGATGACTCCTCTACAGACTACAGATCCTCCGATCCTAAGACACAATTTATTTGCATATTATGGAGAGTGAACTTTTTGGCCCAAGGAAGATCATCACAGAGTTACAATTACCAGCACATGTTCGAAGTGCCATCAGAATGCAACATACACCTCGCCACACTGGCCCGGCCGGCCACCTCGAGCTGGCTGTCCCGGTTGGCCGGGGCGTTCGTTGCAGATGTGATTGGACTCGCGTGTCTTACAGACAGGGCACCAGCGTCTTTGTCTGGGCGCCGCCGCCGCCGCCCCGCGCACCCCTCACTGCCATCACAGTCTGGAGGGCAAGGGTGCCGCCGTCGCAGCCGAGAGGATGAAGGTGCGTTCCATGCTGGATCAAGCCACTCCATGCCACCGCCATTTCCCCATGAAACCCTAGCACCTGGGGGAGAGGAGTGCGGCCGGATGAGAAGTGACGCGGGATCGGAGAGGAGGCATGGATGAAAAATGAGATGGAAAATATAGAATCCGTGCGCGAGAATCGAACACGCGGAATCCGTGCCCGAGAATCGAACCCGCATGGGATGGGGAGCGGTGCCCGTGCGTTGGTTCCCTTGGTGTTTCCACGCGCGGGGTGAATGTGTGGGTTAGTGTAACTCTGCCACGTGGGCTAAGGGTGAGATTCAGGCTTCCCACTCTTTTAGAAGTTTTCAATTATAGAAGAGATAATTAAAATCTTCTAAAAGAGTGGGAAGCCTAAATCTCACCTTGACCCCACGGCCAGCCTTCCCACCTTCTCACCCACGTCCACACTCCCACCTCCGATCTCACCCTCGCTCCAAGGCCCGCTAGGAAACATCCTGGCCTCTTTTTCCAATCTCGCGGCTAGGGTTCCCCCGCCGGCCGCCACTGCCCATCTCCAGGCCACGCGGTGGCCTCGCTAGGTTGCCTGGAGTCATGCTCGCAGCCTCGGACCAGGCCGCGCGGCAGCTGCTCTCCCAATGTCGCGTGGTGCTGCGCTCGCTGGCTGTCCTGTCCGCGCGGCGGCGCCGTCGCTGGGGCCTCACGCGCCTGCCGGGTCCGATCTGTCTTGAGGCTCCGTCTCCATCGCGCTCGCCAGCCGCCGGCCACAGGTGCGTGGTGCCTGCCTGCTGCAGGCGTCGAGGCCACGGGCGCTTGGCCGTCGCCCGCAGGAAACCGGCCACGGCGGCGCCAAAACTGCCACAGCCAACCCAGCACCAATGTAAACTTGGCGGCACAAGCGACATCGTTGGCTTCAGCCAGCCCCTGCCTCTTCGCAGCCCGCGGCTGTGGCATGCTGCTGCCCGCCGGCTGTGGCACACACCTGCAGTCCGCCGCTTCCGCCAAGGCCACAGTCTGCCGTGGCTCCGCCAGCCTAGGGGACCATGCCTGCAAGCGCGAGTCCCTCTCCCTTGAAGTGACAAGCACAACCGGTAAAAGCACGGATCAATTTGTTCCTCCCCATTCTCTTCTTTTGCAAATTTCCCAAATCTTTAACCCTACCTTTCCCCCGATATAATTTAGTTAGCTGTTTGTTTTTCGATTTACCCTCAAATTAGTCAATTAGAACAGGTCGAATTTGTGTGAGCACATCCAATTGCAAACCTGAGCACTGGCAACGTTCATGGATTATTGAGTAACCTTTCGTCATTTGTTTATAAATAAATGACTGCCGAAGTGCTCTATCAGGCACCATTGTTCATCGTCCACTGTTATATGTTTTGTGTGCTATACGAGCATGGTGCAAAATAAGTTTTCTTTTCTTTTGGTCTTTGTATTTTCATCATGCAAGTACTGCCTGATGGCTAGGCCAAAGGAAATATGTTTATTCATTTTCTTAATATGAATATATGGATAGTACTGTAGTTGGGTAGTAGCATTTGTTTGCTTCTGAGAGTAAGGAATTTTATAATGCTTTTTTGGTGGGCATTTTTCAGTGTCATTAGGTCGTTACTTGAGAGGCATCAGGTGCGTATATGTGCAACACTACATTCATATATTAGTCTCCCATTGTCTTGCTTTTTTTGCTCATGGATGCTTTGAACTCAAGAAAATCCTTTCTATGCTAAATATCACAGATGAGACTGTTGTTTAGCTCCCTGGCTCCCTGGCTCCATTATTTTTGTACCTCATCCACTCGACTGATTGAGCAGTTGATTTTTAGTCCCAGTCTTTTGTGTGCTTATAGACAGGTAATGGAACAAAAATGTCTACCAACAGGCTGCTTGCCACTGGACATTTGACTCCTATGCTGAGCCAGAAGGATGGCTACAAGATCAGAATTGGATTGGTGGCTGAGTTGGCTGCTGTTCTTGGAGCTGCAGCATCCGATATATTTATTCTTGTTGATTGAATATTAGCTTTCATTTAGAATAAATTCTTGGCTGAGCTGCTATGCTATGAAGCAACGATAATATTCATAAATTAATTTAGCTCATCAGAACCGATAGAGTCTGAAGCCACGACCCAGTTATTTATCTTTCGGGATCATAGATATGATGAGTTGTGAGAAATTTTATAGGCTATCGATATGATGAGTTGTGAGAAATTTTATAGGCTATCGATACGATGAGTTGTGAGAAATTTTATAGGCTATCTCAACCTTCTATTGTTTTCTAACTAATTTAGGATGTAAAAATAAAGCATTGTTATAAATATTTTAATTGGAGAATATGTCTGGATCATATTAGGAAGACATGATATACTTCTGCAGTTCTTAAAGCTTTCATGATTCGTCAAACTCCTTGGAATAAATATACTTTTATCTTTGATAGATGTTTATGAAACACTTGATAGTATGCGCGCATTGACTAATATCTCATATTGGACAGATTGGACGCCACGAATATGGATTTTGTATTCAGGCTTGAGATGCTTTCTTTTTCTCAAATTAGTGATTACAGAACATTGACAAGCCGAGTCAATTGTGATGAATATATATAGTGATCTTTCTTCATATTGTCTTGGTACATACCTGATTTGGAGTAAACATGTATTGAGATGTGTGAGCCTCAACTTTTCTAAGTTGGATATTTCTCTACGTTTAAGAATAAATATCAACTAGAGTTTGATATAATTGGATAATATAGTAATGGTCTAGGAGGAAGAGGAACAATTGCTACTACTATTGAAGTCAGAAGATGAAGTAGAGTTTTTTCTTTTGTACTGTTTTTGTTTGGGCGTGGAAATACCACATGCTCAACACTAGACGTCTTAACTGAATGCACAATTATCTTGACACTTATTTGTTGTGTTCTATTCAGGAAGCTAATTAGATGAGCTTATCATGGGTCTAAATCATGTGTGTTTGGCAGTTGGCCTAGCAAAGCAAGGACACAGTTGGCATTTTTCATAGGAGCCAGGGACTTTTATTTGGTAATAAGCTTATTTTGAGCCATTGTAATTTCCTCTTAGCTATTAGTTGGTGGCTCTGAATACTTTTAGGGTAACAATTCAATTTGGTATATTTTACTGAACATTTGTGGGGATGTTCAGTTACATGATTACTGAACATTTGCGGGGTTGTTCAGTTTGATGCAGATAGTCATATCAACGTAAAAAAAAGGTAAGCTTGTCATGCATTATTCCTAGGTCCATTTTGTATTTAATCTTTTGAGTCATCTACTGATTTGACAATATTTCTCTGTTTGTTGCGAGCACGCTATGAGGATTTGAGTCAGGAAACGGAGGGCAGCTAGAGGAGAAGCAGTATCTCCTGTTGTAAACATACATGGCAGGTTGCACCTAGAGAAGGTGCAGCTCGAGCAAAGATGGAGGAGCATGAGCCATGGCGGGTTGGAGCTCGGTGGAGCTCGGACAGATATGGAGGAGCTACCAAACCTGCCGCTGCAAGATCGACTGAGATGGAGGGGCTTGTTTTGCTGGCGTCTCATGATTGGAGGGAAAAAGGAGAGACGGGGACCGGTAGGGACAGCAGAGGAGCTGGAACCTTAGCTATTACATTTATCGTGGTCTGGCCTGTGCTTTTTTTCAACCTTAGTTGTGTGTAATAAACAATTGTAACAAACAATTGCGTAAGGCTTAAACTGTGGGAGGAAGTATCGTTTGGTTCTTTTGATATGATGAGTGTTTTTTATCTAGATTATAAACAGTCATACAATTACAAAAAAATATATTATTTGCTTGTTTTCATGTATATTCTTGAAACGAAGCCATAGCGTTAGCACGGATATTATACTAGTGTGAGCAGTCGAGCAGATATCCATCGATATTGCCAGGAAGCAAAACATAATTTCATGGAGATAAACGACATATATCCCAGAACTTAACAGTGAAGGTAAAAATATATCGCAGTACTTAACAGTTCGTCGCGAGCTTGAATTCTGGACGACCCAGGCAAGAACCAACCAACAGGGTTAAGAATTTAAGGTTAATCCAGTCGTGGTTGCTTGCATGCTCCGGACGATCGACCTCGGAGTCAGTCGGAGTGTAGCAGATCAGCTTACCCAGGAACCTGCCGACGATGCGTAGAAGCGCTGCGTCATGGCCCACTCGCTGAGCGTCTGGGTGCCGCTGCCGTCGTCGTCGTTGCCCAGCGGTGCGGGCGCGGACCACCCTGCCTCGTGGCCGACTACGCGGTACACCTCCGGTGGCCGTGAGTCCCGTTACGACTGACGACAACGACGATGACGCGCGCGGAGGCCGTGGCAACAAGGAGGAGCGGAGGCGGCTCATGTTGACGTGCGCGCGATCTGTCCTGTACCCAGCCGCCGCGGAATAGAAAGGTAAAGGATCAGCAGTGAATCGATATCTCAAATTAGGGTTCTAACTGTATTACGATAAAGGATTTTGGCGGCTAATAGATCCTAAACGGGTTGTTTCGAGACCCAAATAGAGTTTAGATACGCGAATGACACACTTTAAAAGTTCATGGACCGAGATGACACCCCACGAAAAGTTTAAGCACCGGGTCTGTATTTTACTCTAAATATAATGTATGCCGAGATATAAACCAAAAGTCAAAAGGACTTATAATTTAAAACGAAGGAAGCTTATATAGAAACCGTCAAATTTATTTTTTATAATATAAACTTATTTAGAGATACTATAAATATAAACACTATTTTTCTATATATTAATCAAAATTAAAAATTTAAGTTTTTGAGAAACGTAATTTTTTTTTTATTTTCGGACCAACGGAGCAGGTGTATGTAACGAGAGTTCTGAGCCGCCGGAATACAAGTTTTTTTGGTTCAGAGTACACAAGTACAGTACGTACACACAGCTGGACTGATCCATACGCAAGCCCCAAGGCCCAAGGCCTGATTGACGAGCTGTTGCTTTTACTTTGCCGATGAAGGGTTCTTCTCTAAACAAACGTACAGAAGGGTAAATCGCAGCAAAACCCTCCGGCCACCGCCGCCACTCCACCTCGGTATCTCTCTTGGAATCGCGATGATTGGATGACTGACGTGCAGTGATTGGAGCATCTCTCCACCGCCCAGGCGCTGCTAGCAAGGTGAATTAGGGATCGATCTTGCTTTCAATCTGTTCGTGTATATGCCAGCCATCTTTCTCCTCATCGTTGATCCCCCTCGCAGTGGATAGCAACGACAGTGCTCTGTGATTGGGTGGTTCTCAAACGATGGCACCTCTGAAGAAACGCCAGAAGAAAGCCCTTGCCGTGGCACCTCCACCTCCAGTGATCGACGCCGCAGACCGCATCAGCAAGCTTCCGGAGGAAATCCAGGCGCAGATCCTCTCTTTCCTGCCGGCGCAGGAGGCCGTGCGTACGTGCGTCCTCGCACGGACGTGGCGTGATGTTTGGAAGCTGACGAGACGCCTGCTCATCACAGGCAAGTCCATCCAGGAGGTCCGGAAATTCGTACACCGCCTGCTTCGCGTCCGCTGCGATGGGCTCTCGCTCGCGTCCCTCGATATGAGTGAGATCAGGTTCGATCCCTGGGTGGAGGTGAAGGATGGCAGCGAGGCTTACTTCAAACGGGAGGACATGTGCAGCATCAACAGATGGATCCGTCGGGTTCTGAAATATGAAATCCAGATGCTCCGGGTCGACATATCTGCTCGGACCTGCTTGGATGTCTACTTGCAGATAAGCACAACGCTCGTCCTCGTCTCACGGCACTTGACCAGGTTAGAGCTCACAGGCGTATGGTTCATCTTTCCTTGCATCAGCCTGGATGTCTGTCCTGCACTGGAACATCTGGAGATTAATGGGTGCTTCTTGGAGGATGTGAGGAAGATCACCTCCCTGTCACTTAAACGCCTAGTTATCTCATCATGTAAGTGCAGTGGTGCTTGTAACCGCATTCAGATTTGTGTTCCACGTCTAGTTTCTTTTTTGCTGCATGACATGGACTTCATGACTCCCCTGCTGGAAAGAATGCCAGAGCTGGTGGAGGCAAAGGTCCAGATTGACAAATGTTGGGATTGGTGCTCTTGTGAAGATTCCATGGCTTGTTATCACGTTACGCAGGCTTTACATAGTATTTATTATCATAGCGATGGCGGTGAAGTAGGTTCAAGTGATTATGCTGGACAAAATACCACAAAGTGTGTGGTCCTTGAAGGTTTAGCACAAGCTCGAGATCTAGTGCTGATAGCTGATCGCCAAACGGTATGGTATACTCAAATATATATGCCTTTCGTACCTATGTGGATTATTCACTGTTAAACTATATATGTGTTCCAGTCGGGAACAAGAACACTTGTTCCTGTTGATTATGCACTGTTAAACTACTTGTGTCGTAGTCAAATAATTGTCCTAGCCAGAGGCGGGCCCAGGCCTAGGGCCATGGCCCTAGTCACGGCCCGGGTTTTCTAGGAGCAGGTTTTCAGATTTGGCCCAATAACGAACAGCCCATGAAGAGGAGAGCAGGGCAGAGTTGCCGCTCGTCTTGCTCACGACTCTTCCGTTCCCGCACGGTCGCACAGGCGCCGCCGCTCCGGCCTCCCGCCTGCCACTCCATCCCACGGCGGCGAGCGGGCGCGTCCCCTGCTTTGCCGGTGCCTCGCCCCTCGGCCGTCCTGCTGCTGCCGGAGCCCCCTGTGCTGTGCAGTGGAGTACAGCCGCTGCCCGCTGCTGCTGCTGGAGCCAGCCCTCACAGAGTCACAATTGTAGGTATTTGTTCAGTTCTTTAGTTATTCTCTACTGCTAGTCTCCTAATTTTGAACTTTTGATTCCAAATAGTTTAGATGAAGAGGATCAGGACTATAGCATCATATTCTTCTAGGAGTTGTTATTGTCTTATTGAGGACATGGAATGTTCATTTGCTTATTGTTTCTATCAAACTTCATTTGCAATCTTTCCATGAAAATATCAATTTTTGTGTGCATATATAATCATAGACTATGGCGTAGCTATCGCCGTTTCGCCGATAAAACTTGGCCCTAGTCTTAGCAAAATCCTGGGTCCGCCACTGGTCCTAGCTAATAAGAATTATATATTTTGACACTCCTATATTCCCACCATCTGAAGTTTCTATGTAAATTACATATTTTCTTGTCTGCATAGTCCAGATAAAAACAAGTTTATTTATTCTGTTTGCAATCTGTCCAGTATATTTTTAAAAGGGATTTGAGGTGGTGCCCCACATTTTCCAAGTTGAAGACCCTGGTACTCAATGATGATTACTGGTGTCGGCCAACTGATTGCAGTGCACTAGCATGCATTCTTGAACATGCGCCAATTTTAGAGAAGCTCACACTTATTTCACACCAGGTAAAATATATTTCTCGATAGGCAAACCGCTGTTGTATTACTGTTGAGTTATACAACAAAATAGACTTTTTGTCCGAGGCACTATTCAGCTTATAGTAAATTATTATTAATTTAACTTGGTGACTTCATTTCAGCGGCTGCGATCAAGAGGCAAATATAAAGTGGAAATGAAAGGACACCCTGATGCAACTATGAAATCGACAAAAATATCGCAACACCTTGAAGTTGTTGAGATCAAATGTGAAGATGTCAATGAAAGATTTCTTAATGTCCTCATTTTTCTGGGTACGCTCAACATATGTAAGATAACAACCGACTCTGCTTTTACTCTACATCTGTATGTTACGTTTTATATTAGCAATATGATAACAGCACTATACTCTGTCTTGGTAAATTTTATGAGCATGTAGAGAAATATGGTATAATAATATAAATAAAAACAGTAATAAAACAATAATGTGCAAACATGAATATAAAAAAAAATCCCTCATGTTTTACTGTTTCCATGCATATGTTCTGCAAATAATAAAATAAAACAATGACGAAGCTCTCAATGTCATTAAACGAAATGTAGATTTTAAACTAACAGATCGATATAAATTAAGAGCTCATTTTTGCGCATAGAAAGAGTAGCGTAGGTTGAATCGGTGTTCATATGAACTAGTGGTTTATTCTGAATAGGAAAGCATATGTTTGGACCAATTAGTTCCAAATTACACACTTATGTTGGATTGCAGCCATATCTGCCATTGTTTTCATACCAATCTGTCTTGTCATTGCTACTTCAGAAAGTCGCAGAGTACAATGTTAATTAGTATTTAGTTTTCTTGTTTCTGCTGGATAACTGAAATGCACGTAAAGGATGACCAATATTTTTTTATGTGTCAATTTTTTTTGTCTTCCATCCTTTTTAGTCATTTTTGAAACAAAGAAGTCGTGCTTTCATATTTGACATCCCATATATGGCTATATAGACTACTCATGGAGAAGTAATGTCTGTTAGAAAAAATGTTTATGGTGCAATACATTTATAATTTTGTTCTACTAAAGTAAATTACAATGGTGGCCCTTAAACTAATACGTGCTTCTCAACCACGACCCCAAACTATGAAAGTTCATCAATCTATATCCCTACTAAACTTAGGGGGTGTTTGCATTGGTTCCCCACCTCCATCCACCATGTGGCGAGTGAAGGCCGGCATCCAAACAGCCCCTTAATAAGTGCCTCAATCCTGGTCTCCAAAGCAGTCACATCACAGGAAATTGGCTAATGTGCTGGTCCAGCATAGGACCAATATGTGGGTGCTTAGCTCATACTTACACGGTTGATCCTTTAAACTATTAGTCATTCTCATCTTGGTCCCTAAACTATGAAATTGCAAACCTCAGTCTATAATCCATTGAAGTTCTGCAATATTGGGCCAAAAGCATCTTTGCCTCCACAGTTGGAAGGCCGACACACTCAAGTGAACATTGATGGCTATGTAGCATTGTCTAGAGGATAACCAGTGGAGGTAACAAATAGTAGTAGTTTAGTGTAGCCACAGACAGTGTCCAAGCATTCATCAAGAACAAATTGTGTCCATGCACACTAGCTACTAGAATGAGATGTGCACGGTTCTCAACTATAGTATGCGCTTTGGTATGGTGTCACTGCAGCTGCCCAGAATGAATTGTTCCCTCTTAGGCTAGTAATGTAGGTGGTATTCTACTAGAAAGTATGCGTGATAATACTATCTGACCCCAGTAACATTTTGCTGCTGGCATGGCAATTGGTGCCAACATGTTAATTGTTAGGAGGTTAATTAAGAATGAGTCTTTCCTCCATTCCTCCCCAGCGAGCTAGATGACCATGAATGGAGTATATTGGAGCTATTGGGCTAAGAAAGAGCACTTAAATAAGGACCTTTGGAATTTCATATTTTGGCGATATAAGTGTGCATCATGTAGTAGTTTAGGCAGTAACCTTGTACTTATTAGCTATGAACCCACATGTGGTTCCACGCGGAAGCACTGCATTAGCTAATTTTTTGTGATATGGCTGCTTTCGACAAAGATTGGCAACATTTTTATATTCTATTGAAAATGACATAGAATTTCAAGATTGTAAACCTCTAATGCAGCATTTGTATTTTGTTGATACTTACTGAGTAGTTATCTTAGGTATCAATTATACTCCACTCCAACAAAATGTTTGAGTAGTTAGCTTACGATTCATTTTGAGGTAGTAAATTCTTCTTATGCACTGAATTCTATTATTTTATAGATTCTTGCCTGGTTTCACTATCGCTACCGGTGCCCTCTTAACTTATGATGCTTCTCATGTTTCTGCAGATTTTGATATTAGAGTAGCAAAAAAATGATGAAGAAACAACTATCTCACTGAACTGGTAAATGTATGTGATATATAGCAACGCAGCTTTCGTCATGGCAAGCACCATATCATCAGGGATCATACTGTTTGTCTGTTACTCCCACTCCTACAAACAAGCTGTTTGTCTGAGTGGTTTTGCATCCAGATTACCCAGCTACTAGCTGGCTCAATGCACCTATCTGTTTCCTGTTATGTATATTTTTCGTGCATTAAAGCAGTATTAGAAACAGTAAGATGCCATCGTATTCTAGCTGATTTATTCTTGTCCATTTTCCTTTCCAAGCGAAATTGTGTCAAATGACTCAGATGGAGTGGTACAGCTTTGTTAAAGGGTTTTCATAATAAAACTTTCCCAGGAACTTGATTACATATTGTGTCCGGATATTATTTCTGGAAATTACTATCAAGCCTGGCCAAAACATATACTCAGATAAAATTTTGTTATCCAACTTTAATCAACTTATTAAACAAGATAGAAACTCCTGAATGATACTCCCACTCCTACAAACAAGCTGTTTGTCTGAGTTGTTTTGGCATCCAGATTACCTAACTACTAGCTGGCTCAATGTACCTATCTGTTTCCTGTTATGTGTAGTATTGGTCACTTCATTTTTTGTACTGTCCTTAAATCAGCTTTAATGCAGGTATACTTAAAAGTGACCAATACTACACATAACAAAGCTTTAATTTATTCATATCCATTTCCTTTTCCAAGTGAAATTATGTGTCAATGACTCAGATGGAATTGCACAGCTTTGTTAAAGGGTTTCATAATAAAACCTTCGCAGATGGAGGAACTCTATTACTTAATGTTTCCGGATATTATTTGTGGAACATTTACTATCAAGCCTGGCCAAAACATATATTCAAATAAAATTCCGTTATCCAACTTTATTCAAATTAAACAAGATAGAAACTCCTGAATGGATAAAAAGAAATCAAAAGGGAAAGAACAGACGAAGCTGTTCATGATTGCATTACTATGAACTCTAAGGCCGGTAACATTGAACTGATGAATCGCTGAAGCAATTTTTTGTAGCATTTGAACCAGCAGCAACATGAATATTTGTTTTTTACATGAAACTGCTGTATGCTTTGAGCTCTGTAAAACTGCAAGAGAAGGGGTCATGATGAAGTAGCAAAACTGGTGCTTTCACGGGAGCTTTGGTTATTACTAGTGAATAATAATGATGGATAAATTCTCAACGTGTTCGATCGGAAAGGCAAGCCTGCACGTGCGTGGAGCTACAATGCTGGTTATATCGATCATTGATTCTCTTCTCACTCTGGGATTTGCAAGACTAAATTTTCCATCAAATGTTTGCGCTGCTACACTCTGGGATCTTTTGTGGACCTGTTTCATGCTTAGGATTTGACCTTGGTGATAGCAGCGATTGTGTACTGGCATGTATTTGGAACTTTTGCTTCTTGCACTGTTTTTGCGAGATTGGCTATGATTTTCTGTATTAGCTGGTTTCTTGTTGCATGTGGATGTTGTTCAGTTTTAGAATCTCATTTTCTTTTGTATAACTAGAACGACCTGTCCTTGTATGAAAGTCTTGTAGTACAGTAAGTCTTGTCTTGTAGTACAGTAATCTTGTTCTTACTGTTGAACCAGAGCCTGTTAAACAAAGGTAGTTGATCTACAAGTTTGCATTCGAGCAAGCTGATGCCAAGCAGTGTGCCCACAAAGCCTGTGCCTATGCCACAGGTCGTGAGGGGAGAGGGGTGTTGTTCTAAGCCGAAAGCTCAGAACCCTGCGAGTGAATACCGAACATAAACAACTCAGTGTATGCAAAACGAGCTTTTTACTCAATATTCAACTTGTCCTGTTACAACCCCATAGGGTCATATTTATAGGAGCCAGTGGGCCTTTACATGACATATTTGCTCTTAGGCTTGTTCTCCTTGATTGCTGAGCTTCTTGCAATGAAGGGTAGAATCATCACGTCGGGATCCAGGCTTGATGTTCTCCTGATGACCGACAACCTCGGGCCCGCTCTCCAGCGGTCGGCTTATCCATGGCGGCTCGACCTCCTTAATCCCTGCAAAGCGAGATCAACACCGAGGCATTATCCAGATCAAATTGGCGAGATTCGTCGTCGATGCCGAATGCGACATTAAATGCCCATTCGCTCCCAATTCTCAACTTAGTCATGTCCGACGATAGAGACAAGTTGATGGCGCTTTCTCCGATCCATGGTGGCCACGGCGTCTTCCTCGACAGTAGCCGTTTTCCTTACCCAGTTGTAAGTGCATTCGCCCCCAATGTGGGTTTTGGATAATTGATGACAATCAAATTAGGGACTCACATGCTTTTTCAAGTGATATCTATAGGTGTTAGTTCATTGATGGAATCAAGTTGAACATTTGGTGAATTATAGCACCCTAAATTTTATGGACAAAGAGGCGCTTCGACTCACGAATCTTCTAATACTTCATCTTTATTTTGAGTCGTAGGAAATGCCGCACTATCAAGAGGGACACAAAACTAGCTAGCAAAATGGGGATGAAAAGTGCTCTTGTCGACCTAGTTTAGGCTGGGAAAAGAGGGACCGGAAGTTCCGGTGGTAGCACCAGAAGTTTCGGCAATAATAAAAATTCAAGTCGAGTGCGCAAGGCTGATTTTCAGTCTGGACCGGAAGTTCCGGTCATGGACCGGAAGTTCCAATCTCTACAGTACCTCGAGCGCGCGCGCATCAGGTTTTTGTTCTGACCCTCGGCAGGGAGTTCCGGTTGGCCATTTCTCTCGAGCGCGCGTGCGAGCATTTTGTTCCGGGCTTCGTCCGGAGGTTCCGGCGCGTACCGAAAGTTCCGGTCTACTGACGGGAAGTTCCGATTGACCCCAGCGTGACCTGACAGCCCAACGGTTAGTTCTCAGTGGACCGGAAGTTCCGATGGTCTTCACCGGAACTTCCGATGCTTCACTATAAATACTCCTTACCTGCGTTTCTAACCGTTACCCGAGCTTATTACACTCACTCTTTCTTCTAAACTCTCCCAATGGCTATGACTCATCCACTCTCTCTCCCCCTAAGCCTCCAAGCTCCAATCTTTGATTGTTTGAGCTAGGGACGTGAGATTTGAGAGAGGGAGCATCGATCTTCGACTTGAGCACTTTGATTCCTCGTCTTGCCGGCTTGGTTTGTGTTTGTTACTCTTGGGTTCTTGGAACCCTAGCCGGCTAGGCGTTCTTCGTGGTTGCCCGTGTTGATTCATTTGTGAGGGCACCCCGAAGTGTTTGTATCACCCTTTGATCCTTATTGGAAATCTCGGGCTAACCTTTGTGGTTGCTTGAGGGAGGAGACCTAAGTAGTCAGACCTTCATGGTCACCTCAACAACGGGGACGTAGGAACTCCTGTGTGGGGATTGCCGAACCTCGGAATAAATAGCTTGTCTTGCTGTGGAGGTAGCTTCGACTACCCTTTGTTCTTGTGTGTTTGTTCTTCCTCTCGACCCCCTATTTCATAGGTGTATCGTCTCGATCTATGATTTGGAACGGTGCCAAGCCTTGAGAAGTTCAACACCATCATCGACAACATCAAGGAGGGTATGGTAACACTTGGATCTGAAGTCCCAACTCGATTTACTCTGATTTCGTAGATTACTTAGGTTGCCAGAAGTTCTGATTTGTCTCGCACCGGAAGTTCTCGTCACCTTGTCGGAACTTCCGGTCAGACTCGGAACTTTCGGTCCGGTATTTAACTTCTGCAATTTTGAGTTTGTGAGTTTTAGGTTTTGCAAAAAGGCCTATTCATCCCTCTAGGCCAATTAGGTCCTTTCACCAGTAATACAAGTATGTTTAATCAAATTTTTTTTTGTCTTAACCACATTCTACTAGCTGCTTCATCGGTCCCAAAATAATTAGACATCATACTTTTTCGCAAAAAAGACATCTTACTTATGGTGAACTCAAACATTTTAGATTTAATTTAATAACATATATATACACAAAAAAGTACTAATATGGACTATAAGTTGTTTTGAATTTTTTTGTACATCAATATTTGGGACAAAGGGTGTATTATTCATGATGTGTAATCGGCATAGTTTTAGTTATGTATAAATCGTGGAATGTACTTTCTTCATTATATACGTATTTAGATATATAAGCATTAATACTATTTTTCTATTTAATTAATTAAATTTATAAAAGGTTAACTTTTTTGAGAAATGTTTTTTAAATTTATTTTTAGGACAAGGGAGCAGGAGTAATAATCCTGCCTTGAGATTGTAAGTTTTTTTTTTGAAAGGAAACAACATTGTATAAATTTAGCAGCAACAGGCTGCCAGAGTTTTTACATTGTTCAGGCTAATGGAAGCTAGAGCCTGTTGAAGATTACATTGATGACCAGGATGCTGAGATAAACAACTAAAATGAATCTGGTCTGAAAAAACAGTAGAAGAAGCCTGTTTGGCACTCCTTGCAAGGTCATGAGCTTTAACATTCAGTATCCTATTAATATGGTAGAACCTTGCTCCCAAGCTGGTTGACCGGTTAGAGATGAACTGAGTATAGTGCTTCATCCTCCAATCTGGGGAT
The DNA here is from genome assembly GCA_018135685.1 of Themeda triandra. Taxonomy (NCBI): domain Eukaryota; kingdom Viridiplantae; phylum Streptophyta; class Magnoliopsida; order Poales; family Poaceae; genus Themeda; species Themeda triandra. The sequence continues at coordinate 1,385,989 of JAENPR010000103.1, forward strand.
TTGATAAGTCATCTCCATTCATGAATTGCATTAATTGTTGGGAATCCGAGAAGAAGTTAACATTTGGTAATTGTAACCTGTGAATGATCTCTGAACCAAGAGCAAGACCGGTAGCCTCAGCCATTATGACTGAATTGCAATCTTGTACAACAGCTTTGATAGTAATTTCCTGGTGGGAATGAGTCTCAGATCCTAGGATGTAAACTCCAATTCCAGCAAGTCGAGGCTGAGAGTTGGGATAGTCTGGTTCTATGGCAGCATCAATGTAGCAGCAAGGTCCCTTAAGTTGAGAGGGATCATTAATATCATACCTGTTCACCAGAGTTGGTAATGTTTCCTCTCTTGGTCCTTCGTTGATGACACTGGCTGTTGAAGAAGGTGGAAGAGATTGCGTGTGGGATTGTACACCTGCAGTAAGATTAGAAGCAATAGATATGGAGTGTTGTTGGCTGGAATTTTCAGCCATGCTATGGGCTGAAGGATCTGTGAATTGTGACCGGTGGAGAGAAGTCGGTATATTATCCAAAAGAGCAGCAAAGATGAGTTTGCATATGTGCTTCTGCAGCATGGAGCACTTGTGTAGGCGTCCATTGCCTCGTGGTTGAACCTCTTATCATTCCCGGCCTTCCAAAGGTACCAAAGGATAAACAGAGCCTTATGGAAAAATTGGTTAGTAGTGGTGTCTGGGATTAGAGTAGATATAGAATTCTGGATGCCATCAACTTCAGGGGTGAGAGTAAGAGTGTTTGGAGGCACATGGAAGGAGGACCAAACCTGATGTGGCAGCGAGCATTGGAAGAAGATGTGGAAGTCGTTTTCTACCTGTCCGCATGAGGCACAATGTTTGTCTATGTTAGTTGCGTACCTTGAAACACGTTCAGTTTTGCCAAGGCTCGTCGATGAGTCGCCATGTAAATGTTTTGATAAGCGGCGGTAAAGTTTTACTCTTCCAGGCCCTGCAAAGGATTTGGTTAGCCTGAGGTTGAATACTTTGGGATCCTTGATCTGGAAGGTGGATGACATTCTGAGCAGACAAAGTCTTGTAAATCTCTTTAGTCGAGTAGTTGCCCTTTTTGCTTGGTATCTACCTGAGGACATCCTGTTCCTGAGAGGGGACTGGGAGTGTAGAAGTGATAGCCTGCACAGCCTCAAAGTCAAAAATTTCATTTATAAGTTGTAAGTCCCAATCATGTGTATTCTCCATCCATAAGTCAGAAACTTTAGCTGGAAGTGGGTTCACAGTAACCGGGCTCTTCATGTGACTATAGATGGAGTCCCAAATTGGACACCATGGCGAGGACCATACTGATGTGTTCCCTGCATGCAGTTGTAAAATAACATGACTATGGAGCTCCTGTTTTACCTTCAAAATGGAAGACCAGAAGACGGATTTAGTTGGAGCTGTCCAAAAGGATGAGTCTGGGTAGTATTTTAACTTAAGAACAGCTGTAAGTAAAGGATTTTTGTTAGTAGCAATATTACAGGCAGCATAAGTTGAGCTCTAGCCATCGCACAACACACAATTCTTTTTTAACGGTCAGAAATACAAATTTTTTTTTTTTGAGAAAGTCAGAGTACGTTTTTTTTAAGCAGACACACAAGTAGTACGTAGTACGTACTACACAACACGAAGGGGCAAGCTGTAAAAAAAAACACGAAGGGGCAAGCTGGTCCGTACGCAAGGCCCAAGGCCCGAGGCCCAGCGTGATTGACGAGCTGCTCCTTTTACTGAAGGGTTTTCTTCTCAAAAAAAAAAAAAAACTGAAATAGCCAAACCCTCCGCCTCCGCCTGCGCCTCCACCGCCGCCGCCGCCGCCGGCACTCCATTTCGGCGTCTCACCGCCGCCGCGCGACATGCTGCTTCCCCATTTTCTTCGAATCTACATTGGATGATCGAGGAGAAGCGATCGAAGCATCTCTCCAGCGCCCAGGCGCAACTTGTAAGGTGAATTGGGGATCGATCTTGCTCTCCCTCGTGCAGTCAAAGAAAATCTTGCTTTCACTCGATCTGTTCGTGCCAGCCATCTTTCGAATTCTACTCATCGTTTATCGTTCATCCTCTCGCAGCGGCATTTTCCAGCTATGGCGCCTCTGACGAGACGCCAGAGGGCAGCCCTTGCAGCGGCACCTCCAGCAGCTCCGGTGATCCACCCCGCCGACCGCATCAACAAGCTCCCGGAGGAGATCCAGGCGCAGATCCTGTCGTTCTTGCCGGTGCAGGATGCCGTGCGAACTTGCGTCCTGGCGCGGACTTGGCATGACGTCTATAGGTTCACCAGACGCCTGCTCATCACGGGCAAGTCCGTGGGGAAAGTCTGTGAGTTCGTGGATCGCCTGCTTCACGTCCGCCTCGATGGGTTCGAGCTCGCGTCCCTCGACGCCAGCGAGATCAGGTTCGCGGAGGATCACTTCGATTCTGAGGGTAGCCTCGACGATGAGGGCACCTTGAGTATCGAGAGATGGATCCGTCAGGTTCTAAAATGTCAAATCCAGACGCTCCAGGTTCGAACCAGCTTTGAACTCTACCTGCAGAAGAGCACAACGCCCCTCCTCATCTCGCGGCACTTGACCAGGTTAGAGCTCTCAGGCATATGGTTCATCAATGGTGACCTCAACCTGGATGGCTGTCCTGTGTTGGACCATCTAGAGATTAATGACTGCTTCTTGGAAGAAGTGAGGAACATCACTTCCCTGTCACTTAAACGCCTAGTCATCACATACTGTAATTCCAATGAATCTCGTAACCGCATTCAGATTTGTGTCCCACGTCTCGTATTTTTGTGGATGGATATCGAGTCTGTCAGGACTCCCCGGCTGGAGAGAATGCCAGAGTTGGTGGCAGCAAACATCCGGATCGACTCATTTCATGATTACTGCGACTGTGATGATTCCAAGGCTTGTGATCATGTTACACGGGCCGGTGACACTTCTGATATTGATTCTGATAGCGATGACAACGAAGAAGGTGCAGGCGATTATGGTGGACAAAATATCAGAAAGTGCGTGGTCCTTGAAGGTTTAGCACAAGCTAGAGATCTAGTGCTGATAGCGGATCGCCCAATGGTACAGTACACTAAAACATATATGCCTTTTGTCCATGTGGATTATTCACTATTAAACTATATATATATATATACATATTTTGAGTCAGAAAATTGTCGCCGCTGATAGTAATTATATATTTCTACACATGCATTCCCACCATCTAAACAATTTTAATTTACTATCTTTTTTCTTCTTCTGTGTGAACCTGTCCAGTATATTTTCAGAAGGGATTTGAGGTGGTGCCCTACTTTTTCCATGTTGAAGACCCTAGAGCTCACTCAGGTTTACCAGCATGAGCCTGCTGATTGCAGTGTACTTGAGTGTATGCTTGAACATGCACCACTTTTAGAGAAGCTCACACTTACTTTGAAAAAGGTAAAATATTTCTAAATGGGGAACCATGGTTGCAGTGATGACTGCGTTGTAGTGAATTATTACTGATAGAACCTGGCGACTTCATTTCAGGTACCGCGAGATGGCGAATATAAAGTGGAAATAAAAGGATACCCTGATGCAAAAGTGAAATCGACCAAAATATCGCAATACCTTCAGATAGTCGAGATCATTTGTGAAGGTGTCAATGGAATATCTGTTAATGTCCTGAAATTGCTGGATACGCTCAACATATGTAAGATGACAATCAACTCTGCTTTTACTCTACATTTGTATGTTTTATATTAGGAATATGACAGCAACACAATACTCTTCATATTTTACGGTTTCCATGCATATATTCTGCAAAATAATGAAATGAAACAAAGACACAAATGGCATTAGAAGAAATGTAGTTTTAAACCAACAACAGTTCGAGATAAATGAAGGTAGTCCAGTTTTTGCAGAATTGGAAGAGTAACAAATTCATATTATTCCATTTGTTACCCACATAAAAGTAGTTCTGAATAGGAAAACATATGTTAGTTTGGACCAAGTAGTTTGAAATAACACAGTGTCACACTTTTCTATCTGACCCCCAAACTATGAAATTATATATAAAAATCTAATTATGTCAGTAAACTAGATAAGTGCATCCATCCCTTTCCAAAGCAGTCACATCACAGGAAAATAGCTTGTTTTTTATGTTCCTGTAAGGGAACAATATGTGGGTGCACATCTCATAATTGCATATTTGGTTTCTAAACAATTGCTGACTCTCACCTTGATCGCTAGACTATGAAATTGCAAATTTAGGTCCATAATCCATTAAGTACTGCAATCTCGGTCCAAAGCATCTATGACACACTCAAGCAAGCATCAGTGTGTATGTAGCATTGTCTAGAGAGAATACCGTGCAGAGCTAACAAATTAAAGAATGCTATAGTTTGGCCATAGAGAGTATCCAAGCATTCACCGAGAACAAATTGTGTCTTTGCACACTGCTAGAATGAACTATGCAGGGTTCTCAACTATAGTATGTTCTTTGGGATGGTGTCCATGCAGCTGCCCAGAATGAATTGTTGCCACTGGGTGGTCATGTAGGTCTTTAACAAGTATACATGCATGACAACACTATCTAAACCCAGTCACATCGTGATGCTAGCATGGCAAGTGGTTCCAAGACGTGTATTGCCAAGACAAAAGATAGCATGTGGATGATAAGATGGCCAAGAATGAGCTTCTCCAAGCCTCTGGCAAGCTTGACAACAATGAGTGGATTGTGTGGGGGCTATTTTGGGCTAAGATGGAGTACTTAAATAGATTGGGACCTTTGCAAATTTGTTTTTTGGGGACAGGGTGGTTTCACGCTAAAGCACCAGCTAATTTGTTGTGATGTGGCTGATTTGGACCAAAATTGGGGCACTTAAATAGTTTAGGGACCTAGATATACAATTTTTTAGGTACATGTACAAGATGAGAATGACGTAGCAGTTGAAGGAGCGCCAGCGTATTTACTCTACATTCTACTAAAAGATAATGGGAAACAAATTATATTCTAGTAAAAAAAATGATGTCAAATTTTAAGAATGTAAACCTGTTATTTGATTATCAAACTTTTCACACAGAAATGAAGTTGCATATTTGCACATTTGTCATCCGAGTTTACTTGGTTTTTTGTATTTTAAGATAGGTTACCAAATAAAGGTTGCCAAATAATAATTCTTCATTGAGTCCCAAAAGATATCCTAAGTCTTTACTGCCCTCCCCATTCCTTTTTCAGGTGTCAAGTTTAAATGCACTGATTTCAGCACAAAGTAGAGGTAAGAAGATCTAGACCTACCGTTCAATTTTTTTTGGTATTGTTTGTAATTATTTTGAATTTTTTTTCCTTGAGGTAGCTTTATTCTTTTTTTGTCATGTTCTAAGCTTATTCATTGGATGGAATAAGTTGACTTTGTTACAAAATAGAGGAGTAAACAGTTGACCTTGTTAAAAAAAATCTTACACTGCATCTTTCGGAGCTCAAAGGGTAGTTATATTTTTATATTTTCTGTACAGTATTACACAAGCAATTAATTCAATTGTTGCATTAATAGTGTCATTATTCTACCGCTTAAAACACTATGCTGATAATGTTCAACCACTTTTTTTAAAATATTTTTCATAGATGATTTTTCAGTAGAACACTATGCTGACAAGTAGCGGTCATGTTGATTCCTTAGGAAGAATATTCAAACAATGATGTTTGTCATTATTTTGGGTCTCATGGTTGCAGTGCTATACTGAAAAATGATGTGTGCTCTTACTGATTTCTCATGAGACTCGCACAAATAGATGATATAGGGGTATAGCCATATAAGTCCATTTGGAATTTCATCTGACCAGAGTATACTACTCCCAACATTCCAAATTGTAAGTTCTAGTTTTGGCTTACTATGCGCCTGTTTGGTTGTGTGCCTAAGGCCTGGTCTGGCTCGCCGGAGCTAACTTAGGGCTGTTTGGTTGCAAGTTTTTGGCCTGAAGCCTGGCTAACGTTGGCCAGCCATACCTTGTTGGCCTGGCCCTCGAAAAATGGATTCGCATGTCGTTTTTGGGAAGCCAGGCTTGGCCAAGTACTCAGTCCCATTCCCATCACCTCCCAATGCTCGATTCGTGACGATGTGAGGAAGAAGACGGTGCAGGTCACTAGCTCCAGCTTGGTGAGGCTCCTGTCGCCGTTGAGGTTGAATCGGAGGAAGAATCCCTGAGCTGGCGCAATTGCTCATTGCCATTGGTGGTACGCCGGAGAGGGGCATGGATGCCGAGTTTCACCGATTGGACACACGGTGGGGATGACGACCTCCTCCACGGTGAAGTTCTTCTTGGCGAAGTTGTTGATGACCTGCTGCACGTCGTGGGTGGAGTCTTGGAGCTCCACGTGGGCCTCCTCGGTCTTTGAGACGAAGCCGCCCAGGCGGACTGCGCAGGGACATCAAAGTGCAGCCCCACCATCTCGTACATATGCACTATGAGATGTGAATCCGGCGTTCTTGATTGAGGAATTGAATGTAATTTGATTGCCGTGGGTCCTGGTTACATTTGCTTGCAATT